>CM062523.1:30282724-31561890 GCA_031439595.1 Pterocarpus santalinus | reverse complement strand
AGTGCGTGAATAAAATGAACTCTGCTTCGGACAATATGTTTTCAAACCATAAAATTGAATAGTTTGTATAACATGTTCACCTTTTTCATAACAAGCCGAAGCAACTGGAGATAATAACGATGACACAGCATATGGTAGTTAAATGAATCCTACTGAGAGTTTAAAAATTCTCACTCTTTTTCTGTGTTATCTCTAGATAGTTCAAAAGTTTTCAAAGAAGGCCCTTCAAGGCGAAGGAGGCCGAAGGTCGCTGCCAGACAAGGTCCGATTGAGTGATAGTACCTACTCCTAGGTGAGGTATTATGACTTAAGCATAGTATTGTACTTGGGATGATGTTAGGGAGTGGACTGTATTGGGCAATGTTGTATCAAGTAAGGGCATTGAGATAGATAAAGCTAAGATTAATGTGATTGTATCTTTATCTTACCCCACATGTGTGCGGGAAGTGTGCTCTTTTCTTTAACATGCTAGTTTTTACAGGAGGTTCATCAAAGACTTTAGCAAGATTGCCCTACCACTGTCCAACCTTTTGCAGAAAGATGTGGAGTTTCTATTTGATCAGACATGCAAGGATGCATTTGATGAGCTGAAGAGACGCCTGGCCTCCATACCTATCATTCAGCCTCCGAGATGGAACATTCCATTTGAGCTCATGTGCAATGCCTCCAACTATGCTGTTGGTGCAGTCCTTGGTCAGAGAGTGGATAGACAGCCTTATGTTATTGCATATGCTTCTCATACCTTGGATAAAGCAAAGGCGAGCTACACCACTATGGAGAAGGAGCTTTTAGCTATTGTTTTTGCATTAGATAAATTTTGTTCATATTTGCTAGGCTCTAAAGTTATTGTTTTCTCTGATCATGCAACTTTGAGATACTTGCTTAAGAAGTCAGATTCTAAGTTGCAACTGATTCGTTGGAAGCTTCTTTTGCGGGAGTTCGATATTGAGATTAGAGATAGAAGTGGTGTAGAAAACTTAGTAACAAATCACTTGAGTAGAATTCAACTGTCACTCGAGGATTTCCCCATTTGTGATACATTTCCGGATGAGCAGCTATACCAGATAAGAGTGCAGGATCCTTGGTATGCAGACCCAGTAAATTATCTTACTACTAAAGAGATCCCAGAATAATTTTCGAGAGTATAGGCTGCCAAGTTAAAGAGTGATTCCAAGTACTACATATGGATGATCCTTACTTATGGAAGATGTGTAATGACCAAGTCATCAGACGATGTATGCCAGACAATGAGTTGCAATCCATACTCAGATTTTGTCATTCCTTAGCTTGTGATGGTCATTCCGGGCCTCAACACATAACCCGGAAATTCTTAGACTCTGGATTGCATTGGCCCACCTTGTTCCAAGATTCACACAGCTTCTACAAGACATGTGAGCGATGCCAGAGGACCGGGAATATTTCATACAGAAATGAGATGCCTCAACAACCTCTCCTTTTCTATGAGGTATTTGATGTATCGGGTATAGATTTTATAGGTCCATTTCCTATCTCATTTGGCTTTGCCTATATACTGTTAGCTGTGGACTATGTCTCTAAGTGGGTGGAGGCAAAAGCCACTTGTATTGATGATGCTCGAGTTGTTGTAGATTTTGTTAGGTCACACATTTTCTGCAGGTTTAGATTTCCTAGAGTTTTGATCAGTAACCAGGGATCACATTTCTACAACTACACCATGGATGCCTTGCTATGTAAGTTTGGGGTCATGCATAGAGTTTCTACACCATACCACCCCTAAACGAATGGGCAAGCCAAAAGGATTAAGGACAGAATCCTTACGGTCCAAAGCCATCAAAAGAGTTATGCGGATAAGAGGATAAAGCCCCTAGAGTTCCAAGAAGGAAAACATGTATTCCTGAAAATCACTCCTACGACTGGTATAGGTAGAGCCATGAAGGTCAAAAAGTTAAGCCCCCGTTTCCTTGGCCCTTTTCAAATTTTAAAACGTGTCGGGTCAGTTGCTTACCAAATAGCCTTACCTCCAAATTTGTCAAACCTTCATGATGTTTTCCATGTGTCTCAATTGAGAAAATACCATTCCAACCCTAGTCATCTACTTGAGCCTGAAAGTGTACAGTTAAGGGAGGACCTAACTTTCAATCTGCCGCCATCTCGGATCGTGGATTGTGGGGCAAAACAGCTAAGGAGTAAGACAGTACCCTTGGTCAAGGTGGCTTAGGGTAGAGGGAATATGGAAGAATATACGTGGGAGCTGGAGGCCGAAATGAAGAACGAATATCTGAATTTGTTTACAGGTAACGAATTTTGAGGGCAAAATTCTTTTTTAAAGGTGAGGAGAAATGTAACATCCTCAATTTCATGTCGTGCTAAATTATCTTAGTAACCCTGAGTAATTAGGCACTTAATGAGAAATTTTGAGATTAGGGCTTAATTAAGGGGTTGACTCGGATGAGAAGGGTCAAGAGAATGCTTAATCGAGGTTAGATAATCTCTAATTGAGCAAGTCAGAGCCCCTATAGCTTACTTAAGCACTAATCGCCCTTAATTAGCTTAGTCGAGTTTAATTAAGGTTAATTAAGCTTAATCGTAAGATTAATTTTTGTTAATCATGTTCTTGTGTGTTAATCACTAATCCTTGCTTAATCACCTTAATTAAGTTGTATGAGCACTTAATCACATGATTAAATTCAAATTTAGTCAACTAGACAATAAAGTAAAGAGTGATGTCATAAAAGCATAAAGCATTAGACAAGAGTGCTTTATGTAAGAGTTTGACCATGTTTTGTCTCCCCATCATCGACTTTGTCCCCTTGATCACTAATTAACACAAAATTAAGTAAAATATCTCACTCTCCCTCCCTTAATGAAGATGCCACTTTCTTGCACACACACACACATTCACTTCATTTTCAACTTCTCATTCTCTCTCTAAAGTTCTCAAACTCTCCAACCTCTCTCTACATTCCTTCTTCTTCTTCTTCATCTTCCTCATCATTCTCCACCTCCATAACCAAACCTTCCTCACCAAGCCCTTCAAAGATCACATCTTTTGGTCTTTGGAGACAAGATCAAAACACTACAAGACTCATTTTCAAGAGAACTGAAGAGTTCTCCCTTTGCTCATTCAAAACCGTCACCTTCATCATCAAGAGGAGTCATCATCTTCTTCTTCCACTTCTCTTGTTTTGTGCCATCTTCAAGAAAGGTAGTGATCTCCATCTTTTTCATTTTGTTTACTTAAGAAAGCTTGGAGCTTGGTTCTTTCATGACCAAGATTTCTAAGTGAAAGCTTGAGAAGATCCTTCATGCTCTTCAAGAGCCAAAGTTTTCATTTTTAGTAAAATGTGTTCTTGATGTTCTTCATGTGTTCTTAAGTTTCCTCTTTTGGAAAAATATGTTCTTGATGTTCTTCATGTGTTTTTAAGTTTCCTCTTTTGGAAAAATGTGTTCTTGATGTTCTTCATGTGTTCTTAAGTTTCCTCTTTTGGAAACACATGTTCTTATTGTTCTCTTGGTTAAAGTTGTTCCTTTCTCTTTATGATGAGTGAATGATTAGAAAAGCTTCACCTTTCTATGTTTCCATGATTTGATAAGACTATGAACCTTCTAAAAGCTTTAAAATTTAAAAAGTTTGCTTCTTGATTCCTTCAAAGTGGCGCAACTTTTAAGCTTCCATAAAGTTTTATTTTGTTTTGTTTTGAAGACAAGAATACATGTGAAAGTCTAAACTTTTTGAGTTAGAAAAATGATACCTTGTCACGTTAGGCTTTAGAAATCAAACCTTAAGGAAAAGACCTTTCACAAAGTTTCAAACTTTATTCAAGAATAAGATCTTTAAGTTATAAAAATGTTGTTTTATAACATTTTATTCATAAAGTTTAGACTTCGAACCAAAATAATGGAAAAAGGTGTTAACTTTTATAAAGAACAAGACTTTTTATTCAAAAAGCTAGTAACTTGTATCATTATTTCATAAAGATCCAATCTTAAGATAAGAGCTTAATGTCAAAGGCACTTACTTTCATAAAGAATAAGACTTTATGACTACTTTATAAAGAATGACAACTTTAATAATGTTTAAGGCAAAACCTTGGTATGTTATTAGTAAAAGTTTAAAACTTTGTAACTTGAACAAGTTAAAAGTCACCCTTGGTGATTAGTGAACATTGGTGTTGTTAGGTTCATGATATGGTTATGCGTTGTCATGACCCAAGGATTAGAAGGATCTCGAACTCCTTGGGAACAGAAGTATGATTAGGGCCTCTGAGCATACCATGAACCTAGGAATCACTAAGTGCACTATCTAAAGGAAAGGAAACAATCACATAATTTAATTAATTTGAACAAGTGTTTCATAAGACATGTACTTAAGTAAAGAATACTTTCATCCAAGGACCAAGTAACTAAAGGACTACAAACACATATCCTAACTATGTGATTCTATCATGGGTAACCATGGAAAATCATGTGATGATTCATAATATTCTTCACAAAGAACAACACAACTATAAACCCCTCTAGGGTATGAATGTGTGATGCCACTCGGCATGATGAATGATGAGTTTGATTGAGCTTTGTCTCATGATCGAATGACGAGTGTGATGATATGATATAGATATCATGAACTATTGGTTGAATGCTGATGATTGGCATTTTGGGGAAGCTCTGGTCTAGCTGTTATGCTGCCAGATTTCCGTCAAAATTATGGACTTAGTCATATCATTGCATGCGTCTAGTCAAGGAAATGTTATGCATGTAAAGTATAAAGATAAGAAAAGAATCAATGGGACGTGACCCTTCAATCACTTTGGTAAGGGAAGTGAGAGACGGCGATCCACAAGGAACCTCTATGAGGGAGGCACGGGTGTTTTGGAGGACCCTCCAACTTAGAAGTAACCAATATCGGCTTAGTCTGATTTGGTTAGTACTGCGTGACGACGGTCACGGAATGAGCTCATGTCCAAAAGCAGTCTATTTCAAAGGAAAGTAAAGAATGTTAAGCACGTGCTAAAAATGAAAGTAAAGTCTAAGTATGACCATGGTTACGTCTATGATGATGCATGTCTTTGCATGTAAGTATATTGCCCATTTGCATTATAAATGTTTATTCTATGTTTTAGTATGTATGTTAGTCATGATGATGTGGTTATGATCTTAAGTTTAAAAGCAACCCGCCTCAGGGTCTAAGTTTTCAAAACCATTAAAAATTGAACTTATATCTGTCCACTGTTTTTATAATTAAACCCAAAGTGGCTGGGACGATGACAATGACACTGTGTTTGTCTAGTCGCGATCCTACTGAGAAATTTAGTATTTCTCATTCCTACGTTTCCGTGTCGTCTTCAGAGGATGTCGACGTCAGGCACGGTGGTGATCTACATTGAGTTCCCGGTGTGGCGTTGGCGCTTTGACCCGATGCTGAACGCCTCCATGCTGTCGGCGAGCGCAGCGATGAGGGTCTACATCTTCCACGACCGCCAGTTTCAGACTCCCATGATGAGCCCATTTTTCCGACCGCATCAGCCATTGGGCAAGGTTACTATGGATGACATCCGCCCCTACTTTCAGCCACCGAGATACCCCATTGATGATGATGAGACTGACTCGGATACCCATTTGACTCGATCGCTTTCATCGATTCGATCCCTCGGAGCCGTCTTATCCGAGCTTCCATGTGGAGACCGATCCGTCTGAGCCCCTCTATCCGACTCATTCTAGGGGATCTCACCGTTCGGGTTCGTCGCAGCCTTCGGTGATTCGTCTATCTTCTGATTCTTCTGCTTCATCTGCTGGCCCAGCTTCACCCCCGGTTTGCGGGCGTGGGTTCATTCGTACCCACGCTGTGCCCCGTGGACGAGGACGTGCTCGAGGAAGGGGACGTGGTGGCACTCCTCCCGGTGGATATGGGAATGGTTTCCTCCAACCAGATGCTTGATGTGACGACTGCATGCGGAGCTAAGCACGAGGATAGCCCCTTTTGGTTATAGTTATAGGGTTATCATTTTGTTATGTGGTATGCTTGGGTAGTAGGATTTTCTGATGTATTTCCTTTTATTATGTATTGGTAGGCTTTTGTGTAGGGCCGACGATAGATATCGGACCCATTATTATCTTATGTATGACTCTGGTATGACTATTATTGTATTATCATGGATGGCCGTGGAATGAATGTTACATTTATCTAAGAATTGTGATTACTCTTATGGTTTCTATGCTTGTTAAATGCGATGTATGTATGGGATAGCGGTGTTACTTTACATGTTCACGATGTGCTCATGGCTCTCGATTTCAAAAATGGTTCACTTGTTTTGTAGAAAAAATTTTAACCCTATTTTCGGTACAAAGTAATTTCTAAATGTAACATCCCCAATTTTCGTCTAAGCTAATTAGCTCGGTGTCTCCGGCTAATTAGAAGGGTTAGCAATTAATTAAGAACTAATCGGCTAATCTCGAGAGCAAGGACTTAGTAAATTAAAGGCAAGTCAATAAGATAAGTGCAAGTCAACGAATAATTAAAAAATTCAACAATTGAAGCATAATGTATTGAAGATTATACTTAAAAGCCTAATTGCCCAATCCTTATTAATTCATGAATTAGAACATAAAATCAAGGTGATCTAGCCTAATTAACTAAGAGCATATAAGTATCACACCTTAATCATATTAACCCTCACATCTTCTTTACATAATTAATTAGGAAAATCCTTTCATTGAGAATGTGCTAATGTGTAATCAAACCAATTGAATTAATTAACATTTAGACAATTGTAACAATTGTAAAAATTTCGAAATTTCTCTTTAATTGTTGTTTGAAAGTTTGGTCAAAGCAAGAGCCATATCCAACCATTCAATTGCCTTCTCATCATACACCACTAGATCAAAAGTCCATGTTAGTAGATCCCTTAAGTCATGACAAGAGTTGTACTCTCCTTCATCAAGATAATGACACTTGGAGTGATCCTAGCCATCCAAGCCAAATCCTAAGAGAGCTCATGCTTTTAACCACTTGACAAAAACACTACATAGTTTTTACCCAATTGCCAAGACTCAAAGGAAACACAACACTCTCTTTTGCCCCAAGGTTTTTCCCACTCCCTAGCTTGTGTAAGAAGCAAAAGTCACCTCACTCCCTACCTCATTTATGCGCCACCTTCAGCCATCCCTCTCTCCTCAATTCATTTTCATTCCCTCTCTCAAGACACACACACAAAGCTCTCACCTTTCTCTAAACCTTTCTTCATTCTTCCTACTCTCCTTCTTGTTCTTCTTGTTTTTCCTACTCTAAAGTCATCACTTTTCCACCACCATCACCCTCATCTTCTATCACCACCCTCACTAACTTATCAAGGATCACATTCTTTGGTCCTTGGTAGAGCAAAACAAACACTCATTTAGCCCCATTTGCTAGCTCAAGAGGAAGGAGGCCATCTCCAACCACTTCATCTTCCAAGCTTCCAAGAGAAACTCATTTGGTAGTGACTCTATCCTTCTTCTCCATGTATTTTTTTCAAGTTTTAGAACCCCTAATCTCTTCATAGTTAGGTGGTTTTAAAGCTTGCTCCAAGGTCTCATGACCATATTTTTCCCTATGGGTTTTCTTATCTTGTTGAAAGTGTTGTTTTGAAATGAGATTATGTGGCATGATGGTTTTGTGTATCTTGCTCTATTTTGTGGTAAAATACTGATTTGGTGACTAAAACTTTGGATATGGTGATGAGTTAAAACATAAAAATGGTGATTTGAAGTGGTATAGCAACATTTCCACAAGTTTGATATGTAAAACTTAAAAACGAGTTAATCTGGAATTCTGGCAGCCTGTAAAGCGTGCGGTATAACTCACTCCACAAAACTCAAAATGTAATGAAACTAATTTTCTGTGAAAGTAGATTCAAAGAGCTTTTCATAAATATAAAATATGCGAAATTTGGCCTTAAAATGAGAGAGATATGAATTTTTAAATCTGCTATTCCTGGATGGGTTTCTATTCGGGTAGTAGGTAATAAAACGTGCATAACTCGAGCTATACAGAACATTTTTGAGTAGGACCAAGTTTGTTAGAAAACTAAGACATAGAGGAACATCCCCATAAAACAGTTTTGGCAGATTCCTTGTGAGGAGTTCTCAGTAATGTTTAAAATTCACTGACCCGAGATGAACTTTCAAGTCTGAACAGTCAGAATACAATGTGTATAACTCAAGCTACAAAATGAATTTTTAAGTGGGATTTCTTTTGTTTAAAAATAGACTCGGAGAAGTATAAGCATACCAAAATTCGAAATAAAAAAGTAAAAGATGAAATTATGGTGAAGTTTTGAAGTTACTGCCCCACTGTAAAAATAAAACTGGTTAGGGTAAAAGTTAAAGGTTAATAAAGAATAAGCTTTAAGACATTAATACCCTTACATTAAGTATTGGAAAACCTTCATAATTCAACATAAAAAGTTTTAAAGAGGACAATAGATAAGATTGGCCCTAGGCCTAATAAAAGAATTTATACAAGAGGCAATCTCAATTAAAAGCTTGCACCAAATTTGCTAAGCTAAGCTCATAAGACTTTGTGTGATATGTATGCCCTTATGTGTCCACAGGATGACACTGATATGATATGATATGATGATGATGATGATTATGATAATGATATGATGATGATCATGATACGATATGATGATGATGAATGTGATAAAATGATGATGATGGTATGATAATGATGATATGATATGATGCTTAATGATACTGTGATGTTGGTTTCTCTGTTTGGCAAAATTTTGGGAAGCTTCGGTCTAGCCGTTATGTTGCCGAAATTTTGTAGAAATTGTGGACTTAGAAATATTTTGCATCATAAGCTTTAATAAGAAGAGATTCAATAATGGGGTGTGATCCTTCAAAAGGGAAGGTGAACTAATTTAAGTTCCCCTCACCCACGACTCACATGAGGCATGGCATGACCCAGCTAGTGTGAGTATAGGGGATAGGGCTTACATGAGGCATGGCATGACCCAGCTAGTGTAAGTACCGACATTTTATGGTAGCGACAGCCACGGTATGAACTCATTACCACTTATGTTTAGTGGGTGAAAAGAAAAGGACTTAAGATAAGTCAAGTTAAGGAAAGAAAAGGATTTAAGAGAAAGTCAAATTAAGAAAAGAAAGGGACTTCGGTCCGACCCAAGTAAAGAATGAAACTCTCAACATGTTCATGCATATTATGAATTGCCGTATAAGTTTTTATGTATACCATGATGTTGTTATCATAACAAGAATATGTACTTAAAATTGAATCCACTTCGGATAGCTATGTCTTCGAAAATCTAAGAATTGAACCTTATGCATGCTCACTGTTTTCATTATAAAACCGAAGTGGCTGGGACGATGACGATGAGACCTCCGTGTCTGGTTCGAGTCCTACTGAGAAATCTTATTTTTCACTCTAGTTACTTTTCCGCATCGTCACTAGATTTTGTTGGCACATCCAATGGAGTGGAGCCTGGAGCCACCACACTACAAGCGAACGTACGACGTGGGATGCCAGACGAAGCTATTTTGGGACTCATAGCAACCGTCACTCTACATCTTTGCATATTCTTTTTGAGAGGAGCTTTGTCATTGAAGTCTGTAGTTAGTACCTAGTACTTGGGTCATGGCACGACCATGAGCTTCCTTCGATGTAATGTTGTTATATATATGTATGTATATATAAATATTATGAACCTATATGGATGTAATGATTAGTTATGCAATGCAATGTATTTGTAAATTACTATTTATTTATCTTTCTCTTGTTTTATGAGATTGGGTTATGTATCTTATGCGACACGCTCTTTCTTTATCTACCTTCTCGTTCAAGGCTTTACTTTCCAAAGCGATGACGTATTTCAAAAAAAAAAATCTTACCGTATTTTCTGCGTAATTTAATTTCAAGTGAAGTTTAATTTTCCACGAGTATAAGTAACAACTAACAAAACGCCGTAATACGACTTAAGCGTAGTATGGGTTTATTAGGGTGTTACACTAAAAGGTAATGATAGTTCCGCGAGCAAAAGTAACAACTAGTAATTCCACAATATGACTTAAGCATAGAATGGAACTACTAGGGTGTTACAGGATGCTTTGTGGGCATATAAGACTGCCTACAAAACACTGATAGGGATGTCCCCTTATCGAGTTGTTTTTGGTAAGGCATGTCATCTTCCGGTGGAAGTAGAGCACAAGGCATTCTGGGCGGTAAAGTAGTGCAATATGAATTTGGAAGCATGCGGTTCGCATAAGAAGCTTCAGTTGCAAGAGTTGGAGGAGATTCGTAAGGAAGCATATAAGAACTCCAACATCTATAAGGAGCAGACCAGAGCATTTCACGACAAGATGATAGGGCGCAAAGAGTTCAAAATTGGTGAAAAAGTTCTTTTATACAATTCTAGACTCAAGTTGATGCTTGGTAAATTAAGATCTAGGTGGGATGGTCCTTTTCTTGTTGTTAACATTTTTCCCTATGGTGTAGTGGAGCTTCAAGACATAGGAACCAAGAAGAGCTTCAAGGTTAATGGGCATCAACTCAAGCACTTTCATGAGGACTTAAAGGAGTAAGCACCAGAGGAAGCCATCTTTGGGTTGACTATTTACCCCGATTAATCATAGAGGAGTGTTCTTACCCCACTTTTGTTTTGATTGTTCTACATTTTCCATTATATCTCATGTTGTTTACATTGAGGGCAATGTAATCTTTAAAGTGTAGGGGGAGGCACAACATTTTTGTTGTTTTTGCTATTTTTATTGTTACATTCCATTTTTCATATTGTTTTGCATGTTGTCTATTGGTTTTTAAGTGTTTTCAAGGTTATGAGCATATATCAAGTGAGTGAAAAAGTTCATTGTTTGAATGGATTGAATGACTTGCATTTTAGATTCAATAAGGGAGCTTTAAGAGTCATTTGTATGGCCTATTGTATAAATGACAACATCATGTCATTCTTTCTTCCCTTCTTGTGTGTTGTATTCATGATTGTATGTCACACTAGAACTTGCCTTGAGTTTTCTTTGAGGTCACATTTTTGCATGCATACATAAATATGATTGAGGCATTGTTTCTTGAATAAGCTACTTGACAAAATAGCCAACCTTGTATTATATCCTTTGTTGAGCCCCTTGAGCATATTTTAACCAATTCTTGTTCTATTAGCTCATTACAAGCGGAAAACCATGAGTTGACCTTAACATTGAGGACAAAAGAGCTTTGGAATTGTTTTGGGAATGATTTAAGAACAAGTGTAGGGGTGACCTTGAAGTTGTGTCAATAGTTAAAAAAAAAAAAAAAAGAGTAGTAACATATGTTAAAAAAAAATGAAAAAAAATATAAATTTCAGTCTCAAAAAAAAAAAAAGGGGGAAAGAAAGGAAATTAAGGATTGCTATCTAACATTGGCATTTTTTGGGGTAACTTTCATGCTAGCTTCTATGATCATTCCCCATTGCTCTTTTATGCTTCTTTGGTATTATCTTGTTTATCCTTACATATCCTTACCTTTTCCCTTAGCCTCACTACAACCCATTCAAGTCCTCTTGATTTTTGTGCACATGTATTTTGAGTGGTGGAGAAATGAAACAATAGGCAAGCTTATGGTTGTGCATGCTTCATGATGTACATTTGAGTGATATATAGTAACCTAAACACTTGAGAGTTGAGAGTATGACTTGTGAGGTTTCCTACTTTTGATCCATTCATTTGACTTGATTAGTTTCTCTTGTTGACTTAAATGTGAGAAATGATATCCAAGATTACTTTGTTCTCTTGACCTTGCTTGGTTTTGTTCATAGTTTTACAACCTTAATTTCCATAGAAAGTGTTGTTTAGTGCATGTTTGTTTCTTATGCATGTTTTGATTTCTATTTCCTTAGTCTTTCATTTTAGCCTTGCCCGAGGACGTGCAAAAGATAAGTGTGGGGGGATTTGATAAAGCATTTATTTAAGCATTATTCGAATGTTATTCCTAGCTTATTTACATCATAATTGTGCTTTAATGGATGCAAATAAAGCAGTTTGATGACATTGACCTTCATTGAGAACTTGCATAAATTTGTGTTGTAATACTCTCTATCATATAAGTCATCCTCGAGTCATGGAGTTATATTAAAAGGTTGTTACTGTGTTAAGAAAGCTTTAAAATGTGGAAAATATAATACATGGCCCTTTAAATGCACACTTTATTGCAAACTAATAGTTCATAAGTTTCGTCATCTTTGATACATAGATAATAAAATACCTACAATTTAAAAGAAATTGTGACTAACATAATACACAGAACTTGCTTTCGACTAGTTGCTATCTAGCTCCAATAGTCGCTTGGTCTGGTTTGTGCCCGAGTCTTGCTCAGAACATGTTCTAGTACTCTGTCTCGCACTTGATTTCCAACTTAGGTGCTGGAATGTTTACGGAAAAGAAAAACATACAAGCAGGCAATGAGAACCTAAGGTTCTCAGTAGGTAAATATGAACTATTCTCATACAGCGCCATCATAAATATTCCAGCCGCTTCGGTTTATTATGAAAATATGAGCACATAAACGCAAATAATGGTTCAATTTTAAGTGGAAAACATCTTTCTCGAAGCGGGTTATGTTTTAACAACCACTTGCCATATTATATGACAAACGTAGAAATATGAATAGTGCAATACGTTTCAACAAGAATCTTAATAACATTATGACTTAATGGGATAATTGAAGATGCACATAAAGATGCTTGTACTTGTCTGTATGCGAGTGCACTTGACTTAATTTGTATCTTTCTTTAACTTGCAACTTGATCTTGCTCTTTTTTGTACTTGGTCCCCCGGAGGTGAATGGCCTCTCTCACCCCTGGGTAATAGCCTGCTTTTCAGGTCTGAGCTCATACCTATACATAAGTGACGGGTTTACTTTCCCCAACCCTCACACCGGTCTATTCCCCTTAAATCTGATCAAGGGCTAGCCCAAGTCTTAGATAGTGCCGCTCTGGCCCACGCTAGCTGGGTATATGTCATGCCTTACGTGGTAGCTTGGTACGTCCCTCTTGCAAGTTCTTATTATCCTTTTCTTTCCATCTCTTATCATGCATGCGGATGCTTTGAGCATTCATAGATATGTCTCTTACCTTACTTTTCATATCATGTTCTAATTATGCTTGCATGCATGACCTACATGAACATGACATATAAATATAAATATATTCAAGATATAATCACCCATAGCATAAGTTCTCATAAATTCCTGCCGAAAATTCGGCAGCATAACGGATCGAGTCTGCTTCCTCGTGAATAGTGCCAGGCTACCAATAAAATCAATTAAGTATGCAATTCAATGTAAAACAGCAAGTTACAGCAACATTATTGATCATATGGTATGTCAAAATCAATAGAAATATCAACAGTGTTTTCTGCTCACACTACCCTCTTCTGCTCGAATTTTGTAAAGTCCACCCTTACTCCTATTCAACTCATTTAGATCTGAATTTTGATATGTCATAGTTCTATGTGTCTAGTTTTCAAATTTTTTGGTCCCATCTCATTTTGATCTGTATAACTCAAGTTATTTAAGTTTTACCTCAGCCTGCCCTGTAGCTGGCTAGAATTACACACTTAAAAGTTAAAATTCAATAAAAATCGAAAACTAGTCCAAACCATACGAAATTGATACCATATTAAAGCTAAAAGGACAATATTTCATATGAAAAAAGTTGAATATCATTTTCATGTGTATATTTTGAGATATGAGCCCCGTAACTTGACCCTGCTGGACTATCCTGTTCCAGCCCAGTTTGAGCTTAAGGTGAATTCATTGATGTACTAGGAATAATTGGAAACGAATCTGACTTTCACATTTTTATGGGATGTTCCCTCATATGTTAGCTTTCAAACAACGTTGGGTTCACTCAATTTAGAATTGTGTAGGGTGAGTTACACCCTTCCCAACTCATACTGCCCAGATGAGAATCCAGATTTCTAAGTCAAATTTCAAAAATTCATAAATAATTCTATACTAATCTAATGGCCTTATATTTTATATGTATGGAAATCCATGAATGTCTAGTTTCATATAAAATATATTCATTAAATTTAAACAGCTGTAGGCAGAGCCATATACTCCGCCGTACGAACCATCGAGGGAAAAACCCTAACAGCTTCTTGAATTCTTCTTGAATTCATGTTTTCCTTAAATCTATCCATCCAATCTTCAATTCAAACTCACATAAACACCTTAAACCAACCTTAATTCATCATCATCACTCAAGATAACATTAGAATCATAGATGAACAAGGGACCCTAGGCAGCCCCAATTCAAAGAAAAGAAGGAGAAAGTTGAGATTCCTACCTTGGTGGTGTGAAATCTTGATGGAACTTGATCTTGGAGTGAAGTTGATGGTTGGGGCTTGAGCTTGGGGATGAGAGGAAGTGGAAGAAGATGAAGGAAAGTGGGAAAATGAGGGCTGGTCTGCACCTCTTGTGGGGAGGCCGAAAATATAAAGGGAGAAAGAAGAAAAAAAATGAAAACTTATGAAGGAAGTTAGCTTTTGATTGGTGGACTTCAATCCTCATTCAAACTTGGTTTGGCTTCCCTCTTTTATGGCTGATTGAGGCACCACTTGTAGGGATGTTTTGGCTAAATCTTGGCCCTCCATCATAGGGTTCTTATAGTATAATTTCTATTGGTCCGGTTCTGACGGTTTAAAATACCGAAATTCTACCGATTTCCTTCAAATTGGTAAAATGGTTTTAGAAAAGTTCTATGAGGTTTCCTATGGTTCTAATCTAATTCCATCAAGTCTAATCCTTCTAAATCACATTTAATTGGATTTTAGTGAATGCTTAATCGAATCCTAATTAATCCCGATTATTCGATGAAAATCGAATAATTAGGCGAAAAACAATAAAAATCCGGTGGAGGTGAGGCCAAGTTTCTCCACTCTCTTGAGCAACACTTGGCGCCACTCATATGTGGCAGGGGTGGCTGAATTTCAGCCACTTAAGTGAGGCTTTCCAGTAGAAAATTCTACTGGGTTGGTTCTGGCAGTTTAAAATACTAAATCTTCGCCGATTTTCTTCAAATCGGCAAAACAAACTAAATGACTCTGAGAGAATTTCTATATCTCTATTCTAATTATTCCTAAGCCTAATCCCTCTAATTAATATCTAATTAACTTCTAATTAACCCTACTTAGTCAATAAGATCGAATAAATTGCTTGTTAACGTGAAATAATTGTTCTTACAAATTTAGAGCTTTTCTATTTTCTATTTTCCGTGGCTAATGGCATATCCGTAATTTTGAACAAGTCCAGGGGCACCCCACGTCATTTCACACCAGACTGCCTCCATGGCCCAAACGGTAGAGATTTAAACTCTTACGGTTTCACCACGTGATTCTGCTTCGTTTAAAACCACATTCTGCTAATTCTACCGATGTAGGAACATAAATGTCATTTTATGAAAAGCGCTAGGGTTATTGTGGAAATATTCACTTGGAGTTAAAGTACAATTTCTAAAACTTTTGGGCAAGATTGCAGTTAACAAAAGTTGACAGGGGCACTTTTGTCATTTCCTAATTTTTAGCATATGGCAGTGTTATATTTTTAACGGCAGTGTTATGCTACCCTATATTTCTGAGCGTGAGGATTTTCGGGATATACCACTGCCTGAGAAATTCCCACACTGCCTAAGAGAAATAATTCAAAGTTTTTATTAAACTCCACTTAAGAAAATGGGGGATGTTACATATGCTAATTTTCGGATTTCATACTTATTTTGACCTTTCTATCTTCTGTAGCCCATATCTTGAGCTATGCATATCGGAATCAAGCAATCTTTTAGCTCGTTGGAAAAATAACAAAAAATCCTACAACTTTGCTGAAGACCTCAAGACCAAAATCTGTCAGATTCTGGACATAATTTTCATTGCAAAGAGGCTATAGAAAATAGGCCTAGAATTAAGTCCTTCTTGGGCCTATTTGTTTCAGATGGGCTTGGCCCTCTTTTGAGGTTTTTAGTTTTTTTGAAAACACTATTAGATATGAATGGACGAGTGGGGAATTGGAAGGGAAGATTTGGAATTTGAGGAGTTTAGGTTTTCATTAGAAAGTAAGTTTTCATTATTATTTTTTTCGGTTTTGATATTTTTATGGACGTTTCTGTTCTATTTGTCCATGAAGATAGAAGGCTGAATTTTTTTCAGCTTAGGAGATTCATCACTCAATGCATGGATTCTGAGGTTTAGTGTTTAATTAGATTCAATTTTAGTTTCTATTCTTCTCTTTCTCTCTACAATTCTGATTTTTCATTTTGTCTCTCAAACATTGATCAATGCTTGATGAAGCTATTCTGATTAGAATAGAATTCGTTGTTTTAGAATTGAATCCTAATTAGATTTGGATTGATTAATTCGAATTGGATTAGAGTAAAATAAAGGCTAATCTTAGATTTGCGAATTAGGTTAAAATTGAATTAAAAACTTGAAGATCTTCTTGTGTTTAATTTGAAATTAATGGAATGGAACTGAATGCGAAATGCTTCTTATGAATCTATGACGAATCCTAATTGATGGGAATGAATTTCCTAAGTTGATCTTTACTCAAGTGATTTTTCTACAAGTGTCCTTAATTCTATTTCAATTAGATTTCTGAATTCTTGTTAATGAAATCCCCCAACCTTGGTTATCCGAATGTATTCACGAAATTTAGAGTAATTCCTTGGGAAACAATCTAGGTTTCCACCTATTACTACCTTCTTTTGTTCAAAATCTAATGGATTTGAGTGCATTGCGACAATGCACGTCAGGGACCTCCCTGCCAGTCTCTGCAACATTTGATCAATGAAGGGCCAGGGGTAGTGGTCCTTTTCGAGTGGCCTGATTCAGGCATCTATAGTCAATTTGGATGCACTAACTATTCTGAACATGTGCAAGCATTAGCTCATTCTTCTCATTTTTCACCACTGTGATTTCTGAATTCTTTGGAACAACTTGTTGTTGGCTTACCCACTCAGTGTCTAATATAGGATAAATAATGCCATCTTGCAGTAGTCTGGTCACCTCATTCTTTACAACATCAAGAATTAATGGGTTGAGCCTCTGATAAGTAACATTTTAATAGATTGATTAACCCTCATATTTAGTTTATTGGACCTCTTTTGTGCTTAATTGATCAATATTAGATACATTTTATGAGTTTGGGCTTTAATTGAGCTTAATTGTATTTTTTAGCATTATTATAAATTTATACTATTTTTGTATTTTGAGCATATCTTCAGTTGTCGATCTCCAAAAATTACAAATTTTATACTGTAGGAAAGCTGAGAGAAAGATCTACAACTTTGATGAAGAAGTCAAAAACTAATTCAGATGTCTATTAGGACGAATTGGGCCATGACGTCAGAACAGGGCTATTGCACTGGAACCTGAGTAGTGTGCACTAATTGGACCATAACTTGAGTTGTACACATTGGATTGAGGTGAAATTGGTGCCATTTGAAAGTTAATGTATAAAACTTCAATTCATATGATGACACTCTCTAAAATAATGACATCTTCATGGACTTATTAGCTGTTGAAATTAACTTATGTGAATAAATATATAACCTAGACATGCTATAAAGATTGGGCCATAACCCTCTCATTGCAAGTCCAAATTAAGCAAATTGGGTGTCCATTTAAAGCTAAGAAGTAGAGGATTAATTTGGGCTCAAGGATATTTTTGGATTTTTATGTTCTAAGTCTGAGAAGAAGAGAGAAATTCAAGATGCGAAAAAGAGGACTCATCTCCAACATTTTCATTTTTTCTCTTTTCTCTTGTCCTCTCCTCTTTTTTTCTTTTCTTTTCCTTTCATTTTGTAAGATACTTGTTTTGGGTTCTAGTTTGTAACCTTCATTGCTATGGAGTAGGACTTCAAGCTAGTTCAAGGAGACCCCAAGGGTATTATGGTTGTAATATTGAAAACCTATGCTTGAATTTCAATTATGTTTGTTTTCTTGATTCTTTGCCCTCTTTTATTTGTAAACTTGCATTGAATGATATTGATATGTGGGTTTATGAATGAGGAATTAGTTGGGCGATTGCTAATTGGTCAATTGGTATGAACTTGATTAGTTAAAGAATTAGGAATTGGGCTTGGGTTCAAACCTAGGCTAATACAATTGGGGCTAGAAATCAACATAGGTTAAGTAGAGTTGAGGTCTCAATTATCTAATCAATTATGTGTTGGTTGAATTCCTAGAGTTCTCTAGGTAGAATTGTGGAGTTGTTAGTAGAGGTCTCTCTAATAGCTCAAATTAGCCACACTCCATGTGTTTGATATACTATGCGTTAATGATTGATTCACCTTATATCTAAGGAACTCTTTGAACTAGTGTTTTTATTTTCATCTAATTTTCTTTTATAGCTTATTGACTACATGTTTGCACATACCCTCTTGTTACTTAACTAGATAGCAACAACATCCTTGTGAGACAACCTTGGTTGCACTATACTTCAAATTTAGTATAATTAAGTATTTTAAAATTGTAATTTGAAGCAGGCTGTGACACTTGCTACTAGCCTCCTCTGTGGCTGTCTCATTGGTTTAGCTCCCTTTTCTAGAAAGATCTTGTGCATGCAAGTGGAGGGGCTAATACCCGAGATATCTACTAGTGTCCAACCAATGGCTCTCTTGTGCTTTCTTGGCACCTGCAACAATCTCTGTCCATACTCCTTAGAAAGGGCACTGGCCACTATAACAGGTAACTTTCATCATCACCTAAGTAAGCATACTTTAGGCGGTTAGGCAAAGGCTTTAGTTCTAACTGAGGAGGCTGAATGGTAGATGGTGGAGGTAAGGAATTGGAACCAATCTCTGTAGTAAATATTGTCATACAATTCACCTCCTCAATATCAAGGGTCTCATAGTCATCCTCCTGTAGGATATTGGCCAACTCAGCAAGTTGCTGGCTCAAATTAGTCCAAAGGAACTCCAAGTCATTAGATGTTATAGATAAGCTCTCCAAAGCAAGTGTCCTGGAATTCTACACACGGAAATCATGAAAAATCTCAGTAGCTAGATCATTAACGATATCAATATGGAAGACTGAGTGCTCCTCCACAAGTGCTTCATAGTATCAAAAATACTAAACTGAGCCACACTATCCCCAAGCTCCATATAAAGTATCCCAACATGACCATCAATCTTGGTTCGGGCTATTTTCAAGAATGGCCTCCCCAGAATGATAGGAGTTGAGCTAGTAGGTGTGTTTGCTTCCATCTCAAGAATATAGAAATCTGGAGGAAAGATCATACAC
Source organism: Pterocarpus santalinus (assembly GCA_031439595.1). Lineage (NCBI taxonomy): Eukaryota > Viridiplantae > Streptophyta > Magnoliopsida > Fabales > Fabaceae > Pterocarpus > Pterocarpus santalinus. Next base: position 31,542,624 of record CM062523.1, on the reverse strand, counting down.
AATAGGAAGCACAAAAATGCAAACACCCAACTAGAAAATATTCTAAAATGCGTATAAGTGAAATCTTTTTTTTTTTGGAAAATAATAAAAAAATACATCAATCTAAAAAGAAATAAAACTAAAAATTAAAATGCAAGTAAAGATCACACAACATAAAATCAAATCAAATAATTATAAATGTTCAGAAAATAAATAAATAAAAAATAAGAAAAGAAAAAAATGAAAAAATAAAAATAAAAATTAGAAAGAAAAAGAAAATCATGCAAACAAAATAAAATAAAATCAAGTAGTAATTCACAAATCAATTAGTGCCAGTGTCCTCAGCAACGGTGCCAAAATTTTGGCACGAGTGTTGAGTTTGCCTAAATTAGAAATAAAATTGAATGTGTAAAAATAGCAGTACGGAGTGCAACTGAAGTCGTTCTCATGTGAACACAAGTGCTAACCGATTAAGTAAGAAGGGGGTTTTGTTGTTGAACACAATGAAGTTAAACGGAATAAAATCAAATAACTAAAGGCACTAACCTAAGAAGCTCGTTAAGCGCAGGCATAAATAATCATAAACATACATGAGACAAGCAATCGATGTATGGTTAATTGAGATTAATTTGAAAAAAACCTTCCAAACAACCCTTGTGATTCTCCTAGAGACCTCTAGGCATACAACTAACATAAAATGAATTAGACAAGTTAAGACCTTAACCCTAAATAAATTTATGCTAGTTAAAAACCAATCATTTAACCACGAGCAAGAACCCTTACCTAATTTCCAATTCCTTTACCAATTTGGATATTACAAATTAATCGATTAATCACACCCAAATGGTTTTCTTAATTGACATTAATGCATCAATACCGTTCAACATCAACAACAATCAAGATAGAGAAACAAGGAATTGATAAACACATCAAAGCTTAATTGATCAAAAACAAAGTTTCATGCTTACAACCCGGCAATATTGGGAACTCCTTGAGCTAGCTAAGAAATTACTCCCCCAAAGCCGTAGGATGATAAACACAACTAAATTCATGAACTTGAAATAGCCTTTCAATCTTATGGGTTATGGAAAAGAAAAGGGTAGAAGAAGAACATAAGAATTATAGGGAATAATCCTCTTCTTAGAGAGAGAAAATGTAGAAATCCTAAAAATAAATCCCTAGCTCCCTGTCTCTTAGCTAAAGTGTGAACAAATAGGTGTAAATTCAGGCCTAAGACTTGCTAAAATGGGTCCCAAGGGTCAAAAACACGTAAAAATGCGTTACTTGAATTTTCCTATCAGATGCCATCACCTAGGCGCCTAGAATACACCACCTAGGCGGTGGAATGCTGATCTTCAATTCACACAGGGCACTCAGGGGCTAGATTCCTGCGCCTAGGCTTTCGCTACACTGGAAAATTTGTAATTTTTGTCCCTTTTTCTCTTTTCATGCCTTCTAACTCCCAAGCATGATACTTACAAGTTATAAACAATATTTTTAGAGCTCTATAGCTAGGAATAAAGTTCAAAACACTAAAATCCAATGAAAGACATGTTTATGTGTTGTTTTGTAATTAACTTGAGAATTGAAGTACAAGTACAAAACACACAAAGAAACACATAATTAAGCATTAAGGAAAAACAAAAATACTAAACATAAGGGGAAAATTAGTGCCAAATATGTACTTATCATAAAGCAACAGCTCCTTATCACATCTAGTCAGGTACCACCTAAAGTGTTGCCATGGATACCATCAACTTTGTTTGAAGATGACACAGAAACATAGGCGTGAGAAATATAATTTCTCAATAGGACTCCAACTAGATAGGTAAGCGTCTTCACTATCATCCTAGCCACCTCCAATTTAATTATAAAAATAAGGGAGCATCTATAGGTTCAGTTTTATATAAGTTTGACATGATTTAGCCCCAAAGTGGATTGCTTTTAGTCTTTCACTTAGGTGCATATCATGATAAATAATATCATGATAAAGCTTTCATGTACGTGCATAGACATGGGGATAAGACATTCAAGTTATTGAATGTAGTAGAAGTATATATGCATGAGCATTTTATGCACTTTCATTAACATTGACTTGACCAGAGTCTTTCTTTAACCTTACTTTCATACTTAACATGTGCTTAACATTCTTTACCTTATATGGCCTTGGATAAGCTACTATTGGACATGAGCTTATTCCATGACCGTTGTCACATGATACTAATCTAAAATCAAACTAAGCTGACAAGGGGTTGTCTATAAATTAGAAAGGGTCTATATTGCATACCTCCACAGTAAAGAGGCCTCTTAATGGGTCACCTTCCCTTCAAAAGGATCACACTTGCTTATCTTGTCTTTATGGATCACTTTCCCTTCTAAAAGATCATAATCCAATTGCTTCTTTTCTTATCTTGTCCTAAAACTTAGTATAGGTTCAAAGACAAGATATATATATGCATGTAACAAATATTTCTAAATCCACAATTTTGATGAAAATTTTGGCAATATAGGAGCTAGACCAGAGTTTCCCCAAAATTTGTTAAGCATGGAAATTCAACCAAAAACAACAATATTCATTTCATCTCATCATGTCATGTTCTAACGATCATTCAATCATGAGTCAATAACCAACAAGTCATATTCCAAACAATCTTGCCTTGCGACTTACATAAGAACATTATACAATCACACTATACCCTAAGGGGGAATCTATGGTCTGCTTTCACTTTGTGAAGTTATTTTCTTATATTTTGGATACTTATTTTGGGCTTATTTTGATTGTCATTAGATATAAACACTTAAGTTGGAATTTGGAGTTATGAGAGAGTTTAGCTTGTATGAAATTAGAACCTTTTAGCATTTGAAATTTGATATCTAGCTCTCTCGAAGTTGGATTATGATTATTCAAGATTTATTGGAAAGAAAAGAAGAAGATCTCCAACTTTTATGTTGCACACTTTTCCAATTTGGGAGTCTTCGAGGAGAGAAAGGCAGAATAAGATTGAAGCCTCATCTTGTCTCTGATGCTGTCAAGTCTGACCTTTCATCAGTATATCGCCTATATCTTGAGGTACAGAACTTCGATTGAGGTGGTTCTTATTATGATGAAAATCGTACTCGAATATCTATAATTGCTATTGCTACCTCCAAAGGCAAATATCAACTATTTTGACAGCCACAGAGTTTGGAAATTTATAAACGAGACCAGCGCTATGATGCAAGCGCGCTATAGCGCGACCTCGACTGCAGAATTAGTGGCCTCGGGCTGAATTTCGAGAAAAAGGATCCGTGGACTACAAAAGGCAACACTTAAGGTTAGAAAACATATTCCTAGACACTTCCATATACTTTTCAAGATAGAAGACTTCTCCAGAGAGATTGAAGGCAAAGATTTAAGGATTCCAGAGCTTAATTGCAACACGGAGAGATCCATGCCTTTTGAATCTCTTGTTTTTAGCTTTGTTACTTTATGGCCTTTGTTTCTTCTATCTTCTTATCTTCATATTCTTCCGTTGTTTTCTTTTCTTCAATCATGAACTAAGTTTCTCTTGCTAGGTGTTAATGGACCCTTTTTGTTTGACAATTTTGCTTATGAATAAATGTTAATCTCATTTCTATCTTAATTGCTTACTGTTTTTGTTTGTGCTTAAAGCCTTTAATTGCTTGATTTTTGGGGGATTTACAATAACTCAAGAGGGGGTCTGCGAATAAAGCCTCTTAACATAAACACCGTGAGCTGAGTGAAAACTAGAAATAGACAAGCGCGGTTCATGCGGTCATCATAGGAATCCGTAGAGCTTCAACCTTTACCTAGATTAGTTTATGCTAAGAGATTAGGCAATCAGTTTAGGATAAAGAGTATTGCTTGACCTTAAGAGAGGCTAGGAATAACTTAAAGGGAACTGACCGTGAGTCGATTAGCATAGGAACTGATTAACAGAAATTCATAATAAATACGTCTATAATTGGTGAAATTAATTAGCCCTAGCATCCATTCCATTGCATTTTTCTGCTCGTTTAGTGTCAGTTTACATTATTCTTTTGCTTATTTATTTTATTTTAATTTTATTTTAAATTTTTAACATTTGTGAATTTATTCTGTCCAATTAGTCATCCCTTAGACTATTCGGTATTTGATCTATCCTCGTGGGAATGATACTTTTCTCATCACTTTATTACTTGTACGACTCGATATACTTGCCGAATCCGCATCAAGTTTTTGGCACTATTGCTGAGGATAATATCAATATCATTCTTAGTTGACGGGTTACTAGATTGGATTTTTTACTTTTATTTTTTATTTTTTTATTTTATTTTATATTTGTTTTTGTCTTGTTTATTTATTTTTTTTCTTTTTTTTCTTTTTCTTTTGTTATTTATTTTATTTAGCTTTTGTTTTATTCTTACTTTCACTTATTCTTTTTTTTTTTTTTTTTTTGCAATTTATGCGAAGGAGCCAATCCACGGAAGATTTTTTCTTTGATCCAGAGATTGAGCGTTCTTTGTGTTAACTCATAAACAAAGAGTTATTGAAAAAGTTTTTGAGGTTACCATGGCTGATAAAAACGAGCAGAATGATAGAGCCATGAAAGATTACTTGGCACCCACTCTTCAAGGGTGCTCTTCTAGCATTGTGAGGTCACCTATCCAAGCAAACAACTTTGAGCTGAAGACGTCACTTATTTAGTTTGTACAACAGAATTGCCAATTTGCAGGACTACCTAATGAAGACCCTAATGAGCATCTCAGCAATTTTCTGGAGATCTATGACACCATAAAAATTTATGGTGCCACGGATAATACTATTCGGTTGAGATTGTTTCACTTCTCATTAAAGGACAAGGCCAAAGCCTGGTTGAAGTCTCTGCCACAAGGGATACTCACTACTTGGGAGATGGTGGCTAGCAAATTCCTAGAGAAGTATTTTCCTCCTGCCAAGTCTGCCAAGATGAGGAATAATATCACTTCCTTTAACCAAGTGGATAGAGAATCTTTCTATGAGTCCTAGGAGAGATACAAGGAATTATTGGCTAAGTGTCCACATCATGGCATCCTACTTTGGATGCAAATTCAAACATTCTACAATGGTCTCCTGATGTCCATGCAGATCATGGTTGATGCAGCAGCTGGTGGTTCTTTGAACAGTAAGTAGGATGCAAATTCAAACATTCTACAATGGTCTCCTGATGTCCACGCAGATCATGGTTGATGTAGCAACTGGTGGTTCTTTGAACAGTAAGACACCAGAGCAGTCCTGGGAATTATTTGAAGGAATGGCAAATAACAACTATCAAAGGCCTAGTGAAAAAACTCAAAAAGGGGGAGTTTTGGAAGTTGACATTACCATTGCCCTCTTGGCCCAGATGCAAGCCCTTTCTGTCCAAAATGCAGCCATTTAGAAGCAATTAGGCTTCCTCAGCACCACTTCACCAACACATGTCATGCGTTGTGATTTTTGTCATGGGAACCATCTGAATGGAGAATGCACTACAGCTCCTTCTTCTAATGAGTAGGTTAACTACATTAATGCCCAGAAGCACAACTTCTACTCCAACACCTATGTTCTTGGGCAATAGTTCAATCAACCTCCACAAGAGAAGAAGCCCAACCTAGAAGACGTGTTTCAGTAGTTCATGAGGAGCCATATGTCTTTTGTGGAGAAGACTAAAGCTTTTATAGAGAGGACAGAGGCTCAATTTAGAGCTCATGATGCTGCAATCAAAAACATAGAGCATCACGTAGGGCAAATTTCCAAGTAGTTAGCTGAGAGGCCACTAGGTTCCTTACCTAGCAATACCACTGAAAATCCAAGGGAGCATGTGATTGCAATCATATTGAGAAGTGGTAAAGAATTGGCTGAATCTGAAAAAGAATAGGCAGGGGTAGAAGAAAGCATGCTAAAGATTCCAATATGGCACCACTTGAGGAGAAAGGATATGTGGTGTAACATCCCCATTTCTACCTAAGCTAATTAGCTCGGTGTTTCTGGCTAATTAGAGGGATTAGCGATTAATTGAGAACTAATCGATTAATCCCGAGAGCAAGAGCTTAGTAAATTAAGTCTAGCCAAACAATTTAGTCATAATGTCCTAAGCGTTTTAATAAAACCTTAATCGTCTAATCCTTAATTACTCGAAGGTGCCAAAACAAAAGTAAGACAATCTAACCTTACTAATTAAGCTTATAATGATTAAGACAACTCTTGAAAAATTAAACCCCAAATTAAGCATATGCTTAACCGTAATGCAAGACATCATAAAAGGTATAATTGACAAGAGTTAACTCATGGGTAATTAAGCCAATTAAGTTAAACTACATTTAAATAATTCTAATAACATTTAGAGATAAAGGTTCTTCCATGCATATGCCCTAGAAAGACCTACCAAGGAGGAGCAACATCTCACCCTTCATTCAAACTCTTTAATCCTACACCATTAGATCAAAAGCCAAGACTAGGATCCTTGTCATCCACCATTAGATCTTGACACTTGGATGAGTCTTAGACAAGCAACCAAATCCTAAGAGGGGTACTCCCCTTTAACCCCTAGAGAAAAGCTTAAAATGGACATTAGAATGCCTCCAAGACTTAAGGAAAAACAACTCACCCTTTTGCCCCAAGGTTTTTCCACTCTCTTGCTTGTTGTAAGAAGCAAAGTCTCATCACCTTTCCCTCCCTCTTTTGCGCCACCTTCAGCCATACCTCTCTCCTCCATTCATTTTTCATTTCCTCTCCCAAAGACACACACAAAGCTCTCTTCTCTCTCTTCAATTTCAAATTCTCCTCCTTCTCTCTAAACTCTCCAACTTCTCTCTAGAATTCTCCCACTTCTCTCATCCTTTCCTCTCCTTATCCTACTCACAAACTCTTCAAGAGCCACCATTTCTTGCTCTTGGAGAATCAAAGACACTCACCTATCAAGCCTCTTCCAAGATCCAAGAGGAGGAGCACCACCACCACCATCATCTCTTTTTCCATCCCAAGTTCCTTCAAAGAAAGCTTCTTGGTAGTGACTCTAAACCCTTTTCCTCTCTTGTTTTTCAAGCTTTAGAACTCCTATGCTCTCCATAGCTAGGTGGTTTTAAGGGTTGATTTGGGCATCATAGCCATTCTTGTCATAAAATGAGATGTTGTTGCTTGTATGGTGGTTTGTTGAAAACATGTTTTCGGTTTGGTGTGATGCATGGCTGAATCCATTATTTTTGAACTCCAACATGATAGTTTTTCACTCATCTTTCATGGTATATGAGTGTTTTATAACTTGAGAATGGTTTCTTGAAAGTGAGGTTGAGTGTTTTGGAGAAAACATGAGAAAAAGCAAAAACGTGAAATCTGGATTTTCTGACAGCCTGTAAACCGAACGGTATAACTTTTTCCAGAAAACTCAGAAATTAGTGGAACAAATTTTATATGAAAATAGACTCAGAGAGCTTTCCATACATATAAAATATATAAGATTCGGAGTTAAAATGAGTGAGATATGATTTTTCAAAGTGGACTGTTCTCGGATCGGTTTCTGTCTGGGCAGTCTACACTAAAATGTGTATAACTCGAGCTACAAAAATGATTTTTGAGTGAGACCAAGTTTAAATGAAAGCTAAGACATAGAGGAACAAATACCTAAAACATTTTTCTCAGATTCCTTCTGAGCAATTATAATGAGAAGTGACAATCCACTGTACCGGGAGTGAACTTGGAAACTGAACAAGTCAGAATAAAATATGCATAACGGGAGTTAGAAAATGTATTTTTGAGTGGGACTTCTTTTGTTAAAAACTAGACTCAGAACCATAAAAGCATATAAAATTTCGCATTAAAATGATAAAATAACAATTTATGGTGAATTTTTAAAGTTACTGCTTAGGGTAAAAGTAAAACTGTCAAAACTTAACCTTAAGTAAGACTTTGCATAAATGACTTAAAAGGTAAAAGACCTTAGCTCAAAGTAATGAAACTTCATAATTTACTTAATGAAGACTAGATGGAATAAAATACCAAGCTTGCCTAATCCTTGACAAAAGAAGCAAATAAAACGAAAAACCGAATGTAAATGTAGTTAGTGTACTAGATTAAGTTCATAAGATTTTAATCAAACTATATTGCAAAACCTAAAACATAAATCTTCCAAATTTAAAATATGAAAATCATATAAGTCAAGTTAGAATAAGTGAGAAGAAGAAATCAATAAAATGAAAGCCAATGTAAAAGCTTGCACCTAATTTACTAAGCTAAGCTCATAAGACTTTGTTTGAGAATATGCTTATGTTTAGGTTGCAAGCATGATGTGATGATGATGTGATTATGATGCCATGATAATGATGATATGATATGATGATATGATATGATCTTTGTGATACTTGGTATTACATGCGGCAAAATTTTGGGAAGGCTGCGGTATAGCCGTTATCTTTGCTTGAAATTTTGTAGAAACTGTGGACTTAGAAACATTTTGCATCATAAGTTAATAAGAAGAGATTTGATAAAGTGTGATCCTTCAAAAGGGAAGGTGACCTAAGTTAAGTTTCCCCTCACCCACGACTCACATGAGGCATGGCATGACCCAGCTAGTGTGAGTATAGGGGATAGGGCTTACATGAGGCATGACATGACCCAGCTAGTGTAAGTACCGAAATTATATGGTGGCGACGGCCACGGTATGAGCTCATTACCACCTATGTTTAGTGGGTGAAAAGAGAAGGACTCAAGATGAGTCAAGTTAAGGAAAGAAAGGGACTTCGGTCCAACCCAAGTAAAGAACATAACTCTCGATCTGTTTATATATGTTATGAATAGTCATATAAGCTTTCATGTATGCCCTGATGATGTTAATACAACGAGGATAAATACTAAAAATGGGATCCACTTCGGATAGTAACGTTTTCGAAAATCAAATAATTGAACCTATTGTATGCCCACAGTTTTCGTTTCAAAACCGAAGTGGCTGGGGCGATGACGATGACACCGGTGTGTCAGGGTCGAGTCCTACTGAGAAATCTTATTTCTCATCCTAGTTGTTTTTCCGTCTCGTCACCAGATACTCATGGAGCCTCACGTGACGTGGAGCATGGAGCCTCCCCACCATGAGTGGGTTTATGATGAGGACGCCCACGCTATCGTGGCCACGACCACCACGGTAGTTCGCACCTACTTCTATCCGGGTCGAGTTTTTGAACAAGAGGAACCAGAGATTCCGCCAGCCCCCATGGACGTATCTTCGTCACGCCTTGGACAGCCATTGGGTCCTTGGGATTTCCCGCCCGAGCCATTGCCCGAGATCGAGATGGAGCCTATGTCGCCCGGTCTACCCGTAGCCGAGCCTATGCCGCCGCCAGAGGTTCCCGTGGTCGAGGTGAGTTCGACGGCCACCCCTAGGGCCGTAGCGACCGCCGCCACTCCCGAGTATCGGCCTGTCGCGCCCGAGGAGGATCCCTCCGAGGCACGTTTCTCGGTGGGCAGCTATGTGCCCGGCCGTCGCGTCCGTCGTATAGAGGTGATCAGCAGGCACCCCCGCATCATTCGCACTCCACGCGTTCCCCGAGGCCGAGCAGCATGGGGGACTCGACATTCGAGGACCTGAGTTCGATGGAAGGGCATGGAAGGGCGGAAGAAGTCAGCATATGTCTACGAGGGCTTATTTTGATTTGTGCTCCCTAACTCTTGTATTTCATTTAGTATTGTATCTCATCAGACTTGTGTACCTTTGATATTTGGGGCCATGGCATGACCATGAGTTTCCTTTATATGTACTTGTTTGGATATTATGAGATTAAGTATTTTATGTAATCGATGTTATAATTTGAATGTATGACTTTATGATTTATCTCATGTTCCATCCATTTATATTGAAATCTCTGCGATACGTTCGTCTACTGCTATCTTCTCGCGCAAGGCTTTACTTTTAAAAGCAACGACATATTTCAAAAAAAATTTTACTGTATTTTCCGCGTAATTTAATTTCAAGTAAAGTTTAGTGTTCCACGAACATAAGTAACAACTAATAAAACGCCGTAATACGACTTAAGCGTAATATGGATTTATTAGGGTGTTACATGTGGCACCTCCTGCTTATGGCCCTCTAATTCCTTATCCTCAGAGGGTGAAGCAACAAAAGAAAGAACTAGAAGGGCAGCAATTTCTCAAGGTTCTTGATGTGCTTAGAAAGCTCCACATCAATATTCCGTTTGCTGAGGCATTGGAACGAATGCCAAACTATGCCAAGTTTATGAAGGAGCTACTCTCTATGAAAAGGAAATTAGATACTGATGAGACTGTATCACTCACTAAGGAGTGTTTAGCAATCATCTAGAGGAAACTGCCACCTAAATTGAAGGACCTTGGGAGCTTCATTATTCCATGCACCATCAGTGATTTGAGGATTGACCAGGCACTATATGACCTTGGAGCAAATATCAATCTAATGCCTTTGTCACTTGTGCATAGATTGGGCATTACTAAAGTAAAGGCTACAAAGATATCTTTGCAGTTGGCTGATAGATCTGTTAAACTGTCCTATGGTATTATTGAAGATGTTTTGGTGAAGGTGGATCGTTTCTTCGCTCCCACTGATTTTTTGATTCTTGATATGGAGGAGGATGTTAATCTCCCTCAAATTCTTGGGCATCCATTCTTGGCCATTAGTAGAGCCCTGATAGATGTAGAAGAGGGGGAGCTAACTTTGAGATTTCAGAACAATAAAGTGAAGTTCAAAGTCTTCCAAGTAGTAGACTCTATCACAAAGACAGCTTAATGCTATAAAGTAGATGTAATGGAAGCTAACTTGAGTACTTTAGTCCCCACATCACATGCCACACCTCTTTGGGAGCCTTTATTGAGGAAGAGCAAAACAGAGAAGAAAAAGAAATGGGTGGGGGATGATGATCTTAAGCCACCTAAGAAGCTGCCAGAAGCTCTCCACTTACCAATTGAGCCTAATTCTATTTTGTTGGTTTTTGGGAAGAAGAACCACTATCTTGGTGACAAGTCACCAAAGAAGGGGAGGAAGGAACCATCATGAGAAATAGGGCTATGTCTAACTTAGAGACATTAAACCAAAGTGCTTGTTGGGAGACAACCCAACTTTTCTAACTTTTCTTTGATTTTAATTTTTCTTATGTAGGATCCTTTTAGTTTTCTTTTTTATTTAGGTAAAAGTTTAGTTTTGATTAATTTTAATTTACTTAATTTTGTTTATTTTGTTTTGTTAGGTTTATTGGAGCAATTAGGAAGTGCATTAAAGGAAGAAGCCACATAGGGCATGCAGCAGAGATACATGTACTGGGGAGTAACTTTCTTTTCCTTTCCCTTTTGATTTTATTTTCTTGCATTAGAGACAATACATAATTTTAAGTTGGGGTTGGGGAAAGTCCATTATGCACTTTCTTACTTGTTCTTGTTTTTGTTTCTTTTTTTTTTTTAGTTTAATTATTAAGTTGTTAGTTTTTTCTTTCTTTTATTGTTATTGTCTCAAAAAATAAAACCAAAAAGATTTTTGTTCATTAGGTTGTTAGTGTTTTTAGTTTCAATTTTCTACTAACAAAAAAAAAACCCAAAAAGATTTTTGTTTTTAGTCTTTTTTCTAGTTTTTGTTAGTCAATTGGTTGTCATTTGCCTGTGCCAATGATATAAAGATTGCTCTCTTTGTTAACTTTCAAGTAAATTTGGATCCTAATTTGAGTCTTGAAAATCTTTTTGTGCTTTCATTATTGATTTGAGAAGGATCATTTTCTTCCACTTTGATAAGAGTTAGCAACTTAGGATAGGTGATCTTTATGCTTTTATGTTTTATTTAGGTTTGGACATGCATTCTTATTCATGTGAATCTTTCTTGAAATATATGTGAGTGAATCATAGCCATAGAGATGAGTTAGGCCATGTTTGCTAGCCACAATTGAGCTTTATTGCCCACCCTTTATCATTGAGCCTTAGTCACGCCATTTGAGCTTTAAAGCCTATTCTTGAATTAAGCCACAATATGGACCTATTGTTCTTCCTTTCTTTTCCCTTTTTGTTCCCATGGTTTTACCCTCAAGCCTTAGCATTAAACTCATTTGAATAGGGTAATACCTCTATTACCACAACCTCATGCTTTCTAAAGTCGAAAGGTGGAGTAAAAAAGAAAAAGAAAGAGAAAGAAAAAAAAAAGAGAAAGAGGGTGAAAGAATGAATGAGTAATTGAAAAGAAAGAAAAAAAAAATGGCAATACAAGGAAAATATAATGCCAATGTTCAACAAGAAAAGCATAATGGTTGCCAAACAACTAAGTTGGGGGGACCCCAAGGAGAATGAGTTAAGGGTAAGGGTTCCTTAAGTTGAGGGAAATATTGATCTTAAATGACTATTCCATCTACCCCTTACCTTGGCCTGCCATTACAAGCTAAGAAAAAGTCCTTTTAATATTTGGTTAAGTGACATTCATGTAGAAATAGAGAGAGAGGATTGTGGATAATGTAATGCTTTTGTCTTTTCTTAAACATCACATAAGCATAAGGTGAGTGAATTATTGGTTGCTTTTCTCTTATACACACACACTTGATCCATTCTTTTGACAATGTGATTGCATAATTAAATGGTCTTGATACTTAGATTTTGATCCTTGGTAACTTTTGAGTTATGTTATGGAGTAATGATGAGGGATTCCAAGGTAACAACTTCTATCTTGACCATTTTGTCTACTGAGTCCTTTTGTTTTAAATGTTTTTGTTTGGGTCTTTTGTTTTCTACTCTTGAGTCTTTGAGCTGAGTCTTGCTTGGGGACAAGCAAATTCTTAAGTTGGGGGTTGTGATAACTCTCTTTGGTGAGTTAAATTTTTAGTTAGTTTTTATTTAATTTAGGATGTAGTTGCTTAGTTTAGTTACTATTTTATTTTATTTTAGTTATATTGTTGAGATTGGGTGGTATTTTTATTTTGTGTTATTTTCTTATATTTTGGATACTTATTTTGGGCTTATTTTGATTATCATTAGATACAAGCACTTAAGCTGGAATTTGGAGCTATGAGAGAGTTTAGCATGTATGAAATCAGAACCTTTCAACATTTCAAATTCGATATCTAGCTCTCTAGAAGTCAGATTATAATGATTTAAGATTCATTGGAAAGAAAAGAATAAGATCTCCAACTTTGATGTTGGACACTTTTTCCAATTTGGGAGTCTTCGAGGAGAAAAAGGCAAAACCAGATTGAAGCCTCATCCTGTCTCTAATGTTGCCAAGTCTGACCTTTCATCAGTATATTGTCTATATCTTGAGGTACAAAACTTCGATTGAGGTGGTTCTTATTGCGTTGGAAAGCTTACTAAAATATCTATAATTGCTATTGCTGCCTCCAAAGGCAAATTCCAACTATTTTGACCACTACAGAGCTTCGAAGTTTATAAACGAGGTTAGCACTCTCATGCAAGTGCATTATAGCGAAACCCTTGCACTATAACGCGACCACGACTACAGAATTAGTGGGCTCAGGTTGAATTTAGAGAAAAAGGATCCGTGGACTATAAAAGGAAACACTTAAGGTCATAAAACAGATCCCTAGACACTTCCACACACTTTTCAAGATAGAAGACTTCTCTAGAGAGATTGAAGGCGAAGATTCAAGGATTCCAGAGCTCAACTACAACATAGAGAGATCTACACCTTCTAAATCTCTTATCTCTAGCTTCAATATTTTATGGCCTTTGTTTCTTTTATCTTCTCATCTTTATATTCTTCCGTTGTTTTCTTTTCTTCAGTCATAAACTAAGTTTCTCTTGCTAGGGCATTAATGGACCCTTTTTGTTTGACTATTTTACTTATGAACTAATGTTAATTTCGTTTTTATCTTAATTGCTTAGTGTTTTTGTTTATGCTTAAAGCCTTTGATTGCTTGACCACCAATTAATTGATTTGGCAATTTACAATAACTCGAGAGAGGGTTTGTGAATAAAGCCTCTTAACATAAACATCATGAGTTGAGCAAAAACTAGAGATAGATAAGTGCAGTTCATGCGATCAACATAGGTGATCAATTGGATTTTTATATACTTGTTTTCCCTCATTCCTAGCTCATTAATTCTCTTTTGTGCCTAATTGTTTTGAATTGGACCATTTTGTATTGTTTGGATTTTGTTTGGTTTCTGACACTGTTTTGGTTTTTGGGTTATATCTTGAGTCATAGAGCTCATTTTATTGTGATTCTTGATTTGTAGAAAAGCTGAGAGATAGGCCAACAAGTTATATGGAGGTCAGAGGCCAATTCTAGTGTTAAGGAGCTGAAATTGGGACTAGAATTGAACTGAAGCGATGCAGTCACAGATTCTGAGCAGGGTGTGGTATTTGGGCCATATCTCGGCCAACAGATGTCCGATTGAGCCCATTCCAGTCGCATTTTGAAGCTAACATCCAAGGCTACAATTCTTCTTGAAAGTGAAAATCCAAATGGAATCGTTTGAATAGCCAAAACCATAGAAGAGCGTTACTTATAGAATTAGTTATAATGATTTCATGTTTTTAGTGTAACTTTTTTTCTATAATTCGGATTTTAGCAAACAAGGTGTCCAGATTCAAAGGAGAGAGAGAGGATTAATGTAGTAATTAAAATTTAATATTTTTAGACAGTTTTGATTCTGATTTTTGATCGGTTTTTGAAAGAGGCCAGACTTATAACTCATTGGACAAATTTTTGGATAGGCAATTTTCGATTTTCTTCTTCTTCTTCCTCTCTTCTTTCGCACCCCTCCACCTTACAATTCATTTTCCTCCATTCATGGAGGAGTAAGCTTCTATCTAATCCAAGGATTCAAAGACAACATTAGCATTCTTGAGGGTTGTTGTTTCAGAGTTCATCAATTTGGTTTCTTCTACTCCCTTTTTTTCCTTGTTTTTGATTCAATTTCGGATTTGAAGATTTTCAATCCGGTATTGTGATTAACTACTTGATTGTTTGTTTTCTTGCATATTACTCGATTGTTTAATATTGTAATGCAACTGTTTTAACAAGTAGAATCAGGTTTCAGATTTGAACTTGGTGATTAAGTGCATTAGTGCTTGGAAATTAACACGAATTGATTAGATTCTAGAGGTTTCTGAGTTTAATCATTTAGATGTTAATCGAATGCATGAAAAATTTCACGTGTAATGCAGAGGTCGAATTGAGGTTTCATTCGAACTTGACATTAATCAGTGACTAGTTTGTTGACATACAATCAGAACTCGGTGATTGAATGAAAATTGTCCTCTTTTGATTCTTGGATTAGATGTTCCAAATTCTGTTCATTTCTTTTCTATTCATTTTGGTATTTTAAATTCCTAAATCCCCCCTCCCAATTTTTTGATCATATAACATTGTCATCACTGGGAAATGACTCGGGTTGCACCCTTTGCTACGAATTTAGTGTAATTCTGTTTATTTTGTAATTTGATCGAGGTTGGCACTCGAGTCAATAAGAACCCATAGAACTTCAACCTTTACCTAGATTAGTTTATGCTAAGAAATTAAGCAATTAGTTTAGGATAAAGAGTATTGCTTGATCTCGAGAGAGGCTAGGAATAAATTAAGGGGAACAGACCATGAGTCAATTAGGATAAGAACTAATTAATAGAAATTTATAATAATTTCATTTACAATTGGTGAAATTAATTAGCCCTAGCGTTTATTCCATTGTATTTGTCTACCCAATTAGTGTCAGTCTACATTACTCTTTTGCTTATTTATTATATTTTAAACTTTCTGTATTTGTGCTTTTATTCTGTCCAATTATTCATCCCTTACACTATCCGGTATTTGATCTATCCTCATGAGAACGATCCTTTTCTCATGACTTTATTACTTGTATGACCCGGTATACTTGCCGGAGTCGCATCAAAATGTTGATTTATCCAATCATGTACTTTAGTCTTAGTCATCTCAAGTTTAGCTATTGAACATCTTTCCTTCTTACACTATCACTTAAAACCGTGATCATGATTATAATCTTAGATTTCATATTTACCATCTAACTTAATAAGTTTCTTGTCTACATATTTTAAGAGTTAAAAAAAAATTAATACTTTGCTTCTCGTTTTTGTTCTTGTTAGGATTGTGACCTTGGTTGGGATTACCAACCAAAAATTTTGTCTTCTAATCTTTTAACTTCCTTGAGATGGCACACAAGTGATTCCTAGATTCATAGTATGACCATTGGAGCCCAATCATACTTCCATTCCCAAGGGATTTCAAGATCTCTTTAGTTCCTTGGGTCATGACAAAGTATGCCCACACTCATAAACCCAAACACCATAAGCTCACATCAAGAAGTGATTTTTAATTATTTTAAAAAAATTACAAGACCAAACTTTTATGACTAGAAAGTTTTATTCTTTTCTTAGTGATTAATTGGATTTTTATATATTTATTTTCTCTCATATTTAGTTAATTAATCTTCTTTTGTGCTTAATAGGATTAATTTGGGCCATTTTGCATTTTATTGAGTTTTGGTTGCGCTAGATTTAGTTTTTATAGCATTAATTCTGACACTATTTTGAGTTTTTGGGCATATCTTGAGTTATAGAACTCATTTTATTGTGATTCTTGATTTGCAGGAAAACAAAGATAGGACCACAATTCTTATGAAGAGGTCAGAGGCCAATTCTAATGATAGCTAAAATTGGGCCTAGAAGTGAATTAAAGAGATGCACTCGCAATTTCTGAACTAGGTGCAATATTTGGACCATATCTTGGTCCATAGCAGCCTAATTAAGCTCATTCTAGTGGCGTTTTGAAGCTGACATCCAAAGCTTTAAGTGATCTTCAGACCACAAATCCAAACGGATGCGTTTTCATTGCCAAAAACAAGGACAAACATTACTAACTGGATTAGAGAACTTATTTGCATGTTTTTAGCATAACTTTCTTTATACAATTTAGAATTTAGCAAATAAGGTGTCCAAGTTCATTTAAGAGATAGAGGATTAATGTAATTAATGGTTTTAGTTTGTTTTTAGACGTTTTGATTCTATTTTGGGAGGCTAAATTGAGAGATTGCATAGAAAAAAAAATAAGCAATTTTCAGTTTTGACTTCTTCTTCTTCCTCTCTTCTCTCACGCCCCCCCCCCCACCTTAACAATTCATTTTCCTCCATTCATGGAGGCTTGAACATCTATCTAATTCAAGAATCAAGGAAGCAATAACGCTTTTGAGAGTCTGGTTCAATTGCATTCAACATACAACCAATTCAGTTACATCTAATCTTTCACTTATTTCTTATCTCATTTTTGAATTGAAGTTTTTCATTCTAAATTGTTGATTGGGAATATGTTTGGCTGCATGTTATTCGGTTGATGTATGTAATCAATTGTTGAAAAAGTGTGAATTAGAATTTCAGGTTTGAATTCTACGATTAATTGCATTGATACCTGAAATTGACACAATTCAATTAGGTTCTAGAGGTCTCTGAACATTAACTGATTTTGTGTTGATCAAATGCATGAAGGTTTTTGTGTGAATGCTTAGTTCAAATTGAGATTTCATTCGGATTTATTGTTAATCACTGAATTGGTTTGCTGAATTAATTTTAGAATTCGATGATTAAGTGTTAATTGTTTTCCATTGATTCTTGGATTGGATGCTTCCCATTTTATTTTAATTTCGTGATTTATATTCTATTCCTTTCATTTACAAATCCTAAACTACCCCCCACTTCCTGATCATATAACATTGCCATCCGTGGGAAACAACCCGAGTTGCACTTTTACTACAATTTAGTGAAATTCGGTTTATATTGTAGTTTGACCGAGCTCGGCACTCAAGTCACTTTGTAAACATTTTCTTCTCTTTTCTTTCTTTCTTTCATGGCAAATGGATACCTCAAGGTTAGGTAAAATTTCATTTTCACTTTCTTTATCCTAAAGTGTGTTGATATTTCATATAAACCATAGACCCGCCTTTAAAAGTATCAAACTCGCTTCCCTCATATTCTTCCTCATCTTGGTTGAAGCCATCACCGTAACACCTTACTAACTATTATTGCACCGTTTAACTTTACTTTACTTAATCCTGATAATAATTAGTCAGTACAGTACTGACATACTACCTTAAATTTTGCATGGGTAAATAATTTTTTTTCACCGATTACTATTTCCAATTTTATCCTATAGTTAACTATTTTATACTGCAAAAATATTACTACCACATGCTAGTTAGAAATTCCACAGTTAAGGGGATCCATCATATATAGAAAATATGCATCCATTCTACACTGCAGCATATAGTACATAAAGTAGTAGTTTATATTACATAACCCAAAATATCATAAGGGATGGGATGCCTATACTACTACTAATCATCCCCACCTAACCCAAATACAGCCCATCAAAACTCTAGATAAAATACGTTAGAAGAAGATGCCAAAATGGGCATCTAAGGCTACATCAGAACATTCTAATATCTAGTCATTAATAATAGTAAGGGTATGATCCAGAACATGTAATAAAATCCTATTATTCAGCGAATCGAACTCAAAAGCCACATCCACCTCAATGTTGAGAATAATCCGCGCCATTTGGAATCACCAAAGAAAAAGGGGGTGAGAGAAATCTCCCAGTAGTGTGGTGTTCCTATGGAAGTCCCGCATCATCCTAGAAATGCTAAGAATGAGGGCAGGAGTGCAACAATATGTATATTATACAATGAGTCAAATCACTATTAAAATATTAGAACATTTACCAACAAAATAGACCACATGCAATTAAGAAGATAAATTATTATTCCTAGCTATTTATTAGTGTCAAGCAAGATAGAAGTGTATTTCAAAATAGTAAAACAATAATATAATCATTACAAGAAATAACAAGTATATTGTCAATCGTTTACTGTTTCTTGTTTCCTTTTCTAATGGTTGAAGTCTACAAGGTCTACGTCATTAATTCGGATTTGCGAGAGCTCTCTTTGCTAAGGCATCCTTTAGTCATATCAGTGAATGCCAAGTCCTTATCCGCTATCATGGTCGGGCCTAAGTTGTCATTTTAATCCATTACCAGAATTAGTATCACAAAGTTCCAATCTACTAACATGGGGGGGGCCCAAAGTGTTACTTAGTGAAATATATGGCTTGTCCTTTATACAGTGGGGTCCACACACTCACTTATTCATTAATCTTTACATAGTAGCTGCTCATAAAGTGCATACATGTAATTTTATTCATATCATGCGCATAACATAAATGAGTTCATTTATATCATACAATGCACATAACACAAATAATTTCATTCATATCAAAGAGTACACACAAATCTTATAGCCATCAACTAAAAGTTATCACTTGCATCAACACCACATAATATCTTAACTCATAAGTATGTTCAGTTGCACACTCAATTCATAATAACAAATTCTCATTACCATGGCATGTATGACTTAAAAGCATTTAGACATAGGATACACAAGAATACATATTGTAACACATTATTCAATTATACTTTCATAAATAAATCAAGAACACATATAATTCATCTACACTCTGATGCATAAATTTTGAAACTAACATAAATAAAAGCGAACATATTCC
Organism: Pterocarpus santalinus; assembly: GCA_031439595.1. Lineage (NCBI taxonomy): Eukaryota > Viridiplantae > Streptophyta > Magnoliopsida > Fabales > Fabaceae > Pterocarpus > Pterocarpus santalinus. Next base: position 31,523,131 of record CM062523.1, on the reverse strand, counting down.
TATGCAAGACAAGGTTTGAAAAATAATTCAAAGAACAGATCAAAACACTTGTTCTTTAACCAAAGATTAGAAAACCACTTCAAGCAAGGAACTAGCTAGTTCATATGACATTTCTAATTGGACCTTAACTTAAATCTTTATGCTTAAGACTCTTTAGTATGATTAGAGGTGTGATTAAGTCCAATGTCCATAGTCATTGGCCAAAGTCCATAATCCAATGTTGAAGCATAGCTTCTCCAACACATAGGTACGACCATAAAAGGTCTCAAATAAGTCTAATGCAAGTCTTATGGTCTCATAAAAGTCCAAACAAGTTCATACAAAGTCCAATAACATAGGCCAAGGTTCATAAACTTTACGCATAGGCCATAGTTCATTTTATTAAGTTTTAAGTGACTTTTAGTGTCTTATTACATCTTAATGGTCACAAAAAAAACTATCACATAAACTATACTAATTCAAACATGCCCAAAGGTTTGAAAACAACTCAATTTAGTCAAATAATTAACAACCTTCATGCCGAAAAGAAGCACATGGCCGAAACTTATATATATATAGCCAAAACAAGGTATTTTACTTCAAAACTTCTCAAACTTGTGCACAAAGCTTAATCAAGTAAAATTACATAATACAAGACATCAAATTATGTTTATAAAACATTAAAACAAGAGTAATAAAAACAAAAACCTTGTTGCCCAAAATAGGGCAGAATTTAAAGTTTAACCTTTAATTTACAAATCAACCCAAAGATACAAGAAATTGGGCATATCAGCATATAACATGTTGATATAGATTCTTAAGCACCAAAACAACATTTAAGAACATAAAAACACTTTCAAAATCATGCTAGAAGTTCACAGCTAAAAGGGTGCAGAATTTGTAGTTGCATATATTCATGTGCATCGAGTAAATCAAGTAAGAAAATAACATGTATCTTGCACATACTAATTCATAAGCTTATTCTAATGGAAACTGATTAACTAAGACAAAAAAACCAACTATTAAGATGCTTAAATTAGATTAATTCAAAATGAGATAAGGTGCTATCAAAATAGGGCAGCTAGCATAAATCACTTAGAACACTAGTTTTGTAACACCCTAATAAACCCATACTATGCTTAAGTCGCATTATGACATTTTATTAGTTGTTATGCTTGTGAAAAACTAAACTTCATTTATAAATTAAGTTACGCGGAAAATATGGTAATTTTTTTTTTTTGAAATATATATATGTCATCATTTTGCAGCGTTTTGGAAAGTAAAGTCTTGAGCGAGAGAAGATAGATATCAAAGAGCGTGTCGTGAGAGAGTCTAAAACACAATATCATAAATTATGAGAAAGGTAAATAAATAGTAATTCACAAATACATTGCATTAATCATTACATCCATATGGGTTCATAATATATATAAATATACACACACACACACACACACACACACACACATATATATATATATATATATATACATTACATCGAGGGAGGCTCATGGACGTGCCATGACCCAAATACTAGATACTAAATACAAACTTAAATTGACATAGTTCGTCACAAAAAGGAATTTATGAAGGTGCAGAGCTACAACAACTATAAGTCCAATCGAGCATCATCTGGCATCCCTCATCATACGTTCGCTCACAATGTAGGGGATCCACGCTCCACTCCACCAAATGCTCCATCGGATTCTGGCGAAGATATAGAAAAGTAACTAGAGTGAGAAATAAGATTTCTCAGTAGGACTCGTCATCGTCCTAGCTACTTCGGTTTTATAAATGAAAACGGTGAGCATTCATAAGGTCCAATTCATAGGTTTTCGAAAACATAAATATCCGAAGCGGATTTAATTTTAAGTACTTATTCTCATTATAATAACAACATCATGGTATATATAAGAGCTTATATGACAATTCATAACATGCATGAACATCTTCAGAGTTTCATTCTTTACTTGGGTTGGACCGAAGTCCCTTTCTTTTCTTGACTTGACTTTCTCTTAAGTCTTTTTCTTTTCACCCACTAAACAAAAGTGGTAAGGAGCTCATATCGTGGCCATCACCACAATAACTTTTTGGTACTTACACTAGTTGAGTCATGCCATGCCTCATGTAAGCCCTATTCCCTATACTCACACTAGCTAGGTTGATGCCATGCCTTATGTGAGTTGTGGGTGAGGGGAGCTTCTTATTATGGGTCACCTTCCCTTTTGAAGGGTCATATCCTTAGTTCAATCTCTTCTTATTAAGGTTTATGATGCAAAATTATTCTAAGTCCACAATTTCTGCGGAATTTCAACAAAATAACGGTTGAACCAAAGCTGCCCAAAATTTTGCCAAACAGAGAGTCCAATATCACATATCATTAAGTATCATATCATCATCATATGATTATCGTATCAGCCTCATATCATTATCATATCATCGTCATATCATTGTCATCATATTGACACATAGAGGCATACATAACACACAAAGTCTTATGAGCTTAGCTTAGTAAACTTGGATATAAGCTTTTAATTGATTTGCTTCTTGTGTTAATTCTTTTAAGAATAGGGCTAATTTTGTCTAATATTCTTTTTGGAGCTTTTAAGTTGACTTATTAAGGTTTCCAATATCTTAATGTGAGGGTCTTAAAGCTTATTTCTCATTAACTTTTAAACTTAACCATAACCAGATTTACCTTTACAGTGGGGCAGTAACTTTAAAAATTCGCCATAATTTCATCTTTTATTATTTTGATTTGAATTGGGGATGATTGTACTTCTCTGAGTCTATTTTTAAAGAGAATAAACCCCACTGAAAAATTCATTTTGTAACTTGAGATATGCACGTTTTATTCTGACTGTTTAGCTTTTAAGTTTATTTTCGGTACAGTGAATTTTAAGCTTCACCGGGAGTTCCTCACAAGGAATCTGACAAAACTGTTTTATGGGGATGTTTCTTTATAGCTTTCTAAAAAACTTAGTCCTATTCAAAAATGTTCTATTTATCTTGAGTTATTAAGATTTTATTACATACTGCCCGAACAGAATATATCTGGGGACAGCATACTTTGAAAATTCATATCTCTCTTGTTTTAAGGCCAAAGCTTACATATTTTATCTATATAAAAGCTCTACGAGTCTATTTTCATTTAAAATTAGTTTCGTTGCATTTGGAGTTATACTGAAAGAGTTATTAACCGTGCCATATAGACTGCCAGAATTTTCCAGCTTCAACAGCTTTGGTTTCAATAAGTTTTCTTGTAAAAATATTAAGCCTTTTCCTCAAGTGACCATTTTTCTCTTCCGAACCACTTTTATGCTTTGAGATCTTGATATTAACTTAATGTTTGAAATTCTACAAATTTGGTTCACAATAATAGACATACCAACCGAAAATTTTGTGCCAAAGGGAAGGACACAACACATAAAAACTCATCATATCAACAAGCATTGCCATGAGGCCTTGGAAACAAGCTCTAGAGCCACCTAGCGATGGAGAGCTTAGGAGTTCAAGGGCTTGAAGAAGACCTAAAAGAGGAGGGTTAGAATCGCTACCAAATAAGTTTTTTGAAAGCTTGAAGAGTGAAAATAGTTGGAGATGGCCTCCTTCCTTGGAGCTTGAGAGAATGTAGCTAATATGTGTTTATGTTGCTTCTTCAAAGACCAAAGAAGGTGGTCCTTGAAGGGCTTGAGAGGGTGGTGAAAGGAAATGTGGTTGATGATAGTAGAAAAGTAAGAAGAACAAGGAGAGATTGAGAGAAGTGAAAGCTTTTGTGTCTAAGAGAGAGAATAGAAGTTTGCAAAATGAGAGAGTGAATGAGGGGGCTGATTGGTGTCTCACATCAAGGCCAAGAAGTAGGTGAGTTTTGCTTCTTTTACAAACAAGAAAGCTAGGAATCTTGGGGTAAAAGAGTTGGCTGTGTTTTCTATGAGTCTTGGTGCATGCAATGAACCATTTTGTATTTTCTCAAGTAGGCAAAGGCAAGGTCGCCTCTTGGGATTAGCTTGATTGAATAAGATCACTCCATGTGGCACAATCCTAATAGAGGAAAGTACTTCTCTTTTCTTGACTAAAGAGATACTACTATCATAAACCCTTGATCTAAGAGTGCATGATGAGCAGGCAAATGGATGGGTGGATTTGCCCTTGTCTTGACTAAAATTTCTATGCAACCATTAGGAGGAAATTTTGAATTTTCAAAGCTATTAGAATTAACTAAGTTGTTAATTAATTTGATTAGTTTAATTGCTCTTTAACTGATTTCAGTTAATTACACTTTTAAGACATTTTTCCTCTAAAAGAATTGATCTTATGAATTATGTAATTAGGGTGTAAGATTTAATCTATCTCAATTGATTAAGGTAGAATAATTGTCTTGTACTTAATTAATAGGATTGGATTAGCTTAACTATATTTCTAAGTTACAAATTACTGAGGTTCGAATAATTAGGTTTTAATTAAAACGATTAGTGCATTATAATTTAATTATTGACTTGACTCAATTTATTAAGCTTTTGCTCATCGAGATTAGCTGATTAGTCCTCAGTTAATCATTAACATCTCTAATTAGCTAGGATCACTGAGCTCATTAGCTTAGATAAAATTAGGAATGTTTCAAGTTTCATGCAACAACTTCATATAGAATTAGCATATAGGCATATATAATCAAAATATAGGTTATATGACCCGAAAATAACAATTTTACACACTTTAATACAAGAGGAAACATGCTAGAAATCTGCACACAAAATAGGGCAACATACATATACATAAGAGAAATTACAAGTTTCATAGTGAAAATTGCAACTAATAAAGAATCAAGCTTCCATAGGTTAAGTGCATCATTTTAAGACTTTCATCCATCATTAATATACCACATGACACATGAAAAACACAAGAATCACCCACTGCCAAGGTTAGGCCATGAGCTTCATGAAGATTAATAGGAAGAATTTCAAGCTCCAAAGATGAAAATCCATGTAAACTTAATCATAGTCTTCAGATCGCCACTGATTCTTTGCTGTGCTACAAGTTAAAGTGGTTTTATAAGGATTTCAGGGCCCGTTTTGCACCCCGATGAGGTTATTTTTGTGTAATTATGTAAATATTGTTCAAATTTTCTAAAAATTGATATTTATTTAAAAAATATGTTAAAATGTATTTATAATTTTTATGAAAATTTTTGGGGTTTTTCAAGTAGTTTTTAGCCTTTCGTAAGCCCTTTATTATTTTCTGTCCATTTTGTCTTCTATAACTAATGGCATTTCTGTAATTTTGAGTATGTCGAAGGGTAGCCTATGTCATTTCATACTTTGATATCTCTATGGCTCAATTGGTTGGATTTAGGTTTCTACGGTTCCACTCGATTAATCTGCTCTGCTTAAACTCCTATTCTCTTAATTCTATTGATGCTAAGACCCGAATGTTATTTTCTAAAAGTTCTAAGGTAAAACTAGAAATAAATTTTGGGGTCAGAGTATAACTACTAAAAATTTTGGGGCAATTTTTTAAAAAACAAAAGTTTACACTACAAGGGCATTTTCATCTTTTCTTAATTTTTTTTGTATACGGCAGTATCATAATTTCAATTGCAGTGTCACACTACTAGGAAATTAATTGAGAGTTTCTATTATGCTATAGTAAGTAAAACATGGATGTTGCAATCACCATGCCAAGCTTAAATTTTTATTTTGCTTTACTTTTTGTTTTTACTTGTTTAAGGCTTAATCAAGACTTATGAACATAGATCTAAGCTCAAGAGTGTTGATTTTATAAAATAAGTGATAAAACTTGAAACTTTTTCCCTATTTAAGTTTTAAGACCACTTTTTTATGGCCATCAGTCAAGCTCAAGAAAGCAACATTTTAGTATATATGATCACAAAAGTGTAGAGTAAGCCAAAAGAACACTCAAATACTTAAAATGGTGTAAACTTTAGAGTCTTTTCAATAGGCAACAACAAGAAATGTGCCAAAAGCTCCACAACCATGGCTAGGGCTAGCAGCTTGTGACATGAAAGTGAGTAAAAGTTAAAACTTTTTACATTCCTTTCAAAGATGATCACTTTAGAAGAACAAAAAAAAGTGGAGAAACATAAAAGTCATCATTTTTCTGAAGAAACTAGAAGCTTTGTGACAAAGCTTGAGGCTCCAAGTTATGAACAAACTTGAGCTCTCATAGATTGTCATAAGAGGAAACAAGAATAATTAGAGAACCCTATCACAAGATGATGATCTAGAGAAAAAAAGGTTGGATCTTGAAGTGAAAATCTCGCCCTTGGTCTCCAAGGGTGTTTATAGTTTTGAGCTCTTCGGTGTAACACCCTAATAATATCATACTATACTTAAGTCATTTTATGGCATTAGTAGTTGTTACTCTTAACTAGCGAAAGTTCTTATAGTTGAAATTAGCATAATATACGAAAATAGCTTGTAATTTTTTTTTTTTTTTGTAAATCCTTTATGCTTGAAAACTGAGCCTTTAAGCACTTACTTATTTGCATACATATGGACGTTGTTCCTCATATCGTAGAGTTGCTAGAAAGACGTATAACAAAATTGAAATAACATAACATAATACCTTAAGCCAAGAATGTGATTATAGATAATCAAGAATCATTATTACATATGTAATAGGTCAAATTAAGTAGCATGACTTCCTACATGCTCTTACTTACACATAAATTGCTGAACTAGGGCTCTTAGGAAAGTGAAAACACAATGCTACTCTCTCAATCCTCCTTAGCTAGGTAAAGAAACATGGCAGCTCATCGTCTTATCCAGTCATGTACCATCAGAAGTGCTGCCAAGGATGCCATCAACTCCGTCTGAAGATGACACGGAAATGTAGTAGTGAGAAATACAAGATTTCTCAATAGGATCCTGACTAGACCATTAATATGTCATCTCATCATCCTAGCCACTTCGGGTTTAATTATGAAAACAATGAGCATGCATAGATTCCATTTTTAAAGGGTTTGAAAACAAGGTTCCTAAAGCGGGTTTCTTTTAATTTTCCTGATATAAACATAATATAAAGAAACTCAAAGCTACAATATAAGAGCATACACAAGTGACAGTGTAACACCCTAATAAACCTATACTACACTTAAGTCGTATTACGACGTTTTATTAGTTGTTACCTATACTCGTGGAAAATTAAACTTCACTTGAAATTAAATTATGCGGAAAATACGGTAAGATTTTTTTTTTTTTTTGAAATACGTCGTCGCTTTGCAACGTTTTGAAAAGTAAAGCCTCAAGCGAGAAGATAGATAAAGAAAGAGCGTGTCACATAAGATACATAACCCAATCTCATAAAATAAGAGAAAGATAAATAAATAGCAATTCACAAATACATTGCATTACATAACTAATCATTACATCCATAAGGGTTCATAATATTTATATACATACATATATATAATAGCCTTTACATCGAAGAAAGCTCATGGTCGTGCCATGGTCCAAATAGTATATACAACTTAAATTGACATCATTTGTCACAAAAAGGAATGTATATGGCAACTACAAGTCCAAATCAACATTGTCTGGCATCCCTCATCCTACGTCCGCTCGTAGTGCGGTGGCTCCAGGCTCCACTCCATTGGATGTGCCAACAAAATCTAGTGACGATGCGGAAAAGTAACTAGAGTGAGAAATAAGATTTCTCAGTAGGACTCGAACCCGACACAGAGGTGTCATCGTCATCGTCCCCGCCACTTCGGTTTTATAATGAAAATAGTGAGCATGCATAAGGTTCAGTTCTTAGGTTTTTGAAAACATGAATATCTGAAGTGGATACAATTTTAACATATTCTCTAATCATTTATATCATAACATACATGGGCATAAGTATAACCACATAAAACATGCATGACTGTGCTATAAGCTTCTCTTAACTTTTTCTCTTTAAGGGTTTGGACCGAAGTCTCTTTTCTTTTCTTTTCTTAACTTGACTTATCTTAGGTCCTTTTCTTTCCACCCACTAAACATAAGTGGTAATGAGCTCATACCGTGGCCGTCGCCACCATAAAATTTCGGCACTTACACTAGCTGGGTCATGCCATGCCTCATCTAGGCCCTATCCCCTATACTCATACTAGCTGCGTCATGCCATGCCTCATGTGAGTCATGGGTGAGGGGAACTTACTTTGGATCACCTTCCCTTTTGAAGAATCACGCCCTTAGTTTACTTTATCTTCTTAGTAAGGCTTATGATGCAAAATTATTTTAATTCTTTTTCCACATTTAGGCGTTACGTATCGCCGTCCCCAAATGTGGTTCCTTTATCAATCACCTTTGGGCGTTACGTATCGCCGTCCCCAAATGTGGTTCCTTTATCAATCACCTTTGGGCGTTACGTATCGTCGTCCCTAGGGTATTCATATTTATTAATCCTTTCCACATCTGGGCGTTACGTATCACCATCCCCAGATGTGATTCCTTTAATGTATGTCATTAAACATCATATCATCAACATATCATCATCATTATATCATATCACTATCATAATCATCATATCATATCATCATTATCATTATCATATCATCATCATCATGATCATCATCATATCATGTTCATGTCATCACTATCATCATCATATCATTGTCATCATATTGACATAGAAGCATATATATCACACAAAGTCTTATGAGCTTAACTTAGTAAATTTGGTGCAAGCTTTCAATTGAGGTTGCCTCTTATATAAATTTTTTTATTAGGCCTAGGGCCAATCTTATCTATTATCCTCTTTGAAACTTTTTATGTTGAATTATGAGGGTTTTCCAATACTTAATGTAAGGGATTTAATGTCTTAAAGCTTATTTCTCCTTAACATTTAAAACTTAACCATAACTAGTTTTACTTTTATAGTGGGGCAGTAAATTCAAAAATTCACCATAATTTCATCTTTTGCTCGTTTGCTTCAAATTTTGGTATGATTATACTTCTCTGAGTCTATTTTTAAACAAAACAAACCCCACTAAAAATTCATTTTGTAGCTTGAGATATGCACATTTTATTCGACTACTCAACTTTTAATTTTATTCTCAGTACAGTGAATTTTAAACATTATTGCGAGCTCCTCACAAGGAATCTGCCAAAAATGTTTATGGGGATGTTCCTCTATGTCTTAGCTTTCTAACAAACTTGGTCCCACTCAAAAATGTTCTGTATAACTTGAGTTATGCACGTTTTATTACTTACTGCCCGAACAGAAACCCATCCGTGTAACACCCTAATAAACCCATACTACGCTTAAGTCGTATTATGGCATTTTATTAGTTTTTACTTATGCTCGTGAAAAAGTAAACTTCACTTGAAATTAAATTACGTGGAAAATATAGTAGGATTTTTTTTTTTGAAATGCGTCATCGCTTTGGAAAGTAAAGCCTTGAGCGAGAAGGTAGACAGAGAAAGAGCGTGTCACATAAAATAAATACCCAAATATCATAAGACAAGAGAAAGGTAAATAAATAGAAATCCACAAATACATTGCATTAATTAACTGATCATTACATCCATATGAGTTCATAATATATATATATAAACATTACATCGAAGAAAGCTCATGGACGTGCCATGACCCAAATTCTAGGTACTAAATACAAACTCCAATGACAAAGCTCATCTCAAAACGAAATATACGAAGATGCAAAGTGACAATCGCTATAAGTCCCAAAATAGCTTCGTCTGGCGTCCCACGTCATCCGTCCGCTCACAGTGTCAGGGATCCATGCTCTACTCCATCGGATGTGCCATCGGATTCTGGTGACGATGCGGAAAAGTAACTAGAGTGAGAAATAAGATTTCTCAGCAGGACTCAAACCCGACACAGAGGTGTCATCGTCATCGTCCCAGCCACTTCGGTTTTATAATGAAAACAGTGAGCATGCATAAGGTTCAGTTCTTAGGTTTTCGAAAATGTGAGTATCCGAAGTGGATTCAATTTTAACATACTCTCTAATCATTTATATCATAACATACATGGGCATAAGTGTAACACCCTAATAAATCCATATTACGCTTAAGTCGTATTACGGCGTTTTATTAGTTGTTACTTATGCTCGTGGAAAACTAAACTCCACTTAAAATTAAATTACGCGGAAAATACAGTAAATTTTTTTTGAAATATGTCGTTGCTTTTGAAAAGTAAAGCCTTGCGCGAGAAGATAGCAGTAAACGAGCGTATCGCAGAGATTTCGATATAAATGGAAGGAAAATGAGATAAATCATAAAGTCATACATTCAAATTATAACATTAATTACATAATATACTTAATCTCATAATATCCAAACAAATACATATAAAGGAAACTCATGGTCATGCCATGGCCCCAAATATCAAAGGTACACAAGTCTGATGAGATACAATACAAAATGAAGTACAAGAGTTAAGGAGCACAAATCAAAATAAGCCCATGTAGGCATGTGCTAGTTTCTCTGTCCCTTCCATGCCCTTCCATCGAACGGACTCAAGTCCTCGAATGTCTAGTCCCCCATGCTGCTCGGCCTCGAGGAACGCGCGGAGTGCGAATGATGCAGGGGTGCCTGCTAATCACCTCGATACGACGGATGCGACGGCCAGGAACATAGCTGCCCACCGAAGAACGTGCCTCGGAGGGATCCTCCTCAGATGCGACAGGCCGATACTCGGGGAGCGGCGGCGAAGCTACTGCGGCCCTAGGGGTGGCCGTCGAACTCACATCGACCACGGGAACCTCTGGCAGTGGCACAGGCTCGGCTATGGGTAGACCGGGAGACATAGGCTCCATCTCGATCTCGGGCAATGGCTCGGGCGGAAAATCCCAAGGACCCAGCGGCTGTCCAAGGCGAGATGATGATACGTCCACGGGGGCTGGCGGGATCTCTGGCTCCTCTTGTTCAAAAACTCGACCCGGATAGAAGTAGGTGCGAACTATCGTGGTGGTCGTGGCCACGATAGCGTGGGCGTCCTCATCGTAGGCCCACTCATGGTGGGGAGGCTCCATGCTCCATTCCACGCGAGGCTCCATGAGTATCTGGTGACGCGACGGAAAAACAACTAGGATGAGAAATAAGATTTCTCAGTAGGATTCGACCCTGACACACCGGTGTCATCGTCATCGTCCCAGCCACTTCGATTTTTAAATGAAAACTGTGGGCATACAATAGGTTCAATTCTTGGATTTTCGTAAACGTTACTATCCGAAGTGGATCCCATTTTAGTACTTATCCTCGTTGTGTTAACAACATCATGGCATACATGAAAGCTTATATGACTATTCATAACATACATAAACAAGTTGAGAGTTATGTTCTTTACTTGGGTTGGACCGAAGTCCCTTTCTTTCCTTAACTTGACTTATCTTAAGTCCTTTCTTTCCACCCACTAAACATAAGTGGTAATGAGCTCATACCGTGGCCGTCGCCACCATAGAATTTCGGTACTTACACTAGCTGGGTCATGCCATGCCTCATGTAAGCCCTATCCCCTATACTCACACTAGCTGGGTCATGCCATGCCTCATGTGAGTCGTGGGTGAGGGGAACTTAGATTAGGTCACCTTCCCTTTTGAAGGATCACACATTATCCAATCTTTTCTTATTAAACTTATGATGCAAAATATTTCTAAGTCCATAATTTCTACAAAATTTTCAGCAGATAACTACTATACCGCAGCTTCCCAAAATTTTGCCAGACAGAATACCTGTATCACAGCATCATATCATATCATCATATCATATCATCATTATCATGGCATCATAATCACATCATCATCACATCATGCTTGCAACCTAAACATATGCATATTCTCAAGCAAAGTCTTATGAGCTTAGCTTAGTAAATTAGGTGTAAGCTTTTACATTGGCTTTCGTTTTATTGCTTCCTACTCCTCAATTATTCTAAATTGACTTATATGATCTCCATATTTTAATTTGGAAGATTTATAGCTTAGGTATTGCATTATAGTTTGATTAGAATCTTATGAACGTAATCGAGTACATTAACTACATTTGCATTCGGTTTTCGTTTTATTCGCTTCTTTTGTTAAGGACTAGGTGAGCTTAGTATTTTATTCTATCTCATCTTCATTAAGTGATTCATGAAGTTTCATTACTTTTAGGCTAAGGCTTTTTACCTTTTTAAGTCATTTATGCCTAGTCTTACTTAAGGTTAAGTTTTGACAGTTTTACTTTTATCCTAGGTAGTAACTTTAAAAATTCACCATAAATTGGTATTTTATCATTTTAATGCGAAATTTTATATGCTTATAGGGTTCTGAGTCTAGTTTTTAACAAAAGAAGTCCCACTCAAAAATTCATTTTCTAAATCCAGTTATGCATACTTTATTCTGACTTGTTCAGTTTCTAAGTTCACTCCGGTACAGTGGATTGTCACTTCTCATTATAATTGCTCAGAAGGAATCTGAGAAAACTGTTTTAGGGGTTTGTTCCTCTATGTCTTAGCTTTCAATTAAACTCAGTCTCACTCAAAAATCATTTTTGTAGCTCGAGTTATACACATTTTAGTGTAGGCTGCCCAGACAGAAACCAATCCGAGAACAGTCCTCTTTGAAAAATCATATCTCTCTCATTTTAACTCCGAATCTTATATATTTTATATGTATGGAAAGCTCTCTGAGTCTATTTTCATATAAAATTAGTTCCACTAATTTCTGTGTTTTCTGGAAAAAGTTATACCGTTCGGTTTACAGACTGTCAGAAAATCCAGATTTCACGTTTTGCTTTTTCTCATGTTTTCTCCAAAACACTCAACCTCACTTTCAAGAAACCATTCTCAAGTTATAAAACACTCATATACCATGAAAGATTAGTGAAAAACTATCATGTTGGAGTTCAAAAATAGTGGATTCAGCCATGCATCACACCAAACCGAAAACATGTTTTCAACAAACAACCATACTAGCAACAACATCTCATTTTATGACAAGAATGACTATGATGCCCATAATCAATCTTTAAAACCACCTAGCTATGGAGAGCATAGGAGTTCTAAAGCTTGAAAAACAAGAGAGAAAAAGGGTTTAGAGTCACTACCAAGAAGCTTTCTTTGAAGGAACTTGTGATGGAAAAAGATGATGGTGGTGGTGGTGCTCCTCCTCTTGGATCTTGGAAGAGGCTTGATATGTGAGTGTCTTTGATTCTCCAAGAGCAAGAAATGGTGGCTCTTGAAGAGTTTGTGAGTGGGATGAGGAGAGGAAAGGATGAGAGAAGTGGGAGGATTCTAGAGAGAAGTTGGAGAGTTTAGAGAGAAGGAGGAGAATTTGAAATTGAGGAGAGAGAAGAGAGCTTTGTGTGTGTTTGGGAAAGGAGTGAAAGAATGAAATGAGGAGAGAGATATGGCTGAAGGTGGTGAGTTTGAGGGAGGAAAAGGTGATGTGACTTTGCTTCTTACAACAAGCAATAGAGTGGAAAAACCTTGGGGTAAAAGGGTGAGTTGTTTTTCCTTGAGTCTTGGAGGCATTCTAATGTCCATTTTATGCTTTTCTCTAGGGGTTAAAGGGGAGTACCCCTCTAAGGATTTGGTTGCTTGTCTAAGACTCATCCAAGTGTCAAGATCTAATGGTGGATGACAAGGATCCTAGTCTTGGCTTTTGATCTAATGGTGTAGGATTAAAGAGTTTGAATGAAGGGTGAGATGTTGCTTCTCCTTGGTATGTCTTTCTAGGGCATGTGCATGGAAGAACTTTTATCTCTAAATGTTATTAGGATTATTTAAATGTAACTTAACTTAATTGGCTTAATTACCCATGAGTTAACTCTTGTCAATTACACTTTTTATGATGTCTTGCATTACGGTTAAGCATACGCTTGATTTGGGGTTTAATTTTTCAAAAGTTGTCTTAAGTGTCTTAATCATTATAAACTTAATTAGTAAGGTTAGATTGTCTTACTTTTGTTTTGGCACCTTCGAGTAATTAAAGATTAGACGATTAAGGTTTTATTAAAACGCTTAGGACATAATGATTAAATTGTTGGCTAGACTTAATTTACTAAGCTCTTGCTCTCGGGATTAATCGATTAGTTCTCAATTAATCGCTAATCCCTCTAATTAGCCGGGAACACCGAGCTAATTAGCTTAGGTAGAAATGGGGATGTTACAATAAGTATAAGCACATAAAACATGCATGACTGTGCTACAAGCTTCTCTTAACTTTTTCTCTTTAAGGGGTTGGACCGAAGTCCCTTTTCCTTTCTTTTCTTAACTTGACTTATCTTAAGTCCTTTTCTTTTCTTAACTTGACTCATCTTGAGTCCTTTTCTTTTCACCCACTAAACATAAGTGGTAATGAGCTCATACCGTGGCCGTCGCCACCATAAAATTTCGGTACTTACACTAGTTGGGTCATGCCATGCCTCATGTAAGCCCTATCCCCTATACTCACACTAGCTGGGTCATGCCATGCCTCATGTGAGTCGTGGGTGAGGGGAACTTACTTTGGGTCACCTTCCCTTTTGAAGGATCACACCCTTAGTTTACTTTCTCTTCTTATTAAAGCTTATGATGCAAAATATTTCTAAGTCCACAATTTCGACAAAATTTCGGCAGCATAACGGCTAGACCGAAGCTTCCCAAAATTTTGCCAAACAGAAAACCAGTATCACGGCATCATAGCATATCATCATTATCATTATCATGCCATCATCATCATCATAGCATACTATATCATATCATATCGTCATTATCATTATCATGTCATCATCATCATCATAGCATACTATCATCATACCACTATCATAATCATCATCATCATATCATTATCGTATCAATGTCATCATATGGACACATAGAGGCATACATATCACACAAAGTTTTATGAGCTTAGCTTAGTAAATTTGGTGCAAGCTTTTAATTTAGGTTACCTCTTGGGTGTCCTCTTTTAATTGTTGTGGGGCCCATTTTGTCTAATGTCCTTTTTGATACTTTTTGAGTTGAGTTATGAAGGTTTTTCTAATACTTAATATAAGGGTATTAATGTCTTAAAGCTTATTCTTTATTAACCTTTAACTTTTACCCTAACCAGTTTTTACTTTTACAGTGGGGCAGTAACTTCAAAAATTCACCATAATTTGGTATTTTATCATTTTAATGTAAAATTTTATATGCTTATAGGGTTCTGAGTCTAGTTTTCAACAAAACAAGTCCCACTCAAAAATTCGTTTTCTAACTCCAGTTATGCATATTTTATTCTGACTGTTCAGTTTCTAAGTTCACTCCCGGTACAGTGGATTGTTACTTCTCATTATAATTACTCAGAAGGAATCTAAGAAAACTGTTTTATGGTTTTGTTCCTCTATGTCTTAGCTTTCAATTAAACTTGGTCTCACTCAAAAATCATTTTTGTAGCTCGAGTTATACATATTTTAGTGTAGACTGCCCAGACAGAAACCAATCCGAGAACAGTTCACTTTGAAAAATCATATCTCACTCATTTTAACTCCGAATCTTATGTATTTTATATGTATGGAAAGCTCTCTGAGTCTATTTTCATATAAAATTGGTTCCACTAATTTCTGAGTTTTCTGGAAAAAGTTATACCATTCGGTTTACAGACTGCTAGAAAATCCAGATTTTGCGTTTTGATTTTTCTCATGTTTTCTCCAAAACACTCAACCTCACTTTCAAGAAAACATTCTCAAGTTATAAAACACTCATATACCATGAAAGATTAGTGAAAAACTAACATGTTGGAGTTCAAAAATATTGAGTTCAGCCATGCATCACACCAAACCGAAAACATGTTTTCAACAAACAACCATACAAGCAACAACATCTCATTTTATGACAAGAATGGCTATGATGCCCATAATCAATCTTTAAAATCCCCTAGCTATGGAGAGCATAGGAGTTCTAAAGCTTGAAAAAAAAGAGAGAAAAAGAGTTTAGAGCCACTACCAAATGGGCTTCTTGAGGAGTAGAAAGAGTTGATGGGTTGGAGATGACCTTCCTCTTCCTAGAGCTTGATGATGGGGCTAAGTGAGTGTTTGTTTTGCTTCTTCAAGAACCAAAGAGGGTGGTCCTTGAAGGGCTTGTGAGAATGGTGATAGGAAAGAGAGTTGGATAAGGTGAGAAAGAGAGAAGAAGAACAAGAAAGGTTGGAAGAATAAAAGAGCTAGAATGAAGTTTAGAGAGAGGTGGGAGCTTGGACTTGTAGTGAGAGGATGAAAGTCACAAAATGAGAGAGTGGGAGGGCTAGTTTGGGGCGCAAAAATGGATGAGGGGGCTGATGGCTTTTGCTTCTCCAACAAGCAAGAGTGAGTAGGTGAGGTTTACTTCTTTTTCAAGCAAGAAAGCTAGGAACTTTGGGGTAAAAGAGTGGGTTGTGTTTCCTTGAGTCTTGGAGGCATTCTAATGTCCAATTTGTGTTTTTCTCTAGGGGTTAAAGGGGAGTACCCCTCTTAGGATTTGGTTGCTTGTCTAAGACTCATCCAAGTGTCAAGATCTAATGGTGGATGACAAGGATCCTAGTCTTGGCTTTTGATCTAATGGTGTAGGATTAAAGAGATTGAATGAAGGGTGAGATGTTGCTCCTCCTTGGTATGTCTTTTTAGGGCATATGCATGGAAGAACTTTTATCTCTAAATGTTATTAGAATTATTTAAATGTAATTTAACTTAATTGGCTTAATTACCCATGAGTTAACTCTTGTCAATTACACTTTTTATGATGTCTTGCATTACGGTTAACCATATGCTTAATTTGGGGTTTAATTTTTCAAGAGTTGTCTTAAGTGTCTTAATCATTATAAACTTAATTAGTAAGGTTAGGTTGTCTTACTTTTGTTTTGGCACCTTCGAGTAATTAAGGATTAGACGATTAAAGTTTTATTAAAACGCTTAGGACATTATGATTAAATTGTTGGCTAGACTTAATTTACTAAGCTCTTGCTCTCGGGATTAATCGATTTGTTCTCAATTAATCGCTAATCCCTCTAATTAGCCAGGAACACCGAGCTAATTAGCTTAGGTAGAAATGGGGATGTTACAATCCGGGAACAACAGGCTTTGAAAATTCATATCTCTCTCGTTTTAAGGCCAAATCTCACATATTTTATATGTGTGGAAAGATCGTTGAGTCTATTTTCACAAAAAATTAGTTTCACTACATTTTGAGTTTTGTAGAATGAGTTATGCTGTACACATTACAGACTGCTAGAATTCCAGCTTAACCAGCTTTTGTGTTTTTCACTTCAAGCTTATGGAGAAATTGTTATACCACTTCAAATCACTATTTTCATGTTTTATCTCAACATCATATTCAATATTTTAGTTACCAAATCAGTATTTAAAAACAAAATAAAGCAAGATACATAAAAACCATCATACCACAAAATCTCATTTTAAGACAACATTTACATCAAGGCAAGAATACTCATATAGCAAGATATGGTCATGAGACCTTCAAGCAAGCTCTAAAACCACCTAGCTATGAAGAGCTTAGGGATTCTAGAGCTTGAAAAATACATGGAGAAGAAAGGTAAGAGTCACTACCAAATGAGTTTCTCTTGAAAGCTTGAAGGATGAAAATGGGTGAAGATGGCCTTCCTCCTCCTTGAGCTTGATGATGGGGCTAAGTGAGTGTTTGTTTTGCTTCTTCAAGAACCAAAGAGGGTGGTCCTTGAAGGGTTTGTGAGAATGGTGGTGGAAATGAGATGAGTTAGAGTAGGAAAACAAGAAGAACAAGAAGAAGATTAGGAAGAACAAAGAGATGTTTAGAGAGAGGTGAGAGCTTGTGGCTTAGTGAGAGAATGAAAACTTGCAAATGAGCAGAGTGAAGGGGCTAGTTGGCGCAAGAAATGGGGTGAGGAGGCTGATTGCTTTGCTTCTCCAACAAGCAAGAGTGAGTAGGTGAGTTTTACTTCTTTTTCAAGCAAAAGGGCTAGGAACCTTGGGGTAAAAGGGTGGGTTGTGTTTTCTTTGAGTCTTGGCACTTGGGTAAAGACCATTTAGTGTTTTTCAAGTGGTTAAAAGCATGACCACTCTTGGGATTGGCTTGGGTGGATATGATCACTCCAAGTGTCACAATCTTGATGGAGGAGGGTACATCTCTTGGCTTGACTCAAGGAATACTACTAACCTAGACTCTTGATCTAATGGTGCATGATGAAAAGGCAAATGGATGGTTGGATTTCGCTCTTGTCCTTGGCCGAAATTTGGTGCATCAATTAGGAGAAATTTTTAAATCTTTAAAACTATTAGAATTACCTAAGTTGTTAATTCAACTTCATTAGTTAAATTGCTCTTTAACCGATTTCGGTTAATTACACTTTTAAAACATTTCTCCTCTAAAAGAATTGATCTTATGAATTATGTAATTAGGGTATAAGAATTTATCTATCTCAATTAATAAGGTAGAACATTTGTCTTTTACTTAATTAATAGGATTGGATTACCTTAATTATATTTCTAAGTTACGAAGTAATCGGGTTTGAATAACTAGGTTTTAATTAAAACATTTAGTATGTTATGATTAATTATTGATTTGACTCAATTTACTAAGCTTTTGCTCATCGAGATTAGCCGATTAATCCTCAGTTAATTGTTAGCCTCTCTAATTAGCCAGGATCACTGAGCTAATTGGCTTAGACAAAAATTGGGGATGTTATAGAGAGCATAGTATAAACGTTCATGACCATACAAATGAAAGAATGAAGATGCATGCACATTCATGTAACTTCTTAGTCTAGACCAAAGTCATTCTTTAACTTTACCTTCATATTTAGCACATGCTTAACTTTCTTTACTTTTCCTTTGAAATAGACTGCTTTTGGGCATGAACTTATTCCGTGACCGTCGTCAAGCAGTACTAACTAAATCAGACTAAGCTAATAATAATTACCCTTAAGTTGGAAGGTCCTCTATGTCAGCCTGCCTCCCCCATAGAGGTTCCTTGAGTTTTTGTGGATCACCATCTATCCCTTCCCTGAAGTGATCAAGGGGTCATATCCCATTCTTTCTTTTTTATCAAAGTACCTTTCATGCATAATACTTCTTGACAAGACACACATGGACATGCAATAATATAACTAAGCCCATAATTTTGATGAAAATTTGGCAACATGACGATTAGACCGGAGCTTCCCCAAAATGCCAATCATAAAACTTCCAACCAATAATCCATTATATCCATCTCATATCATACCAAGCATTCATTTATGAGATAATGCTCAATCAAACTTGTCATATATCATGCCTAATGGCATCATACATGCTTGTTCATAGTTGTGTTATTCTTTATGGAAAGTCTTATGAGCCATAATATGATTCTTCATGTCTATTCATGAGAGAACCACATAGTTAAAATAAATATGTATGTAGTCTTTTAGCTACTTAATGCTTGAGTGAAGTTACTCCTTACTTAGGTACATATCTTATGAAATACTTTATTCAAGTTAACTAAGTTAAGTGATTATCTCCTTTTCTTATCTTGAGATAGTGCACTTAGTGATTCCGAAGTTCATAGTATGCTTAGAGACCTTAATCATGCTTTTGTTCCCAAGGGATTTCGAGGTCCATGTAGTCCCTTAGGTCATGACAATGCATAACCACACTCATGAACCCAACAGAATCATGTGCCTTCCATTCATCAAGGAATGATTTTTAACTTATTCAAGTTACAAAGTTTCAAGCTTTTATAATTAACTCAACAAGATTTCACCTTTAATGATATAAGAGTTATCCTTTTTTATAAATTAATTATAAAGTTTCATTCTTTAAGAAAGTAAGTGCCTCTAAAATTATGTTCTTCTCTTAAAGATTCAATCTTCATGAAATAGTGATACAAGGTATTAGCTTTAAAACTAAAAAAGTCTTATTTTTTATGAAAGTTGACACTTTTAATTATTCTAAGACCATCAAGATCTCAACTTTATGAGTTAAAGTGGTCTTATAGTTTAAAAGAATCTTTCTAGAAGAAAGTTTAACACTTTATGCATTATCTTACCTCAAGATACAAACTTTATAAATTAAAAGTTGCAAGTCTATCCTTTTATGACTAAAAAGTGACATTCTTGAAGAAAGCTTATAACTTTACTCAACATTTCATCTCAAGGTTCAACCTTTACAAGATTAAAGTGCAAATCTACAATTATGACCTAAAGTTACCTTCTTGATTAAAGTTTAAAACTTTATGAAAGGTCTTGTATTCAAGATTCTATTTTCAATGCATGAAGTGACAAGTTCTCATTTTATGACTTAAAAAGGCTTCATGTTCCAAAAAGCTTAAATGTTTACACATGTCCTTGTCTTCAAGAAGGACAAAATAAAACTTTAAAGAGGCACAAAACTTGCACCACTTTTTATGCATTAAGAAGCAAACTTTTAAAGTTTTATACTTTTGGAATGTTCACAGTCTTATCAAAATCATAAGAAAGATGCAAAGATAAGAACTTTTTCCAACCTTAAGCTCATAAAAGGAAGGAAATCAATTTTAAACCAAAACTACCAAGAGTCATCAAGATCTCATGCATCAAGAAAGAAAAATGGAAACTTTAAAGCATTCAAGGAGAGAAACTTTCAATAAACAAGAATAACTCTTGAATAAGATCAAGAACATATTTTGCTAAAAATGGAAACTTTTAGGGCGTTCACGCAGGAAACTCAAGACATCCACATGAACACCCATGAACAAGGTTCAAGAAGCAAACTTTTGCCAAAAAAGGAAACTTTCTCAAGTTCTCACTTGAAGATCTTGGCTGTGTTGAGAACTAAGCTTCAAGCTTTCTTGAGTAAACAAAAGAGAAGATGAAAGATCACAACCTAGTAATGAGTTTAGCACCTTCTTGGAGGAGAAAATGAAGAAGATAGTGTTCCTTTGAGTAGATGAGGGTGGCAGTTTGGCTTAGAGAAGATAAGAGTTCTTGAGATCGAGTGAAAATGAGTCTTGTAGTGTTTAAATCTTTCCTTCGAAGACCAAAAGATGTGATCTTTGAAGGGTTTAGCGAAGAAGGTTTCGTTATGGGAGTGGAGAATGAAGAAGAAGATGAAGAAGAAGAAGAGAGAATGTAGAGAGAGGTTAGAGAGTTTGAGAAACTTATAGAGAGAATGAGAGTGTGAAAATGAAAAGTGAAGGCGTGTGTATGTGTGTTGTTGCCTGTAAGTTTGAATAGGGTGAGGGGGAGATATTTTTGTGCTATTTTGTGTTGTCATGTGTTAATTAGTGATTAAGGAGACAAAGTGGATGATGGGGAGATAAAACATGGTTAAACTCTTACATAAAGCACTCTTGTCTAATATTTTATGCTTTGGTGACATCACTCTTTACTTTATTGTCTAATTGACTAAATTTGAATTTAATGATGTAATTAAGTGCTCCTGCAACTTAATTAACATGATTAAGCAAGGATTAGTGATTAACTCATGTGATCATGATTAATAAAAATTAATTTTGTGATTAAGCTTGATTCCCTTAATTATGAAGCTAGTTATGTGTGATTAGAGCTTAATTAAGCTATTAAGGGTTTAACTTGCTTAATTAGAGATCCTCTAATCTTAATTAAGTATTCTCTTGACTTTTCTCCTCAAAGTTAACTCATAAACACTTCGTTAATCCCTTAATTAAGCATTAATATCATAATTTCTCATCAAATACCTAATTACTCAAGGTTACTAAGGTAATTTATGACAATAAGAAATTGAGGATATTACATTGGGGAAGATAAGACCTTGCATCCTTGCTTGGTTGAGGATGTGTTTGTATGTGTCTGTGAGAACTGAAAGTTGTAGCTCTCACAAGGTTAAGTGAGGTTGGCTATGGATGATAGAAAGTTGAGAAGAAGAAAAAAGAAGAAGATAAAGAAGTTGAGAGAATTTTTTATGAGAGCTTGAAGAGTGAGAAGTGAGTGAAAATAAAATGTGAATAAGTGTATTTTGGGGGGTGTTGGCCATGAGCTTCTCTTTGGGGCTAGGGAATGATATTTTCTTTTTGCTATAATTAAGGGGACAAAATGGATTATTAAGGAGTTTACGTTCGATAAACTCTAATGCTTTTCTTACATAAAAGCAACCTTGTCTCTTAGTTTTTCACTATAGTGATGTTATCATTGCTTTATTGTTTAGTTAACTTAAATTTGAATTTGATAATAAGATTATATGTTCTTGCTACTTAAATGACTTAATTAATAAAAAATTAGCGATTAACTCATGTTTCCATGATTAGAGAAATCAAATTTCTAATTATACTTACTCAACCTTAATTAACCTTGATTAAGCTAATTATTGGTGATTAGTGCTTAATTACCTCTTAAGGGTTCGATTCATCGAATTAGCAAATCTCTAATCTTAATTAGGCATTTTCTTAATTTCTCTATCTTAATTACCCTTTAATCCCTTGATTAAGCCTTTATTTTTTAATTCTTCATTAAGTGTCTAATTACTCAGGATTATTGAAGTAATTTAGCGCAAGGGAGAATTGGGGATGCTATGATTCCCAAGTTCTGAGATCCGAGTTCAAGCAGAACAAGCTATAACATCCTAATATCCCATACTCTACTCTAGTCACATTATGGAATTACTAATTATTATTTTTGCTCGCGGAACTAACATTACCATTTGAAATTACTTCATACCAAAATTAGAGGTAGATTTTTTTTTGAACGATAACAAATAAACCATTTCGAAAACCAAGAGCCATGAATGCATCACAAAAGAATAATATCAAACATCGCTATCTCATACAAGTGGTGCAATAAAATAAACAGGGGCGACATAAAGCCAATCGTCTTGGATAAACATAATATCATGCCATAGCCATCATAGTTAAATATAGGTAAATATAGTGCAACAAGTTATGCATGATAAGTCATGGATCCAATATCTACTGTCGGCCCTACAAAATACCTAACCAAATACATTATAAAAGAAAATATATCATGAAGAGAAATACATCCAAAATCTCCACTTATGCATGCCATAAGGATAATGATAACCCTATAACTACCAACAGAAAGGGCTATCCTTGTGATCAGCTCAGCATGCACTATCCAAATCAACCATAAAATGGAAGGTATTCATTCCTGAAGCCATTGAGGGCATCATCTCCATATCATCCTCCTCGTTGACATCCACACTTGTGGGGAATAGTGAGAGTGCGAATGAACCCACAATCGCGAACTAGGGGTGGAGCAGGGCTAGCAGATGAAGTAGAAGAATCTGAAGACAACTGAATTACTAACGGCTGAGACGACTTCGAGGGGTTGGACTCAACAGAAATAGTTGGCATCAACTGGATGTCAGAGTCAGAATCTCCATCTGTTGGGTACCTCAGGGGATGAAAAAGTGGATAGACATCATCTAGGGTAATGTTCTTGAAAGGCTCACGAGGGTAGAAGAACGGACTCATCACGAGTGCACAGAGCTGGCAGCTATGGAACATGTAAACCCTCATCGCTAGCTGAGCAGTAAGCGTAGATGCATTCAGCATCAGATCAAAGTGCCAATGCATCACAGGGAGCTCAATGAAAATCACCACCGTGCTCGACGCCACCATCCTCTAGACACGGAAACATACAAGTGAGAAGTATAAGATTTCAAGTAGGATTGCGACTAGACAACTAATATGTTATCGCCATCATCCCAGCAAGTTCAGGTTTAAATATAAAAACAGTGCACATGCATAGATTCAATTTTAATGGTTTGAAAACATAAGTTCCTGAAGTGGGGTTCCTTCTAGTTTAATCTCATAAACATGGCATGAGCAACATAAGGACATAGAATAGAACCATATAAACTAAGCATAACATCAACAGTCATGACCATGCATATGAGGAAATAGAGATGCATGCAATTTCATGTGACCATATGGACTTGACCAAAGTCTTTTATTAACTTTACTTTCTTTTTTAGCATATGCTTAACCTTCCTTACTTTTCCTTGGAATAGACTACCATTGGACATGAGCTCATTCCATGGCTGTCACCAGATAGTACTAATCTAAAGTCAAACTAAGCTGACAAGGGTTCTTCTAGTTTTGGAGAGTTTAGGGCCCTCTTTCCTCGAAAATAGAAGGGTCTTTTATAGGTTACCTTCCCTTATTGAAGGATCATTCCTACTTATCTTGTCTTTGGGGATCACTTTCCCTCATTTCCCTTACTGAAGTAAATGAAAGATCATGTCCAATTATGTCTTTTCTCGTAGTTATATCTTACATGCATTGCACTTACCGACAAGACACATGTGGACATGCAATGATATAACTAAGTCCATAATCTTGACGAAAATCTAGCAGCATGACGGCTAGACTATAGCTTCCCCAAAACGCTAAACATGGAAATTCCAACTAACAACCAATTATATTTGTCTTTATCATCATACCAATCATCCATAATCATTCAATCATGAGTCAACACTCAATCAAACTTATCATACATCATGCTCAATGGAATCATACATTCAAACCCTAAAAGGTGTTAATAATTGTATTATTCTTTGTGAAAAGTCTTATAAGTCATCATATGATTCCTCATGTTTACTCATGAGAGAACTACATAGTTTAGTATGAATGTGGGTGGCTATAACACCTTACCAAACAAAGTACTATGCTTAAATCATAATAAATTATCTGATAAGTGATTACGTGTAGTGCTGATTAAATTTTGTTTTACGTTTCATTATTAATTATCCACATAAAGATGACTATTCGTGTAACAAAATTTTCTGCTTGACGGCGGAATACATACTAGTTAATTGGTATACTGTAAATAACGTAACATAAATAAAAATGCAATAAGATAGAACTACTGCAAAATGCATCATAAATATATACATAGACGTCTATTTTCAAAGTTTGTCAAAACGATACAGGGTAAAAAAAAAAAATGAGGCCGCTAACACAAAACAAAACAGCCAGTCTCTATGAACAGTACCCCAGATGGTCCCCATGGGATATTTCATGTACACCTCCTAACTTCTACCCGTCTGCTCATGACCCAGACTGCCAAAAGAGGGCCATTCTGTACATCTACTACCGCTACGGCAGACCCACTACCTAAGCGAAATTTGAAGAAAGAAATACATTCGCCATGCTGGCACCTGCCGGAGGGTGGCCCACGCTCGGAGCAGAGGATAAGGAAGAGGAACTCGCCACCTCAGACGGATCTTCCTCGACATCGAGACTGAGGGCATCTGCTACGGTGGCAAGACAGGAGGGGCCATAGGAGCTGGAGCTGCTGCCGCTGCTGGTGTTGCTACTAGTGGAGGTGGAAATGGATGGGCCATGTGGAGGGGAAAGGCAATATAAGGGACAGCGGGGTCAAAGAGTGGGTGCATAAGCGGTACAGCAAAATCTCTCTAGAAAAAGAAATAAATATGGAACTAACACCTGCCAAATATATATGCAGAATCCAGGAATGGGTCGAGGTGGATATGGAGCTCGGGGAACTCAATGAATAGAACTCTGGTTGCGGCGTTCTCCATGGTTTGAGAATGACACGAAAACATATAGCAGGATGAGAAATAAAGATTTCTTAGTAGGAATTCCTAGTTTATACATATCTGTCATCGCTATCATTCCCAGTTGTTTCGGTCTTTTCGTAGTTCAAAATAGTATGACACAATAGTAATATTTAACTTAAATGCTTATTTATAAAACATACACCGAAACAAACTCAATTTTAGTTAATAGATATACTAATGTAATTAAAACAGTAATTATAATGGAATAATAGCATATTAAGAATAATAACAAGTATCTAGAACAATCAATTAAGGAGTATTATACTGTACATGTTAATGTGCAATTGGAAAATGCATCTTATCCTTGAAAACTTTCGCCTATTAAAACTTATTTCCATCCTCGGTCCCCTGGGAGTCATTGACCATATACTCTTGGGTAATAGTCTGCTTTTCAGGACCGAGCTCGTTCCTATACAGGATTACCCGGTTTACTTTCCCCAACCTTCCTACTTATCTATTACCCTTAAATTTATTCCGAGGCTGGCCCAAGTAATATGGAATCCTTTACAATACCATGAATTGAATGCACATCTAACTTGATTCTTTCAAATATCATGTATTCATGCTATTGTAAATTACACAACATAGGAATTTCTTACCGAAATTTCGGCAGCATAACGGATCGAGTCTGCTTCTCCATGAATAGTGCCAGACAACCAGTACAATTGTACAAACTTGCAATTCAATATGGACTAGCAAATATATATATATATATATATATATTCATAGCATCATTCAACAATTTTAATTCAAGCATCAATAGGGTTTTCGGTTTATTCTCACCTATTCTGCCCAAGTTTCGTATACCCCACCTTTAGTTCAATTCAACTCATTTAAATCCAATTTTTGGATATGTCATAGCCTCATGTGTCTAGTTTCTAACCCTTTTGGTCCCACCTCATTTTGATTTGTATAACTCAAGATATCCTCAGGCTGCCCTATCTTAGCCAGAATTGGATTCTTATAAGTAAAAATTCACTAAAAATTGAAATCTAGGTGAAATCATACGAAATTTATATCAAATTAAAGCTAATAGAATAAGCTTTTCTTTTTGAATAAAAAGTCTTGTTCTTTATAAAAGTTAACACCTTTTTGCATTGTTTTGGTCAAAGTCTAAACTTTATGAATGAAATGTTATAAAACAACATTTTTATAACTTAAAGATCTTATTCTTGAATAAAGTTTGAAACTTTGTGATAGGTCTTTTCTTTAAAGTTTGATTTCTAAAGCCTAAAGTGACAAGATATCATTTTCCTAACTCAAAAAGTTTAGACTTTCACATGTATTCTTGTCTTCAAAACAAAACAAAATAAGACTTTATGGAAGCTTAAAAGTTGCGCCACTTTGAAGGAATCAAGAAGCAAACTTTTTAAAGTCTAAAGCTTTTAGAAGGTTCATAGTCTTATTAAATCATGGAAACATAGAAAGGTGAAGCTTTCTAATCATTCACTTATCATAAAGAGAAAGGAACAACTTTAAGCAAGAGAACAATAAGAACATATGGTTCCAAAAGAGGAGACTTAAGAACACATGAAGAACATTAAGAACACATTTTTCCAAAAGAGGAAACTTAAGAACACATGAAGAACATCAAGAACACATTTTACTAAAAATGAAAACTTTGGCTTTTGAAGAGCATCAAGGATCTTCTCAAGCTTTCACTTAGAAATCTTGGTCATGAAAGAACCAAGCTCTAAGCTTTCTTGAGTAAACAAAATGAAAAAGATGGAGATCACTACCTTTCTTGAAGATGGCGCAAAACAAGATAAGTGGAAGAAGAACATGATGACTCCTCTTGATGATGAAGGTGGCGGTTTTGAATGAGCAAAGAGAGAACTCTTGAGTTCTCTTGAAAATGAGTCTTGTAGTGTTTTGATCTTGTCTCCAAAGACTAAAAGATGTGATCTTTGAAGGGCTTGGTGAGGAAGGTTTGGTTATGGAGGTGGAGAATGATGAAGAAGATGAAGAAGAAGAAGAAGAAGGAATGTAGAGAGAGGTTGGAGAGTTTGAGAACTTTAGAGAGAGAATGAGAAGTTGAAAATGAAGTGAATGTGTGTGTGTGTGCAAGAAAGTGGCCGAAACTTTTAGTAGGGTGGGGGGGATATTTTTGCTTCATTTTGTGTTAATTAAGGTTTAGGGAGACAAATTGGATGATGGGGGAACAAAGTATGGTCAAATTCTTACATAAAGCACTCTTGTCTCATGCTTTATGCTTTTCTGACATCACTCTTTACTTTATTGTCTAGTTGACTAAATTTGAATTTAATCATGTGATTAAGTGCTCATACAACTTAATTAAGGTGATTAAGCAAGAATTAGTGATTAACACACGAGAACATGATTAACAAAAATTAATCTTACGATCAAGCTTAATTAACCTTAATTAAACTCGAGTAAGCTAATTAAGGGCGATTAGTGCTTAAGTAAGCTATAGGGGCTCTGACTTGCTTAATTAGAGATTATCTAACCTCGATTAAGCATTCTCTTGACCCTTCTTATCCGAGTCAACCCCTTAATTAAGCCCTAATCTCAAAATTTCTCATTAAGTGCCTAATTATTCAGGGTTACTAAGATAATTTAGCACGACATGAAATTGAGGATGTTACATTTCTCCTTACCTTTCAAAAGAATTTTGCCCTCAAAATTCGTTACCTGTAAACAAATTCGGATATTCGTTCTTCATTTCGGCCTCCAGCTCCCACATATATTCTTCCATATTCCCTCTACCCCAAGCCACCTTGACCAAGGGTACTATCTTACTCCTCAGCTGTTTTGCCCCATGATCCACGATTCGAGATGGCGGCAGATTGAAAGTTAGGTCCTCCCTTAACTGTACACTTTCAGGCTCAAGTAGATGACTAGGATCGGAGTAGTATTTTCTAAATTGAGACACATGGAAGACATCATGAAAGTTTGACAAATTTGGAGGTAAGGCTATTTGGTAAGCAACTGACCCGAAACGTTTTAAAATTTGAAAAGGGCCAAGGAAATGGGGGCTTAACTTTTGACCTTCATGGCTCTACCTATACTGGTCATAGGAGTGATTTTCAGGAATACATGTTCTCCTTCTTTGAACTCTAGGGGCTTTCTCCTCTTATCCGCATAACTCTTTTGACGGCTTTGGGCCGTAAGGATTCTGTCCCTAATCCTTTTGACTTGCCCTGTGGTCTGCCTCACAAGATCAGGTCCTAGTAGGCTTTGCTCACCTGGTTCAAACCAACATAGGGGAGATTGGCACTTCCTTCCATACAAAGCTTCATAGGGTGCCATACCAATACTTGCATGATGACTATTGTTATAGGCAAACTCGATCAAAGGTAAGTATTTATCCTAACTTCCTCGGTTATCCAATACACAAGCTCTCAACATATCCTCCAAAGTTTGGATGGTCCTCTCCGACTATCCATCCGTGCAGGGTGATAAGTCAGATTTTAGGCAAAGCTTCGCTCCAAATGCCTTTTGCAAGGCTCCCCAGAATCTAGAGGTAAACCTTGGGTCTCTATCGGAGATTATGCTTGAAGGTACATCATGCAATCTTACTATCTCTTAAACATACAGCTGGGCTAACTTTTCCAAAGGATAAGTAGCTCGAATGGGCAAAAAGTGAGCAGACTTGGTTAATCTGTCAACAATTACCCATATTGCATCGAACCCAACCTATGTTTTGGGTAAACCCATCACGAAGTCCATAGAGATACTTTCCCATTTCCATTCTGGGACCTCCAATGGTTGCAGCATACCAAAGGGCTTTTGGTGCTCAATCTTTACTTTCTGGCAGACTAAACACTTGCCTACCAACTCCGCAACATCCCTCTTCAATCCTAGCCACCAGAACATCTTCTTGACGTCTTGATACATCTTTGTCACACTAGGGTGTATGGTGAAATGGCTCTTATGAGCCTCCTCCAAAATCCTTCTTCGGAGGTCACCACTTGCGGGTACACAAACTCTTCCTTCAAATTTCCATAGTCCATCTGCACCTTATGCAAAACCCTTCAACCTTCCTTCCTTCACCAATGCTAGTGTTTTCAAGAACTCTTTTTCCTCGCCTTGGGCTTGAGCAATTTGATTTTTGAAATCGCTCGTCACCCTAAGTTGATTCAATCTTAAACTATGTGGGGTCAACGTAACTCCAAGGTTAAGGTCTCTAAAGCTCCTTACTAGCTCATCTTCCTTAACCATCATCCATGATGCATGCAAGGATTTCCGACTTAATGCGTCGGCCACCACATTGGCTTTCCCAGGGTGATAGTTCAACCCAAAATCATAATCCTTCAGAAACTCCATCCACCTCCTTTACCTCATATTCAGCTCCTTTTGATCAAAGAGATACTTCAAGCTCTTATGATCAGAGAACACCTCGAACCTCACACCATACAGATAATGCCTCCATATCTTCAGGGCAAACACTACGACCGCTAATTCCAAGTCATGGGTTGGGTAGTTCACTTCATGAGGCTTCAACTGTCTAGAGGCATAAGCCACCACGTTCCTATTCTGCATCAAGACACAACCTAAACCTCTCCTAGAGGCATCACAGTAAACCTCAAACGGTCCACTAGGGTCTGGCAAGACCAATACTGGGGTTGAGGTTAACTTACCTTTTAGCTCTTGAAAGCTCTTCTCACAGTCCATTGTCCACACAAATGAGGCATCCTTCCTTGTCAACTTGGTTAGGGGTAGAGATATCTGAGAAAATCCTTTTATAAACTTTGTAGAATGCTTGGCTAAACCCAAGAAACTCCTTATCTAAGTCACTGAGGTTGGCCTTTCCCAACTCATCACAGCCTCAATCTTACTTGGATCCACAGCAATACCCCCTTGTGACACCACATGCCCTAAGAACTTTACTTCCTCCATCCAGAATTCACACTTAGATAGCTTGGCATAAAGCTTCTTTTCCCTCATGATCCTTAACACAACCCTCAAATGTTCTTCATGTTCCTCCTTCATTCTCGAATAAATGAGAATATCATCTATGAAAACAACTACAAACTTGTCCAAATAGGATCTAAAGATCCTGTTCATATAATCCATGAAAACAGCAGGGGCATTAGTCAATCCAAACGACATCACCGTAAACTCATAATGCCCATACCTTGTCCTAAAAGCTGTCTTAGGTATATCCTCCTTTTTCACCCTTATTTGCTGATATCCAGATCTCAAATCAATCTTAGAGAACACAGCTGCACCTCGCAGTTGGTCCATGAGGTCATCTATCCTAGGCAAGTGATACTTGTTCTTAACAGTCACCTTGTTTAATTGCCTGTAATCCACACACAACCTCATACTGCCATCCTTCTTTTTCACAAATAACACCGGAGCTCCCCAGGGTGAGGCACTAGGTCTCACGAACTTCTTTTCTAACAACTCTTCCAATTGTCCCTTCAACTCCGACAACTCTAGTGGGGACATCCTATAGGGTGCTATAGAGATTGGCCTAGTACCCGGCACCAACTCTATAGAAAACTCGATTTCCCTTTCCGGGGGAAACTTGGGTATGTCATCAGGGAATATATCTAGGTATTTCCTAACTACGGGGATCTCATCCAACACCTGCTCGAGTTCCACTTCACTTGTCATAAGGAGAACATATCCCTAATCACCAAACTCACTACTTCCTACCCTAACAGAGTTCAAGAACAAACTAACAGCCTCCATGGGCTTATCAAGTATAGGGGGAAAAACAACAGACTTTTCAGAACAATTTATCATAGCATGGTTAGCCGAAAGCCAATCCATGCCTATAATCAGATCCAGACCAGACAAAGGCAAACAAATCAAATTCGCTATGAAAGACCTACCATCAATTTGGAATTGACAACTCAAGCAACAATGACAAGTCTTAACTGGTTTCCCAGCAGGAGTAGAAACATTTAAGATATAAGGCAATTCAGACACAGATAATTCTAATCTATCTACACAATCATGAGAAATAAAGGAGTATGTAGCTCCAGAATCATATAGCATAGTTAAGGTCCTACCATTGACCTCGCACTTACCTTGGATGAGATCATCGGACCGAGTGGCCTTTTCAGCATTGAGGGCAAAGACCCTTCCTTGGTGTTGGGGCTTGTTGGCAGAGGGACAATAGCTTGATAGTGCAGTCTCTTGCCATATGCCCAAGCTTTCCGCATCGGGAACAAGCACTCTGGCCAACTAAACAAGGGCGTCCTCCATGGTGTTTACCACATTTAGGGCAAGCTTGACCATTCGTCGGCTTGGGTGGATTCCCAGCAGGCTTCTGGGGTTGCTTTCCTTTGAAACCTCCACCTTGAAATGGTTTCCTCAGAGGTTGGGGGTTGAACTTTTGCCCTTGCGGTGCCAGCTTCTTCTTGTAGGCCTCGGACCTTGCCACTGACAGCTTACGGTTGCAATCCTCCACCAAACGGCACTTGTTGACGAGTGCAGCATAGTCACGGATCTCCATTGGTCCTATAGATGCCAGTATCTCCTCACGCAATCCCCTTTCAAACTTCACACACTTCCAATGCTCATCCGAGTTCCCTTGGTAAATTGTCGAGAACTTGCACAGCTCTTCGAACTTGGCCGTATACTCAACAATATTCATGGTCCCTTGACGCAAACTCATGAACTCCAGCTCCTTCGCATTCCTCACGAGTGCAGGAAAATACTTCTCATAGAAGTGCGACTTGAAAATCTCCCAGGTGATGTAGGTTTGGGCTCCCTCCAAAAGCCTCTTTACGCCTACCCACTAGAACTCAGCATCAGCTTCCAACATATAGGTAGCAAAGGCTACCTTCTACTCCTCGGTGCAGGCCAACACTGTGAAAATCTTCTCAATGGCCTTGATCCACTCCTCAGCTCGATCGGGGTTGTACGTCCCTCTAAAGCTCGGCAGATTTGCCTTCCTGAACTCAGCAAACTTGAGGTACTCAAGATCCACCTCAGCTCCTCCATTGTGCCCTTCGGGATTCTCCTCATCCCTTTGCTCCATTTGCTCTATCGTTCGATGGGCAGCAGCAGCTTACTCCCTCATAGCAGCAGCCATTTCGTGAAGTGTCCCCATGACTTCCTCGGGACCTTCTGGCTCGTTGCGGGGCCTACCACGTCTTCCTGAAGCCATTAGTTCCTGGTACACAAGATAAAAGACATTGAGTTGATCAGACTCAACATTTATGTTGAGTGAACCAGCAACTGACCACATTCAGAACAGACGATCATGCACATCTAATTCCTACGCCTCATCATACAGACGAGACTCAAAGCATGACTTAACTAAAACGTATGCTTAGAAGCATAGTCAGTCCATCCCCAAGCTCTTCAAGGACGAACTTCTCTGATACCAAAATGTAACACCCTAGTAGTTCCATTCTATGCTTAAGTCATATTGTGGAATTACTAGTTGTTACTTTTGCTAGCGGAACTAACATTACCTTTTAGAAATTACTTTGTACCGAAAATAGGGGTAAAATTTTTTTTCTACAAAACAAGTGAACCATTTTTGAAATCGAGAGCCATGAGCGCATCGTGAACATATAAAGTAACACTGCTATCCCATACATACATCGCATTTAACAAGCATAGAAACTATAAGAGTAACCACAATTCTTAGATAAATGTAACATTCATTCCACGGCCATCCATGATAATACAATAATAGTCATACCAGAGTCATACATAAGATAATAATGTGTCCGATATCTATCGTCGGCCCTACACAAAAAGCCTACCAATACATAATAAAAGGAAATACATCAGAAAATACTACTACCGAAGCATGCCACAAACAGAATGATAACCCTATAACTACAACCAAAAGGGGCTATCCTCGTGCTCGGCTCCACATACAGTCGTCACATCAAGCATCTGGAGGAAGGAAACCGTTCCCATATCCACCGGGAGAAGTGCCACCACGTCCCCCTCCTCGAGCACGTCCTCGCCCACCGGGCACAACACGGGTACGAATGAACCCACGCTCGCGAACCAGGTGGCGGGCGGCCAGATGAAGCAGAAGAATCAGAAGATAGACGAATCACCGAAGGCTGCGACGAACTTGAACGGTGAGATCCCCCAGAATGAGTTGGATAGAGGGGCTCAGACGGATTGGTCTCCACATGGAAGCTCGGATAAGACGGCTTCGAGGGATCAGAATCCAGTTAAATAGTCAAAGTCAAACGGGTATCTGAGTCAGTCTCATCATCATTAGTGGGGTATCTCGGTGGCTGAAAGTAGGGGCGGATGTCATCCATAGTAACCTCACCGAATGGCTGATGCGGTCGGAAAAATGGGCTCATCACGGGAGTCTGAAACTGGTGGTCGTGGAAGATGTAGACCCTCATCGCTGCGCTCGCCGACAGCACATAGGCATTCAGCACCAGGTCAAAGCGCCAACGCCACACCGGGAACTCAATGTAGATCACCATCATGCCCGACGTCGACATCCTCTGAAGACGACACGGAAACGTAGGAATGAAAAATACTAAATTTCTCAGTAGGATCACAACTAGACAAACACAGTGTCATCGTCATCATCCCAGCCACTTCTGGTTTAATTATAAAAACAGTGGACAGATATAAGTTCAATTTTTAATGGTTTTGAAAACTTAGACCCTGAAGCGGGTTGCTTTTAAACTTAAGATCATAACCACATCATCATGACTAACATGCGTACTAAAACATGGAATAAACATTCATAATGCAAATGAGCAATATACTTACATGCAAAGACATGCATCATCATAGACGTAACCATGGTTATACTTAGACTTTACTTTCATTTTTAGCACGTGCTTAACATTCTTTACTTTCCTTTGAAATAGACTACCTTTGGACATGAGCTCATTCCGTGACCGTCGTCACGCAGTACTAACCAAATCAGACTAAGCCGATATTGGTTACCTCTAAGTTGGAGGGTCCTCCAAAAGACCCTTGCCTCCCTTATAGAGGTTCCTTGTGGATCGCCGTCTCTCACTTCCCTTACCGAAGTGATTGAAGGGTCACGTCCCATTGATTCTTTTCTTATCTTTATACTTTACATGCATAACATTTCCTTGACTAGACGCATACAATGATATGACTAAGTCCATAATTTTGACGGAAATCCGGCAGCATAACGGCAAGACCGGAGCTTCCCGAAAATGCCAATCATCAGCATTCAACCAATAGTTCATCATATCTATATCATATCATCACACTCATCATTCAATCATGAGACAAATCTCAATCAAACTCATCATTCATCATGTCGAGTGGCATCACACATTCATACCCTAAAGGGGTTTATAGTTGTGTTGTTCTTTGTGAAGAATATTATGAATCATCACATGATTTCCCATGGTTACCCATGATAGAATCACATAGTTAGGATATGTGTTTGTAGTCTTTTAGTTACTTGGTCCTTGGATGAAAGTATTCTTTACTTAAGTACATGTCTTATGAAACACTTGTTCAAATTAATTAAATTTTGTGATTGTTTCCTTTCCTTGAGATAGTGCACTTAGTGATTCCTAGGTTCATGGTATGCTCAGAGGCCCTAATCATACTTCTGTTCCCAAGGAGTTTGAGATCCCTCTAATCCTTGGGTCATGACAACGTATAACCACATCATGAAACCAACAACACCAATGTTCACTAATCACCAAGGGTGACTTTTAACTTATTCAAGTTACAAAGTTTTAAACTTTTACTAATAACATACCAAGGTTTTGCCTTAAACGTTATTAAAGTTGTCATTCTTTATAAAGTAGTCATAAAGTCTTATTCTTTATGAAAGTAAGTGCCTTTGACATTAAGCTCTTATCTTAAGATTGGATCTTTATGAAATAATGATACAAGTTACTAGCTTTTTGAATAAAAAGTCTTGTTCTTTATAAAAGTTAACACCTTTTTGCATTGTTTTGGTCAAAGTCTAAACTTTATGAATGAAATGTTATAAAACAACATTTTTATAACTTAAAGGTCCTATTCTTGAATAAAGTTTGAAACTTTATGAAAGGTCTTTTCTTTAAGGTTTGATTTCTAAAGCCTAAAGTGACAAGATATCATTTTTTTAACTCAAAAAGTTTAGACTTTCACATGTATTCTTGTCTTCAAAACAAAACAAAATAAAACTTTATGGAAGCTTAAAAGTTGCGCCACTTTGAAGGAATCAAGAAGCAAACTTTTTAAAGTCTAAAGCTTTTAGAAGGTTCATAGTCTTATCAAATCATGGAAACATAGAAAGGTGAAGCTTTTCTATTCATTCACTCATCATAAAGAGAAAGGAACAACTTTAAGCAAGAGAACAATAAGAACATATGTTTCCAAAAGAGGAAACTTAAGAACACATGAAGAACATCAAGAACACATTTTTCCAAAAGAGGAAACTTAAGAACACATGAAGAACATCAAGAACACATTTTACTAAAAATGAAAACTTTGGCTCTTGAAGAGCATGAAGGATCTTCTCAAGCTTTCACTTAGAAATCTTGGTCATGAAAGAACCAAGCTCCAAGCTTTCTTGAGTAAACAAAATGAAAAAGATGGAGATCACTACCTTTCTTGAAGATGGCGCAAAACAAGAGAAGTGGAAGAAGAAGATGATGACTCCTCTTGATGATGAAGGTGGCAGTTTTGGATGAGCAAAGAGAGAACTCTTGAGTTCTCTTGAAAATGAGTCTTGTAGTGTTTTGATCTTAGCTCCAAAGACCAAAAGATGTGATCTTTGAAGGGCTTGGTGAGGAAGGTTTGGTTATGGAGGTGGAGAATGATGAAGAAGATGAAGAAAAAGAAGAAGGAATGTAGAGAGAGGTTGGAGAGTTTGAGAACTTTAGAGAGAGAATGAGAAGTTGAAAATGAAGTGAATGTCTGTGTGTGTGTGCAAGAAAGTGGCCGAAACTTTTAGTAGGGTGGGGGGGATATTTTTGCTTCATTTTGTGTTAATTAAGGTTTAGGGGGACAAATTAGATGATGGGGGAACAAAGTATGGTCAAACTTTTACATAGAGCACTCTTATCTCATGCTTTATGCTTTTATGACATCACTCTTTACTTTATTATCTAGTTGACTAAATTTGAATTTAATCATGTGATTAAGTGCTCATACAACTTAATTAAGGTGATTAAGCAAGGATTAGTGATTAACACACGAGAACATGATTAACAAAAATTAATCTTACGATTAAGCTTAATTAACCTTAATTAAACTCGAGTAAGCTAATTAAGGGCGATTAGTGCTTAAGTAAGCTATAGGGGCTCTGACTTGCTTAATTAGAGATTATCTAACCTTGATTAAACATTCTCTTGACCCTTCTCATATGAGTCAACCCCTTAATTAAGCCCTAATCTCAAAATTTCTCATTAAGTGCCTAATTACTTACGGTTACTAAGATAATTTAGCACGGCATGAAATTGAGGATGTTACAGAGTAGACAAGTATGTCATCAATGAACACCACCACAAATTTATCAAGATATGGCCTGAATATTCGATTCATTTAATCCATGAATATTGCTGGTGCATTTGTCAATCCGAAAGACATCACAGTGTATCATAATGTCAATAACGAGTCTGAAACGCCATCTTCGGAATATCTTCTTCTCGAACCCGAATCTGGTGATATCCATACCGTAGATCAATCTTGGAAAATACAGTAGCCCCTTGAGTTGATCCATAAGATCATCAATCCTTGGCAACAGATACTTGTTCTTGATCATCGCCTTATTCAACTGCCTATAATCTACACATAGTCGCATGCCTCCATCTTTCTTCTTAACAAACAAGACTGGGGCTCCCCGTGGTGACGCACTTGGCCTAATAAATTTCTTTTCCAGGAGTTCTTCAGTCTGCCCTTTAAGTTCGGTCAATTCTAAGGGTGACATGTGTAACACCTTACCAAACAAAGTACTATGCTTAAGTCATAATAAATTATCTGATAAGTGATTACATGTAATACTGGTTAAATTCTGTTTTCTGTATTAGTATTAATTACTCGCATAAAAATGCTCAATCGCGTAGCAAAATTTTCTGCGTGACGGTGGAATAGATGTTAGTTAATCGGTAATACTATAAATAATGTAACATTACTAAAAATACAATAAAGACAGAACTACTACAAAAGGCATCATAAATATATACATAGACATCTGATTTTAAAGTTTGTCAAAATGATACAGGTAACAAAATGAGGCCGCTAATACAAAACAAAATGGCCAGTTTCTATGAACAGCACCCCAAGTGGTCCCCATGGGACATTTCATGTACATTCCTAACATGTACCTATCTACCCATGACCCAAACTGCCCAAAGAGGGTCATTCTGTACATCTAACCCTATTACAGCATGCATGCTATCTAAACAGAATCTGAAGAAAGGAACCTGTTCGCCATGGCGGCATCCGTTGGAGGGTGACTGACACTAGGAGCAGAGGATGATAAAGAAGAACTCGACACCTCGGACAGATCCTCCTCCGAGATCGAGGCTGACGACATCAGCTGCGGTGGTGAAGCAAGAGGGGACATAGGAACTGGAGCTGCCGGTGCTGGTGGTGGTGGTGGTGGTGGAAATGGATGGGCCATGTGGAGGGGTATGGCAATGTATAGGACAGCAGGATCAAAGAGAAGGTGCATAAGCGGGACGGCGAAATCTCGCTGGAAAAAGAAGTAGAGCCGGAACTGGCATCGGTCGGAGATATATACAGAATCCAAAAATGGGTCAAGGTGTATATGTAACTCAGGAAACTCAATGAATAGCACCCCGATCGCTACGTGCTCCATGGTCTGAGAATGACGCGGAACATACAATAAGGTGAGAAATGAATACTTATCAGTAGAAATTCCTAGCTTCTATACATCTGTCATCGCTGTCATTCCCAGTTGTTTCGATTGTACAATATTTTTCAAATAGTACTGTAAAACGATAATATTCAACTTAAATACTTGTTTGTAAAGCATACACCGAAACAAATTCAATTTTAGTTAACAGATACACTAATGTACTCAAACAGTAATCATGGCGGAACAATAGGATGTTAAGAATAATAAACAGGGATCTAGAATAATCATCAGAGAAGCATTACACTATACATATGCATGTGCAATTAGAAAATACACTTATTCTTGGAGGCTTTTGCCTATTAGAACTTATTTCCATCCTTGGTCCCCTGGGAGTCATTGGTCATATACTCCTAGGTAATAGTCCGCTTTTCAGGACCGAGCTCGTTCTTATATAGGATGGCTGGGTTTACTTTCCCCGACCTTCCCACTGATCTATTCACCTTAATTTATTCCGGGGCTAGCCCAAGTGATATGGAATCCTTTATAATATCATGAAATAAATGCACATCTAGCTTGATTCTTTAAATATAATGTACTCAAGCTGTCATGAATTTTCACAACATATGAACTTCTTACCGAAATTTCGGCAGCATAACGGATCGAGTCTGCTTCCCCATGAATAGTGCCAAACAACCAGTACAATTGCACAACTTGTAATTTCAGTATAGACCAGCAAATATATATATATATATATATATATATATATATATATATATATATATATATATATATATATATATATATATATATATATATATATATATATATATATATATATATATATACATTCATAGTATCATTCAACAATTTCAAATCAAGCATCAATAAGGTTTTAGTTTATTCTTCCCTGTTCTGCCCGAGTTTGGCATGCCCCAATTTTTATTCAATTCAACTCATTTAAATCTAATTTGGATATGTCACAGCCTCATATGTCTAGTTTTTAATCCTTTTGGTCCCATCTCATTTTGATGTGTATAACTCTAGATATAAACAATTTACCTCAGACTGCCCTGTTCTCAACCAAAATTGGGTCCTTATAAGTAAAAATTCACTAAAAATAGAAAGCTAGGTGAATTCATATGAAATTTATATCAAATTAAAGCTATCAGAATAAGCTTTCAAATGAATTAAGTTTCATGTCATTTGCATAGGTATATTTTGACTTATGAGTCCCAAACTTGGCCCTACTAAACTATCCTGGTTCAGCTCGGTTCAGACTTAAGCCAACTTCCTTGGTGCACTGGGAGCAAACAGCTATGACTTTGGTTTTGAAATTTTTATGGGATATTTCTTTACATGTCATCTTTCAAAAAAACTTAGCTTCACACAATTTGAAGTTGTATAGGGTGAGTTATACCCTTCTCAACTCATACTGCCCGGATAGGAATCCAGATTTCTAGGGTAAATTTCAAAAATTCATGACTAATTCTATACTAACCCAATGGTCTTATATGATATAAGTATGGAAAGCCCTAGATGTCTAATTTCATATAAAAATGGTTTCATCCAATTTAAACGGTGGTAGGCAGAGCCGTACACTCCGCCGTATAGACCGCCGAGGAAAACCCTAACAGCTTCTAGATTTGTCTTCCTCCTTCAAGCTATTTGCCCTCAATTCCAATTTTAATCACAACATACATGCAAAACCAGTCATA
The DNA here is from genome assembly GCA_031439595.1 of Pterocarpus santalinus. Classification (NCBI taxonomy): domain Eukaryota; kingdom Viridiplantae; phylum Streptophyta; class Magnoliopsida; order Fabales; family Fabaceae; genus Pterocarpus; species Pterocarpus santalinus. The sequence goes on along the minus strand of CM062523.1, from coordinate 31,483,265 downwards.
AAACATCAGCACCACTCTACAAAACACCAATATTTTAGATTATGCATGCTCACCATGCAGCCCCAAATCAGAGAAAACAAGAAGAGAAGTAGGATTTCCTACCTTGTCTTATGCAATTTATGTTGATTTTGTGTCTTTGATGGTGGTGACTTGGGATGAGACTTGAAGATGGATGAGAATGGAGTGGAAATGAGAGTAAAGAGGAGAGAAAAAGAAGAGCTTCAGCACCTGGAAGGGTGGCCGAAATTGATGAGGAGAAAAGGAGAAAAAAGGTGAAGATATTTGGAGATTACTTGGTTTTGATTGGTGGATCCAACTTGGTCATAAAATTTGGTTTAACTTCCCATCATCAAGGGCTGTCAAGGTGCCACTTGAGGAAGTTATTTGGCTAAATCTTAACCGTTGATTCTAGGGCACTCATAGAAAAATTCTACTGGTCTGATTCTGATAGTTTGAAATATCGAAATCTTACCGATTTTGTAACATCCCCAATTTTTGTCTATGCTAATTAGCTCTATGATCCTGGCTAATTAGAGAGGTTAACGATTAATTGAAAAATTAATCGATTAATCCCGAGAGCAAGAGCTTAGTAAATTAAGTCTAACCAACAATTTAATCATAATGTCCTAAGCGTTTTAATAAAACCTTAATCGTCTAATCCTTAATTACTCGAAGGTGCTAAAACAAAAGTAAGACAACCTAACCTTACTAATTAAGTTTATAATGATTAAGACACTTAAGACAACTCTTGAAAAATTAAACCCCAAATTAAGCATATGCTTAACCGTAATGCAAGACATCATAAAAAGTGTAATTGACAAGAGTTAACTCATGGGTAATTAAGCCAATTAAGCTAAGTTACATTTAAATAATTCTAATAACATTTAGAGATAAAAGTTCTTCCATGCATATGCCCTAAAAAGACATACCAAGGAGGAGCAACATCTCACCCTTCATCCAATCTCTTTAATCCTACACCATTAGATCAAAAGCCAAGACTAGGATCCTTGTCATCCACCATTAGATCTTGACACTTGGATGAGTCTTAGACAAGCAACCAAATCCTAAGAGGGGTACTCCCCTTTAACCCCTAGAGAAAAATATAAATTGGACATTAGGATGCCTCCAAGACTCAAGAGAAACACAACTCACCCTTTTACCCCAAGGTCCCTAGCCCTTTTGCTTGAAAAAGAAGTAAGACTCACCTACTCTCTCTTGCTTGTTGGAGAGGCAAAGCAATCAGCCCACTTTTGCCCCATTTTTGCCGCCCAAAACAGCCCCCACTCTCTCATTTGTGGTTTTCATTCTCTCACTACAAGCCTAAGCTCTCACTTCTCTCTAAACCTCATTCTAACTCTTCTACTCTTCTAATTCCTCTTGTTCTTCTTCCCACTTTCACACCCCATCCAACTCTCATTTCCATCACCACCATCACCATCCCTTCAAGGACTACCATATTTGGTCCTTGGAGAAACAAAGCTACTCATACACAAGTCTCAATATCAAGCTCAAGGAGAAGGAGGCCATCTCCAACCATCTCCATCCTTCAAACCTTCAAGAAAAACTCTTTTGGTAGTGACTCTAACCCCTCCTTCTTCTATGTTTTTCAAGCTTTAGAACTCCTATGCTCTCCCTAGCTAGGTGGTTTTAAGGATTGATTATGGGCATCATAGCCATTCTTGCCATAAGATGAGATGTTGTTGCTTGTATGGTTGTTGGTTGAAAACATGTTTTCGGTTTGGTGTGATGCATGGCTGAACTCAATAGTTTTGAACTCCAACATGTTAGTTTTTCACTGATCTTTCATGGTATATGGGTATTTTATAACTTGAGAATGTTTTCTTGAAAGTGAGGTTGAGTGTTTTGGAGAAAACATGAGAAAAGTCAAAAACGTGAAATCTGGATTTTCTGACAGTCTGTAAACCGAACGGTATAACTTTTTCCAGAAAACTCAGAAATTAGTGGAACCAATTTTATATGAAAATAGACTCAAAGAGCTTTCCATACATATAAAATATATAAGATTCAGAGTTAAAATGAGTGAGATATGATTTTTCAAAGAGGACTGTTCTCGGATTGGTTTCTGTCTGGGCAGCCTACACTAAAATGTGTATAACTCGAGCTACAAAAATGATTTTTGAGTGAGACCAAGTTTAATTGAAAGCTAAGACATAGAGGAACAAACACATAAAACAGTTTTCTCAGATTCTTTCTGAGCAATTATAATGAGAAGTAACAATCCACTGTACCGGAGTGAACTTAGAAACTGAACAAGTCAGAATAAAGTATGCATAACTGGAGTTAGAAAATGAATTTTTTAGTGGGACTTCTTTTTGTTAAAAACTAGACTCAGAACCCTATAAGCATATAAAATTTCGCATTAAAATGATAAAATACCAATTTATGGTGAATTTTTAAAGTTACTGCCTAGGGTAAAAGTAAAACTGTCAAAACTTAACCTTAAGTAAGACTATGCATAAATGACTTAAAAAGGTAAAAGGCCTTAGCCTAAAAGTAATGAAACTTCATAAATTCACTTAATGAAGATGAGATAGAATAAAATACTAAGCTCACCTAGTCCTTAACAAAAGAAGCGAATAAAACGAAAACCGAATGTAAATGTAGTTAATGTACTCGATTACGTTCATAAGATTCTAATCAAACTATAATGCAATACCTAAGCTATAAATCTTCCAAATTAAAATATGGAGATCATATAAGTCAAGTTAGAATAATTGAGGAGTAGGAATCAATAAAACGAAAGCCAATATAAAAGCTTGCACCTACTTTACTAAGCTAAGCTCATAAGACTTTGCTTGAGAATATGCCTATGTTTATGTAGCAAGCATGATGTGATGATGATGTGATTATAATGCCATGATAATAATGACATGATAATGATGATATGATGATGATGATATGATATGATGATATGATATGATGCTATGATACTGGTATTCTGTTTGGCAAAATTTTGGGAAGCTTTAGTATAGCCGTTATGCTGCTGAAATTTTGTAGAAATTGTGGACTTAGAAATATTTTGCATCATAAGTTAATAAGAAAAGATTTGATAAAGTGTGATCCTTCAAAAGGGAAGGTGACCTAAGTTAAGTTTCCCCTCACCCACTACTCACATGAGGCATGGCATGACCCAGCTAGTGTGAGTATAGGGGATAGGGCTTACATGAGGCATGGCATGACCCAGCTAGTGTAAGGACCGAAATTTTATGGTGGCGACGGCCACGGTATGAGCTCATTACCACTTATGTTTAGTGGGTGGAAAGAAAGGACTTAAGATAAGTCAAGTTAAGAAAAGAAAAGAAAAAGGGACTTCGGTCCAAACCTTTCAAGAGAAAAAGTTAAGAGAAGCTACTAGTACAGTCATGCATGCTTTATGTGCTTATACTTATGTCCATGTATGTTATGATATAAATAATTAGAGAGTATGTTAAAATTGAATCCACTTCGGATATTCATGTTTTCGACAACCTAAGAACTGAACCCTATGCATGCTCACTGTTTTCATTATAAAACCGAAGTGGCTGGGACGATGACGATGACACCTCTGTGTCGGGTTTGAGTCCCTCTTAAATCTTATTTCTCACTCTAGTTACTTTTCCGCATCGTCACCAGATTTTTGTTGGCACACCCAATGGAGTGGAGCTTGGAGCCACCGCACTACGAGCAGACGTACGACGTGGAATACCGGACGAAGCTATTTTGGGACTTATAGCGACCGTCACTCTACATCTTCCCATATTCTTTTTGAGAGGAGCTTTGTCGTTGAAGTCTGTAGTAGTACCTAGTACTTAGGTCATGGCACGACCATGAGCTTTCTTCGATGTAATGTTTATATATATATATATTATGAATTCATATGGATGTAATGATCAGTTAATTAATGCAATGTATTTGTGGATTTCTATTTATTTACCTTTCTCTTGTCTTATGATATTTGGGTATTTATTTTATGCGACACGCTCTTTCTCTGTCTACCTTCTCGCTCAAGGCTTTACTTTTCAAAACGCTGCAAAGCGACGACGTATTTCAAAAAAAACAAAAAAGTTTTTTACTGTATTTTCCGCGTAATTTAATTTCAAGTGAAGTTTAGTTTTCCACGAGCATAAGTAACAACTAATAAAACGCCGTAATACGACTTAAGCGTAGTATGGGTTTATTAGGGTGTTACAGATTTCCCTTAAATCGGTAAACTGGCTTGAAAATTTTCTGTGGGGGTTTTTATGCTCCTAATCTAATTCCATCAAGCCCAATCCATCTAAATTACACTTAATTGGCTTTAAGTAAATGTCTAATCAGATTCTAATTAAACTCACTTATTCGATAAAATCGAGCAACTCAGTTGTTAACGATAAAATTTTTCGAACGTTACATTTCTACCCTCCTAAAAAAAAATTTTGTCCTCAAAATTTACTACTTGAGAATAATTCGGGATGTTCTCCCCTCATATCAGATTCTAACTCCCATGTACAATCTGTTGAGTCTTCATGTCCCTATGCTACCTTCACCAATTGTACAGTTTTGTTCCGAAGGTGTTTGATGCTTGATACGTGCTCCGGAGGACAAATTGGACGTTCCAGCACTAAAGGGCAAGATGGGAATTTCAGCATGCCCGTGGGACCTATCACAAGGGCAAGAGCAAAGATGCTGAAGGAAAGCTTTGGGAACTTGGCTAAAGCAATTGTGGAAGACATGTATCAAGAATGGGCCAAGAAGATGCCAACACATACTAATGGACAACCCAAGATCTTGTTATTTGCTGCTAATTGGGCTTATACTGGCCATGTTGGGCCATTATTCTATTTTGGTCTTGTTTAGTTTAGTTAGTTTAAGTATTTAGGACATCTAAACTTTTAGTTATTTTATTTAGCCCATATTTTATGTTTTATGTTTTATCCAGCCCAATTCATATTATTTAGCATTAGAACACTTCTTATTGCGCTTGGACTTAGATTAAGTGTTTAACTTAGTGTAAGAGGTTATAAATACCTCAAGGAACACATTGTTTATCAATTTTTGATTAATTAAAATTCTATTTTGTTTTCTTTCAAGAAAACAGTGCTTTTGTGTGCAAGTGAGGTGAGTGATTTGCTTTGCTTGTTGCATCAAGAAATTGAGAGAATTCATCCTAAGGTAAATTCCTTGTGATATTCAATTAATTTCTATTCTATCTTTTCCCTGTTATCTACGTTTCCAAGGACAGGTTTCTTGGGGGTTTAGTAGGAAAGGTCTTTATTCTACGTCTTGTTTTCTATCAAAGTGTGTGCCTGGGGTTTCTGGATCTTTATATCCATGGGGTTCCGCATCATTTGGTATTCAGAGCAAGGTCTAGATAAATTCCTATTTATCTGTCTTTTACGTTTACCTTTTGTCTTCTTTCCTTGTCTGTTTGCGTTCTTATTTTTTTTGTCTATCCTTTGTGTTGCGGTCATATCTTTGTTCCATCTTTGTGTTTCTCCTGTTTGCTTTCAATCTTTGTTGCTAGTTCAAATTTGAAAAAAAAAAAAAAGAAGGTGCAGAAAAAAAACAAAAAAAAGCCAAAAAAAAGAAGGACAAAAAAAAAAAAAGAGAAGAAGGAGGGGAAGTTAGAAAAGATTGAAAGGATTATACTCAGATTTAGTTTTGATTCACATCTGATTACATTATCCTTTGTTTCAAATTCAAAAAGATTGTGTTTAGATTCAGTTTTAATTCAAATCAGATTACATATCTTGTCTTTCCTTGGAATTTAAATTTTGATTTTTAAATCTGATTTACATCAGATTTGGTTGATTTACACCAGATTTTGTGTTATCTTGAGTTCCTTGGAATCTAAGTAATCCTTAGTTGTGTGTCTTTTGCATTTTTTTCCTTGCAAATTAAGTAATCCATTTTGAGTCTTCAACTTGAGTTTCTCTTGGTCCTTGTCATCAAATTCTGATCGTAATATTACTTGTGGATTTGCCTTGCTTGATTTCATTTAATTTCTAAAGTGCAACATTCTAAAGTGATCAAGAGTGGTAAAAGGCAAGAGTGGTGAGCACAAAAGAGGGTAAAAGCCAAGAATTGAGTGAAAACACAAGTGTACCCAATTTTGAGTGCAAACACGTGAGAGAGTGCTTGTGAGGTCCTTTTCTTTTATTAACATTTTGCAGGTTGTTCAATGGCTAACAACTTAAGGAAGGAAGGAAAAGAAAATTATGAAGAGGAACCTGGTATGATACTTGACATGAAGCTCATGTACCAAGCTTTCACTAGTCAATTTCAGAAGTTGAATAGTAGACTTGATGAGATGGATGAGTGGAGAAAGGAGATGGCACAAAGCATGTCCAGAGGTAGTAGACGGGTTGATCTGAGGAATCGACGTTACCATGATTCCAGCCATGAGCTATCTGGGGAGGAGTTTGATGAAGTTGATTCAGCCAGAAATTGGAGAACTAGAAACAAAGCTTGGGATAGCAACATTAACGCTATCAAGATGCAGATACCACCATTCAAGGGTAGGAATGATGCTGAAGCTTATTTAGAGTGGGAAAGAAAGGTGGAGATGATTTTTGCTTGTCATAATTACTCTGAAGAGAAGAAGGTCAGATTGGCTACTGTGGAATTTTCTGATTATGCTCTAATTTGGTGGGATGAGCTAGTTAAGTCCAGAAGGAGGAATGGGGAATACCCCATAGAAACTTGGGATGAGATGAAGAGGATAATGAAGAAGAGATTTGTTCCTTCCTACTACTACAGGGAAGTGCATCAAAAATTGCATAGGCTCATTCAAGGCTCCAAGTCAGTAGAAGATTACCACAAGGAGATGGAAATGCTCATGATTAAAGCCAACATTGAGGAGGACATGGAAGTAACTATGGCTCGGTTTATAGGTGGTTTAAACAAGGAGATTGCAGATGTGGTAGAATTACACCATTATGTGGAGATGGAGGATTTGGTTAGCATGTCAATGAAGGTGGAGAAACAACAAAATCAAAGAAGGACAGCTAAGGCATTTTCGAATTCCAACTCGAAGTGGGGTTCAAAATGGTCTAAGTATGAGGACACAAAGAAGAATTAGGACTCAAATCCCAAGGAGAAGGGACTGGACATAGCCAAGAAGAATGGTACTTCTAATTCATCTTCTTCTACTACTACTTCTAGACATAGAGATGTTAAATGCTTCAAGTGCCACGGCTTGGGCCATTATGCATCTAATTGCCCGAACAAGAGAACAATGGTCATTAGGGGAGGTGAAGTTGTATCTGAATCTGATGATGATGGTAAGTTTGATGGTAGTGATGATATGCCACCATTAGAGGACTGTTCTGATAATGATGAGAATGTTGAATATGTTGTGCATGGTGAGTCTCTTGTTGCTAGATGTGCTTTGAATATGCAAGTTAAGGAGGATAGCCTAGAGCAAAGAGAGAACATCTTTCACACTAGATGTTTGGTTGGTGGAAAGGTGTGCAGTTTGATTGTTGATGGTGGAAGTTGCACCAATGTTGCTAGTACCACCTTAGTGGAGAAGTTGGGATTGAAGCATGATAAGCATCCTAATCCATATAGGTTGCAATGGTTGAATAATAGTGGGGAAGTGAAAGTTACTAGACAAGTTGTGGTTGCATTCTCCATTGGGAAGTATAGTGATGAAGTAATGTGTGATGTAGTACCCATGTAGGCTAGTCATTTGTTGTTGGGGAGACCATGGCAATTTGATAGGCGTGTGCTACATGATGGGTACAAGAATAGGTATTCCTTTGAGTATAATGGCCACAAGATCACTCTTGCACCATTATCGCCCAAGGAGGTGTATCTTGATCAAATGAAGCTTCAACAAACTTGTATGGGGAATTTGGGAAGTGAGGAAAAAGAAAAAGAGAGAAAAGAGGCCATGAGAGAAAAGAATAAAGAACAAGGCCCAATGGTGAGAGAAAATAAAGAAAAGAAAGAGAGAGGTGAGAAAAATACAAAGAAAGAAAAGAGTGAAAAGAAAGAGAAGAGTGAGAAAAATGAAGAGAGTGAGAGGAAATGTTTTTATGCAAAAGAGAGAGATTTGAAAAGTGCTTTGTTAGGCAAGAGAGCTTTGATTATGATTCGATTTAAGGAGGTTTTACTCTATGAAACTGAACTTAACCCAAATTTGCCTAGTTGTTTTCTTTCTTTGTTGCAGGAGTTTGAAGATGTGTTCCCTAGTGAGGTGCCAAGTGGATTACCACCATTGAGAGGGATTGAGCACCAAATTGATTTTGTGCCTGGAGCTAGTATTCCAAATAGACCAGCCTATAGAAGTAATCCTGAGGAGACAAAGGAGCTTCAAATGCAAGTGGATGATTTACTGGCTAAAGGGTATGTGAGGGAAAGCATGAGTCCATGTGCTGTTCCAATTTTGTTGGTTCCAAAGAAAGATGGCACTTGGAGGATGTGTGTGGATTGCCGTGCAGTCAACAAGATAACGGTAAAGTATCGCCATCCTATTCCTAGGTTAGATGACATGCTTGATGAGTTAAATGGTGCATGCATATTCACTAAAATTGTTTTGAAAAGTGGGTATCACCAAATTAGAATGAAACCAAGGGATGAATGGAAGACTGCATTTAAAACAAAATATGGTCTTTATGAGTGGTTGGTTATGCCTTTTGGGTTAACTAATGCACCTACGACTTTCATGCGCTTAATGAACCATGTTTTGAGGGATTTCTTGGGGAAGTTTGTGGTTGTTTATTTTGATGATATCTTAATTTATAGCAAATGTTTGGATGAACACATATTGCATGTAAAGGCTGTTTTAGAAGTTCTTAGGAAGGAGAAGTTGTATGCCAACCTTCGGAAGTGCACATTTTGCATTGATAGAGTTGTGTTTCTTGGTTTTGTTGTGAGTGCACATGGTATTGAGGTTGATGAGGAGAAGGTGAAGGCTATTCAAGAATGGCCAACGCCTAAGAGTGTTTCTGAGGTAAGGAGTTTTCATGGTTTAGCTGGGTTTTATAGGAGATTTGTGAAAAATTTCTCTACCATTACTGCTCCTTTAACTGAAATTGTTAAAAAGGATGTTGGGTTTAAATGGGGACAGGAACAAGAACTTGCTTTTAACACTTTGAAAGAAAAATTATGTTCTGCTCCTATTCTTGTTTTGCTTAATTTTGATAAGACTTTTGAAGTAGAATGTGATGCTTCTGGGATTGGTATAGGTGCTATTTTGATGTAGGAAAAACGTCCCATTGCATTCTTCAGTGAGAAGTTGAATGGAGCTCAACTCAAGTATTCTACCTATGACAAGGAGCTATATGCCTTGGTTCGAGCTTTGGAGGTTTGGCAACATTATTTGTTGCCCAAAGAGTTCGTGATTCACACTGATCATGAGTCTTTGAAGCACCTAAAAGGTCAATGTAAGTTGAACAAAAGACATGCCAAATGGGTAGAATTCATTGAGACCTTTCCATATGTGATTGCTTATAAGCAAGAAAAAGAGAATGTAGTTGCTGATGCTTTATCTAGGAGATATGCTTTAATCACTACACTTTCTTCTAAGTTGTTAGGATTTGAGCACTTGAAAGATTTGTATGCAACTGACTTTGATTTTGCTAATATATATGTTGCATGTGAAAAGGGTGCATTTAACAAGTTCTATAGGCATGAAGGTTTTTACATTTCGTGGCAATAGAATTTGTGTGCCTATTTGCTCAACTAGAGAATTGCTTATTAGGGAATCACATTGTGGTGGATTGATGGGTCATTTTGGTGTGCATAAGACTTTGGATGTGTTGTTTGAACATTTTTATTGGCCTCGCATGCGAAAAGATGTTGAGAGAATTTGTGCTAGATGCATTGCATGTAAACAGGCTAAATCTAAGTCTATGCCACATGGTTTGTATACGCCCTTACCTATTCCTACTCATCCTTGGATTGACATATCCATGGATTTTGTGCTTGGATTGCCTAGAACTAGGAAGGGTAGAGATAGCATTTTTGTTGTAGTGGACAGATTTAGTAAAATGGCTCACTTTATTGCATGCCATAAAACTGATGATGCAACAAATATTGCTGATTTGTTCTTTAGAGAAGTTGTGCGTTTGCATGGTGTCCCTAGAACTATTGTTTCTGACCATGATGTGAAGTTTGAGTCATTTTTGGAAAGTGTTGTGGGGTAAGTTGGGAACAAAATTGCTTTATTCTACTACTTGTCACCCACAAACTGATGGTCAAACTGAAGTGGTGAATAGAACTTTAGGGACTTTATTGCGTGCAATTGTTGGTAAGAATTTGAAAACTTGGGAAGATTGTTTGCCTTTTATTGAGTTTGCTTATAATAGGACTATACATTCTTCTACAGGTTTTTCTCCATTTGAGCTTGTGTATGGTTTTAATCCTTTAACTGTTTTGGATTTAATGCCTTTGCCTTTGAGTGATATTGTTAGTTTAGATGGCGAAGGCAAGGCTGAAAGGGTTAAAGAGATGCACATGAAGGCACGTGAGATGATTGAGAAGAGAAGCAGGTTGACAGCCCAAAGAGTGAATAAGGGCTGTAAACAAATTGTGTTTGAACCTGGTGATTGGGTTTGGGTTCATTTGAGAAAGGAGAGGTTTCCTACTCAAAGGAAATCCAAGCTTGATGCTAGGGGAGATGGTCCATTTCAAGTGCTAGAGAGGATCAATGACAATGCATATATGATTGACCTACCAGGAGAGTACAATGTTTCAGCTACTTTTAATGTTTTTGACCTTTCTCCTTTTGACATGGATGTAGATTCGACGACGAATCTTTTTGAGGAGGGAGGGAATGATATGTGCTCCGGAGGACAAATTGGACGTTCTAGCACTAAAGGGCAAGATGGGAATTTCAGCATGCCCGTGGGACCTATCACAAGGGCAAGAGCAAAGATGCTGAAGGAAAGCTTTGGGAACTTGGCTAAAGCAATTGTGGAAGACATGTATCAAGAATGGGCCAAGAAGATGCCAACACATACTAATGGACAACCCAAGATCTTGTTATTTGCTGCTAATTGGGCTTAGAAGCTTATACTGGCCATGTTGGGCCATTATTCTATTTTGGTCTTGTTTAGTTTAGTTAGTTTAAGTATTTAGGACATCTAAACTTTTAGTTATTTTATTTAGCCCATATTTTATGTTTTATGTTTTATCCAGCCCAATTCATATTATTTAGCATTAGAACACTTCTTATTGGGCTTGGACTTAGATTAAGTGTTTAACCTAGTGTAAGAGGTTATAAATACCTCAAGGAACACATTGTTTATCAGTTTTTGATTAATTAAAATTCTATTTTGTTTTCTTTCAAGAAAATAGTGCTTTTGTGTGCAAGTGAGGTGAGTAATTTGCTTTGCTTGTTGCATCAAGAAATTGAGAGAATTCATCCTAAGGTAAATTCCTTGCGATATTCAATCAATTTCTATTCTATCTTTTCCCTGTTATCTACATTTCCAAGGACAGGTTTCTTAGGGGTTTAGTAGGGAGGGTCTTTATTCTACGTCTTGTTTTCTATCAAAGTGTGTGCTTGGGGTTTCTGAATCTTTATATCCACGGGGTTCCGCATCAATGCTCCTCTCCACTATCCGTGCTGGAGGTACATGAAAAGTCAAGTTATCCCTTAATTTCATTGATTTAGGTTCTAACAAGTGAGCAAGATCCGGTTGGTATCTTCTGAGTTGCGAAATGTGAAAAACGTAATGAAGATTAGATAGATGCGGAGGTAAGGCAACTCGATATGCAACTCGCCCAATTCGCTTTAAAATTTGAAAGGGACGTATAAAACGAGGGCTTAGTTTTTTGACTTTAATGGCTCTACCTACCTGAGTTGTGGGTGTGATTTTTAGAAACACATGGTCTCCTTCTTGAAACTCCAAGGGTTTCCTCCTGACATCCGCGTAGCTCTTTTAACGGCTCTGAGTTGCAAGTATTTTGCTACGGATTCTTTTGATTTGCTCTGTAGTTTGTCTGACTAGTTCTGGACCCAATAGACTTTGTTCTTCTGGTTCATACCAATATAGGGGAGATTGGCACTTTCGTCCATATAAAGCCTCATATGGAGCCATGCCGATGCTAGCATGGTAACTGTTGTTGTAGGCAAACTCGACTAATGGTAAGTATCAATCCCAATTCCCCCATTATTCCAGAATGTATGCCTGCCGCAACATATCTTCCAAAGTCTGAATCGTTCGCTCTGTTTGGCCATCCGATTGCGGATGATATGCAGTACTTAGACATAGTTTAGTACCGAATGCCTTCTGGAGCGCTCCCCAAAACCATGAGGTGAACCTTGGATCTCGATCAGAAATGATTGTTGAAGGAATACCATGTAACCGTACCACTTCTTGAATATATAGTTGAGCCAACTTTTCTAGAGGAGAATTCGCTCGAATGGATAAAAAGTGAGCAGACTTGGTTAGTCTATCCACTATGACCCATAGGGCACCATATCCTGAGGGGGCTCTTGGTAAACCCATCACGAAGTCCATGGAAATGCTCTCCCACTTCCATTCTGGAATCTCTAAGGGTTGTAATGTCCCTGCTTGCTTCTGATGCTCTATTTTCACCTTCTGGCAAGTTAAACATTTATTCAAAAAATTGGCCACATTTGTTTTAAGGCTTGGCCACCAAAACATTTTTTTGAGGTCTTGGTACATCTTGTTAATGCCAGGATGTATAGTAAACTCACTCTTATGGGCTTCTTCCAAGACCTTCCTCCTGAGGTTGTCCTCCTTAGGTACACATATCCTCCCATGATATCGCCATATTCTGTCTGCGTCTTGGGAAAATCCTGTTAGCTTGCCGGATTGTACCAGTCGCACTATATGCTGGAAGTCATCACTCACTTGTTGTGCTTGCTGGATTTGGTCTTTAAAAGTACTAGTTATCTTAAGTTGGTGCAATTGAATGGCACTGGGGGTTACAGAGATCCCTAAGTTGAGGGTTTGGAAACTCTCTATAAGTTCCGCTTCCTTGATCACCATGCATGCCACTGTCAAGGATTTTCTGCTTAGGGTGTCTGTTACTACATTTGCCTTACCTAGATGGTACTTCAGGTCGAACTTGTAATCTTTAAGGAACTCCATCCACCTTCGCTGCCTCATGTTTAATTCCTTCTGATCAAAAAGGTATTTGAAGCTTTTGTGATCAGAAAATACTTCAAACTTCATTCCATAGAGATAATGTCTCCACATCTTCAAGGCAAACACTAGTGCTGCCAGCTCAAGGTCATGTGTTGGATAGTTTCTTTCATCAGTTTGCACTTGCCTGGAAGCATATGCCACGATGTTTCTATTCTACATTAGCACACACCCCAATCCTTTCTTAGAAGTATCACAGTACACTTCGAACGGTCCATGAGGATCTGGTAAAATAAGTATTAGGGCTGTTGTCAACTTTTCCTTTAATTCTTGGAAGCTCTGCTTGCACTCGGGTGTCCATTCAAATGGAGCATTCTTTCTGGTTAATTTGGTTAAAGGTAGAGCTATTTGAGAGAAGTTCTTAACAAATCTTCTGTAGTATCCTACCAGCCCTAAGAAGCTCCTGACTTTCGTAACTGTCGTTGGTCGTTCCCAGTCTAATACTGCTTCCATCTTACTGGGATCCACTGAAATTCCCCCATGGGATACCACGTGGCCAAGAAATTTTACTTCTTTCATCCAAAATTCACATTTGGATAACTTACTGTAAAGTTTCTTCTCTCTTAGAATCTGCAGAACTACTCACAAATGTTCCGCGTGCTCCTATTCCATCTTCGAGTAGACAAGTATGTCGTCAATGAATACCACCACAAATTTATCAAGATATGGCCTGAATATTCGGTTCATGTAATCCATGAATATTGCCAGTGCATTCATCAATCCGAAGGACATCACAATATATTCATAATGTCCATAACGAAACGCCGTCTTCAGAATATCTTCTTCTCAAACCCGAATTTGGTGATATCCAGCCCGTAGGTCAATCTTGGAAAATACAGTAACCCCTTGTAGTTGATCCATAAGATCATCAATCCTTGGTAACGAATACTTGTTTTTGATTGTTACCTTATTCAACTGCCTGTAATCTACACAGAGTCGTATGCCTCCATCTTTCTTTTTAACTAACAAGACCGGGGCTCCCCACGGTGATGCACTTGGCCTAATGAATTTCTTTTCCAGGAGTTCTTCAATCTGCCCCTTAAGTTCAGCCAGTTCCAAGGGTGACATGTGGTATGGTGTTAGAGATATTGGTCCAACTCCTGGCACTAATTCAAGGGTAAACTCAATCTCTCTCTCAAGAGGGAACTTAGGGATATCTTCGGGGAACACATCAGGATATTCCCTAACAAGTTGAATATTGTTTAACTCCTTATCACCCTCTATTATACTGGCTGATAAGAAAATATACCCTTGACTCCCATTCCCACAGGGGTGCACTGTTAAGAAACTTAAATAAAGACTTACAAGGATTACTGATTCGGAATATGAAACAAGGGGGAGTATAATGGATTTATCGGAGCAATTCAGCAGGGCTTGGTTGGCAGAGAGACAGTCCATACCCAAAATAATGTCAAGTCCGGACAAGGGAAGACAAATTAAATTAGCCGAAAAGATTCAACCTCATATTTGACAGGGGACATTAATACAAATATGGTTGGTTCTAACGTGTTCATCTGTAGGAGTAGAAACTAGCAAGTCATAGGGTAATTTAGAAATAGGTAGCTGCAGGGCTGTCATGCAATCATGAGAGATGAAAGAGTGAGATGTACCTAAATCGTATAAAACGGTTAAGGTCTTACCATTTACTTCACACGTATCTTGGATCAAATCTTCTGACCTTTTGACCTCCTGTGCATCCATAGGGAAAACTCTCCCTTGGTGTTGCAGCTTAGGAGTCGGTTGAGAATTTCTAGTAGGGCATTCAGAGATTCTATGGCCTGGTTTGCCACATCCAAAGCAGACATTTTGACCTGCCAAGCAGGGGTGGTCGCCATGATTCCTACCACATTGGCTGCAAATCTGGTTCCCAAAAGGCCTTTGAGGTTGCTTGCCTTTATTACTCGCCGGCTGGAAATTCCTCTACTGTTGTAAGTTAGGCTTGAACCTCGGACCTTGCGAAACTAGCCCCCTCTTAAAGTTGTTGCCGTATGCTCTAGCAGTAACTAACTTCTTGTTGCAGTCCTCCACTAAGCGACACTTGTTTACCAAAGAAGGGAAGTCTCTAATCTCCATTGGTCCTATGGTGGCAAGAATGTCCTCTCTTAGTCCGCCTTCAAATTTCATACATTTCCATGTTTCATCAGGGTTCCGTTGATAAATAGTGGAAAATTTGCACAACTCCTCAAATTTAGCAATGTACTCTGATATGTTACTATTTCCTTGATGGAGGTGCATGAACTCCAACTCCTTGGCATTGCGGACAAATGCAGGGAAGTACTTCTGGTAGAATGCATCTTTGAATATGTCCCAAGTAATTTCGATCTGGGATCCTTCTAATAATCACCGTGCACCATTCTACTAGAATTCTGCATCGACTTCTAACATATAAGTGGCAAAAGTCACCTTCTGATGGCCTGAGCAATCTAACACGGAGAAAATCTTTTCCATAGCTTTAACCCATTCATCTACTTTATCTGGGTCAAAGGCTCCCCTGAAGCTGGGCTGATTAGCCTTCCGAAACTCGGCAAATTTGAGGTATTCCAGATCCATTCCAGGGCCACTATGATTTCCCCCACGATCTACCTCTGACTGTCTTCCTAATTGGCCCATCATTTGAGTTGCCGCAGCTGCCTGTTCGCGCATAGCATGCGCCGTCTCTCGCATTGCGTCCAGGAACTCTGTGGATTCCTCTTGGGTTGGGGAAGTTCGCGGTCTACCTCGCCTTCCAGAAACCATTAAGTTCTGAACACACAAAACAAGAGTAATTGAGTTGATCAGGCTCAATACTAAGTTCAGTGCGCTAGTAAATAATAGCATACAGTTAGGCAAACTCCTTCACGTACATCCTATCCATATGGACAAGACTCAGAACATAATAAGATCTACGGAATACAGAGCATAGGCGAAGCATAATCAGTCCAATCCTCAGGCCTATATTAGGATGAACTGCTCTGATACCAAAAATGTAACACCTTACCAGACAAAGTACTATGCTTAAGTCATAATAAATTATCTGATAAGTGAGTACGTGTAATACTGGTTAAATTCTATTTTCTATATTAGTATTAATTACTCGCATAAAAATGCTTAATCGCGTAGCAAAATTTTCTGCGTGATGGCGGAATAGATGTTAGTTAATCGGTAATACTGTAAATAATGTAACATTACTAAAAATACAATAAAGACAGAACTACTGCAAAAGGCATCATAAATATATACATAGACATCTGATTTTAAAGTTTGTCAAAATGATACAAGTAACAAAATGAGGCCGCTAATATAAAACAAAACGGCCAGTTTCTATGAATAGCACCCCAAGTGGTCCCCATGGGACATTTCATGTACATTTCTAACATCTACCCATCTACCCATGACCCAGACTGCCAAAAGAAGGTCATTCTGTACATCTAACCTTACTACAGCATGCACGCTATCTAAATAGAATCTGAAGAAAGGAACCCATTTGCCATGGGGGCATCCGCTGGAGGGTGACCGACACTAGGAGCAGAGGATGATGAAGAAGAACTCACCGCCTCGGACGGATCCTCCTCCGAGATCGAGGCTGATGACATCAGCTACGGTGGTGAAGTAGGAGGGGCCATGGGAACTGGAGCTACTGGTGCTGCTGGTGCTAGTGGTGGTGGTGGTGGAAATGGATGGGCCATGTGGAGGGGCATGGCAATGTACGGGACAGCAGGATCAAAGAGAGGGTGCATAAGCGAGACGGCAAAATCTCGCTCGAAAAAGAAGTAGAGGCGGAATTGACATCGGCCAGAGATATATACAGAATCTAAAAATGGGTCAAGGTGTATATGTAACTCAGGAAACTCAATGAATAGCACCCCGGTCGCTGCGTGCTCCATGGTCTGAGAATGACGCAGAACATACAATAGGGTGAGAAATGAATATTTCTGAGTAGAAATTCCTAGCTTCTATACATTTGTCATCACTGTCATTCCCAGTTGTTTTAGTCGTGCAATATTTTTCAAATAGTATGGTAAAATGATAATATTCAACTTAAATACTTGTTTGTAAAGTATATACCGAAACAAATTCAATTTTAGTTAACAGATGCACTAATGTACTCAAACAGTAATCATGGTGGAACAATAGCATGTTAAGAATAATAAACAGGGATCTAGAACAATCAATAGAGAAGCATTACACTATACATATGCATGTGCAATTAGAAAATGCATCTTATTCTTGGAGGCTTTCACCTATTAGAACTTATTTCCATCCTTGGTCCCCTGGGAGTCATTGGCCATATACTCCTAGGTAATAATCCGCTTTTCAGGACCGAGCTCATTCCTATACAGAATGGCCGGGTTTACTTTCCCCGACCTTCCCACTGATCTATTCCTCTTAATTTATTCCGAGGCTGGCCCAAGTGATATGGAATCCTTTATAATATCATGAAATGAATGCACATCTAGCTTGATTCTTTAAATATAATGTACTCAAGCTATCATGAATTTTCACAACATATGAACTTCTTACCGAAATTTTGGCAGCATAACGGATCGAGTCCACTTCCCCATGGATAGTGCCAGACAACCAGTACAATTGCACAACTTGTGATTTCAGTATAGACCAGCAAATATATATATATATATATATTTATATATATATATATATATATATATATATATATATATATTCATAGCATCATTCAACAATTTCAAATCAAGCATCAATAAGGTTTCAGTTTATTCTTCCCTATTTTGCCCGAGTTTGACATGCCCCAATTTTTATTCAATTCAACTCATTTAAACTAATTTTTGGATATGTCACAGCCTCATATGTCTAGTTTTTAGTCCTTTTGGTCCCATCTCATTTGGATGTGTATAACTCTAGATATAAACAATTTACCTTAGACTGCCCTGTTCTCAACCAGAATTGGGTCCTTATAAGTAAAAATTCACTAAAAATAGAAAACTAGGTGAATTCATATGAAATTTATATAAAATTAAAGCTATCAGAATAAGCTTTAAAATGAATTAAGTTTTATGTCATTTGCATAGGTATATTTTGATTTATGAGTCCCAAACTTGGCCCTACTAAACTATCCTAGTTCAACTCAGTTTAGACTTAAGCCAAATTCTTTGGTGCACTGGGAGCAAACGGCTATGAATTTGGTTCTGAAATTTTTATGGGATATTCCTTTAATGTTACCTTTCAAATAAACTTGGGTTCACTCAATTTGAAGTTATATAGGGTGAGTTATACCCTTCTCAACTCATACTACCCGGATAGGAATCCAGATTTCTAGGGTAAACTTCAAAAATTCATCACTAATTCTATACTAATCCAATGGCCTTGTATGATATATGTATGGAAAGCCCTAGATGTTTAGTTTCATATAAAAATGGTTTCATCCAATTTAAACAGCGGTAGGTAGAGCCGTACAGTCCGCCGTACGGATCGCCAAGGAAAACCCTAACAACTTCTAGATTTGTCTTCCTCCTTCAAGCTATTTGCCCTCAATTCCAATTTTAATCACAACATACATGCAAAACCAGTCATAAAACATCATCATCACTCTACAAAACACCAATATTTCAGATTATGCATGCTCACCATGCAGCCCCAAATCAAAGAAAACAAGAGGAGAAGTAGGATTTCCTACCTTGTCTTATGCAATTTGTGTTGATTTTGTGTCTTTGATGGTGGTGACTTGGGGTGAGACTTGAAGATGGATGAGAATGGAGTGGAAATGAGAGTAAAGAGGAGAGAAAGAGAAGAGCTTCAGCACCTGGAAGGGTGGCTGAAATTGATGAGGAGAAAAGGAGAAAAAAGATGAAGATATTTGGAGATTACTTGGTTTTGATTGATAGATCCAACTTGGTCATAAAATTTGGTTTAACTTCCCATCATCAAGGGCTGTCAAGGCACCACTTGAGGGAGTTATTTGGCTAAATCTTAGCCGTTGATTCTAGGGCACTCAGAAAAATTCTATTGGTCTAGTTCCGATAGTTTGAAATACCGAAATCTTACTGATTTCCCTTAAATCGGTAAACTGGCTTGAAAATTTTCTGTGGGGGTTTCTATGCTCCTAATCTAACTCCATCAATCCTAATTCGTCTAAATAACACTTAATTGGCTTTAAGTAAATGTCTAATCAGATTCTGATTAAACTCACTTATTCGATAAAACCAAATAACTCAGTTGTTAACGATAAAATTTTTCGAACGTTACAACATGCTGTATGGCACTAAAGATATTGGTCCCAGTCCTAGCACTAATTCAATGGTGAACTCAATCTGTCTCTTGGGAGGGAACTCTGAAATATCTTCGGGGAACACATCGGGATATTCCCTAACAACTGGAGTATTGTTTAACTCCTGATCAACATCTGCTATACTGGTTGATAAGAAAATATACCCTTGACTTCCATTCCCACAGTGGTGTACTGTTAAGGAACTTAAATAAAGACTTACAAAGAGTACTGATTCAGAAGATGAAACAAGGGGGAGTATAACGGATTTATCAGAGTAATTTAATAGGGCTTGGTTGGCTGAGAGCCAGTCCATACCCAAAATAATGTCAAGTCTAGACAAGAGAAGACAAATTAAATTAGCTGAAAAAGTTCGACCTCCTATCTGACAGGGGACATTCATACAAATATAATTAGTTCTAATGGGCTCACTTGTAGGAGTAGAAACTAGCAAGTCATAGGGTAACTCAGAAATAGGTAGCTGCAAGGCTGTCATGCAATCATGAGAGATGAAGGAGTGAGATGCACCTGAATCGTATAAAACGATTAAGGTCTTACTATTCACTTCACACATATCTTGAACCAAATCTTCCGACTTGTTGGCCTCCTGTGCATCCATAGTGAAAACTCTCCCCTGGCATTGTGGCTTGGGAGTCGGTTGAGGGTTTCTGGCAGGGCATTCATAGATTTTATGGCCCGGTCTGCCACATCCAAAGCAGACATTTTGACTTGCCAAGCACAGGCAGTCGCCATGATTTCTACCGCATTGGTTGCAAGTCTGGTACCTAAAAGGCCTTTGAGGTTGCTTGCCTTTGTTGCTCGCCAACTGAAACTTTCTCTACTGCTGTAAGCTAGGCTTAAACCTCGAGCCTTGTGGAGCTAACCCCTTCTTAAAGTTATTGCCGGTTGACCTAGCAGCAACTAACTTCTTGTTATAGTCCTCCACTAGGCGGTACTTGTTCACCAAAGTAGGGAAGTCTCTGATCTCCATTGGTCCTATGGTGGCAAGGATGTCCTCTCTCAGTCCACCTTCAAATTTCATACATTTCCATGCTTCATCGGGGTTTCGTTGATAAATGGTGGAAAATTTGCACAACTCCTCAAATTTAGCAATGTACTCCGACATGCTACTATTCCCTTGACGAAGGTGCATGAACTCCAACTCCTTGGCATTGTGGACAGATGCTGGGAAATACTTCTGGTAGAATGCATCTTTGAATACATCCCAAGTAATATCTGTCTGGGATCCTTCTAATAATCATCGTGCACTATTCTACCAGAATTCTGCATCAGCTTCTAACATATAGGTGGCAAAAGTCACCTTCTAACAGTCTGTGTAATCTAACACAGAGAAAATCTTTTCCATAGCTTTAACCCATTCATCTACCTTATCTGGGTTAAAGGCTCCCCTGCAGCTGGGTGGGTTGGCCTTCCGGAATTCAGCAAATTTGAGGTATTCCAGATCCATTCCAAGGCCATTATGATTCCCTTCACGATCTACCTTTGACTGCCTTCCTACTTGGCCCATCATTTGAGTTGCCATAGCTGCTTGTTCGTGTATAGCATGTGCCATCTCTCGCATTGTGTCCAGGAACTCTGTGGATTCCTCCTGAGCTGGGGAAGTTCGCAGTCTACCTCGCCTTCCAGAAGCCATTAAGTTTTGAGCACACAAAACAAGAGTAATTGAGTTGATCAGGCTCAATACTAAGTTCGATGTGCTAGTAAATAATAGCAAACAGTTAGGCAAACTCCCTCATGTACATCCTATCCATACGGACAAGACTCAGAGCATAACAATATCTAGGGAATACAGAGCATATGCGAAGCATAGTGAGTCCAATCCTTAAGCCTATATTAGGATGAACTACTCTGATACCAAAAATGTAACACCTTACCAGACAAAGTACTATGCTTAAGTCATAATAAATTATTTGATAAGTGATTACGTGTAGTGCTGATTAAATTTTGTTTTACGTATCATTATTAATTATCCACATAAAGATGACAATTCATGTAACAAAATTTTCTGCTTGATGGCGGAATACAAACTAGTTAATTGGTATATTGTAAACAACGTAACATAAATAAAAATGCAATAAGATAGAACTACTGCAAAATGCATCATAAATATATACATAGACGTCTGTTTTCAAAGTTTGTCAAAACGATACAGGATAAAAAAAAAAAAATGAGGCCACTAACACAAAACAAAATGGCCAGTCTCTATGAACAGTACCCCAGATGGTCCCCATGGGACATTTCATGTACACCTCTTAACTTCTACTCATCTGCCCATGACCCAGACTGCCAAAAGAGGGCCATTCTGTACATCTACTACTGCTACGGTAGACCCACTACCTAAGCGAAATTTGAAGAAAGAAATCCATTCGCCATGCCGCACTGCTGAGGGTGGCCTTCGGGCGAGAGGATAAGGAAGAGGAACTCGCCACCTCAGACGGATCTTCCTCAACATCGAGACTGAGGGCATCTGCTACGGTGGCAAGACAGGAGGGGCCATAGGAGCTGGAGCTGCTGCCGCTGCTGGTGTTGCTACTAGTGGAGGTGGAAATGGATGGGCCATGTGGAGGGGAAAGGCAATATAAGGGACAGCGGGGTCAAAGAGTGGGTGCATAAGCGGTACAGGAAAATCTCTCTAGAAAAAGAAATAAATACGGAACTGACACCTGTCGGATATATATATAGAATCCAGGAATGGGTCGAGGTGGATATGGAGCTCGGGGAACTCAATGAGCAGAACTCCGGTTGCGGCATTCTCCATGGTCTAAGAATGACGCGGAAACATATAACAAGGTGAGAAATAAAGATTTCTAAGTAGGAATTCCTAGTTTATACATATCTATCATTGTTGTCATTCCCAATTGTTTCGGTCTTTTCGTAGTTCAAAATAGTACGACACAATAGTAATATTTAACTTAAATGCTTATTTATAAAACATGCACCGAAACAAACTCAATTTTAGTTAACAGATATACTAATGTAATTAAAACAGTAATTATAATGGAACAATAGCATATTAAGAATAATAACAAGTATCCAGAATAATCAATTAAGGAGTATCATACTGTACATGTTAATGTGCAATTATAAAATGCATCTTATCCTTGAAGGCTTTTGCCTATTAGAACTTATTTCCATCCTTGATCCCCTGGGAGTCATTGGCCATATACTCCTCGGTAATAGTCATCTTTTCAGGACCGAGCTTGTTCCTATATAGGATTGCCAGGTTTACTTTCCCTGACCTTCCTACTGATCTATTCCCCTTAAATTTGTTCTGGGCTAGCCCAAGTAATATGGAATCCTTTACAATATCATGAATTGAATGCACATCTAACTTGATTCTTTCAAATATCATGTATTCATGCTATTGTAAATTACACAACATAGGAATTTCTTGCCGAAATTTCAGCAGCATAACGGATTGAGTCCGCTTCCCCATGAATAGTGTCAAACAACCAGTACAATTGTACAAACTTGCAATTCAATATGGACCAGCAAATATATATATATATATATATATATATATATATATATATATATATATATATATATATATATATATATTCATAGCATCATTCAACGATTTCAATTCAAGCATCAACAGGGTTTTCAATTTATTCTCCCCTGTTCTACCCAAGTTTGGTATACCCTACCTTTAGTTCAATTCAACTCATTTAAATCTAATTTTTGGATATGTCGTAGCCTCATATGTCTAGTTTCTAACCCTTTCGGTCCCACCTTATTTTGATTTACATAATTCAAGATATAAATATTTTACCTCAGGCTGCCCTGTTCTTAGCCAGAATTGAGTTCTTATAAGTAAAAATTCACTAAAAATAGAAATATAGGTGAAATCATACGAAATTTATATAAAATTAAAGCTAATAGAACAAGCTTTCAAATGAATTAAGTTTCATGTCATTTTCATAAGCATATTTTGAGTTATGAGTCCCGAAACTCGACCCTATTGGACTACCCTGATTCAGCTTGGTTTAGACTTAAGTCAATTTCCTTGGTGCACTGGGAACAAATGGCTATGAATCTCGTTCTGAAATTTTTATGGGATATTACTTTACATGTTAGCTTTCAAAAAACCTTAGGTTCCCTCAATTTGGAATTGTGTAGGGTGAGTTATACCCTTCTCAACTCATACTGCCTGGATAAGGATACAGATTTCTTGGTTAAATTTCAAAAATTCATAACTAATTCTATACTAATCCAATGGCCTTATATTTTATATGAATGGAAATTTATGAATGTCTAGTTTCTTATAAAAATAGATTTATCAAATTTAATTGGCTGTAGGTGGAGCCGTACACTCCACCGTACGGACCATCGAGGGAAACCCTAACAGCTTCTTAAATTGTTCTCTATTCTTCAAGCTATTTGCTATCAAATTCAATTTTAATCACAACATCCATGAAAAATTAGTCATAAATTATCATCATCACTCTACATAATATCAATATCTTAGGTTATACATGACCACTATGCAGCCCCAAATCACAGAAAGTAAGTAGAGAAGTAGGATTTCCTACCTTGTCTAGTTGAATTTGTGTCGATTTAGTGTCTTTGATGGAAGCAACTTGTGATGAGACTTGAAGAAGAGATGAAAATGGAGTGAAGATGAGAGTGAGGAGAAGAGAAATGAAGGGAGCTTCAGCAAATGGGGTGGCCGAAATTTTCAAAAGGAGAAGGAAAGAAAAGGTGAAGATTTTTGGAAGCACTTCTCTTCGATTGGTGGATTTAACTTTATCATCAAATTTTGTTTAGCTTCCTTCCCTCAATGGCTGATCAAGGTACCACATGAGGGGGTGGTTTGGCTAAATCCTAGCCATTGATCCTAGGGCACTCATAGAAAAATTTCTATTGGTCCAGTTCCGATAGTTTAAAATACCGAAATCTTACCGATTTCTCTTAAATCGGTAAACGGGTTTGAAAATTTTCTGTGGGGTTTTCTATGCTCCTAATCTAATTCCATCAAGCCTATTCTTTTTAAATCACACTTAATTGGCTTTAAGTAAACGTTTAATCAAATTTTGATTAAACCCACTTATTCGATAAAAATCGAACTACTCAGTTGTTAACGATAAAATTTTTCGAACATTACAGTAGCAAACTTTTAGTTACCTAATTCTTGAGTGAAGTCACCTTTCACTTTAGGGAGTGTTTTCAATTACCATCTTAATGATTTGCTTGTGTACACGTCTTAGGGAATTGTTTGTTTAAGTTAACCAAGTTTTCCAATTTGTTCCTCTTTTCCTTGAGATAGTGTACTAGTGATTTCTAGGTCCATGGCATGCTCAAAGGCCCTAATCATACTTCTGTTTTCAAAGGATTTCGACATCCCTCTAGTCCATTGGGTCATGACAACACATAACCACACTCATGAACCCAACAACACCATATTCACCCATCATGATGAGATGATTTTTTTTATCCCAATCAAGTTACAAGATTTAAACTTTACCAAATAGAATAACAAGATTTCACCTTTATGATTATAAAGTGTTGTTCTTTATGAAAGTGTGAACTTTAGATTATATTCATGTCTTCAAGAACCAACCTTTATGAAATAATATTACAAGGTGCTAACTTTGTAACTAAAAAGTCTTGTCCTTTGAGAATGTTGGAACTTTTAAATCATTATATGCCTTCAAGACACCAACTTTATGACTTAAAGTTACTCTAAGGTTTAAAAAATTCATTATTTATGAAAGCTTACTATTTTACTTGGAAATTTCAACTCAAGATTCAATCTTCATAAGATAAAGTTGCAAGTTGACATTTTTATGACCAAAAGTCACATCCTTAAAGAAAGCGTAAAACTTTATGAGGTGTCTTGTCTTCAAGATTCATTATTTGTGACATAAAGTGACAAAAGCTTACTTTTTATGATTCAAAAGCTTCAAAACTTAAGAAAGTTTGGATCTTTGCACATGTTCTTCTCTTTAAGAAGAACAAAATGAAACCTTATGACATGTATAAAAATAGCGTCACTTTTATGCATTAAGAAGCAAACTTTTTTTTTTTTAAGTTTTATGCTATTAGAATGTTATTAGTCATTTCAAAATCATAAACAAAATAAAAAAAGAAAAGAAAAGAAAAGATCTTTCAATCATAAACTTCTCATAAAGAAAAGAGCCAACTTTAAACATAAACACTACTAAAAGAGCATGTTTCCTTTCAAACAACCCACAAAATATCCAAACACATGCATCATGTAAAGAAGTAGGGGTGTGCACGGGTACAGGTCAATCCGTGAACCCAAAGACCTGCCTCAACCCATGTGCAAAAAAATTGGTTCAGGTTGGGTAATTGGGTCTAATCGAGTAAGACTTGATTAACTCGACTCGAACCCTAACTTTTTTTATATAAATAATGACTCATTCACTTACATATTGATATACAAAAATACAGTTATACATATTGATTTTCAGACACTGTTAATATAATAGTGTATAGTTAGATTTATTGATGATTGGTATTTTATAATGTATGATATATAATATATTTCATGGTTATGATTATGAAATTATTAATTATGTATGCAATTTTTTTTAAATATATTTGATTATATTTAGATTTCAAAACCACAATTTAAAGGTTTCAAAATATCACAAAATAGGGTGTTTCAATATGTTTTTCACCCACCAAAAAAAAGAAAATAAAAGTTGATTGCCTACTTGAATACCCGACCCGATCTAACTCGAAAGTGTTTGGGTTGGGTTGGTTCGAGTTGGAGGTAAAAAAAGCCAAAAACCTAACTCGACCCAACCCAAGTATGTTTGATTGGTGTGGGTATTTTTTTCCCCTAAACTTGACTCAACTCGACCCGTGCACACCCCTATAAGGAAGATGGAAACTTTTTAAAGCATTAAAGAAGAAAAACAAACAAGGCTTCATGAGACACTCAAGAATCAAACTTTACTAAAAATGGAAACTTTGCGCATGAGGAGCATGAGATCTTTCTCAAGTTGTCACTTGAAGATCTTGGCCATGGTGAAAGTCAAGCTTCAAGCTTTCTTGAGTAACAAAAAGAAAAGATGAAAGATCACTACCTAATGTTGAAAATCCCACCTTTAAAAGGAAGAAAATGAAGAAGATGGTGTTTCTCCAAGTGGATGAAGGTGGCGGTTTTGAAGTTGGATGATGAGGGCTCTTGAGCTCTTGTGAAAATAGAGGTTGTGATATGTTGATCTTGTCTCCAAAGACCAAAAGATGTGGTCTTTGAAGGGCTCAGTGAGAGAGTTTGGTTATGGTGGTGGTGAAGAAAGGAAGAAGAAGAATGTAGAGAAAAGTTAGAGCTTGAGAGACTTAGAGGGAGAATGAGAAGTCACAGAATGAAAATAGATGTGCATGTATGTATGTGTGTGGCCGTAAGTATCATATAGGTAGTGGGGGGAGATATTTTCTTAATTTTGTGTTAATGAAGGATTAAGGGGACAAATTGGATGATGAAGGAGACAAAGTGTGTGCTACTCTTACAAAGAGCAAACTTGTCTTATGTTTTATAGTTTAGTGACATCACTAAATACTTTATTGTTTAGTTGACTAAATTTGAATTTTAATGATGTGATTAAGTGCTCTTGCAACTTAATTAACTTGATTAGGCAAGAATTAGTTATTAACTCATAAGAATATGATTAACAAAACTAAACTTGTAATTAAGCTTAATTACCCTTAATTAAATTCGATTAAGCTAATTATGGGTAATTAGTGTTTAACTAAGCTATTAAGAGTTTGACCCACTTAATTGGAGATTTTCTAATCTTAATTAAGCATTCTCTTAACTTTTCTTCCTATAATTACCTCATTAATCCCTTAATTATGCCCTAATTCATTAATTTCTCATTAAGTGCCTAATTACTCAGGGATACTGAGGTAATTTGGTATGAATAGAAATTGAGAATGTTACATTTCTCCTCAACTTTAAAAAGAAATTTTCCCTCAAAATTTGTTACTTGTAAACAAGTTGGGATACTTATTCTTCATCTTGGACTCCAGCTCCCACGTATATTCTTCCATATTTCCTTTACCTTAAGCCACTTTGACCAAGGGTACGGTCTTGTTCCTCAATTGTTTTACCCCATGATCCACGATCCAGGATGGCGGTAGATTGAAGGTTAAGTCTTCCCTTAACTGTATACTTTCAGGCTCAAGTAGATGGCTAGAATCAGAATGGTATTTTCTTAATTGAGAAACATGAAAGATATCGTGGAGATTTGATAGATTTGGGGGTAAGGCCATTTGATAAACAACAGATCCGACATGTTTTGGGATTTGCAAAGGACCAAGAAAACGAGGGCTCAACTTTTTAACCTTCATGGTTCTACCTATACATGTCGTAGGAGTGATTTTCAACAATACATGTTCTCCCTCTTAGAACTCTAAAGGCTTTCTCCTCTTATCTGTATAACTTTTTTGGTAGCTCTGAGCTGTAAGGATTTTGTCCCTAATCCTCCTTATTTGCTTCGTGGTTTGCCTCACAAGATCAAGTCCTAATAGACTTTGCCCACCCAATTCAAACCAACACAAAGGAGATTGACATTTCCTTCCATACAAAGTTTCATAGGGCGCCATACTATACTAACATGATGACTATTGTTATAGGCAAACTCAATCAAAGATAGGTACTTGTCCCAACTTCCTCGATTATCCAATACACAGGTTCTTAACATGTCCTCTAAAGTTTGGATAGTCCTCTCCAACTATCCATCAATCTGGGGTTGATAAGTTGTGTACTTAGGCAAAGCCTTATCCCAAATGCCTTTTGTAAAGCTCCCCAAGATCTAGAGGTAAACGTCGAATCTCTATCCGAGATTATGGTTGAGGGTACACCATGTAGCCTTACAATCTCTTGGACATACAGTCGGGCTAACTTTTCCAAAGGATAAGTAGCTCGAACTAGCAAAAATGAGCAGACTTAGTTAATCTATCAACAATTACCCAAATCGCATCAAAGCTAGCTTGCGTTTTGCATAAACCCATCACGAAGTCCATGGAGATACTTGCTCATTTCCATTCTAGGATCTCCAATGGTTGCAATATACTAGAGGGCTTTTGGTGTTCAATCTTCACTTTTTGGCATACTAAACATTCACTTACCAACTCAGCAACATCCCTCTTTAATCCTGACCATCAAACCATCTTCCTAACATCTTGATACATCTTCGTCACACCAGGGTGAATGGTGAAATGGCTCTTATAAGCCTCCTCCAAAATCCTTCTTCGGAGGCGGGTACACAAGCTCGTCCTTCGAACTTCCAGAGTCTATCTGTACCTCAAGCAAAACCCTTCAACTTTTCTTTTCTTACCAACGCTGTGGTTTTAAGAAAATCCTCTTCCTCCACTTGGGCTTGAGCAATTTAACCTTTGAAATCGCTCGTCACCCCAAGCTAATACAATCTTATACTATGGGGGGTTAGGGTAACTTCAAGGTTAAGGTCTCTAAAACTCTTCACTAGCTCATCTTCGTTAACCATCATCCATGATGCATGTAAAGACTTCCGACTCAGAGCGTCAGCCATCAGATTGGCCTTCTCAGGGTGATAGTTTAACCCAAACTCATAATCCTTCAAAAACTCCATCCTTCTCCTTTGCCTTATATTCAACTCCTTTTGATCAAAGAGATACTTCAAACTCTTATGATCCAAAAATACCTCAAATCTTACTCCATACAGATAATGCCTCCATTTCTTCAGGACAAACACTACAGCCCTTAACTCCAAATCATAGGTTAGGTAATTCACTTTGTAGGGCTTTAGCTACCCAAAGGCATAAGCCACCACATTCCTGTATTGCATCAAAACACAACTTAAACCTCTTTCAAAGGCATCACAGTAAACTTCAAAGGGTTCACTAAGGTCAGGTGATTAACTTGATTTTTATATATTTATTTTCTCTCATATTTAGTTCATTAATCTTCTTTTGTGCTTAATTGGATTGATTTGGACCATTTTATGTTAACTGGATTTTAGTTGGCTTTGATTTAGTTTTTCTAGAATTAGGCTAATTTTGACACTATTTTGGTTTTTGGGCCATATCTTGAGTTATCGAGCTCAATTGATCATGATAGGCCTACAATTCTTATGAAGAGGTCAGAGACAAGTTATGATATTAAGGAGCTGGAATTGGGCTTAGAAATGGAGTGAAAGGCTGCAGCATGGTTTCTGAATAGGGTGGACTCTTGAGGCCATATCTTGGTCCACAGAAGCCCAATTGAGCCTGTTCCAGTGGTGTTTTGAAGCTAGCATGTGGGCCTTCAATTACTTTTAGAGTGTAAATCCAAAAGGATGAGTCTTCATAGCCAAAACTGCAGCAAAACATTACTGATTATTCATGGAACTTGATTACATGTTTTTAGTGTAACTTCATTTTTATAATTCAGAATTAAACAAATTAGGTGTCTAGATTCATCTTGGAAATAGGAGATTAATGTAATAAGCTACTACAGATTTAATTTAGATGTTTTGATTCTGAAATGGAAGAGTTTAGTAGGAGGCCAAAACTTGTAACTCACAAAAGAGATTTTGGAGTAAGAATTTTTGTTGGTTTTTCTCTTCATTTCTTTATCTCTGACCCCCCTTTTCAAAACTCTGAATTTGCATATTCCTCCATCCATGGAGGAGTAAGCTTCTATCTAATCCAAAAATTCAAGAAGCATTATTACTCAAGAGGATTGGTTAACAAGAGTTCAACTAATCCATTCAGTTTCTTCTATCCTTTCTCTTTTCTTAATTCGGTTTTGGAATTAAACGTTTTCGTTCTAAAATTCTGATCAAGAATTCAATTGTCTCATACCAATTTGTTAATTGTTTGATTCAATTGTTGAAAGAAGAGGAATTAGAATTCAGGTCTAAGTTCTAAGGTTAATACATTATTGATTAAAACTGATACAACTTAACTAGGTTTTAGAGATTTCTGAACATTGGTTGACTATGCGTTAGTCAAATGCATGAAGGTTTTTGTGTGAATGCTAATTTTGCATTGAGGTTTCATTCGATGTTATGATTAACTATTGAATTGAATTGTTGATATATGTCTAGAATCCGATGATTGAGTGATAATTGTTGCCTTTTGATTCTTGGATTGGATGTTTCAAATTCTGTTCATTTCTTTGTGTCTATTTATGTTCGGTATCTTAATTTACAAAACAAAGCCCTCAAAATTTTCTGATCATCTAGCATTGTCATCCGTGGGGAATGACCCGAGTTGCACCTTTACTACAAATTAGTGAAATTCATTTTTTTTTTTTGTAATTTGACCAAGTTTGGCACTCGAGTTATCAAGCAATACTAATACTGGGGTTGAGGTTTACTTCTCCTTTAGCTCTGAAAGCTTTTCTCACGATCCGTAGTCCACACAAAAGGGGCATTCTTCCTCATCAACTTGTTTAAGGGTAATGATATCTAGAAAAATCATTTTATAAACCTACAGTAGTAACTGGCTAAACCCAAGAAACTCCTTATCTCTATTACCAAGGTTGGTCTTTCCCGATTCATCACAGTCTCAATCTTACTAGGATCCACCACAATCCCTCCCTACTGTAACACCCTAATAAACCCATACTATGCTTAAGTCGTATTACGGCGTTTTATTAGTTGTTACTTATGCTCGTGGAAAATTAAACTTCACTTGAAATTAAATTACGCGAAAAATACGATGGGATTTTTTTTTGAAATATGTCGTCACTTTGGAAAGTAAAGCCTTGAGCGAGAAGGTAGATAGAGAAAGAGCGTGTCACATAAAATAAATATCCAAATATCATAAAACAAGAGAAAGGTAAATAAATAGAAATTCATAAATACATTGCATTAACTAACTAATCATTACATCCATATGAGTTCATAATATATATATATATATATAAACATTACATCGAAGAAAGCTCATGGTCGTGCCATGACCCATGTACTAGGTACTAACTTCAGACTTCAATGACAAAGCTCCTCTCAAAAAGAATACACGAAGATGTAGAGTGACGGTTGCTATGAGCCCCAAAATAGCTTCGTCTGGTATCCCACGTCGTACGTCCGCTCGTAGTGCGGTGGCTCCAGGCTCCACTCCATTGGATGTGCCAACAAAATCTGGTGACGATGCGGAAAAGTAACTAGAGTGAGAAATAAGATTTCTCAATAGGACTCGAACCCGACACGGAGGTGTCATCGTCATCATCCCAGCCACTTCGGTTTTATAATGAAAACAGTGAGCATGCATAAGGTTCAATTCTTAGATTTTCAAAGACATAGCTATTCGAAGTGGATTCAATTTTAAGTACATATTCTTGTTATGATAACAACATCATGGTGTACATAAAAACTTATATGACAATTCATAATATGCATGAACATGTTGAAAGTTTCACTCTTTACTTGGGTCGGACCGAAGTCCCTTTCTTTTCTTAACTTGACTTTCTCTTAAATCATTTTCTTTCCTTAACTTGACTTATCTTAAGTCCTTTTCTTTTCATCCACTAAACATAAGTGGTAGTGAGCTCATACCGTGGCCGTCGCCACCATAAAATTTCGGTACTTACACTAGCTGGGTCATGCCATGCCTCATGTAAGCCCTATCCCCTATATTCACATTAGCTGGGTCATGCCATGCCTCATGTGAGTCGTGGGTGAGGGGAACTTACTTTGGGTCACCTTCCCTTTTGAAGGATCACGCCCTTAGTTTACTTTATCTTCTTATTAAGGCTTATGATGCAAAATTATTTTAATTCTTTTCCACATTTGGGCGTTGCGTATCGCCGTCCCCAAATGTGATTCCTTTATCACATATCATTAGGCATCATATCCTCAACATATCATCTTCATACCATCATCATTATATCATATTATCTTCATCATTATCCTATCATCATCATCATATCATATCATCATCATCATTATCATATCATCATCATAATATCACTATCATAAGCATCATATCATATCATCATAATGATACATAGAGGCATACATATCACACAAAGTCTTATGAGCTTAGCTTAGCAAATTTGGTGCAAGCTTTTAATTGAGGTTGCCTCTTGTATGAATTCTTTTATTAGGCCTAGGGCCAATCTTATCTATTATCCTTTTTAAAACTTTTTATGTTGAATTATGAAGGTTTTCCAATACTTAATGTAAGGGACTTAATGTCTTAAAGCTTATTCCTCATTAACCTTTAACTTTTACCCTAACCAGTTTTACTTTTACAGTAGGGCAGTAACTTCAAAAATTCACCATAATTTCATCTTTTACTCTTTTATTTCGAATTTTGGTATGCTTACACTTCTCTGAGTCTATTTTTAAACAAAAGAAACCCCACTCAAAAATTCGTTTTGCAGCTTGACTTATGCACATTTTATTCTGACTGTTCAGACTTAAAAATTCATCTCGGGTCAGTGACTTTTAAACATTACTGTGAACTCCTCAAAAGGAATCTGACAAAACTGTTTTATGGGGATGTTCCTATATGTCTTAGCTTTCTAAAAAACTTGGTCCCATTCAAAAATGTTCTGTATAGCTCGAGTTATGCACGTTTTATTACCTACTGCCCGAACAGAAACCCATCCAGGAACAGCAGATTTTAAAAATTCATATCTCTCTCATTTTAAGGCCAAATTTCACATATTTTATATGTGTGAAAAGCTCTTTGAGTCTAATTTCAGAGAAAATTAGTTTCATTGTATTTTGAGTTTTGTGCAGTAAGTTATACTGCACGCTTTATAGACTGCCAGAATTCTAGATTAACTCGTTTTTAAGTTTTATATAACAAACTTGTGGGAATGTTGCTATACCACTTCAAATCACCATTTTTATGTTTTAACTCATCACCATATCCAAAGTTTCAGTCACCAAATCAGTATTTTACCACAAAATAGAGCAAGATACATAAAACCATTATGCCACATAATCTCATTTCAAAACAACACTTTTACAAGATAAGAAAACCCATAGGGAAAAATATGGTCATGAGACCTTGGAGCAAGCTTTAAAACCACCTAACTATGAAGATATTAGGGGTTCTAAAACTTGAAAAAATTACATGGAGAAGAAGGATAGAGTCACTACCAAAGAGTTTCTCTTGAAGGCTTGAAGGATGGAGGTGGTTGGAGATGGCCTCCTTCTCCTTGAGCTTGATATTGAGGCTTGTGTATGAGTAGCTTTGTTTCTCCAAGGACCAAAAATGGTAGTCCTTGAAGAGATGGTGATGGTGGTGAT
The DNA here is from genome assembly GCA_031439595.1 of Pterocarpus santalinus. Classification (NCBI taxonomy): domain Eukaryota; kingdom Viridiplantae; phylum Streptophyta; class Magnoliopsida; order Fabales; family Fabaceae; genus Pterocarpus; species Pterocarpus santalinus. The sequence continues at coordinate 31,449,714 of CM062523.1, read as the reverse complement.
GGAAACGAAGTGAGAAGTAGTAGAGAGATTGGAAGAAGAACAAGGAAGATTGGAAGAACAAGAGAGTAGGAAAGGGACTTGGAGAGAGGAGAGAGCTTTGTGTCTTTGGGTGAGGAAATAAAAAATGAAGTGAGGGGGAGAGAGGAGAGGCTGATGGCGCAAAAATGGAGGGAAAGAGTGATGTGATTTTGCTTGTTACAACAAGCAAGAGAGTGGGAAAAACCTTGGGGCAAAAGAGGGAGTTTGTGTTTCCTTTGAGTCTTGGCAATTGGGTAAAGACCATGTAGTGTGTTTTTCAAGTGGTTAAAAGCATGAGCTCTCTTAAGATTTGGTTTGGACGGCTATGATCACTCCAAGTGTCATCATCTTGATGGAGGAGAGTACAACTCTTGTCATGACTTAAAGAATACTACTAACATAGACTCTTGATCTAGGGGTGTATGATGAGAAGGCAAATGGATGGTTGGATATGACTCTTGCCTTGACCAAACTTTCAAACAATAATTAAAGGGAAGTTTCTAAATCTTTATAATTGTTTAAATTCTCTAAATGTTAATTAATTCCATTGATTCAATTGCACCTTAACACCTTTTTATTGAAAATGATTTTTCCTCATTAATTATGTAAAGAAGATGTGAGGGTTAATTTTCATGTGATTAGGATATGATGCTTCACATGCACTTAGTTAATAAGGTTAGGTCACCTTGATTGTATGTTCTAAATCATGGATTAATAAGGATTGGGCAATTAGGTTCTTAATTGTAACCTTTAGTTCATTATGTTTCAATTGTTGAATTTTCTAATTATTCGTTGACTTGCACTTATTTTATTGACTTGCCTTTAATTTACTAAGTCCTTGCTCTCGAGATTAATCGATTAATTTTTCAATTAATCGTTAACCTCTCTAATTAGCCAGGATCACAGAGCTAATTAGCTTAGACAAAAATTGGGGATGTTACACCTATAACACCACGTGTCCTAAGAACTTCACTTTTTTCATCTAGAATTTACACTTAGACAACTTGGCATAAAGCCTCTTGTCCCTTAAGATTCCCAACATAACCCTCAAATGTTCTTCATGTTCTTCCTTTCTCCTTGAATAGATGCAAATATCATCTATGAAAGCAAGTACAAACTTATCCAGGTAGGGTCTAAAAATTCTGTTCATATAATCCATGAAAATAGCAGGGGAATTAGTCAAACCAAATGACATCACTATAAACTCATAATGCCCATACCTTGTCCTAAAAGCTATCTTGGCCATATCCTCCTCTTTTACTCTTATATGATGATATCCGGATCTCAGATCAATATTTGAGGACACAGTTGCACCTTGTAGTTGGTCCATTAAGTCATCTATCCTAGGTAGGGGTACTTGTTCTTAATTGTCACCTTATTCAACTGCTTATAATCTACACATAGCCTCATGCTTCCATCCTTTTTCTTCACAAATAGCACCAGGGCTCCCCAAGGTGAGGCACTTGGTCTTACAAACTTCTTTCCTAACAACTCTTCCAACTATCCTTTCAACTCCAACAACTCTATAGGGGACATCCTATAAGGTGCTAGAAATTGGCCATGTTCCTAGGACCAATTCTATAGAAAACTCAATCTCCCTCTCTAGGGAAAACTTGGGTATATCATCAGAAGATACATTTGGGTATTCCCTCACTATGGGGATCTCATCCAATGTGTGCTCAAGTTCCATTTCACTTGCTATAAGGAGAACATATCCCTGATTATCAGACTCACTACTCCCTAATCTAATAGAGTTCAAGCATAGACAAATTGATTCAATAGGTTTCATAGATATAAGGGAAGCACAACAAATTTCTTAGAGTAATTTATCATAGCGTGGTTGGCTGAGAGCCAATCCATACCCAAAATCAAATCCAAACCAGACAAAGGCAAACAAATTAATTTTGCTATGAAAGACCTACCGTCAATTTGGAAACAACAATTCAAACAACAATGACAAGTTTTGATTGGTTTCTCGGCAGGAGTGGAAACTATTAACATGTAAGGTAATTCGGACACAGATAATCCTAATCTATCTACACAATCATTAGAAGTAAAAGACTATGTAGCTTTAGAATCATACAGTATAGTTAAGGTTCTACCATTAACCTTACACTTACCTTGGATCAGATTGTCAGACTAAGTGGCCTTTTCAGCATTGAGGGTGAAGACCCTTCCTTGATATTGGGGCTTAGTGGCAGGGGTCAACAACTTGATTATGCAATCCTTAACCATGTGTCCAGACTTTCCATATTGGAAACACGCATTCTAACTAGCTAAACAAGGGCATCCTTCATGGTATTTGCCATGCATAGAGCAAGCTTGACCATTCGCAAGCTTCTGGGGTTGCTTGCCTTTGAAGCTTCCACCTTGAAATGGCTTCCTTGGGAGTTGCTGCTTAAACTTCTACCTTTGTAGGGCCAACTTCTTGTAAGCTTCAGACCTTGCCACAGCTAGCTTACGGTTGCAATCTTCCACCAAACGGCACTTGTTGACTAGTGCAGCATAGTCATGAATTTCCATAGGTCCTACAGATGCCAAGATCTCCTCTTGCAATCCTCCTTCAAACTTGATGCATTTTCATTGCTCATTCGAGTTCCTTTGGTAGATCATCGAAAACTCACACAATTCCTCAAACTTGGCAGTATACTCAGCAACATTCATGCTCCCTTGACATAGACTTATGAACTCTAGCTCCTTTGCATTCCTCATGGAAGCGGGAAAATACTTCTCATAAAAGTGCATCTTGAATACCTCCTAAGTAAGTGGGCTTGGGTGCCTTCTAACAACCTCTTTGTGCATACCCACTAGAACTCAGCATCTACTTTAAGCATGTGGGTAGCAATGGCTACCTTCTACTCCTTGGTGCAAGCTAACACCGTGAAAATCTTTTCAATGACCTTGATCCATTCATCAGCTCGATTGGGGTTGTACGCTCCTCTAAAGCTCGGTGGATTTGCCTTCCAAAACTCAGCAAACTTGAGGTATTCCAAGTCTACCTCAGCTCCTCCATTATGCACTTTCGGATTTTCCTCATTCTTTTGCTCTGTTCACTTTATCATATGATGAGCAGTAGTAGCCTTCTTCCTCATGGTAGCAGCCATTTCATTAAGCATCACCGAAACTTCCTCATGACCTTCAGACTCGTTACAGGGCCTACCACGCCTTCTTGATGCCATTAGTTCCTCGTATACAAAACAGAAGACATTGAGTTGATCAGGCTCAACACTTACGCTAAGTGAACTGGCAACTAACTACATTTAGAACACATGATCATGCATATCTAATCCCTACAGCCCATCATACAGACGAGACTCAAAGCATAACTTAACTAATGCGTATGCCTAAAGGCATAACCAGTTCATCCCCAGGCTGTTCAAGGACGAACTGCTTTGATACCAAAATGTAACATCCTAATAGTCCCATACTGTGCTTAAGTCATATTATGGAATTACTACTTGTTACTTTTGCTCGCGGAACTAACATTACCAATTGAAATTACTTCATACTGAAAATAGGGGTAGATTTTTTTGAATGATAACAAATAAACCATTTTGAAAACCAAGAGCCATAAGTTCCTGAAGCGGGTTCCTTTTAGTTTAATCTCATAAACATGGCATAAGTAACATAAGGACATAGAATAGAACCATATGAACTAAGCATAACATCAATAGTCATGACCATGCATATGAGAAAATAGAGATGCGTGCACTTTCATGTGACCATATGGACTTGACTAGAGTCTTTCATTAACTTTACTTTCATTCTTAGCATGGGCTTAATATTCCTTACTTTCCCTTGGAATAGACTGCTATTGGACATGAGCTCATTCCGTGACTGTCGCCACATACTATTAATCTAAAATCAGACTAAGCTGACAAGGGTTCATCTGGTTTTGGACAGTTTAGGGCCCTCTTTCTTCTAAAGTAGAGAGGTCTTTTATAGGTCACCTTCCTTTACCGAAGGATCATGCCCACTTATCTTGTCTTTAGGGATCACTTTCCCTTACTTTCCTTATCGAAGTAAACAAGGACCATGTCCAATTATTTCTTTTCTCATTGTTATATCTTACATGCATTATACTTACCGACAAGACACATGTGGGCATTCAAAGACATGATTAAGTCCATAATTTTACGGAAGTCCAATAGCATGACAGCTAGACCGAAGCTTCCCCAAAATGCGAAGCATGGAAATTTCAACCAACAACCAATTATCATACATCATGCTTAATGGCATCATACATTCATACCCTAAAAGGTGTTAATAATTGTATTATTCTTTGTGAGAAGTCTTATGAGTCATCATATGATTCCTCATGTTTATTTATAAGAGAACCACAAAGTTTAGTATGAATGTGTGTGGTAAACTTTTAATTACTTAATTCTTGAGTGAAGTCATCTTTCACTTTAGGGAGTGTTTTCACCAACCATCTTAATGATTTGCTTATGTAGATGTCTTAGGGAATAGTCTGTTTAAGTTAGCCAAGTTTGGTAATTAGTTCCTCTTTTCTTTGAGATAGTGCACTAGTGATTCCTAGGTTTTTGGCATGCTCAAAGGCCCTAATTATACTTCTATTCCTAAAGGATTTCAAGATCCCTCTAGTCCCTTGGGTCATGACAACGCATAATCATACTCATGAACCCAGCAACACCATATTCACCAATCATCAAGACGTGAATATAATCAAGTTACAAGATTTAAACTTTACCAAATAAAATAACAAGATTTCACCTTTATAATTATAAAATGTCATTCTTTATGAAAGTGTGAACCTTTAGATTATATTCATGTCTTCAAAAACCAACCTTTATGAAATAATATTACAAGCTGCTAACTTTATAACTAAAAAGTCTTATCTTTTGAGAAAGTTGAAACTTTTAAATCATCATATGCTGTCAAGACACCATCTTTATGACTTAAACTTACTCTAAGGTTTAAAAGATTCATTCTTTATGAAAGCTTACTACTTTACATGGAAATTTCAACTCAAGATTCAATCTTCATAAGATAAAGTTGCAAGTTGACATTTTTTTAACCGAAAGTCGCATCCTTAAAGAAAGCTTAAAACTTTATGAAGTATTTTATCTTCAAGATTCCTTATTTGTTAATAAAGTGAAAAAAAGCTTACTTTTTATTATAAAAAGCTTCATAATTTAAGAATTATATCTTTGCACATATCTTTTTCTTCAAGAAGAACAAAATGAAACCTTATGACATGTATAAAAATAGCGCCACTTTTATACATCAAGAAACAAATTTTTTTTTTAAAAGTTTTATGCTATTACAATGTTCTTAATCATATCAAAATCATAAAGAAGATAAAAAAACAAAAAGATCTTTCAATTATAAACTTCTCATAAAGAAAAGAGCCAACTATAAACATAAACACCACCAAGAGAGCATGTTTTCTTTCAAACAACCCACAAAATATCCAAATACATGCATTCTATAAGGAAGATGGACTCTTTTTAAAGTATTTAAAAAGAAGAACAAATAGGGCTTCATGAGACACTCAAGAATCAAACTTTACTAAAAATGGAAACTTTGCTCATAAATAGCATGAGATCTTTCTCAAGTTGTCACTTGAAGATCTTGGCCATCATGAAAGCTAAGTTTTCAAGATTTCTTGAATAACAAAAAGAAAAGATGAAAGAGATCACTACCTAGTGTTGAAAATAGTGTCTCCAAGAGGAAGAAAATAAAGAAGATGGTGTTCCTCCAAGTGGATGAAGGTGGTGATTTCGAAGTTGGATGATGAGGGCTCTTGAGCTCTTGTGAAAATAGAGGCCGTGCTGTGTAGATCTTGTCTCCAAAGACCAAAAGATGTGGTCTTTGAAGGGCTTAGTGAGAGAGTTTGGTTATGGTGGTGGTGGAGAAAGGAAAAAGAAGATGAAGAAAAAGAAGAAGAATATAGAGAGAAGTTAGAGGATAAGAGACTTAGAGAAATAATGAGAAGTCACGAAATGAAAATGGATGTGCATGTGTGTATGTGTGTGGTCATAGGTATCATATAACAATGAGAAGTCATAAAATGCAAATGGATGTGCATGTGTGTATGTGTGTGGTCATAGGCATCATATTGGTAGAGGAAGATATTTTCTTAATCTTATGTTAATGAATGATTAAGAGGACAAATTGGATCATGAAGGAGACGAAGATTGTACTAGTCTTACAAAAAGCAAACTTGTCTTATTCCTTATGTTTTAGTGATATCACTAAATGCTTTATTGTCTAGTTGACTAAATTTGAATTTTAATCATGTGATTAAGTGCTCTTGTAACTTAATTAACTTGATTAAGAAAGGATTGGTGATTAACTCACAAGAATACGATTAACAAAACTAACCTTTTTATTAAGCTTAATCACTCTTAATTAAATTTAATTAAGCTGATTATGGGTGATTTGTAACGTCCGAAAAAAAATTCTATCATTTTTAATCGAATTGTTCAGTTTTATCAAAGAATTGTGATTAATTAGAATTCAATTGAGCAGTTATTTAAGTCTAATTATGTGTGATTTAGAAGGATTAGAATTTAGGAAATTAGATTAGGAACATAGGAAACCTCATAGAATTTTTCTAAAACCAGTTTGCCGATTTAAGAGAAATCGGTAAGATTTTGGTATTTTAAACTGTCAGAACCGGATCAATAGAAATTATACTATGAGAACCCTAGGATGGATGGCCAAGATTTAGCTAACTCACCCATGCATGTGGTGCCACTAATCAGCCCAAAAGTGGGTAGCTCAAGTAAATTGAAGAATGAGAAGGAATCCACCAATCATCTAACAACTTGCTTCAAAAGTATTGAAATAATTCCTTCCTTCTCCCTTGTGTAATTTGGCCAACATAAGGAGCTGAACTCTCTTCATTTCTCTTCCATTCACACTCATCTTCACTCCATCTTCAACCCCTCTTCAAGTCTTACTAAAAATTTCTTCAATCTAAGACATCAAGCTAATAAGATTTCAACTAGACAAGGTAGGAATTCAATCTATCTTCTTATTTTTTTTTTTTAATTGGGTTGATTGGGTCTCCACTTTTCTTCCGCTTTCTTGCATGATTCTGATGTTATTTTGAGTGATGATGATGAATTAAGGTTGGTTTAAGATGTATATGTGAGTTTGAATTGAAGATTTGATAGATTGATTTAAGGAAAATATGAATTCAAGAAGCTGTTAGGTTTTCCCCTCGATGGTCTGTACGGTGGAGTGTACGGCTCCGTCTATAGTATTTTAAATTTGATGAATCCATTTTTATATGAAACTAGACATTCAGGGCTTTTCATACATATAAAATATAAGGCCATTGCATCAGTATAGAATTAGTTATGAATTTTTGAAGTTTGACCTAGAATCTTGGATTCCCATCTAGGCAATGTGCATTGAGAGGGGTGTAACTCACCCTAGACAACTCTAAATTGACTGAAACTAATGCTATTTGAAAGCTAACATATAAGGAAATACCCCATAAAAATTTCAGAGTCAGATTCATTGCCAATTATTCCCAGTAGGATCAGGGTAGTTCAATAGGGTCAAGTTATGGGGCTTATATCTCAAAAGATACTCATGTAAATGATATGCAACTTGTTTCATTTGAAAACTTGTTCTGTTAGCTTTAAATTGATATAAATTTTGTATGATTTCAACCAAATTTCTACTTTTACTGAATTTTCACTTATAAGGTGCATTTCTGGCTAAGTATAGGCCAGTCCGAGGTAAAATGCTAATAACTTGAGTTATACAAACCAAAATGAGATGGGACCAAAAGGGTTGGAAACTAGGCACATAAAGCTATGACATATCCAAAATTCAGATTCAAATAAGTTAAATTGGACTAAAGGTGGATTATACAAAATTTGGGCAGAATAGGGTGAAATAAGCAGAAAATTCTATTCATGTTTGTATTGAATTTGATAAATGATATTGTGAATATATAATTGTTGTTCCAAATTGATTTGCATGTTTGAATGATTTTATAGGTAGCTTAGCACTATTCATGGGAAAGTGGACTCGATCCATTATGCTGCTAAAATTTCGGCAAAAAATTCATCTGTTGTGTGAGTTATAGTTGCATGAACACATGATGTTTGAAAGGATAAAATTAGCTATGCATGCAATTCATGAATATTATAAAGGATTCTATATTACTTGGGCCAGCCCCTAAATAAGTTTAAGGGGAATAGATCGGTGGGAAGTCGGGAAAAGTAAACCCGGTAATCCTGTATAGGAACGAGCTTGATCCTGAAAAGCAGACTATTACCCAGGAGTATACGACCAATGACTACCAGGCCACCAAGAATAGAAATTATAAGTTACAAGAGTTGAAGGCTCTCAAAGACAAAGTGTAAATTTTTTTAGTATATATATCTGCTGTGTTTGTGATTCCTAGCTGCTTTTACAATTATCAGTGTCCCTCTTATCATGTTACTGCTTAACTATGATTACTATTTTAGTCATGTTGACATGCTTGGTTTAAATGTCCTATTATTACTCTAATTTAAAATAAAGCTTGTTTCGGGTTGCACTTTTCATAATATCAATTGAAGTTGAATATTATTGTCTTAGTGTATTATTTAAACCTAAGAAAAACTGAAACAACTGAGAATGACAGCGATGCCAGCATTGTATAGAATTAGAATTCCTACTGAGAAATTTTTATTTCTCACCTTACTGTATGTTTCTGTGTCATTCTCAGATCATGGAGAATGCGGCAAACGGGAGTCCTGCTCATTGAGTTCCATAAGCTTCATATTCATCTTGGCTCATTTATAGACTCGGTGTACATATCTATAGTTGCTGATTCTGCCTTTATTTCTTCTTCGGTAGAGATTTTGTAGTCCCACTTACTCACCCCTTTTTTGACCTGTCCGCTCCTTATATTGCCATCCCACTCCACATGGCACATCCATTCGTACATCTACCCACAGCAACATTAGCAGTAGCAGTAACGGTAGCAGCAATAGCTCCCATGGCTCTACCAGCTTCACCACCGCAGCAGATCCCCTCTGTCTCACTATCTGAGGAGGGTCTATTGGAGGCGGCAAGCTCGTTTTATTACCCTGTACTGTTTATGTATCTTTTATCAAACTTTGAATATATATATATATATATATATATATATATATATATATATATATATATATATATGATGCATTCCAGTAGTTCTGTCTATTCCGTGATTTTTATTTATTTTATTTTATTTCTATTACAATGATTATCCATTACTTATTCTGCAACCAAATAGAAAATAATTAAGTGAACAGTTAACTCTGTATGGATAATTAACATTGAATCAGAAAATGGAATTTAATTAAACTGCCATACGTAATAACTTATCAGGTAACATATTATGACTTAAGCATAGTTTTTTATCTGGCAAGGTGTTACATGTTTAGTATCAGAGCAGTTCATCCTAATATAGGCCTAAGGATTGGACTGACTATGCTTCACAAATGCTCTGTGTTTTGTAGATATTATCATGCACTGAGTCTTGTCCATGTGGATAGGATGCATGTGAGGGAATTGCCTAGCCGTATGCTGTTAATTACTATCACACTCGACTTAGTATTGAGACTGATCAACTCAATCACTCTTGTTTTGTGTGTTTAGAACTTAATGGCTTCCAGAAGGTAGGGTAGGCCACAAATGGATTCAACTCAGGAGGAATCTGCTGAGTTTATGGACATAATGCAGGAAATGGCATTTGCCATGCGCGAATAAGCAGTTGCGGCAACCCAGATGATGGACTAGCTAGGAAGGCAACCTAAGGTTGGTCGTGGAGGGAATTCTAATGGTCCAGGAGTGGACCTAGAATACCTTAAATTTGCCGAGTTCCGAAAAGCTAACCCGCCCAGCTTCAGAGGAGTCTTTGACCCAGATAAAGCAGATGAGTGGGTTAAAGCTACGGAGAAAATCTTCTCCATTTTAGACTACACCGACCGTCAGAAGGTGACCTTTGCCACCTATATGCTAGAAGCAAATGCAGAGTTCTGGTGGAATTGTGCACAGCATTATTGGAGGGATCCCAAATAGATATTACTTGGGGCATATTAAGAGACGCGTTCTATCAAAAGTTTTCCTTGTCTCTATCCGCAATGCTAAGGAGTTGGAGTTTATATACCTCCGTCAAGGGAATCGTAGCATATTGCTAAATTTGAGGAGTTGTGTAAATTTTCCACAATCTATCAGTGGAACCCTGATGAGGTTTGGAAATGCGTAATGTTTGAAGGTGGACTATGAGAGGATATTCTCACCACCATAAGACCAATGGAGATCAGAGATTTTCCCACTCTAGTTAACAAGTGCCGATTGGTGGAGGATTGTAATAGGAAGTTAACTGCTACTAGATCAGCTGGTAGCAACTTCAAGAAAGGACTGGCATTGGAAGGCCCAAGGTTTAAACCCAACTTTCAGCCGCAGAAAAAGTTTCAACCAATAGGTAATAAGGGCAAGCAAACCTAGAGGCCTTTTGGAAACCATACCTGCAGCCAGTGTGGCAAGAATCGTGGCAATCGCCCGTGCCTAGCAGGTTAGAATGTTTGTTTTGGATGTGGCAAGCCAGGTCACAAGATCCATGAATGCCCAGCCAAGAACCATCAGCCGACTCCCAGGCCACAATGCTAGGGAAGAGTTTTCACTATGGATGCACAAGAGGTCGACAAGTCAGAATATTTAATTCAAGATACGTGTGAAGTGAATGGTAAGACCTTGACTGTTTTATATGATTCAGGCTCATCTCACTCTTTCTTTTCTCATGATTGCATGTCAGCCTTGCAATTACCTATATCTGAATTACCCCATGACTTACTAGTTTCTACTCCTACAAGTGAACTTGTTAAGACCAATCATATTTGTATGAATGTCCCCTGTCAGATAGGAGGTCAAACTTTTTCAGCTAATTTAATTTGTCCCCCCTTGTCTGGACTTGACATTATTTTGGGTATGGATTGGCTCTCTGCCAACCGAACCTTGTTAAATTGCTTTGATAAATCCATTATGATTCCCTCTGCTTCATCTTCTAAATCAGTAATCCTTATAAACCTTTATTTAAGCTCTTTAGTAGTGCACCATTGTAGGAATAGGGGTCAAGGGTACATTCTGTTATCAACCAATATAGCGGAGGTTGATCAGAAGCTAGATGATATTCCAATTGTTGGGGAATATCTCGATGTGTTCCCTAAGGATATCCCTAATTTTCCTCCTGAAAGGGAAATTAAATTTGCCATTGAATTGGTACCAAGAATGGGACCGAAATCTATAGCGCCATACCAAATGTCACCCTTGGAGCTGACCGACCTTAAAAAGTAGATTGAAGAGCTCCTAGAAAAGAAATTTATTAGGCCAAGTGTATCACCATGGGGAGCCCCAGTCCTGTTACTTAAGAAGAAAGATGGAGGCATACGGCTATGTGTGGAGTACAGGCAGTTGAATAAGGCGACGATCAAGAATAAGTATCCGTTGCCGAGGATTGATGATCTCATGGATCAACTGCAAGGGGTAACTTTATTTTCCAAGATTGATCTACGGTCTAGATATCACCAGATTCGGGTTCGAGAAGAAGATATTCTGAAGACGGCGTTTCGGACTCGTTGTGGACATTATGAATACACCGTGATGTCCTTCGGGTTGACAAATGCTCTAGCAATATTCATCGATTACATGAATCGGATATTCTGACCATATCTTAACAAATTTGTGGTGGTATTCATTGATGACATACTTGTTTACTCGAAGACGGAGCAGGAGCATGCAGAACATTTGCAATTGGTTCTGCAAATTCTAAGAGAGAAGAAACTTCATGCTAAACTATCCAAATGTGAATTTTGATGAAAGAAGTAAAATTTCTTGGCCATGTGGTATCCCATGGGGGAATTTCAGTGGATTCCAGTAAGATGGAAGCAGTATTAAGCTGGGAACAGCCAACGACAGTTACGGAAGTCAGGAGTTTCTTAGGCCTAGCAGGATACTATAGGAGATTTGTCAAGAACTTCTCTCAAATAGCCTTGCCCCTAACAAAGTTAACCAGGAAGAATGCCCTATTCGAATGGACTCCGAGTCCGAGCAGAGTTTCCAAGAATTAAAAGAAAAGTTGACGATAGCTCCAGTGCTTACTCTACCGAATTCTCATGGACCATTCGAAGTCTACAATGATGCATCCAAGAAAAGATTAGGGTGCGTGTTAATGCAGGACAGGAACGTTGTCGCATATGCTTCCGGGCAATTGAAAACTTATGAAAGAAATTATACAACGCATGACCTAGTGTTAGCAGCGGTGGTATTTGCTCTGAAGACATGGAGACACCATCTCTACAGAGTAAAGTTTGAAGTATTTTCTGATCATAAAAGCTTGAAATACCTTTTTGATCAGAAAGAATTAAACATGAGGCAACGGAGATGGATGGAGTTTCTCAAAATATTACGAGTTTGAGCTAAAGTACCATCTTGGCAAGACAAACGTGGTGGCAGACGCCCTATGTAGGAAGTCTTTAACCGTGGCATGGATGATGATCAAAGAGACGAAACTCATAGAGAGTTTTCGAAACCTCAACTTGGGGGTCTCTATAACCCCTCATGCTGTTCAGTTAAACAAAATTAAGATAACCCATGATTTTAAAGACCAAATCCTGCAGACATAACAACGGGATGTTAACTTTCAGCATCAATACAACTGGTGGAATCCGGAAAGCTACTAGGATTTACTCAAGATATAGAAGGTATATGGCGATATCAGGGAAGGATATATGAACCTGAGGAAGATAACCTTAGGTAGAGAATCTTGGAGGAAGCCCATAAGAGTGATTTCGCTATACATCCTGGCATTAACAAGATGTATCAAGACCTCAAGAAGATGTTTTGGTAGCCAGGCCTCAAGAAGGATGTGGCGAGTCTTGTGAATAAATGTCGAGGCTGCTAGAAAGTAAAAATAGAGCATCAGAAATCGACAAGAACTCTACAACCCTTAGAGATTTCAGAATAGAAATGGGAGAGCATTTCTATGGATTTCGTGATAGGCTTACCAAGAACACCCTCGGGATATGACGCTATATGGGTCATGGTGGATAGACAAACCAAGTCTACTCATTTTTTACCTATTCGAGCAAATTATCTTCTGGAGAAGTTGGCTGAATTGTACATTCAATAAGTGGTGTGGCTACATGGTACTCTTTTAACAATCATCTCAGATAGAGATCCTAGATTTACCTCACGATTTTGGGGAGCATTTCAGAAGGTGTTCGGCTCCAAACTGTGTCTAAGCACAACATACCATCCGCAAATAGATGTTCAGACCGAGCAAACTATTTAGACTCCGGAAGATATGTTGTGAGCGTATATCTTAGAACAATGCAAAAGTTGAGATCGATATTTACCACTAGCCAAATTTGTATATAACAATAGTTATCATGCGAATATCAGCATGGCTCCGTACAAAGCGTTATATGGACGGAAATGCCAATCTCCACTGTGTTGGTACGAATCAGGGGAGCAGAGTCTGCTAGGACCGGAGTTAATTAAGCTAACTATAGAGTAAATAAAAAAGATCCATAGCAATATACTTGCAACTCAGAGTTGTCAGAAAAGCTACGCGAATGTCAGAAGAAAGCCCTTGGAGTTTCAAGAAGGAGACCATGTGCTCCTAAAGATCACACCCACAATTGGAATAGGCAAAGCTATTCAAGTCAGAAAGCTAAGCCCTTGCTTTATACGTCATTTTCAAATCTTGAAGCGAATCGGGTCAGCTGCATATCGAGTCGCCTTACCTCCGCATCTGTCAAACCTTCATGATGTTTTCCATGTTTCTCAACTCAGAAAATACCAACCTGACCCCACTCACTTCTTGGAGCCTGAATCAATCCAATTAAGGGATAACTTAACTTTTCGTGTACCCCCAGCATGGATAGTGGACAGGAGCATCAAACACCTCCGGAACAAAGCCATATAATTAGTAAAGGTGGCATGGGGAAACAAAGACTCAGCGGACTATACGTGGGAATTAGAATTTGATATGAGGAAGGAGTATCTTGAATTATTCTTAGGTACAAGATTTTGAGGACAAAATTTTCTTTTTTAGGAAGGTAGTAATGTAACGTTTGAAAAAAAAAATTCTATAGTTTTTTACCGAGTTGTTCGGTTTTATCAAATAATTGCGATTAATTAGAATTCAATTGAGCATTTATTTAAATCTAATTAAGTGTGATTTTGAAGGATTAGAATTTAGGAAATTAGATTAGGAACATAGGAAACCTCATAGAGTTTTCCTAAAACCGGTTTGCTGATTTAAGAGAAATTAGTAAAATTTCAGTATTTTAAACTGTTGGAACCGGATCAATAGAAATTATACTATCAAAACCCTAGGATGGATGGCCAAGATTTAGCCAACTCAACCATGCATGTGGTGTCACTAATCAGCCCAAAAGTGGGCAGCTCAAGTAAATTGAAGAATGAGAAGGAATCCACCAATCATCTAACAACTTGCTTCAAAAGTCTTGAAATAATTCCTTCCTTCTCCCTTGTATAATTCAGCCAACATAAGGAGCTGAGCTCTCTTCATTTCTCTTCCATTCATACTCATCTTCACTCCATCTTCAACCCCTCTTCAAGTGTAATCAAAAATTTCTTCAATCTAAGACATCAAGCCAACAAGATTTCAATTAGACAAAGTAGGAATTCAATCTATCTTCTTGTTTTTTTTTTTTTTGAATTGGGCTTATTAGGTCTCCACTTTCCTTCCACTTTCTTGCATGATTCTGATGTTATGTTGAGTGACAATGATGAATTAAGGTTGGTTTAAGGTGTATATGTAAGTTTGAATTGAAGATTTGATGGATTGTTTTAAGGAAAACATGAATTCAAGAAGCTATTAAGGTTTTCCCCTCGATAATCTATACGGCAGAGTGTACGACTCTATCTACAACATTTTAAATTTGATGAATCTATTTTTATATGAAACTAGACAATCAGGGCTTTTCATACATATAAAATAAGGCCATTGGATTAGTATAGAATTAGTTATGAATTTTTGAAATTTGACCTAGAATCTTAGATTCCCATCTGGGCAGTATGAGTTGAGAGGGGGTAACTCACCCAACACAACTCTAAATTGAGTGAAACTAATGCTGTTTGAAAGCTAGCATATAATGGAATATCTTATAAAAATTTTAGAGTCAGATTCATTGCCAATTATTCTGATCACATCAATGAATTTATCTTAAGTTCAAGCTAGGCTAGAATAGGGTAGTCTAGTAGGGTCAAGTTACGGGGCTTATATCTCAAAATATACTCATGCGAATGATATGCAACTTCTTTAATTTGAAATCTTGTTCTGCTAGCTTTAAATTGATATAAATTTTGTATGATTTTAACTAAATTTCTATTTTTAGTTATTTTTCACTTATAAGGGTTCATTTTTGGCTATGTACAAGGTAGTCTAAGGTAAAATACTAATAACTTGAGTTATACAAACCAAAATGAGATGGGACCAAAAGTATTGGAAACTAGACACATAGAGCTATGCCATACCCAAAATTCAGGTTCAAATAAATTAAATTGGACTAAAGGTGGATTATACAAAATTCGAGCAGAATAGGGTGAAGCAAGTAGAAAACTCTATTGATGTTTGTATTCAATTTGATAAATGATATTGTGAATATAAAATTGCTATTCCATATTGATTTGCATGTTCGAATGATTTTACTAGTAGCCTAGCATTATTCATGGGAAAGTGTACTCGATCTGTTATGTTGTCGAAATTTTGGCAAAGAATTCATATGTTGTGTGAGTTATACTTGCATGAACACATGATGTTTGAAAGGATAAAATTAGCTATACATGCAATTCATGAATATTATAAAGGATTTCATATTACTTGGGCCAGCTCCTGAATAAGTTTAAGGGGAATCGATCGCTGTGAAGTCGGGAAAAGTAAACCTAGAAATCCTGTATAGGAACAAGCTTAATCCTGAAAAGTAGACTATTACCCAAGAGTATACGGCCAATGACTCCCAAGGGACCAAGAATGGAAATTATAAGTTACAAGAGTTGAAAGCTCTCAAAGACAAAGTGTAAATTTTTTTAGTATATATATCTGTTGTGTTTATGATTCCTAGCTGCTTTTACAATTATCAGTGTCCCTCTTATCATGTTACTGCTTAACTATGATTACTATTTTAGTCATGTTGACATGCTTGGTTTAAATGTCCTATTATTACTCTAATTTAAAATAAAGCTTGTTTTGGGTTACAATTTTCATAATATCAGCTAAAGTTGAGAATTATTGTCTTAGTGTATTATTTAAACCTGATAAAAATTGAAACAACTGAGAATGACAGTGATGCTAGCTGTAACATCCCCAATTTTTGTCTAAGCTAATTAGCTCAGTGATCTTGGCTAATTAGAGAGGTTAACGATTAACTGAGGACTAATCGACTAATCTCGATGAGCAAGAACTTAGTAAATTGACTCAAGTCAATAATTGAATCACAACGCACTAAAAGCTTTAATTTAAAACCTAATTATTCGAACCACATTAATTCGTAACTTAGAAATATAATTAAGCTAATCCAATCTTATTAATTAAGTACAAGACAATTGTTCTACCTTACCAATTGAGATAGATTAATTCTTACACCCTAATTACATAATTCATAAGAGCAATTCTTTTAGAGGAAAAAGTCTTAAAAGTGTAATTAATCGAAATCGGTTAAAGAGCAATTTAACTAATCAAATTGAATTAACAACTTAGGTAATTCTAATAGCTTTGAAGATTTAAAAATTTCTCCTAATTAATGCACCAAATTTCAGCCAAGGACAAGAGCAAAATCCAACCATCCATTTGCCTTCTCATCATACACCATTAGATCAAGAGTCTAGGTTAGTAGTATTCCTTGAGTCAAGCCAAGAGATATACTTTCCTCCATCAAGATTGTGACACTTGGAGTGATCATATCTACCCAAGTCAATCCCAAGAGTGGTTATGCTTTTAACCACTTGAAGAACACTAAATTGTCTTTACCCAAGTGCCAAGACTCAAAGAAAACACAACCCACCCCTTTACCCCAAGATTCCTAGCCCTTTTGCTTGAAAAGAAGTAAAACTCACCTACTCACTCTTGCTTGTTAGAGAAGCCAAACCAATCAGCCCTCACCCCCATTTTTTTTGCGCCCTAAATAGCCATCTCACTCTCTCATTTGTGATTTCTATTCTTTCCCAAAGATACCAAGTAGCCACTCCTCTTCCTCTCAACCTCTCCTTATTTTTCCTACTTTCCTTCTTGTTCTTCGTACTCTTCCACCACCACCACCCTCATTTCCATAACCATTCTCACAAGCCCTTCAAGGACCACCAGCTTTGGTTCTTGAGGAAGCAACACAAACACTCACTTAACCCCATCATCAAGCTCAAGGAGGAGGAAGGTCATCTCCAACCGTTTCCATTCTACAAGCTTTCAAGAAAATCCTTGTGGTAATGACTCTAACCCCTTTCTCTTCCATGTTTTTCAAGCTCTATAACCCTTAAGCTTTTCATAGCTAGGTGGCTTTAGAACTTGCACTAAAGGCCTCATGGCCATGTTTTCATTATATGAAGTTGTTTGGGATTTTTGCTCTTTTCTTGGAAAATGTCTTTGGTTGTGCATTTTGTTTTATGTTGAACCCAACTTTTTAGAACTCAAAATATTGATTTTGATCAAGATCTCAAAGTTTAAAGATGGTTTGGAAATGTAAAATGGTCACTTGAAGAAAACACTTAATGTTTTTACAAGAAGACTCATTGAAAGCAAAACCGTAGAAATTGAAAAATTCTGGCAGTCTGTATGGCATGACTAATAACTCTTTCAATATAACTTCAAATGCAACGAAACTAATTTTAAATGAAAATAGACTCATAGAGCTTTTTATATGTATACGTGAAATTTGGCCTTAAAACGAGAGAGATATGAATTTTCAAAGTGTGCTGTTCCCGGATGTGTTTCTGTTCGGGCAGTATGTAATAAAATCTTAATAACTCAAGTTATACAGAACATTTTTGAGTGGGACTAAGTTTGTTAGAAAGCTAAGACATAGAGGAACATTCCCATAAAATAGTTTTGGTAGATTCCTTGTGAAGAGCTCGCAGTAATGTTTAAAAGTCACTGTATCGAGAATAAACTCAAAAGCAGAGTAGTCAGAATAAAATGTGCATATCTCAAGTTACAAAATGAATTTTTGAGTGGAGCTTCTTTTGTTTGAAAATAAACTCAGTCATACCAAAATTCGAAGCAAAAGAGTAAAAGATGAAATGATGGTGAATTTTTGAAGTTACTACCCCATTGTAAAAGTAAAACTAGTTATGGTTAAGTTTTAAAGGTTAATGAGAAATAAGCTTTAAGACATTAAGTCCCTTACATTAAGTATTGGAAAACCTTCATAATTCAACTTAAAAGTTTCAAAAAAAATAATGGATGAAATTGGCCCTATGCCTAATAAAAGAGTTTACACAAGAGGCAACCTCAATTAAAAGCTTGCACCAAATTTACTAAGCTAAGCTCATAAGACTTTGTGTGATATGTATGCCTCTATGTGTCAATATGATGACAATGATATGATGATGATATGAATATGATATATTGATGATATGATGCTTAATGATATACATTAAAGGAGTCACATTTGGGGACGGCGATACGTAACGCCTAAATGTGGAAAAGAATTAGAATAATTTTGCATCATAAGCCTTAATACGAAGATAATGAACTAAGGGTGTGATCCTTCAAAAGAGAAGGTGACCCAAAGTAAGCTCCCCTCACCCATGACTCACAAAGGCATGGCATGACCCAGCTAGTATGAGTATAGGGGATAGGACTTACATGAGGCATGGCATGACCCAGCTAGTATGAGTATAGGGGATAGGACTTACATGAGGCATGGCATGACCCAGCTAGTGTAAGTACCAAAATTTTATGGTGGCGACGGCCACGGTATGAGCTCATTACCACTTATGTTTAGTAGGTGAAAAGAAAAGGACTTAAGATAAGTCAAGTTAAGAAAAGAAAAGGGACTTCGGTCCAAACCCTTGAAGAGAAGAAGTTAAGAGAAGCTTATAGCTTAACCATGCACGTTTTATGTAATTACACTTGCGCCCATGTATGTTATGATATAAATGATTAGAGGATATGTTAAAAATTGAATATGCTTCGGATATTCATGTTTTCAAAAATCTAAGAATTGGACCTTATGTATGCTCACTATTTTCATTTATAAAACTGAAGTGGCTTGGACGATGATGATGACACTTTAGTGTCGGGTTCGAGTCCTATTGAGAAATCTCATTTCTCACTCTAGTTACCTTTCCGTATCGTCACCAGAATCCAATGGTGCATCCAGTAGACTAGAGCATGGATCCCCCACAATGTGAGTGCAAGTATGACATGGGATGCCAGACAATGCAAATTTGGACTTGAAGTTGCCGTAGCTCTACATCTTCATACATTCCTTTTTGTGATGAACGATGTCAATCTAAGTTTGTGTTTAGTATTTGGGTCATGGCACGTCCATGAGCCTCCCTCAATGTAATGTTTATATATATATTTATATATATATATATATATATATATATATATATATATATATATATATATTATGAACTCATATGGATGTAATGATTAGCTATGTAATGTAATGTAATATATTTGTGAATTATTATTTATTTACCTTTCTCATATTTTTTGATATTGTGTTTCGGACTCTCTCACTACATGCTCTTTTATATCTATCTTCTCGCTCAAGGTTTTACTTTCCAAAACGCTGCAAAGCGATGACGTATTTCAAAAAAATTTACCGTATTTTTCGCGTAACTTAATTTCAAGTGAAGTTTAGTTTTCTACGAGAATAAGTAACAACTAATAAAGCGCCGTAATACGACTTAAGCGTAGTATGGGTTTATTAGGGTGTTACACTAGCAGTGTATAGAATTAGAATTCCTACTGAGAAATTTTTATTTGTCACCCTATCATATGTTTCCGCATCATTCTCAGTTCATGGAGAATGTGGCAACGGGAGTCCTGTTCATTGGGTTCCCTGAGCTTCATATTCACCTCGACTCGTTTGTGGACTTGATGTATGTAACATCCGCGATTTCTGAATTCCGATCCCCTCTATTGTTGATATTTCCGATTTCCGAGTTTCCTTACATTCCGCTTCCAATCACCATATTAGCTACGACTTCCGACTTCGTTTCAAGGCTTACAAGGGACTTCTTCCGATTTCCGACCTCATGCATGCAGCTTACACTCTCCGATTTAATGACTGAAGCTTACGATTTCCGACCTTGTAAGCGTGTATAAATTTTGACCTCCTCGGTATGAATTCCGATTTCCGATTTCGTGAGCTGAAATGAGGTGACTGATGCTTCCAACTTACGAGTTCGTTGACTTCAAAGACACTTTACGACTTCCGATCTTATCGATCAAAGAGTAAAATGTTTGATTTCCGACTTCGTCTCTAAGGCTCAAATGAACTGACTGTATTCCGAATTTCGACATTATGATTCACAAATGGTACGAGATCCGATCTTGAGTCCAACCTTAGTAGCTCTCACTTCTATCTTTTTCGGGTTCCAGGATAGAAATTTTATAATTCCCGAGTTCCGACCTTAAGTGCTTGGCTTCACACCAGGCGCTGCTTTCAAGTTTCAATTAGACTGAGTGTTTTCTGAGTTCTGACTTCATATACATAAGGTTCACGAGGTCCGACTTTATAGAGCGTACGAGTTCCGATTTAGTTTCCAGAATATGCTAGAAACTACTCCCACTTTAGGCGACGTGGAGAGTGGTTCTACCACACAAAGAGGGCAACCAATCACAACCTTCCAAGTTAACTCCCACTCATGCTTATATAACACACCTCCTCCTCTGATTCAGACCATTATTCACGTTGCATTCCTCTTCTCCTTCAGCTCTCTTCCTCTCTTGCTCACACACCCAAAAACTCAAGCTAAGTTCCAGCCTTGTTCACCCAATCTCCAAGAACTCAGCACAAAACACTTAAATCAAAGGTAGGGGTTTTTAATTTCTTGCATCAAATTCATGCACTTGGCTGGCTGGGCTGAATCATTTTCACCTTAATTGATGTGTGAATTAAGTAATTATGCTTGGATTAATAGAAGATTTTGAGTTAGAAGTAGAATTAGAGGAGAAAACTAAGAGAACTAAATGGATGAGGGTGCTGTCTTGGTGGAGAGTCCACGGCAGTTCATAGGGCGGAGCGTACGGCGCCGCCTACGATCGGTCAAATCCAATGAAACTATTTTTAGATGAAATTAGACATCTAGGGCTTTCCATAGACATATCATATAATAATTTTGGATCAGAATTGAGGGAGATATGGATTTTTGAATCTCGACCTAGGGTTTTGACTCTGGCTCTGGGCAGATTAGGTTATTTAGGTAGAACTCGACCTATACTACATGAAAATGAGTGAAACCAACTTTGTTGGAAAGCTTACACATAGGAGAACAATATCCAAAGAAATTCCGAGTTTGTTATCAACTCAGTTGTTCCCAGTGATTTGAAGAAATTATCCTATGTCCAGACCAGGCCAACACAGGGCAGTTCAGAAAGGCTAAGTTTCGGGGCTTGTAACTCGAGACCCACTAAGGCAAATGAAATGGAGCTTTTTGTATATGAAAGGTTGTCCTGTTAGATTTAATATGAGACCAATTTCGTCTGATTTGAGTGAGGTTTCGATTTTTAGCGAATTTTTACTTTTAGTTGTCTGATTCTGGCTAGCCAATGGGCAGGCCGAGATAAAGTTTAGATATCTTGAGTTATAGATACCGAAATTAGATGGGACCAAAGAGGTTAGAAAATAGACACACAACCCTGTAACATACTCAAATTTGAGATCCAAATGAGTTAAAATGAAATTGTGGCATGAATTACAAGAACCGGGTTGGTTGAATATGCTGAGGCAGGATTTCTGCCTTAATGAATTTGATCTGGATTTGAGTTCTATGTTGGAATGTAAATGTGAAATTGTGTTCATTGTGATAAATTAATGTATTGATTGGCTGGCACTATTCATGGGGAAGCGGACACGTTCCGTTATGCTTTGCGAAGTTTCGGTGGAACCCATGTACAAGTTATGAATTACATATACACTCTTAAGAAAGCCATGCAAGTTATGAAAAGAAGTATGTTATTATGCAAGTTCCATACTACTTGGGCCAGCCACGGATAGAAAGTTAATGGGAATAGATCGGTGGGAAGATCGGGGAAAGTAAACCCAGCATTCCTATATAGGAACGAGCTCGATCCTGATAAGCAGACTATTACCCAGGAGTCTAAAATGGCCAAGAACTCCCAGGGGACCAAGAGAGATGGAAAATGATAGAAAGTAATGAAAGAGTCTATGAAAGAAAGTTCAAGAATGAGTCTACATGATTACATGAATGCATAAATACATGGAGTAGTTACATCAAGATGTTTACAATTGTCTGTTACAATTGCTCACTGCTATTCGTTTATTTATTTCATTTAGCATTCTATGCATTAGTATTAGTACTCTATTTCGTTTCTTATGCCAATTAAAGTAAAACCGAACCTTACCTCGGACCAGACATGTTTTTAAACTCATGAAAATGGACTTTTTAGTTTGAACACATATTTTAATAATTAAGTAAAATCCGAGGTAACTGAGAATGTATGTGATGTCAGTCCCAGTATAACCGAACCCTACTGAGAATTTTCTTGAAATTCTCACCCCATCTTGTGTCTCCCGCATCATTCTCAGATCCAGGCGATGGACTCCACAGCCACCCTTTTTATTGAGATCCCTGCACTTCAGTTCCACCATGACCTGGAGTTGGACTCTTTGTACATAGCCGGTTCGTGCAACTTTCGTCTGTATCTCTTCAGCGACAGGAACTTTGATGTTCCTTTACACCATCCCCTCTTCGACCCTGCTACCCCTTATATTGCCATCCCTCTACATATGGCGCACCCACATCCTCGCACCTCCCGCGCTCAAGACCACCCGCCGACTCGCCTGAGTCACCATCGCAGGCAGATCCCGACATCCCGTTGAGTTCTGAGAGTGACCCCTCCGAGGCCACCGGCTCATCGTCCTCTTCCTCCTCGGGACCTAGCGCAGACTATACTCCGGCCGAGCCTGGCATGGCTAACGGCTACCTGACGGAGTAGCTTAGTGGCAGGGGATGTTGTACAGTATGACCCTCTTTGGACAAAGATGTAGCTTTGGGTCATGAGTTTGACTGTAGAGTTAGTAGTAGATTACGAAATGTCCTTTGAGGACCATAGGGTATTTAGGCAGATGAGGGTATTATGGTCTTTTGATACACCAGCCCCGTATGTGTTTCTACTTTAAAACTTTGTACGTAAACTGAAGCAGTGGCTTCTGATGTATATATATATATATATATATATTTACACATGTGTAGTGACATTATTGTACTATACTTATCTTGGTGCTATTCTGTTTGTTTCATTTTTTAATATAATAGTACGCCGTTTCGTCAATAGAGACGATTTAAAGGGAAATTAAAAACAAGAAAGGTAAGTAAAGTATCAACACAGTAACACAACCTGACTAGTTTCATGTTATGACTTAAGCATAACATAAAATTAGTAGGGTGTTACATTTTTGGTATCAGAGCAGTTCGTCCTAGCTAAGGCCTGAGGATTGGACTGACTATGCTTCGCGCATATTCTGTACTTTAGTTAATAATGTGCACCAGATCTTGCCTGTATGGTGGAGATGTAGTTGTGCATATATATGAAGTGCCTGACCGTGTGGGCTGTTATTTACTAGCACATTAAACTTAGTATTGAGCCTGATCAACTCAATAACTTTTGTTTTGTGTGTTCAGAACTTAATGGCCTCCGGAAGGCGAGGAAGACCACGTGCGGAACCTGCTCCAGAGAACCCAACTGATGTGATGGCCACAATGCGGGAAATGGCTCAAGCAATGCGAGAATAAGCCGCGGCAGCTCACCAAATGATGGAGCAGCTTGGCAGGCGGCCTGCAGCAGGCTGTGAAGGGAACGCACGAGGTCCAGAAGCAAACCTGGACTACCTTCGGTTTGCGGAGTTTAGGAAGGCAAATCCGCCAAGTTTCCGAGGGGCATACGACCCGGATAAAGCTGACGAGTGGTTCAAAGCTATGGAGAAGATTTTCTCCGTCTTAGATTGCTCGGATCATCAGAAAGTGACTTTTGCCACTTACACGCTTGAAGCAGACGCCGAGTTCTGGTGGAACGGCGTACGAAGGTTATTCGAGGAATCTCAGACAGTAGTCACCTGGACAATGTTCAAGGATGTATTTTACCAGAAGTACTTCCCCGCTTCGGTTCGAAATGCCAAGGAACTCGAGTTTATGCAACATTGAAGGAAATCGGACAGTATCCGAATATATTGCCCGATTTGAGGAGCTATGCAAATTCTCCACCATTTACCAAGGGAACCCAGATGAAGCCTGGAAGTGCATTAAATTTGAAGGTGGGTTACGAGAGGACATTCTCATCGCAATCAGCCCGATGGAGATCAGGGATTTCCCTACATTAGTGAACAAATGCCGACTTGTGGAGGATTGCCACTCTAAGTTAGCTGCAGCCAGGGCATTTGGCGGGAATTTCAAGAGGGGGTTAGCCCATAGGCCTAAGATTCAAGCCCAATGTACAACAACAATGAGATTTCCGTAAGGGGCAACAAAGGCAAGCAGCCTCAAAGGCCTTTTCCAAATTCAACTTGCACAAAATGCGGCAAGAATCATGGCGATCGGCCGTGCTTGGCAGGCCAGAATGTCTGCTATGAATGTGGCAAGCCAGGCCACAAAATTTACGAGTGTCCAACCAAGAACTCATCACAGCCGCCTCGACCCCAGCGACAAGGACGGGTCTTTACTATGAATGCGGAAGAAGCCAATAAGTCAGAAGGATTAATCCAAGGCACCTGTGATGTGAACGGTGAGACTCTAATCGCTCTATGATTCGGTGCCTCACATTCATTTATTTCTCATAAGTGTGTAGCTGCTTTGCAATTGCCAATTTCTGAATTACCTTATGATCTGTTGGTTTCTACTCCTACCAATGGGCCTGTTAGAACTAGTCAAATGTGCATCAATGTTCCTCTTCGAATTGAGGGTAGGACCTTTGCCGCTAATTTGATTTGCCTCCCTCTATCTGGTCTCGACGTAGTGCAGGCATGGATTGGCTTTACGCCAATCATGTTGTACTCAATTGCTCGATAAAGCGGTGGTACTTCCTCTCTGTCTTACTTCAATCCCAAACCGCAATACTCTTCTATCTCGAACTCTTTCGGGCCAAAGGATCGGGTATATCCTCTTGTCAACTAATGCGGTAGAAGCTGAGCAGGAACAGGAGAAGATTCCGATTGTCAGGGAATACCCGGATGTTTTCCCAGAGGATATTCCTGAATTCCCTCCAGAGAGAGAGATTGAGTTTACCATCGAGTTGGTTCCAGGTGCGGGACCAATATCCATCGCTCCGTATCGAATGTCACCTATGGAATTGACGGAATTAAAAAGACAGATCGAAGAGCTTTTAGAAAAGGGATTCATACGACCAAGTGCGTCGCCATGGGGAGCTCCGGTCTTGTTGGTCAAGAAAAAGGATGGAAGCATGCGCTTATGCGTGGATTATAGGCAGTTGAACAAAGTGACGATTAAGAACAAGTATCCGCTGCCGAGGATCGATGATCTCATGGACCAACTACAGGGTGCAACGATATTCTCCAAAATCGACTTGCGTTCTGGATATCACCAAATTCGAGTTTGGGAACAAGATATCCCTAAGACAGCTTTTCGAACTCGTTACGGGCACTATGAATACACCGTGATGTCGTTTGGGCTGACGAATGCGCCGGCGGTATTCATGGATTACATGAATCGAATATTCCGCCCATATCTAGACAAATTTGTAGTGGTCTTCATAGATGATATACTTGTCTACTCGAAGACGGAACAAGAACATGCGGAACACTTACGGCTAGTTCTGCAAATTTTAAGAGGAAAGAAGCTCTATGCCAAGTTATCCAAATGTGAATTTTGGATGAAGGAGGTAAAATTTCTCGGCCACGTAGTGTCATCTGGAGGAATCTCTGTCGACCCAAAGAAAGTAGAAGCGATTCAATCGGGAGAGGCCAACTACAGTCTCGAAGTTAGAAGTTTTACGGGCTTACCTGGATATTATAGGCGATTCGTTAAGGATTTTTCTCGAATAGCCTTGCCCTTGACCAAGCTAACCAGAAAGAATGTCCCTTTCGAGTGGACGCCGGAGTGTGAACAGAGTTTCCAGGATTTGAAGAGAAGGTTGACCACGACACTAGTGCTAGCTTTACCAGACCCTCAAGGACCATTTGAGGTCTATTGCGATGCTTCCCAACAACGGTTAGGATGTGTGTTGATGCAAGTTGGAAGGGTGGTCGCGTATGCCTCCTGGCAATTAAAGCCACATGAAAGGAATTACCCGACTCATGACCTTGAATTAGCAGCAGTAGTGTTTGCTTTGAAAATATGGAGACATCACCTGTATGGAGTGAGGTTCGAGGTCTTTTCTGATCATAAGAGTTTGAAGTACCTTTTCGATCAAAAGGAATTGAACATGAGGCAGCGGAGATGGATGGAACTCCTTAAAGACTACGAATTTGAATTGAGATATCACCCAGGTAAGGCGAACATCGTGGTAGATGCGTTAAGCAGAAAATCATTAACTGTCGCGTGGATGATGATTAAAGAGACGGAACTTATTGAAAGTTTCCGAAATCTTAATTTGGGAACTCTTATGACCCCCCAAACTCTTCAGCTACACCAAATTCAGATAACCAGTAACTTCAAGGACCAGATTCGACAAGCACAGCAGCAAGATGCTAACTTTCAACATACGCTTAGTCTGGTGCGATCAGGAAAACTAGCAGGTTTTGCCCAAGATAAAGAAAGCATCTGGCGGTACCACGACAGAGTATATGTCCCTGAAAGGGACGATCTCCGAAAGAGAATCTTAGAAGAAGCGCATAGAGGCGAGTTTGCTGTACATCCTGGCATAACTAAGATGTATCAAGACCTCAAGAAGATGTGTTGGTGGCCAGGCATGAAGTCGGATGTAGCAAACCTTGTTGGCAAATGCTTGGTTTGTCAAAAGGTGAAAGCGGAACATCAGAAGCCTTCTGGGATGCTACAACCCTTGGAAGTCCCTGAGTGGAAGTGGGAAAGTATTTCCATGGATTTTGTAATGGGATTGCCAAGAACACCAACAGGATACGATGCCATATGGGTCATCGTGGATAGATTGACCAAGTCTGCCCACTTTCTACCCATCCGAGCGAATTATCCGTTGGAAAAATTGGCACAACTGTATATTCAAGAGATTGTAAGGCTGCATGGGACCCCTTCAACCATTATCTCCGATCGAGACCCAAGGTTTACTTCAAGGTTTTGGGGAGCCTTACAGAAGGCATTCGGTGCTAAGTTATGCCTAAGCACTGCATACCACCCGCAAACGGACGCTAAACAGAAAGGACAATTCAAACCTTGGAGGATATGTTACGAGCCTATATACTGGAGCAACGCGGGAATTGGGATCGATATCTACCATTGGCCGAGTTCGCGTACAACAATAGCTATCACGCTAGCATTGGCATGGCTCCTTACGAAGCATTGTACGGACGGAAGTGCCAGTCTCCCCTGTGCTGGTATGAGACAGGGGAATCAGCTCTACTGGGGCCCGATTTAGTCGAGCAGACTACCGAGCAGATCAAGAAAATACGGAACAAGATGCTTGTCGCTCAGAGTCGCCAGAAGAGTTACGCGGATACCAGGAGGAAACCTTTGGAATTTCAAGAAGGAGACCATGTATTTCTGAAGGTTACTCCTACAACAGGGATTGGTAGAGCTATCAAAGTCAAGAAGCTAAATCCTCGTTTTATTGGTCCCTTCCAAATCCTAAAGCGAATCGGGTCAGTGGCATACCGAGTCGCTTTGCCTCCACATCTATCGAACCTCCATGATGTTTTTCATGTCTCCCAACTCAGAAGGTATCGACCTGACCCTACGCACTCCCTTGAACCCGAATCAATAAAGTTGAAGGAAGATCTGACCTTCCATGTTCAACCAGTACGGATTGTAGACAGAAGCAGCAGACAACTCTGAAATAAATCTATACAGCTAGTAAAAGTAGCATGGGGAAAAGAAGGCGTTGAAGACTATACTTGGGAACTAGAATCGGACATGAGGAAAGAGTATCCTGAACTATTCTCCAGCACTAAATTTTGAGGACAAAATTTTTTTAAGGGGAGTGGTATTGTAACATCCGCGATTTCTGAATTCCGATCCCCTCTATTGTTGATATTTCCGATTTCCGAGTTTCCTTACATTCCGCTTCCAATCACCATATTAGCTACGACTTCCGACTTCGTTTCAAGGCTTACAAGGGACTTCTTCCGATTTCCGACCTCATGCATGCAGCTTACGCTCTCCGATTTAATGACTGAAGCTTACGATTTCCGACCTTGTAAGCGTGTATAAATTTTGACCTCCTCGGTATAAATTCCGATTTCCGATTTCGTGAGCTGAAATGAGGTGACTGATGCTTCCAACTTACGAGTTCGTTTTCGACTTCAGCACACTTTACGACTTCCGATCTTATCGATCAAAGAGTAAAATGTTCGATTTCCGACTTCGTCTCTAAGGCTCAAATGAACTGACTGTATTCCGAATTGCGACATTATGATTCACAAATGGTACGAGATCCGATCTTGAGTCCAACCTTAGTAGCTCTCACTTCTATCTTTTTCGGGTTCCAGGATAGAAATTTTATAATTCCCGAGTTCCGACCTTAAGTGCTTGGCTTCACACCAGGCGCTGCTTTCAAGTTTCAATTAGACTGAGTGTTTTCTGAGTTCTGACTTCATATACATAAGGTTCACGAGGTCCGACTTTATAGAGCGTACGAGTTCCGATTTAGTTTCCAGAATATGCTAGAAACTACTCCCACTTTAGGCGACGTGGAGAGTGGTTCTACCACACAAAGAGGGCAACCAATCACAACCTTCCAAGTTAACTCCCACTCATGCTTATATAACACACCTCCTCCTCTGATTCAGACCATTATTCACGTTGCATTCCTCTTCTCCTTCAGCTCTCTTCCTCTCTTGCTCACACACCCAAAAACTCAAGCTAAGTTCCAGCCTTTTTCACCCAATCTCCAAGAACTCAGCACAAAACACTTAAATCAAAGGTAGGGGTTTTTAATTTCTTGCATCAAATTCATGCACTTGGCTGGCTGGGCTGAATCATTTTCACCTTAATTGATGTGTGAATTAAGTAATTATGCTTGGATTAATAGAAGATTTTGAGTTAGAAGTAGAATTAGAGGAGAAAACTAAGAGAACTAAATGGATGAGGGTGCTGTCTTGGTGGAGAGTCCACGGCAGTTCATAGGGCGGAGCGTACGGCGCCGCCTACGATCGGTCAAATCCAATGAAACTATTTTTAGATGAAATTAGACATCTAGGGCTTTCCATAGACATATCATATAATAATTTTGGATCAGAATTGAGGGAGATATGGATTTTTGAATCTCGACCTAGGGTTTTGACTCTGGCTCTGGGCAGATTAGGTTATTTAGGGTAGAACTCGACCTATACTACATGAAAATGAGTGAAACCAACTTTGTTGGAAAGCTTACACATAGGAGAACAATATCCAAAGAAATTCCGAGTTTGTTATCAACTCAGTTGTTCCCAGTGATTTGAAGAAATTATCCTATGTCCAGACCAGGCCAACACAGGGCAGTTCAGAAAGGCTAAGTTTCGGGGCTTGTAACTCGAGACCCACTAAGGCAAATGAAATGGAGCTTTTTGTATATGAAAGGTTGTCCTGTTAGATTTAATATGAGACCAATTTCGTCTGATTTGAGTGAGGTTTCGATTTTTAGCGAATTTTTACTTTTAGTTGTCTGATTCTGGCTAGCCAATGGGCAGGCCGAGATAAAGTTTAGATATCTTGAGTTATAGATACCGAAATTAGATGGGACCAAAGAGGTTAGAAAATAGACACACAACCCTGTAACATACTCAAATTTGAGATCCAAATGAGTTAAAATGAAATTGTGGCATGAATTACAAGAACCGGGTTGGTTGAATATGCTGAGGCAGGATTTCTGCCTTAATGAATTTGATCTGGATTTGAGTTCTATGTTGGAATGTAAATGTGAAATTGTGTTCATTGTGATAAATTAATGTATTGATTGGCTGGCACTATTCATGGGGAAGCGGACACGTTCCGTTATGCTGCCGAAGTTTCGGTGGAACCCATGTACAAGTTATGAATTACATATACACTCTTAAGAAAGCCATGCAAGTTATGAAAAGAAGTATGTTATTATGCAAGTTCCATACTACTTGGGCCAGCCCCGGATAGAAAGTTAATGGGAATAGATCGGTGGGAAGATCGGGGAAAGTAAACCCAGCATTCCTATATAGGAACGAGCTCGATCCTGATAAGCAGACTATTACCCAGGAGTTTAAAATGGCCAAGAACTCCCAGGGGACCAAGAGAGATGGAAAATGATAGAAAGTAATGAAAGAGTCTATGAAAGAAAGTTCAAGAATGAGTCTACATGATTACATGAATGCATAAATACATGGAGTAGTTACATCAAGATGTTTACAATTGTCTGTTACAATTGCTCACTGCTATTCGTTTATTTATTTCATTTAGCATTCTATGCATTAGTATTAGTACTCTATTTCGTTTCTTATGCCAATTAAAGTAAAACCGAACCTTACCTCGGACCAGACATGTTTTTAAACTCATGAAAATGGACTTTTTAGTTTGAACACATATTTTAATAATTAAGTAAAATCCGAGGTAACTAAGAATGTATGTGATGTCAGTCCCAGTATAACCGAACCCTACTGAGAATTTTCTTGAAATTCTCACCCCATCTTGTGTCTCCCGCATCATTCTCAGATCCAGGCGATGGACTCCACAGCCACCCTTTTTATTGAGATCCCTGCACTTCAGTTCCACCATGACCTGGAGTTGGACTCTTTGTACATAGCCGGTTCGTGCAACTTTCGTCTGTATCTCTTCAGCGACAGGAACTTTGATGTTCCTTTACACCATCCTCTTCGACCCGCTACCCTTATATTGCCATCCCTCTACATATGGCGCACCCACATCCTCGCACCTCTCGCGCGCTCAAGACCACCCGTGACTCGCCTCTGAGTCACCACCGCAGGCAGATCCCGACATCCCGTTGAGTTCTGAGAGTGACCCCTCCGAGGCCACCGGCTCATCGTCCTCTTCCTCCTCGGGACCTAGCGCAGACTATACTCCGGCCGAGCCTGGCATGGCTAACGGCTACCTGACGGAGTAGCTTAGCGGCAGGGGATGTTGTACAGTATGACCCTCTTTTGGACAGCATGTAGCTTTGGGTCATGAGTTTGACTGTAGAGTTAGTAGTAGATTACGAAATGTCCTTTGAGGACCCTAGGGTATTTAGGCAGATGAGGGTATTATGGTCTTTTGATACACCAGTCCCGTATGTGTTTTCTATTTTAAAACTTTGTACGTAAACTGAAGCAGTGGCTTCTGATGTATATATATATATATATATATATATATATATATATATATTTACACATGTGTAGTGACATTATTGTACTATACTTATCTTGGTGCTATTCTGTTTGTTTCATTTTTTAATATAACAGTACGTCGTTTCGTCAATAGAGACGATTTAAAGGGAAATTAAAAACAAGAAAAGTAAGTAAAGTATCAACACAGTAACACAACCTGACTAGTTTCATGTTATGACTTAAGCATAACATAAAATTAGTAGGGTGTTACAATGTACATATTTGGTAGTTGCCGATTCTGCCTTTATTTCTTCTTCAGTAGAGATTTTGCAGTCCCACCTACTCACCTACTTTTTGACCCATCCGCTCCTTGTATTGCCATCCCACTCCACATGGCACATCCATTCCCACATCCACCCGTAGCAGCAGCAATAGTATCGGCAATAGTAGCAGCTCCCATGGCTTCGCCAACTTCACCACCACAACAAATCCTCTCCACCACACTGTCTGAGGAGGATCCATCGGAGGCGGCGAGCTTATTCTATTACCCTGTACTATACATACATACATACATATATATATATATATATATATATATATATATATATATATATATATATATATATATATATATATATATATGCTGTTCCAGTAGTTCTGTCTATTCCGCAATTTTTATTTCATTTATTTTATTTCTATTACAACGATTATCAATTACTTATTCCTCAACCAAACAGAAAATAATTAAATGAACAGTTAACTCTGTATAGGTAATTAACATTAAATCAGAAAATGGAATTTAATTAGACTGCCATACATAATAACTTATCAAGTAATATATTATGACTTAAGCATAGTATTTTATCTAGTAAGGTGTTACATGATTGGCATTCAATTGGGCTATTAAGAGTTTGACCCACTTAATTAGAGATTCACTCATCTTAATTAAGCATTCTCTTAATTTCTCTTCTCATAATTACCACATTAATCCCTTAATTAAGCTCTAATCCATTAATTGCTTATTAAGTGCCTAATTACTCAAGGGTACTGAGGTAATTTAACATGAAGGAAAATTAAGGATGTTACACAAGCGATCTCCAGTTCCAAGCCCTGAGTTTAAGTAAAATAAGCAATCTCCAATTTGAGCTCCAAACTCAAGCAGAACAGACGGTCTCAGGTTTTGAGCTTCGAGTTCAAGCAGAACAAGCGGTCATCGGTTCTGAGATTCGAGCTCAAATAGAATAGACAATCTCAGATTCTGAGATTAGCGCTTAAGTAGAACAAACGATCTCATGTTTTGAGATCCGAGTTTTGGCAGAATGGAAGATAATTTAGCGCAATGGAAATTAGGGATATAACACCTACCAAAAACTGGAGGTGTAAGTACAAGAGGATTTGCAAAGCATTCTTTAATTTGGCCAAAGGTTTTTTGTTGTTCCTCATCTCAAGTAAACTCTTTGGCTGCTTTTAACCTCAATAGAGGCAATAAAGCTTTCTTCTTGCTAACTTAGTTTATTATGAACCTCTTCAGAAAGTTAACTTTTCCAATCAAGCTTTATAATTCTTTCTTATTCCTAGGAGGTCTTGCTTCCAACGTAGCCTTTATTTTCTTTTTATCTACTTCAATCCCTTGACTGTGAACTAGAAAGCCTAGGAAGGTTCTAGGCAAAACTCCAAAAGCATACTCGGCTAAATTCATTTTCAAGGAATGCTGCCACATTCTTATGAAAGATTGCTCTAAATAGGCTAAGTGCTGTGAAAAGTCAGCAGACTTTACTGCCACATCATTGATATATACTTCCATATTTTCTCTTATTAGATTGTGGAATATTAGATTCATTTCCCTTTGATAGGTTGTCCTTGCATTCTTTGTCCAAATGGCATGACAACCTACTCAAAGATTCTAATGGATCTTGGGCAACGAAATGCTATTTTATGAATATCTTCTTCGGCTAAATAAATCTAATTATAGCCTGAACATCCATCCACAATAGTTAACATTCCATTATTAGCTATTGCATTACCTAGCATATCAGCTATAGGCAATACATATTCATCTTTAGGCATAGCTAAGTTTAAGTTCCTAAAATCTATACAAATCCTAACTTGCCTATTTTTCTTACTTATGGGGACTATATTTGACAACCAATTCATATATCTAAATATCCTAATAAACCCTACCTTAAACAACCTTTCAATCTCTCCCTTTACCTTCAGTAAAAGTTCTAGGTTGAGCCTTCTTGTTGGTTGCTTGTGTGGTTTGTACCTTCTTTGATAAGTAGCCAATGCTCTACTAATTCTGAACACAGTCTTGGTATCTCATGGTAATCCCAAGCAAAACAATCGTGATATCTTTTGATAAGCTGAACCAGTTGATCTCGGCTCTTCTTTGGTAGCAAGCCACTAATATTTCCATTCTTGGTTCTTTATTTGTTCCCAAATTGTGTTCCACCAGAGGATATTGGGCTTCAAAATTGGGCTTCTTTTCTACCATAGCTGGTTTATCCTGCCTATTCTATTCTTCCTTATTCTTCTCTTCTGCAGGGTCTTTCTCGGCTAATTGTGTTCACATAATACCTTCTAGAATTCTTGATTGAACAAAGTAACATGTTAGTTTTTGCAAGACCTTTTGCAGTACTTGTTCTTTAAGCTCTATCACTCTAATTCTTCTTAGGCCATAGATCGACCTCTACTGTGACTTCAAACCTGTCCAATGATAAATCAAAGAACTTGATGGAGTCTCATGTAACATCTTCCGGCTAGGAGATAGGCTCAATCTTTGGAGATTAAAACATCGCATCCTGTATCCTTACATCAATTGTGAAAAGCAAAGGATCTACATCTACCACTTCAACTTGATCACCATTCTAGAATTGAAGCTAATGGATGGAGTATGGAAGGCATGCATTGATCAACATAAATCCACTTTCTACCTAGCAAGATAGTGTACCATGGCTTAGTATCCACTACAAAGAACATGGTGTTAGTTGTCTTGGACCCCACTATGAGCTCGGCAATGAGGAAACCCAGTGTCGAAGTACTTCCCCTGGTGAAGTTAAACATGGTCATATTAGTCTCCTTGAAGTCCTTGTGGTTTTTCCCAAGCTTCTTAATCATACTATAAGGCATCACATTTAACACAACTCCTCCATCAATCAAAACTTCTGATGGGCTTTCCATTTACATGACCCTTGATGCAGAGAAGCTTGAAATGTCCAGGCTTGGTCTACTTCTTGAATTTTATCTCCTCTGGCTCTGTTGTGGCCAAAGCTGCATATTTGGCCTCTTCTACTATTACATTTCCCTCCAAAAACCAGGAGTTACCATCTTGATTGGAAATTTAAAAGGAATAATCTCAACCGTAGCTACAACAGTTAGGTTATCCTGAAAGTCATCTAACAACTCATCATTATGCAGCAAATCATCTTGCAGATTTTCTAAATACTCACTTTCTCAGATGAATTCTATGCCCTCGACAAGTAGAGCCTCAATATCTAGCTCCTCTATCGGCTTGGCAACCATTTTTGTCCAAATTCTTGGACAACTCAGTGGCTTGCTCCAGCTTCAAAGTAGTATTTCTCAATCTTCTTGGATTACTCGAGCATAACCGTTATACCCATTATCTTTTCTTTTGTCCTTCTTCACTACAGCCTCCTCTTTTGGGTGCTAGTTAGTGGTGGTTTTTGCTCTTCCTTCAACTTTTACTTTTCTAGTTGTCAGTTTACCACCTACTTTTCTACCTTGATCTCCCTTCTTGGTTAATCATTTTCCTCGCTTGAGATTGCTCGTTGTTTAGTATTGTAATTTTGAGAGAAGGAGGCCCTTTCTCAAAATGAAATTCTACAGCACATTTAAGCTCTCTCGACAAAGGGTGATAAGTGATTTTGGGCGTTACAACTTGTTCAAGCCTTTTGCCTTTCTCATCGTGAGCTTTCTAGGCTAGACTAGGATGACTAAGTTCTTTTCTAGGCTGACTATGTTACCCAATACTCCCTTAAAATTGGCTTGTATACTGCAGCCTCTAGAAGACATTGACCCCTTGGCTAGTATTCAACCCCTCAATTGCTTAGGGTTTCACAGCCTTTGCCTTACAAATTGTCTTCTAAGAAAGCATGGCTTCATCTTTCTCTTTTTGCTTACATTCCCATCTAGGGACTTTGCTTTCTTTTTTCTCCTTCCGAGATATAAAGATTGACACCATGTTTATAGACAAGCCAAATGGATTGGTGTCTACAGTCATGTCTGCTTTGTCAAGCAATTTGAACCTCCTTTACTTCAAGGCCTTTTGAATAGGGTTTCTAAAGACTGTTTAATTGTTAATGGTATAGGTCTAAGAATGATGCCACTTCTAATAATTCTTGCCTTTTATCTCATCGCGTGGAGGTGTTTTATGGCCTTTTGGAAGCTTGATTTGCTTGTCTTTCACAAGGCAATCAAATATCTGGTCTGCCTTACATCTTGATCAGAAAAGAATCAATGGAAAAAGAATCAGAATTGATCAATATATCTTTCAGAACAAATGAACAGGAAACTAAAGACTAAACATAAATGAAATGCCAAACAAATAAGCCTCATTATTGGGTTTGGCCACCACTTTACCTTTGGAAGGTGTCAAGGCAGGGCAGGTATATGGCTTGCCATGTACAAACTCGGCTATCATGATGTCTACCCATACCTCAGGCTCTTCCCAAACATTCTCCTCGACTAAGTCACAATTTATGATTAAGATCATCTGTGGTCCTTTAGGCCTGGCATGGTTAGATATTCACTGTTCCTTCTCCACAATGCATTGTTCCACTCTAGAAGCTTAGGATGACAGTTATGCTATGTCTGAATATTCTATGGCCACTAGTCTTTCCCTCAATTAAGAATGCATATTGTTGATGATAGTGGAAGCACGGTTGAACTTAGGTGACTGGATCTTGCATCGACTTTTCACTCTCCTGAATTGCTCTAAGAAATCAGCCACTAATTAGTTAGGGAATTGCTTAAGACTTGTTAGCTCGACAATAGATATCTCAAGCTAAGGCTTATAAAAGTGATCATGGAAATGTCTTTTCATATCTGCACAGCTTTGGATTGAGTTTTTAGCCAAAAGAGGAATATTAGAAGAAAGCAATCCTTGTAAGAGATAATGGACAATTACAGCTTGTAATATCATTTTGGCTCGCCTCACCACACTGTGCCATAAAGTGGCTTACATGTTCTATTTTAAACTTCCCATGTTCACCAAAAAATGTGGACAAGTCCGAGGTTTTGTATCCTCTTGGCAAAAGAATCATATCAACACAATTAGGGTATGGCTTCCTATACACTAGCATGTTCAATAGTCTGAGTTGGACACCAAAATGTTGCCTGATAGCTTCAACAATCATATTGGGTTTCTATCAAAGGCTGACCATTCGCTTGAGAGTCTATTTACACTGGTAGTGGAACCTCTTACCTATATGCAGCTTGGCTATTAGGCCCTTGTATATTGAAATTTTGGGGTAGGGGAATGTGAGTACTCTATTCAAGATATACAGTCCAAGTTAATGTATGCGAGTTTTGAGGTTGTGAACACATATTTTGGTTTGAGTAAGTATACATTGGCCCTCCGATAATGGTTATGGGCAGTTACTGAGCATATGGCATGTTAATGCTATTAATTGCTCCTGCATATGTTAATCCCATTCATTCCATGACCACCCACTGCAGGTGGATTGTGGGTTGTCTTACATGCATTCCCACTCGAATTAGTGAATAGTGCCCGGCAATCCAATGCTTCCTAGAACATTGGGTGATTAGGCCATATACCCTTCGCTGATTAGCTGAGGCATTACCACTGGCAATGTTTTCCCATGGCACAGCTCATGTGGAATTATCCCTTATATTAGCTTCTTGTTGGGTTACTTGGATCTCATTGTGAACTATGGGCTTAACAATATCGACTACTTACTTGGATAATTCAAGCATGATGTCATTTAGCCCCATATCGATTTGCTCACTATGAAAGGCATGGTCATAAATAGTCGATTGCCTTTTTCATCCCCTAGGTGTTGGGGAATTACTTGAAGAAGAAGCAGCTATGCTAAACATAGGCTGGGGCATAGGGTCCTGTGTAACATCCCGATTTCCGAGTTCGGCTTCGCGCTCAGGATTGATCCATCCCGATTTCCGACTTCATCCGTGAAACACAGATAAGACATTATTCCCGAGTTCCGAGTTAGTCTGGCTGAATCCTCGACTTCATGTCCGGTACGATTTCCGAATTCGTCTGTATCATTTTCCACGACTTCCGAGTTTAACCCTCAAGTCCGGACACATGAACGTAATTCAATAAGATTCGACTTCATGTCTCAAGGAAAATGTACACGACTTCCGATTTAAGCTTCAATTTTGATTTTGAACGATTTCCGACTTCGAGGTATATACGGGCACAAGTTCCGACCTTAGTGTTGAACTCAATTGGAGTGGACACGAGTTCGGACTCTTGAGTAAACCATCAGTCACACGAGTTCCGATTTTATATCCAGCATTGGCATTCCCGAGTTTATTCCGAGATTATAGGATTGCGACTTACATGAGTTGCGACCTCCGAGCTAAGATAACAAGGTTCAAAACAGAGTACGAGGTTTCCGAGTTAGAATAGGGAATTCAAATTATGTGATTGTAATCTTTCGACTTCCTAATCCGACATTGATGCAAGATTTCCTCAAGACACAAACAAGGTGATACGAGTCCCGACGTTAGGATTCAGTCCCAAGGTGAAGTAAGAGCGACACGAGTTCCGACCTTAAAGCGTAATATGGACGAGTTCGCTTGAAGTAGGATGGATGCGAGTTGCGATTTCGTTTCCAGAATATGCTAGAAACTGCTACCACTTAGGCGACGTGGAGAGTGATTCTACCATACAAAGAGGGCAACCAATCACAACCTTCCAAGTTAACTCCCACTCATGCTTATATAACACACCATCCTCCTTTGAATCAGACCATTATTCACGTTGCTTTTCCTCTTCTCCATCAGCTCTCTTTTCTCTTGCTCACACATCCAAGACTCAAGCTAAGTTCCAGCCTTGTTCATCCAAACTCCAAGTTTCAGCACTTAGCCAAATCTTGCTCCAAAAAGGTAGGATTCTATTTCTGTTCTTGAATTACTTGTACTATGATTGCATGAAACTATATCCTTCTTCTTGTATTTGGTGGATTATTGGATGTGTATGATTGGATTAATATGGGATTAATATGAAATTTTGAGTGGGAATTAGAATTAGAAGAAGAAAACTAAGAGAAATGGATGGATGAGGGTGCTGCCTTGGTGGAGAGCCCACGGCAGTCCGTACGACGGAGTGTAGGGCGCCGCCTACAATCGGTCAAATCCGATGAAACCATTTTTAGATGAAAGTAGACATTCAGGGCTTTCCATAGATATATCATATAAGGTTATTGGATTAGTATTGAGAGAGATACGAATTTTTGAAGTTTGACCTAGGGTTCAGGATCTTCATCCGAGCAGGGTGACTTGAGGAGGGTATAACTCACCCTATACAACTCCAAATCGAATGAAACTAAATTTGTTAGAAAGCTTACACACAGAGGAACACCCCAATATAAGATTCCGAGTTTGTTATGGTCCCAATTGTTCCCAGTGATTCGATGAAGTTGTCCTATGTCTAATTCAGACCAACACAGGGTAGTTCAGGAAGGTCGAGTTTCAGGACTTATATCTTGAGGTGTACTTAAGCAAATGGA
The DNA here is from genome assembly GCA_031439595.1 of Pterocarpus santalinus. NCBI lineage: Eukaryota > Viridiplantae > Streptophyta > Magnoliopsida > Fabales > Fabaceae > Pterocarpus > Pterocarpus santalinus. The sequence continues at coordinate 31,410,374 of CM062523.1, read as the reverse complement.
GTGAAACTTGTGGCAAATGAAAGGTTGTCCTGTTAGCTTTGATATGAGACTAATTTCGTAAGATTTGAGCTTAGTTTCGATTTTAGTGAATTTATATTCCCAGGAGTGTAATTCGGGCTAGTGACTGAACAAGCTGAAGTAAAAGCTGAATATCTTGAATTATATAAATCAGAATGGCATGGGACCAAAAGAGGTTAGAAAGTAGACATATAGGGCTATGACATATCCAAATTTCAGCTTTGAATGAGTTGAATAGAGATAAAGGTGGATTATACAAGATTCGGGCAGAACCGAATAGAATTGGTAGAATGGCCAAAATGATAATTTTACAAGTGTTAGTGGAACATATAAGGTTTGAATTGAGGATTGCCAGCTTGACATTGTTATATGTGTGTTAAGTTGATTATGTTGCTTTGACTAATTTGTCCGTGAAATGCTGGCACTATTCATGGGGAAACGGACCTGATCCGTTATGCTGCCGGATTTACGGCAGAAGTCTAAGAAGTCATGAATGTTTAAATGTAAGGATGGATTGAAATATAAAGGGGTATATAGAAACCCTATATTTAAGAATGACATAATTATGTTATGAGGTATATGAGAGTAAGTGATGTAGCATATGTATAACTATGCTTGAATATGTTTGAGAATGAAAGAACGTGAATGTATTGAATGTGAATCCCTTTACTTGGAGGCAGTTATTTGAAATCCCTCCTTGTGAAGGCAGTTAAGTGATAAAGATATGAATCCCTTCACTTGGAGGCGATTGCACTTGAATCCCTCCCCGTGAAGGCGATTAAGACGATGAGATCCCTTTACCTTGGAGGCACGTGGTCGATGAGATCCTCTATGTTGAAGGCACGTGGTCAGATGAGATCCCTCTATGTTAAAGGCACGTGGTCAGAAGCGATCCCTCAATTTTGAGGCACGTGACCAGAATCGATCCCTTTAGCTAGAGGCACGTGACCAGAATCGATCCCTTCAGCTAGAGGCACGTGACCAGAATCGATCCCTCCAAGACTAGAGGCACGTGAATCCCCTTGGGTGAGTCGGTGTGGCGACGGTCACGGTGATGCCGACGAGCTCACTCCAAGGCCAGGCTACCCATGGCGATAAATGCACCCTAGGGACGGCGATACGTAACGCCTAGGTGTGCCAAGTAAAAGACTAAAGACTAAAGATTAACGTATATGCAAGCACCCCAGTCATATGAGGCATGGTATCGACCCAGCTAGTGTGAGTACAGGGGATAGAACTTATATAAGGCATGGTATGATGCTGCACTTGAGGACGGCGATACGTAACGCTCAAGTGTAGATAGATCCAAGCACCCTAGGGACGGCGATACGTAACGCCTAGGTGTGCCGAATGAAAGAAAAGTAAAATTTTATGTATATGTATGAATTCAAGTGCAAGTTAAGTTAGGTACAGATGTTATGTTCCCAGCAGATTAATGTTATGTGCGTTTTATATGTTGAAGTTATTATCCCGGGTATTATTCATGAAATAATCTTGTGTACATTTTCCCAAAGGACCAGTATATGAGTAAAAATGAACTTTGCTTCGGATAAGACATTTTTCGAAATGTAAAATTAAACAATTTGTGCTGCATGTTCATCTATTTTCAAAATAAACCGAAGCAAACTGGAGACGACCATGATGACATTATGTATGAAGATTAGAGAATCCTACTGAGAATTTTATAATTCTCACTCCTATTTCCATGTTGTCTCCAGATGATTTTAGAAGTTTCCAAGGCCGGTGAAGTTCTTTGTCAGGCGAGGTCCGGCTGTGCAAAGAATAGCCCCAGGGTATGGTACTATGACTTAAGCATAGTACTGTGCTTAGGAGGGTGTTACATTAATGGTATCAGAGCAGTTCTATCCTCTCCGGACCTGAGGATTTGGACTGACTACGTTTCCAGTGTACTCTGGAATTTTTAGAAGATGAGAGAATGTCATGTGAACGATCTTATCTGCTTAGATAAGATATAGGATAGGAAATTAAATTAGATATGCATGACCGCCTAACTGTGATTGTTATTGGTTGCTGTCACACTTAACTTATTGTTGAGCCTGATCAACTCAATGCTTTGTTGTGTGTGACTAGGAACTAATGGCTTCCAGAGGGCGTGGTAGGCCACGAACTGTACCCACTCCCGAAGATCCTGCTAATCTTATGGATACAATGCGTGAAATGGCTCACGCCATGCGGGAGCAAGCCGCTGCAGCTCATCAAATGATGGACCAGTTGGGTAGGCGACCCGAGGCCAGCCGTGTAGGAAATCCACATGGCCTAGGATTAGACTTGGAATATCTCAAGTTTGCGGAACTCAGAAAAGCAAACCCACCTAGTTTTAGAGGAGCTTTCAATCCTGACAAGGCTGACGAATGGATTAAGGCAATGGAAAAGGTTTTCTCTGTTTTGGATTGTACAGATCGCCAGAAAGTAGCATTTGCCACTTATATGCTCGAAGCAGATGCAGAATTCTGGTGGAATGGTGTGAAGCGACTATTAGAAGGATCCCAGACGGAGATCACCTGGATTGTGTTCAAGGATGCTTTCTACCAGAAATACTTTCCTCCATCAGTTCGAAATGCTAAGGAACTGGAATTTATGCAACTCCGCCAGGGAAGCAATAGCGTGTCAAAGTACATCGCTAAGTTTGAGGAGTTATGTAAGTTTTCCACAATCTATCAGCGGAATCCAGACGAGACGTGGAAGTGCGTCAAATTTGAAGGTGGACTGAGGGAAGATATCCTCGCCACAATATGCCCTATGGAAATCAGGGATTTTCCTACATTAGTAAACAAATGCAGACTTGTGGAGAACTGTAACAAGAAATTGGAGAATTCCCAGTCTGACACGTATGGAAAGAGGCTTGCACCTGAAAACCAGGAACTTGAATATGCCTCACCACCAAAGAAACGGCATCAATTTAATGGACGTGGGGATAAACAGTTTCAAGGGCCAAGCGTAGGGCAAACTTGCTCTAAGTGTGGAAAGTATCATGGAGGAAGGCCTTGTCTGGCCGGACAGAATGTATGTTTCAGGTGTGGCAAGCCAGGACATATGATTAGAGAATGCCCTGAACACCAACCATCGACTCCTAAACCGCAACGTTAAGAGAGGGTCTTCACTATAAACGCGGAGGAAGCGACATCCCAGAGGAGTCATCACAAAGATTAGGGATAACCAAGTACAAGGGTCCTCTTTTTGTAAAATTTCGTTATGTTAGATTATATAACTAGGTCGACTGTATTTTCCTTGACTATGTTTCTTCAATTTCAGTATGTTTGTGTGTGAACTTTCTTTCAAACTCTTACGGCAATAGATGGCCAATTTTGCAATCGAATTTTGAGGACAAAATTTTTTAAGGAGGGTAGTAATGTAACATCCCGATTTCCGAGTTCAAGCCGCTCAGGATTGATCCATCCCGATTTCCGACTTCATCCGTGAAACACAGATAAGACATTATTCCCGAGTTCCGAGTTAGTCTGGCTGAATCCTCGACTTCATGTCCGGTACGATTTCCGAATTCGTCTGTATCATTTTCCACGACTTCCGAGTTTAACCCTCAAGTCCGGACACATGAACGTAATTCAATAAGATTCGACTTCATGTCTCAAGGAAAATGTACACGACTTCCGATTTAAGCTTCAATTTTGATTTTGAACGATTTCCGACTTCGAGGTATATACGGGCACAAGTTCCGACCTTAGTGTTGAACTCAATTGAGTGGACACGAGTTCGACTCTTGAGTAAACCATCACCACACGAGTTCGATTTTATATCCAGCATTGGCATTCCCGAGTTTATTCCGAGATTATAGGATTGCCAGTTACATGAGTTCCGACCTCCGACCTAAGATAACAAGGTTCAAAACAGTGTACGTGGTTTCCGAGTTTGAATTGGGAATTCCGAAATTATGTGATTGTAATCTTTCGACTTCCGGAATCCGACATTGATGCAAGATTTCCTCAAGACACAAACAAGCTGATACGAGTCCCGACGTTAGGATTCAGTTCCAAGCTCAAGTAAGAGCGACACGAGTTCCGACCTTAAGCGTAATATGGACGAGTTCCGGCTTGAAGTAGGATGGATGCGAGTTCCGATTTCGTTTCCAGAATATGCTAGAAACTGCTACCACTTAGGCGACGTGGAGAGTGATTCTACCATACAAAGAGGGCAACCAATCACAACCTTCCAAGTTAACTCCCACTCATGCTTATATAACACACCATCCTCCTTTGAATCAGACCATTATTCACGTTGCTTTTCCTCTTCTCCATCAGCTCTCTTTTCTCTTGCTCACACATCCAAGACTCAAGCTAAGTTCCAGCCTTGTTCATCCAAACTCCAAGTTTCAGCACTTAGCCAAATCTTGCTCCAAAAAGGTAGGATTCTATTTCTGTTCTTGAATTACTTGTACTATGATTGCATGAAACTATATCCTTCTTCTTGTATTTGGTGGATTATTGGATGTGTATGATTGGATTAATATGGGATTAATATGAAATTTTGAGTGGGAATTAGAATTAGAAGAAGAAAACTAAGAGAAATGGATGGATGAGGGTGCTGCCTTGGTGGAGAGCCCACGGCAGTCCGTACGACGGAGTGTACGGCGCCGCCTACAATCGGTCAAATCCGATGAAACCATTTTTAGATGAAAGTAGACATTCAGGGCTTTCCATAGATATATCATATAAGGTTATTGGATTAGTATTGAGAGAGATACGAATTTTTGAAGTTTGACCTAGGGTTCAGGATCTTCATCCGAGCAGGGTGACTTGAGGAGGGTATAACTCACCCTATACAACTCCAAATCGAATGAAACTAATTTTGTTAGAAAGCTTACACACAGAGGAACACCCCAATATAAGATTCCGAGTTTGTTATGGTCCCAATTGCTCCCAGTGATTCGATGAAGTTGTCCTATGTCTAATTCAGACCAACACAGGGTAGTTCAGGAAGGTCGAGTTTCAGGACTTATATCTTGAGGTCTACTTAAGCAAATGGAGTGAAACTTGTGGCAAATGAAAGGTTGTCCTGTTAGCTTTGATATGAGACTAATTTCGTAAGATTTGAGCTTAGTTTCGATTTTAGTGAATTTATATTCCCAGGAGTGTAATTCGGGCTAGTGACTGAACAAGCTGAAGTAAAAGCTGAATATCTTGAATTATATAAATCAGAATGGCATGGGACCAAAGAGGTTAGAAAGTAGACATATAGGGCTATGACATATCCAAATTTCAGCTTTGAATGAGTTGAATAGAGATAAAGGTGGATTATACAAGATTCGGGCAGAACCGAATAGAATTGGCAGAATGGCCAAAATGATAATTTTACAAGTGTTAGTGGAACATATAAGGTTTGAATTGAGGATTGCCAGCTTGACATTGTTATATGTGTGTTAAGTTGATTATGTTGCTTTGACTAATTTGTCCGTGAAATGCTGGCACTATTCATGGGGAAACGGACCTGATCCGTTATGCTGCCGGATTTACGGCAGAAGTCTAAGAAGTCATGAATGTTTAAATGTAAGGATGGATTGAAATATAAAGGGGTATATAGAAACCCTATATTTAAGAATGACATAATTATGTTATGAGGTATATGAGAGTAAGTGATGTAGCATATGTATAACTATGCTTGAATATGTTTGAGAATGAAAGAACGTGAATGTATTGAATGTGAATCCCTTTACTTGGAGGCAGTTATTTGAAATCCCTCCTTGTGAAGGCAGTTAAGTGATAAAGATATGAATCCCTTCACTTGGAGGCACTTGCACTTGAATGCCTTCCTGTGAAGGCAGTTAAGACGATGAGATCCCTTTACCTTGGAGGCACGTGGTCAGATGAGATCCCTCTATGTTGAAGGCACGTGGTCAGATGAGATCCCTCTATGTTAAAGGCACGTGGTCAGAAGCGATCCCTCAATTTTGAGGCACGTGACCGTAATCGATCCCTTTAGCTAGAGGCACGTGACCGTAATCGATCCCTCCAAGACTAGAGGCACGTGAATCCCCTTGCGGGTGAGTCGGTGTGGACGGCAGTCACGGGTGATGCCGAGCTCACTCCAAGGCCAAAGCTACCCAAGGCGATAAATGCACCCTAGGGACGGCGATACGTAACGCCTAGGTGTGCCAAGTAAAAGACTAAAGACTAAAGATTAACGTATATGCAAGCACCCCAGTCATATGAGGCATGGTATCGACCCAGCTAGTGTGAGTACAGGGGATAGAACTTATATAAGGCATGGTATGATGCTGCACTTGAGGACGGCGATACGTAACGCTCAAGTGTAGACAGATCCAAGCACCCTAGGGACGGCGATACGTAACGCCTAGGTGTGCCGAATGAAAGAAAAGTAAAATTTTATGTATATGTATGAATTCAAGTGCAAGTTAAGTTAGGTACAGATGTTATGTTCCCAGAAGATTAATGTTATGTGCGTTTTATATGTTGAAGTTATTATCCCGGGTATTATTCATGAAATAATCTTGTGTACATTTTCCCAAAGGACCAGTATATGAGTAAAAATGAACTTTGCTTCGGATAAGACATTTTTCGAAATGTAAAATTAAACAATTTGTGCTGCATGTTCATCTATTTTCAAAATAAACCGAAGCAAACTGGAGACGACCATGATGACATTATGTATGAAGATTAGAGAATCCTACTGAGAATTTTATAATTCTCACTCCTATTTCCATGTTGTCTCCAGATGATTTTAGAAGTTTCCAAGGACGGCTGAAGTTGCTGTCAGACGAGGTCCGCTCAGGTAACAGTAACAGCTCCAGGGTATGGTACTATGACTTAAGCATAGTACTGTGCTTAGGAGGGTGTTACATCCTGCATCGGTTGTGAACCTACGCCCTTTGAAGGGGTACAAGATGTTGTCAATGTGGTTACCTGTGGACCTCCAGGCCTCTGGTTCTTCTATTTAGATGGCTGTGGACTTAGCATAATTGTTTTTCCTAATCTAAGGATCATACACCAAGTATAATCTAACCTGGATTTTGAAAATTTTGCTTAATCTATTGGAGTTCCACTGAGCGTGCCAAAAAATATGTTCGGGCTATTTCTTGGCTATGGGTGAATTGGTGTGCTAGGCATGCCAAACTTTGAAATCAGCTAACCAAAACCCCTCAAATCTAAGAGTCAAATGATTACTCCAAGGAGGGAATTTTGCTCCTTGAATATGGATTCCCAAGTTACTCAAAAAAGCACTTGGCTAAGATGAAACACGAGTGTAACCAAAACCACAAATAAAAAGTAGGAATAGTGCAACTAGCAAAACTTGTATTAAACTTCTAACCAATTGTGATAAGTGTCCTTCTTAAGCTTCCATGGCTAATCCGTGTGGAAAGCTTAATGAAAGGAATTAGTACAAGCGAGGGGCGAAATGACTAAAAGGCTAAAACTAAAATGGCATGGAAAAGTAAAAGTACAAGTAAAGTAAAACAAAGTAAATACGACAATAAGTTATGTTGAATCGAGGATCATTGAAATGGCTAAGTCTTGCTCCATTTATAGGCAAGATTTCCTCAATAATTGCTCTTGGGTAACTACCATTGTTGCATGCTAGTTCCCTTAGTTAGCTTGTTCACCAAGATTGTGTAGTTGAGAGGCTGACACACGTCCACTTAATCTGAATTCAGCCAATTGGTACTTATGCTATGCCGAGACCTTCTTCGGCCATGCCATCTTAAGGCTCGGCTAGTGCTAGTGGCAAAGTCAACATCACACTCAACTAAGTTTTATCCTTGGTCGAGGGCATTTGACAATTTTTTGATGCCAACAATTTTTAAGATGTTATTGTTATAACAATACTAAAAAATTAGTATCATAATAAGAAGATATTTTAGCCAATATTAAATTTTTAATATATTAGCTGCATAAAAAAATTTAATGTACTATCAAGGTAAATAAATTTCTATAGTTACTTAATCATGTATATTGCAGCATATAATAATATTATTTGAATTTTTAATTATTAATATATTATTTAGATAGGAAAATAATAGAAAAAAAAGATAATATTTTTTAGATAAATAGAAATAGCGGAGAGAGAATATTAATTAAGTAAGAGAAATAATTAAAGTAGTACTTAATGTAAGTAAATTAAATTGCAAAATTGTTTAGAATCATAAATTGGTTAAAAAGGAGAGAAGTGGATTCTTTGTCCAAGACAAAATATATATCTTGCTAAGCTCCATATGAAGGTGTAGGGGTTAGCATTTCATATATATAAATACTCTTTTATTTTGTATTTTGTCCATATTATTTACATATATTATTACGACTTTTTCTTTTTTTGGGTATAACAATGGCAATGATGTACCCAAACCCCTCACCATTAGATCACTCCTAATGACTTTAATTGCAGCTTATTTAAACATAATTAACATATTAGGTGTACTAATAATAATTAGAGTAAACCCTCCAAATTAGTCCCTAACAATATTATTAGTGAACAGATTGGTCCCTGATAAAATAAATTAGTCTTAAGGTCCCTAACAATTGCAAAAATTAGACACTTTAGTTTCCAACTTACTTGTAACTAGTAAAAAGTGCGATGTATAGGTTGTATATTGACTATGACATCCTAACTCCATCCCATATGGCACCAACACTCATAAACAAGCAACAAAAAAAAAAAAAAAAAACAAAACTAACTAAACTTAGGTTTTTTGATTCTCTTTTTGGAGTTCGTTGATTGATTTTGCCATCTGGATGTTACAACCACAATAAAGGAGAAGGCACAACACTTTGAAGTTGACATAGAGTTTGATTTTTTTGCTATTGATAGCCAATGGTTAGTAATTGCAATTGTAGAGGAGATGAGGTTTAGTGCTGTGTCATCCTGTTATAGGTCAATGTGTTGGGATTTTTTTTTTTTTTGGATGCTTAGGTATGTTTAAGGGATGCCACATAGGATTGGGCTAGAATATCCTAGTCAGTATGTAATCTATTACGCTCTTTATCAATTGCAAGTGAGTTAGAGAATAAAATGTCTAATTTTGCAATTGTCAAGTGTAACACCCTAATAAACTCATACTACGCTTAAGTCATATTAAGGTGTTCTATTAGTTGTTACTTATGCTCGTGGAAAACTAAACTTTATTTATAAATTAAGTTACACAAAAAATATGGTAAAATTTTTTTTGAAATATATCATCGCTTTTCAGTGTTTTGGAAAATAAAGCCTTGAGCGAGAAGATAGATATAAACGAGCGTGTTACATAAATTTAAGTCATAAAATAAGGGAACAATGGATAAATAGAAATATAATGCATTCACCTTACTTAAACAACCATATATATAAAGTCTCATAATATTCAACAATACATGAAAAGGAAACTTATGGTCATGCCATGGCCCCAAAATATCAAGCATACGCAAATATGACAAATTTCGTCACAAAATGAAATACATAAGATAAGGAGCAATAATAAAATAGCCCCAAGTAGACATGTTTTGGTTTCTTTGCCCTCTCCACACTCTTCGATCAGATGAAATCAGGTCCTCGAGTGCCTGGTTCCCCTCGCTCCTCGGCCTCAGGGAACATGAAGAGCACGGATGATACGAGGGTGCTTGCTGATTACCTCTATGCGACGATGACGACGACCGGGAGTACAACTGGCTATTGAAGCATGTTCCTCAGACGTAATGGGGTGATGCTCAAGGAGTGGCGGCGAAACGGCTGCGGCCCTCAGAGTGGCTATGGAACTCATGTCGACCACGGGAATCACCGGCTGCGGCACGGGCTCAGCTGCAGGTGGGTCCAAAGACATCGGCTCCAACTCAATATCTGGCAAGGGACCGGGGGGAAAATCCCAAGGACCCAGTGGCTGTACAAGTATGCCGAAGAAATGTCTACTGGGGGTGGCAGAATATCAGGCTCCTCTCCCTCATATATACGACCCAAGTAAAAGTAGGTGCGGACTACCGTGGTGGTCGTAGCCACGATAGCCTAGGCATCAACATCGTAGGTCCACTTATGTAATGTCCCCGAGTTTCGAATTCCGAGCTACCACCTTATTTCCAAGGGTCAAAAGAAATGACACGATGTCCGACCTCCGACTTCGAGTTTCAAATATAGTATACATGGTCTACGACTTCTGACTTCATCTTTGGAACGAGTATACATGGTTTCTGACCTCCGAGTTTATAGCCAAGATCAATAAGAATGAACACTAGTTCCGACATCAAAAGGTGTATATGAGTTCCAGTCTCCAAAACTACTTATAAGAGCTTTTCGTTTCTACTGATGTTCCCGAGTTTGAGCTTAGGGCCGACTTCCGATATTGAATTGAGCTCCGGAATTATATAAGTTCTGACTTCCCTATTTGGATGTTTTGATTCCCGACTTCCGGGATTCAAGTACAAGATTTCATATTTTGATACTCACTTTCGATTTCCGGTATTAGGCCGTCTTCAAGTTTCAAATCAAATAGACATTATTACCGACTTCTGACTTCACCTAAGTTTCCAATAAAATGATGTGATTCCCGATATAAAGAGAACGTGCCCGAGTTCCGATTTAAGATAAAGTGAGAACGAGTTCCACTTTTAGGTGACGTGGAGAATGGTTTAGCCACAAAAGAGAGAGACATAGCTGAACTTCACCTACAAGAAATTCAGCCAATCAATACTCACAATTCCAACTACCCTCTTTATGTTTAAATAAGATCTTTCCTTCTCATTCCATGCTGATTATGCCTCCCTCTTCCATTCCAACTTCCTCCCTTCTCCTTTCACTTTACTCCAACAATCTTCAAGTCTTGACAAGGTTCCATCAACCCAAACTCAAATCCAGCAAGATCACTCCTAAAGGAGGTAGGATTCATTTTCTATTCTTGATTTCTCTAAACTATTGCTGCATGCAATTTCATTCTTCTTGACGTATTTGATGTTATATTGGATGTATATGATGGATTATGATTGGATTAACATGAAATATTGAGTTGGGATTAAGGTTAGAAGGAGAAATCTTGAAGAAGTGGAAATTTGGGATACTGTTTGAGTGAGAAACCCACGGCAGTCCATATGGCGAAGTGTACGGCTCTGCCTATAGCCGGTTAAATTCAAGGAGACTATTTTTAATGAAACTAGACATTCAAGGCTTTCCATCCATATATCATATAAGGCCATTGGATTAGTATTGAGGGAGATATGAATTTTGGAAGTTTAACCTAGATTTTAGAGGTTGATATTGGGCAGGCTAGGTTAAGAAGGGTATAACTTGCTCTATACAACTCCGAATTGAGTGAAACCAACTTTGTTAGAAAGCTTACACATAGGAGAACATTCCATAAGAATTTATGAGTTTGTTGTGGTCCCATTTCATCCCAATATTTCGAAGAAGTTGCCCTATGCCCAAACTAAGCCAAAACGGGACAATTCAGGAAGGTCGAATTTCAGGGTTGATAACTCGAGCTCTACTAAAGCAAATGAAATCGAACTTGTTGCAAATGAAAGCTTGTTCTGTTACCAATGATTTGGTCTGGTTTTCGATTTTTAGTGGATTTTTAACTTTAAGTATGTAATTCTGGCTAGCTATAGGGCAGTCTGGGATAGAACTCAAATATCTTGAGCTATATTAGTCTAAATGAGATGGGACCAAAAAGGTTAGAAAATAGGCATATAATACCCTAACATATCCAAAATTGAGGTCTAGATAAGTTAAATAGAAATTATGGCCTAATTCACAAAAATTGGGCTGAGTGAAAGTACTAAGACAGCAACTAGTGTTCCTAGGAGATTGATGCTGAATTGTGATGTTTTAAATGCAACTAATGTTCCTATACAATTGATGTTGAATTGTGAAGGAAGTATTGTGAATCTTCTATAAAATTGATTGTCTGAGTGCTGGCACTATTCATGGGGAAATGGACATGCTCCGATATGCTGCCAAATTTTTGGTAGAATTGCAAGAAGGTTGTGAGCATTTATGTGTTAAGAATATGTATGTAAAAATCATGAAAGCAATCATGTATGCAAGGATATACAAAAGTAAATGATGAAGTATATGTATGAGTGCATTCAGTATGTCTAAGCATGATTATGTAAGAGAATGAAAGCATATGAATGTATTGAATGTGGGTCCCTTCACTTAGAGGCAGTTGCACTTGAATCCCTCCTTATGAAGGTAGCTAAAACTATGAGATCCCTCTACCTTGGAGGCATGTGGTCAGATGAGATCCCTTTACATTGAAGGCATGTGGTCAGCTGAGATCCCTCTATTATTAAGGCACGTGACCAGAAGAGATCCCTTCAATTTAGAGGCACGTGACCAAAATAAGATCCCTCCAAGACTAGAGACACGTGGGTCCCCTTGTGGGTCAGTTGGTGTGACGATGGTCACGAGTTGAGCTGACGAACATACTCCTAGATCAAACTACCCAAGGGCAGTAAAGACTAAAGATTAAAACATATGCAAGCACCCCACTCACATGAGGCATGGCATCGACCCAGCTAGTGTGAGTATAGGGGACAGGACTTACACGAGGCATGGCATGACCTAACTAGTGTAAGTACCGAAAATTTATGATGGCATATAAATATTCATGATAAAGGATATGATGAAGGTCCCATATGGTCCCATATTCCTAAGGGTCGTGACATGGCGATCACGCTTTGATGGGGTATGACATGGCGATCATACTCTGGAATGTGGCATGATGATCCCGCACCCTAAGGAATGTGACATGGCGATCACATCCCGATGGAGTATGACATGGCGATCATACTCTAGGACGTGGCAGGATGGACATATCCCTAAGGAGTGTGACATGGCGATCACACCCCGATGGAGTATGACATGGCGATCGTACTCTGGGATACGTGTAACAAGTAAAGAAAGATGAAGGAAACATATGTGTATTCTGCATAAAATCCAAATGTAAGTAAAGGTGTGTATAGATTTTATGTTTTCAGTATATTGGTGCTATTATAAGTTAATATGTTTCAGTTATTATTCATAGTATAACTCATGAATTGATTTTGTATTGGCTTACCCAAATTACAACTGTGTGAATAAAATAAACTCTGCTTCGGACAATATATTTTCAGCTATAAAACCGAATAGTCTATTTACCATGCTCACATTTTTCATAATAAACCGAAGTAGCTGGAGATAATAACGATGGCATGTATGAAATTCATTATTGAATCCTACTAAGAATTTATAATTCTCACTATATTTCTGTTTTATCTCCAGATAGTTCAAGAAATAGTGGGAACAACTGGAGATTACTATCATACAAGGTCCGTTCAGGTAATAGTAATAACTCCTGAGTGTGGTGCTATGACTTCAGAATAGTACTGTGCTTGAGAGGGTGTTACACACTCATGGTGGGGAGGATCCATGCTCCACTCCACCGAGTGTGCCATAGGTATCTGGTGACGAAACGGAAAATAACTAGAGTGAGAAATAAGATTTCTCAATAGGACTCGAACTCGACACGAAACTGTCATCGTCATCGTCCCAGCCACTTCAGTTTTATAAATAAAAATAGTGAGCATTCATAAGGTTCAATTCTTAGATTTTTTGAAAACATCAATATCCAAAGCAGATTCTGTTTTAAGTATGTGTTCTTGTAACATCCCCATTTCTACCTAAGCTAATTAGCTTAGTGTTCCTGGCTAATTAGAGGGATTAGCGATTAATTGAGAACCAATCGATTAATCCCGAGAGCAAGAGCTTAGTAAATTAAGTCTAGCCAACAATTTAATCATAATGTCCTAAGCGTTTTAATAAAACCTTAATCATCTAATCCTTAATTACTCGAAGGTGCCAAAACAAAAGTAAGACAATTTAACCTTGCTAATTAAGTTTATAATGATTAAGGCAACTCTTGAAAAATTAAACCCCAAATTAAGCATATGCTTAACCGTAATGCAAGACATCAAAAAAGGTGTAATTGACAAGAGTTAACTCATGGGTAATTAAGCCAATTAAGTTAAACTACATTTAAATAATTCTAATAACATTTAGAGATAAAAGTTCTTCCATGCATATGCCCTAGAAAGACCTACCAAGGAGGAGCAACATCTCACCCTTCATTCAAACTCTTTAATCCTACACCATTAGATCAAAAGCCAAGACTAGGATCCTTGTCATCCACCATTAGATCTTGACACTTGGATGAGTCTTAGACAAGCAACCAAATCCTAAGAGGGTACTCCTTTAACCCCTAGAGAAAAGCTTAAAATGGGCATTAGAATGCCTCCAAGACTCAAGGAAAAACAACTCACCCTTTTACCCCAAGGTTTTTCCACTCTCTTGCTTGTTGTAAGAAGCAAAGTCACATCACTCTTTCCCTCCCCTTTGTGCGCCATCAGTCCCACCTCTCTCCTCATTTCATTCTTTCACTCCTCTCCCAAACACACACCCAAAGCTCTCTTCTCTCTCTTCAATTTCAAATTCTCCTCCTTCTCTCTAAACTCTCCAACTTCTCTCTAGAATTCTCCCACTTCTCTCATCCTTTCCTCTTCTCATCCTACTCACAAACTCTTCAAGAGCCACCATTTCTTGCTCTTGGAGAATCAAAGACCCTCACATATCAAGCCTCTTCCAAGATCCAAGAGGAGGAGCACCACCACCACCATCATCTCTTTTTCCATCCCAAGTTCCTTCAAAGAAAGCTTCTTGGTAGTGACTCTAAACCCTTTTTCCTCTCTTGTTTTTCAAGCTTTAGAACTCCTATGCTCTCCATAGCTAGGTGGTTTTAAGGGTTGATTTGGGCATCATAGCCATTCTTGTCATAAAATGAGATGTTGTTGCTTGTATGGTGGTTTGTTGAAAACATGTTTTCGGTTTGGTGTGATGCATGGCTGAATCCATTATTTTTGAACTCCAACATGATAGTTTTTCACTAATCTTTCATGGTATATGAGTGTTTTATAACTTGAGAATGGTTTCTTGAAAGTGAGGTTGAGTGTTTTGGAGAAAACATGAGAAAAAGCAAAAACGTGAAATCTGGATTTTCTGACAGCCTGTAAACCGAACGGTATAACTTTTTCCAGAAAACTCAGAAATTAGTGGAACCAATTTTATATGAAAATAGACTCAGAGAGCTTTCCATACATATAAAATATATAAGATTCGGAGTTAAAATGAGTGAGATATGATTTTTCAAAGTGGACTGTTCTCGGATCGGTTTCTGTCTGGGCAGTCTACACTAAAATGTGTATAACTCGAGCTACAAAAATGATTTTTGAGTGAGACCAAGTTTAAATGAAAGCTAAGACATAGAGGAACAAATACCTAAAACAGTTTTCTCAGATTCCTTCTGAGCAATTATAATGAGAAGTGACAATCCACTGTACCGGGAGTGAACTTGGAAACTGAACAAGTCAGAATAAAATATGCATAACGGGAGTTAGAAAATGTATTTTTGAGTGGGACTTCTTTTGTTAAAAACTAGACTCAGAACCATAAAAGCATATAAAATTTCGCATTAAAATGATAAAATAACAATTTATGGTGAATTTTTAAAGTTACTGCTTAGGGTAAAAGTAAAACTGTCAAAACTTAACCTTAAGTAAGACTTTGCATAAATGACTTAAAAGGTAAAAGACCTTAGCTCAAAGTAATGAAACTTCATAATTTACTTAATGAAGACTAGATGGAATAAAATACCAAGCTTGCCTAATCCTTAACAAAAGAAGCAAATAAAACGAAAAACCGAATGTAAATGTAGTTAGTGTACTAGATTAAGTTCATAAGATTTTAATCAAACTATATTGCAAAACCTAAAACATAAATCTTCCAAATTTAAAATATGAAAATCATATAAGTCAAGTTAGAATAAGTGAGAAGAAGAAATCAATAAAATGAAAGCCAATGTAAAAGCTTGCACCTAATTTACTAAGCTAAGCTCATAAGACTTTGTTTGAGAATATGCTTATGTTTAGGTTGCAAGCATGATGTGATGATGATGTGATTATGATGCCATGATAATGATGATATGATATGATGATGATGATATGATATGATGATATGATACGATCTTTGTGATCTTGGTATTACATGCGGCAAAATTTTGGGAAGCAGCGGTATAGCCAGTTATCTTTCAGAAATTTTGTAGAAACTGTGGACTTAGAAACATTTTGCATCATAAGTTAATAAGAAGAGATTTGATAAAGTGTGATCCTTCAAAGGAAGGTGACCTAAGTTAAGTTTCCCCTCACCCACGACTCACATGAGGCATGGCATGACCCAGCTAGTGTGAGTATAGGGGATAGGGCTTACATGAGGCATGGCATGACCCAGCTAGTGTAAGTACCGAAATTATATGGTGGCGACGGCCACGGTATGAGCTCATTACCACCTATGTTTAGTGGGTGAAAAGAGAAGGACTCAAGATGAGTCAAGTTAAGGAAAGAAAGGGACTTCGGTCCAACCCAAGTAAAGAACATAACTCTCGATCTGTTTATATATGTTATGAATAGTCATATAAGCTTTCATGTATGCCCTGATGATGTTAATACAACAAGGATAAATACTAAAAATGGGATCCACTTCGGATAGTAACGTTTTCGAAAATCAAATAATTGAACCTATTGTATGCCCACGCTTCGTTTCAAACCGAAGTGGGTGGGACGATGACGATGACACCGGTGTGTCAGGGTCGAGTCCTACTGAGAAATCTTATTTCTCATCCTAGTTGTTTTTCCGTCTCGTCACCAGATACTCATGGAGCCTCACGTGGCGTGGGGCATGGAGCCTCCCCACCATGAGTGGGTTTATGATGAGGACGCCCACGCTATCGTGGCCACGACCACCACGGTAGTTCGCACCTACTTCTATCCGGGTCGAGTTTTTGAACAAGAGGAGCCAGAGATTCCGCCAGCCCCTATGGACGTATCTTCGTCACGCCTTGGACAGCCATTGGGTCCTTGGGATTTCCCGCCCGAGCCATTGCCCGAGATCGAGATGGAGCCTATGTCTCCCGGTCTACCCGTAGCCGAGCCTATGCCGCCGCCAGAGGTTCTCGTGGTCGAGGTGAGTTCGACAGCCACCCCAGGGCGTAGCGACCGCCGCCACTCCTGAGTATCGGCTGTCGGCGTCAGGAGGATCCTCCGAGGCACGTTCCTCGGTGGGCAGCTATGTTCCCGCCGTCGCGTCCGTCGTATAGAGGTGATCGCCAGCACCCCGCATCATTCGCACTCGCACGTTCCCGAGGCGAGCGGCATGGAGGACTCGACATTCGAGGACCTGAGTTCGATGCAAGGGCATGGAAGGGGCAGAGAAGACAGCATATGTCTACGAGGGCTTATTTTGATTTGTGCTCCCTAACTCTTGTATTTCATTTAGTATTGTATCTCATCAGACTTGTGTACCTTTGATATTTGGGGCCATGGCATGTCCATGAGTTGCCCTTATATGTATTCGTTGGATATTGTGAGATTAAGTATATTATGTAGTTGATGTTATAATTTGAATGTATGACTTTGTGATTTATCTCATGTTCCTTCCATTTATATCGAAATCTCTGCGATACGCTCGTTTATTGCTATCTTCTCGCGCAAGGCTTTATTTTTCCAACGCAACGACATATTTCAAAAAAAAATTTTTACTGTATTTTCCGCGTAATTTAATTTCAAGTAAAGTTTAGTGTTCCACGAGCATAAGTAACAACTAATAAAACGCCGTAATACGACTTAAGCGTAATATGGATTTATTAGGGTGTTACATTATGGTATCGAGCGATTCATCCCGTTAAAGCCTGGGTTGGGTGACTATGCTTCCAAGCATAATTCTACGTGCGCTATGTTAAGTCGTGCTATGGATCCTATCTGGATGATGGGATGTAGGACTTAGAATGCATGACCGTCATGTGAGATTGCCTTTAGTTGCTGCCATGCTTATGCTTGATATTGGGCCTGATCAACTCGATATTTTTGTTTTGGTGTGTTCAGGAACTAATGGCAACTTTCAGACGCACCGCCCCTGAGCCCAGCGACAACACGAACATCGCTGATTTCATGAGGACCTTTCAACAGATGGCGAATGCCATGCAAGCTCAAGCTACGGCGGTTGAACACATGATGGATCAGCTAAATCGGAGGTCGGAAGAGTCCGTCGGCGGAAATGGGGCAAGCACGGAATATCAGAAGTTTGCGGAGTTCCGCAAGGCTAACCCGCCCAGTTTCAAGGGGGCCTTCAACCCTGAGAAGCCGATGAGTGGATTAAAGAGATTGAGAAGATCTACTCAGTGCTGACTTGCTCGGAGACCCAAAAGGTAGCCTTTGCTACCTATATGCTGAAGGCGGATGCCAAATTCTGGTGGAAGGGGGCAAAGAGCTTGATGGAGAGTGACCAAAGGGAAATCACGTGGGATGCCTTCAAGACAGCTTTCTACGAGAAGTATTTCCCGATGTCGGTAAGGAACGCAAAGGAGATGGAGTTCCTGAGGCTCTACCAGGGAGGTATGAGCGTTGCTGAGTACACAGCGAAGTTTGAGGAGCTGTGTAAGTTCTCCACGCTATATCAGCGAAATCCCGATGAGCACTGGAAGTGCATGAAGTACGAAGGAGGTTTGAGGGCTGACATCCTGGCATCGCTGGCCCATTGAGATTCGAACTATGCGGCCCTTGTTAATAAGAGTCGCGTGGTGGAGGATCGCAACCGCAAGTCTGGCTATCAGAGATCGGATGCCCATAAGAGAGGCAGCATCTCAAGGGCAACACCAGAGACGGCCCCCTCAAAAGAAGCCCTACCCTGGCGATGGTTCTACAGGCAAGCGACCCACGAGACCCTCTGCCAATCCTCCAAGACACTCGGCCCGACCTCCGAAGCCTGCAACCAATTCCGTTTGCCCCAAGTGTGGGAAGCAACACAAAGGGGTTTGCTACGCCGGGCAAAACGTCTGCTTCCGATGTGGACAACCCGGCCATTTTGCCAAGAACTGCACGAAGGACACATCTGCCCCCAAACCGCAACGCCAAGGGAGGGTCTTCACCATGAATGCCGAGGAGACCACGTAGTCTGGTCATCTCATTCGAGGTAAGTCTGAAGTAAATGGTAACATCTTAACTGTACTATATGACTCTGGCGCTACGCATTCTTTTATTTCTCATGATTGCGTAAGTAGATTGGGGTTGTCTGTTTCTGAACTACCTTATATGTTGCTTGTTTCTACTCCCACTGGGAAACCAGTTAGAACTTGTCTGTGTTGTTTGAAGTGTCAAATTCATATTGAGGGTAGGACTTATGAGTCCGATTTAATCTGCCTTCCTTTGTCTGGTTTAGATCTAATCTTAGGCATGGGTGGCTCTCGACCAACCATGTTACATTAGATTGTGCAGCCAAAACAATCGTATTCCCTTCCTTACCTTCTAAACCTATTAGTTTAAGCTTGAAACCTGTGGTGTTATACTGTTGTAAGACTGAGAATCAAGAATACGTTCTCCTATCGACTAGTGAGGTTGAACTAGGGCAAGCTCTTCAGGAGATTCTGTGGCGAATGAGTACCCTGAAGTCTTTCTGAGGATATTCCGGAGTTTCCCCCGGAGAGAGAGATAGAATTTTCCATAGAATTGGTGCCAGGGACTGGACCAATATCTATTGCACCCTACCGAATGTCCCCTTTGGAGTTGGAAGAGCTGAAGACCCAATTGGAGGAGTGCTGGAGAAGAAGTTTGTGCGACCGAGTGTCTCACCTTGGGAGCCCGTCTTTGTTTGTCAAGAAGAAGGATGGAAGCATGAGGTCATGCGTGGATTATCGGCAGTTGAACAAGGTCACAGTGAAGAACAAGTACCCTTACCATGGATAGCCGACTTGATGGATCAACTCAGAGGAGCAGTGGTGTTTTCAAAGATAGATCTGAGGTCGGGATACCATCAAATTAGAGTAAAGGAGGAAGATATTCCCAAGACGGCCTTTAGGACTAGATATGGGCATTATGAGTTTAGAGTAATGTCGTTTGGATTGACCAATGCCCCGGCTGTGTTCATGGATTATATGAACAGGATCTTTAGGCCGTATTTGGATAAGTTTGTGGTGGTCTTTATAGATGATATCCTCATCTATTCAAAGACGAAGGAGGAACACGAAGAGCATCTTCGGATTGTGTTGGGAATCTTGAGGGATAAGAAGCTCTATGCAAAGCTGTCGAAGTGTGAGTTTTCGCTAGAAGAAGAGAAGTTCTTGGGTCACGTCGTGACTAAAGGAGGCATATCCGTAGATCCGAGCAAGGTGGAAGCTGTGATGAACTGGGAGAGACCGGCGGCGGTGACAGATTCGGAGTTTTCTCGGCCTAGGCGGATATTATCGGAGGTTTATAAAGGGATTTTCTCAGATATCCCTACCTTTGACTAAGCTCACTAGGAAGAATACGGCTTTTGTGTGGACTGAAGAGTGTGAAAAAAGTTTTCAAGAGTTGAAGGCGAAGTTGACTTCTACACTGCATCGTCTGCCTGACCCTAAGGGAGCCTTTGAGGTTTACTGTGATGCCTCTGGAAGAGGGTTAGGTTGTGTCTTGATGCAAAATCGTAATGTGGTAGCGTACGCCTCTAGGCAACTGAAACCTCATGAAGTTAACTACCCGACCCATGACACTGGAGTTAGCGGC
Organism: Pterocarpus santalinus; assembly: GCA_031439595.1. Taxonomy (NCBI): domain Eukaryota; kingdom Viridiplantae; phylum Streptophyta; class Magnoliopsida; order Fabales; family Fabaceae; genus Pterocarpus; species Pterocarpus santalinus. The sequence continues at coordinate 31,389,786 of CM062523.1, read as the reverse complement.
CGTGGTATTTGCCTTGAAGATATGGAGGCACCATCTATATGGAGTTAGGTTTGAGGTATTTTCGGATCACAAGAGTCTGAAGTACTTGTTTGATCAGAAGGAGCTTAACATGAGGCAGAGGCGGTGGATGGAATTCTTGAAGGACTACGATTTCGGGTTGAACTACCACCCTGGTAAGGCCAATGTGGTGGCGGATGCACTGAGCCGCAAATCATTGCATGTGTCGTGGTTGATGGTCAAGGAAGCGGAGTTGATTGAGAGCTTTAGAGACTTAAATCTCGGAGTTACCCTGACCCCTCGCAGCATAAGGTTGAGTCTGATCAAGGTGACAAGTGAGTTCAGAGGGCAAATTATGCGGGCTCAGGAAGAGGATGAAGAGTTCTTGAGAATTGTAGCTCAGGTGAAGGAGGGAAAGCTGAAAGAATTTACTCAAGGCATTGATGGCGTTTGGAGGTATCAAGGGAGGATATGCGTGCCTGCTAAGGATGACTTGAGAAGGACAATTGTAGAAGAAGCCCATAAAGGTCATTTCACCATGCATCCTGGTATAACGAAGATGTACCAAGACCTCAAGAGGATGTTTTGGTGGCCAAGCATGAGACGAGACATAGCAGATGTTGTGGATAAGTGCTTAGTTTGTCAAAAGGTGAAGATTGAGCACCAAAAACCCTCAGGCATGCTGCAACCATTGGAGATCCCTGAATGGAAATGGGATGGAATCTCTATGGATTTCGTGATGGGTTTGCCCGAGCATAGTGGATTCGATGCCATATGGGTTGTTGTGGATAGGTTGACAAAGTCTGCCCACTTCTTACCCATAAGGGCGAATTATCCTTTGGATAAGCTGGCCCAGCTGTACATCCAAGAGATCGTGAGATTGCACGGAGTACCTGCAACCATTGTGTCGGATAGAGACCCAAGGTTTACCTCTAGGTTCTGGGGAGCCTTGCAAAAGGCATTTGGGACGAAACTTTGTTTAAGTACAGCCTACCACCCCAGATCGATGGACAATCGAAGAACCATACAAACCCTAGAGGATATGTTAAGGGCATGCGTAATGGATCGACCCGGAAGTTGGGACAAGCACCTACCCCTCATTGAGTTCGCCTACAACAATAGTTTTCATGCTAGCATTGGGATGGCGCCTTATGAAGCTCTGTATGGTAGGAAGTGCCGATCTCCGCTGTGTTGGTATGAACCGGGTGAGCAAAGCCTCTTAGGGCCTGATCTGGTTAGAGAAACCACCGAGCAAATTAAGAGGATAAGGGAAAAGATTCTCATAGCACAAAGTCGTCAGAAGAGCTATGCGGACAAAAGGAGGAAGCCAATCGAGTTCCAAGAGGGAGAACACGTATTCTTGAAAATCACTCCTACAACAGGCATAGGTAGAGCCCTTAGAGTCAAAAAGTTGAGTCCTCGTTTTCTTGGCCCTTTTGAAATCTTGAAACGAGTAGGAACAGTTGCCTACCAAATAGCGTTACCACCTCATTTGTCAAACCTTCACAATGTCTTCCATGTCTCCCAGTTAAGAAGGTACAACTCCGACCCCAATCACCTTCTTGAGCCAGAAAGTGTACAGTTAAGGGAAGGCCTGACCTTCGACCTACCGCCTATGAGAATCATAGATAGGAAGGTCAAGCAGCTGAGGACCAAGACCAAGTCTGTTCCCCTAGTGAAAGTGGCCTGGGGAAGAGGAAACTTGGAAGAGCACACGTGGGAACTCGAGGCAGAGAAGCAAAGAGATTTTCCCCACTGCTTGATGCAATGCTAATTTTGAGGGCAAAATTCTTTTTAAGGAGGGGAGAAATGTAACATCCCCATTTCTACCTAAGCTAATTAGCTTAGTGTTCCTGGCTAATTAGAGGGATTAGCGATTAATTGAGAACCAATCGATGAATCCCGAGAGCAAGAGCTTAGTAAATTAAGTCTAGCCAACAATTTAATCATAATGTCCTAAGCGTTTTAATAAAACCTTAATCATCTAATCCTTAATTACTCGAAGGTGCCAAAACAAAAGTAAGACAATTTAACCTTGCTAATTAAGTTTATAATGATTAAGGCAACTCTTGAAAATTAAACCCCAAATTAAGCATGTGCTTAACCGTAATGCAAGACATCAAAATAGGTGTCATTGACAAGAGTTAACTCATGGGTAATTAAGCCAATTAAGTTAAACTACATTTAAATAATTCTAATAACATTTAGAGATAAAAGTTCTTCCATGCATATGCCCTAGAAAGACCTACCAAGGAGGAGCAACATCTCACCCTTCATTCAAACTCTTTAATCCTACACCATTAGATCAAAAGCCAAGACTAGGATCCTTGTCATCCACCATTAGATCTTGACACTTGGATGAGTCTTAGACAAGCAACCAAATCCTAAGAGGGTACTCCCTTTAACCCCTAGAGAAAGCTTAAAATGGGCATTAGAATGCCTCCAAGACTCAAGGAAAAACAACTCACCCTTTTACCCCAAGGTTTCTCCATTCTCTTGCTTGTTGTAAGAAGCAAAGTCACATCACTCTTTTCCCTCCCCTTTGTGCGCCATCAGCCCACCTCTCTTTGCCCCTCATTTCATTCTTTCACTCCTCTCCCAAACACACACCCAAAGCTCTCTTCTCTCTCTTCAATTTCAAATTCTCCTCCTTCTCTCTAAACTCTCCAACTTCTCTCTAGAATTCTCCCACTTCTCTCATCCTTTCCTCTTCTCATCCTACTCACAAACTCTTCAAGAGCCACCATTTCTTGCTCTTGGAGAATCAAAGACCCTCACATATCAAGCCTCTTCCAAGATCCAAGAGGAGGAGCACCACCACCACCATCATCTCTTTTTCCATCCCAAGTTCCTTCAAAGAAAGCTTCTTGGTAGTGACTCTAAACCCTTTTTCCTCTCTTGTTTTTCAAGCTTTAGAACTCCTATGCTCTCCATAGCTAGGTGGTTTTAAGGGTTGATTTGGGCATCATAGCCATTCTTGTCATAAAATGAGATGTTGTTGCTTGTATGGTGGTTTGTTGAAAACATGTTTTCGGTTTGGTGTGATGCATGGCTGAATCCATTATTTTTGAACTCCAACATGATAGTTTTTCACTAATCTTTCATGGTATATGAGTGTTTTATAACTTGAGAATGGTTTCTTGAAAGTGAGGTTGAGTGTTTTGGAGAAAACATGAGAAAAAGCAAAAACGTGAAATCTGGATTTTCTGACAGCCTGTAAACCGAACGGTATAACTTTTTCCAGAAAACTCAGAAATTAGTGGAACCAATTTTATATGAAAATAGACTCAGAGAGCTTTCCATACATATAAAATATATAAGATTCGGAGTTAAAATGAGTGAGATATGATTTTTCAAAGTGGACTGTTCTCGGATCGGTTTCTGTCTGGGCAGTCTACACTAAAATGTGTATAACTCGAGCTACAAAAATGATTTTTGAGTGAGACCAAGTTTAAATGAAAGCTAAGACATAGAGGAACAAATACCTAAAACAGTTTTCTCAGATTCCTTCTGAGCAATTATAATGAGAAGTGACAATCCACTGTACCGGGAGTGAACTTGGAAACTGAACAAGTCAGAATAAAATATGCATAACGGGAGTTAGAAAATGTATTTTTGAGTGGGACTTCTTTTGTTAAAAACTAGACTCAGAACCATAAAAGCATATAAAATTTCGCATTAAAATGATAAAATAACAATTTATGGTGAATTTTTAAAGTTACTGCTTAGGGTAAAAGTAAAACTGTCAAAACTTAACCTTAAGTAAGACTTTGCATAAATGACTTAAAAAGGTAAAAGACCTTAGCTCAAAGTAATGAAACTTCATAATTTACTTAATGAAGACTAGATGGAATAAAATACCAAGCTTGCCTAATCCTTAACAAAAGAAGCAAATAAAACGAAAAACCGAATGTAAATGTAGTTAGTGTACTAGATTAAGTTCATAAGATTTTAATCAAACTATATTGCAAAACCTAAAACATAAATCTTCCAAATTTAAAATATGAAAATCATATAAGTCAAGTTAGAATAAGTGAGAAGAAGAAATCAATAAAATGAAAGCCAATGTAAAAGCTTGCACCTAATTTACTAAGCTAAGCTCATAAGACTTTGTTTGAGAATATGCTTATGTTTAGGTTGCAAGCATGATGTGATGATGATGTGATTATGATGCCATGATAATGATGATATGATATGATGATGATGATATGATATGATGATATGATATGATGCTGTGATACTGGTATTCTGTCTGGCAAAATTTTGGGAAGCCGCGGTATAGCCGTTATGCTGCCGAAATTTTGTAGAAACTGTGGACTTAGAAACATTTTGCATCATAAGTTAATAAGAAGAGATTTGATAAAGTGTGATCCTTCAAAAGGGAAGGTGACCTAAGTTAAGTTTCCCCTCACCCACGACTCACATGAGGCATGGCATGACCCAGCTAGTGTGAGTATAGGGGATAGGGCTTACATGAGGCATGGCATGACCCAGCTAGTGTAAGTACCGAAATTATATGGTGGCGGCGGCCACGGTATGAGCTCATTCCCACCTATGTTTAGTGGGTGAAAAGAGAAGGACTCAAGATGAGTCAAGTTAAGGAAAGAAAGGGACTTCGGTCCAACCCAAGTAAAGAACATAACTCTCGATCTGTTTATATATGTTATGAATAGTCATATAAGCTTTCATGTATGCCCTGATGATGTTAATACAACAAGGATAAATACTAAAAATGGGATCCACTTCGGATAGTAACGTTTTCGAAAATCAAATAATTGAACCTATTGTATGCCCACGCTGTTTCAAAACCGAAGTGGTGGGACGATGACGATGACACCGGTGTGTCGGGTCGAGTCCTCTGAAAATCTTATTTCTCATCCTAGTTGTTTTTCCGTCTCGTCACCAGATACTCATGGAGCCTCACGTGACGTGGAGCATGGAGCCTCCCCACCATGAGTGGGTTTATGATGAGGACGCCCACGCTATCGTGGCCACGACCACCACGGTAGTTCGCACCTACTTCTATCCGGGTCGAGTTTTTGAACAAGAGGAGCCAGATTCCGCCACCCCATGGACGTATCTTCGCCACGCCTTGGACAGCCATTGGGTCCTTGGGATTTCCCGCCCGAGCCATTGCCCGAGATCGAGATGGAGCCTATGTCTCCCGGTCTACCCGTAGCCGAGCCTATGCCGCCGCCAGAGGTTCCCGTGGTCGAGGTGAGTTCGACGGCCACCCCCAGGGCCGTAGCAGCTTCGCCGCCACTCCCTGAGTATCGGCCTGTCGCGTCCGAGGAGGATCCCTCCGAGGCACGTTCCTCGGTGGGCAGCTATGTTCCCGGCCGTCGCGTCCGTCGTATAGAGGTGATCAGCAGGCACCCCCGCATCATTCGCACTCCGCACGTTCCCCGAGGCCGAGCAGCATGGAGGACTCGACATTCGAGGACCTGAGTTCGATGCAAGGGCATGGAAGGGGCAGAGAAGACAGCATATGTCTACGAGGGCTTATTTTGATTTGTGCTCCCTAACTCTTGTATTTCATTTAGTATTGTATCTCATCAGACTTGTGTACCTTTGATATTTGGGGCCATGGCATGTCCATGAGTTGCCCTTATATGTATTCGTTGGATATTGTGAGATTAAGTATATTATGTAGTTGATGTTATAATTTGAATGTATGACTTTGTGATTTATCTCATGTTCCTTCCATTTATATCGAAATCTCTGCGATACGCTCGTTTATTGCTATCTTCTCGCGCAAGGCTTTATTTTTCCAACGCAACGACATATTTCAAAAAAAAAATTTTACTGTATTTTCCGCGTAATTTAATTTCAAGTAAAGTTTAGTGTTCCACGAGCATAAGTAACAACTAATAAAACGCCGTAATACGACTTAAGCGTAATATGGATTTATTAGGGTGTTACAGTTCTCATCTGCTAACATCAGGGTATACGTAAGAACTTATATGATAATTCGTATCATCCATGAACATCTTCAAAGTTTCATTCTTTACTTAGGTCGAACCGAGATCCCTTTCTTTTCTTCACTTAACCTTTATCTTAGGTCTTTTTCTTTTCACCCACTAAATATAAGCGGTAATGAGCTCATACTGCAACCATCGCCACCATAAAATATCGGTACTTACACTAGCTGGGTCATGCCATACCTCATGTAAGCCCTATCTCTTATACTCACACTAGCTGGGTCATGCCATATCTTATGTGAGTCATGGTGAGGGGAGCTTACATTAGGTCACCTTCCCTTTTGAAAGATCACACACTTAATTCAATCTCTTCTTATTAAAACTTATGATGCAAAATATTTCTAAGTCCACAATTTTTGCATAATTTTGGCAGCATAATGGCTAGGCCGAAGCTTCCCAAAATTTTGCCAAACAGAGAATCCAATATCACATATCATTAAGCATCATATCATCAACATATCATATTCATATCATCATTATCATTCATCATCATTATAGCATCATGCTTGCACATAAACATAGGCACATTCTCAAGCAAAGTTTTATGAGCTTAGCTTAATAAATTTGGTGTAAGCTTTTAGTTGATTTTCGTATTATTCGATTCTTTCATTATTCACATGGCGAACTTCATCTAATTTCCCCCTTTAAAGTTCTTAGGTTAAATTATGAAGTTTTGTTATCTTAAATTAAGAGTCTTAGTGTGCTTAAGTGAGATTCTTATTAGTTCTAGAAATTTTACCTTGACCAATTTTTACTCTTATTGTAAGGCTGTAATTTTAAAAATTCACCATAAATTCTTCTTTTATCATTTTAACTTGATTTTTGGTAAGGTTGTATTGTTCTGAGTCTATTTTCAAAGGAAAAGGTCCCACTCAAAAATTCCTTCTGTAACTTGCGTTATACACTTTTTGCTCTGGCTGCTAAGACTTGAAAGTTTATCTCGGGTTAGTGGCTTGTCAACTCCACTGGGAGTTCCTCACATGGAATCCAACAAAACTGGTTTATGAGGGTGTTCCTCTATGTTTTATCTTTCTAAAAAACTTGGTCCCATTCAAAAATAATTTTTGTAGCTTCAATTATAAGGTTTTTAGTGCAGACTGCCCAAATAGAAATCCATCCAGGAACAACCCACTTTGAAAATCATATCTCTTTCATTTTAAATCCAAATTATTTATATTTTATATGTTTGAAAAGCTCGAGTCTACTTTCATACAAAATTAGTTTTATTACATTTTGATTTTTGTAGAACGAGTTATATAGTATGCATTACAGACTGCCAAAATTCCAGCTTAACTAGTTTTTATGTTTTACATATCAAACTTACGGAGATGTTGATATCCCACTTCAAATCACCATTTTTATGTTTTATCTCACCATCATATTCAAGGTTTTAATCACCAAATCAGTATTTTAGAATAAAAATAAAGTAAAATACATAAAAACCATCGTACCACATAATCTCATTTTAAGACAATATTTTCAACAAGGCAAGAAAAACTCATAGAACAAGATATGGTCATGAGACCTTGAAACAAGTCCTAAAACCACGTAGCTATGAAGAGCTTAGGGGTTCTAGTGCTTGAAAAATACATGAAAAAGAAGGGCTAGAGTCATTACCAAAGAGAGCTTCTTAAAGGATTTGGAGTGTGGAGAAGGTTGGAGAGAGCCTTCCTACTTGAAAGCTTGGAAATGGAGCTTGTGTCTAGGTTGTCTTGTTTCTCCAAAGACCGAAAGTGGTGGTCCTTGAAGGGATTGTGAGGGTGGTAATGGAAATGAGGTAGAAAGCAGTAAGGAGATTGGAAGAAGAACAAAGAGGGTTGGAAGAATAAGAGAGTGAGAATGAGACTTGGAGAGAGGAGAGAGCTTTATGTCTTGAAAAAGGAAATGAAAAATGAAATGAGGGGGGGAGAGAGGGGGCTGATAGCGCAAATTGAGGGGGAAAAGTGATATGATTTTGCTTCTTACAACAAGCAAAAGAGTGGGGGAAAACCTTGGGGCAAAAGAGGGAGTTGTATTTCCTTTAAGTCTTGGCACTTGGGTAAAGACAATGTAGTATTTTTTAAGTGGTTAAAAGCATGACCACTCTTAGGATTGGCTTGGGTGAATATGATCACTCCATGTGTCACAATCTTGATGGAGGAGAGTATATCTCTTGTCTTGACTCAAGGAGTACTACTAAGATAGACTCTTAATCTAATGGTATATGATGAGAAGGAAAATGGATGATTGGATATGGCTCTTGCCTTGACCAAACTTCAAAGAATAATTAAAGGGAAGTTTCTAAATTTTTACAATTGTTACAATTATCTAAATGCTAATTAATTCAATTGGTTCAATTACACCTTAACACATTTTTATTGAAAAGGATTTTCCTCATTAATTATGTAAAGAGGGTATGAGGGTTAATTTTTCATGTAATTAAGATGTAATGCTTGTCATGCTCTTAGTTAATAAGGTTAGGTCATCTTGATTTTATGTTCTAAATCATGAATTAACAAGGATTGGGCAATTAGGCTCTTAATTGTAACTTTTAATGCATTATGCTTCAATTGTTGAATTTTTTAGTTAATCGTTGACTTTCACTTATCTTGTTAACTTACCTTTAATTTACTAAACCCTTGCTCTCGAGATTAATCGATTTATTCTTAATTAATCGCTAACCCCTCTAATTAGCCGGACACATTGAGCTAATTAGCTTAGATGAAAATGGGGATGTTATATCAGAGGCTTCAAGACTAATTTATTTTTGTCAAGGACTAATTTGTCCATTGAGAATGTTGTTAGGAACTAATTAAGGGGTTTACTCCTATAAGTAATTTAATTTTTAAGGGATGTATCCATGTGAAAAGATGTCCTTTTCAAGAAATATATATATATTATAAATTTTAATAATAATTATTTATAGGTTTTATAAAGAAATTAATGTTTTATTAAAATATATTTATTTATCATATAATAATATTATTTTTATTTTAATTATTAAAATTTTTTAAAGGAAAAAATGTGCCTTACCCCTAAAATATAGGCATGTGCACTTTAACCCTTATATTTTAAAATGGAGCAAATCAACTCCTAAACTTTCCTGAATGTATCAATCAACTGTTCTATTAACTTTTCTATCTATTTTTAATATAATTAACATACATTCAAAAATATTTAGACTATTAAGTTGCATATTATTTTTTAATTTAGATACTAAAGTGTATTTGACCTATAGTTTAAGAGGATATAATGTACTTATTTTTTGTTGACAGTGAACAAAATTTTAATTGATGGACTTAAGTGCACATTTAATTAGAAAAATTTGTATGAGTTGATTTGCACTTTTTAAAAGTATAATAGCTGAAATACACATGAATTATAATTTAGGGGTTAATAACTTTTTAATAATGGAGTAGATTGTCATCTTTTATATAATTTTGGAGTTTATTATTTTTTCTAGAAATCTCAAGAGGTTATCAACAAGCGATTGGATGAGTGGTAAATAGTCTGGTCCCTAAAAATATGCGGACATAAATCTCAAGAAATACACTAGTTGAAAAGTGGAGTAATCATAAATGCTTTATTTTTTGAAATTATGAAAATAATGTCTCCTAAAATTTTGTTATAGGAAAAAAAAACAAAAGAAAGAAATCTTAAGGGAGAATTGTTGTATTTTTCTAAAAAATTATGTAAAGAGCATTATTATTTATATTTAATGAAAAAATAATTATAAATTTGAGTTATGAAAATAATAAATTTAATAAAATAATTTCTTACATATTATTAGTTATTTTATTATGTTCACTAAAAGCATAAATAAAAATTCTTGTTATTTACACATCTTGTCCAAATGTTCAAAAAGTTGTTTTAAATGATGTACGAATATTATTTTTTCAATTATTAAAAAATGAAAGATGTAAGCATATACTGATGTTGTTCATTAATTGGCCACGACTAGGCGGCTATTTAGTATTTGACTAGACAGCCAAAGCCGCAAGGGTCATTCATCGAGGACAATGGGAGCAGCCATCAATCGTCTTCTTTCCATCTTCCTGCTTACTATTATCATCAAAGGTATTCCTATGATTCCTCGCGAATTTTCTTTTTTCTCTTCTCTCCTTTCACTTTCCTAACCTGACTTCTTCTTTTCTGGTTTAACCTTGAAAATTCCAGGGTCTTGTAACTGTTCCTTGAGCAACATCAATATTGGCACAACAAGAAGTGGGAGAGAAATACAGGGAAAGCCTGAGTGGAACGTGACTGTGATCAACAACTGCTCCTGTGCACAAAGCCAGATTCAGTTAGCTTGCAAAGGGTTTCAGACTGCAGAAAGTATTGACCCATCGATTCTTTCTATGAAAGGTGATAGCTGCCTCCTCATCAATGGCAAACCCTTGCAGGGTTTTGATTCTGTTAACTTCTCCTATGCCTGGGATCCTCCCTTTCTGCTGTTGCCAACAAACTCCGTTATAGGAGCTTGTCCGTAAGGATTCGCTAATATAACAGTGGGAATTTATATAACCCGCTGGGGATTTCAGTAGATATGCAGATTATGCTAGGGACCTCCAAACTTTGGTTTTTCCTAATGACATAGCAGCACATGTAATATGATTTGGTCCACAATTAATATACAAATCAATTGATATTAATAATTGCGGTAGGCTATCCATATTCTAATGAAATATGTTATTGCAATCGTTTGTGTGGATACTGGGCATTTAAAGGTCCTAATCTTGGGACCGGCTGTCTTGAATTCTCACTAGTTTCTTTTCTTATATATGTTTTTATTCTAAATCATTTCCTCATTACTACTACTGAGTGCTACATATCTAAGTGAAAAAGTTGTGCACAAGTCGCTTTCAGTTTCTACGATATTCTCAAAAAAATAGAAACTGAGAAACTTAAACGTGAAGAAAATTTTATGTCATCATCACACGTGAAGCTTTCTTTCGGTTTAACTGCTTGAAGTAAAACTATACTTTCGTCGTCTACCTAAAATGATTTTTCTTGGTTCTCAACTTAGTTAGTGGTAGTTCGAGTTTTGTACTATTATTTTTCGGTCTGGTATTAGAAACTAGTATACTCTTTCTACCATGAGCTTTATTAGGGAATGAAGAGCGCTACTCTGTTCTTGGGGTCTGTAAACATGGTTTGTCTTCAGGTAGCTTTCTTGCAGTTGTTCCTCCTTAAAGTTATCGGCTGAAAGCCCTTTACTGTAATATCTCTTGCAAGGAGAGGGGAGAAGCATAAGCGAAAAGACGAGTAGTGATACATCTAGACATCTTGAAACTGAATTTCTGTATACTGTTTTGAGTTACTGTAATGATAAAATACAACTATACGAAGGCATGAAAATGAAATACAGGTAAGAGTATGTAACTGAAATGAAAATGAACATGAAGAAGATAACAGAAACACTACAAGGAACTCCTCTCTTCGAGTCAGAGGAAGGGGACTCCAATAGCCACTTCTGAATATTCACTCTCGACACCTTTCCAATAGCTACTACTCCAACTTATATTTCTGTGTGATGTGTGTATCTTCTTTTCAGTACTGGGCTTTGGCTGGGTTCCTAACAATTAGTTAGTCAGAACTCAGAGAATTAAAGAGGATTAATAAAAGAAGAAGAAAACAGAGAAGAGAAGGATGTTTTCAGCTTCTATATATTTTGCTGCGTCTCTGTTCATTGTCAAGGCACAACAGATAACGCTAACATTACAAACTTGTAATGTCTGACTGTACCACGGCTGCTGTCTCTTTGGGTTGACTTCCATTACAAGTAAGCAAGAAATTCATGCATGAAGTGAGTTGCAGCAACTTGAACAAAAATATACAAGCGAATACAATACAATCACCGGTAGCATATTTGGCTAACCTAAACTCAGTTTGCAGAATGCAAATTTAGTTTCCGTTCTCTTGGTATATTGTCCAACAAATAAACAATAAGTGACTTTTGTATCTAGATCTCAATTCAAGTAACAGGAATAGTTTCTTTTGAATTCTCAAATTAAGGGCTTTTGTTGAATACACTTAAATCCTTTACATTAAATCCTTTGATTAGATCGAATATTGTTGATAAACACTGGAGAAATGTTATTTGCACTACTTTATTAGATATCTTTTAAGAAAACCCTTAACTGTTGTAACATCTCCTTATAATATAATAGGAAATGATAAAAATATTCTTGGGCAAATTTTTATTATTTACAACCTTGCCCCTGAACTTTTTAGAAAATGATATTTAGGTCTCTAGATCAATAGAATTAGTAAAATAAGGTTTTAAATGAAACAGAATCACATAGCAGAAACATAGAAACTGAATTCTTAGCCAATTGGGATACGGAGGTGCCCACATATGAAATGACGCGGGATGCCCTTAGACGTGCCCATAATTATAGAAATGCCATTAGTTACAGAAACCAAACAGAAAATGTTAAAGAATTTACGAAAAAGCGAAAAGATAACAATCCCAAAGAAACAGTGCAATTGATTTGTGCTGTTAATCAATTTATTAGAAAAATAAGAGTAATTAGGGATGAATTATAAATATTAGAGCTAAAGAAAATTTAGATTGTTGTATAAAAGACTATGAGAAATTATTTAATATAATGTCCGGAATTATGCTAAGTTTAATATACATTATTAATCGATTTATCTGACTTTATTGAATGTGTAGAATTAATTAGAAGTTAATGAAAGGTTAATTAGGAGTTAATTAAATATTAATTAGAGAAACTAGACCTGAGGGAATTAGAATAGATATATAGAAACTTTCATAAAATGTTTTCCAAACTATTTTGCCAATTTGAAGGAAATCGGTAGAGATTCGGTATTTTTAACTGCCAAAATTGAATCAATATAATTGCACACCCTAAACTCTATGTTTAATGGCTAAATACACAGCTACATAACCACTCAATTTGTGTCGCAAAAAAGCCCAAAAATGAGTGGAGTTGGCTGCAATTCAGCCACAAAAATTTTAGCAAAAAAGAATGAAACTTGCCAAGCACTTCATCTAGCTTTTGGGAGAGTCTTTTCCTTCCTTATCCCTTCATTTTCATGCTGCCCCTTCAGTTGTATCTTCTCCACCATTTCTTCCTTCATTTCACTTTATTTCACCTCATCTTCAAGGTTTCATCACTTCCCTATCAAGAGGACCTAAAAACTAGTTAGTCTTGCATCAAAAATTGAAGGTAGGGTTCAATAATCCCCATAGTTCTCTTGTGTATGGCTGATGAGAGTTGGGATTTTCACCCTTTATTAGATCATATATCACATACACATGATGATTTATGACTGGTTTGGCATGAAACTCTTGGGTTTTGGTTGAAACTTGCATGAAAACCCATGAAGGAGAACAACCAGAATAGGATAAGCTGGGAAACCCGATGGTAGTCTGTATGGTGGAGTGTACAGCTCTGCTACAGCTATTTAAATTCAATGAAACTATTTTTATGTGAAACTAGACACCAAGGGCTTTCCAACCATATAAAACATAAGGCCATTGGTTTAGTATTGAGGGAGATATGAATTTTGGAAGTTTGGCCTAGATTTTTGAATTTAATTCTGGGCAAATAAGATTTTTTAGGGCAAAACTTGCCCTATACAACTTGGAATTGAGTGAAACCAACTTTTTTAGAAAGCTTACACATAGTAGAACACCCCATAAAAACTTTAGAGTTAGATTCTGTAACACCCTACAAATTTAATGTTATGCTTAAGTCATAGCATGAAATTAAATAGACTGTGTTACTATGTTGATACTCTGCTTACCTTTCATGATTCGTAGCACATCTTTTTTTTTTTTTTTTTTTTGTAAACTGAAGAAACGACGCGCTATATATACAGAGCGTGATGAAATTTAACAACATACCATAAAAGATAAGAATCAGTAATATAACATCAACTGTATATGTGCATATATATAGATCAGAAGCCAACACTTCAGTTTATGTACAGATTCAAAATAGGATACAAAAGTGGGGCCGGTATACCAAAAAGACATAAGGCCCGCATCAGTTAAAACGATCCTATGGGGTTCTCAGAGGACAGTTCACACCTACTGCTAAGTCTATGGCCCAAAGCTGCATACTACTAAAAGAGGGCCATGCTGTATAATGTCATCTGCGGCTGACCTACTCAATCAGATAGCCGTTGGTCGTACCAGGCCCGGTCAGAGAGTAGTCTGCGCTGGGTCCCAAGGAGGATGATGATGAGTTGGTGGCCTCAGAAAGGTCGCTCTCAGAGCTGAGCAGAATGTTAGGTACCACCTGCAAGGGTGACTCTAGTGCAGGGTCAGCAAGAGCTGCAGGCACTGCGGGTGTAGGAGGTGCTAGAGGTGGGTGTGCCATGTGCAGTGGGACCGTAATATATGGGGCAGCAGGGTCAAAAGTAGGATGAAATAAAGGGACGACAAAATTCCTATTACTAAATAGGTAAAGACGGAAATGGTAGGAACCGGCTATATACAGTGAGTCTACGATGGGGTCATGGTGAAGCTGCAAGTCTGGAATCTCAATAACGAGAGTGGCCTTCAAGTTCATCACCAGCGTCTAAGAATGATACGGAAATGCAAAACGAGGTGAGAATTTACAGAAATTCTCAGTAGGGTTCGCGCGTGGTGTTTAACCGACGTTACATTCATTCTCAGTTGCCTCGGGTTTTGTTTAATTATATAAACATGAGATCAAACTTAGCTATCCATATTTAATAAGGTTGAGAAAATGTCTGGTCCGAGGCAAGGTTCGGTTTTACTTAAGATAGCATAAAAACAGAACAAACTACTAATAATGATACACAGGATAATAAATAGAATAAATGAATATACGACAGTAAGTAAACATAATAGACAAACTTAAACAACTTGTAATAACTATTCAATGTAATCATGCATTCAATGTAATCATGCAAAACTTATTCTTGAACCTTTCTTCATAAACTGTTTTCATTACTTGGTCCCCTGGGAGTTTTTGGCCATTTTAGACTCCTCGATAATAATATGCTTTTCAAGATCAAGCTCGTGCCTATACAAGAATGCCGGGTTTACTTTCCCCGACCTCCCCATCGATCTATTCCCCTTAACTTTAATCCGGGGCTGGCCCCAATATCATGAAACTTTCATCATGACATTATCTTTATAACTTTCTTGAAAATGCACGTGTCTAAATGTATATCATCATTCATGCATACGTATATTATAACTCATGCATAGATCTTACCGAAAATTTCGGCGACATAACGGACGTGTCCGCTTCCCCATGAATAGTGCCAGTATATCAAAGAAATCATAACATTTCATTCATAATTCAATATTAGCTTCATAGGAGTATTAGTTACATCAAGACAGGGTTATTGCCTCAGTGCAATCATTCAACCTGATTTTTGTATATCAAGCCATAATTTCTATTTAGCTCATCTGGATCTCAATTTCAAATTTGTTAAAGTGTTATGTGTCTATTTCTAACCTCTTTGGTCCCTTCTAATTTTGATAAATATAGCTCAAGTTATTTAGGTTTTATCCTAGTCTGCCCTATAGCTAGCCAGAATCACACACTTAAAAATAAAAATCTACTAAAAATCGAAAACTGATTCAACTCATACAAAATTGGTCTCATATTAAAGCTAACAGGACAAACTTTTATTTGCAAAAAGTTCCATTCCATTTGACTTAGTAGGGCTCGAGTTATAAGCCCCAAAATCTGACCTTCTTGAACTACCCTGTTTTGGCCCGGTTTGGACATAGGCCAAATTTCTTGGACCACTGGGAACAAACGGGTTCTTTTCTAACTCTGAAATTTTTATCGGACATTCTTTTATGTGTAATATTTCTAAAAAAGTTGTTTTCATTCAATTCCAAGTAGTATAGGGCGAGTACCCTGAACAACCCAGTCTGCCCAGAATCAAACTCAAAAGCCTAGGTCGAATTTTAAAAATTCATATCTCTCTCAATACTAATCCAATGGCGTTATATGATATATGTATGGAAATCCCTTAAAGTCTAGTTTCATACAAAAATGGTTGCATCAAATTTAATTGGCTGTAGGCGGGGTTGTTTGCTCCGTTGTACGAACTGCTGAGGGTTTTTGGTTTTCCAGGTCCTCACCTCTTCCTACTCTCATCCTTTCTTGCTTCCTATTCGATTTCAACATCACAAACAGCCAACAAATCAGCCAAATATCCTCATATTCATTTAATCATCACATCAAGAATTGAGAAAATGAACCACCACTAGCCACCCACAATCAAAAAATCAAAATAAGAATTAAACCTCTACCTCTTATTATATGTGATTTGGCTTGATTTTGGAGCTTGGATGAATAAAACTTGGTTGAGTTTGATGGTTTGATGGAGTTGGGTGAGTGGAGAAGAGAAGAAGAAGGCTAGAACAAAGGGGGAAGGTGGTGCAAAATTTTGGCTGAAGGAAAGAAAGGAATGTGTTATAATAGCTTTTGGGGAGGTAGTTGTATCCTTGCAATTTGATTGGTTGGAGCTCTGGTAGCCAAATTTCAGCCAACACCCTTTATCCTTGTGGCTTCTCTTGCACCACACTTAGGGGTTTAAATGGCTCAGTGTTTAGCCTTAGGTCATAGGGTTTTGGGCATGTAATTCTATTGGTTCGATTCTGACAGTTTAAGATACCGTAAGCTTACCGATTTTCTTCAAATCGATAAATCGGTTTCAAGAAAATTTTTATGAAATCTTCTATACTTCTAACCCAATTCCCTCATATCTAAACTCAATTAATTGCTAATCAATTGATCCTAAATAATTATTTAGTCAAATTTTAATTAATCTTAATTACTCGATAAAAACCGAACAATTAGGAGAAAAATGATAAGAAAATTTTGGTGGATGTTACAGATTCGACCCCTGTAACATCCGATTTCCGACTTCCGATTCCATCCAATGTTGAAAATTCCGATTTCCGAGTTTGTCTTACAATTCTGCTTCCGACCTCAGTAGTATCTTCGACTTCCGATTTCGTTCCAAGGCCTACAAGGACTTATTCCGATTTCCGATCTCATGCTCAAATAAGAACGAACGTGATATCCGAGTTCCGATATTAAGTGATTCAAGATAGAAACGAAATGCGACCTACGAGTTTAACTAAATTGGATTTCGAGTTCATTACCAAGATCTTTTCTCTTTACCGAAGTTACGAGATCGAGTTGGAGTACCAGGTTTTATGAATTCGAGTTCGGGTACACAGCATTTATGTTTTGAATCCTTATATTCGATTGCTATGCTAAAAATCGATTCAAGGATGACCAGGCTTAGGGTTTAAGTGTTTTGGTTTCACGTTTTGTACGACTTTCGCTTTTAAAGTAGCGTGCCTTGCGATTTCCGGATTACGACTTCATGCCCAAATTCTCACTGAATGTGAAGATAGTTACGAGCACCGACTTCATCCAAATAGCAGTGCATGGATTCCGACTTTAACAATCACCACGAGTTCCGATGTCACATTCCTATACTGGCAATGAGTCTCACTTCTTAGCGGCGTGTAGAGCATTTTTGTCACACAAGAAGGAGACATGGCTGAATATTACCCACAAGAATTTCACCCAATCAAAGCCACATATCCTAACTACCACTTCAGAGCTTCGTCTATATATATCCTCCTCCTGCCTCTTCAGCTCCACTCTTCCCACGTTGTTTTCTCTTCTTGAATTCAACTCTCTTTTCTCTTCTCCACTCCATCCAGCTCTCATTTCAACGAGCTCCACACGATCATAGAGGTAGAGGTTTTCTTCTTGCTTAATTTTCTGACTCTTGGATGATTGATGGTGATTCAAATCTTTAATTTTTGATATGTTAATTGATTGATTATGATGAATTATAGCTGGTTTATTGGTTGTCTATGAGATTGAAACTGAATTAGACACAAAGAAGGATGAAGATAGGAAGAGTTGAGAGGCTGGAAGACTCAAAACCCTCGGCCGTCCGTACGGCGGAGTGTACGGCTCCGCCGTCCGCCGTTCAAAATTAATGAAACCATTTTTAGGTGAAACTAGACATCTAGGGCTTTCCACACATATATCATATAAGACCATTGGAGTAATATTGAGGGAGATATGAATTTTTGAAGTTCACCCTAGGAATCAGAACATCCACCCGGGCAGTATGGGTTGAGAAGGGTGTAACTCACCCTATACAACTCCAATTCGAGTGAAACCAATTTTGTTAGAAAGCTTACACACAGGGGAACACCCCAATATAAGATTCCGATTTTGTTACCAACTCAGTCGTTCCCAGTGATTCGAAGAAGTGACCCTATGTCCAAACCGGACCAACACAGGGCAGCTCAGGAAGGCTAAGTTTCGGGGCTTGTAACTCGAGCCCTACTAAGGAAAATGAAATGGAACTTTTTGTATCTGAAAGGTTGTCCTGTTAGCTTTAATATGAGGCCAATTTCATATGATTTGAGCCAGTTTTCGATTTTTAGTAGATTTTTACTTCTAAGTGTGCAATTCTGGCCACCCACAGGGCAGGCCGGGATAAAACCCGAATATCTTGAGTTATGGTTATCCAAATCAGATGGGACCAAAGAGGTTAGAAAATAGACACATAACCCTTCAACATATCCAAAATTTAGGTCCAAATGACCTAAATAGAAATTATGGCATAATTTACAAGAACCGGGTTGAATACAAGCAGTGAGGCAGTAAGCATATTCTAAAGTGCAATACTTATGTCTTGAATTTAGGATTGAAGCGTGAATGAAATATGTTGATTTATGTATGAAACGAAGTGTTTCTCTTGACAAATTGATATGCTAAATACTGGCACTATTCATGAGGAAGCGGACACGTTCCGTTATGCCACGAAATTGCGGTAAAACTCATGCATGAATTATGAGATACATGTAGAGGCATGTGCATTTCCAAGAAAGCTATGAAAGCTATGTTATGATGAATTCAAAGAACATGATATGATGAGATTTCCATGCTACTTGGGCCAGCCCGGATAAGCGATTAAGGGGAATAGATCGGTGGGAAGGTCGGGAAAGTAAACCCGGCATTCTGTATAGGAACGAGCTCGATCGATAAGCGGCACTATTACCCAGGAGTCTAAAATGGCCAAGAACTCCCGGGGACCAAGTGATGGAAAATGATGAAAAGTAAGAGGAAAGGTTATGAAGAATGAGATTTGCATAACCACATCAAGTGCATGGGTGCATTTAACATGTCATTGCATATTGTTTACAGACTTGTCCGTGTGTTTACTCGTGGTTGTATATACACTATCTTGCTCTTTTGTCCTATGTATTAGTGTTGATGGTTTATTCTGTTTCTTATGTTATTTAAGTAAAATTGAACCTTGCCTCGGACTAGACATTTTTCGCAACCTTACTAAATATGTGTAGTTAAGTTTAATCTGATGTTTTAAGAAAATTACATAAAACCCGAGGCAGCGAGAATGAACGCAGGTCGGTATACACTATATGCAAACCCTAGAGAATTTCTCCAAATTCTCACCTCCCTTCGCTTTCCGCTTCATTCTCGGGCGTGGGCGATGGACACGACAGCTACCCTTCGTTGAGATTCCACACTTGCAGCTCCACCATGAACCGGCAGTAGGCTCACTGTATATAGCCGGTTCTTGCCGCTTTCCTTTGTATCTATTTAGTGATAGAGATTTCTTGTCCCTTACATCATCACGCCTTGATCCTACCACCCCATACGTCGAGGTCCCCACAGACGCGCACATCCTCCACCAGCGCCGCACTGTAGCCCATGCTGATCTGCCCGAGTCACCTCCGCAGTAGTACCGCACATCCCGCTCAGCCCGAGAGCGACCGCTTCTGAGGCCACGGCTCATCTTCCTCCTCCTCTCGATCGGTTCGACTACTCACCAGTAGGGCCGGTGTGGCCAACGGCTACCTGGCCGAGTAGGTCGACCCACATCGTATTATGCAGACATGACCTGTTTTGGTAGTAGGCGGCTTTGGGTCATACAGGCAGTAACATAGTTGAAAACGTCCACTGAGGACCACGTAGGATTGGATCGACTGACATGGGTCTTATGTTTCTTTTGGTACCGACCCCACTCATGTATCCTATTTTGAAGCCAGTGCGTAAATTAAAGCGATGGTTCTTGTCTATATATATATATATATATATACTTATATCTGATTGATAGTATGTGTGTTATTTATGCTTCTTGTGTGGTTATGACGAAATAGACTCTATCATGTTCATTGTATGATTAACACAGTAACACAAACTACTTAATTTTTGCTATGACTTAAGCATAACATTAAATAAGTAGGGTGTTACATTTTTGGTATCAGAGCAGTTCGTCCTAGCTAAGGCCTGAGGATTGGGCTGACTATGCTTCGCGCATATTCTGTGTTTTTAGCTGATGACATGCACTAAATCTTGCCATTATGGTTGAGATATAGTGGTGCATGTGTATGAAGTGTCTGACCGTGTGAGCCATTATTTACTAGCACATTAGGCATAGTATTGAGCCTGATCAACTCAATAACTTTTGTTTTGTGTGCTCAGAACTTAATGGCTTCCGGAAGGCGAGGTAGGCCACGCTCGTAACTCCTGTTCCAGAGGTCCCAACTGACTTCATGGCCACAATGCAAGAAATGGCCCATGCGATGCGGGAACAAGCCGCGGTAGCCCACCAAATGATGGAACAACTAGGCAGGCGACCTGCAACCGGTTGTGAAGGGAACCCACATGGCCTAGAGGCTAACCTGGAGTATCTTAAGTTTGCTGAATTTAGAAAGGCAAATCCGCCAAGTTTCCGAGGGGCGTATGACCCGGACAAAGCTGATGAATGGATCAAAACCATGGAGAAGATTTTCTCTGTCCTAGATTGCTCGGATCACCAGAAGGTGACTTTTGCCACTTACATGCTTGAAGCGAGGCCTTGAGTTTTGGTGGAACTGCGCACGAAGATTGTTCGAGGGATCTCAAACGATAGTCACCTGGACGATGTTCAAGGATGTATTTTACCAGAAGTACTTCCCTGCTTCAGTTCGAAATGCCAAGGAACTTGAATTTATGCAGCTGCGCCAAGGAAATCGGACCGTATCTGAATATATTGCCCGATTTGAGGAGCTATGCAAATTCTCCACCATTTACCAGAGGAATCCAGATGAAACCTGGAAATGTATTAAGTTTGAAGGAGGATTGCGAGAAGATATTCTTACTGCAATCGGGCCAATGGAGATTAGAGATTTTCCCACGTTGGTAAACAAATGCCGACTGGTGGAAGATTGCAACTCGAAACTAGTGGCAGCCAGGGCATCTAGCGGTGGATTCAGGAAGAGGTTAACCCCGCAAGGCCCAAGATTCAAGCCCAACTTTCAACAACATAGGAGATTTCCGCCGACGGGGAACAAAGGCAGGCAACCTCAAAGGCCCCCTCCGAATCCAACTTGCAGGAAGTGCGGTTGGAATCATGGCGATCGGCCGTGCTTGGCAGGCCAGAATGTTTGCTTTGGGTGTGGCAAGCCAGGCCACAAGGTTTATGAATGCCCAGCCAGGAATCCACCACAGTCGTCCCGACCACAACGCCAGGGCGAGTCTTTACTATGAATGCGGAAGAAGCGATAAGTCGGAAGGATTGATCCAAGGAAATTGTGATGTGAATGGTGAGACTCTAATCGTACTCTATGATTCGGGTGCCTCCCATTCATTTATTTCTCATAATTGTGTAGCTGCTTTGCAATTGCCAATTTCTGAATTACCTTATGATCTATTGGTTTCTACTCCTACTAATGGGCCTGTTAGGACTAGCCAAATATGCCCCAATGTCCCTCTTCGAATCGAGGGTAGGACTTTGCCGCCAATTTGATCTGTCTTCCTCTATCAGGACTTGACATAGTGCAGGAATGGATTGGCTTTACGCCAATCGAGTTGTACTCAATTGCTCACGATAAGGCAGTGGTACTTCCCTCTGTCTCACCTTTTGCCTCCCAGACAGCAACACTCCTCTATTTGAATTCTTTTGGGCCAAAGAAGCAAGGGTATATTCTCTTGTCGGCTAATGTGGTCAAGTCGAGCAAGAACTAGAGGAATTCCGTTGTCGAGAATATCCGGATGTTTTTCCGAAGACATCCCTGAATTTCCTCGAGAGAGAAATTGAATTTACCATTGAGTTGGTTCGGTGCGGGACCAATATCTATAGCTCCGCATCAATGTCACCTATGGAGCCGATTTAATTAAAAAGACGGATCGAAGAGCTTTTAGAAAGGGATTCATACGACCAAGCCGCGTCGCCATGGGAGCTCGGTCTTGTTGGTCAAAAAGAAGGATGGAAGCATGCGCTTATGCGTGGATTATAGACAACTGAACAAAGTGACAATTAAGAACAAGTATCCGCTGCCAGGATTGATGACCTCATGGACCAACTACAAGGTGCGGCGGTATTTTCCAAGATCGACTTGCGTTGGATATCACCAAATCGGGTTCGGGAACAAGATATTTCTAAGACAGCCTTTCGAACTTCGTTACGGACACTACGAGTATACCGTAATGTCGTTTGGGTGACGAACGCACCAGCACTATTCATGGATTACATGAATCGAATATTCCGCCCATATCTGGACAAATTTGTAGTAGTCTTCATTGATGATATACTTGTTTACTCGAAGACGGAGCAAGAGCATGCGGAACACTTACGGTTAGTTCTTCAAATCTTAAGAAAAAAGAAACTCTACGCAAAATTATCCAAATGTGAATTTTGGATGAAGGAGGTAAGATTTCTCGGCCACGTGGTGTCATCTGGGGGAATCTCTGTTGACCCCAGCAAAGTAGAAGCGATTACGGCGGGAGAGGCCAACTACGGTCTCACGAAGTCGAAGTTTTACGGGCTTAGCTGGATATTATATGCGATACGTTAAGGATTTCTCTCGAATAGCCTTGCCCTTGACCAAGCTAACCAGAAAGAATGTCCCTTTCAGTGGGCCCGGAGTGTGAAAGCGAGTTTTCATGATTTGAAGAGAAGATTGACCACGACACCAGTTCTAGCTTTACCAGACCCTCAAGGACCATTTGAGGTCTATTGCGATGCTTCCCAACAAGGGTTAGGATGTGTGTTGATGCAAGCTGGAAGGGTGGTCGCTTATGCCTCCAGGCAATTGAAGCCACATGAAAGGAATTACCCGACTCATGATCTTGAATTAGCAGATGGTGTTTGCTTTGAAAATATGGAGACATCACTGTATGGAGTAAAGTTCGAAGTCTTTTCGATCATAAGAGTTTGAAGTACCTTTCGATCGTAAAGAATTGAATATGAGGCGTGGAGATGGATGGAACTCCTTAAAGACTACGAATTTGAATTGAAATACCACCAGGTAAAGCGAACATCGTGGCGGAATGCGTTAAGCAGAAAATCATTGTCTGTCGCGTGGATGATGATTAAAGAGACGGAACTTATTGAAAGTTTCCGAAATCTTAATTTGGGAATTCTTATAACTCCCAAGACTCTTCAGCTACACCAGATTCAGATAATCAGTAGCTTCAAGGACCAGATTCGGCAAGCTCAGCAGCAAGATGCTGATCTCCAACGTATGATCAAGCTCGTGCAATCAGAAAAATTAACGGGTTTTACTCAGATAAAGAAGGTATCTGGCGACATCATGATAGGATCTCAGATATGCGAGGGGGCGACCTCCGGAAAAGAATCTTGGAGGAAGCACATAAGGGGGAGTTCACTGCACATCCTGGCATTACTAAAATGTACCAGGATCTCAAGAAAATGTTTTGGTGGCCAGGCATGAAGTCAGATGTAGCGAACTTCGTAAGCAAATGCTTGATGCATCAAAAGGTGAAAGCGTAACATCAGAAACCCTCCGAGATGCTTCAACCTTTGGAAATTCCTGAATGGAAATGGGAAAGTATTTCCATGGATTTTGTGATGGGATTACCAAGAACACCAACAGGATACGATGCCATATGGATCATCGTGGATAGATTGACTAAGTCTGCCCACTTCCTACCCATCCGAGCAAATTATCCGTTGGAAAAGTTGGCACAATCAGATATTCAAGAGATTATAAGGCTGCATGGAACCCCTTCAACCATTATCTCCGATCGAGACCCAAGGTTTACTTGAGGTTTTGGGAGCCTTACAAAAGGCATTCGGTGCTAAGTTATGTCTAAGCACTGCATACCACCCGCAAACAGACGGCCAAACAGAAAGGACAATTCAAACCTTGGAGGATATGTTACGAGCTTATATCTTTGAGCAACGGGAATTGGGATCGATATTTACCATTGGCGAGTTCGCATACAACAATAGCTATCATGCTAGCATTGGTATGGCTCCTTATGAAGCATTATATGGGCGAAAGTGCCAATCGCCCTTATGTTGGTATGAGACAGGAGAATCAACTCTATTGGGGCTGATTTAGTTGAGCAGACCACCCAGCAGATCAAGAAAATACGAGGCAAGATGCTTACTGCTCAGAGCCGCCAGAAGAGTTACGCAGATACCAGGAGGAAACCTCTGGAATTTCAGGAAGGAGACCATGTATTTGTGAAGGTTACTCGTACCACCAGGGATTGGTAGAGTGTTAAAATCAAGAAGCTAAATCCTCGTTTATTGGTCCCTTCCAAATCTTAAAGCGAATCGAATTGATGCGTCTTGAGTCGCTTTACCTCCACATCTATCAAACCTCCATGATGTTTTTCATGTCTCCCAACTCAAGAAGTATCAACCTGACCCTACGCACTCCCTAGAACCCGAATCAATAAAGTTGAAGGAGAACCTGACTTTGCCTCTTCAAGCAATTCGGATTGTAGACAAAAGCGTGAGACAACTCGAAATAAATCATGCAACTAGTAAAGGTAGCATGGGGAAAAGAAGGTGCTGAGGATTACACTTGGGAACTGGAATCAGAGATGAGAAAGGGATATCCTGAGTTATTCACAGGCGCTAAATTTTGAGGACAAAATTTTTTTTTTAAGGAGGGTAGTAATGTAACATCCGATTTCCGACTTAGATTCCATCCAATGTTGAAAATTCCGATTTCCGAGTTTGTCTTACAATTCTGCTTCCGACCTCAGTAGTATCTTCGACTTCCGATTTCGTTCCAAGGCCTACAAGGACTTATTCCGATTTCCGATCTCATGCTCAAATAAGAACGAACGTGATATCCGAGTTCCGATATTAAGTGATTCAAGATAGAAACGAAATGCGACCTACGAGTTTAACTAAATTGGATTTCGAGTTCATTACCAAGATCTTTTCTCTCTTTACAGAGTTACGAGATCGAGTTGGAGTACCAGGTTTTATGAATTCGAGTTCGGTACACAAAGCATTTATGTTTTGAATCCTTATATTCGGTGCTATGCTTAAAAATCGATTCAAGGATGACCCCGACTTCCGGGTTTAAGTGTTTTGGTTTCACGTTTGGCCCCGACTTTCGCTTTTAAAGTAGTCGTGCCTTGCGATTTCGGATTACGACTTCATGCCCAAATTCTCACTGAATGTGAAGATAGTTACGAGCCCGACTTCATCCAAATAGCAGTGCATGGATTCCGACTTTAACAATCACACGAGTTCCGATGTCACATTCCTATACGCTGGCAGCGAGTCTCACTTCTTAAGCGACGTGGAGAGCATTTTTGTCACACAAGAAGGAGACATGGCTGAATATTACCCACAAGAATTTCACCCAATCAAAGCCACATATCCTAACTACCACTTGAGCTTCGTCTATATATATCCTCCTCCTGCCTCTTCAGCTCCACTCTTCCCACGTTGTTTTCTCTTCTTGAATTCAACTCTCTTTTCTCTTCTCCACTCCATCCAGCTCTCATTTCAACGAGCTCCACACGATCATAGAGGTAGAGGTTTTCTTCTTGCTTAATTTTCTGACTCTTGGATGATTGATGGTGATTCAAATCTTTAATTTTTGATATGTTAATTGATTGATTATGATGAATTATAGCTGGTTTATTGGTTGTCTATGAGATTGAAACTGAATTAGACACAAAGAAGGATGAAGATAGGAAGAGTTGAGAGGCTGGAAGACTCAAAACCCTCGGCCGTCCGTACGGCGGAGTGTACGGCTCCGCCGTCCGCCGTTCAAAATTAATGAAACCATTTTTAAGTGAAACTAGACATCTAGGGCTTTCCACACATATATCATATAAGACCATTGGAGTAATATTGAGGGAGATATGAATTTATGAAGTTCACCCTAGGAATCAGAACATCCACCCGGGCAGTATGGGTTGAGAAGGGTGTAACTCACCCTATACAACTCCAATTCGAGTGAAACCAATTTTGTTAGAAAGCTTACACACAGGGGAACACCCCAATATAAGATTCCGATTTTGTTACCAACTCAGTCGTTCCCAGTGATTCGAAGAAGTGACCCTATGTCCAAACCGGACCAACACAGGGCAGCTCAGGAAGGCTAAGTTTCGGGGCTTGTAACTCGAGCCCTACTAAGGAAAATGAAATGGAACTTTTTGTATCTGAAAGGTTGTCCTGTTAGCTTTAATATGAGGCCAATTTCATATGATTTGAGCCAGTTTTCGATTTTTAGTAGATTTTTACTTCTAAGTGTGCAATTCTGGCCACCCACAGGGCAGGCCGGGATAAAACCCGAATATCTTGAGTTATGGTTATCCAAATCAGATGGGACCAAAGAGGTTAGAAAATAGACACATAACCCTTCAACATATCCAAAATTTAGGTCCAAATGACCTAAATAGAAATTATGGCATAATTTACAAGAACCGGGTTGAATACAAGCAGTGAGGCAGTAAGCATATTCTAAAGTGCAATACTTATGTCTTGAATTTAGGATTGAAGCGTGAATGAAATATGTTGATTTATGTATGAAACGAAGTGTTTCTCTTGACAAATTGATATGCTAAATACTGGCACTATTCATGAGGAAGCGGACACGTTCCGTTATGCTTGAAATTGCGGTAAAACTCATGCATGAATTATGAGATACATGTAGAGGCATGTGCATTTCCAAGAAAGCTATGAAAGCTATGTTATGATGAATTCAAAGAACATGATATGATGAGATTTCCATGCTACTTGGGCCAGCCCGGATAAGCGATTAAGGGGAATAGATCGGTGGGAAGGTCGGGAAAGTAAACCCAGATTCCTCAATAGGAACGAGCTCGATCCTCGATAAGCGCTATTACCCAGAGTCTAAAATGGCCAAGAACTCCCAGGGGACCAAGTGATGGAAAATGATGAAAAGTAAGAGGAAAGGTTATGAAGAATGAGATTTGCATAACCACATCAAGTGCATGGGTGCATTTAACATGTCATTGCATACTGATTACGGCATTGCCGTGTGTCTACTCGTGGTTGTATATACACTATCTTGCTCTTTTGTCCTATGTATTAGTGTTGATGGTTTATTCATTTCTTATGTTATTTAAGTAAAATTGAACCTTGCCTCGGACTAGACATTTTTCGCAACCTTACTAAATATGTGTAGTTAAGTTTAATCTCATGTTTTAAGAAAATTTCATAAAACCGAGGCAACCGAGAATGAACGCGAGGTCGGTATACACTATATGCAAACCTCCGAGAATTTCTCCAAATTCTCACCTCCTTCGCTTTCCGCTTCATTCTCGGGCGTGGGCGATGGACACGACAGCTACCCTTTTCGTTGAGATTCGGACTTGCAGCTCCACCATGATCCGGCAGTAGGCTCACTGTATATAGCCGGTTCTTGCCAGTTTCGCCTGTATCTATTTAGTGATAGAGATTTTACTGTCCCCTTACATCATCCTGCCTTTGATCCTACCACCCCATACGTCGAGGTCCCGCTGTACGCGGCACATCCTCCACCAGCGCCCCCTGCACCTGTAGCCCATGCTGATCCTGCACCGGAGTCACCTCCGCAGTAGTACCGCATATCCCGCTCGGCTCGAGAGCGACCCTTCTGAGGCCACCGCTCATCTTCCTCCTCCTGCGGATCGCTTCGACTACTCACCAGTAGGGCCGGTGTGGCCATACTACCCGAGTAGGTCGACCCACAGCCGTATTATGCCAAAGATGACCACTGTTTTGGTAGTAGCCGGCTTTGGGTCATACAGGCAGTAACATAGTTGAATACGTCCACTGAGGACCACGTAGGATTGGATCGACTGACATGGGTCTTATGTTTCTTTTGGTACCTGACCCCACTCATGTATCCTATTTTGAAACTGGTCTGTAAATTAAAACAGTGGTTCTTGTCTATATATATATATATATATATACTTATATACAGTTGATAGTATGTGTGTTATTTATGCTTACTGTGTGGTTATGACGAAATAGACTCTATCATGTTCATTGTATGATTAACACAGTAACACAAACTACTTAATTTTTTGCTATGACTTAAGCATAACATTAAATAAGTAGGGTGTTACAACCCCAATTGCTCCCAATCGTTCAAGGAAGTCGCCCTAAGTCCAATTTCAGAGCTTATAACTTAAGTTATACTCGAGCAAATGAAATGGAACTTATTTTAAATAAAAGCATGTCCTATTAGCTTTAATATGATATAAATTTCGTATGACTTCCACTAGTTTTCGATTTTTAGTAAATTTTTACTTTTAGGTGTGTAATTTTGGCCAGCTACAGGGCAAGCCGAGATAGAACCCTAATAACTTGAGCTACATATATCAAAACTTAATGGGACCAAAGAGGTTAGAAACTAGACACATAACATTTTAACATATCCAAATTTCTGGTCTAAATAAGTTAAAATGAATTTAAGGCTTAATTTCTAAAAATGGGCAAAGTTGAAGAGTATGAGCAGGATTTCCAAAATTAAAGGATTTGGCACCTTAATGTATATATGAGTTCAATTAAAGTCTAAGTGTTGCAATTCCATGTTGGTGCTTGACAGATGAACGCATTATATTTGATCTCTTACTATGACTGACTGTCTGTTGAAACTAGCACTATTCATGGAAAAATGGATCTGATCCATTATGTTGCCAAATTTTCGGTAGAAATATGTGAGAGTTAGGGATGTTCATATGATGAGTACATGGCTATCATGCAAGTATGAGATGTTTAAAAATAAGGTATGAAGCATATGCATCCATGCACCCTATAATTAAGGATATGATGATGATTGCACATCGTAAAGAGTGTGACATGGTAATCACACCCCGATGGGGTATGATGTGGCAATCATACTTTGGCATGTGGCATGACAATGAGATCCCTCTGCTTGGAGGCACGTGACCAGATGAGATCCTTCCGAATTAGAGGCACATGGTCAAAATAAGATCCCTCCAATTAGAGGCACGTCTAAGCTCACACCCTAGGGACGGCAATATGTAACGCCTAGGTGTGCCAAGAAAAAGAAAGAAAACTAAAGATAGATGAATGCGCTCACATCAAGAAGTTATTTGCATCCATCTCTGCACGTTATTCAATTGTGATGTATCTTATTATGAATCGTTACATTATGATTACTTATCCTTTATGTTGATAAGTTAATTGTTTGAAGTTCATCTCTGTTTATCAAGTGGACGACTAAAATGAACTTTGCTTCGGATAATATGTTTTCGAACTATAAAACTGAAAAATCTATTAACATGTTCACCTTTTTCATAATTAATCGAAGCAGCTGGATATAATAATGATGACACAGCATATGGTAGTTTAATGAATTCTACTGAGAATTTATAATTCTCACTCCTATGTTTATTTTCATATTATCTCCAGATAGTTCAGAAGTTCCGAAGAAGGTCCTTCGAGGTGGAGTTGACTAGTAAGATTGAAGGTGGCCGAAGGTTGCTGCTAGACAAGGTGCAATTAAGTGACAGTAACAACTTCTAGGTGAAGTATTATGACTTAAGCATAGTATCATACTTCGAAAGATGTTACAGTTGTCCCCTAAAATATGTCCCAAAAAGTAGTGTAAACAACATTACTCTAAACACTATAGTTTTGATGAAAAGATATGTTGATAGATCAAATGGATGAACAAACCTTTTTCAAATGCTATTAGCTATTTTGTTTAATATTTTTTTGCTACATATTCCAAAAAATGCCTGTGGTAAAATTGTTTGGATTGTTTTATGTTTACTATATATTTTCTCTATTACTATTGCCTGTTTGAAATCTTGGGAGGTTTTGGGTATCTAACAAACTTCTGGAAGCACCACCCCTGCCGAGATTAGTATCTCACCCAAGTTTTATTAGTGCTTTTAGAGGAACAAGTATATGACTCAGGCAGTGATCATTCCATTGGTTGAGGTAACCATAGCATATGACTCCATGGGGAGTAGTTTGTTAACTTTCTACAACTTGTCTGATCATTTTACTACTTCATATAGGCATGAGTTAATGGGGAATATATAGTTAGCTAGGATGACTTAGTTTTATCTGCTATTATCTTTTGTGACTCTGCTTGATGGATAAACAATTATTCTATTATCCTTTTTTGGTCTGTATATAGATCAAGTAGAGGATGCCTATTTGGGCTATAGCTAATTACTAGAAACTTAGTTGATGCTTGGTACTAACTCTAGTGTTGTTATGATACTTACATGATGACTCTAATATGATGTATATTGTAACACCCTTTCAGATATGAGGATTACGCTTAAGTCATAACTTCATGTCCAAAAGTTGCTACAAAAATCTATGTTAGACTAGTCATCAATGCATCATAATTATTTAAAATGGAGTGCTAAATTTTCAAATTTTTTTTCTTAAAAACTCAATCATGGAATATACACATAAAATCTTTTGGTTAGCTTCAAGTCAAAAATGAACTAAAAGGGTAATTTTCATATCAA
Organism: Pterocarpus santalinus; assembly: GCA_031439595.1. Taxonomy (NCBI): domain Eukaryota; kingdom Viridiplantae; phylum Streptophyta; class Magnoliopsida; order Fabales; family Fabaceae; genus Pterocarpus; species Pterocarpus santalinus. Next base: position 31,359,071 of record CM062523.1, on the reverse strand, counting down.
CACAAGATATGAAAAGTAAATTTGTACATTTATAAGTACAAACCTTACTTTGTACAAAATATACTATTTATGTGAAAACTCAAGTTATCAAATTCAAGTTATGCACCATTGAACCTCATGCCGTCCTACTTTTAATTCTCTAGAACCAAAATCTTTTAAAAGTCACTAAAAATTGTTCTTAGCTTATGTTAGTCTAAAATTTTATAGCCTAATTCCTCTATTCCTCATGTTTCCAACTAGTTGGTCCCACTAGTTTCATTGAGTCTAGCTTGGGTTATACTATTTACAACATAGGTTGTCCCATATTGGTTTTTGCATATTATAGCATACTTCTAAAAATTCTTGAGATCACATATGAAATCCATTGCTCAATCAAAGTTATAGAGTCTAAGTGATGCAATTCCCAATGCTGCTTAGTTTAAGCATTATGTAGAAATAGCAACTTCAAAATTACATATCTCTTTTAGTTTAATTCAAATGACTCCAAAACTTTATGAGCACCTTTGTTTATCATTAAAAATTGGTTTCACTCAAATTTAAGCTTTCTAACCTAAATTGAGGCATAAGTAGCATAAGTAGTTATTTTTGGTGACTATGCTCAATAAGTCAACTTTCAAGGGTTCCTAAATTCTCATCTTACATCAGAAAAATATGAAATTTTAAAATATGGAAGTTCTATGAAGGTTCTTTCAGCAAAATAAGTCCCATTCAAATTTAGTCTTCCTAGCATTAGATATAAATTTTCTGAACTCAAGTTGTCCTAAGGCTATGCAAAAAACTAGTTTTAAGTTCTTAACTAGTAAGGCCTTAGCAACCATTTTCTTTTGGTTCTAATTTAATAACTCCTCCATCAACACATTAATTCAACATATGTTAGAGGGTTTGTGTAACATTCCCATTTTTTTAAAATAGCATCATTTCAAAACTTTAAATTATTTTCCTTAGGTAGCACTATGCCATGATGATCTTCACTCTCATAACAATAGGGTAGTAAAACATTGTCATTGAAACTATGGCACTACCATATGTTAAAAATTAAGAAATAACAAAAGTGCCCTTGTGAACTTTTGTTATTTGCAGTATTTCCTAGAACTTTTAGAAATTACACTTTGACCCCAAATGATTAATTCCATAATGACCCTAGAATTTTTTAAAAAATAATATTTATGTCCCTGCATATGGAGAGTTAGTGGAATAGGGATTTAAACGAGGCAGAATCACGTGGCGGAACCAACTGCCTACTGTTTTTATAACTAAACCCAAAGTGGTTGAGGCGATGACGATGACATAGTGATTGTCTAGTCGCGATTCTACTGACAAATTTAGTATTTCTCACTCCTACATTTTCATGTCGTCTTCAGAGGATGTCGATATCGAGTACGATGGTGATCTTGATTGGGTTTCCAATATGGCTAGATGCCTCCTTGATGTCTACAAGTGCAGTGATGACAGTCTACATCTTCCACAATCGTCTATTTCAGACTCTAGTGATGAGCCCGTTTTTCCAACCACATTAGCCATATGGCGAGGTTACCTTGGATGACATCCATCCTTACTTTTAGCCACCGAGATATGCAACTGACGATGAGATTGACTCAGATACCTGTCTGACTTTGATCCTTTCATTGGATTCCAACCCTTCGGAACCTTCCCACCCGAGCTATCATTTGGAGACTGACCCTTCTGAGCCTTCCTACCCATCGATGATACATCTGGCATTTGATTTATCTTCTTTAGTAGCCCCTCATCACACTCTACCCTCGGTTCGTGGTTGTGGGTTCATTTGTACCTATGCTGTGCCTCATGGGCATGGGTGTGCCCGAGGAGGAGGATGCGATGATATTGCTCCTGATGGTTTCGGGAGCGGTTCCCTTCTGCCTGACAAGTGATGTAGTGATTGCATGCAGAGCCGAGCACGAGAATAACCCCTTTTGATTGTAGTTATAGGGTTATCATTCTACTGTATGGCATGCTTAGGCAGTAAGGATTTCTGATGTATTTTCTTTTATCATGTGTTTAGTAGGTTTCTTGTGTAGGGCTGACAGTAGGTATCGGGCCCATCAATATCTTTATGTATGACTTTTGGTAACATTATTATTATATTAAATATGAATGGCCGTGGAATGAATGCTATGTTTATCTAAGTTATTGTTATTCTTGTCACTTCTATTTACTTTATTCACATGGTATATATGACATAGCGATGTTTATAATATGCGTTCATGGCTCTTGGTTTTCAAAACAATTTATTCGCTCTTATTCAAAAAAAAAAAGTTTCTTATATTTTAATACAAAAGTTTCAAACAGTAATGTTAGTTCCGCGAGTAAAAGTAACAATTAGTAACTCTATAATATGACTTAAGCATAGTATGGGGCTATTAGGGTGTTACAAATTACTTATAATTACCAATGGATATTTTGTCAGTAAAGAAAAAATAATATTTCAATGTATATAATTGCTGATGGACCATCCATCGGTAAATAAGGAAAATTATAATATAAGATTTTTATTACCGATGAAATTTTCATCATAATGTAAGATTTTTATTTTTTTTCTTGGTTATATTATTAAAGTTTGAAATTAGTATTCAAATATTTCATATTATTGTTTTAATTATCCACAAATCCATATAATTAAAAATATAAGAAATATGGACTGTCAATTAAAAAAAAAGCTTATCAATAATAGAAGAAATAAAATATAATTGTCAATGTACAAATCTAAAAATAGAAAAAATACTGAAAACTATGAATACTGATCATCGTCAGTTGATAAATTGGATTTTTATATATTTTCCCTTATATTTAGTTCATTGATCCTCTTTTCTACTTAATTGAATTGATTTGGATCATCATTTTTGTTGATTGGGTTTTGGTTGGGGCTTGATTTAATTTTTCTAGCATTATAATAATTCTAACACGGCTTTGGGTTTTTGGAACATCACTTGAGTTATAGATCTCATTCGATTTTGATTATTAGTTTCTAGAAAAGTTGAGAGCTAGGCCTACAACTTTTATGAGAGGTCAGAGGCCAATTTTGAGGTTTTGGAGCTAGAATTGGACCTAAAAGTGGAGTCAAGGAGTGCTGTTGTGATTCTTGAGTAGTGTACATTGTAGAGGCCATATCTCAGTCCATAAGAGCCTAATTGAGCCCATTGCAGTGGCATTTGAAAGCTAACTTCAAAGGCTTCAATTAACCTTCGGAGCACTGATCCAAAAGGAGGCATCTTCATGGCCAAAAAATGAAGTGGAAGTCCACTGATGGGTTTAGGGAACCCAATTCAATGCTTTAGACTAACTTTCCCTCCAAAATTCCAAATGATCCAATTAAGGTGTCCAATTATAGCTTAGGGAGAGAAGATTAATGTAATTAGAGATTAGTGAATTAATTTGCAGTATAAATAGGAAGAAGCTAAATTCATTTAGAGCTTTTTGATTCATTTTTATTCAAAATTTGAAATATACACATTTTCTCATTTTTTTCTCTTCCTTCTCTTCTGTCCCTACAAACTCTCTCTCTTTCTTATCTCTAAATTCTCGTTTACCTCCATTCATGGAGGAGTAGATTTTTTCTTATCCTGGAATTCAAGGAAGCATTAGCACTCTTAAGGATTGGTGAACTCAGATCTAGCACTTCAATTCGGTTTCATCTATTCTTTCTCTATTCTTGATCTCATTTTTGGATTTGAAGGTTTTCATTTTGAATTCTTGATTAAGAATTTAATTACTTTCATATTAATCAGCTGATTGTGTGATTCAATTGTTAAAAGAATATGAATTAGATTTCAGATTTGAAATTTAAGGTTAATGCATTGGTGCTTAAAATTAACACAAGTCAATTTAGATGTCTCTGCACATTGATTGATTATGTATGAATCAAATGCATGAAGTTCTTCATGTGAATACTGGATTTGGATTGAGATTTCATTCGTATTCATGATTTGCCATTGGATTGGAATGTTAGTGTATGCTAGAATTCGATGACAGAGTGGTATTAGTTTTTCTCTTGATTCTTGGATTGGATCTCTAATTTTGTTTTAATTTTTCTTTAATTCTTCGCATTTATGTACTGCATATGAGTTGTTTGATGTTAAAAACCCTTATGATTTCTAATCAAATGGCATTAGCATCCTTGTTAGATAGCTCGGATTGCACACTACACTACAAGTTTCTGATTTGGTTTTAAATTGGTAATTAGACCGAGCTTGGCACTCGAGTCATCAGTATCCAAAATGTTGTTTGTAACACCTCCTAAACATATATGCCACGTGTAACACCCTAATAAATCCATACTATGTAACGTCTGAAAAATTTTATCATTAACAACTGAGTTGTTCGGTTTTATCGAATAAGTGAGTTTAATCAGAATTTGATTAAACATTTACTTAAAGCTAATTAAGTGTGATTTAAAAGGATTAGGCTTGATGGAATTAGATTAGGAGCATAGAAAACCCCATAGAAAATTTTCAAGCCAATTTACCGATTTAAGGGAAATTAGTAAGATTTTGGTATTTTAAACTGTCGAAATCGGACCAATAGAAATTTTTCTATGAGTGCCCTAGAATCAAGGGCTAGGATTTAGCCAAACCACTCCCTCATGTGGCGCCTTGATTAGCCATTAAGGGAGGGAAGCTAAACCAAATTCTATGATGGAGTTACATCCACCAATCAAAGCAAAGTGCCTCCAAAATATCTCTACCTTTTCCTTCCTTTCTCATCATTTTCAGCCACCCTCTCTAACTGCTAAAGCTCATCTCCTTCTCTTCTCTTTACTCGCATTTTCACTCCATTCTCAAGTCTCATCACAAGATCCTACCATCAAAATCAACACAAATTCAGCTAGACAAGGTAGGAAATCCTACTTCTCTTCTTATTTTCTCTGATTTGGGGCTGCATGGTGATTATGTATAACCTAAGTATTGATGTTATGTAGAGTGATGATGATGATTTATGACTAATTATGCATGTATGTTGTGATTAAAATTGGAATTGAGAGCAAATAGCTTGAAGGAGGGAGACAAATCTAGAAGCCGTTAGGGTTTTCCTTAGCGGTCCATACGGCAGAGTATACGGCTTTGCCTACCACCATTTAAATTTGATGTAGCCATTTTTATATAAAACTAGACATCTAGGGCTTTACATACATATATCATATAAGGCCATTGGATTAATATAGAATTAGTTATGAATTTTTGAATTTTAACATAGAAATCTGGATCCTTATCCGGGCAGTATGAGTTAAGGAGGGTATAACTCACCCTATACAACTCCAAATTGAGTGAATCCAACGGTTTTTGAAAGCTAACATGTAAAGGAATATCCCATAAAAATTTCAGGACCAGGTTCATAGCCAATTGCTCCCAGTGCACCAAGGAAGTTGACTTAAGTCTAAACCAGGCTAAATCAGGGTAGTCTAGTAGGGTCAAGTTTCGGGACCCATAACTCAAAATATACTTATGCAAATGACCTGAAACTTAATTCATTTGAAAGCTTATTCTGTTAGCTTTAATTTGATGTAAATTTCATATGAACTCACCTAGTTTTCTATTTTGAGTGAATTTTTACTTATAAGAACTCAGTTCTGGCTAAAAATAGGGTAGTTTGAGGTAAATTATTTATATCTTGAGTTATACAAATCAAAATGAGGTGGGACCAAAAAGATTAGAAATTGAGGCTATGACATATCCAAAAATTAGATTTAAATGAGTTGAATTGAATGAAAAGTGGGGTATACCAAACTTAGGCAGAACAGGGGAGAATAAACTGAAATCCTATTGATGCTTGAATTGAAATTGTTGAATGATGCTATGAATATATATATATATATATATATATATATATATATATATATATATATATTTGCTGGTCCATATTGAAATTTGCAAGTTGTACAATTGTACTAGTTATCTGGCACTATTCATGGGAAAGCGGACTCGATCCGTTATGCTGCCGAAATTTCGGTAAGAAGTTCATATGTTGTGAAATTTACAATAGCATGAATACATGATATTTGAAGAATCAAGTTAGATGTGCATTCATTTGATGATATTATAAAGGATTCCATATCACTTGGGCCAACCCTGGAATAAATTAAGGGGAATAGATCAGTGGGAAGGTCAGGAAAAGTAAACCTGGCAATCCTGTATAGGAACGAGCTTAGTCCTGAAAAGCGGACTATTACCTAGGAGTATATGGCCAATGACTCCCAGGGGACTAAGGATGGAAATAAGTTCTAATAGGCGAAAGCCTTCAAGGAAAAAAATGCATTTTCTAATTGCACATTCATATGTACAGTGTAATGCTTCTTAATTGATTGTTCTAGTTACCTGTTTCTTATTCTTAATATGCTATTGCTCCACTACAGTTACTATTTGATTGCATTAGTGTATCTGTTAACTAAAATTGAGTTTGTTTCGGTGTATGTTTTACAAATAAGTATTTAAGTTAAATATTATCATTGTGTTGTACTACTTGAAAACTATTGCAAGACCGAAACAACTGGGAATGACAGCGATGATAGACATGTAGAAGCTAGAAATTCCTACTGAGAAATATTTATTTCTCACCCTACTGTATATTTCCGTGTCATTCTCAGAGCATGGAGAACGCAGCAACCGGAGTGCTATTCATTGAGTTCCCCGAGCTCCAATACACCTTGACCCGTTCCTGGACTCTGTATATATATCTGGCAGGTGTCAGTTCCGTCTCTATTTCTTTTTCCAGAGAGATTTCGCCGTCCCGCTTATGCACCCTCTTTTTGATCCCGCTGTCCCCTATATTGCCATATCCTTCCACATCACCCATCCATTTCCACCACCAGTAGCAGCACCACCAGTAGCAGCTACAGCTCCAGTTCCTATGGCCTCTCCTACTTCACCACCGCAGCAGATGCTATCAGCCTCGATATCGGAGGAGGATCCGTCCGAGGCGGCGAGTTCTTCTTCCTTGTCCTCTGCTCCTAATGTGGGCCACCCTCCCGCAGACGCCACCATGGTGAATGGGTTCCTTTCTTCGGATTCCGTTTAGATAGTGTGTATGCTGCAGCAATAGTAGATGTACAGAATGACCCTCTTTTGGCAGTCTGGGTCATGGACAGATGGGTAGATGTTAGGAGTTATGTAACATCCCCCATTTGCTTAAGTGGAGTATAATAAAAACTTTGAATTATTTCTCTTAGGCAGTGTGGGAATTTCTCAGGCAGTGGTATACCCCGAAAATCCTCACGCTCAGAAATATGGGGTAGCATAATATTGCCATTAAAAATATGGCACTGCCATATGCTAAAAATTAAGAAATGACAAAAGTGCCCATGTCAACTTTTTTTAACTACAATCTTGCCCAAAAGTTTTAGAAATTGTACTTTAACCCCAAGTGAATATTTCCACAATAACCCTCAAACTTTTCATAAAATGACATTTATGTCTACACGTCGGTAGAATTAGCAGAATGGGGTTTTAAACGAAGCAGAATCACGTGAAACCGTAAGAGTTTAAATCGCTACCTTTGGGCCATGGAGGCGGTCTGGTGTGAAATGACATGGGGTGCCCCTAAATTTGCTCAAAATGACGGATATGCCATTAGCCACGGAAAATAGAAAACAGAAAAGCTCTAAATTTGCAAGAACGATTATTTCACGTTAACAAATAATTTATTCGATCTTATTGACTAAGTAAGGTTAATTAGGAGTTAATTAGATGTTAATTTGGGGAGATTAGGCTTAGGAACAATTAGAATAGAGATATAAAATTTTTCTCAGAATCATTTAGCGAAGTTTCGCTGATTTGAAGAAAATCAGCGAAGATTCGGTATTTTAAACCACCAGAATCGAACCAGTAGAATTTTCTATTGGAATCCCTTACTTTAGTGGCTGAAATTCAGCCACCCTTACCACATATGAGTGGCGCCAAGTGTTGCTCAAGATAGTGGAAAAACTTGGCCTTACCTTCATCAGATCTTTAACATTTTCGCCTAGTTGTTCGATTTTATCAACTACTTAAGATTAATTAGCATTCGATTAAATTTTTACTTAGAGCCAATTAAGTATCATTTAGAGAAATTAGATATGAGAGAATTAGATTGAAAGCATAGGAAACTTCATAGGATTTTTCCAAAATCGATTTACCGATTTAAAGGAAATCGGTAAGATTTCGGTACTTTGAACAGTCGGAATCGAACCAATAGAAATTATACTGTGAGAACCCTAGGATGGATGGCCAAGATTCAGCCAATACACCTTACAAGTGGTGCCACAATTAGCCTTCAAGAAGGCAGCCAAATCAGATTGGAGAAGGAAAACACATCCACCAATCACAATCTAACTTCCTTCAAAAGTCTTAAAATAATTCCCTTCTACTCCTCTTCAATTTTCGTCCATATAAGCTGCTAAACTCTCATCCTTTTCCTTCTATTCACACTCCCCTTCACTCCATCTTCAACCCCTCTTCAAGTCTCATCAAGAGTTTCTTCAATCTAGGACATCAAACCAACAAGATTTCAACTAGACAAGGTAGGAATTCCAACTTCTTTTCTTGTTTTCTTTGAATTGGGCTGATTGGAACTCCACTTTCTTCCCTCTTTCTTGTATGATTCTGATGTTACCTTGAGTGATGATGATGAATTAAGGCTGGTTGAAGTTGTATATGCGAGTTTGAATTGAAGATTGGATGGATTGATTTAAGGAAAACATGAATTCAAGAAGAATTCAAGAAGCTGTTGAGGTTTTCCCCTCGATGGTCGGTACGGCGGAGTGTGCGGCTCAGCCTGCAGCCATTTGAAGTTGATGAATATATTTTTATATGAAACTATACATTCAGGGCTTTCCATATATATAAAATATAAGGCCATTGGATAGAATTAGTTATGAATTTTTGAAGTTTAACCTAGAAATCTGGATTCTTATCCGGGCAGTATGAGTTGAGAAGGGTATAACTCACCCTACACAACTCCAAATTGAGTGAACCTAAGGTTGTTTGAAAGATAACATGTAAAGGAACACCCCATAAAAATTTTAGAACCAGATTCATTGCCATTTGTTCTCAACACATCAATGAAGTTGACTTAAGTTCAAATCGGGCTAAAGTAGAGTAGTCCAGTAGGGTCATTTTTCGGGACTCCTAACTCAAAATATACTCATGAAAATGATATACAACTTGTTGGAATAAAAGTTTGTCCTGTTATCTTTAATTTGGTATAGGTTTCATATGGTTTCACTAAGATTTCTGTTTTTAGTGAATTTTTACTTCCAGAAGTGTAATTCTAGCTAGTGACCAAATAGGCTGAGGCAAAATTTAAATATCTTGAACTACCCATATCAAAATGGGATGGGACCAAAAGGGTTGGAAATTAGACACATAAAGCTATGACATATCCAAAATTTAGACTTAGATGAGTTGAATTGAGCAAAGGAAGGATTATACCAAAATCTGGCAGAATAGGAGGGAGTAAACTGAAAACCCTATAGATGCTTGAATTGAACTTGATGAATGATACTATGTGTAACACCCTAATAAACCCATACTACGCTTAAGTCGTATTATGGCGTTTTATTAGTTGTTACTTATGCTCGTGGAAAACTAAACTTTACTTGAAATTAAGTTACATGGAAAATATAGTAAATTTATTTATTTTTTTGAAATACGTCATCGCTTTAGAAAGCAAAGCCTTGAGCGAGAAGGTAGATAGAGAAAGAGCATGTCGTATAAGGTAAATACCTAAATATCATAAAACAGTAAAAAGGGAAATAAATTGCAACTTACAAATACATTGCATTACATAGCTTACCATTACATCTATATGGGTTTCTACTATATATACATACATATATATAACAGCATTACATCGAAGGAAGCTCATGGTCGTGCCATGATCCAAATACTTGGTACTAAATACAAACTTCAATGACAAAGCTCATCTCAAAAAGGAATATGCAAAGATGCAGAGTGACGGTCGCTATAAGTCCCAAAATAGCTTCGTCGGGCATCCCACGTCGTACGTCCGCTCACAGTGTGGGGGGATCCATGCTCCACTCCACTGGATGCGCTATCGGATTCTGGTGACGACGCGGAAAAGTAACTAGAATGAGAAATAAGATTTCTCAGTAAGACTCGAACCCGACACGGAGGTGTCATCGTCATCGTCCCAGCCACTTCGGTTTTATAATGAAAACAGTGAGCAGGCCTAACGTCCAATTCTTAGATTTTCGAAGACATAACTATCCGAAGTGGATTCAATTTTAAGTACATATTTTCGTTATAATAACAACATCATGGTATACATAAAAGCTTATATGACAATTCATAACATGCATGAACATGTTGAGTGTTTCATTCTTTACTTGGGTCGGATCGAAGTCCCTTTCTTTTCTTAACTTGACTTTCTCTTAAATCCTTTTTTTTTCTTAACTTGACTTATCTTAAGTCCTTTTCTTTTCACCCACTAAACATAAGTGGTAATAAGCTCATACCATGACCGTCGCCACCATAGAATTTCGGTACTTACACTAGCTGGGTCATGCCGTGCCTCATGTAAGCCCTATCCCCTATACTCACACTAGCTGGGTTATGCCATGCCTCATGTGAGTCGTGGGTGAGGGGAGCTTGCTTTGGGTCACCTTCCCTTTTGAAGGATCACGCCCTTAGTTTACTTTATCTTCTTAGTAAGGCTTATGATGCAAAATTATTTTAATTCTTTTTCCACATTTAGGCGTTACGTATCGCTATCCCCAAATGTGGTTCCTTTAATGTATATCATTAAGCATCATATCCTCAATATATCATATTCATATCATCTTCATTCATTTTCATATCACCATCATATCATTATCATCCTTATCATCATTATATCATTATCATAATCATCATGTCATCTCATCATTATCATTATCATACCATCATCATTATGATCATCGTCACATCATATCATCTTCATCATCATATCATATCATCATCATCATATCATTGTCATCATATTGACACATAGAGGCATATATATCACACAAAGTCTTATGAGCTTAACTCAGTAAATTTGGTACAAGCTTTTAATTGAGGTTGCTTCTTGTATAAATTATTTTATTAGGCCTAGGGCCAATCTTATCTACTATCCTCTTTGAAACTTTTTATGTTGAATTATGAAGGTTTTCCAATGCTTAATGTAAGGGTCTTAATGTCTTAAAGCCTATTTCTCCTTAACTTTTAAAACTTAACCTTATCTAGTTTTACTTTAATAGTGGGGCAGTAATTTCAAAAATTCACCATAAATTCAGCTTTTACTCTTTTACTTCGAATTTTGGTATGATTATACTTCTCTGAGTCTATTTTTAAATAAAATAAACCCCACTCAAAGATTCATTTTATAGCTTGAGATATGCACATTTTATTCTGACTGGTCAGCTTTTAAGTTTATTCTCGGTATGGTGACTTTTAAACATTATTACGAGTTCCTCACAAGGAATCTGCCAAAACTATTTTATGGGGATGTTTCTCAATGTCTTAGCTTTCTAACAAACTTGATCCCACTAAAAAATGTTCTGAATAACTTGAGTTATTAAGATTTTATTACATACTGCCCGAACAGAAACACATCTGGGAACAGCACACTTTGAAAATTCATATCTCTCTCGTTTTAAGGCCAAATTTTATGGATTTTATATGTTTAAAAATATCTATGAGTCTATTGTCATCTAAAATTAGTTTCGTTCCATTTGGAGTTATATCGAAGAAGTTATTGGTCGTGCCATATAGACTGCCAGAATTTTCCAGTTTCCATGGTTTTATTTTTAATGAGTTTTCTTGTAAAAACATCAAGTCTTTTCTTCAAGTGACCATTTTGCATTTCCAAACCATCTTTAAACTTTGAGATCTTGGTAAAAATCAATATTTTGAGTTCTAAAAAGTTGGGTTCAACATAAAGCAAAATGCACAACCAAAGTCATTTTCCAAAAGAAGAGCAAAATCACAAACAACATCATATAATGAAAGCATGGCCATGAGGCCTTTAGAGCAAGTCCTAAAACCACTTAGCTATGAAGAGCTTAGGGGTTCTAGAGCTTGAAAAATACATGAAGAAGAAAGGTTAGAGTCACTACCACAAGGATTTTCTTGAAAGCTTGTAGAATAGAAATGATGGAGATAGCCTCCTCCTTCTTGAGCTTGATGATGAGGCTAAGTAAGTGTTTGTTTTTGTTTCTTCAAGAACCAAAGATGTGACACCCTAATAAATCCATACTACGCTTAAGTCGTATTACGGCATTTTATTAGTTGTTACTTATGCTAGTGGAAAACTAAACTTCACTTGAAATTAAATTACGCGGAAAATATAGTAAATTTTTTTTTTGAAATATGTCATGGCTTTTGGAAAGTAAAGCCTTGCGCGAGAAGATAGCGGTAAACAAGCGTATCACAAAGATTTCGGTATAAATGGAAGGAACGAGGGATAGATCATAATATCATGCATGCAAATTATAACAACAACCATATAATTATAATTAGTCTCATAATATCCAACAAATACATAAAAAGGGAACTCATGGTCATGCCATGGCTCCAAAATATCAAAGGTACACAAGTTTGACAAGGTCTAATACAAAATGAAATACAACAGATAAGGAGCAATAATGGGATAGGTCCACGTAGACATATATTGGCTTCTCTGCCCCTTCCACGCCCTTCCATCGAATGGACTCAGGTCATCGAGTGCCTGGTCCCCCTCGCTCCTCGGCCTCAGGGAACATGAGGAGTATGGATGATATGAGGGTGCCGGCTGTTCACCTCTACCCGATGAATGCGACGGCCAGGAGTATAGCTGGCGACCGAAGAACGTTCCTCAGAGGGATCCTCCTCGGACGCGGCAGGATGATAATCGGGGAGCGGCGGTGAAGCGGCTGCGGCCCTAGGAGTAGCTGTCGAACTCACATCGATCACAGGGACCTCTGGCAGTGGCACGGGCTCGGCTACAGGTAGACCCGAAGACATTGGCTCCATCTCGATCTCTGGCAATGGCTCAGGCAGGAAATCCCAAGGACCCAGCGGCAGTCCAAGGTGTGCCGATGATATGTCTACAGGGGCTGGCGGGATCTCTGGCTCCTCTTGCTCAAAAACTCGACCCAGGTAGAAGTACGTGCGGATTACTGTGATGGTCGTGGCCACAATAGCGTGGGTGTCCTCATCATAGGCCCACTCATGGTGGGGAGGCTCAATGCTCCACTCCACGGGGTGCGCCATGAGTATCTGGTGACGAGATGGAAAAACAGCTAAGGTGAGAAATAAGATTTCTCAGTAGGACTCGACCCTGACACACAGGTGTCATCGTCATCGTCCCAGCCACTTCGGTTTGACAAATGAAAACTGTGAGCATTCAATAGGTTCAATTCTTAGGTTTTCGAAAATATCAATGTCCGAAGTGGGTTCCATTTTAAGTACATATTTCTCATATGCTAACATCATAGTATACATAAGAACTTGTATGACAATTTATATCATGCATGCACATTTTATGAGTATTCCTTCTTTACTTGGGTCGGGCCGAGGTCCCTTTCTTTTCTTAGCTTGACTTATCTTAAGTCCTTTTCTTTTCACCCACTAAACATAAGTGGTAATGAGCTCATACCGTGGCCGTTGCCACCATAAAATTTCGGTACTTACACTAACTGGGTCATGCCATGCCTCATGTAAGCCCTATCCCCTATACTCACACTAGCTGGGTCATGCCATGCCTCATGTGAGTCGTGGGTGAGGGGAGCTTAAATTAGGTCACCTTCCCTTTTGAAGGATCACACACTTTATTGAATCTCTTCTTATTAAAGCTTATGATGCAGAATATTTCTAAGTCCATAATTTCTACAAAATTTCGGCAGCATAACGGCTAGACCGAAGCTTTCCAAAATTTTGCCAAACAGAGAAACTAATATCACATTATCATTAAGCATCATATCATATCATCATCATCATATCATCATCATAACATCATGCTTGCACATAAACATAGACATATTCTCAAGCAAAGTTTTATGAGCTTAGCTTAGTAAATTTGGTGCAAGCTTTTAGTTGAGGTTACCTCTTGTGTGTCTTCTTTTGTGAGTTGTAGGGCCAATGTTGTCTAATGTCCTTTTTGATACTTTTTAAGTTGAGTTATGAAGGTTTTCTAATACTTAATATAAGGGTATTAATGTCTTAAAGCTTATTTTTCATTAACCTTTAACTTTTACCCTAACCAGTTTTACTTTTACAGTGGGATAGTAATTCAAAAATTCACCATAATTTCATATTTTACTCTTTTATTTCGAATTTTGGTACGCTTGCACTTCTCTGAGTCTATTTTTAAACAAAAGAAACCCCACTTAAAAATTCATTTTGTAGCTTGAGTTATGCATATTTTATTCTGACTATTCAGACTTGAAAGTTCATCTCGAGTCAGTGACTTTTAAGCATTACCGTGAACTCCTCACAAGGAATCTGACAAAACTGTTTTATGGGGATGTTCCTCTATGTCTTAGCTTTCTAAAAAACTTGGTCCCACTCAAAAATATTCTGTATAGCTTGAGTTATGCAGGTTTTATTACCTACTGCCCGGACAGAAACCCATCCAGGAATAGCAAACTTTGAAAATTCATATCTCTCTCGTTTTACGGCCAAATCTCACATATTTTATATGTATGAAGAGCTCTTTGAGTCTAATTTCACAGAAAATTAGTTTCATTGCATTTTGAGTTTTGTGGAGTGAGCTATACTGCACGCTTTATAGACTGCCAGAATTCCAGATTAACTCATTTTTAAGTTTTACATATCAAACTTGTGGAAATGTTGCTATACCACTTCAAATCACCATTTTCATGTTTTAACTCATCACCATATTCAAAGTTTTAGTCACCAAATCAGTATTTTAAAACAAAATAGAGTAAGATACATAAAACCATCATACCACATAATCTCATTTCAAAACAACACTTTCAACAAGATAAGAAAACTCATAGAGAAAAATATGGTCATGAGACCTTAAAGCAAGCTTTAAAACCACCTAACTATGAAGAGCTTAGGGGTTCTAAAACTTGAAAAATACATGGAGAAGAAGGATAGAGTCACTACCAAATGAGTTTCTCTTGGAAGCTTGAAAGATGAAGCGGTTGGAGATGGCCTCCTTCCTCTTGAGCTAGCAAATGGGGCTAAATGAGTGTTTGTTTTGCTCTACCAAGGACTAAAGAATGTGATCCTTGATAAGTTAGTGAGGGTGGTGATAGAAGATGAGGGTGATGGTGGTGGAAAAGTGATGACTTAGAGTAGGAAAAACAAGAAGAACAAGAAGGAGAGTAGGAAGAATAAGGAAAGGTTTAGAGAGAGGTGAGAGCTTTGTGTTTTAGTGAGAGGAATGGAAAATGAAATGAGGGAGAGAGAATGGGCTGAAGGTGGCGCATAATGAGGGGGAAAGGTGATGTGATTTTTGCTTCTTACACAAGCTAGAGAGTGGGAAAAACCATAGGGCAAAAGAGAGTGTTGTGTTTCCTTTGAGTCTTGGCATTTGGGTAAAGGCTTTGTAGTGTTTTTGTCAAATGGTTAAAAGCATGAGCTATCTTAGGATTGGCATTGGATGATTGTGATCACTCCAAGTATCACAATCTTGATGGAGGAGAGTAGATCTTTTGTCTTGACTCAAGGGATCTACTAACATGGACTCTTGCTCTAGTGGTGTATGATGAGAAGGCAATTGAATGGTTGGATTTGGCTCTTGCTTTGACCAAACTTTCAAACAATAATTAAAGGGAAGTTCCTACATCTTTATAATTGTTACAATTATCTAGATGTTAATTAATTTGATTGGTTCAATTATGCCATTAACACATTTTTATCGAAAAGAATTTTTCCTCGTTAATTATGTAAAGAAGATGTGAGAGTAAACTTTCATGTGATTAGGATGTGATGCTTATGTGCTCTTAGTTAATTAGGTTAGATCACCTTGATTTTATGTTCTAAGTCATGAATTAATAAGGATTGAGCAATTAGGCTTTTAATTGTAACTTTTAATGCATTATGTTTCAATTGTTAACTTGCCTTTAATTTACTAAGCCCTTGCTCTCGAGATTAGCCGATTAGTTCTCAATTAATCGCTAACCCCTCTAATTAGCCGGGAACACCGAGCTTATTAACTTAGGTGAAAATGGGGATGTTACAAAAGAGGGTGGTCCTTGAAGGGCTTGTGAGAATAGTGGTGGAAATGAGGTAAGTTAGAGTAGGCAAACAAGAAGAACAAGAAGGAGATTAGGAAGAACAAGGAGGGGTTTAGAGAGAGGTGAGAGCTTTGTGTCTTGGGAGGGAAAATGAAAAATGAAATGAGGGGGGAGAGAGGTGGGCTGATTGGTGCAAAAGGGAGGGAAAGAGTGATGTGATTTTGCTTCTTTTGCAAGCCAAGAGGCTAGGAACCATGGGATAAAAGGGTGGGTTGTGTTTTCCTTGAGTCTTGGTACTTGGGCAAAGACCATTTTGTGTTTTCTCAAGTGGTTAAAAGCAAGGACCCCTCTTGGGATTGGCTTGATTGAATGAGATCACTCCAAGTGGCATAATCCTAAGGGAGAAAGGTACTTCTCTTGTTTAGACTAAAAAGATGCTACTAACATAGACCCTTGATCTAAGAGTGCATGATGAGAAGGCAAATAGATGGTTGGATTTTGCTCTTATCCTTGGCTGAAATTTGATGCATCAATTAGGAGAAATTTTTAAATATTCAAAGCTATTAGAATTATCTAAGTTGTTAGTTCAACTTGATTAGTTAAATTGCTCTTTGACCGATTTCGGTTAATTACACTTTTAAGATGTTTTTCCTCTAAAAGAATTGACCTTATAAATTATGTAATTAGGGTGTAAGAATTAATCTATCTCAATCGATTAAGGTAGAACAATTGTCTTGTACTTAATTAATAAGATTAGATTAGCTTAATTAGATTTCTAAGTTATGACTTAATGAGGTTCGAGTAATTAGGTTTTAACTAAAACATTTAGTATGTTATGATTAATTATTGACTTGACTCAATTTACTAAGCTTTTGCTCATCGAGATTAGCCGATTAATTCTCAGTTAATCGTTAACCTCTCTAATTAGCCAGGATCACTAAGCTAATTAGCTTAGACAAAAATTAGACAAATATCTATATAATTGCTGATCCATATTGAATTGCAAGTTTGAAAGATTGTACTGGTTGTCTGGCACTATTCATGGGGAAGCGAACTCGATCCGTTATGCTGTCGAATTTTCGGCAGGAATTTATGAGAACTCATGCTATGGATGATTATGCTTTGAATATATTTACATTTACATGTCATATTTATGTACATCATGCATGCAAGTATATATTTAGAACATGATATGATATATAAGGTATGAGACATACTCATGAATGCACCAAGCGTCTGCATGCATGACAAGATATGAAAAAGAAAAAGATAATAAGAACTTGCAAGAAAGACGTACCAAGCTACCACATGAGGCAAGGCATAGACTTAGCTAGCGTGGGCCAGAGCGGTACTGTCTAAGACTTGGGCCAGCCTTCGACCAGATTTAAGGGGAATAGATCGGTGCAAGGGTCAGGGAAAGTAAACCCGTCACTCATGTATAGGTACGACCTCGGACTTGAAAAGCAGGCTATTACCCAGGGGTGAGAGAGGCCATTCACCTCCGGGGGGCCAAGTACAGAAGAGCAAGATCAAGTTGCAAGTTAAAGAAAGTTATGAATTAAGTCAAGTGCACTTGCATACAGACAAGTACAAGCATCTTTATGTTCATCTTCAATTTTCCCATTAAGTCATAATGATTTCATGATTCTTGTTGAAGCATATTATACTATTCGTATTTATATGTCTGTCATATGAAATGGCAAGTGGCTGTTAAAATATATCTCGCTTTGAGTAAGGTGTTTTCAACCTAAAATTGAACCACTATTTGTTTATATGTACTTATGTTTTCATAATAAACCGAAGCGGCTGGAATGTTTATGATGACACTGTAAGGTTGGTTTGAGTTTACCTACTGAGAACCTTAGGTTCTCACTACCTGCTTGTATGTTTTTCTTTTCCGTAAACATTCCAGCACCCAAGTTGGAAATCAAGTGTGAGGCGGAGTACAGGGCCTTTCATTGAGCAAGAATTGGGCGTAAGTCAGACCAAGAGACTATTGAAGCCAGCTAATGACTAGTCGGATGTAAATGCTGTGTACTATGTCAATCACAATTTCTTTTAAAGTGTAATTATTTTATTCTCTATGTATCAGAGACTATTACTGTAACATCCTCAATTTCATGTCGTGCTAAATTATCTTAGTAACCCTGAGTAATTAGGCATTTAATGAGAAATTTCGAGATTAGTGCTTAATTAAGGGGTTGACTCGGATGAGAAGGGTCAAGAGAATGCTTAATTGAGATTAGATAATCTCTAATTAAGTAAGTCAGAGCCCCTATAGCTCACTTAAGCACTAATCACCTTTAATTAGCCTAATCGAGTTTAATTAAGGTTAATTACGCTTAGTCGCAAGATTAAATTTTTGTTAATCGTGTTCTTGTGTGTTAATCACTAATCCTTGCTTAATCATCTTAATTAAGTTGTATGAGCACTTAATCACATGATTAAATTCAAATTTAGTCAACTAGACAATAAAGTAAAGAGTGATGTCATAAAAGCATAAAGCATTAGACAAGAGTGCTTTATGTAAGAGTTTGACTATGTTTTGTCTCCCCATCATCCACTTTGTCCCCTTAATCACTAATTAACACAAGATAACACAAAGTGAAGCAAAAATATCTCATCCTCCCTCCTTAAAGTGGACGCCACTTTCTCTCTCTCCCTCCCTCATTCATTTTCATTTTCACTCATCCTATTCTCTCTCTTCAAGCCAAGTTCTCTAATTTCTCTCTAAACACTTCTTCATCTTCTTCATCTTCCTCTTCCTTTCTCCACCACCACCACCCTAAACCACTCACTTAGCCCTTGAAAGAGCTCATCTTTGGGTCTTTGGAGACTAGACCAAAACACTACAACCTCCATTTCCACAAGATTTCAAGAGCTTCTCCTTCCTTCTTGCAAAACCGCCACCTTCATCATAAAGAGGAGCCATCATCTTCTTCTTCCATTTCTCTTGTTTTTGCGCCATCTTCAAGAAAGGTAGTGATCTCCATCTTTTTCATTTTGTTTACTCAAGAAAGCTTGGAGCTTGGTTCTTTCATGACCAAGATTTCTAAGTGAAAGCTTGAGAAGATCCTTCATGCTCTTCAAGAGCCAAAGTTTTCATTTTTAGTAAAATATGTTCTTGATGTTCTTCATGTGTTCTTAAGTTTCCTCTTTTGGAAAAATATGTTCTTGATGTTCTTCATGTGTTCTTAAGTTTCCTCTTTTGGAAACATATGTTCTTATTGTTCTCTTGCTTAAAGTTGTTCTTTTCTCTTTATGATGAGTGAATGATTAGAAAAGATTGACCTTTCTATGTTTCCATGATTTGATAAGACTATGAACCTTCTAAAAGCTTTAAACTTTAAAAAGTTTGCTTCTTGATTCCTTCAAAGTGGCACAACTTTTAAGCTTCCATAAAGTTTTATTTTGTTTTGTTTTGAAGACAAGAATACATGTGAAAGTCTAAACTTTTTGAGTTAGAAAAATGATATCTTGTCACTTAAGGCTTTAGAAATCAAACCTTAAAGAAAAGACCTTTCACAAAGTTTCAAACTTTATTCAAGACTAAGATCTTTAAGTTATAAAAATGTTGTTTTATAACATTTCATTCATAAAGTTTAGACTTTGAACCAAAATAATGCAAAAAGGTGTTAACTTTTATAAAGAACAAGACATTTTATTCAAAAAGCTAGTAACTTGTATCATTATTTCATAAAGATCCAATCTTAATATAAGAGCTTAATGTCAAAGGCACTTACTTTCATAAAGAATAAGACTTTATGACTACTTTATAAAGAATGACAACTTTAATAATGTTTAAGGCAAAACCTTGGTATGTTATTAGTAAAAGTTTAAAACTTTGTAACTTGAATAAGTTAAAAGTCACCCTTGGTGATTGGTGAACATTGGTGTTGTTGGGTTCATGATGTGGTTATGCGTTGTCATGACCCAAGGATTAGAGGGATCTCGAACTCCTTGGGAACAGAAGTATGATTAGGGCCTCTGAGCATACCATAAACCTAGGAATCACTAAGTGCACTATCTCAAGGAAAGGAAACAATCACATAATTTAATTAATTTGAACAAGTGTTTCATAAGACATGTACTTAAGTAAAGAATACTTTCATCCAAGGACTAAGTAACTAAAAGACTACAAACACATATCCTAACTATGTGATTCTATCATGGGTAACCATGGGAAATCATGTGATGATTCATAATATTCTTCACAAAGAACAACACAACTATAAACACCTTTAGGGTATGAATGTGTGATGCCACTCGGCATGATGAATGATGAGTTTGATTGAGCTTTGTTTGATGATTGAATGATGAGTGTGATGATATGATATAGATATGATGAACTATTGGTTGAATGCTGATGATTGGCATTTTGGGGAAGCTCCAGTCTAGCCGTTATGCTGCCGGATTTCTGTCAAAATTATGGACTTAGTCATATCATTGCATGCGTCTAGTCAAGGAAATGTTATGCATGTAAAGTATAAAGATAAGAAAAGAATCAATGGGACGTGACCCTTCAATCACTTCGGTAAGGGAAGTGAGAGATGGTGATCCACAAGGAACCTCTATGAGGGAGGCAAGGGTGTTTTGGAGGACCCTCCAACTTAGAGGTAACCAATATCGGCTTAGTCTGATTTGGTTAGTACTGCGTGACGACGGTCACGGAATGAGCTCATGTCTAAAAGCAATCTATTTCAAAGGAAAGTAAAGAATGTTAAGCACGTGCTAAAAATGAAAGTAAAGTCTAAGTATGACCATGGTTACGTCTATGATGATGCATGTCTTTGCATGTAAGTATATTGCCCATTTGCATTATGAATGTTTATTCTATGTTTCAGTACGTATGTTAGTCATGATGATGTGGTTATGATCTTAAGTTTAAAAGCAACCCGCTTCGGGGTCTAAGTTTTCAAAACCATTAAAAATTGAACTTATATCTGTCCACTGTTTCTATAATTAAACCCGAAGTGGCTGGGACGATGACGATGACACTGTGTTTGTCTAGTCGCAATCCTACTGAGAAATTTAGTATTTCTCATTCCTACGTTTCCGTGTCGTCTTTAGAGGATGTCGACGTCGGGCACGGTGGTGATCTACATTGAGTTCCTGGTGTGGCGTTGGCGCTTTGACCAGGTGCTGAACGCCTCTGTGCTGTCGGTGAGCGCAGCTATGAGGGTCTATATCTTCCACGACCACTGGTTTCAGACTCACGTGATGAGCCCATTTTTCCGACCGCATCAGCCATTCGACGAGGTTACTATGGATGACATCCGCCCCTACTTTCAGCCACCGAGATACCTCACCGATGATGATGAGACTGACTCGGATACCCGTTTGACTCTGACTGTTTCACTGGATTCCGACCCCTCGGAGCCGTCTTATCCGAGCTTCCATGTAGAGACCGATCCGTGTGAGCCCCTCTATCCGACTCATTCTGGGGGATCTCACCGTTCGGGTTTGTCACAGCCTTCAGTGATTCGTTTATCTTCTGATTCTTCTGCTTCATCTGCTGGCCCAGCTTCACCCCCGGTTCGCGGGCGTGAGTTCATTCGTACCCGCGCTATGCCCCGTGGGCGAGGACGTGCTCGAGGAGGGGGACGTGGTGGCACTTCCCCCGGTGGATATGGGAATGGTTTCCTCCCGCCAGATGCCTGATGTGACGATTGCATGCGGAGCCGAGCACGAGGATAGCCCCTTTTGGTTGTAGTTATAGGGTTATCATTCTGTTATGTGGCATGCTTGGGTAGTAGGATTTTCTGATGTATTTCCTTTTATTATGTATTGGTAGGCTTTTGTGTAGGGCCGACGATAGATATCGGACACATTATTATCTTATGTATGACTTTGGTATGACTATTATTGTATTATCATGGATGGCCGTGGAATGAGTTTCCTTTATCTAAGGTTGTGGTTACTTTATATGTTCACGATGCGCTCATGGCTCTCGATTTTCAAAAATGGTTCACTTGTTTTGTAGAAAAAATTTTACCACTATTTTCGGTACAAAGTAATTTCTAAAAGGTAATGTTAGTTCCGCGAGCAAAAGTAACAACTAGTAATTCCACAATATGACTTAAGCATAGAATGGAACTATTAGGGTGTTACAGTTACTCAGTAATAAAATGAGCAGTTAAAGGGCCATGTATTATATTTTTCATATTTTAAAGATTCTCTTAGTATAGTGACAACCTCTTAATATAACTCCATAACTCGAGCATGGCTTATATAATAGAGGGTGTTACAAGTTGTACATGAAATGTCCCATGGGGACCATTTGGGGTACTGTTCATAGAAACAGGCCGTTTTGTTTTGTGTTAGTGGCCTCATTTTGTTACCCTGTATCATTTTGACAAACTTTGAAAACAGATATCTATGTATATATTTATGATGCATTTTGCATTAGTTCTGTCTTTATTGCATTTTTATTCATGTTATGTTATTTACTGTATACTATCAACTAGTATTTATTCCACCGTTAAGTAGAAAATTTTGTTACGCGAATAATCATCTTTATGTGGGTAACTAATAATGATACCCAAAACAGAATTAAATCAGCACTACACGTAATCACTTATCAGATAATTTACTATGACTTAAGCATAGTACTTTGTTTGATAAGGTGTTACAAATTGAGTCTTTATCCTTAAGGGATTAGAGAGTCTTCATCATTTAAGTTCTTTTGGCCATTGATTGGACCCAAGTCTTAATCCTTAAGGAATTGGTTTCTCTTTATCCTTTAAGTTCTTTTTACCATTGATTGGAAGCATGTCCTAATCCTTAAGAAATTGGTTTCTCTTTGTCCTTTAGTTCTTTTCTCCATCCATTGGAAGATAATCTTAACCCTTAAGGAATTGGTTTCTCTTTGCCCTTTTAGCTCATCTTGCCATTGACTACAAGCAAGACATAATCCTTAAGGAATTGATTTCTCTATGTCTTATAAGTTATTTTGGCCATTTATTTTCACCAAAGAATGGAAGCAAGTCTTAATCCTTAAGAAATTCATTTCTCTTAGTCTTTTAAGTTATTTTTTCCATTGATTGAAAGGAAGTCTTAATTATCAAGGAATTAGTTTCTCTTTGTCATTTAAGCTCTTTTGGCCATTGATTGGAACTAAGTGTTAATCCCTAAGTAATTAGTTTCTCTTTGTCTTTTACGTTCTTTTGGTCATTGATTGGAAGCAAATCTTAACCCTTAAGGAATTGGTTTTGCCTTTGTCCTTTAAGTTCTTTTTGCCATTGTTTCGAAGCAAATCTTAATACTTAAAGAATTAGTTCTTATTGTTATTTATGTTCATTTCGCCACTGATTGGAAACAAGTCTTAATCTTTAAAATATTGGTCTTCTATTCCCTATAAGTTTTTTTTTTTTTACATTGATTGGAAGCAAATCTTAATCCTTAACGAATTGGTTTCTCTTTGACCTTCATGTTATTTTGGCCAGAAATTTTAACCAAGTCATAATCCAAAATGAAATAGTTTCTATTTATGCTTTAAGTTCTTTTGGTCAAAGATTGGAAGCAAGTCGTAATCCATAAGGATTTGGTTTCTCTTTGTCCTTTAAGTTCTTTTGCCCATTGATTACAAGCAAGTCTTAATCTATAAGGAATCGGTTTCTCTTGATGCTTTTAGTTCCTTTTGACATTGTTTGCAACCAAGTCTTAATCATTAACGAAGTGATTACTCTTTGTCCATTACATTCTTTTATCCATTGATTGGAAGCAAGTCTAAATCCCTAAGGAATTGGTTTTCCTTTGTTATTTAAGTTGGATTGGAAGCTAGTATTAATCATTAAGGAATTACTTTCTCTTTGTTGCTTATGCTCTTCTTGCTGTTGATTGGAAGCAAGTCATAATTCGTGCTAAACTAGATTCTCTTTGTCTTTTATGTTCTTTTTGCCGTTGATTGGAAGCAATTCATATTCCTTAAGGAATTGGTTTCACTTTGTCCTTTAATTTTTTTTTTTCCCATTAATTGCAGTCAAGTCTAAATCCTTAAGGAATTGGTTTCTCTTTGTCCCTTAAGTTATTTTGGCTATTGATTGGAAGCAAGTCTTAATCCGTACTAAATTGGTTTCGCTTTCTCTTTTATGTTCTTTTTGCCATTGATTGGAAGCAACTCTTAATCATTACGGAATTGGTTTATCTTTGTGCTTTAATTTATTTTTGCCATTGACTAGAAGCAAGTTTTATTCCTTAAGGAATTGTTTCTCTTTGCCGATTCAGTTCATTTGGCCTTTAGAAGAAGCAAGTCCTAATCCTTAACGAACTATTTTCTCTTTGTCATTCGAGTTCTTTTGGCCTTTGATGTGAGGCAATTCTTAATCCTTAAAGAGTTCCTTTCTATTTTCCCTTTGCCTTCTTTTTGCCAATGATTGGAAGTAAGTCTTTATCATTAAGGAATTAGTTTCTCCTTGCCTCTTAAGTTCTTTTTGTCATTGTTTCGAAGCAAATCTTAATACTCAAAGCATCAGTTTCTTATTGTTATTTATGTTCATTTCGCCACGGATTGGAAGCAAGTCTTAATCTTTAAAATATTGGTCTTTTATGCCCTATAAGTTTTTGTTTACATTGATTGGAAGCAAATCTTAATCCTTAGCGAATTGGTTTCTCTTTGACCCTCATGTTATTTTGGCCAGTAATTTTAACCAAGTCTTACTCCCAAATGAAATAGTTTCTATTTATGCTTTAAGTTCTTTTGGCCAAAGATTGGAAGCAAGTCGTAATCCATAAGGATTTGGTTTCTCTTTGTCCTTTAAGTTCTTTTGCCCATTGATTAGAAGCAAGTCTTAATCTATAAGGAATCGGTTTCTCTTGGTGCTTTTTGTTCCTTTTGACATTGTTTGCAACCAAGTCTTAATCATTAACGAAGTGATTACTCTTTGTCCATTACATTCTTTTATCCATTGATTGGAAGCAAGTCTAAATCCCTAAGGAATTGGTTTTCCTTTGTTATTTAAGTTGGATTGGAAGCTAGTATTAATCATTAAGGAATTACTTTCTCTTTGTTGTTTATGCTCTTCGTGCCGTTGATTGGAAGCAAGTCTTAATTCGTGCTAAACTAGATTCTCTTTGTCTTTTATGTTCTTTTTGCCGTTGATTGGAAGCAATTCATATTCCTTAAGGAATTGGTTTCACTTTGTCCTTTAATTTTTTTTTTTCCCATTAATTGCAGTCAAGTCTGAATCCTTAAGGGATTGGTTTCTCTTTGTCCCTTAAGTTATTTTGGCTATTGATTGGAAGCAAGTCTTAATCCGTACTAAATTGGTTTCTCTTTCTCTTTTATGTTCTTTTTGCCATTGATTGGAAGCAACTCTTAATCATTACGGAATTGATTTATCTTTGTGCTTTAATTTATATTTGCCATTGACTAGAAGCAAGTCTTATTCCTTAAGGAATTGTTTCTCTTTGCCGATTCAGTTCATTCGGCCTTTAGAAGAAGCAAGTCTTAATCCTTAACGAACTATTTTCTCTTTGTCATTCGAGTTCTTTTGGCCTTTGATGTGAGGCAAGTCTTAATCCTTAAAGAGTTCCTTTCTATTTTCCCTTTGCCTTCTTTTTGCCAATGATTGGAAGTAAGTCTTTATCATTAAGGAATTAGTTTCTCTTTGCCTTTTAAGTTCTGTTTGCCATTGTTTCGAAGCAAATCTTAATACTTAAAGAATTAGTTTCTTATTGTTATTTATGTTCATTTCACCACTGATTGGAAGCAAGTCTTAATCTTTAAAATATTGGTCTTCTACGCCCTATAAGTTTTTGTTTACATTGATTGGAAGCAAATCTTAATCCTTAACGAATTGGTTTCTCTTTGACCGTCATGTTACTTTGGCCAGTAATTTTAACCAAGTCTTAATCCAAAATGAAATAGTTTCTGTAACATTCTCTATTATATAAGCCATGCTCGAGTCTTGGAGTTATAATAAGAGGTTGTCACTGTGCTAAGAATATCTTTAAAATATGGAAAATATAATACATGACCCTTTAACTGCTCACTTTATTACTGGTAAATAGTCTCTGATACATAGAAAATAAAATAATTACACTTTAAAAGAAATTGTGACTGATATACTACACAGCATCTACTTCCGACTAGTCATTAGCTAGCTTCAATAGTCTCTTGATCTGGCTTAAGCCCGATTCTTGCTCAATGAATGGCTCTAAACTCTGCCTCGTACTTGGTTTCCAACTTGGGTGCTGGAATGTTTACGGAAAAGAAAAACATACAAGCAGGCAGTGAGAACCTAAGGTTCTCAATAGGTAATCATGAACCATTCTCATACAGTGCCATCATAAACATTCCAGCCGCTTCGGTTTATTATGAAAATATGGGCACATATAAACAATTAGTGGTTCAATTTTAAGTTGAAAACATCTTTCTCGAAGCGGGTCATATTTTAACCATCACTTACCATATTAGGTTACAGTCATAGAAATATGAATAGCATGATATGCTTCAACCAGAATCATAATAATAATAGTATGACTGAAGATGCGCTTATAGATGCTTATGCTTGACTGTATGCAAGTGCACTTGACTTAATTCATATATTTCTTTTAACTTGCAACTTGATCTTACTTTTCTGTGCTTGGTCCGTCGAAGGTGAATGGCCTTTCTCACCCCTGGGCAATAGCCTGCTTTTCAGGTCCGAGCTCGTACCTATACATGAGTGACGGGTTTACTTTCCCCGACCCTCACACCGGTCTATTCCCACTAATCTGGTCGAGGGCTGACCTAAGTCTTAGACAGTACCGCTCTGGCCCATGCTAGCTGGGTCTAAACCATGCCTGGCGTGGTAGCTTAGTATGTCCCTCTTGGAAGTTCTTATCATCTTTCCTTTCCATATCTTATCATGCGTACAGACGCTTTGTGCATACATGAATATGCCTCATATCTTATTTTTCATGTCGTATTTTAATTATGCTTGCATGCATGGCATACATGAACACACCATGTGAATATAATATGTTCAAAGTATAATCTCTCATAGCATAAGCTCTCATAACTCATATCATGCCTAAAATTCATCCTTAATAACTCGTATCATATTCAAGTTCATCCTTACATGTAAACATTCCTAGTTTTATAGACTTCTGCCGTAAATCCAGCAGCGTAACGGATCAATTCCGTCTCCCCGTGAATAGTACCAGTTCTCACAGACAATTCAATCATAGCAATATAATCGATCTAATATATATCAATGTAAAATTGGTAATCCTCAACTCAAACCTTATATGTCCACCAACTCTTGTGAAACTATCACTTGGCCATTCTGCCAATTCTATTCGGTTCTGGCCGAATCTTGTATAATCCACCTTTATCTCTATTCAACTCAGTTAAACCTGAATTTTGGATATGTCGTAGCTCTATGTGTCTACTTTCTAACCTCATTGGTCCCATGTCATTTTGATTTATATAACTCAGGATATTCAACTTTTACCTCAGCCTGTTCAGTCACTAGCTCGAATTACACTCCTGGGAATATAAATTCACTAAAAATCGAAACTAAGCTCAAATCTTACGAAATTAGTCTCATATTGAAGCTAACAGGACAACCTTTCATTTTCCACAAGTTTCACTCCATTTGCTTAAGTATACCTCGAGTTATAAGTCCTGAAATTCTACCTTTTTGAACTAATCTGTTTTGGCCTAGATTGGACATAGCACAATTTCCTCGAATCACTGGGAACAATTGGGACCATAACAAACTCGGAATCTTATATTGGGGTGTTCCCCTGTGTGTAAGCTTTCTAACAAAATTAGTTTCACTCGATTTAAAGTTGTATAGAGTGAGTTATACTCTCCTCATATCACCCTGCCCGGATGAAATTCCTGAACCCTAGGTCAAACTTCAAAAATTCGTATCTCTCTCAATACTAATCCAATAACCTTATATGACATATCTATGGAAAGCCCTGGATGTCTACTTTCATTAAAAATGGTTTCATCGGATTTGACTGATTGTAGGCGGCTCCGTACGCTCTGCCGTACGAACTGTCGTGGAATCTCCACCAAGACAGCACCCTCATCCATTCATTTCTCTTAGTTTTCTTCTTCTAATTCTAATTCTAACTCAAAAACCTTCTATTAATTCAATCATAATTCATCATAATACATCCAATAATTCATCAAATACATAAAGAAGGATACAATCCCATGCAACCATAGTGTAAGGAATTCAAGAATAGAGCAGAATCGAATAGAAGTAGAGTCTTACCTCTTCGAAGTGGGATCTTGCTGAATTGGAGTTTGGATTGATGGAACTTGCCAAAGCCTGAAGATTTGATGGAGTTGGATTTGAGAGAGGAAAGGAAGACGAAGGCTGGAGCAAGGAGGAGAGGGAGACGTAAATCAGCTGGGAATGAAGAGAGAAGTCTGACTTAAATAGATGGGGGTAGTTGGAATTGTGGGTGTTGATTGGTTGAAGTTTTGTGATTGAAGTTCGGCCATATCGCCTATTTTTGTGGCTGTTTTGCTCTCCACGTCGTTCCAAGAGTGCAGCTTGCTTCCATCCTATCTGAAATCGGAACTCGTCCACCTATTTTTGAGGAAATCTTGTTTATGTTGAGACTTGGAATCAAGGTCGGAGGTCGGAAGAAATACAGCTGTCAATCAACTGATCTCGGAACTCCTAGTTCAAAGTCGGGACTCCTTGTAACAAGCTCATATGTCGGAACTCGGGTGATTCGAATCACATTTCCAAACCCAAGAACTTAAACTCGGAAGTCGGGACTTATATACAGTGTGGTTGGTGACATCGGAAGCCGGGTATATTTTCCTTGAGACATGAAGTCGGATCTCATGGAATTACGTTCATGTGTTCGGACTTGAAGGCCAAGTCGGAAGCTGGGAAATGACGAAATTATAATAGTTTAAATCGGAAGTCGGAAATTATACCCAATATATTTTAACTCGAAGTCGGATATTGGAACTCGGAAGCCACTCCATTGAACTCGAAGCTAGAATATGAAGTCGAAAATCAGGAATAATCAAAATTGAAGATGAAATCGGAAATCGGGAAGGACTCGAAGTCAAGACGAACTCGAAACTTGTCCCATTTCATGTGAAATTCGTGGATGAAGTCGGAAATCATGAAAACTAGCGAACTTGGAACTCGGAACTTGTGGTGGAGGTAAAATGGAATAATTTAGCACAAGCAAAATTGGGATGTTACAGTTTCTATTTATGCTTTAAGTTCTTTTGGCCAAAGATTGGAAGCAACTCGTAATCCATAAGGATTTGGTTTCTCTTTGTCCTTTAAGTTCTTTTGCCTATTGATTAAAAGCAAGTCTTAATCAATAACGAATCGATTTCTCTTGGTGCTTTTAGTTCCTTTTGACATTGTTTGCTACCAAGTCTTAATCATTAACGAAGTGATTACTCTTTGTCCATTACATTCTTTTATCCATTGATTGGAAGCAAGTCTAAATCCCTAAGGAATTGGTTTTCCTTTGTTATTTAAGTTGGAATGGAAGCTAGTTTTAATCATTAAGGAATTACTTTCTCTTTGTTGTTTATGCTCATCCTGCCGTTGATTGGAAGCAAGTCTTAATTCGTGCTAAACTAGATTCTCTTTGTCTTTTACGTTCTTTTTGCCGTTGATTGGAATCAATTCATATTCCTTAAGGAATTGGTTTCACTTTGTCCTTTAATTTTTTTTTCCCATTAATTGCAGTCAAGTCTAAATCCTTAAGGAATTGGTTTCTCTTTGTCCCTTAAGTTATTTTGGCTATTGATTGGAAGCAAGTCTTAATCCGTACTAAATTAGTTTCACTTTCTCTTTTATGTTCTTTTTGCCATTGATTGGAAGCAACTGTTAATCATTACGGAATTGGTTTATCTTGGTGCTTTAATTTATTTTTGCCATTGACTAGAAGCAAGTCTTATTCCTTAAGGAATTGTTTCTCTTTGCCGATTCAGTTTATTTGGCCCTTAGAAGAAGCAAGTCTTAATCCTTAACGAACAATTTTCTCTTTGTCATTCGAGTTCTTTTAGCCTTTGATGTGAGGCAAGTCTTAATCCTTAAAGAGTTCCTTTCTATTTTCCCTTTGCCTTCTTTTTGCCAATGATTGGAAGCAAGTCTTTATCATTAAGGAATTCATTTCTCTTTGCCTTTTAAGTTCTTTTTGCCATTGTTTCGAAGCAAATCTTAATACTTAAAGAATTAGTTTCTTATTGTTATTTATGCTCATTTCGCCACGGATTGGAAGCAAGTCTTAATCTTTAAAATATTGGTCTTCTATGCCCTATAAGTTTTTGTTTACATTGATTGGAAGCAAATCTTAATCCTTAACGAATTGGTTTCTCTTTGACCTTCATGTTATTTTGGCCAGTAATTTTAACCAAGTCTTAATCCAAAATGAAATAGTTTCTATTTATGCTTTAAGTTCTTTTGGCCAAAGATTGGAAGCAAGTCGTAATCCATAAGGATTTGGTTTCTCTTTGTCCTTTAAGTTCTTTTGCCTATTGATTAGAAGCAAGTCTTAATCTATAAGGAATCGGTTTCTCTTGGTGCTTTTAGTTCCTTTTGACATTGTTTGCAACCAAGTCTTAATCATTAAGGAAGTGATTACTCTTTGTCCATTACATTCTTTTATCCATTGATTGGAAGCAAGTCTAAATCCCGAAGGAATTGGTTTTCCTTTGTTATTTAAGTTGGATTGGAAGCTAGTATTAATCATTAAGGAATTACTTTCTCTTTGTTGTTTATGCTCATCCTGCCGTTGATTGGAAGCAAGTCTTAATTCGTGCTAAACTAGATTCTCTTTGTCTTTTACGTTCTTTTTGCCGTTGATTGGAATCAATTCATATTCCTTAAGGAATTGGTTTCACGTTGTCCTTTAATTCTTTTTTTCCCATTAATTGCAGTCAAGTCTAAATCCTTAAGAAATTGGTTTCTCTTTGTCCCTTAAGTTATTTTGGCTATTGATTGGAAGCAAGTCTTAATCCGTACTAAATTTGTTGCTCTTTCTCTTTTATGTTCTTTTTGCCATTGATTCGAAGCAACTGTTAATCGTTACGGAATTGGTTTATCTTGGTGCTTTAATTTATTTTTGCCATTGACTAGAAGCAAGTCTTATTCCTTAAGGAATTGTTTCTCTTTGCCGATTCAGTTTATTTGGCGCTTAGAAGAAGCAAGTCTTAATGCTTAACGAACAATTTTCTCTTTGTCATTCGAGTTCTTTTGGCCTTTGGTGTGAGGCAAGTCTTAATCCTTAAAGAGTTCCTTTCTATTTTCCCTTTGCCTTCTTTTTGCCAATGATTGGAAGCAAGTCTTTATCATTAAGGAATTCATTTCTCTTTGCCTTTTAAGTTCTTTTTGCCATTGTTTCGAAGCAAATCTTAATACTTAAAGAATTAGTTTCTTATTGTTATTTATGCTCATTTCGCCACAGATTGGAAGCAAGTCTTAATCTTTAAAATATTGGTCTTCTATGCCCTATAAGTTTTTGTTTACATTGATTGGAAGCAAATCTTAATCCTTAACGAATTGGTTTCTCTTTGACCTTCATGTTATTTTGGCCAGTAATTTTAACCAAGTCTTAATCCAAAATGAAATAGTTTCTATTTATGCTTTAAGTTCTTTTGGCCAAAGATTGGAAGCAAGTCGTAATCCATAAGGATTTGGTTTCTCTTTGTCCTTTAAGTTCTTTTGCCTATTGATTAGAAGCAAGTCTTAATCTATAAGGAATCGGTTTCTCTTGGTGCTTTTAGTTCCTTTTGACATTGTTTGCAACCAAGTCTTAATCATTAAGGAAGTTATTACTCTTTGTCCATTACATTCTTTTATCCATTGATTGGAAGCAATTCTAAATCCCGAAGGAATTGGTTTTCCTTTGTTATTTAAGTTGGATTGGAAGCTAGCATTAATCATTAAGGAATTACTTTCTCTTTGTTGTTTATGCTCTTCTTGCCGTTGATTGGAAGCAAGTCTTAATTCGTGCTAAACTAGATTCTCTTTGTCTTTTACGTTCTTTTTGCCGTTGATTGGAATCAATTTATATTCCTTAAGGAATTGGTTTCACTTTGTCCTTTAATTTTTTTTTTCCCATTAATTGCAGTCAAGTCTAAATCCTTAAGGAATTGGTTTCTCTTTGTCCCTTAAGTTATTTTGGCTATTGATTGGAAGCAAGTCTTAATCCGTACTAAATTTGTTGCTCTTTCTCTTTTATGTTCTTTTTGCCATTGATTGGAAGCAACTGTTAATCATTACAGAATTGGTTTATCTTGGTGCTTTAATTTATTTTTGCCATTGACTAGAAGCAAGTCTTATTCCTTAAGGAATTGTTTCTCTTTGCCGATTCAGTTCATTTGGCCCTTAGAAGAAGCAAGTCTAAATCCTTAACGAACTATTTCCTCTTTGTCATTCGAGTTCTTTTGGCCTTTGATGTGAGGCAAGTCTTAATCCTTAAAGAGTTCCTTTCTATTTTCCCTTTGCCTTCTTTTTGCCAATGATTGGAAGTAAGTAATTGTCATTAAGGAATTAGTTTCTATTTGCCTTTTAAGTTCTTTTTGCCATTGTTTCGAAGCAAATCTTAATACTTAAAGAATTAGTTTCTTATTGTTATTTATGTTCATTACGCCACGGATTGGAAGCAAGTCTTAATCTTTAAAATATTGGTCTTCTATGCCCTATAAGTTTTTGTTTACATTGATTGGAAGCAAATCTTAATCCTTAACGAATTGGTTTCTCTTTCACCTTCATGTTATTTTGGCTAGTAATTTTAACCAAGTCTTAATCCAAAATGAAATAGTTTCTATTTATGCTTTAAGTTCTTTTGGCCAAAGATTGGAAGCAAGTCGTAATCCATAAGGATTTGATTTCTCTTTGTCCTTTAAGTTCTTTTGCCTATTGGTTAGAAGCAAGTCTTAATCTATAACGAATCGATTTCTCTTGGTGCTTTTAGTTCCTTTTGACATTGTTTGCTACCAAGTCTTAATCATTAACGAAGTGATTACTCTTTGTCCATTACATTATTTTATCCATTGATTGGAAGCAAGTCTAAATCCCTAAGGAATTGGTTTTCCTTTGTTATTTAAGTTGGATTGGAAGCTAGTTTTAATCATTAAGGAATTACTTTCTCTTTGTTGTTTATGCTCTTCTTGCCGTTGATAGGAAGCAAGTCTTAATTCGTGCTAAACTAGATTCTCTTTGTCTTTTATGTTCTTTTTGCCGTTGATTGGAAGCAATTCATATTCCTTAAGGAATTGGTTTCACTTTGTCCTTTAATTTTTTTTTTTTTGCCATTGATTGCAGTCAAGTCTAAATCCTTAAGGAATTGGTTTCTCTTTGTCCTTAAGTTATTTTGGCTATTGATTGGAAGCATGTCTTAATCTGTACTAAATTGGTTTCTCTTTCTCTTTTATGTTCTTTTTGCCATTGATTGGAAGCAACTCTTAATCATTATGGAATTGGTTTATCTTTGTGCTTTAATTTATTTTTGCCATTGACTAGAAGCAAGTCTTATTCCTTAAGGAATTGTTTCTCTTTGCAGATTCAGTTCATTTGGCCTTTAGAAGAAGCAAGTCTTAATCCTTAACGAACTATTTTCTCTTTGTTATTCGAGTTCTTTTGGCCTTTGATGTGAGGCAAGTCTTAATCCTTAAAGAGTTCCTTTCTATTTTCCCTTTGCCTTCTTTTTGCCAATGATTGGAAGTAAGTCCTTGTCGTTAAGGAATTAGTTTCTATTTGCCTTTTAAGTTCTTTTTGCCATTGTTTCGAAGCAAATCTTAATACTTAAAGAATTAGTTTCTTATTGTTATTTATGTTCATTTCGCCATGGATTGGAAGCAAGTCTTAATCTTTAAAATATTGGTCTTCTATGCCCTATAAGTTTTTGTTTACATTGATTGGAAGCAAATCTTTATCCTTAACGAATTGGTTTCTCTTTGACCCTCACGTTATTTTGGCCAGTAATTTTAACCAAGTCTTAATCCCAAATGAAATAGTTTCTATTTATGCCTTAAGTTCTTTTGGCCAAAGATTGGAAGCAACTCGTAATCCATAAGGATTTGGTTTCTCTTTGTCCTTTAAGTTCTTTTGCCCATTGATTAGAAGCATGTCTTAATCTATAAGGAATCGGTTTCTCTTGGTGCTTTTAGTTCCTTTTGACAATGTTTGCAACCAAGTCTTAATCATTAAGGAAGTGATTACTCTTTGTCCATTACATTCTTTTATCCATTGATTGGAAGCAAGTCTAAATCCCTAAGGAATTGGTTTTCCTCTGTTATTTAATTTGGATTGGAAGCTAGTATTAATCATTAAGGAATTACTTTCTCTTTATTGTTTATGCTCTTCTTGCCGTTGATTGGAAGCATGTCTTACTTCGTGGTAAACTAGATTCTCTTTGTCTTTTATGTTCTTTTTGCCGTTGATTGGACGCAATTCATATTCCTTAAGGAATTGGTTTCACTTTGTCCTTTAATTTTTTTTTTCCCATTAATTGTAGTCAAGTCTAAATCCTTAAGGAATTGGTTTCTCTTTGTCCCTCAAGTTATTTTGGCTATTGATTGGAAGCAAGTCATAATCTGTACTAAATTGGTTTCTCTTTCTCTTTTATGTTCTTTTTTCCATTGATAGGAAGCAACTCTTAATCATTACGGAATTGGTTTATCTTTGTGCGTTAATTTATTTTTGCCATTGACTAGAAGCAAGTC
Organism: Pterocarpus santalinus; assembly: GCA_031439595.1. Classification (NCBI taxonomy): domain Eukaryota; kingdom Viridiplantae; phylum Streptophyta; class Magnoliopsida; order Fabales; family Fabaceae; genus Pterocarpus; species Pterocarpus santalinus. The sequence goes on along the minus strand of CM062523.1, from coordinate 31,324,263 downwards.
TTATTCCTTAAGGAGTTGTTTCTCTTTGCAGATTCAGTTCATTTGGCCTTTAGAAGAAGCAAGTCTTCATCCTTAAAGAGTTCCTTTCTATTTTCCCTTTGCCTTCTTTTTGCCAATGATTGGAAGTAAGTCCTTGTCGTTAAGGAATTAGTTTCTATTTGCCTTTTAAGTTCTTTTTGCCATTGTTTCGAAGCAAATCTTAATACTTAAAGAATTACTTTCTTATTGTTATTTATGTTCATTTCGCCATGGATTGGAAGCAAGTCTTAATCTTTAAAATATTGGTCTTCTATGCCCTATAAGTTTTTGTTTACATTGATTGGAAGCAAATCTTTATCCTTAACGAATTGGTTTCTCTTTGACCCTCACGTTATTTTGGCCAGTAATTTTAACCAAGTCTTAATCCCAAATGAAATAGTTTCTATTTATGCCTTAAGTTCTTTTGGCCAAAGATTGGAAGCAACTCGTAATCCATAAGGATTTGGATTCTCTTTGTCCTTTAAGTTCTTTTGCCCATTGATTAGAAGCATGTCTTAATCTATAAGGAATCGGTTTCTCTTGGTGCTTTTAGTTCCTTTTGACATTGTTTGCAACCAAGTCTTAATCATTAAGGAAGTGATTACTCTTTGTCCATTACATTCTTTTATCCATTGATTGGAAGCAAGTCTAAATCCCTAAGGAATTGGTTTTCCTTTGTTATTTAAGTTGGATTGGAAGCTAGTTTTAATCATTAAGGAATTACTTTCTCTTTGTTGTTTATGCTCTTCTTGCCGTTGATTGGAAGCAAGTCTTAATTCGTGCTAAACTAGATTCTCTTTGTCTTTTATGTTCTTTTTGCCGTTGATTGGAAGCAATTCATATTCCTTAAGGAATTGGTTTCACTTTGTCCTTTAATTTTTTTTTTTTCCCATTAATTGCAGTCAAGTCTAAATCCTTAAGGAATTGGTTTCTCTTTGTCCCTTAAGTTATTTTGGCTATTGATTGGAAGCAAGTCTTAATCCGTACTAAATTGGTTCTCTTTCTCTTTCATGTTCTTTTTGCCATTGATTGGAAGCAACTGTTAATCATTACGGAAATGGTTTATCTTGGTGCTTTAATTTATTTTTGCCATTGACTAGAAGCAAGTCTTATTCCTTAAGGAATTGTTTCTCTTTGCCGATTCAGTTCATTTGGCCCATAGAAGAAGCAAGTCTTAATCCTTAACGAACTATTTTCTCTTTGTCATTCGAGTTCTTTTGGCCTTTGATGTGAGGCAAGTCTTAATCCTTAAAGAGTTGCTTTCTATTTTCCCTTTGCCTTCTTTTTGCCAATGATTGGAAGTAAGTCTTTATCATTAAGGAATTAGTTTCTCTTTGCCTTTTAAGTTCTTTTTGCCATTGTTTTGAAGCAAATCTTAATACTTAAAGAATTAGTTTCTTATTGTTATTTATGTTCATTTCGCCACGGATTGGAAGCAAGTCTTAATCTTTAAAATATTGGTCTTCTATGCCCTATAAGTTTTTGTTTACATTGATTGGAAGCAAATCTTAATCCTTAACGAATTGGTTTCTCTTTGACCTTCATGTTATTTTGGCCAGTAATTTTAACCAAGTCTTAATCCAAAATGAAATAGTTTCTATTTATGCTTTAAGTTCTTTTGGCCAAAGATTGGAAGCAAGTCGTAATCCATAAGGATTTGGTTTCTCTTTGTCCTTTAAGTTCTTTTGCCTATTGATTAGAAGCAAGTCTTAATCTATAACGAATCGATTTCTCTTGGTGCTTTTAGTTCCTTTTGACATTGTTTGCTACCAAGTCTTAATCATTAACGAAGTGATTACTCTTTGTCCATTACATTATTTTATCCATTGATTGGAAGCAAGTCTACATCCCTAAGGAATTGGTTTTCCTTTGTTATTTAAGTTGGATTGGAAGCTAGTTTTAATCTTTAAGGAATTACTTTCTCTTTGTTGTTTATGCTCTTCTTGCCGTTGATTGGAAGCAAGTCTTAATTCGTGCTAAACTAGATTCTCTTTGTCTTTTATGTTCTTTTTGCCGTTGATTGGAAGCAAACCATATTCCTTAAGGAATTGGTTTCACTTTGTCCTTTAATTTTTTTTTTCCCATTAATTGTAGTCAAGTCTAAATCCTTAAGGAATTGGTTTCTCTTTGTCCCTTAAGTTATTTTGGCTATTGATTGGAAGCAAGTCTTAATCTGTACTAAATTGGTTTCTCTTTCTCTTTTATGTTCTTTTTTCCATTGATAGGAAGCAACTCTTAATCATTACGGAATTGGTTTATCTTTGTGCGTTAATTTATTTTTGCCAGACTAGAAGCAAGTCTTAATCCTTAAGGAGTTGTTTCTCTTTGCAGATTCAGTTCATTTCGCCTTTAGAAGAAGGAAGTCTTAATCCTTAACGAACTATTTTCTCTTTGTCATTCGAGTTCTTTTGGCCTTTGATGTGAGGCAAGTCTTAATCCTTAAAGAGTTCCTTTCTATTTTCCCTTTGCCTTCTTTTTGCCAATGATTGGAAGTAAGTCCTTGTCGTTAAGGAATTAGTTTCTATTTGCCTTTTAAGTTCTTTTTGCCATTGTTTCGAAGCAAATCTTAATACTTAAAGAATTAGTTTCTTATTGTTATTTATGTTCATTTCGCCATGGATTGGAAGCAAGTCTTAATCTTTAAAATATTGGTCTTCTATGCCCTATAAGTTTTTGTTTACATTGATTGGAAGCAAATCTTAATCCTTAACGAATTGGTTTCTCTTTGACCCTCACGTTATTTTGGCCAGTAATTTTAACCAAGTCTTAATCCCAAATGAAATAGTTTCTATTTATGCCTTAAGTTCTTTTGGCCAAAGATTGGAAGCAACTCGTAATCCATAAGGATTTGGATTCTCTTTGTCCTTTAAGTTCTTTTGCCCATTGATTAGAAGCATGTCTTAATCTATAAGGAATCGGTTTCTCTTGGTGCTTTTAGTTCCTTTTGACATTGTTTGCAACCAAGACTTAATCATTAAGGAAGTGATTACTCTTTGTCCATTACATTCTTTTATCCATTGATTGGAAGCAAGTCTAAATCCCTAAGGAATTGGTTTTCCTTTGTTATTTAAGTTGGATTGGAAGCTAGCATTAATCATTAAGGAATTACTTTCTCTTTGTTGTTTATGCTCTTCTTGCCGTTGATTGGAAGCAAGTCTTACTTCGTGCTAAACTAGATTCTCTTTGTCTTTTATGTTCTTTTTGCCGTTGATTGGAAGCAATTCATATTCCTTAAGGAATTGGTTTCACTTTGTCCTTTAATTCTTTTTTTCCCATTAATTGCAGTCAAGTCTAAATCCTTAAGGAATTGGTTTCTCTTTGTCCCTTAAGTTATTTTGGCTATTGATTGGAAGCAAGTCTTAATCCGTACTAAATTGGTTCTTTTTCTCTTTTATGTTCTTTTTGCCATTGATTGGAAGCAACTGTTAATCGTTACGGAAATGGTTTATCTTGGTGCTTTAATTTATTTTTGCCATTGACTAGAAGCAAGTCTTATTCCTTAAGGAATTGTTTCTCTTTGCCGATTCAGTTCATTTGGCCCATAGAAGAAGCAAGTCTTAATCCTTAACGAACTATTTTCTCTTTGTCATTCGAGTTCTTTTGGCCTTTGATGTGAGGCAAGTTTTAATCCTTAAAGAGTTGCTTTCTATTTTCCCTTTGCCTTCTTTTTGCCAATGATTGGAAGTAAGTCTTTATCATTAAGGAATTAGTTTCTCTTTGCCTTTTAAGTTCTTTTTGCCATTGTTTCGAAGTAAATCTTAATACTTAAAGAATTAGTTTCTTATTGTTATTTATGTTCATTTCGCCAAAGATTGGAAGCAAGTCTTAATCTTTAAAATATTGGTCTTCTATGCCCTATAAGTTTTTTGTTTACATTGATTGGAAGCAAATCTTAATCCTTAACGAATTGGTTTCTCTTTCACCTTCATGTTATTTTGGCTAGTAATTTTAACCAAGTCTTAATCCAAAATGAAATAGTTTCTATTTATGCTTTAAGTTCTTTTGGCCAAAGATTGGAAGCAACTCGTAATCCATAAGGATTTGGTTTCTCTTTGTCCTTTAAGTTCTTTTGCCTATTGATTAAAAGCAAGTCTTAATCTATAACGAATCGATTTCTCTTGGTGCTTTTAGTTCCTTTTGACATTGTTTGCTACCAAGTCTTAATCATTAACGAAGTGATTACTCTTTATCCATTACATTCTTTTATCCATTGATTGGAAGCAAGTCTAAATCCCTAAGGAATTGGTTTTCCTTTGTTATTTAAGTTGGATTGGAAGCTAGTTTTAATCATTAAGGAATTACTTTCTCTTTGTTGTTTATGCTCTTCTTGCCGTTGATTGGAAGCAAGTCTTAATTCGTGCTAAACTAGATTCTCTTTGTCTTTTACGTTCTTTTTGCCGTTGATTGGAAGCAATTCATATTCCTTAAGGAATTGGTTTCACTTTGTCCTTTAATTTTTTTTTTTTTCCTATTAATTGCAGTCAAGTCTGAATTCTTAAGGAATTGGTTTCTCTTTGTCCCTTAAGTTATTTTGGCTATTGATTGGAAGCATGTCTTAATCTGTACTAAATTGGTTTCTCTTTCTCTTTTATGTTCTTTTTGCCATTGATTGGAAGCAACTCTTAATCATTATGGAATTGGTTTATCTTTGTGCTTTAATTTATTTTAGCCATTGACTAGAAGCAAGTCTTATTCCTTAAGGAATTGTTTCTCTTTGCCGATTCAGTTCATTTGGCCTTTAGAAGAAGCAAGTCTTAATCCTTAACGAACTATTTTCTCTTTGTCATTCGAGTTCTTTTGGCCTTTGATGTGAGGCAACTCTTAATCCTTAAAGAGTTCCTTTCTATTTTCCCTTTGTCTTCTTTTTGCCAATGATTGGAAGTAAGTCTTTTTCATTAAGGAATTAGTTTCTCTTTGCCTTTTAAGTTCTTTTTGCCATTGTTTCGAAGCAAATCTTAACACTTAAAGAATTAGTTTCTTATTGTTATTTATGTTCATTTCGCCACGGATTGGAAGCAAGTCTTAATCTTTAAAATATTGGTCTTCTTTGCCCTATAAGTTTTTGTTTACATTGATTGGAAGCAAATCTTAATCCCTAACGAATTGGTTTCTCTTTGACCTTCATGTTATTTTGGCCAGTAATTTTAACCAACTCTTAATCCAAAATGAAATAGTTTCTATTTATGCTTTAAGTTCTTTTGGCCAAAGATTGGAAGCAACTCGTAATCCATAAGGATTTGGTTTCTCATTGTCCTTTAAGTTCTTTTGGCTATTGATTAGAAGCAAGTCTTAATCTATAACGAATCGATTTCTCTTGGTGCTTTTAGTTCCTTTTGACATTGTTTGCTACCAAGTCTTAATCATTAACGAAGTGATTACTCTTTGTCCATTACATTCTTTTATCCATTGATTGGAAGCAAGTCTAAATCCCTAAGGAATTGGTTTTCCTTTGTTATTTAAGTTGGATTGGAAGCTAGTATTAATCATTAAGGAATTACTTTCTCTTTGTTGTTTATGCTCTTCTTGCCGTTGATTGGAAGCAAGTCTTAATTCGTGCTAAACTAGATTCTCTTTGTCTTTTATGTTCTTTTTGCCGTTGATTGGAAGCAATTCATATTCCTTAAGGAATTGGTTTCACTTTGTCCTTTAATTTTTTTTTTTTCCCATTAATTGCAGTCAAGTCTAAATCCTTAAGGAATTGGTTTCTCTTTGTCCCTTAAGTTATTTTGGCTATTGATTGGAAGCATGTCTTAATCTGTACTAAATTGGTTTCTCTTTCTCTTTTATGATCTTTTTGCGATTGATTGGAAGCAACTCTTAATCATTATGGAATTGGTTTATCTTTGTGCTTTAATTTATTTTAGCCATTGACTAGAAGCAAGTCTTATTCCTTAAGGAATTGTTTCTCTTTGCAGATTCAGTTCATTTGGCCTTTAGAAGAAGGAAGTCTTAATCCTTAACGAACTATTTTCTCTTTGTCATTCGAGTTCTTTTGGCCTTTGATGTGAGGCAAGTCTTAATCCTTAAAGAGTTCCTTTCTATTTTCCCTTTGCCTTCTTTTTGCCAATGATTGGAAGTAAGTCTTTATCATTAAGGAATTAGTTTCTCTTTGCCTTTTAAGTTCTTTTTGCCATTGTTTCGAAGCAAATCTTAATACTTAAAGAATTAGTTTCTTATTGTTATTTATGTTCATTTTGCCACGGATTGGAAGCAAGTCTTAATCTTTAAAATATTGGTCTTCTATGCCCTATAAGTTTTTGTTTACATTGATTGGAAGCAAATCTTAATCCTTAACGAACTGGTTTCTCTTTCACCTTCATGTTATTTTGTCCAGTAATTTTAACCAAGTCTTAATCCGAAATGAAATAGTTTCTATTTATACTTTAAGTTCTTTTGGCTAAAGATTGGAAGCAACTCGTAATCCATAAGGATTTGGTTTCTCTTTGTCCTTTAAGTTCTTTTGCCCATTGATTAGAAGCATGTCTTAATCTATAAGGAATCGGTTTCTCTTGGTGCTTTTAGTTCCTTTTGACATTGTTTGCAACCAAGTCTTAATCATTAAGGAAGTGATTACTCTTTGTCCATTACATTCTTTTATCCATTGATTGGAAGCAAGTCTAAATCCCTAAGGAATTGGTTTTCCTTTGTTATTTAAGTTGGATTGGAAGCTAGTATTGATCATTAAGGAATTACTTTCTCTTTGTTGTTTATGCTCTTCTTGCCGTTGATTGGAAGCAAGTCTTAATTCGTGCTAAACTAGATTCTCTTTGTCTTTTATGTTCTTTTTGCCGTTGATTGGAAGCAATTCATATTCCTTAAGGAATTGGTGTCACTTTGTCCTTTAATTTTTTTTTTTCCCATTAATTGTAGTCAAGTCTAAATCCTTAAGGAATTGTTTTCTCTTTGTCCCTTAAGTTATTTTGGCTATTGATTGGAAGCAAGTCTTAATCTGTACTAAATTGGTTTCTCTTTCTCCTTTATGTTCTTTTTGCCATTGATTGGAAGCAACTCTTAATCATTACGGAATTGGTTTATCTTTGTGCTTTAATTTATTTTTGCCATTGACTAGAAGCAAGTCTTATTCCTTAAGGAATTGTTTCTCTTTGCCGATTCAGTTCATTTGGCCTTTAGAGGAAGCAAGTCTTAATCCTTAACGAACTATTTTCTCTTTGTCATTCGAGTTCTTTTGGCCTTTTATGTGAGGCAAGTCTTAATCCTTAAAGAGTTCCTTTCTATTTTCCCTTTGTCTTCTTTTTGCCAATGATTAGAAGTAAGTCTTTATCATTAAGGAATTAGTTTCTCTTTGCTTTTTAAGTTCTTTTTGCCATTGTTTCGAAGCAAATCTTAATACTTAAAGAATTAGTTTCTTATTGTTATTTTTGTTCATTTCGCCACTGATTGGAAGCAAGTCTTAATCTTTAAAATATTGGTCTTCTATGCCCTATAAGTTTTTTTTTACTTTGATTGAAAGCAAATCTTAATCCTTAACGAATTGGTTTCTCTTTCACCTTCATGTTATTTTGGCCAGTAATTTTAACCAAGTCTTAATCCGAAATGAAATAGTTTCTATTTATGCTTTAAGTTCTTTTGGCCAAAGATTGGAAGCAACTCGTAATCCATAAGGATTTGGTTTCTCTTTGTCCTTTAAGTTCTTTTGCCCATTGATTAGAAGCAAGTCTTAATCTATAAGGAATCAGTTTCTCTTGATGCTTTTAGTTCCTTTTGACATTGTTTGCAACCAAGTCTTAATCATTAAGGAAGTGATTACTCTTTGTCCATTACATTCTTTTATCCATTGATTGGAAGTAAGTCTAAATCCCTAAGGAATTGGTTTTCCTTTGTTATTTAAGTTGGATTAGAAGCTAGTATTAATCATGAAGGAATTACTTTCTCTTTGTTGTTTATGCTCTTCTTACCGTTGATTGGAAGCAAGTCTTAATTCGTGCTAAACTAGATTCTCTTTGTCTTTTATGTTCTTTTTGCCGTTGATTGGAAGCAATTCATATTCCTTAAGGAATTGGTTTCTCTTTGTCCTTTAATTTTTTTTTCCCATTAATTGCAGTCAAGTCTAAATCCTTAAAGAATTGGTTTCTCTTTGCCCTTTCAGTTCATCTTGCCATTGAGTACAAGCAAGACTTAATCCCTAAGGAATTGGTTTCTCTTTGTCCCTTAAGTTCTTTTGGCTATTGTTTGGAAGCAAGTCTTAATCCGTAATAAATTGGTTTCTCTTTCTCTTTTATGTTCTTTTTGCCATTGATTGGAAGCAACTCTTAATCATTACAGAATTGGTTTATCTTTGTGCTTTAATTTATTTTCGCCATTGACTGGAAGGAAGTCTTATTCCTTAAGGAATTGTTTCTATTTGCCGATTCAGTTCATTTGGCCACTGAGAAGAAGCAAGTCTTAATCCTTAATGAATTATTTCTCTTTGTCATTTGAGTTCTTTTGGCCTTTGATGTGAGGCAAATCTTAATCCTGAAAGAGTTCCCTTCTATTTTCCCTTCGCATTCTTTTTGCAAATGATTGGAAGCAAGTCTTTATCATTAAGGAAATAGTTTCTCTTTGCCCTTTAAGTTCTTTTTGCCATTGTTTCGAAGCAAATCTTAATAGTTAAAGAATTAGTTTCTCTCTGGCATTTATGTTCATTTCGCCACTGATTGGAAGCAAGTCTTAATCTTTAAAATGTTGGTCTTCTATGCCCTATAAATTTTTTTTGCCATTGATTGGAAGCAAATCTTAATCCTTAACAAATTCGTTTCTCTTTGACCTTCATGTTATTTTGGCCAGTAATTTTAACCAAGTCTTAATCCAAAATGAAATTGTTTCTCTTTATCCTTTAAGTTCTTTTGGCCAAAGATTGGAAGCAAGTCTTAATCCATACGGATTTGGTTTCTCTTTGTCCTTGAAGTTCTTTTGCCCATTGATTAGAAGCAAGTCTTAATCTGTAAGGAATCGGTTTCTCTTGGTGCTTTTAGTTCCTTTTGACATTGTTTGCAGCCAAGTCTTAATCATTGAGGAAGTGATTACTCTTTGTCCATTACATTCTTTTACCCATTGATTGGAAGTAAGTCTAAATCCCTAAGGAATTGGTTTTCTTTTGTTATTTAAGTTGGATTGGAAGCTAGTATTAATCATTAAGGAATTGGTTTCTCTTTGTCGTTTATGCTCTTTTTGCCGTTGATTGGAAGCAAGTCTTGATCCATAGTAAATTTGTTTCTCTTTCTCTTTTATGTTATTTTTGCCATTGATTGGAAACAACTCTTAATCTTTACGGAATTGGTTTATCTTTGTCCTTTAATTTCTTTTGGCCAATGATTGGAAGCAAGTCTTATTCGTTAAGAGGTTGTTTCTCTTTGCCAATTTAGTTCATTTGGCCATTGAGTAGAAGCAAGTCTTAATCCTTAATAGATTGTTTTCTCTTTGTCATTTGAGTTCTTTTGGCCTTTGATGCGAAGCAAGTTTTAATCCTTAAAGAATTCCCTTATATTTTCCCTTTGTATTCTTTATGCCAATGATTGGAAGCAAGTCTTTATCATTAAGGAATTAGTGTCTCTTTGCCCTTTAAGTTCTTTTTGCCATTGTTTTGAAGCAAATCTTAATCCTTAAGGAATTGGTTTCTCTTTGTCCTTCAGGGTCATTCGGCCAATGAGGGGAAGCAAGTCTTAATCCTTAATGAACTGTTTTCTTTATCATTTAAGTTATTTTGATCATTGTTTGTAAGCAAGTCGTGATCCTTTAGGAATTGCCTTTTCTTTGTCCTTTAAGTTCTTTTTGCCATCGATTGGAAGCAAGTCTTAATCCTTAAAAAATTGGTTTTCTTTGCCCTATAAGTTTTTTTTGCCATTGATTGGTAGGAAATCTTAATCCTTAATTACTTGGTTTCTCTTTATCCTTTATGTTATTTTGGCCAGTGATTTTAACCAAGTCTTAATCCATAATGAAATAGTTTCTCTTTATCCTTTAAGTTCTTTTGGCCAAAGATTGGAAGCAAGTCTTAATCCATAAGGATTTGGTTTCTCTTTGTCCTTTAAGTTCTTCTGCCAATTGATTAGAAGCAAGTCTTAATCCTTACGGAATCTATTTCTCTTGGTCCTCTTAGGTCCTTTTGACATTGTTTGCAACCAAGTCTTAATCATTGAGGAAGTGATTACTCTTTGGCCATTGATTGGAAGCAAGTCTAAATCCTTAAGGAATTGGTTTTCCTTTGTTATTTAAGTTGGATTGGAAGCTAGTATTAATCATTAAGGAATTGGTTTCTCTTTGTCGCTTATGCTCTTTTTGCCATTGATTGGAAGCAAGTCTTGATTCGTTCTAGACAGGATTCTCTTTGTCTTTTATGTTCTTTTTGCCATTGATTGGAAGCAATTCATAATTCTTAAGGAATTGGTTTCTCTTTGTCCTTTGAGTTTTTTTTCCATTAATTGTAGTCAAGCCTAAATACTTAAGGAATTGGTTTCTCTTTGCCCTTTCAGTTCATCTTGCCATTGATTACAAGCAAGACTTAATCCTTAAGGAATTGGTTTCTCTTTGTCCTTTAAGTTCTTTTGTCCAATGATTGGAAGTAAGCCATAATCATTAAGGAATTGGTTTCTCTTTGTCTTTTATGTTCTTTTTGCCATTTATTGGAAGCAAGTCTTAATCCTTAACAAATTGGTTTCCATTTGTTCTTTTGGCAATTGATTCTAAGAAAGTCTTAATCCATATGGAATTAGTTTCACTTTGTCTTTTAAGTTCTTTTGGGCGCTGATTGGAAGCAAGTCCTAATCTGTATTGAATTGGCTTCTATTTGTTCATTAAGTTCTTTTTGAAATTGATTCAAAGCACATCTTCATCCTTAAAGAATTGGTTTTTCTTTGTCATTTATGTTCTTTTGGCCATTGATTGGAAACCAGTCTTAATCCTTAAGGAATTGGTTTCTCTTTGTCTTTTAAGTTCACTTGGCCATTTATTGGAAGTAAGTCTTAATCCTTAAGGAAAAGGTTTCTTTGGATCTTTTAATTTGTTTGGGGCACTGATTGGAAACAAGTCTTAATTCGTAATGAATTGGCTTTAATTTGTCTTTTCAGTTCATTTTGTCATTCATTGCAAGCATGTCTTAATCCTCAGGAAATTGTTTTCTCTTCCTCCTTTAAGTTCATTTTGCCATTAATAAGAAACAAGTCTTAATACTTTAGGAATTAGTATTCTTTTTGTCCTTTAAGTTCTTTTTGCCATTGATTGCGAGCAAGTCGTAATGAATTGGTTTCTCTTTGTCTTTTAAGTTCTTTTGCCCATTGATTGGAAGTAAGTCTTAATCCTCAAGGAATTGGTTTCTCTTTCTCCTTTAAGTTCTTTTTGCCATTGATTGCGAGCAAGACTTTATCCGTAATAAATTGGTTTCTCTTTGTCCTTTAAGAAGCATGTCTGAATCATTAAGGAATTGGCTTCTCTTTCACCATTAAGTTCTATTGGCCAATGATTGGAAGCAAGTCTTAATCCTTAAGGAATGGATTTCTCTTTGTCCATTAAGTTCTTTTGGCCATTGATTTGAAGAAAACCCTAATCCTTATGACATTAGTTTCCTTTTGTCCTTTAAGTTCCTTTGGCCACTAATTAGAAGCAAGTCCTAATCCGTAATGAATTAGTTTCTCTTTGTCCTTTAAATTCTTTTTGAAATTCATTCAAAGCAAGTCTTAATTCTTAAGGAATTGGTTTGTCTTTGTCATTTAAGTTTTTTAAGCCTTTAATTGGAAGCAAGTCCTAATCCTTAAGGAATTGGTTTCCATTTGTCTTTTTAGTTGTTTTGGCAATTGAATCCAAGAAAGTCTTAATCTGTATGGAATTATTTTCTCTTTGTCTTTTAAGTTCTTTTGGGCACTAATTGCAAGCAAATCCTAATCCCCAAAGAATTGGTTTGTCTTTGTCCTTCGAGTTATTTTTGAAATTGATTCAAAGCAAGTCTTAATCCTTAAGGAATTGGTTTCTCTTTGCCATTTAAGCTCTTTTGGCCATTGATTGGAAACAAGTCTTAATCCTTAAGGAATTGGGTTCCTTTTATCTTTTAAGTTCGTTTGGCAATTGATTCGAAGAAAGTCTTAATCCATATGGAATTGCTTTCTCGTTGTCTTTTAAGTTCTTTTGGGCACTGATTGGAATCAAGTCCTAATTCGTAATGAATTGGTTACTCTTTGTCCTTTAAGTTCTTTTTGAAATTGATTCAAAGCAAGTCCTAGTCCTTAAGGAATTGGTTTCTCTTTGTCATTTAAGTTCTTTTGGCCATTGGTTGGAAGCTAGTGTTAATCCTTAATGAATTGGTTTCTCTTTATTTTTATATTTATTTGGCCATTTATTGGAACCGAGTCTTAATTCTTAAAGGATTGGAGTCTGTTCGTCATTTAAGTTCTTTTGGCCATTGATTGGACACAAGTCTTAATCCTTAAGGAATTGGTTTCTCTTTGTCTTCTAAGTTCTTGTTGCCATTGATTGGAAGCATGTCTTAATCCTTAAGGAATTGATTTCATTTTGACTTTTAAGTTCATTTGGCCGTAAATCAGAAGCGAGTCTTAACCCTTAAGGTATTGGTTTCTCTTTGTCCTTTAGTTCTTTTCTCCATCCATTGGAAGGTAGTCTTAATCCTTAAGGAATTGGTTTCTCTTTGTCCTTTAACTTCCTTTTACCATGGATTGCGAGCAAGACTTAATCCGTGATGAATTGGCTTCCCTTTGTCTTTTATGTTCTTTTTGCCATTGATTAGACACTAGTATGAATCCTTAAGGAATTGATTTCTCTTTAACCTTTTAAGTTCTTTTGGCCAATATTTGAAAGCAAGTCCTAATCCTTAAGGAACGGGTTTCTCTTTTTCTTTTAAGTTATTTTGGCCATTGATTCAAAGTAATTCTAAATCCTTATGGAAATGGCTTCTCTTTGTCCTTAAAGTTCTTTTGGCCACTGATTGGAAGCAAATCCCAAACCATAATGAATTGGTTTTTCTTTGTCCTTTAAGTTCTTTTTGCCATTGATTCGAAGCAAGTCTTAATCCTTAAGAAATTGGTCTCTCATTGTCATTGAAGTTCTTCTCGCCATTGATTGGAAGCAAGTCTTAATCCTTAAGGAATTGGTTTCTCTATGTCCTATAAGTTATTTTGGCCATATATTTTCACCAAGTCTTAATTCGTAATGAATTAGTTTCTCTTTGTCCTTTAAGTTATTTTTACCATTGATTGGAAGGAAGTCTTAATTATCAAGGAATTGGTTTCTCTTTGTCATTTAAGCTCTTTTGGCCATTGATCGGAACCAAGTGTTAATCCCTAAGGAATTAGTTTCTCTTTGTCTTTTAAGTTCTTTTGGTCATTGATTGGAAGCAAGTCTTAATCCTTAAGGAATTGGTTCTGTCTTTGTCCTTTAAGTTCTTTTTGCCATTGATTCGAAGCAACTCTTAATACTTAAAGAATTAGTTTCTCATTGTCATTTATGTTCATTTTGCCACTGATTGGAAGCATGTCTTTAAAATATTGGTTTTCTATGCCCCATAAGTTTTTTTTGCCATTGATCGGAAAATTTTAATCCTTAACGAGTTGGTTTCTCTATGTCCTTTATGTTATTTTGGCCAGTAATTTTAACCAAGTCTTAATCCAAAATGAAATAGTTTCTCTTTATCCTTTAAGTTCATTTGGCCAAAGATTGGAAGCAAGTCTTAATCCATAAGGATTTGGTTTCTCTTTGTCCTTTAAGTTATTTTGCCCATAGATTAGAAGCAAGTCTTAATCCGTAAGGAATCGGTTTCTCTTGGTCCTTTTAGATCCTTTTGCCATTGTTTGCAACCAAGTCTTAATCATTGAGGAAGTGATTACTCTTTGTCCATTGCATTCTTTTATCCATTGATTGGAAGCAAGCTGAATCCCTAAGGAATTGGTTTCCTTTGTTATTTAAGTTGGATTGGAAGCAAGTATTAATCATTAAAGAATTGGTTTCTCTTTGCCGTTTATGCTCTTTTTGCCATTGATTGGAAGCAAGTATTAATTCATACTAAATTGGATTCTCTTTGTCTTTTATGTTCATTTTGCCATTGATTGGAAGCAATGCATAATCCTTAAGGAATTGGTTTCCCTTTGTCCTTTAATTTTATTTTTTTTTGGCCATTAATTGTCGTCAAGTCTAAATCCTTAAGGAATTGGTTTCTTTTTGCCCTTTCAGTTCATCTTGCCATTGACTACAAGCAAGACTTAATTCTTAAGGAATTAGTTTCTCTTTGTCCTTTAAGTCCTTTTGGCCATTGATTCGAAGCAAGGCTTAATCTGTACTAAATTGGTTTCTCTTTCTCTTTTATATTCTTTTTGCCATTGATTAGAAGCAACTCTTAATCATTACGGAATTAGTTTATCTTTGTCCTTTAATTTCTTTTGGCCATTGATTAGAAGTAAGTCTTATTCCTTAAGGAATTGTTTTTCTTTGCCGATTCAATTCAATTGGCCACTGAGAATAAGCAAGTCTTAATCCTTAACGAATTGTTTTGTCTTTGTCATTTGAGTTCTTTTGGCCTTTGATGAGAGGCAAGCCTTAATCCTTGAACAATTCCCTTTTATTTTCCCTTTGTGTTCTTTTTGCCAGTGATTGGATGCAAGTCTTTATCATTAAAGAGTCAGTTTCTCTTTGCCCTTTAAGTTCTTTTTGCCATTGATTCGAAGCAAATCTCAATACTTAAGGAATTGGTTTCTCTTTGTCCTTCAAGGCCATTCGGCTAATGAGGGGAAGCACGTCTTAATCCTTAATGAACTGTTTTCTTTATCATTTAAGTTATTTTGGTCATTGTTTGTAAGCAAGTCATTATCCTTTAGGAATTGTCTTCTGTTTGTCCTTTAAGTTCTTTTTGCCATCGATTGGAAGCAAGTCTTAATCCTTAAAAAATTGGTTTTCTATGCCCTATAAGTTTTTTTTGCCATTGATTGGTAGGAAATCTTAATCCTTAATGAATTGGTTTCTCTTTGTCTTTTATGTTATTTTGGCTAATGACTTTAACCAAGCGTTAATCTATAATGAAATAGTTTCTCTTTATCCTTTAAATTTTTTTGGTCAAAGATTGGAAGCAAGTCTTAATCCATAAAGATTTGGTTTCTCTTTATCCTTTAAGTTCTTTTCCCCATTGATTAGAAGTAAGTCTTAATCCTTGAGGAATCGGCTTCTCTTGTTCCTTTTAGTTCCTTTTGACATTGTTTGCAACCAAGTCTTAATCATTGAGGAACCGATTACTCTTTGTACATTACGTTCTTTTGGCCATTGATTGGAAGCAAGTCTAAACCCTTTAGGAATTGGTTTTCCTTTCTTATTTAAGTTGGATTGGAAGCTAGTATTAATCATTAAGGAATTGGTTTCTCTTTGCCATTTATGCTCTTTTTGCCATTGATTGGAAGCAAGTCTTGATTCGTGCTAAATTGGATTCGCTTTGTCTTTTATGTTCTTTTTGCCATTGATTGGAAGCAATTCATAATCCTTAAGGAATTGGTTTCTTTTTATCCTTTAAGTTTTTGTTGCCATTAACTGTAGTCAAGTCTAAATCTTTGGGGAATTGGTTTCTCTTTGCCCTTTCAGTTCATCTTGCCATTAATTATAAGCAAGACTTAATCCTCAAGGAATTGCTTTCTTTGTCCTTTAAGTTCTTTTGGCCGTTGATTGGAAGCAAGTCTTAATCCGTACTAAATTGGTTTCTCTTTCTCTTTTATGTTCATTTTGCCATTGATTGAAGCAACTCTTAATCATTATGGAATTGGTTTATCTTTGTCCTTTAATTTCTTTTGGCCAATGATTGGAAGCAAGTCTTATTCCTTAAGGGATTATTTCTCTTTGCCGATTTAGTTCATTTGGCCATTGAGTAGAAGCAAGTCTTAATCCTTAAAGAATTCCCATATATTTTCCCTTTGAGTTCTTTATGCCAATGATTGGAAGCAAGTCTTTAACATTAAGGAATTAGTTTCTCTTTGCCCTTTAAGTTCTTTTTGCCATTGATTCGAAGCAAATCTTAATCCTTAAGAAATTGGTTTCTCTTTGTCCTTCAAGGTCATTCGGCCAATGAGGGGAAGCAAGTCTTAATCTGTAACGAACTGTTTTCTTTATCATTTAAGTTATTTTGGTCATTGTTTGTAAGCAAGTCGTGATCCTTTAGGAATTGCCTTCTCTTTGTCCTTTAAGTTCTTTTTGCCATCAATTGGAAGCAAGTCTTAATCCTTAAAAAATTGGATTTCTTTGGGGCACTGATTGGAAACAAGTCTTCGTCCGTAATGAATTGGCTTCAATTTGTCCTTTCAGCTCATTTTGTCATTCATTGCAAGCATGTCTTAATCCTTAAGAAATTGTTTTCTCTTCCTCCTTTAAGTTCATTTTACCATTAATAAGAAACAAGTCTTAATACTTTAGGAATTAGTATCTTTTTGTCCTTTAAGTTCTTTTTGCCATTGAGTGCGAGCAAGTCTTAATCCTTAATGAATTGGTTTCTCTTTGTCTATTAAGTTCTTCTACCCATTGATTAGAAGTAAGTCTTAATCCTTAAGGAATTGGTTTCTCTTTCTCCTTTAAGTTCTTTTTGCCATTGATTGCGAGTAGGACTTTATCCGTAATGAATTGGTTTCTCTTTGTCCTTTAAGAAGCATGTCTGAATCATTAAGAAATTGGCTTCTCTTTCACCATTAAGTTCAATTGGCCAATGATTGGAAGCAAGTCTTAATCCTTAAGGAATGGATTTCTCTTTGTCCATTAAGTTCTTTTGGCCATTGATTTGAAGAAAATCCTAATCCTTATAGCATTAGTTTCCCTTTGTCCTTTAAATTCCTTTGGCCACTAATTGGAAGCAAGTCCTAATCCGTAACGAATTGGTTTCTCATTTTCCTTTCAGTTCTTTTTGACATTCATTCAAAGCAAGTCTTAATCTTTAAGAAATTGGTTTCTCTTTGTCATTTAAGTTTTTTTAGCCATTGATTGGAAGCAAGTCTTAATCCTTAAGGAATTGGTTTCCATTTGTCTTTTTAGTTATTTTGGCAATTGAATCCAAGAAAGTCTTAATCTGTATGGAATTATTTTCTCTTTGTCTTTTAAGTTCTTTTGGGCACTGATTGCAAGCAAATCCTAATCCGCAAAGAATTGGTTTCTCTTTGTCCTTTGAGTTATTTTTGAAATTGATTCAATCCTTAAGGAATTAATTTCTCTTTACCATTTAAGCTCTTTTGGCCGTTGATTAGAAACAAGTCTTAATCCTTAAGGAATTGGGTTCCTTTTGTCTTTTGTAACATCCCCATTTCTACCTAAGCTAATTAGCTCGGTGTTCCCAGCTAATTAGAGGGATTAGCGATTAATTGAGAACTAATCGATTAATCCCGAGAGCAAGAGCTTAGTAAATTAAGTCTAGCCAACAATTTAATCATAATGTCCTAAGCGTTTTAATAAAACCTTAATCGTCTAATCCTTAATTACTCGAAGGTGCCAAAACAAAAGTAAGACAACCTAACCTTACTAATTAAGTTTATAATGATTAAGACACTTAAGACAACTCTTGAAAAATTAAACCCCAAATTAAGCATATGCTTAATCGTAATGCAAGACATCATAAAAAGTGTAATTGACAAGAGTTAATTCATGGGAAATTAAGTCAATTAAGTTAAATTACATTTAAATAATTCTAATAATATTTAGAGATAAAAGTTCTTCCATGCATATGCCCTAAAAAGACATACCAAGGAGGAGCAACATCTCACCCTTCATTCAATCTCTTTAATCCTACACCATTAGATCAAAAGCCAAGACTAGGATCCTTGTCATCCACCATTAGATCTTGACACTTGGATGAGTCTTAGACAAGCAACCAAATCCTAAGAGGGGTACTCCCCTTTAACCCCTAGAGAAAAACACAAATTGGACATTAGAATGCCTCCAAGACTCAAGGAAAATACAACCCCCTCTTTTACCCCAAAGTTCTTAGCCTTCAACCTAGCTAAACTCACCCACTCCCCTTGCTTGTTAGAGAAGCAAGGGCAATCAGCCCTCCCTCCCCCCATGTACGCCTCCCTCCCTTTCTCTTTCTCTCTTCATTTTCATTTCACTCATCCTCTTCTCTCTCCTCAATTCCAAAATTCTCCTCCTTCTCTCTAAACTCTCCAACTTCTCTCTAGAATCCTTCCACTTCTCTCATCCTTTCCTCTCCTCATCCCACTCACAAGCTCTTCAAGAGCCACCATTTTTGTTCTTGGAGAATCAAAGACAATCACATACCAAGCCTCTTTCAAGATCCAAGAGGAGGAATACCACCACCATCACCTTCTTCCATCACAAATTCCTTCAAAGAAAGCTTCTTGGTAGTGGCTCTAAACTCTTTTTCTCTCTTGTTTTTCAAGCTTTAGAACTCCTATGCTCTCCATAGCTAGGTGATTTTAAAGATTGATTATGGGCATCATAGCCATTCTTGTCATAAAATGAGATGTTGTTGCTTGTATGGTTGTTTGTTGAAAACATGTTTTCGGTTTGGTGTGATGCATGGTTGAACTCAATATTTTTGAACCCCAACATGTTAGTTTTTCACTAATCTTTCATGGTATCTGAGTGTTTTATAACTTGAGAATGTTTTCTTGAAAGTGAGGTTGAGTGTTTTGGGGAAAACATGAGGAAAATCAAAACGTAAAATCTGGATTTTCTAGCAGTCTGTAAACCGAATGGTATAACTATTTCCAGAAAACTCAGAAATTAGTGGAACCAATTTTATATGAAAATAGACTCAGAGAGCTTTCCATAAATATAAAATACATAAGATTCGGAGTTAAAATGAGTGAGATATGATTTTTCAAAGTGGACTGTTCTCGGATTGGTTTCTGTCTGGGCAGTCTACACTAAAATGTGTATAACTCGAGCTGCAAAAATGATTTTTGAGTGAGACCAAGTTTAATTGAAAGCTAAGACATAGAGGAACAAATCCATAAAACAGTTTTCTCAGATTCCTTCTGAGTAATTATAATGAGAAGTAACAATCCACTATACCGGGAGTGAACTTAGAAACTGAACAGTCAGAATAAAATATGCATAACTGGAGTTAGAAAACGAATTTTTGAGTGGGACTTATTTTGTTAAAAACTAGACTCAGAACCCTATAAGCATATAAAATTTCGCATTAAAATGATAAAATACCAAATTATGGTGAATTTTTGAAGTTACTGCCCCACTGTAAAAGTAAAACTGGTTAGGGTAAAAGTTAAAGGTTAATGAAGAATAAGTTTTATGACATTAATACCCTTATACTAAGTATTAGAAAACCTTCATAACTCAAAAAAAAAAAAAAGAGTATCAAAAAGTATATTAGATAAAATTGGCCCTACAACAATTAAAAGAGAACACCCAAGAGGTAACCTAAATTAAAAGCTTGCACCAAATTTACTAAGCTAAGCTCATAAGACTTTGCTTGAAAATATGCCTATGTTTATGTTGCAAGCATGATGTTATGATGATGATATGATAATGATGTTATGATAGTGATGTTATGATAATGATGATATGATGATGATGATATGATATGATGGTATGATATGATGCTGTAATACTGGTTTTCTGTTTGGTAAAATTTTGGGAAGCTTTTCTAGCCAAGTTATCTTGGAAATTTTGTAGAAATTGTGGACTTAGAAATATTTTGCATCATAAGTTTAATAAGAAAAGATTCAATAAAGTGTGATCCTTCAAAAGGGAAGGTGACCTAATTTTAAGTTCCCCTCACCCACGACTCACATGAGGCATGGCATGACCCAGCTAGTGTGAGTATAGGGGATAGGGCTTACATGAGGCATGGCATGACCCAGCTAGTGTAAGTACCGAAATTCTATGGTGGCGACGGCCACGGTATGAGCTCATTACCACTTATGTTTAGTGGGTGGAAAGAAAGGACTTAAGACAAGTCAAGTTAAGGAAAGAAAGGGACTTCGGTCCAACCCAAGTAAAGAATATAACTCTCAACCTGTTTATGTATGTTATGAATAGTCATATAAGCTTTCATGTGTGCCACGATGTTGTTAATACAACGAGGATAAGTACTAAAAATGGAATCCACTTCGGATAGTAATGTTTTTCGAAAATCAAATAATTGAACCTATTGAATGCCCACAGTTTTCATTCAAAAACCGAAGTGGCTGGGACGATGACGATGACACCTGTGTGTTAGGGTCGAGTCCTACTGAGAAATCTTATTTCTCACCTTAGTTGTTTTTCCGTCTCGTCACCAGATACTCATGGAGCATCACGTGGCATGGAGCATGGAGCCTCCCCACCATGAGTGGGCCTATGATGAGGGCGCCCACGCTATTGTGGCCACGACCACCACGATAGTCCGTACATACTTCTACCTGGGTCGAGCTTTTGAGCAGGAGGAGCCAGAGATCTCGCCTGCAGATGTATCATCGGCACCCCTCGGACAACCGTTGGGTCCTTGGGATTTCCCGCCCGAGCCATTGCCTGAGATCGAGATGGAGCCTATGTCTCCAGGTCTACCCGTAGCCGAGCCTGTGCCGTTGCCAGAGGTTCCCGTGGTTGATGTGAGTTCGACGGCCACCCCTAGGGCCGCAGCAGCTTCGCCGCCACTCCCCGAGTATCAGCCTGTCGCATCTGAGGAGGATCCCTCCGAGGCACGTTCTTCGGTGGGCAGCTATACTCCGGCCGCCGATCCGTCAGACGAGTTGATTAGCGTGCACCCCCGCATCATTCGCACTCCTCGCTCTCCGAGGCCGAGCAAATGGGGACTAGGCATTCGAGGACCTGAGTCCGTTCGATGGAAGGGCATGGAAGGGGCAGAGAAGCTAGTATATGTCTACGTGGGCTTATCCCAATATTGCTCCTTATCTGTTGTATTTCATTTTGCATTAGACCTTATCAGACTTGTACCTTTAATATTTTGGGGCCATGGCATGACCATGAGTTCCCCTTTATGTATTTGTCGAATATTATGAGATTAATTATAATTATGTGGTTGATGTTGTAATTTGAATGCATGATATTATAATTTATCTCTTGTTCCTTCCTGTTATATCGAAATCTCTGCGATACGCTCGTTTACCGCTATCTTCTCGCGCAAGGCTTTATTTTCCAAAGGCGACGACATATTTCAAAAAAAAAAAAAAAAATTTTACTGTATTTTCCGCGTAATTTAATTTCAAGTGAAATTTAGTTTTCCACGAGCATAAGTAACCACTAATAAAATGCCATAATACGACTTAAGCGTAATATGGATTTATTAGGGTGTTACATTATGGTATCAGAGCAGTTCATCCTGTTAAAGCCTGAGGATTGGACTGACTATGCTTCCAAGCATAATTCTACGTGCGCTATGTTAAGTCGTGCTAAAAATCCTGTCTGTATGATAGGATGTAGGACTTAGAATGCATGACCGTCGTGTGAGATTGCCTTTAGTTGCTGCCATGCTTATGCTTGATATTGGGC
Source organism: Pterocarpus santalinus (assembly GCA_031439595.1). NCBI lineage: Eukaryota > Viridiplantae > Streptophyta > Magnoliopsida > Fabales > Fabaceae > Pterocarpus > Pterocarpus santalinus. The sequence goes on along the minus strand of CM062523.1, from coordinate 31,302,816 downwards.
CTGATCAACTTGATATTTTTGTTTTGGTGTGTTCAGGAACTAATGGCAACTCGCAGACGCATCGCCATCGGAGCCCAAATGACAAAGACGAACATCACTGATTTCATGAGGACCTTTCAACAGATGGCGAACGCCATGCAAGCTCAAGCTACGGCAGCTGAACACATGATGGATCAGCTAAATCGAAGGTCTGAAGAGTCCGTCATGAAATGGGGCAAGCACGGAATATCGAAGTTCTCGAATTCGCAGGCCAACCCGCCCAGTTTCAAGGGGGCCTTCAACCCTGAGGAAGCTGATGAATGGATTAAAGAGATCGAGAAGATCTACTCAGTGCTGACTTGCTCAGAGACCCAAAAGGTAGCCTTTGCTACCTATATGCTGAAGGCGGATGCTGAATTCTGGTGGAAGGGGGTGAAGAGCTTGATGGAGAGTGACTAAAGGGAAATCACTTGGGACGTCTTCAAGATAGCTTTCTACGAGAAGTATTTCCCGATGTCTGTGAGGAATGCAAAGGAGATGGAGTTCCTGAGGCTCTACTAGGGAGGTATGAGCGTTGTCGATTACACAGCAAAGTTTGAGGAGCTGTGTAAGTTCTCCACGCTATCGTGAAACTCAGATGAGCACTGGAAGTGCATGAAGTACGAAGGAGGTTTGAGAGCCGACATCCTGGCATCCGTGGCCCCGCTGCAGATCCAGAACTATGCGGCCCTTGTCAATAAGAGTCGCGTGGTGGAGGACTGCAACCGCAAGCTGGCTATCCAGAGGTCAGAAGCCCATAAGAGAAGGCAAGCATCTCAAGGGCAACACCAGAAGCAGCCCCCACAGAAGAAGCCTTACCATGGTGAAGGTTCTAGAGGCAAGCAGCCACAGAGATCCTCTGCCAACCCTTCAAGACCCACCGGCCAGCCTCTGAAGCCTGCAACCAATTCCGTCTGCCCTAAGTGTGGGAAGCAACACAAAGGGGTTTGCTACGCTAGACAGAACGTTTGCTTCAGATGTGGACAGCCCCGCCATTTTGCCAAGAACTGCACGAAAGACACATCTGCCCCCAAACCGCAACGCCAAGGGAGGGTCTTCACCATGAATGCCGAGGAAACCACGGAGTCTGGCGATCTCATTCGAGGTACGTGCGAAGTGAATGGTAACATCTTAATTGTACTATATGACTCTGGCGCTACGCATTCTTTTATTTCTCATGATTGCGTAAGTAGATTGGGGTTGTCTGTTTCTGAACTGCCTTATATGTTGCTTGTTTCTACTCCCACTGGGAAACCAGTTAGAACTTGTCTGTGTTGTTTGAAGTGTCAAATTCATATTGAGGGTAGAACTTGTGAGTCTGATTTAATCTGCCTTCCTTTGTCTGGTCTAGATCTAATCTTAGGCATGGATTGGCTCTCAGCCAACCATGTTATGTTAGATTGTGCAGCCAAAACAATTGTATTCCCTTCCTTACCTTCTAAACCTATTAGTTTAAGCTTGAAACCTGTGGTGTTATACTGTTGTAAGACTGAGAATCAAGAATACGTTCTCCTATCGGCTAGTGAGGTTGAACTAGAGCAAGCTCTTGATGAGATTCCTGTGGTGAATGAATACCCTGAAGTCTTCCCTGAGGATATTCCTGAGTTTCCCCCTAAGAGAGAGATAGAATTTTCCATAGAATTGGTGCCAGGGACTGGACCAATATCTATTGCACCCTACCGAATGTCCCCTTTGGAGTTGGAAGAGTTGAAGACCCAATTGGAGGAGTTGCTGGAAAAGAAGTTTGTGCGACCAAGCGCCTTACCTTGAGGAGCCCCGGTGTTATTTGTCAAGAAGAAGGATGGAAGCATGAGGCTATGCGTGGATTATCGGCAATTGAACAAGGTCACAGTGAAGAACAAGTACCCCTTACCAAGGATAGACGACTTGATGGATCAACTCAGAGGAGCAGTGGTGTTTTCAAAGATAGATCTAAGGTTGGGATACCATCAAATTAGAGTAAAGGAGGAAGATATTCCCAAGACAGCCTTTAGGACTAGATATGGGCATTATGAGTTTAGAGTAATGTCGTTTGGTTTGACCAATGCCCCGGCTGTGTTCATGGATTATATGAACAGGATCTTTAGGCCGTATTTGGATAAGTTTGTGGTGGTCTTTATAGATGACATCCTCATCTATTCAAAGACGAAGGAGGAACACGAAGAGCATCTTAGGATTGTGTTGGAAATCTTGAGGGATAAGAAGCTGTATGCGAAGTTGTCGAAGTGTGAGATTTGGCTAGAAGAAGTGAAGTTCTTGGGTCACGTCGTGACTAAGGGAAGGATATCCGTAGATCCGAGCAAGGTGGAAGCTGTAATGAACTGGGAGAGGCCGACGACGGTGACAGAGATTCGGAGTTTTCTCGGCCTAGCCGGATATTATCGGAGGTTTATAAAGGGATTTTCTCAGATATCCCTACCTTTGACTAAGCTCACTAGGAAGAATGCTGCTTTTGTGTGGACTGAAGAATGTGAGAGAAGTTTTCAAGTGTTGAAGGCGAAGTTGACTTCTACACCTGTACTAGTCTTGCCTGACCCTAAGGGAGCCTTTGAGGTTTACTGTGATGCCTCTGGAAGAGGGTTAGGTTGTGTTCTGATGCAAAATCGTAGTGTGGTAGCGTACGCCTCTAGGCAACTGAAACCTCATGAAGTTAACTACCCGACCCATGACCTGGAATTAGCGGCCGTTGTGTTTGCCTTGAAGATATGGAGGCACCATCTATATGGAGTTAGGTTTGAGGTATTTTCGGATCACAAGAGTCTGAAGTACTTGTTTGATCAGAAGGAGCTTAACATGAGGCAGAGGCGGTGGATGGAATTCTTGAAGGACTACGATTTCAGGTTGAGCTACCACCCTGGTAAGGCCAATGTGGTGGCGGACGCATTGAGCCGCAAATCATTGCATGTGTCGTGGTTGATGGTCAAGGAAGCGGAGTTGATTGAGAGCTTTAGAGACTTGAATCTCGGAGTTACCCTGACCCCTCGTAGCATAAGGTTGAGTCTGATCAAGGTGACAAGTGAGTTTAGAGGGCAAATTATGCGGGCTCAGGAAAAGGATGAAGAGTTCTTGAGGATTGTAGCTCAGGTGAAGGAGGGAAAGCTGAAAGAATTTACTCAAGGCATTGATGGTGTGTGGAGGTATCAAGGGAGGATATGCGTGCCTGCTAAGGATGACTTGAGGAGGACGATTGTAGAAGAAGCCCACAAAGGTCATTTCACCATGCATCCTGGCATAACGAAGATGTACCAAGACCTTAAGAGGATGTTTTGGTGGCCAAGCATGAAACGAGACATAGCAGATGTTGTGGATAAGTGCTTAGTTTGTCAAAAGGTGAAGATTGAGCACCAAAAACCCTCAGGCATGCTGCAACCACTGGAGATCCCCGAATGGAAATGGGATGGAATCTCTATGGACTTCGTGATGGGTTTACCCCGAACCCAAGGTGGATTTGATGCCATATGGGTCGTTGTGGATAGATTGACAAAGTCTGCCCACTTCTTACCCATAAGGGCGAATTATCCCTTGGATAAGCTAGCCCAGCTATACATCCAGGAGATCGTGAGATTGCACGGAGTACCTGCAACCATTGTGTCGGATAGAGGCCCAAGGTTTACCTCTAGGTTCTGGGGAGCCTTGCAAAAGGCATTTGGGACAAAACTTTGTTTAAGTACAGCTTACCACCCCCATACTGATGGACAATCAGAGAGAACCATACAAACCCTAGAGGACATGTTGAGGGCATGTGTAATGGATCGACCCGGAAGTTGGGACAAACACCTACCCCTCATTGAGTTTGCCTACAATAATAGTTTTCATGCTAGCATTGGGATGGCGCCTTATGAAGCTCTGTATGGTAGGAAGTGCCGATCTCCGCTTTGTTGGTATGAACCGGGTGAGCAAAGCCTCTTAGGGCCTGATCTGGTTAGAGAAACCACCGAGTAAATTAAGAGGATAAAGGAAAGGATTCTCACAGCACAAAGCCGTCAGAAGAGCTATGCGGACAAAAGGAGGAAGCCAATCGAGTTCCCCTTTATGTATTTGTCGAATATTATGCGGATAATTATATTATGTGGTTGATGTTGAAATTTGAATGTATGACATTTATGATTTATCTCATGTTCCTTCCATTTATATCGAAATCTTTGCGATACGCTCGTTTACTGCTATCTTCTCGCGCAAGGCTTTACTTTTCAAAAGCGACGACATATTTAAAAAAAAAAAAAATTTACCGTATTTTCCGCGTAATTTAATTTCAAGTGAAAGTTTAGTTTTCCACGAGCATAAGTAACAACTAATAAAATGCCGTAGTACGACTTAAGCGTAATATGGATTTATTAGGGTGTTACAATCCTCCTCGGGACCCACTGCAGATTACTATCCAGCCGGGCCTGGCATGGCTAACGGCTATTTGACTGAGTAGGTTAGCAACAAAGGATGTTGTACAGCATGATCCTCTTTTGATAGCACACAGCTTTTGGTCATAGACTTAGCAACAGGCTTAGCAGTAGGTTTGAAAATATCCTCTGAGGACCCCATAGGATCGTTTGACTGACACAGGCCTTATGTCTTTTTGGTACACCGGCCCCACTTATGTATCCTATTTTGAAATTTGTACATAAATTGAAGCGTTGGCTTCTGATCTATATATGCACGTATACAGTTGATGTTATGTTACTTGTTCTTTTCTTTTATGCTATTTTGTTAAATTTCATCACGCTCATTATTTAGCAGTGCGCCGTTTCGTCTGTTTACAAAAAAAAAAATGAGATGTGATACGAATCATGAAAGGTAAGCAGAATAACAACACAGTAATACAGTCTACTTAATTTCATGCTATGACTTAAGCATAACATTAAATTAGTAGGGTGTTATGTTTTTGGTATCAGAGTAGTTCATCCTAGCTAAGGCTTATGGATTGGACTGACTATGCTTCGCGCATATTCTATACTTTTAGCTGATAACATACGCTAGATCTTGCCGTAAGGTTGAGATACAGACGTGCATGTGTATGAGGTGCTTGACCGTGTGAGCTATTATTTACTAGCACATTAGACTTAGTATTGAGCCTGATCAACTCAATAACTTTTGTTTTGTGTGCTCAGAACTTAATAGCTTTCGGAAGGCAAGGTAGACCACGTGTAGAACCTGCTCCAGAGGACCCGACTGACTTTATAGCCACAATGCGAGAAATGGCTTATGCAATACGGGAGCAAGCCGCGGTAGCTCACCAGATGATGGATCAATTAGGTAGGCAACCCGAGGCAAACTATGGAGGAAACCCACATGGCCTAGGAGCTAACCTGGACTATCTCAAATTTGCTGAGTTCAGGAAGGCAAATCTGCCCAGCTTTCGAGGGGCGTATGATCCTGATAAAGCCGATGAATAGATCAAAGCCATGGAGAAGATTTTCTCTATCTTGGATTGTTTTGATCATCAAAAAGTGACCTTTGCCACCTACATGCTCGAAGCATATGCAGAATTTTGGTGGAATGGTGTACAAAGATTATTCGAAGAATCTCAGACAGCAATCACCTAGATGGTGTTTAAGGATGTATTTTATCAAGAATACTTTCCGGCTTCTGTTCGAAATGCCAAAGAACTTGAGTTTATGCAGCTTTGTTAAGGAAACCGGACGGCATCTGAATATGTTGCCAGATTTGAGGAGCGATGTAAATTTTCTACAATTTACCAGAGAAACCCAGATGAAGCTTGGAAATGCATTAAATTTGAAGGTGGATTACGAGAAGATATTCTTACCGCAATAGGGCCAATGGAGATTAGGGATTTCCCTACGTTGGTAAACAAATGCCGACTTGTGGAAGATTGCAACTTGAAATTAGCTGCAACCAGGGCATTTGGTGGTAGTTTCAAGAACGGGTTGGCCTCACAGGGCCCAAGATTCAAGCCCAACGTACAACAGCAGAGGAGATTCCTGCCGATAGGCAACAAAGGCAAGCAGCCCCAAAGGCCTCTTCCGAATCCAACTTACACGAAATACGGTAAGAATCATGACAATCAGCCGTGTTTTGCAGGCTAGAATGTTTGCTATGGGTGTGGCAAGCCAGGCCACAAAATTTATAAGTGTCCAACCAGGAATCCACCATAGCCGTCTTGACCCCAACGTCAAGGACGGGTCTTTACGATGAATGCAGAAGAAGCTAACAAGTCCGAGGGACTAATCCAAGATACCTGTGAAGTGGACGGTGAGACTCTAACTGTACTTTATGATTTGGGTGCCTCCCACTCATTTATTTCTCATGACTGTGTGGCTGTTTTGCGATTACCAATTTTTGAATTGCCTTATGATCTGCTGGTTTCTACTCCTACTAATGCACCAGTTAAAACTAGTCAAATTTGCAACCATGTTCCTCTTCGAATTAAGGGTAGGACCTTTGCAGCTGATTTGGTTTGTCTCCCTCTCTCGGGACTTGACATAATTTTGGGCATGGATTGGCTTTCCGCCAATCGAGTCATGCTCAATTGCTTTGATAAGACGGTGGTACTCCCCTCTATCTCATCTTCTGAATCCCAAGCCCCAACACTCTTCTATCCGAACTCTTTATTAGTAAACTGTAGTAGGTCGAAGAGTCAAGGATACATTCTCTTGTCAGCTAATATGACAAAAGTTGAGCAGGAACTAGAGGAGATCCTAGTTGTTAAGGAATATCTTGATTTTTTCCAGAAGATATTCCTGAATTCCCTCTTGAGAGAGAAATTGAGTTTACCATCAAGTTGGTTTCAGGTGCGAGACCAATATCTATAGCTCCGTATCGAATGTCACCGTTGGAGCTGACAGAATTAAAGAGACAGATCGAAGAGCTTTTGGAAAAAGGATTCATACAGCCAAACACATCGCCATGGGGAGCACCAGTCTTGTTGGTTAAAACGAAAAATGGGAGCATGCGCCTATGCGTGGATTTAGGCAGCTGAATAAAGTGACAATTAAGAGTAAATATCCACTGCCAAGGATTGATGATCTCATGGACCAGCTACAGGTGCAACGGTATTTTCTAAAATCAATTTGCAGTCCGGATATCATCAAATTCGAGTTCAGGAACAAGATATCCCTACGACAGCCTTTCAAACGCGTTATGGGCACTATGAGTATACTGTAATGTTGTTTGGACTGACGAACGTACCAGCAGTATTCATGGATTATATGAATCGAATATTCCACCCATATTTAGACAAATTTGTAGTGGTTTTCATCGACGACATACTTGTCTACTTGAAGACATAACGAGAGCATGCGAAACACTTGCGGCTGGTTCTGCAAATTTTAAGAGAAAAGAAACTTTATGCTAAGTTATTCAAATGTGAATTTTGGATAATGGAAGTAAAATTTCTTGGCCATGTAGTGTCCTATGGAGGAATCTCTGTAGACCCCAGTAAAGTAGAAGCAGTTCTAAATTGGGAAAGGTCGGCACAGTCACTGAAGTCAGGAGTTTTCTGGGCTTTGCGGGATATTACAGGCGATTCGTTAAGGATTTTTCTCGAATAGCCTTACCCTTGACCAAGCTAACTAGGATGAATGTTCTATTTGAATGGACACCGGAGTGTGAATAGAGTTTTCAAGACTTGAAGAGGAGGTTGACTGCAACACCAGTGTTAACCTTGCCAGACCCTCGTGGACCATTTGGGGTCTATTGTGACACTTCCAAACAAAGGTTGGGGTGCATGTTGATGCAAACCGGAAACGTGGTCGCATATGCCTCTAGACAATTAAAGCCACATGAGAGGAACTATCCTACACAAGATCTTGAATTAGCTGCAGTAGTATTTGCCTTAAAGATATGGAGACATCACCTGTATGGAGTGAGGTTCGAGGTCTTTTTTGATCATAAGAGTTTGAAGTACCTCTTTGGTCAAAAGGAGTTAAACATGAGGCAGCGGAGATGGATGGAACTTTCTAAAGACTATGAATTTGAATTGAAATACCACCCAGGTAAGGCAAACATTGTGACAGATGCTTTGAGCAGGAAATCATTGACCATAGCCTGGATGATGATTAAAGAGACGGAGCTTATTGAAAACTTCCAAAATCTTAATTTGGGAATCCTCATGACTCCCAAGACCCTTCAGTTACACCAAATTAAGATAACCAGTAGCTTTAAGGAGCAGATTTGGCAAGCATAGTAGCAGGATGCTAATTTTCAATATATGATTAATCTCGTGTAATCAGGGAAATTAATGGGTTGCCCAAGATAAAGAGGGCATCTGGCGGTGTCACGACAGGGTTTGTGTTCCGAAAAGGAACGATCTCCGGAGAAGAATCTTAGAAGAAGCACATAAAGGCGAATTTACCGTACATCCCGGCATTACTAAAATGTATCAAGACCTCAAGAAAATATTTTGGTGGCCGGGCATGAAGTCAGATATGACAAGCCTCGTGGGTAAGTGCTTGGTCTATCAGAAGGTAAAAGCGAAACATCAGAAACCCTTTGGGATGTTACAACCCTTGGAAATCCCTGAGTGAAAGTGGGAGAGTATCTCCATGGATTTTGTAATTGGGTTACCAAGAACGTCAACAGGATATGATGCCATATAGGTCATTGTGGATAGATTAACCAAATCTACTCACTTCCTACCCGTTGGAGCAAATTATTCGTTGGAAAAATTGGTGCAATTGTATATTCAAGAAATTATCAGGTTACATGGGACCCTTTTAACCATCATCTCTAATCGAGACCCAAGGTTCACTTCACAGTTTTGGGGAGCTTTACAAAAAGCGTTCGATGCTAAGTTGTGCCTAAGCACTGCATATCACCCACAAACAGATGGCCAATCAGAAAGGACAATTCAAACCTTGGAAGATATGTTACGAGCCTATATGTTGGAATAATGCTGGAATTGGGATCGATACTTACTGCTAGCCGAATTTGCATACAACAATAGCTATCACGCTAGCATCGGCATGGCTCCTTACGAAGCATTGTATGGATGGAAGTGCCAATCTCCCCTATGTTGGTATGAAACAGGAGAATCAATTCTATTGGGACCCGATCTAGTTGAGCAAGCCAGTGAATAGATCAAGAAGATTCGAAGTAAGATGCTCGCCGCTTAGAGTTGCCAGAAGAGTTACGCGAATACCAGGAGAAAACCTCTGGAATTGCAAGAAGGAGACCACATATTTCTGAAGGTTACTCCTACAATAGGGATAGGTAGAGCAGTTAAGGTCAAGAAGTTGAGTCCTTGTTTTATCGGTCCCTTCCAAATCTTGAAGCGAATCGGATTAGTTGCATATCGAATCTCTTTGCCTCTACATTTATCAAACTTTCATGATGTTTTCCATGTTTCTCAACTCAGAAAATATCAACCTGACCCCATACACTTCCTAGAATCAATACAGTTAAAAGAGGACCTGACTTTCTGCATATAGCCAGCATCGTAGACAGAAGTGGCAAACAGCTCCGAAACAAAATCGTGCAATTAGTAAAGGTAGCATAGGGAAAAGGAGAGGCTGAAGACTACACATGGGAATTAGAATAAGACATAAAGAAAGAGTATCTTGAATTATTCTTAGGTACTAAATTTTGAGGACAAAATTTTTTTAAGAGGGTGGTAGTGTAACATCCACCAAAATCTTCTTATCGTTTTTTGCTTAATTGTTTGATTTTATCGAGTAATTGGGATTAATTAAAATTCGACTAAATAATTATTTAGGATCAATTGATTAGCAATTAATTGAGTTTAGATATGAGGGAATTGGGTTAGGAGTATAGAAGATTTCATAAAAATTTTCTTGAAACCAATTTACCCATTTAAAAGAAATTGGTAAGATTACGGTATTTTAAACTGTCGGAACCGAACCAATAGGATTTCAACCCATCAACCCTACTTTAACTGGCTGAGAACTCAGCCACTTAACACTTGAAAGTGGCGCCACTTTGGCCACAAAAATGAGGAACGTTGGCTGAATTTCAGCCATATGTTCTTCAACCAATCAAAATCCTTCATTCTAAACCTCAAGTTTTTATAACACAATTCCTTTCTTTCCTTCAGCCAATTTCTGTGTCACTCTTCTCCTTTGTTTCAGCTCTCTTCTTCTCTTCTCCACTCACCCAACTCCATCAAAGCTTCAAGCTCAACAAGATTTTGATAATCCAAACTCCAAAATCAAGCCAAATCACACATAACAAGAGGCAGAGGCTTAATTCTTGTCTTAGTTCTCTAATTTTGGGTGGCTGGTGGTGGTTTATTTTCTCAATTTTTGATGTAATGATTGAATGATTATGATGATATATGGCTAGGTTATTGGCTGTTTGTGAGGTTAAAATCGATTTGGAAGCAAGAAAGGATGAAAATAGGAAGAGCCGGGGATCTGGAAAACCAAAAATCCTCAGTAGTCCGTATGGCAGAGTGTACGGATCTGCCTACAGCCAATTAAATTTGATACAACAATTTTTATAGGAAACTAGACTTTCAGGGCTTTCCATACATATATCATATAAGGCCATTGGATTAGTATTGAGGGAGATATGAATTTTTGAATGTCAACCTAGTTTTTTGACTTTGATTCTGGGTAGACTAGGTTGTTTAGGGGAAAAGTTGCCCTATAGTATTTCGAAATGAATAAAACTAACTTTGTTAGAAAGCTTACACATAGGAGAATATCCCATAAAAATTTTAGTGTTAGATAAAGTCTAGTTTGTTCCCAGTGATTCAAGATATTTGCCTTATATCCAAACCAGGCCAAGATAGGGCAGTTCAAGAAGGTCAGATTTCGGGGCTTATAACTCGAGCCCTACTAAGTCAAATGGAATGGAACTTTTTGCAAATGAAACTTGTTAAATTTAATATGAGACCAATTTCGTATGATTTGAATCAGTTTTCGATTTTTAGTGGATTTTACTTCTAAGTGTCTGATTCTGACCAGCTATAGGGCAGGCCGGGATAAAACTTAAATAACTTGAGCTATACTTATCAAAATTAGATGGCACCAAAGAGGTTAGAAAATAGACACATAACACGTTAACATATTCAAAATTAAGATCCAAATGAGTTGAATAGAAATTATGGCCTGAATTATAAAAATCGGGTTGAATGATTGTGTTGAGGCAGCAACCCTGTCTTGATGTGATTAATGCCCTTATGAAGTTAATGATGAATGAGGAATGAAATGTTATGGCTTCTTTGATGAGTTGGTGTACTAAGTACTAGCACTATTCATGGGGAAGCAGACACGTTCTGCTATGCCGCTGAAATTTCGCTAAAGTCTATGCATAAGTTATGATATACATGTTGATACGTGTGCATTTTCAAGAAAGTTATGAAAGTTATGTCATGATAAACATAAGAAACATGATGATGAAAGTTCCATGATACTTGGACTAGCCTTGGATTAAAGTTAACGGGAACAGATTGGTGGGGAGGTCGAGGAAAGTAAACCCGGCATTCCTATATAGGAACAAACTCGATCCTAAAAGGCAGACTATTACCCAGGAGTCCAAATGGCCAAGAACTCCCAGGGGACCAAGTAATGGAAAAGTTTATCAAGAAAGGTTCAAGGATGAATTTGCATGATTACATGGAATAGTTATTTCAAGATGTTTACAGTTGTTTGTTATTTTTACTTGCTGCTGTATATTCGTTTGTTCTGCTCAATGTTCTGAGTGTCACTATTTATTATTTTTTTTTGTTTCTTATGCCATCTAAAGTAAAATTGAACCTTGCCTCGGACCAGACATTTTCTTAAACTCATTAAAAGGGATAGTTCAGTTGAACACATGTTTTTATAATTGAATAAAAAACGAGGCAACTGAGAATGAATGTGACATCAGTTAAACACCATACGCGAACCCTACTGAGAATTTCCTTAAATTCTTACCTCGTTTTGTATTTCCACATCATTCTCAGACGCTGGCGATGGACTCGATGGCCACCCTCTTTATTGAGATTCCAGATTTGCAGCTTCACCACGACCCCATCATAGATTCACTATAGATAGCCGGTTTCTGCCATTTCCATCTTTACCTATTTAGTAATAGGAACTTTGCCGTTGCTCTATTTCATCGTACCTTTGACCCTGCTACCCCATACTTTGCATTCCCGTTGCACATGGCACACCCACCTCCAAAGACTCTCCTGCACGCAGACTGCAGCCCCTGCTAACCTCAAGCCTCGAGTCACCCCCATAGGTGGTACCTAACATTTTGCTTAGTTCTAAAAGCGACCCTTCTGAGGCCCCTTCACCAGCTCATCATCATCCTCCTCGGGACCCAGTGCAGATTACTCTCCAGCCGGTCCTGGCTTGGCCAATGGCTATTTGAGTGAGTAGGTTAGCAGCAGAGGACATTGTATAGCATGACCCTCTTTTGACAGCATACAGCTTTGGGTCATAGACTTAGCAGCAGGCTTAGCAGTAGATTTGAAAATGTCCTCTAAGGACCCCATAGGATTGTTTGACTAACATGGGCCTTATGTCTTTTTGGTACACTGGCCCTACTTATGTATCCTATTTTGAAATCTGTACATAAACTGAAGCATTGGCTTCTGATCTATATCTGCACATATACAGTTAATGTTATGTTACTTATTCTTATTTTTTATGGTATTTTGTTAAATTTCGTCACGCTCATTATATAGCAAATACTGCTTTCTGCTTACAAAAAAATGAGATGTGATACGAATCATGAAAGGTAAGCAGAATAACAGCACGGTAACATAGTCTACTTAATTTCATGCTATGACTTAAGCATAATATTAAATTCGTAGGGTTTTACACGATTGGGGAGTAATCCATACTGGGTCCTGAGGAGGATGATGAGCCTATAGTCTCGGAAGGGTCACTCTCAGAATGAGCAGAATGTCTAGAATCACCTGTGGAGGTGACTCTGGTGGAGGGTTAGCAGGAGCTGCAGGTGCTGTGGGGCTAGAGGTGCTGGAGGAGGGTGTGCTATGTGCGACGGGACCACAATATATGGTGTGACAGGGTCTAAAGCAGGATGGAATAGAGGGACAGCAAAATTCCTATGGCTAAAAAGGTAGAGACAGAAATTACAGGAGCTAGCTATGTACAGCGAATCCACTAAGGGATCATGGTGAAGCTACAGGTCGGGAATCTTAATAAATAGGGTAGCTGTCGAGTCCATCACCAACATCTAAGAATGATGCGGAAATGCAAAGCGAGGTGAGAATTTAAAGAAATTCTCAGTAGGGTTCACGTACGGTATTTAACTGACATCGCATTCATTCTCAATTGCCTTGGTTTTTATTTAATTATGAAAATATGGGATCAACTTGAGCTATCCACATTTAATAAGTTTAAGAAAGCATCTAGTCTGAGGCAAAATTCTATTTTACTTAGGACAATAAAAGAAATAGAATAATAAGTAGAATAAATGAACATACAGCAGTAAGTAAAACATAACCATCAAACTATAATCAACTTATAATGACTATTTAATGTGATCATGCAAAACTCATTCTTGAGCTTATCTTCATAAACTTTTCCATTTCTTGGTCCCCTGTGAGTTCTTAGCCATTCAGACTCCTGGGTGATAGTCTGCTTTTCAGGATTAAACTCGTTCCTATATAGGAATGCCGAGTTTACTTTCCCCGACTTTACCACCGATCTATTCCCCAAAACTTTAATCCGGGGCTGGCCCAAATATTATGGAACTTTCATCATAACCTAACCTTTATGTTCATGATAAGCAACATTTTGATACATTGATTAACCCTCATATTTAGTTCATTGAACCTCTTTTGTGCTTAATTGAATAATATTGGACATATTTTATAAGTTTGAACTCTAATTGGGCTTAAGTGTATTTTTTAGCATTATTACAGATTTATACTATTTTTGTATTATGGTTGTATCTTGAGTTGTAGATATCTAAGAGTCACAAATTTTATATTGTAGGAAAGCTGAGAGAAAGATCTACAACTTTGATGAAGAAGTCAAAAACTAATTCAGATGTTTGTTGGGACGAATTGGGCCACGAAGTCAGAACAGGGCTATCACGCTGGAACCTGATCAGTGTGCACTAATTGGGCCATAACATGAGTTGTAGACATTGGATTGAGGTGAAACTGGTGCCATTTGAAAGGTAAGACATAAATTTTCAATTCATATGAAGAGTATTCTCCTAAATAATGACATCTTGATAGACTTATTGGCTGTTGAATTTGACTGGCGCGAATAGAGATACAACCCAGACATGCTATAAAGATTGGGCCATAACTCTCTCATTTTAAGTCCCAATTAAGCAAATTGGGTGTCCACTTAAAGCTAAGAGGCAGAGGATTAAGTTGGGCTCAAGGGTATTTTTGAATTTTGACATTCGAGGTCTGATAAGAAGAGAGAAAACCGAGACGCGAAGGAAGACTCTCATTGCCAACATTTTTCATTTTTCTTTCTTCTCTTCTCCTCTCCTCTTCTTTTCTTTTTCTTTTCCTTTCAATTTGTAAGATACTTGTTTTGGGTTCTAGTTTGTAACCTTCATTGCTATGGAGGAGTAGGACATCAAGCTAGTACAAGGAGACTCCAAGGGTATTATGGTTGTAATCTTAAAACCCTATACTTGAATTTCAATCATGTTTGTTTTCTTGATTCTTTGCCCTCTTTTACTTGTAAACTTGCATTGAATGATATTGATATGTGGGTTTATGAATGAGGAACTAGTTGGGTGATTGCTAATTGGTCAATTGGTATGAACTTGATTAGTTAAAGAATTAGGAATTGGGTTTGGGTTCAAACCTAGGCTAATACATTTGGGGCTAGAAATCAACATAGGTTAATTAGAGTTGAGGTCTCAATTATCTAATCAATTATGTGTTGGTTAAATTCCTAGAGTTCTCTAGGTAGACTTGTGGGGTTATTAGTAGAGGTCTCTCTAATAGCTCAAATTAGCCACACTCCATGTGTTTGATATATTGTGTGTTAATGATTGATTCACCTTATGCTAAAGGAACTCTTTGAACTAGTGTTTTTATTTTCATCTAATTTTCTTTTATAGCTTATTTACTGCATGTTTGCATATACCCCCTTGTTACTTAACTAGATAGCAACAACATCCTTGGGAGACAACCTTGGTTGCACTATACTTCAAATTTAGTGTAATTAAGTATTTTAAAATTGTAATTTGGAGCAGGCTGCGACACTTGCTGCCAGTTCATCATAACATAACCTTTATGAACTTCTTGCAAATACACATGGATTTGAATGTAGAGTATGACTCATGCATGGGCTTACTGAAATTTAGGCAGCATAACGGAACGTGTCTGCTTTCCCATGAATAGTGTCAGTACTCAAAACATCAATTTTTCAAAGAAGTCATAACACTTTATTCATATTTCACACATCAAATTCATGGCACAATCATTGCAATTAAAACATGGTTGCTATCTCAACATTTGCATTCAACTCGATTTTCGTAAATCTTGGTACAATTTCATTTTAACTCATCTGGAACTCAATTTTGGATATGTTAGAGTTTAATGCGTCTAGTTTCTAACCTCTTTAGTTTCATCTAATTTTGACAAGTATAGCTTAAGTTATTTAAATTTTATCCCGGTCTGGCCAGAGACTAGCTAGAAGTACATACTTAAAAGTAAAAATCCACTAAAAATCGAAAACCAACTCAAATCATACGAAATTGGTATCATATTAAAGCAAACAAGACAAGCTTTGATTTTCAATAAGTTCCATTTCATTTACTTTAGTTGAGCTTGAGTCATATGCCTCGAAATTTGATCTTCGTGAACTGCCCTATTTTGGCCTAGTTTGGACATAGGGCAAATTCTTTGAACCATTGGGAGCAAACAGGATTGTATTAAATTCTGAAATTTTTATGAGACATTCTCCTATGTGTAATATTTCTAGTAAAGTTAGTTTCAATCAAATTGAAGTTGTGTAGGGGAGTTACACACTTCTCAACTCACACTGCCCGGATGAAAGTCCTGATTTCTAGGTCAAACTTCAAAAATTCATATCTCCCTCAATATTAATCCAATGGCCTTATATGATAATGTATGGAAAGCCCTAAATGTATAGTTTTGTATAAAAATAGTTTATCGAATTTGAATGGCTGTAGGCAGAGCCGTACACTCTGCCGTACGGACTGCCAAGGTAATTTGGTCTCCCTGCCCCTCACATCTTCCTATTCTCACCCTTTCCTACTCCTTAATCAAATTTAAACACAAAAACAGCCAAAGATCATCATATTCATTCACTAATCATATCAAAAAGTAAAAATATAAATTCAAAATCAGTCACCTACAATCAAAATAACAAGAACAAAATTGAACCTCTACCTCTTTGTACGTGATCTTGCTAAGTTTTGGAGTATAGTTGAGACGAAAAAGAAGAAGACAAGGAGAAGAGAAAAAGGAAGACTGAAGCAAGGAGTGTAACACCCTCCCAAGCACAGTACTATGCTTAAGTCATAGTATCGCACCCTGGAGATGTTACTGTTACATGAGCGGACCTCATCTGACAAAGAACTTCACCGCCTTCTAAACTTCTGAAATTATCTGGAGACAACATGGGAATAGGAGTGAGAATTATAAAATTCTCAGTAGGATTCTCTAATTTTCATACATAGTGTCATCATGGTCATCTCCAGTTTGCTTCGGTTTATTGTAAAAAAAGTGAACATATTATGTAAATTGTTTGATTTCACAGTTTGAAAAAAATATATTATCCGAAGCAAAGTACATTTTATTCATCCACTTGTCAATTCATGAATTATATTATGAATAATAACTGGAACATAAATAGAGTATAATAGCATCAATTTCCTAGAAACATAACCTCTACTCATAACTTTACTTGTACTTGAATTTATACATGTACATAAAATTTACTTTTCTTTCATTCGGCACACCTAGGCGTTACGTATCGCCGTCCCTAGGGTGCTTGCATCTGTCTACACTTGAGCGTTACGTATCGCTGTCCCCAAGTGCAGCATCATACCATATTCCAGAGTATAATCGCCATGTCATACCCCATCGAAGCGTGATCACCATGTCACGTTCCTTAGGAATATGGGATCCTCATGCTATATTCCAGAGTATGATCGCCATGCCATACCCCATCAGAGCGTGATCGCCATGTCACGTTCTTTAGGAATATGGGACCTTCATTCGGTACTTACACTAGCTGGGTCATGCCATGCCTCATGTAAGTCCTACCCCCTATACTCACACTAGCTGGGTCGATGCCATGCCTGACGTGAGTGGGGTGCTATGCATGTACTTCAATCTTTAGTCTTTAAGCCTTTACTCTTTAACCTTTACTGCCCTTGGGTAGCTTGGCCTTGGAGTGAGCTACTGAACTCAACTCGTGATCGTCGTCACACCAACTCGCCCACAAGGGGACCCATATCTTTATATTCACATTTAATATACTTATATCTTTTCATTCTCACGTATAGTCAAGCATAAACATGCTGAATACACTTATACATATGCTCATCATTTATTTTCATATACCTTGTATCAGATTTATATTATTCTTGAATATAGGGTTTCTATATACCCATTCATACTTTAAATCATCCTTGATAACTCATATCATACTGCTTCTTGATTTGTTCTCATATATCTCATATATCACACTTATATCATTCTTGCATATAAATATTTCTAATTGCATAGATTTCTGCCGTAAATTTGGCAGCATAATGGATCAGATCCGCTTCCCCATGAATAGTGCCAGTTCTCACAGACAATTCAGTCATAGCATTATACTCAATCTAACATATATATATCAATGTAAAACTGGCAATCCTCAACTCAAACCTTATGTATCCATTGACACTTGTGTAACCATCAACTTGGCCATTCTGCCACTCTTACTCAGTTCTGCCCGAATTTGGTATAATCTGCCTTCACTTCTATTCAACTCATTTAAACTTGGATTTTGGATATATCATAGATCTATATGTCTACTTTCTAACCTCTTTGGTCCCATGTCATTTTGATCTATATAACTCAAGATATTCAACTTTTGCTCAACCTGTTCAGTCACTAGCCCGAATTGCCCTCCTGGAAGTATAAATTCATTAGAAATCGAAACTAAGCTCAAATCATGCGAAATTGCTCTCATATTGAAGCTAACAGGACGACCTTTCATTTGCCACAAGTTTCATTCCATTTGCTTAAGTATACCTCGAGTTACAAGTCCTGAAATTCAACTTTCCTGAACTACCCTGTTTTGGCCTGGTTTGGACATAGGGCAATTTCCCCGAATCACTGAGAACAATTGGGACCATAACAAACTCGAAATATTGGGATGTTCCCCTATGTGTAAGCTTTCTAAAAAAGTTAGTTTCACTCAATTTGGAGTTGTATAGGGTGAGTTATACTCTACTCATGTCACCCTGCCCAGATAAAAATCCTGAACCCTAGGTCAAACTTCAAAAATTCGTATCTCCCTCAATACTAATCCAATAACCTTATATGATATATCTATGAAAAGCCCTGAATGTCTACTTTCATTTAAAAATGGTTTCATTGGATTTAACCGATTGTAGGCAGAGCCGTACGCTCCGTCGTACGGACTACCGTGGAATTCTTCATCCAGATAGCATCCTAATCCATCCATTTCTCTTAGTTTTCTTCTTCTAATTCTAATTCCCATTCAAGATTTCATATTAATCCCATATTAATCCAATCATACACATCCAATATATTATCAAATAATCATAAAAAGTAATCTTTCATGCATCCTTAGTTTAAAGAAATTAAGGTTAGAGATTGAATCCTACCTCTTTGGAGTGTGATTTTGCTGAATTTGAATTTGAGCTGAAGGAAGCCTTGACAAAGCTTGGAGGTTTGAGAGAGTAGATTGAGAGAGGAAAGGAAGAAGAAGAAGGCTGGGAAGGGGAACGTAAATCAGACCAAAATGAAGAGAAGAGTCTGATTTAAATACATGAAAGTTGTGGTGTTGATTGGTTGGAATTTTGTGGTTGAAGTTCGGCCATGTCTCTCACTTTTGTGGCCAATTTGCTCTCCACATTACCCCAAAACTGGGATACGCTTTCGTCCTACATGAAACCAAAATTCGTCCCTATAATACTTTAAGTCAGAACTCGTGACCTTTTACATTGCTTGAATCTGAATCCGTATGTCGGAACTCGTACCATGTTGTTTGTGACTTGAGGAAATCTTGAATCAAGGTCGGAGGTCGGAAGTCATGCAGCTGACAATCATAAAATCTCGGAACTCCCTATTTGAACTCAGGAATGTCAATGCTGGATGTAAAATCGGATATCGGAACTCGTGTGCCTGGAAATCGGCTCAAGGATCTGAACTCGTGTCCATCCCAATTGAGTTCAACACTAAGGTCGGAACTCGTTACATTAAACTCGGAGTTCGGTATTTGTACCATTGTGTTAAACTATTACTTCTGAGGTCGGAAAGCACGTACACTATTTGAAGCATGAGGTATGAGGTCGGAACTCGGGAACCTTTATCTGAAACTTGAAGCTACATTATGAGACCGGAAATCAGATAGATTAAGTCGGATATTGGAACTCGGAAGCCTCTCATTATGAAGTCGAAAATTAGGTACAATCAAACTTAGACGAAACTGGAAGTTAGACAGGACATGAAGTGGGGAATTCAGCAAGACGAACTCGGAACTCGGAAATAATCCCTTCTATCTGAGTTTCAAAGATGAAGTCGGAAATCGAAATTGATCATCCTGGGCGCGAAGTTGGAACTTGGAAATCGGATGTTACAAGGAGAGAGTGGCACAAATTAGCAGAAAACAAGGGAGAAAAATCTTATTTAAACTTTGAAGAGGTAGTTGGCTTTGTGAGTTTTGGTTTGCTGAAATTTTGTGGGTAAAGTTTAGCCATGTTTCCCTTCTTTTGTGGCTACAAATTATTCTCCATTTTGCCTAAACATTGGAATTCATTTTCATTTTGTCTAAAATTGGAACTCGTCTCCATTCTGCTTAAAGTCGAAACTCATGTCCATTTTATACCTAATGTGGAACTCGGAACTTAGGAAACACAAAAGTCTTGGAAGACTAATTGTGGCTCAAAGTTGGAGATCGGAAATCACGCAGCAAACCTTAAAATCGAAAGTCAAGGACAAGAATATGAAAGCTAAAGTACTTAAACCCGGAAGTCGAGGATCTTCAACATAAACTTGGAAGTTAGTACCGTAATATAAAACCTTATACCCGTATCTCGGAAGTCGATAACAATGACGCTTTAAAACTCTTATTATTACATGTAATTCTAAAACTTGGTCCAGGATCAATCTCGGAGATCGATTAACAACTCCGAAAGTTAGGAATCAAAACATTAACCTTATGCACTGGGAAGTCGGAACTTATATAATCTCGAAACTCAATTTAATCTTGGAAGTCGGTCCTAAGATCAAACTCGGGAACATCAATAGAAATGAAAAGCTCTTGGAAATAAATTTGAAGATCAGAACTCGTGTTTAACTTGGAAATCAATTTGGAGGTTGGAACTCGTGTTGGATGTTACACTTTTGGCCAAAGATTGGAAGCAAGTCTTAATCCATACGGAATTGGTTTCTCTTTGTCGTCTAAGTTCTTTTGCCCATTGATTAGAAGCAAGTCTTAATCCTTAAGGATTCAGTTTCTCTTAGTCCTTTAAGTTCTTTTTGACATTGTTTGCAACCAAGCCTTAATCATTGAGAAAGTGATTACTCTTTGTCCATTATGTTCTTTTAACCATTGATTGGAAGCAAGTTTAAATCCTTAAGGAATTGGTTTTCCTTTGTTGTTTAAAATCTTTTGGCCATGGATTGGAAGCTAGTATTAATCATTAAGGAATTGGTTTCTCTTTGTCATTTATGTTGTTTTTGCCATTGATTGGAAGCAAGTGTTAATCCGTACTAAATTGGATTCTCCTTGTCTTTTATGTTCTATTTTCCATTGATTAGAAGCAATTCATAATCCTTAAAGAATTAGTTTCTCTTTGTCCATTAAATTTTTTTGGCCATTAATTGTAGTCTAGTCTAAATCCTTAAGGAATTGGTTTCTCTTTGCCCTTTCAGTTCATCTTGCCATTGATTACAAGTAAGACTTAATTCTTAAGGAATTAGTTTCTCTTTGTCCTTTAGGTTCTTTTGGCCATTGATTGGAACTCCACTTTCTTCCCTCCTTCTTGTATGATTCTGATGTTATCTTGAGTGATGATGATGAATTAAGGCTGGTTTAAGTTGTATATGTGAGTTTGAATGGAAGATTGGGTGGATTGATTTAAGAAAAACATGAATTCAAGAAGAACTTAAGAAGCTGTTAGGGTTTTCCCCTCGACAGTCCGTACAGCGGAGTGTACAGCTCCGCCCACAGCTGTTTGAAGTTGATGAATCTATTTTTATATGAAACTAAACATTCAGAGCTTTCCATACATATAAAATATAAGGCCATTGGATTAATATAGAATTAGTTATGAATTTTTGAAGTTTAACCTAGAAATCTGGATTCTTATCCGGGCAGTATGAGTTAAGAAGGGTATAACTCACACCACACAACTCCAAATTGAGTGAACCCTTGAAAGCTAACATGTAAAGGAACTTCTCATAAAAATTTCAAAACCAGATTCGTTGCCATCTGTTCCCAGCACACCAGTGAAATTGACTTAAATTTAAACCGGGCTGAGACAGTGTAGTCCAAAAAGGTCAAGTTTCGGGACTCATAACTCAAAATATACTCATGCAAATGACATGCAACTTATTGGAAGTAAAAGTTGTTCTGTTATGTTTAATTTGGTGTAGGTTTTGTATAGTTTCACTTAGATTCCTATTTTTAGTGAATTTTTACTTTTAGAAGTGTAATTCTGGCTAGCAACTGAATAGGCTGAGGCAAAATATAAACATCTTGAGCTACACATATCAAAATGGGATGGGACCAAAAGGGTTGGAAACTAGACACATAAGGCTATGATGTATCCAAAATTTAGACTTAGATGAGTTGAATTGAGCAAAAAGTGGACTATAATAAAATCGGGCAGAATAAGAGGGAGTAAACTGAAAACCTCATAGATGCTTGAATTGAACTTGATGAATGATGCTATGAATATCTATATAATTGCTGATCCATATTATTGCAAGTTTGAAAGATTGTACTGGTTGTCTGGCACTATTCATGGGGAAGCGGACTCGATCCGTTATGCTGCCAAATTTTCGGTAAGAATTTATGAGAACTTATGCTATGGGTGATTATGCTTTGAATATATTTACATTTACATGTCATGCTCATGTAAATCATGCGTGCAAACATAATTAGAATGTGATATGATAAATAAAGTATGAGACATATCCATGAATGCACAAAGTATCCGCATGCATGATAAGATATGGGAAGGAAAAGATAATAAGAACTTACAAGCGGGACGTACGAAGCTACCACGTGAGGCATGGCATAGACCCAGCTAGCGTGGGCCAGAGCAGTACTGTCTAAGACTTGGGCCAGCCCTTGACCAGATTTAAGGGGAATAGACCATGTAAGGGTCGAGGAAAGTAGACCCATCACTCATATATAGGTACGAGCTCGGACCTGGAAAGCAGGCTATTACCCAGGGGTGAGAGAGGCCATTCACCTCCGGGGGACCAAGTATAGAAGAGCAAGATCAAGTTGTAAGTTAAAGAAAGATATGAATTAAGTCAAGTGCACTTGCATAAAAACAAGTACAAGCATCTTTATGTACATCTTCAATTTTCCCATTAAGTCATAATGCTTTTATGATTCTTGTTGAAGCATATTATACTATTCGTATTTATATGTCTGTTATATGAAATGGCAAGTGGCTGTTAAAATATATCCTGCTTCGAGTAAGGTGTTTTCAACCTAAAATTGAACCACTACTTGTTTATATGTACTCATATTTTCATAATAAACCAAAGCAGCTAGAATATTTATGATGACGCTGTAAGGTTGGTTTGAGCTTACCTACTGAGAACCTTAGGTTCTCACTGCCTACTTGTATATTTTTCTTTTCCATAAACATTCCAGCACCCAAGTTGGAAATCAAGCGTGAGGCGGAGTACAGGGCCTTTCATTGAGAAAGAATCGGGCATAAGCCAGACCAAGAGACTATTGAAGCCAGCTAACGACTAGTCGGATGTAAACGCTGTGTACTGTGTCTGTCACAATTTCTTTTAAAGTGTAATTATTTTATTCTCTATGTATCAGAGACTATTAGTCAGTAATAAAGTGAGCAGTTAAAGGGTCATGTATTATATTTTCTATATTTTAAAGATTCTCTTAGTATAGTGACAACCTCTTAATATAACTCCATGACTCAAGCATGACGTATATAATAGAAGGTGTTACAGTTTCTCTTTGTCGATTTAGTTCATTTGGCCATTGAGTGGAAGCAAGTCTTAATCCTTAACGAATTGTTTTCTCATTGTCATTTAAGTTCTTTTGGCCTTTGATGCGAAGCAAGTCTTAATCCTTAAAGAATTCCCTTCTATTTGTCCTTTGAGTTCTTTTTGCCAATGATTTGAAGCAAGTCTTTATCATTAAGGAATTGGCTTCTCTTTGTCTTTCAAGGTCATTCGGCCAATAAGTGAAAACAGGTCTTAACCCTTAACGAACTATTTTCTTTATCATTTAAGTTATTTTGTCATTGCTTGGAAGGAAGTCTTGATCCTTTAGGAATTGCCTTC
This sequence comes from Pterocarpus santalinus, assembly GCA_031439595.1. NCBI lineage: Eukaryota > Viridiplantae > Streptophyta > Magnoliopsida > Fabales > Fabaceae > Pterocarpus > Pterocarpus santalinus. Next base: position 31,279,193 of record CM062523.1, on the reverse strand, counting down.
CTTTGTCCTTTAAGTTCTTGTTGCCATCAATTGGAAGCAAGTCTTAATCCTTAAAAAATTGGTTCTGTATGACCTATATGTTTTTTTTTGCCATTGATTGGAAGGAAACCTTAATCTTTAATGAATTGGTTTCCCCTTGTCCTTTGTGTTATTTTTGTAACATCCTCCACGAGATCTGACTTCTGACCTTATTTCGAAGGTTCAAGTGAAATGAACAAGGTTTCCGATCTCTGACCTCATTTCCAATTCGAATGAAATGGTCATGATTTCCGACTTAAAGTTTCGAATGAAAGGTGAAGCTAACATGAGTTCCGACCTAATCTTTGAGTTTCAAATGAAACGTGATAATTTCCAATTTCTGAGTTAACCTTTGAAGTCTAAACAAGATGGATGCGATTATCGATATCCAAGTTTATCTTATGTCAAGAATGTTTTCATTTCTATTGATATTCCTGAGATTGAGTTGGTGACCAACTTACGAGATTGATTCTGGAGCTAGTTTTAGCATTGCACGTGAGAGTTTCTAAGCATCTTAGCTCTCGACTTCCGATATTCGGGTAGAAGGTTTTATGATCTGGGACCAACTTCTGAGTTTATGCAACATCCCCGACTTCCGAGTTTAAGTCTTTTATGTTTCATGATCTCATCTTTGACTGCCGATTTTAAGGTAAATTGTTTGCTATGGTTTCCGATCTTAGACTTTATGTTTCTAACACGATTTCCAATCTAATAACCTATTTCCAAGTTACTCGAGATCCAATATCCAAACTAATATCCAAGTTCGAATAAGATGGATAAGAGTTCCAGCTTTACACAAAATGCATATGAGTTCCAAGTTTATATAGAGTGCAAACGAATCCCATTTTTTGCATGGAGAATAAGTAAGCCACATTCAACCACAAAAGAAGGGAAGCATGGCTAGAAATCAGCCACAAGAATTTCAGCCAATCAATACTCACAGTTGCAACTACCCTTTTTATATTTAAATCAGATTTTTCTTCTTCATTCAGCTGACTTACATGCCTCTTTCTCTCTTCACTTCAGCCTTCTTTTCTTTTCTCATTTTCCTCTTCTCCTCTCCTCTAAAACAACTTTCAACACTCAGCAAATAACACACAAAAAGGTAGAGGTTTAATATTGTTCTTGTTATTCTGATATTGGGTGACTGATTCTTGGCTTTATTTTCTTACTTCTTACTATGATTAGTGACTGAATATGTTGATTTTTGACTGGTTTTTAGCTGTTTGTGTGTTTAAAATCTGATTGATTAAGAAGTAGGAAAGGGTGAGAATAAGGAGGTGTAAAGGGCTGGGGAACCAAAGTCACTCGACAGTCTGTATAGCGGAGTGTACGGCTCCATCTACAACCAATTAAATCTAATGAGACTATTTTCATGTGAAACTAGATATTCTGGGCTTTCCATACATATATCATATAAGGTCATTGAACTAGTATTGAGAGAGATATGAATTTTTTAAGTTTGTCCTAGGAATCAGGACTTTCATCCGGATAGTGTGACTTGAGAAGGGTGTAGCTCACTCTACACAACTCCAAATTGAGTGAAACTAACTTTGTTAGAAAGAAATTCTGAGTTTTTTACAATCCCATATGCTCCCTGTAGTTCAAAGAATTTACCCTATGTCCAAACCGAGCTAAAACAGGGCAGTTCAGAAAGGTCAAATCTCGGGGCTTATAACTCGAGCCCTACTAAGTCAAATGGAATGGATCTTTTTGCAAATGAAAGTTTGTCCTGTTAGCTTTAATATGAGATCAATTTCGTATGATTTGAATTATTTTTCGATTTTTAGTGGATTTTTACTTTTAAGTGTGTGATTCTAGCTAGCTATAGGGCAGGTCGGGATAAAACCTATATAACTTGAGCTATATTTATCAAAATTAGATGGGACCAAAGAGGTTAGAAAATAGACATATGACACTTTAACATATCCAAAATTGAGGTCCAAATGAGTTAAATACAAATTATGGCCTGAATTACAAAAATCATGCTGACTGATTTTGCTGAGGCAAAAACCTTGTCTTGATGTAACTAATGCTTCTATGAGTTCAATGTTGATTTACGAATGTAATGTTATGACTTCTATGAGAAATTGGTGTTTTGGATACTGGCACTATTCATGGGGAAGCAGAGACATTCCGTTATGCTGCCAAAATTTCGGTAAAGTTTATAAAATACATGTAGGTATATGTGCATTTTCAAGGAAATTATAAAGGTTATGTTATGATGAACATGAAAAGTATGTTATGATGACAGTTCCATAATACTTGGGCCAGCCCCGGATAAAAAGTTAATGGGAATAGATTGGTGGGAAGGTTGGGGAAAGTAAAACCAGCATTCTTGTATAGGAAAGAGCTCGATCCTGATAAGCAGACTATTACCCAGGAGTCTAAAATGGCCAAGAACTCCCAGGGGACCAAGAAGTGAGAAAAGTTTATAAAGATGTGTTCATGAACGAGATTTTGCATGGCTGCATTGAATAGTCATTATAATATGCTTATAGTTTGACAATTATACTTACCTATTGCTGTATGATTGTTTACTTTGTTCTTTAATCTATATCACTATTCAATAGTTTCTTCCATTTCCTATACTGTCTTAAGTAAAACTGAACTTTGCCTCGGACCAGACATTTTCTTAAACTTATTAAAATTGGACAGTCTAGTTTTGAACCCATGATTTATAATTAAATAAAAACCGAGACAACTGAGAATGAATGTGATGTTAGTTAAACCCCATGTGCGAACCCTACTAAGAATTTCTGTAAATTCTCACCTCATCTTGCATTTCCGCATCATTGTCAAACATTGGTGATGGACTCAACCCCTACCCTTTTCATTGAGATTCCCAACCTACAGCTCCACCATGATCCCTTCATAGACTCATTGTATATAGCCGGTTCCTGCAATTTTTGTCTCTACCTGTTCAGCAACAGGAATTTTGTTGTTCCTCTATTCCACCCTGCGTTTGACCCTACTACAACATATTTTGCGTTTCTGCTGCATGTAACATCCTACTAATTTAATGTTATGCTTAAGTCATAGCATGAAATTAAGTAGGTTGTGTTACTGTGTTAATGCTCCATTCTTTTTTTTTTTGAAATGAAACGGCGTACTGCTATGCTAAAAGTGAAACGAATTCAACTGAATATCATAAAGATGGGAATAGTACAATAATATTACTGAATACGTGCTTATATATATATTTGTATATATATTTATATACATATCAAAAGCCTCTACTTTAGTTTATATACAACATATCAACATGAGAGGGGCCGTGTACCAAAAGACATAAGGCCCATGTAAGTCAACCTGATCCTATGTGGTCCTCAGAGGACATTTCAAAAAGCCTACTACTAGGTCTATGACCCAAGGCTGCATGCTGCCAAAAGAGGGTCATGCTATACAATACTACCTACGGCTGATCTACTCAGTTAGGTAGCCATTGGCCATACCTGGCCCGGCTGGGGAGTAGTCAATATTGGGTCCTGAGGAGGAGGATGACGAGCCGGTGGCCTCTGATGGGTCGCTCTCGGGGCTAAGGGGAATGTCGGGTACTACCTGCGGAGGTGATCCTGGCGCAGGATCGGCGTGAGCTACAGGTGCTGCAGGTGCAGGGGGTGCTGGCGGAGGGTGTGCCACATGTAGTGGGACCTCAATGTAAGGGGTGGTAGGATCAAAAGCGGGATGGTGCAGAGGGACGGCAAAGTCCCTATCACTAAAAAGATAAAGGCGGAACAGCAAGAGCCGGCTATGTACAGTGAGCCTACCGTAGGGTCATGGTGAAGCTACAAGTCGGGCACCTCAATAAAGAGGGTATCTGTCATGTCCATCGTCCACGTCTGAGAATGAGGCGGAAATGCAAAGCGAGGTGAGAATTTAAGAAAATTCTCAGTAGGGTCATGGGTGACGTTTAACTGACGTCGTGTTCATTCTCAGCTGCTTCGGGTTTTATTTAATTATCAAAATATGAGATTAAACTTAACTATTCATTTTTAGTAAGGTTGGGAAAATGTCTGGTCCGAGGAAGGGTTCAGTTTTACTTTAAACAACATAAGAATTCAACTAAACTACTAACAATAATGCACAGTATAATGAGCAGAATAAGTGGACATATGCTACAAGTAAACATAATAGTTAAACTATAAACAACCTGTAATCATGCAATTAATGCATTCATGCGAAGCTTGCTCTTCAACCCTCTTTCATAAACTTTTCCTTTACTCATAAACTTTTTCCATTACTTGGTCCCCTGGGAGTTCTTGGCCATTTTAGACTCCTGGGTAATAGTCTGCTTATCAGGATCGAGCTCGTTCCTATACAGGAATGCCGGGTTTACTTTCCCCGACCTTTCCACTGATCTACTCCCCTTAACTTCTTATCCGGGGCTGGCCCAAGTATTATGGAACTTTCATCATAACATATTCTTTGGGTTCATCATAACATAACTTTCATAGCTTGCTTGAAAATGCACATGCATCTACATGCACAATTTATCATGAAACTCATAGAAGCATTAGTCTCCTTAAGGCAAGGTTATAGCCTCAATATAATCATTCAACCCGATTTTTATAAATCATGCCATAATTTCCATTTAACTCATTTGGACCTCAATTTTGGATATATTAAAGTTTTATGTGTCTATTTTCTAACCTCTTTGGTCCCGTCTGATTCTAATAATCATAACTCACGTTATTCAGGTTTTATCCTGGCCTGCCCAGTGGCTGACCAGAACTACTCACTCAAAAGTAAAAATCTCTTAAAAATCGAAAATTGGCTCAATTGATACGAAATCGGTCTCATATTAAAGCTGATAGAACCATATTTCAGTTGCAAAAAGTCTCATTCCATTTGACTTAGTAGGGCTCGAGTTATAAGCCCCGAAACTTAACCTTCCTGAACTGCTCTGTTTTGGCTTGGTTCGGACATGGGTTAACTTCTTCAAATCACTGGGAACAAATAGGATAGTAACAAACTCGGAATTTTTGGATAGCATGTTCTCCTATGTGTAAGCTTTCCAACAAAATTAGTTTCACTCAAAATGGAGTTGTATAGGGTGAGTTACACCCTTCTCAACCCATACTGCCTGGGTGGATGTCCTGATTCCTAGGTCGAACTTCAAAAATTCATATCTCTCTCAATATTACTCCAATGGTCTTATATGATATATGTGTAGAAAGCCCTAGATGTCTAGTTTCACATAAAAGTGGTTTTATTAAGTTTGAATAGCGGGAGACGGAGCCGTACACTCCGCCATACGGACTGCCGAGGGTTTTGAGTTTTCCAGCCTCTCAACTTCTTCATATCATCATTCCTTCTTGTTTTCAATTCAATTTTAATCTCACAAACAGCCAATAAACCAGCAACAATTCATCATAATCACTCAGTCAATATATCAGGATTGAAGAATTAAACTACCAATAATCATTCAGAATCAGAAAAATCAAGACAAGAATCAAAACCTCTACCTCTTGCTTTGAGTTTGAAAATAGAGCTGGGCTGAACTTGAAGGCTGGACAGAGTGGGAGAGTTGAGAAGAGGAAAGGGAGCTGAAGTGGGGAAGGGAAGGCAACATAAGAAATGAGCTGAAGAGGTAGGAGGAGGATATATATATATACAAAGCTTCGAAGTGGTAGTTAGAATGAATGGCTTTAATTGGATGAAATTTTGTGGGCAAGGTTCAGCCATGTCCCCCTCTTTTGTTTCAAAATTGCTCTCCACGTCACCAGAGAAGTGAAACTCGCTTTCAGAGTATCTAAACATGACATCGGAACTCGTGTACTTCCTAAAGTCGGAATTCGCACACGGTTAAGTCGGAAATCATAAGATCTCGGCACTCTAACTCGATATCGGAACTCGGGAAAATTTTGGTTGAACTTGGAATCCAATTCAGCTAAACTCGGAAGTCGCATTTCATGTCCATTTTGAATCACCTAATGTCGGAACTTGGATATCACATTCGTTCCTGCTCGAGCATAAGGTCGGAAAGCGTAAGTTACGTGCATGAGGTCGGAAATCGAAAAATACAGCCATCCCTTTTTAAGCCTTGGAACGAAGTCGGAAATTGAAATTAATATTAAGGTTGGAAGCGGAATTATAAGACAAACTCGGAAATCGGAAATCGGACGTTACATTGCATGTGGCACACCCTCCTCCAGCACCTCCCGCACCCGTAGCACTTGCAGCTCCCGCTCCCTGACATACCGCTCAGCTCAAAAAGTGACCCTTCTGAGGCCACCAGCTCGTCACCTCCTCGGGACCGAGTATAGACTAGTCCCCAGCTGAGTCCGGTGTGGCCAATGGCTACCTGACCGAGTAGGTCCTGGCCGAGAGCTCGTTTGTACAGTATGACCTTCTTTTGACAGTGTGCAGCTTTGGGTCATAGTCTTAGGATCATCTTGACTGATATGGGCCTTATGTCTCTTGTTACACCAACCCACTTTTGTATCCTCTTTTTCATTTGTACATAAACTGAAGCGTTGGCTTCTACTATATATATATATATATATATATGGTAGACAATAATACCTGTCAGTATCTTTTCTGTGATGTTATTACAATCTCATTACGTTATGCAGTGTTAGTCACGTTGGTTATACACAGAGCATCGTTTCACCTATTGAAAAAACAACACAAAATAAAAATAAAGGGAACGTGACATAGTAAGAAATTAATAAGTAGGGTATCAACACGGTAACACAATCTACTTAATTTCATGCTTTGACTTAAGCATAACATTAAATGGGTAGGGTGTTACAATTTTGGCCTGTGATTTTCACCAAGTCTTAATCCATAATCAAATAATTTCTCTTTATGCTTTAAGTACTTTTGGCCAAAGATTGGAAGCAAGTCTTAATCCATAAGAAATTGGTTTCTCTTTGTTCTTTAAGTTCTTTTCCCATTGTTTAGAAGCAAGTCTTAATCCTTAAGGATTCAGTTTCTCTTGGTCCTTTAAGTTCTTTTTGACATTATTTGCAGCCAAGTCTTAATCATTGAGGAAGTGATTACTCTTCGTCCATTATGTTCTTTTAGCCATTGATTGGAAGCAAGTCTAAATCCTTAAGGAATTGGTTTTCCTTTGTTATTTAAGTTCTTTTGGCCATGGATTGGAAGCTAGTATTAATCATTAAGGAATTGGTTTCTCTTGGTCATTTATGTTCTTTTTGCTATTGATTGGAAGCAAGTCTTAATCTGTACTAAATTGGATTCTCTTTGTCTTTTATGTTCTATTTGCCATTGATTAGAAGTAATTCATAATCCTTAAGGAATATGTTTCTCTTTGTCCTTTAAATTTTTTGGCCATTAATTGCAATCAAGTCTAAATCCTTAAGGAATTGGTTTTCTTTTGCCCTTACAGTTCATCTTGCCATTGATACAAGCAAGGCTTAATCCTTAAGGAATTGGTTTCTCTTTGTCCTTTAGGTTCCTTTGGCCATTGATTGGAAGCAAGTTTTAATCCATACTAAATTGGTTTCTCTTTCTCTTTTATGTTCTTTTTGCCATTGATTGGAAGCAACTCTTAATCATTACAGAATTAGTTTATCTTTGTCCTTTAATTTATTTTGGCCATTGATTGGAAGCAAGTATTATTCCTTAGGGAATTGTTTCTTTTTGTTGATTTAGTTCATTTGGCTATTAAGTGGAAGCAAGTCTTAATCCTTAACGAATTGTTTTCTCTTTGTCATTTAAGTTCTTTTGGCCTTTGATGCGAAGCAAGTCTTAATCCTTAAAGAATTCCCTTCTATTTGTCCTTTGAGTTCTTTTTGCCAATGATTAGAAGCAAGTCTTTATCATTAAAGAATTGGTTTGTCTTTGTTGTTTAAGTTCTCTTTGCCATTGATTTGAAGCAAGTATTAATCCTTAAGGAATTGGTTTCTTTTTGTTTTTCAAGGTCATTTGGCCAATGAGTGGAAGCAGGTCTTAACCCTTAACGAAATGTTTTCTTTGTCATTTAAGTTATTTTGGTCATTGATTGGAAGCAAGTCTTGTTCCTTTAGGAATTTCCTTCTCTTTGTCCTTTAAGTTCTTATTGCCATCGATTGGAAGCAAGTCTTAATCCTTAAAAAATTGGTTCTATATGACCTATATGTTTTTTTGCCATTGATTGAAAGCAAATCTTAATCCTTAACGAATTGGTTTCCCCTTGTCCTTTATGTTATTTTATCCTGTGATTTTAACTAAGTCTTAATCCATAATGAAATAGTTTCTCTTTATCCTTTAAGTGCTTTTGGCCAAAGTTTGGATGCAAGTCTTAATCCATAAGGAATTGGTTTCTCTTTGTCTTGGGCCATTGCTTAGAAACAAGTCTTAATCCTTAAGGAATTGGTTTCTCTTGGTCCTTTAAGTTCTTTTTGACATAGTTTGCAAGCAAGTCTTAATCATTGAGGAAGTGATTACTGTAACATCTTCTATCATATAAGCCATGCTCGAGTCATGGAGTTACATAAAGAGGTGGTCATGGTGCTGTAAAATTCTTTAAAATATGGAAAATATAATACATGGTGTAACACCCTAATAAATCCATATTACGCTTAAGTCGTATTACGGCGTTTTATTAGTTGTTACTTATGCTCGTGGAACACTAAACTTTACTTGAAATTAAATTACGCGGAAAATACAGTAAAAATTTTTTTTTGAAATATGTCGTTGCGTTGGAAAAATAAAGCCTTGCGCGAGAAGATAGCAATAAACGAGCGTATCGCAGAGATTTCGATATAAATGGAAGGAACATGAGATAAATCACAAAGTCATACATTCAAATTATAACATCAACTACATAATATACTTAATCTCACAATATCCAACGAATACATATAAAGGCAACTCATGGACATGCCATGGCCCCAAATATCAAAGGTACACAAGTCTGATGAGATACGATACTAAATGAAATACAAGAGTTAGGGAGCACAAATCAAAATGAGCCCTCGTAGACATATGCTGTCTTCTCTGCCCCTTCCATGCCCTTGCATCGAACTCAGGTCCTCGAATGTCGAGTCCTCCATGCTGCTCGGCCTCGGGGAACGCGCGGAGTGCGAATGATGCGGGGGTGCCTGCTGATCACCTCTATACGACGGACGCGACGGCCGGGAACATAGCTGCCCACCGAGGAATGGGCCTCGGGGGGATCCTCCTCAGACGCGACAGGCCGATACTCGGGGAGTGGCGGCGAAGCTGCTACGGCTCTAGGGGTGGCCGTCGAACTCACATCGACCACGGGAACCTCTGGCGGCGGCACAGGCTCGGCTATGGGTAGACCGGGAGACATAGGCTCCATCTCGATCTCGGGCAATGGCTCGGGCGGGAAATCCCAAGGACCCAATGGCTGTCCAAGGCGTGACGAAGATACGTCCATGGGGGCTGGCGGAATCTCTGGCTCCTCTTGTTCAAAAACTCGACCCGGATAGAAGTAGGTGCGAACTACCGTGGTGGTCGTGGCCACGATAGCGTGGGCGTCCTCATCATAAACCCACTCATGGTGGGGAGGCTCCATGCTCCACGTCACGTGAGGCTCCATGAGTATCTGGTGACGAGACGGAAAAACAACTAGGATGAGAAATAAGATTTCTCAGTAGGACTCGACCCTGACACACCGGTGTCATCGTCATCGTCCCAGCCACTTCGGTTTTGAAACGAAAACTGTGGGCATACAATAGGTTCAATTATTTGATTTTCGAAAACGTTACTATCCGAAGTGGATCCCATTTTTAGTATTTATCCTTGTTGTATTAACGTCATCAGGGCATACATGAAAGCTTATATGACTATTCATAACATATATAAACAGATCGAGAGTTATGTTCTTCACTTGGGTTGGACCGAAGTCCCTTTCTTTCCTTAACTTGACTCATCTTGAGTCCTTCTCTTTTCACCCACTAAACATAGGTGGTAATGAGCTCATACCGTGGCCGTCGCCACCATATAATTTCGGTACTTACACTAGCTGGGTCATGCCATGCCTCATGTAAGCCCTATCCCCTATACTCACACTAGCTGGGTCATGCCATGCCTCATGTGAGTCGTGGGTGAGGGGAAACTTAACTTAGGTCACCTTCCCTTTTGAAGGATCACACTTTATCAAATCTCTTCTTATTAACTTATGATGCAAAATGTTTCTAAGTCCACAGTTTCTACAAAATTTCGGCAGCATAACGGCTATACCGCGGCTTCCCAAAATTTTGCCAGATGTAATACCAAGATCACAAAGATCATATCATATCATCATATCATATCATCATCATCATATCATATCATCATTATCATGGCATCATAATCACATCATCATCACATCATGCTTGCAACCTAAACATAAGCATATTCTCAAACAAAGTCTTATGAGCTTAGCTTAGTAAATTAGGTGCAAGCTTTTACATTGGCTTTCATTTTATTGATTTCTTCTTCTCACTTATTCTAACTTGACTTATATGATTTTCATATTTTAAATTTGGAAGATTTATGTTTTAGGTTTTGCAATATAGTTTGATTAAAATCTTATGAACTTAATCTAGTACACTAACTACATTTACATTCGGTTTTTCGTTTTATTTGCTTCTTTTGTCAAGGATTAGGCAAGCTTGGTATTTTATTCCATCTAGTCTTCATTAAGTAAATTATGAAGTTTCATTACTTTGAGCTAAGGTCTTTTACCTTTTTAAGTCATTTATGCAAAGTCTTACTTAAGGTTAAGTTTTGACAGTTTTACTTTTACCCTAAGAAGTAACTTTAAAAATTCACCATAAATTGTTATTTTATCATTTTAATGCGAAATTTTATATGCTTTTATGGTTCTGAGTCTAGTTTTTAACAAAAGAAGTCCCACTCAAAAATACATTTTCTAACTGCCGTTATGCATATTTTATTCTGACTTGTTCAGTTTCCAAGTTCACTCCCGGTACAGTGGATTGTCACTTCTCATTATAATTGCTCAGAAGGAATCTGAGAAAACTGTTTTAGGTATTTGTTCCTCTATGTCTTAGCTTTCATTTAAACTTGGTCTCACTCAAAAATCATTTTTGTAGCTCGAGTTATACACATTTTAGTGTAGACTGCCCAGACAGAAACCGATCCGAGAACAGTCCACTTTGAAAATCATATATCTCACTCATTTTAACTCCGAATCTTATATATTTTATATGTATGGAAAGCTCTCTGAGTCTATTTTCATATAAAATTGGTTCCACTAATTTCTGAGTTTTCTGGAAAAAGTTATACCGTTCGGTTTACAGGCTGTCAGAAAATCCAGATTTCACGTTTTTGCTTTTTCTCATGTTTTCTCCAAAACACTCAACCTCACTTTCAAGAAACCATTCTCAAGTTATAAAACACTCATATACCATGAAAGATTAGTGAAAAACTATCATGTTGGAGTTCAAAAATAATGGATTCAGCCATGCATCACACCAAACCGAAAACATGTTTTCAACAAACCACCATACAAGCAACAACATCTCATTTTATGACAAGAATGGCTATGATGCCCAAATCAACCCTTAAAACCACCTAGCTATGGAGAGCATAGGAGTTCTAAAGCTTGAAAAACAAGAGAGGAAAAAGGGTTTAGAGTCACTACCAAGAAGCTTTCTTTGAAGGAACTTGGGATGGCAAAGATGGTGGTGGTGGTGGTGGTGGTGGTGCTCCTCTTGGATCTTGAAAGAGGCTTGATATGTGAGGGTCTTTGATTCTCCAAGAGCAAGAAATGGTGGCTCTTGAAGAGTTTGTGAGTGGGATGAGGAGAGGAAAGGATGAGAGAAGTGGGAGAATTCTAGAGAGAAGTTGGAGAGTTTAGAGAGAAGGAGGAGAATTTGAAATTGAAGAGAGAGAGAAGAGAGCTTTGTGTGTGTGTTTGGGAGAGGAGTGAAAGAATGAAATGAGGGGGAAAGAAAGGTGGGCTGATGGCGCACAAAGGGGAGGGAAAAGAGTGATGTGACTTTGCTTCTTACAACAAGCAAGAGAGTGGAAAAACCTTGGGGTAAAAGGGTGAGTTGTTTTTCCTTGAGTCTTGGGGGCATTCTAATGCCCATTTTAAGCTTTTCTCTAGGGGTTAAAGGGGAGTACCCCTCTTAGGATTTGGTTGCTTGTCTAAGACTCATCCAAGTGTCAAGATCTAATGGTGGATGACAAGGATCCTAGTCTTGGCTTTTGATCTAATGGTGTAGGATTAAAGAGTTTGAATGAAGGGTGAGATGTTGCTCCTCCTTGGTAGGTCTTTCTAGGGCATATGCATGGAAGAACCTTTATCTCTAAATGTTATTAGAATTATTTAAATGTAGTTTAACTTAATTGGCTTAATTACCCATGAGTTAACTCTTGTCAATTACACCTTTTTTGATGTCTTGCATTACGGTTAAGCATATGCTTAATTTGGGGTTTAATTTTTCAAGAGTTGCCTTAATCATTATAAACTTAATTAGCAAGGTTAAATTGTCTTACTTTTGTTTTGGCACCTTCGAGTAATTAAGGATTAGATGATTAAGGTTTTATTAAAACGCTTAGGACATTATGATTAAATTGTTGGCTAGACTTAATTTACTAAGCTCTTGCTCTCGGGATTAATCGATTAGTTCTCAATTAATCGCTAATCCCTCTAATTAGCCGGAAACACCGAGCTAATTAGCTTAGGTAGAAATGGGGATGTTACACATGGCCCTTTAATTGTCCACTTTATTACTAGCTACTAGTCTCTGATGCATAGAGAATAAAATAATTACACTTTAAAAGAAAATTGTGACCGACATAGTAAACAGCGTCTGCTTTCGCCTAATCGTTAGCTAGCTTCGATAGTCTCTTGATCTGGCTAGCGCCTGAGTCGTGCTCAATGAGCGGCCCAGCATTCCGCCTTGCATTGGATGTCCAACTTAGGTACTGGAATGTTTACGGAAAAGAAAAACATACAAGCAGGGAGTGAGAACCTAGGGTTCTCAGTAGGTAAATTTAGACAAATCTTATAATGTCATCATAAACATTCCAGCCGCCTCGATTTATTATGAAAATATGAGCATATATAAACAAATAGTGGTTCAATTTTAAGTTGAAAATACCTTTCTCGAAGCGGGTTATATTTTAACCATCACTTACCATATTATGTTACAGACATAGAAATATGAATAGTATGATATGCTTCAATCAGACTCATAATAATAATAGTATGACTTAATGAGATAACTGAAGATGCGCTTATAGATGCTTATGCTTGGCTGTATGCAAATGCACTTGACTTAATTCATATCTTTCTTTAACTTGCAACTTGATCTTACTTTTCTGTGCTTGGTCCCCCGGAGGTAAATGGCCTTTCTTACCCCTGGGCAATAGCCTGCTTTTCAGGTCCGAGCTCGTACCTATACATGAGTGACGGGTTTACTTTCCCCGACCCTCACACCAGTCTATTCCCACTAATCTGGTCGAGGGCTGGCCCAAGTCTTAGACAGTACCGCTCTAGCCCACGTTAGCTGGGTTTATGCCATGCCTGGCGTGGTAGCTTAGTACGTCCCTCTTGAAAGTTCTTATCATCTTTCCTTTCCATATCTTATCATACGTGCAGACGCTTTGTGCATATATGAATGTGCCTCATATCTTATTTTTCATATCATATTCTAATTATGCTTGCATGCATGGCATACATGAACATAACATGTGAATGTAATATATTCAAAGTATAATCTCTCATAGCATAAGCTCTTATAACTCATATCATGCCTAAAATTCATCCTTGATAACTCGTATCATATTCAAGTTCATCCTTACATGTAAACATTCCTAGTTTCATAGACTTCTACCGTAAATCCGGCAGCGTAACGGATTAGTTCCGTCTCCCCATGAATAGTGCCAGTTCTCACAGACAATTCAATCATAGCAATATAATCAATCTAATATATATATATATATATATATATATATATATATATATATATATATATATATATATATATATATATATATATCAATGTAAAATTGGTAATCCTCAACTCAAACCTTATATGTCCACCAACTCTTGTGAAACTATCACTTGGCCATTTTGCCAATTTATTTGGTTCTGGCCGAATCTTGTATAATCCACCTTTATCTCTATTCAACTCACTTAAACCTGAATTTTGGATATGTTGTAGCTCTATGTGTCTACTTTCTAACCTCGTTGGTCCCATGTCATTCTGATTTATATAACTCAAGATATTCAACTTTTACCTCAGCTCTAGCCCGAATTACACTCCTGGGAATATAAATTCACTAAAAATCGAAACTAAGCTCAAATCTTACAAAATTGGTCTCATATCAAAGCTAATAGGACAACCTTTCATTTAAAATAGGTTTCACTTGACTTGCTTAAGTATACCTCGAGTTATAAGTCCTACAAATCGACTTTCCTGAAGTACCCTGTTTTGGTCTAGATTAGACATAGGGCAACTTCCTCGAATCACTGGGAGCAACTGGGACCATAAAAAACTCGGAATTTCATATTGGGATATTCCCCTATGTGTAAGCTTTCTAAAAAAGTTAGTTTCACTCAATTTGGAGTTGTGTAGGGTGAGTTATACTCTACTCATGTCACCCTGCTCGGACGAAAATCCTGAACCCTAGGTCAAACTTCAAAAATTCGTATCTCTCTCAATATTAATCCAATAACCTTATATGATATATCCATGGAAAGCCCTGAATGTCGACGTTCATCTAAAAATGGTTTCATTGGATTTGACCGATTGTAGACGGCGCCGTACGCTCCGCCGTACGAACTACCGTGAAATCTCCACCAAGACAGCACCCTCATCCATTCATTTCTCTTAGTTTTCTTCTTCTAATTCTAATTCTAACTCAAAATCTTCTATTAATTCAATCATAATTCATCATAATCCATCAGAATACATTCAATAATTCATCAAATACATAAAGAGGATACAATCTCATGCAACCATAGTGCAAGGAATTCAAGAATAGAGCAGAATCCTACCTATTTGGAGTATGATCTTGCTGAACTGATGTTTTGGATTAATGGAATCTTGACCAAGCTTGGAGATTTGATGGAGTGGGTTGAGAGAGGAAGGGAGCTAAAGTGAGGGAGGGAAAGCAACGTAAGAAATGAGCTGAAGAGGCAGGAGGAGGATGTATATATAGACAAAGCTTCGAAGTGGTAGTTAGAATGAGTGGCTTTGATTGGATGAAATTTTGTGGGCAAGGTTCAGCCATGTCTCCCTCTTTTGTGTCAAAATTGCTCTCCACGTCGCCCAAAAACTAGGATATGCTTTTGTTCTACCTGAAATCGGAACTCGTCCCCATACTACTTGAAATCGTAACTCGTGACCTTTTACACTGCTTGAAGCTGAAGCCTGATGTCGGAACTCGTACCATATTGTTTGTGACTTGAGGAAATCTCGAATCAAGGTCGGAGGTCGTAAGTAATACAACTGAACATCATATAATCTCGGAACTCCCTATTTGAACCCGGGAATGTCGATGCTGGATATAAAATCGGAGATTGGAACTCGTGTATAACTGAAATCAACTCAAAGATTTGAACTCATGTCCATTGAGTTCAACTCATGTTCCATTGTGTTAAACCATTACTTCTGAGGTTGTAAACTACGTACACTATTGTGAAGCATGAGGTATGAAGTCGGAGCTCGCATGCATTTTGCTTGAAACTTGGAGATAAGTTACGAGATCGGAAATGGGTCCGTTTCCCTCCGAGGTATGAAATCGGACATCGGAAATCAGCCCACGTTGTTTGGACTCGGATGTTAAACTCGGAAGTTGTAGAAGTAATCCAGTTGAAGTCGGAAGTCGTAGACAAAGGTGAGACGAACTCGTAAATCGGAGAATATCCATAAGATGAAGTCGGAAATCATGAAAACCAGTGAAATCAGAACTCGGAAATCGCGTCGGAGGTATAAATGGAATAATTTAGCACGAGGGAAATTGGGGATGTTACAATTACTCTTTGTCCATTACGTTCTTTTAGCCATTGATTGGAAGCAAGTCTAAATCCTAAAGGAATTGGTTTTCCTTTGTTATTTAAGTTCTTTTGGCCATGGATTGGAAGCTAGTATTAATCATTAAGGAATTGGTTTCTCTTTGTCATTTATGTTCTTTTTGCTATTGATTGGAAGCAATTCGTAATCCTTAAGGAATTGGTTTCTCTTTGTCCTTTAAATTTTTTTGGCCGTTAATTGTAGTCAAGTCTAAATCCTTAAGGAATTGATTTTTCTTTGCCCTTTCAGTTCATCTTGCCATTGATTACAAGCAAGACTTAATCCTTAAGAAATTAGTTTCTCTTTGTCCTTTAAGTTCTTTTGGCCATTGATTGGAAGCAAGTCTTAATCCTTAAGGAATTAGTTTCTCTTTAACATATAAGTTCTCTTGGCCATTGATTAGTAGCATGTCTTAATCCTTAAGGAGCTGGTTTCTCTTTGTCCTTCAATTTCTTTTAAGCAAAAGTTGGAAACATGTCTCAATCCGTGATGAATTTGCTTTTATTTGTCCCTTCAGTTCATTTTGCCATTGATTGAAAGCATGTCATAATCCCTTAGGAATTGGTTTCTCTTTCACCTTTAAGTTCTTTTTGCCATTGATTGTGAGCAAGTCTTAATCCGTAATGAACTGGTTTCTCTTTGTCGTTTAAGTTCTTTTTGCCTTTGATTGGAAGCAAGTCTTAATCCTTAAATAATTGATTTCTCTTTCTCCTTTAAGTTCTTTTGGTCATTTACTGGAAGTAAGTGTTAATCCTTGAGGAATTGGTTTTCGTTGACCTTTTAGTTCTTTTCAGCATCAATAAAAAATTAATCTTAATCGTTAAGGAATTGGTTTCTCTTAGTCCTTTAACTTCCTTTTACCATGGATTGCTAACAAGTCTTAATCCATGATGAATTAGCTTCCCTTTGTCTTTTAAGCACTTTTTGCCATTGATTGGATGCTAGGGTGAATCCTTAAGGAATTGATTTCTCCTTAACCTTTAAGTTCTTTTGGCCATTGATTCAAAGAAATTCTTAATCCTTATGGAATTGGTTTCTCTTTGTCCTTAAAGTTCTTCTGGCCAATGATTGGAAGCAAGTCCTAATCCATAATGAATTGGTTTCTCTTTGTGCTTTAGGTTCTTTTTGCCATTGATTCGAAGCAAGTCTTAATCCTTAAGGAATTGGTTTCTCTATGCCCTATAAGTTATTTTGGCCATTGATTTTAACCAAGTTTTAATCCGCAATGAATTAGTTTCTTTAACCTTTAAGTTCTTTTGGCCAAAGATTGGAAGCAAGTCCTAATTCATAATGAATTAGTTTCACTTTGTCCTTTAAGTTCTTTTTGCCATTGATTCAAAGCAAGTCTTAATCCTTAAGGAATTGGTTTCTCATTGTCATTTAAGCTCTTCCCACCATTGATTGGAAGCAAGTCTTAATCCTTCAAAAATTGGTTTCTCTATGTCCTATAAGTTCTTTTTGCCATTGATTGGAAACGAATCTTTATCATTAAGGAGTTGGTTTCTCTTTGCCCTTTATGTTCCTTTTGCCATTGATTCGAAGCAAGTCTTAATCCTTAAGAAATTGGTTTCTCTTTCTCTTTCAAGGTCATTTCGGCCAATGAGTGGAAGCAAGTCTTAATCCTGAACAAACTGTTTCTTTGTCATTTAAGTGATTTTGGTTATTAATTGAAAGCAAGTCTTGATCCTTTAGGAATTGCCTTCTCTTTGTCCTTTAAGTTCTTTTTGCCATTGATTGGAAGCAAGTCTTAATCCTTAAGGAATTAATTTCTCTTTAACATATAAGTTCTCTTGGCCGTTGATTAGTAGCAAGTCTTAATCCTTAAGGAACTGGTTTTCTCTTTGTCCTTTAATTTCTTTTAAGCAAAAGTTGGAAACAAGTCTCAATCCATGATGAATTTGCTTTTATTTGTCCCTTCAGTTCATTTTGCCATTGATTAAAAGCATGTCATAATCCCTCAGGAATTGGTTTCTCTTTCAGCTTTAAGTTCTTTTTGCCATTTATTGTGAGCAAGTCTTAATCCGTAATGAACTGGTTTCTCTTTGTCGTTTAAGTTCCTTTTGCCTTTGATTGGAAGCAAGCCTTAATCCTTAAACAATTGATTTCTCTTTCTCCTTTAAGTTCTTTTGGTCATTTACTAGAAGTAAGTGTTAATCCTTAAGGAATTGGTTTTCGTTGGCCTTTTAGTTCTTTTCAGCATCGATAAAAAGTTAATCTTAATCGTTAAGGAATTGGTTTCTCTTTGTCCTTTAACTTCCTTTTACCATGGGTTGCTAACAAGTCTTAATCCGTGATGAATGAGCTTTCCTTTGTCTTTTAAGCACTTTTTGCCATTGATTGGATGCTAGGGTGAATTCTTAAGGAATTTATTTCTCTTTAACCTTTAAGTTCTTTTGGCCATTGATTCAAAGAAATTCTTAATCCTTATGGAATTAGTTTCTCTTTGTCCTTAAAGTTCTTTTGGCCACTGATTGGAAGTAAGTCCTAATCCATAATGAATTAGTTTCTCTTTGTGCTTTAAGTTCTTTTTGCCATTGATTCAAAGCAAGTCTTAATCCTTACGGAATTGGTTTCTCTATGTCCTATAAGTTATTTTGGCCATTGATTTTAACCAAGTCTTAATCCGCAATGAATTAGTTTCTTTAACCTTTAAGTTCTTTTGCCCAAAGATTAGAAGCAGGTCCTCATTCATAATGAATTAGTTTATCTTTGTCCTTTAAGTTCTTTTTGCCATTGATTCAAAGCAAGTCTTAATCCTTAAGGAATTGGTTTCTCTATGTCCCATAAGTTCTTTTTGCCATTGATTGGAAGCGAATCTTTATCACTAAGGAATTGGTTTCTCTTTGCCCTTTATGTTCTTTTTGCCATTGATTCAAAGCAAGTCTTAATCCTTAAGGAATTGGTTTCTCTTTCTCTTTCAAGGTCACTTCGGCCAATGAGTGGAAGCAAGTCTTAATCCTGAACAAATTGTTTTCTTTGTCATTTAAGTTATTTTGGTTATTGATTGAAAGCAAGTCTTGATCCTTTAGGAATTGCCTTCTCTTTGTCCTTTAAGTTCTTTTTGCCATTGATTGGAAGCAAGTCTTAATCCTTAAGGAATTGGTTTCTCATTGTCATTTAAGCTCTTCTCACCATTGATTGGAAGCAAGTCTTAATCCTTAAAAAATTGGTTTCTCTATGTCCTATAAGTTCTTTTTGCCATTGATTGGAAACGAATCTTAATCCTTAATGAATTGGTTTCTCTTTGTTCTTTATGTTATTTTGGCTAGTGATTTTAACCAAGTCTTAATCCCTAATGAATTAGTTTCTCTTTGTCCTTTAAGTTCTTTTGGCCAAAGATTGGAAGCAATCTTAATCCATAAGGAATTGGTTTCTCTTTGCCCTTTAAGTTATTTTGTCCATTGATTAGGAGCAAGTCTTAATCATTAAGGAATTGGTTTCTCGTGGTCTTTTAAGTTCCTTTTGACATTGTCTGCAACCAAGTCTTAATCTTTGATAAAGTGATTTCTCTTTGTCCATTAAGTTCTTTTGGCCGTTGATTGGAAGCAAGTTTAAATCCTTAAGGAATTGGTTTCCTTTTGTTATTTATGTTCTTTTGGCCACGGATTGGAAGCTAGTATTAATCATTAAGGAATTGATTTCTCTTTGTCGTTTATGTTCTTTTTGCCGTTGATTGGAAACAAGTCTTAATCCGTACTAAATTGGATTCTCTTTGTCTTTTATGTTCTTTTTGCCATTAACTTGAAGCAAGTCATAGTCCTTAAGAAATTGGTTTCTCTTTGTCCTTTAAAGATTTTTTGCCATTGATTGTAGTCAAGTCTAAATCCGCAAGGAATTGGTTTCTCTTTTCCCTTTCACTTCATTTTGCCATTGTTTACCAGCAAAACTTAATCCTTAAGGAATTGGTTTCTCTTTGTCCTTTAAGTTCTTTTGGTCATTGATTGGAAGCAAGTCTTAATCCATACTAAATTAGTTTCTTTTTCTCTTTTATGTTCTTTTTGCCATTGATTAGAAGCAAATCATAATGCTTAAGGAATTGGTTTCTCTTTGTCCTTTATGTTTTTTGGCCATTGATTAGAAGTAAGTCTTAATTCTTAAGGAATTGGTTTCTCTTTGACTTTTAAGTTCTCTTTGTAACATCCTCCCTTGTACGGTACTATGCTTAAGTCATAGTACTACACTCAGAAATGGTTACTGGACGGACCTTGGTTGATAGCTACCTCTAGCCATCTTCAATATTCCTTGAACTATCTGGAGATAACATGGAAATAGGAGTGAGAATTGAAAATTTTCAGTAGGATTCCTTACTCACATTATACTATGTCATTGTTATTATCTCCAGTTGCTTCATTTTTACTAAGAAAAAAGGTGAGCATGCTATGTAATCTGCCCAATTTAACAGTTCGAATACATATTATCCGAAGCAGAGTTTGTTTTATTCACACACTGATTAATCAAAGAAGGAGTAATTATGAAATAGTAATAGGTAAAATCAATAATAATAACAACTAGATAGCAGATAGTGATGTATACAGATGTACAAGTTTTAATTCATATCAATATATTGGGATTATTTATTCACTTCTTAAACAAAGTAGGAATTGAAGCTTAACTATAGTAATCGAAAGAAGAAGAAAAAAATGAACAATATGCAAATATGAATGCAATAGGAATTCTTGGTGTAGATGCTTCTGTTTCTTTTTAACTTTCCTTTCTTGGCATACCTAGGCGTTACATATCGCCATCCCTAGGGTGCTTGTTTTTATCCTTATCCATACTTGGTCCGCTGGGAGTCTTTAGCCATATAACTCCTGGATAATAGTCTGCTTCTCAGACTGAGCTTGATCCTATACAGGATTGCCGAGTTCATTTTTCCTAACTTTTCCACTAATCTATTCCCCTTAACCTTATTCAGGGATTGGCCCAAGTAATATGGAATCTTTATATTCCTCATAAATTACATGCACATCTAATATTATGTTTCTTAAATATCAATGCACATACAAATATTTTGCGTAATATATGAATTTTCTGTTGAAATTTCGGCAGCATAATAGATTAGGTCTGCTTCTCTATGAATAGTACCAAGCTACCAGAAAGACCAATCAGACAACAATATCAATATACAAAGTCTCAAGCTTCTAACAATATATAATAACATGACATTCCAACATAATTCGGATTTTTCTGCTGCCTCCACTCAATTCTGCTGAATTTTGTAAATTCCACCATAATTTCTATTCAATTCATTTAAACTCATGTTTTGGATATGTTATAGTTCTATATGTCTAGTTTCCAGCCCTTTTCGTCCCATCTCATTTTGATTTATGTAGCTCAAGTTATTTGAAATTTATCTCAGTCTGTCCTATAACTAGCCAAAATTGCACACTTAGAAGTAAAAAATACACAATAAATAGAAATCTAAGTGAAACCAATAAAACTTACCAAATTAAAGCTAATAGGACAACATTTTATTTTCAATAAGTTTCATCTTATTTTCGTAAGTAGAGCTTGAGTTATAAGCTCTGTAATTTGACCCTTCTGAACTGCTTTATTCTAGTCCTATTTGGACTTAAGGCAAATTCATCAAATTACTGGGAATAATTTAAATCAAATCTAACTCTGAAATTTTTATGAGATGTTTCCGTATATGTTGGCTTTCAAACCCAATTGGTTGCACTCAACTTAGAGTTTTGTAGGGTGAGTTATACCCCTTGCAACTCATACTGCCCAGAAGAGAACCTAGAATTTCAGATTAAACTTCAAAAATTCATAACTCACTCAATACCAATCCAATAACCTTATATTTTATACGGATGGAAATCCCTAAATGTCTAGTTTCAATAAAAATAGATTCATCAGATGGCTAGATTTTGGTCTATACAAGATGAATGTACGGACGCCATAGGGTTTTCACCCAAACCACATCCTACTCCTTTCCATTATCAAATCCTTCCATTGTAACTTCAATTCTAGTCCAAACATACATATTAAACCAACCCTAACTCATCATCTCTACCCGATATAGCATCAGGAATTTGAAAGAAAGAAGAACCCCTAGCAGCCCCAATCCATAGAAAACAAAAATAAAAATTAGAATGCTACATTTTCTGTGTGTTAAACTTGCTAGATTCAAGTCTTAGATTGAAGAAAGTTGTTGGAACTTGTTGGAACTTGAAAGCTTGATGAAGAAGGAGTGAATATAAAATGAGAAAGAAAGAAAATGAAGGGGTGTTCTATTGGTAATAAGGCCGAAAATTGCAACGGAGTAGGAAGGAAATTTTTGAAAACTTTTGGAAGAAGTTTGAATATGATTGGTGGATTTATTTCTTTATTCCAATTTGGTATGGCTGCCCATTTAAGGGCTAATGTTGTGCCACTTAAGGGGTGGGTTGTGTAACGTCTTCCTCTGTATAGTACTATGCTTAAGTTATAGTACCACACTTTAGAGTTGTTATTGTTACCTGAGCAGACCTTATCTGATAGCAACTTCAGCCGTCTTTGAAACTTTTCAAATTATCTGGAGATAACACAGAAACAAGAGTGAGAATTTTAAATTCTTAATAGGATTCACTAAGAAATTTCATACTGTGTCATCATTATTATCTCCAGCTGCTTCGATTTATTATGAAAAAAGTAGACATATTATATAAACTGTTTAATTTTATAGTTTGAAAACATATTGTTCGAAGCAGAGTCCATTTAATTCATACACTTGTCATTTGGAGGAGCCAATACAAGATAAATTCATGAATTATACTATGAATAATAACTGAAACGTATTAAAATATAATAACACCAAAATATTGAAAACATAAAATCTGTACATGCCTTTACTTTTACTTGAATTTATGCAAATACACATAATTTTCTTTTCATCTTTTATCTTCCTTTACTTATTATACATATTCCAGAGTACGATTACCATGTCATACTTCGTAGGGGTGTAATCACCATGTCGCACTCCTTAGGAATATGTTCATTCTGCCACATCCCAAAGTATGATCGCCATGTCATACTTTATCGGGGTGTGATCGCCATGTCACATTTCCTAGGGTGTGGGATCATTATGCCACATTCCAGAGTATGATCGCAATGTCATACCCCATCAGAGCATGATCGCCATGTCACATTCCTTTGGAATATGAACTCATCATCATATCTTTTATCATAAAATCAGAAATACATTAGCTTCATGCCTTATTCTCAAATGATAATACTTGCATGGTATTCATACACGTCGTATAATAATATTAACACACCAATATTTAGAACTATCACTAATTTCTATTGGAAATTCGGCAACATAACGGATCAGTCCACTTCCCCATGAATAGTGCCAGTACTCAGACAATCAATTATTCAAAAAAATCACAACATTGCATTCACATATTAATATCAATCTCATAGAAATAACAGTTGCACTTGAATTTTAGTTACTACCTATTTACCTTCACTCTACCCAATTTTTGTAAAATAAGCCATAATTTCTATTTAATTCATTTAGGCCTAAATTTTGGATATGTGGGGGTGTTGTTTGTCTATTTTTGAACCTCTTTGTAATTTGGATAAATGTAGCTCAAGTTATTAGGGTTCTATCTTGGCCTGCCCTGTAGCTGGCTAGAATTACATACTCAAAATTAAAAATTCACTAAAAATCAAAAACTATTTAAAATCATATGAAAGTTGTATCATATTAAATTAACAGGACAAGCTTTGATTTCCAAAAGTTTCATTTCATTTGCTTGAGTAGAGCTCGAGTTATAAGCTCCGCTGTTTGACCCTTCTGGATTGCCTTGTTCTAGCCCGGTTTGGACTTAGGGCATTCTGGGAGCACATGGGATCTAATCTAACTCTAAAATTTTTATCGGGTGTTCTCCTATGTGTAAGTTTTCTAAAAAGGTTAGTTTCACACAATTCTAAGTTGTATAGGGCAAGTTTTGCCTAAACAATCTTATTTGCCCAGAATTAAACTCAAAAACCTAGGTCAAACTTCCAAAATTCATATCTCCCTCAATACTGATCCAACGGCCTTATAATTTATATGTTTGGAAAGATGTCTAGTTTCACATAAAAATAGCTTTATTAAATTTAAACTACTATAGGCGGAGCTATACACTTTGTCGTACGGACCGCCGTAGTGTTTCTCAACTTAATAGATTCTATTTTATGGCTCTTTGTGCTTTCTCATTCTAACTTCAATTCTAACTCAAAGTTTCATGTTAAACCAACCATACACCACCAGCTACACCACATATATCATCAAAGGAATGAAGAAAATTAAAACTTCATTCAGCCCCAATTTATGAAAATCAAGAACAAGATGGAATCCTACCCTTATTTTGATGCAAAACTAGTTAGTCTTGAGTTCTAGTGAAAGATATGGTTACAAGAGACTTGAGGGAGGCTGAAAATGGAAGAAGGAGATGAAGAAGATGAAGAGAAGAAGGAGAGAAGCCTGTTGGAAAAGGAAGGACAAAATTATGCTGAAGGAAAAGGAAAGAAAAATCTTATAAAAGCTTTAATGAGGTAGTTGGAGAATTATGCTTTAATCGGTTGTAAGCTTTGTGGCCAATTTTTAGCCAAGCCTCTTCATTTGGTGGCTCTCCTTACGCCACCCATAGGTGAGTATGTGGCTGAATATTCAACCATAGAATCATAGAATTTGGGTGCGTAATTCTATTGATTCGGTTCTGACAGCTTAAAATATCGAAATCTTACCGATTTTTTTTTTAAATCGGTAAAACGGTTTAGGAAAAACTCTATGAACTTCCTAGGTTTCTAATTTAATTCCCTCATATCTAATCTCTCTAAATGATAATTAATTAACCTTTAAATAAATACTTAGTTGAATTTTAATTAACCTCAATTATTAGATAAAAACTGAACAACTTGGTTAAAAACGATAAAATTCTTTGGATTTTATAGGTTGGCTGAATCTTAGCCTTTCAACCTAGGGCTCTTACAGCATAATTTCTATTGATTCGGTTCTGATAGTTTAAAATACCGAAATCTTACCGATTTCCGTTAAATCTGTAAATCGGTTTAGGGAAAATCCTGTGAGGTCCTCTATGTCTCTAATCTAATTCTTTTAAATCTAATCTCTCTAAATGATACGTAATTGGCTTTAAGTAAATACTCAATCGAATTCTAATTAATCTCAATTATTCGATAAAAACCGAACAACTTAGTTAAAAACGATAAAATTTTTCGGACGTTACACTCTTGGCCATTGACTAGTGTAACATCCTCAATTTCGTGACGTGCTA
Organism: Pterocarpus santalinus; assembly: GCA_031439595.1. Lineage (NCBI taxonomy): Eukaryota > Viridiplantae > Streptophyta > Magnoliopsida > Fabales > Fabaceae > Pterocarpus > Pterocarpus santalinus. The sequence goes on along the minus strand of CM062523.1, from coordinate 31,253,950 downwards.
AATTACCTTAGTAATCCTGAGTAATTAGACACTTAATGAGAAATTATGAGATTAAGGCTTAACTAAGGGGTTAATGAAGAGTTTATGAGTTAACTCAGATAAGAAAAGTCAAGAAAATGCTTAATCAAGATTAAATGATCTCTAATTAAGCAAGTTAAAGCCTTTATAGCTTAATTAAGCACTAATCACCCTTAATTAGCTTAATCAAGTTTAATTAAGCTTAATCGCAATATTAATTTTTCTTAATCATATTCTTGTGTGTTAATCATTAATCCTTGCTTAATCATCTTAGTTGACTTGCAAGAGCACTTAATCACACGATTAAATTCAAATTTAGTCAACTAGATAATAAAGTAAAAAGTGATGTCATAAAAGCATAAAGTATAAGACAAGAGTGCTTTATGTAAGAGTTAGTATACGCTTTGTTCCCCCATCATCTAATTTGTCCCCCTAAATCTTAATTAACACAAAATTAAGAAAATATCTCCCTCCTTCCCCTTGAATAGTGGACACCACTTTCTCCTTCTCCCACCATCATCCATTTTCATTTTCACTCATCTTATTCTCTCTCTCTTCAAACCAAATCCTCTCACTTCTCTCTAAAATTCTCTTCTTCTTTTTCATCTTTTTCTTCCTTTCTCCACCACCACCACCCAAAACCTCTCACTTAGCCCTTCAAGGACCTCATCTTTGGGCCTTTGGAGACAAGATCTAAACAATACAATCTCCATTTTCACAAGATCTCAAGAACTTCTCCTTCCTTCTTACAAAACCGCCACCATCATCATCAAAAGTAGCCATCATCTTCTTTTCTCTCTTCTCTTGTTTTTGCGCCATCTTTAAGAAGAGGTAGTGATCTTCATCTTTTTATTTTGTTTCTTCAAGAAAGCTTGAAGCTTGGTTCTTTTCATGACCAAGATCTTTAAGTGAAAACTTGAGAAGATCCTTCATGCTCTTCATGAGCAAAAGTTTCCATTTTTGACAAAATATGTTCTTGTTGCTCTTCAAGTGTTCTTGATATTTCTACTTTTGGAAAAATATGTTCTTGTTGTTCTTTAAGTGTTCTTGATGTTTCTACTTTTGGGAAAATATGTTCTTGTTGTTCTTCAAGTGTTCTGGATATTTCTACTTTTGGAAAAATATGTTCATGTTCTTATTCTTGAAGTTTCTTGATGTTCTTGGTTGTATCTTGCTTAAAGTTGTTCTTTTTTTATGATGAGTTTATGATTAGAAAAGTTTCATCTTTATATGCTTTTCATGATTTGATAAGACTATGAACATCCTAAAAACTTAAAATTTTAAAAAGTTTGCTGCTTGAAGAATAAAAAGTGGCGCAAGTTTAGTGCCTTCATAAAAGTCTTATTTTGTTTTGTTTTGAAGACAAGACTACATGTAAAGGTCTAAGCTTTTTGGGATAATAAGCCTTTTTGATTTAGAAAAATGATGTCTTGTCACCTTATATTTCAAAGATTGATCCTTGGAAGCAAATCCTTTCATAAAGTTTGAAACTTGAAATCAAAAAGGTCACTTTTGGATCATAGAAATGCTAACTTTTATTAAGATCAAGACTTTATAACTTTAGAGCTAATGTCTTATATCACTAGTTGATAAATTAGGAATTTTTTTAATGTAGAGACAACTTTAAATCATAAAGTTGAGACCTTGATGGTCTTAGAATAATTAAAAGAGTCAACTTTCATAAAAAACAAGACCTTTTAGTTAAAAAGCTAGTAACTTGTATCATTATTTCATGAAGATCTAATCTTTAAGATAAGAATTTAAACTTAAAGACACTTACTTTCACAAAGAATAAAACTTTATGACTACTTTATAAAGAATGATAACTTTTATGATACTTAAGGTAAGATCTTGTTATGTTAGTGATAAAAGCTTGAAACTTTGTAACTTGGTTAAGTTAAAAATCACCCTTGGTGATTAGTGAACATGGTTTTATTGGGTTCATGACGTGGTTATGCGTTGTCATAACCCAAGGATTAGAGGGATCTTGAACTCCTTGGGAATAGAAGTATGATTAGGGCCTCTAAGCATACCATGAACTTAGAAATCACTAAGGGCACTATCTCAAGTAAAGGAAACAATCATTTAACTTAATTAATTTGAATAAGTGTTCCATAAGACATAAACTAAAGTGAAGAATAATTTCATATGAGAGCTAAGTAACTAAAAGACCACATACACATATCTTAACTATGTGATTCTCTCATGGGCAACCACGAGAAATCATATGATAATTCATAATATTCTTCACAAAGAATAATACAACTATGAACCCCTTTTTAGGGTATGAATTTATGATGCCATTCGGCATGATGAATGATGAGTTTGATTGTGCTTTGTCCCATGATTGATTAATTATTGTGATATGATAAAATGTTGGTTGAAAGCTTATGATTGGCATTTTAGGGGAAGCTCCGGTCTAGCCGCTATGCTGCCGGATTTCCATCAAAATTATAGACTTAGTCATATCATTGCATGTGTCTAGTCAAAGAAGTATTATGCATGTAAAGTATAATGATAAGGAACGAAAGAACGGGATATGACCCCTCAATCACTTCCGGCAAGTGAGAAACGGTAATCCACAAGGAACCTCTATAGGGGAGGTAAGGGTGATATGGAGGACCCTCCAACTTAGGGGTAACCAATATTGGTTTAGTCTAATTTGGTTTAGTACTGTGTGATGACGGTCACGGAATGAGCTCATGTCCAAAAGTAGTCTATTTTAAAGGAAAAGTAAAGAATGTTAAGCATGTGCTAAAAACGAAAGTAAAGTCAAAGTATGACCATGGTTAAGTCTATGATGATGCATGGCTTTGCATGTAATTATATTGATTATTTGCATTATGAATGTTTATTCTATGTTTCAATATGTATGTTAGTCATGATGACGTGGTTATGATGTTAAGTTTAAAAGCAACCCACTTCGGGGTTTAAGTTTTCAAAACCATTAAAATTGAACTTATATCTGTCCACTGATTTTATAATTAAACCCGAAGTGGCTGGGACGATGCCGATGACACAATGTTCGTCTAGTCATAATCCTACTGAGATATCTTCTATTTCTCACTCCTACGTTTCTGTGTCATCTTCATATGGAGCTGATGGCATCCATGGTAGCATTTTTGACGGTACCTGACTGGATAAGACAAGGAGCTGCCATATTTCTTCACCTAGCTAAGGAAAATCGAGATAGTAGCATAGTATTTTTATTTTCTTAAAAGCCCTAGTTGGGCAGTTTATATGTAATTAAGAGCATGTAGGAAGTCATGCTGCTTAATTTGACCTATTACATATATGATACTTATTAAATATAATGATGACCTTGATTATCTATGATTACATTCTTGGCTTAATGTATTGTGTAATGTTGCTTCCATTTTGTCATATGTCTTATTAGTAACTCAGCGATATGAAGAACAATGTCCATACGTATGCGAGTAAGTAAGTGCTTAAAGGCTCGATTTTCGAGCATAAAGGTTTTACAGAAAAAAATTTCATACTATTTTCGTATTTTACGCTAATTTTAACAATAAGAACTTCTACTAGTTAAGAGTAACAACTAGTAATGCCATAAAATGACTTAAGCATAGTATGGTATTATAACGGTGTTACAACTAGTAGCAAGTCTTAATCCTTAAGGAACTGGTTTCTCTTTGTCCTTCAAAGTTGGAAACAAGCCTCAATCTATAATGAATTTGCTTTTATTTGTCCTTTCGGTTCATTTTGCTATTGAATTTGCTTTTATTTCTCTTACACCTTTAAGTTCTTTTTGCCATTGATTGCGAGCAAGCCTTAATCTGTAATGAACTGATTTCTCTTTGTCCTTTAAGTTCTTTTCACCTTTGATTGGAAGCAAGTGTTAATCCCTAAGCAATTGGTTTCTCTTTCTCCTTTAAGTTCTTTAGGCCATTAACTAGAAGTAAGTGTTCATCCTTGAGGAATTGGTTTCTCTTTGACCTTTTAGTTCTTTTCGCCATCGATTGGAAGTTAGTCTTAATCCTTAAGGAATTGGTTTCTCTTTGTCCTTTAACTTCATTTTACTATGGATTGCAAGCAAATCTTAATCCGTGATGAATTGGCTTCCCTTTATCTATTCATCCTTGAGGAATTGGTTTCTCTTTAACCTTTAAGTTCTTTTGGCCATTGATTGGAAGCAAGTCTTAATCCTTAAGGAATGAGTTTCTCTTTTTCCTTTAAGTTATTTTGGCCATTGATTCAAAGAAATTCTTAATCCTTATGGAATTGGTTTCTCTTTGCCCTTAAAGTTCTTTTGGCCACTGATTGGAAGCAAGTCCTAATCCATAATGAATTGGTTTCTCTTTTTCATTTAAGTTCTTCTCACCATTGATTGAAAGCAAGTCTTAATCCTTAAGGAATTGGTTTCTCTATGTCTAATAAGTTATTTTGGCCATAGATTTTAACCAAGTCTTAATCCACAATGAATTATTTCTCTTTGTCCTTTAAGCTCTTTTGGCCAGAGATTGGAAACAAATCTTAATCCTTGAGGAATTCATCTCTCTTGGTCCTTTAAGTACTTTTTGCCATTGATTGGAAGGAAGCCTTAATTATCAAGGAGTTGTTTCTCTTTGCACTTTAAGCTCTTTTGGCCATTCATTGGAACTAAGGGTTAATCCCTAAGGAATTATTTTCTCTTTGTCTTTTAAGTTCTTTTGGTTATTGATTGAGAGCAAGTCTTAATCCTTAAGGAATTGGTTTCTCTTTGTCTTTTAAGTTCTTTTTGCCTTTGTCTTTTATGTTCTTTTTGCCATTGATTCAAAGTAAGTCTTAATACTTAAGAAATTGGTTTCTCATTGTCATTTATGTTCTTTTTGCCATTGATTGGAAGCAAGTCTTAATCCTTAAAAAATTGGTTTCTCTTTGTCCTATAAGTTCTTTTTGCCATTGATTGGAAGCAAATCTTAATCCTTAATGAATTGTTTTCTCTTTATCATTTATGTTATTTTGGCCAGTGATTTTAACCAAGTCTTAATCCATAATGAATTAGTTTCTCTTTTTCCTTTAAGTTCTTTTGGCCAAAGATTGGAAGCAAGTCTTAATCCATAAGGAATTGGTTTCTCTTTGTCTTTTAAGTTCTTTTGCCCATTGATTAGAGGCAAGTCTTAATTCTTAAGGAATCGGTTTCTCTTAGTCCTTTAAGTTCATTTTGACATTGTTTGCAATCAAGTCTTAATCATTGAGGAAGTAATTTCTCTTTGTCCATTAAGTTGTTTTTGTCATTGATTGGAAGCAAGTCCAAATTCTTAATGAATTGGTTTCCTTTTGTCATTTAAGTTCTTTTGGCCATGTATTGGAAGCTAGTATTAATCATTGACAAATTGGTTTCTCTTTGTCGTTTATGTTCTTTTTGTCATTGATTGGAAGCAAGTCTTAATCCGTACTAAATTGGATTCTATTTGTCTTTTATGTTCTTTTTGCCATTAATTGGAACCAATTCATAATCCTTAAGGAATTGGTTTCTCTTTGTCCTTTAAGTTTTTTTCCCATTAATTGTAATCAAGTCTAAATCCTTAAGTCATAATCCTTAAGGAATTGGTTTCTCTTTGTCCTTTAAGTTTTTTTCCCATTAATTGTAATCAAGTCTAAATCCTTAAGGAACTGGTTTCTCTTTTCGCTTTCAGCTCATCTTGCCATTGATTACAAGCAAGACTTAATCCATAAGGAATTGGTTTCTCTTTGTCCTTTAAGTTCTTTTGCCCATTGATTGGAAGCAAGTCTTAATCCGTACTAAATTGGTTTTTCTTTCTCTTTTATTTTCTTTTTGCCATTAATTGGAAGCAAGTCTTAATCATTATGGAATTGGCTTATCTTTGTCCTTTAAATTCTTTTGGCCATTAATTGGAAGCAAGTCTTATTCCTTAAGGAATTGGTTTCTCTTTGTCTACTCAATTCATTTGGCTATTGAGTGGAAGCAAGTCTTAATCCTTAACGAAGTGTTTTCTCTTTGTCATTTAAGTTCTTTCGGCCTTTGATGCAAAGCAAGCCTTAATCCTTAAAGAATTCCCATCTGTTTGTTCTTTAAGTTCTTTTTGTCATTGATTCGAAGCAAGTCTTAAGCCTTAAGGAATTGGTTTCTCTTTGTCTTTCAAGGTCATTCGGCTAATTAGTGGAAGCAAGTCTTAATCCTTAATGAATTGTTTTCATTGTCATTTAAGTTCTTTTGGTCATTGATTGGAAGTGAGTCTTGATCCTTTAAAAATTGCCTTCTTTTTGTCCTATGACTTCTTTTTGCCATTGATTGGAAGCAAGTTTTAATCCTTAAGGAATTCGTTTCTCTTTAACTTTTAAGTTCTCTTGGCCATTGATTAGTAGCAAATCTTAATCCTTAAGGAACTAGTTTCTCTTTCTCCTTTAAGTTCTTTCGGCCATTAACTGGAAGTAGGTATTAATCCTTAAAGAATTGGTTTCTCTTTGATTAGAAGCAAGTCTTAATCCTTAAGGAATGGTTTCTCTTTTTCCTTTAAGTTCTTTTGGCCATTGATTCAAAGAAATTCTTAATCATTATGGAATTGGTTTCTCTTAGTCCTTAAAGTTCTTTTGGCCACTGATTGGAAGCAAGTCCTAATTTCTAATGAATTGGTTTCTCTTTGTCCTTTAAGTTCTTTTTGCCATTGATTCAAACCAAGTCTTAATCCTTAAGGAATTGGTTTCTCATTATCATTTAAGTTCTTCTCACCATTGATTGGAAACAAGTCTTGATCCTTAAGGATTTGGTTTCTCAAGGTCCTATAAGTTCTTTTAGCCCTTGATTTTAACTAAGTCTTAATCTGCAATGAATTAGTTTCTCTTTGTCCTTTAAGTTCATTTGGCGAAAGATTGGAAGCAAGTGTTAATCCTTAAGGAATTCATTTCTCTTAGTCCTTTAAGTTTTTTTTTTGCCATTGATTGGAAGCAAGTCTTAATAATTAAGGAATTGGTTTCTCTTTGTCCTTTAAACTCTTTTGCCCATTGATCGAAACCAAGTGTTAATCCCTAAGGAATTAGTTTCTCTTTATCCTTTAAGTTCTTTTGGCCATTGATCAGAACCAAGTCTTAATCCTTAAGGAATTGGTTTCTCTTTGTCTTTTAAGTTCTTTTTGCCTTTGTCTTTTAAGTTCTCTTTACCATTGGTTTGAAGCAAGTCTTAATACTTAAGGAATTGGATTCTCATTTTCATTTATGTTTTTTTTGCCATTGATTGCAAGTAAGTCTTGATCCTTAAAAAATGGATTTCTCTATCCTATAAGTTCTTTTTGCCATTGATTGGAAGCAAGTCTTTATCCTTAATGAATTAATTTCTCTTTGTCCTTTATGCTATTCTGGCCAATGATTTTAATAGAGTCTTAATCGATAATGAATTTGTTTCTCTTTGTCTTGGCCAAAGATTGGAAGCAAGTCTTAATCCAAAAGGAATTAGTTTCTCTTTATCCTATTACACTTTTGCCTATTGATTAGAAGCAAGTCTAAATCCTTTAGGAATCAGTTTCTCTTGGTCCTTTAAGTTCCTTTTGCCATTGTCTACAACCAAGTCATAATCATTGAGGAATTGATTTCTCTTTGTCCATTTATTTCTTTTGGCCATTCATTGGAAGCAAGTCTAAATCCTTAAGGAATTGGTTTCCCTTTGTCATTTAAGTTCTTTTGGCCATAGATTGGAAGCTAGTATTAATCATTAAGGAATTGGTTTCCCTTTGTCATTTATGTTGTTTTTGCCGTTGATTAGAAGCAAGTCTTAATCATTAACGAAGTGATTTCTCTTTGTCCATTAAGTTCTTTTGGCCATTGATTGGAAGCAAGTCTAAATCTTTAAGAAATTGGTTTCCCTTTGTCATTTAAGTTCTTTTGGCCATGGATTGGAAGCTAGTATTAATCATTAAGGAATTGGTTTCTCTTTGCCGTTTATGTTCTTTTTGTCGTTGATTGGAAGCAAGTCTTAATCTGTACAAAATTGGATTCTCTTTGCCTTTTATGTTCTTTTTGCCATTGTTTGGAAGCAATTCATAATCCTTAAGGAATTGGTTTCTCTTTGTCCTTTAAGTTTTTTTTTGCCACTAATTGTAGTCAAGTCTAAATCCTTAAGGAATTGGTTTCTCTTTACCTTTTTGGTTCATCTTGCCATTGATTACAAGCAAGACTTAATCCTTAAGGAAATAGTTTTTCTTTGTCCTTTAAGTTCTTTTGGCTACTGATGGGAAGCAAATCTTAATCCGTACTAAATTGGTTTCTCTTTCTCTTTTATGTTCTTTTTGCCATTGATTGAAAGCAAGTCTTAATCATTACAGAATTGGTTTATCTTTGTCCTTTAAATTCTTTTGGCCATTGATTGGAAGCAAGTCTTACTCCTTAAGGAATTGGTTTCTCTTTGTTTATTCAGTTCATTTGGCCATTGAGTGGAAGCAAGTCTTAATCCTTAACGAATTGTTTTCTCTTTGTCATTTAAGTTCTTTTGGTCGTCAATGTGAAGCAAGTCTTAATCCTTAAAGAATTCCTTTCTATTTGTCCTTTAAGTTCCTTTTGCCAATGATTGAAGCAAGTCTTTATCATTAAGGATTTGGTTTCTCTTTACCTTTTAAGTTCTTATTGCCTTGATTTGAAGCAAGTCTTAATCCTTAAGGAATTGGTTTCTCTTTGTCTTTCAAGGTCATTTGCCCAATGAGTGGAAGCAAATCCTAATCCTTAACGAACTATTTTCTTTGTCATTTATGTTCTTTTGGTCATTGATTGGAAGCAAGTCTTGATCCTTTAGGAATTACCATCTCTTTGTCCTTTAAGTTCTTTTTGCTGTTGATTGGAAACAAGTCCTAATCCGTAAGGAATTGGTTTCTCTTTAACTTTTAACTTCTCTTGGCCAATGATTAGTAGTGTAATATCCACCGGAATTTTTCTTATTGTTTCCGCCTAATTATTTAGTTTTATTGAATAATTGAAGTTAGTTAAAATTTGACTAAATACTTATTTAGGATCGATTTATTAGCAATTAATTGAGTTTAAGTATAAGGTAATTAGGTTAGAAGCATAGGGGATTTCATACAAATTTTCTCGAAATCGATTTGCTGATTTAAACGAAATCGGTAAGATAACGGTATTTTAAACTATCAAAACCGAATCAATAGGATTGTATGCCCAAAACTCTATGACTCAAGGCTGATTACTCAGCCACTCCATCCCTCCTTGGTGGTGCCACAAAGGCCACAAGATAAAGAGAGTTGGCTGAAATTCAGCCTTAAGCTCTCAACCAACCAAATTGCAAGTTTCCAACTACCTCATTAAGCTTTAATAACATATTCCTTCTCTTTCTCCTTCAGCTGATTGCGCCTCCTCCTCTCCTAGTTCCAGCCTTCTTTTGCTCTTCTCCTCCCAATCTACTCCATCACCTTTAATCCAAACTCTAAAATCTAGCAAGATCACATACAAGAAGGTAGGATTCAATTCCTGTTCTTAATTTCTCTAAACTGTGGCTGCATGAAATATCATCTTCTTCATTTATTTGATGATATATTGGATATATTTGATGGTTTATGGTTGGATTAACATGAAATCTTGAGATAGAATTAAAGTTAGAAAGAGAAAACTAGAAGAAGTGGAGAATTAGGATGCTGTCTAGGTGAGAAACCCTTCAGCAGTCCGTATAATGAAGTGTACGGCTCCGCCTATAGCCGTTTAAATTCGATTTTTTAAATGGAAGTAGACATTCAGGGCTTTCCATACATATATAATATAAGGCCATTGGATTAGTATTGAGAGAGATATGAATTTGGAAATTTGACTAGGTTTCTGAGTTTGATTCTGGGCAGACTAGGTTGTTCAGGACAAAACTTGCCCTATACAACTTAGAATTGAATGAAACCAGCTTTATTAGAAAGTTACACATAGGAGAACATTCCATAAAAATTTCAGAGCTAGGTTTGGTCTCGTTTGCTCCCAGTGGTTTGAAGAAGTTGCCCTATGTCCAAACTGGGCCAAAACAGGGCAGTTCAGGAAGGTCAAGTTTATAGCTTATATCTCGAATTATACTCATTCAAATGATATGCAACTTATTTCATCTGAAAATCTTGCTCTGTTAGCCTTACATTGATATAAATTTCGCATCATTTCACCCAGATTTATATTTTTGGTGAATTTTCTCTTATAAGAGTGCAATTCTGGCTAGAAATAGGGTAGTCTAGAATAAAACACGAATAACTTGAGTTAATATCAGAACTCGGAACTTAGCAAAGAGAAAGCTAGATTGGGTATACTTAATATTGAACTCGAGACTAAGCGAATAGAAAACTAGATTGGTAAAAATTAATGTTGGAACTTAGAACTTAGGAAACACATTCATAAAAGCCTTAGAAGAACAATTATGGATTAATGTCGGAAATTGGAATTAATCAGCACATAAAATATCTCGGAAGTCGAACTAGGATGCTTTAACACTATTATACCCGTAATTCTTAAACTCGGTATCTTAGTAAGTATATAACCTTGGAACTCGATCCGGAATCAATCTTGGAGATCAAACATAACCCCATAGGTTAGGACTTATATAATCTCGGAACTCAGAACCAATGTAATCTCAGAAGTCGATCCTAAGTTCAAACTCGGGAATGTTAATAAAAGTTTAAAACTTGCAAGAAAAGATTGGGTTCCTTCACTTGGAGACAATTAATTGGGCCCCTCCCTGTGAAGGCAGTTAAAAGATATGATGAAGATTCCATATTCCTAAGGAACGTGACATGGCGATCATGCTCTGATGGGGTATGACATGGCGATTGTAACATCCCCACTTTAGTAAACCGAACGTAATGGAAACTTTGAATGAATTCCCTTAGGCAGTGTGAGAATTTCTCAGGCAGCGCTATGCCATGACGATCCTCACACTTGGAATTATAGGGTAGTGTAACACTACCATTAAAAATATGGCACTACCATATGTTAAAAATTAAGAAATGACAAAAGTGCCCCTATCAACTTTTGTTAATTTTACTCTTGCCCAAAAGTTTTAGAAATTGTACTTTAACCCCAAGTGAATATTTCCACAATAACTCTAGAATTTTTCATAAAATGACCTTTATATCCCTACATCTATAAGATTAGTAGAATGGGATTTTAAGTAGAGCAGAATCATATGATGAAACCGTAGAAGTTTAAATCTCTGCCAATTGGGCCATGGAGGCATTCTGGTATGAAATGATGTAGGATGCCCTTGGACTTGCTCAAAATTATGAAAATGCCATTAGTTACAGAAACTTGGAAATAGAAAGGCATAGGATTTACGAAAATGTCTAATTTACTCCGTTAATTCACTTATTCGGTTTCAATAGTTATGTAAGGGCAATTAGAGGTTAATTAAATATTAATCAAGAGTTAACTAGATATTAGTTAGAGAAATTAGGCTTAAGATAATTTAAAATGAACATGTAGACATCTTACAAAACTATTAAGTAACGTTTGACCGATTTGGAGAAAATCGGCAAAGATTCGATATTTGAAACAACCAGAACCGAACCAGTAGAATTTTCTACTGGAATCTCTCACTTAAGTGGCTGAAATTCAGCCACTTCTACCACCTATGAGTGGCGCCAAGTGTTGCTCAAGATAGTGGAAAAACATGGCTTTACCTTCATCAGATTTTTATCATTTTCGCCTAGTTATTCGGTTTTATCAACTACTTAAGATTAATTAGCATTCAATTATATTTTTACTTAGAGCCAATTAAGTATCATTTAGAGAAATTAGATATGAGAGAATTAGATTGAAAGCATAGGAAACTTTATAGGATTTTTCCAAAACCGATTTACCGATTTAAAGGAAATCGGTAAGATTTCGGTGCTTTGAATTGTCGGAACCGAATTAAAAGAAATTACACTGTGAAAACCCTAGGATGGATGGCTAAGATTTAGCCAAGCAACCCCCTCAAGTGGCGCCTTGATCAGCCCTTGATGATGGGAAGCCAAGCTAAATTGGAGAAGGGAATGAAATCCACCAATCACATGCATCTAGCTTCCAAATATCTCTATCCTTTCCTTCCTTCCCTTATCATCATTTTCGTCCTCCCTCTCTAGTTACTGAAGGTCATCTCCTTCTCCTCTCTTTACTCTTACTTCCACTCCATTCTCATCCATTTTCAAGTCTCATCAAAAGTTGCTTTCATCAAAGACACAAAATCCACCCAAACTTAACTAGACAAGGTAGGAAATCCTACTTCTTTTCTTGTTTTCTCTGATTTGGGGCTACATGGAGAGCATGTATAATCTGAAATATTGATGTTATATAGAGTGATGATGATGGTTTATGACTATTTTTGCATGTATGTTGTGATTAAAATTGGATTTGAGAGCAAATAGCTTGAAAGAGGGAGACAAATCTAGAAGCTGTTAGCGTTTTCCTCGACGATCCATACGACAGAGTGTACGGCTCCGCCTACCGCCGTTTAAATTGGATGAAACCATTTTTATATGAAACTAGACATCTAGGGCTTTCCATACATATATCATATAGGCCATTGGATTAGTATAGAATTAGTTATGAATTTTTGAAGTTTAACCTAGAAATCTGGATTCTCATCTAGGCAGTATGAGTTGAGAAGGGTATAACTCACCCTACACAACTCCAAATTGAGTGAACCCAAGGTTTTTTGAAAGATAACATGTAAGAGAACACCCCATAAAAATTTCAGAACTAGATTCATTGCCATTTGTTCCCAGCACACCAATGAATTTGACTTAAGTTCAAACTGGGCTGAAGCAGGGTAGTCTAGTAGGGTAAAGTTTCGAGACTCATCACTCAAAATATACTCATGCAAATGGTATGAAACATTTCATTTAAAAGCTTGTTCTGTTAGCTTTAATTTGATATAAATTTCGTAGGATTTCACTTAGATTTCTATTTTTAGTAAATTTTCACTTAAAAGGGTACAATTCTAGCTAAGAACAGGGCAGTCTAAAGTAAATTACTAATAACTTGAGTTATACAAATCAAAACGAAATGGGACCAAAAGGGTTGGAAACTAGACACATAAGGCTATGACATATCCAAAATTTAGACTTAGATGAGTTGAATTGAGCAAAGGGTGAATTATAACAAAATCAGGCAAAATAGGAGAGAGTAAACTGAAAACCCCATAGATGCTTGAATTGAACTTGATGAATGATGCTATGAATATCTCTATAATGGCTGATCCATATTGAATTGCAAGTTTGAAATATTGTACTGGTTATCTGGCACTATTCATGGGGAAGCGGACTCAATCCGTTATGCTGCCGAATTTTCGGCAGGAATTTATGAGAACTTATACTATGGGTGATTATACTTTGAATATATTTACATTTACATGTCATATTCATGTACATCATGCATGCAAGTATATTTAGAATATGATATGATAAATAAGGTATGAGACATATTCATGAATGCACCAAGCGTCCGCATGCATGACAAGATACAAAAAGGAAAAGATAATAAGAACTTGCAAGAAAGACGTACCAAGCTATCATATGAGGCATGGCATAGACTCAGCTAGCGTAGGCCAGAGCGGTACTGTCTAAGACTTGGGCCAGCCCTCGACCAGATTTAAGGGGAATAGATCGGTGTGAGGGTCGGGGAAAGTAAACCCATCATTCATGTATGGGTACGAGCTCGGACCTGAAAAGCAGGCTATTATCCAGGGGTGAGAGAAGCCATTCTCCTCCAAGGGACCAAGTACAGAAAAGAGCAAGATCGAGTTGCAAGTTAAAGAAAGAGATAAATTAAGTTAAGTGCACTTGCATACAATCAAGCACAAGCATCTACATGTGCATTTCTAATTATCTCATTATGTCATGATATTATTATGATTCTTATTGAAGTATATTACTCTATTCATGTTCCTATGTCTGTCATATGAATAGCAAGTGGCTGTTAAAATCTATCCCGCTTTGAGAAAGGTGTTTTCAACTTAAAATTGGACCACTACTTGTTTATATGTGCTCATATTTTTATAATAAACCGAGCGGCTGGAATGGTTATGGTGACACTATAAGGTTGGTTTGAGTTTACCTACTGAGAACCTTAGGTTCTCACTACCTGCTTGTATGTTTTTCTTTTCCGTAAACATTCCAGCACTCAAGTTGGTAATCAAGTGTGAGGCGGAGTACAGGGCCTTTCATTGAGCAAGAATCAAGCGTAAGCCAGGCCAAGAGACTCTTGAAGCCAGCTAACGACTAGTCGGATGTAAACGCCGTGTACTATGTTAGTCACAATTTCTTTTAAAGTGTAATTATTTTATTCTCTATGTATCAGAGATTATTAATCAGTAATAAAGTGAGCAGTTAAAGGGCCATGAATTATATTTTTCATATTTTAAAGATTTTCTTAGTATAGTGACAACCTCTTAATATAACTCCATGACTCGAGCATGGCTTATATAATAGAGTGTGTTACATTTATTGGTATCAGAGCAGTTTATCCTGTATAGGCCCGTGGATGGACTAATTATGCTTCTAATGCATACGTTGAGAATCTAGTAAACCATATTTTAGGTCCTCGCATGAAGAGGACATAGAAGTATTATGCATGGTAGCCTTGCGGTGAGTGTTGTGGACTACCTGCTGCACTTTACTGAATGTTGAGCATGATCACCTCAATATAAAGTTTTGTGTAAGCAGAGACCTATGATACCCTGCAGGCTTATTAGGAATCTTCTAAACATAAATATTAGGGATGAGACTCCCAGGAAGTACTAATGGCAATAGGAGGTAGACGACTGAGCAAGTCAAAGGGTGCAGAGAATTGGGACTCCGCTCAAGGAAATTTGTGTTAGACGGTTTGGCATTGACCTAGTAAATTTGGTCATAGCTAAGAAGGATCATCTCCCAAGTGCTACTAGGCAGTTGAACATTTAAGTCATCAAAGGTAGGATCTCAGTTAGTAATGAGTGGGGCAAGAATCTTTTTCACTCTAACGAAACTTATTCTAAGCTTCATTTGCAACCACCTGATCCAAGCTATTTTTTTTATTGAATCTAGGAATTTTCTTGTCTAGTGTAGTAGACCTGATTCTTGACAAGAGTAAGTCATCTCGAATGGCATTGATGGTACCCTTATTTTCTTCGTAAGTAAGATTCCCTCGAAAGTACTTCACCGGTAAATTTAGTCAATGGTTTTCAATCTGAATTATGGTAATGCCATATCAGAAATACCCAATCCTTTATTATGAAGTTTGAAGTGTGGACAGATGAGGCAAGGTTTTAGAAAAGGGAATTAAGATTAGGAGCCTCAATTAGGTATAAGAGAAAACCTTTTCAAGACTCTATTCAGAGGTTAAAATGGTTTTCTTTTTCGAGCGCTTATAAAATTGAGGAGTATTAAGCAAGATCTCTGTCTCAAGGGAAAACATTAACAAATTTTGAAGAAATTCATCTAATTATACATTATATCAGAGTAGAGGCGCAGTTATTCACGGTACAAAAATGAAGTAAAGCTATCCAGACTATTTCCTTTAGCTTGAATCTGGGGGATCTTTCTACCTAGTCTTGTAACTTTAATATTCGATAGGAGTAATTTTATATTGTGATAATACCACATTATAAAGACCGGATCCTTCATTAAGAAACTTGTAGGGTGGACGAATGAAGCAGAGGATCAGTGAAAGAAGCTAAGGGTAGAAGCTTCGGTTAGGTACACTGGAGACCTTTTTAAGTCCCCATCCAGAGAAATAGAGTAACGTCTCCCTCAAGGGTATAGGGAACTAACCTTGTAGCGATTGCAGATTGGAAGAGTACTAAGTGGAATCTTGGCTTCGAAAGGGAAACAGTTGAGCAAACTATAAAGAGACTCATCTAACTATACATTGAATCAAGATGGAGATATGGCTATACACGGTATGAGAAGCAAATGAAATTATAAGTGTAACAAGAAAGAGAGACCATATATCTCCTACTAACCTGAAGTAGAAACACTTTCAGACTAGAGGTGGCATATGAATCAAGTGTAATTTTTCCTACCTTTCAGGAATAAAGGGAATGTTAGAAAATTTAGTCATGTTCAAATTCTATCAACCTCAGCCACCACAAGAACTGGATGATGGAATCATCTTCAACATGTTATTAGTAGCGAAATGAGTCTATTCAGAGAAGAAAGGCAAAGTCAAACAATCGCCTTTAGGTACCATTATATATGCTATAGAGGGAGTAACTCGATAAGGAATGTATTCAGATTTAGGCGAGAGTAATAAAGATTTAAAGTATGCAACTAATCCCGATAGACCAAGGGAACAACAGCAAGGTAGGTTCTGACAAGTGAAAATAGACAAGTTTCTGCAGTAATAATAGAACATAGTAGGAATAAGGTAGGAAAAGAGGAAGTTTGGATTAATGACTGGCCCACTAAAGAGGGAAAAGCTACCTAGTATGAGGTTACGGTGCAGACAAGATTGTGTACGAAATACCATGTAGGGTTGCCTTAACACTAGTTATGAGTGCAACAGACCCAATGCACTCTAGGCAAGACCAAACGATGCATCAATATAAGATCAAAAAGGATTTGGAAGCATGCCTTATGAGGAGCAAGGTTACAATGTCAGAATTAGAGGCAGTCAGAAGAGTCTCCATACGTTGGGCCAAATTAAGTATGATCATCACTAATGCACTAGGTTCCATCAAAGTTCCATAGTTAACCGTGCTCGGACGAGAGTAATATTATGATGGGTGACCTTTTGGAAAGTCCTCATATTGTAATTTCGACAGGGAAGCAAGACCATCATTCCCATCTCTCACAGCAAATGGATTGCATCCTAGGGACAAGATATTATGAAGAATAGCCAAAAGGCTTAGTAGTTAGGGTAATATGAGATTTAGCCACTAAAACTAACACACATCTATATATTGTATTAGGACAAAATCCCAATAAGATTGGTAACATTGGTGCCCACAAAAGTGAGAGGTGGACATCAACATAACAGTCGAGGAATCTCCATGCTAAACAATTGAAGAAAATAGAGAAGTGGCAGGAACTTCTGCTGTCCCACAATCCTTTCCTTACGTGAAGCTGATCATATTTTGAGGGAGCAAGTATCGCAACAATCATTGAGAAGTTCAACAAGAATGACACAAGATCCGATTAGCAAATAATGAGAAATGGAGTAAAGTCCACAAGAGAAGGAGAGATTTCGAAGCAAGGATTATAGTTATATTTAGAAGGAAGCTTTAGCATTACACCTAAAACCTAACGGAAGGGGATTCATCACTGATCGAAGAGGATCAGGTAGGCGAGAGTTTGGATATGGCCTGGTCAGTTTCTCGAAAAACTTCGGTGAAGCCATTATGACTACTATATGTCGAAGTTGATCGTTGTTGTAGCTGATAGTTTTCATAATGGCAAGAACTTCTTTAGTTGGTATTTGGGACCCAAGGCACAAGTATTAGCAAGTTTACTAGAAAACCTAACACACAAGTAGTTAGACACATGACATGGAGGATGAGGAATTTACTCGATGAATTTGATGATGGATCAAAACGTCAGCGAAACAAAGTATATTTTGGTACCCATATAATCCATGACAACTCTCTACTTAGATATTAGAAAGTCATCTTATAAGACAATATGGTAAGGAAAAACTTTGCAGCTTTGATGAAAGGATCTGACTTTTAACCTTGGTTTTCACATTAAACTGCCTGTATCTCAATAACTAGGAATCAAAAAGAATATACAGACCTCCTTTACATAGGCATTATCATCACCACATATTGATGTCAATTACTATGATAACTACTAAACTTTGCACTTGCAAATTTTCATGAGTTAAATATCTGGGATCTCATATACAAGTGGCAGAAGATTTAGCAGCTACCACCAAGCAGGACTAGTGGGGTATAGAGCAAGGGAGATGAGTAAGAGTCTCCAATAAACTGAACAATGATTCAGGGCATCACAGGGACAAGGCAAGTTCAGACACCAGCATAACCCTTATGGATCCTTTGTACGTATTAAGATATTACCTTATAACTATCGGCAAGCAATCTCAAGATAAGATGCAAACTCAAAAAGAGGAATATCTCTATAAGTTAAAAGGAATTTGTCCTTGACCCTTCTTAATCCTAGAATTTTGAGGACAAAATTCTTTTAAGGTGGGTAGAATGTAACATCCCCACTTTAGTAAACCGAACGTAATGGAAACTTTGAATTAATTCCCGTAGGCAGTGTGAGAATTTCTCAGGTAGCGCTATGCCATGACGATCCTCACACTTGGAATTATAGGGTAGTGTAATACTGTCATATGTTAAAAATTAGGAAATGATAAAAGTGCCCCTATCAACTTTTGTTAATTTCACTTGTAACACCCTAATAAATCCATACTACGCTTAAGTTGTATTACGGTGTTTTATTAGTTGTTACTTATGCTCGTAGAAAACTAAACTTTGCTTGAAATTAAATTACGCGAAAAATACGGTAAATTTTTTTTTTTTTGAAATATGCCGTCACTTTGGAAAGTAAAGCCTTGCGCGAGAAGGTAGATAAAGAAATAGTGTGTCGTATAAGATACATATCCAATTATCATAAAGCAATAGAAAGGAAAATAAATAGTAATTCACAAATACATTGCCTTACATAGCTAACCATTACATCCATATGGGTTCATACTATATATACATATATATTCATTAGCATTACATCGAAGGAGGCTTATGGACGTGCCATGACCCCATATACTAAATACAAACTCAATTTGACATCGTTCGTCACAAAAAGGAATGTATGAAGATGCAGAGCTACGGTAACTACAAGCCCAAATCAACCTTATCTGGCATCCCACGTCATACGTTCACTCACTGTGTGGGGGATCTACGCTCCACTCCATCGGATGCGCCATCGAAATCTGGTGATGATGCGGAGAATAACTAGAGTGAGAAATGGGATTTCTCAGTAGGACTCGAACCTGACACATAAGTGTCATCATCATCGTCCCAGCCACTTTGGTTTCATAAATGAAAACAGTGAGCATTCAATAGGTTCAATTCTTAGGTTTTCGAAAATATCAATGTCCGAAGCGGATTCCGTTTTATGTACATATTTCTCATATGCTAACATCATGGTATACATAAGAACTTGTATGACAATTTGTATCATGCATGCACATCTTATAAGTTTCATTCTTTACTTGGGTTGGACCGAGGTCCTTTCCTCTTCTTCACATAACCTCTATCTTAGGTCTTTTCCTTTTTCTCTTTTCACCCACTAAATATAAGTGGTAATGAGCTCATACCGTGGTCGTCGCCACCATAAATTTTCGGTACTTATACTAGCTGGGTCATGCCATGCCTCATGTAAGCCCTATCCCCTATACTCACACTAGCTGGGTCATGCCATATCTCATGTGAGTTGTGGGTGAGGGGAGCTTAAATTAGGTCACCTTCCCTTTTGAAGGGTAACACACTTTATTAAATCTCTTCTTATTAAAGGTTATGACGCAAAATATTTCTAAGTCCACAATTTCTACAGAATTTCGGCAGCATAACGGCTAGACCGAAGCTTCCCAAAATTTTGCCAAACAGAGAAAGCAATATCACATATCATTAAGCATCATATCATATCATCATCATCATGATCATCATCATAACATCATGCTTGCATATAAACATAGGCATATTCTCAAGCAAAGTTTTATGAGCTTAGCTTAGTAAATTGGGCGCAAGCTTTTAATTGAGGTTGCCTCTTGTGTATCCTCTTTGATTAGTCGTAGGGCCAATTTTGTCAAATATCCTTTTTGATGCTTTTTGAGTTGAATTATGAAGGTTTTCTTATACTTAATATAAGGGTCTTAATGTCTTAAAGCTTATTCCTCATTAACCTTTAACTTTTACCCTAACTAGTTTTACTTTTACAGTGGGGCAGTAACTTCAAAAATTCACCATAATTTCATCTTTTACTCTTTTATTTCTAATTTTGGTATGATTATACTTCTATGAGTCTATTTTTAAACAAAAGAAACCCCACTCAAAAATTCATTTTGTAGCTTGAGTTATGCACATTTTATTCTGACTGTTCAGACTTGAAAGTTCATCTCGGGTCAGTGATTTTTAAACATTACTGTGAACTCCTCACAAGGAATATGCCAAAACTGTTTTATGGGGATATTCCTCTATGTCTTAGATTTCTAACAAACTTGGTCCCACTCAAAAATATTCTGTATAACTTGAGTTATGCACGTTTTATCACCTACTGCCCGAACAGAAACCCATCCGGTAATAGCAGGCTTTGAAAATTCATATCTCTCTCGTTTTAAGGCCAAATCTCACATATTTTATATGTGTGGAAAGCTCTTTGAGTCTAGTTTCACAAAAAATTAGTTTCACTACATTTAGAGTTTTGTAGAAGGAGTTATACTGTATGTATTACAGACTGCCAGAAATCTAGCATAACTAGCTTTTATGTTTTTCACTTCAAGCTTATGGAGAAATTGTTATATCACTTCAAATCACCATTTTCATGTTTTATCTCACCATCATATTCAATGTTTTAGTCACCAAATCAGTATTTTAAAACAAAATAAAGCAAGATACATAAAAACTATCATACCACAAAATCTCATTTTAAGACAACAAATTCAACAAGCCAAGAAAACTCATAAAGCAAGATATGGTCATGAGACCTTGAACAAGTCTTAAAACCACCTAGCTATGAAGAGCTTAGGGGTTCTAGAGCCTGAAAAATACATGGAGAAGAAAGGTAAGAGTCACTACCAAAAAGAGCTTTCTTGAAGGATTTGGGATGAGGAGAAAGTTGAAGAGAGCCTTCCTTCTTGAAAGCTTGAAAATGGGGCTTGTGTATGAGTGGCTTTGTTTCTCCAAGGATCAAAAATGGTAGTCCTTGAAGGGATTGTGAGTGTGGTGATGGAGATGAGGTAGGAAGTAGTAAGAAGGTTAGAAGAAGAACAATGAAGCTTGGAAGAAGAAGAGAGTGAGTATGAGACTTGAAGAGAGGAGAGAGCTTGGTGTGTCTTAAGAGAGGAAATAAAAAATGAAGTGAGGGGGAGAGAGGAGAGGCTGAATGGCACAAAAATGAGGGGGAGAGAGTGATGTGATTTTTGCTTCTTACACAAGCAAGAGAGTGGAAAAACCTTGGGGCAAAAGAGAGAGTTGTGTTTCCTTTGAATCTTGGCAATTTGGGTAACGACCATGTAGTGTTTTTCAAGTGGTTAAAAGCATGAGCTCTCTTAGGATTTGGCTTGGATGGCTATGATCACTCCAAGTGTCACCATCTTGATGGAGGAGAGTACATTTCTTGTCTTGACTTAAGGAATACTACTAGCATAGACTCTTGATCTAGGGTTGTATGATGAGAAGGTAAATGGATGGTTGGATATGACTCTTGCCTTGACCAAACTTTCAAACAATAATTAAAGGGAAGTTTCTACATCTTTATAATTGTTACAATTATCTAAATGTTAATTAATTTGATTAGTTCAATTATACCTTAACACATTTTTATTGAAAAGGATTTTTCCTCATTAATTATGTGAAGAGGGTGTGAGGATTAACTTTCAAGTGATTAGGATGTGGTGTTTTGACATGCATTTAGTTAATAAGGTTAAGTCATCTTGATTTTTATGTTCTAAATCATGGGTTAATAAGGATTGGGCAATTTGGTTCTTAATTTTAACCTTTAATGCATTATATTTCAATTGTTAACTTGCCTTTAATTTACTAAGCCCTTGCTCTCGAGATTAATCGATTAATTCTCAATTAATCACTAACCCCTCTAATTAGCCGAGAACACCGAACTAATTAACTTAGGTGAAAATCGGGATGTTACATCACACTTGCCCAAAAGTTTTAGAAATTGTACTTTAACCCCAAGTGGATATTTCCACAATAACCCTAGAACTTTTCATGAAATGACCTTTATGTCCCATACATCTATAAGATTAGCAGAATGAGATTTAAAGCAGAGCAGAATCACGTGGACCGTAGAAGTTTAAATCTCTGCTGATTGGGCCATGGAGGCATTCTAGTGTAAAATAACGTGGGGCGCCCCTGGACTTGCTCAAAATTACGAAAATGCCATTAGTTATAGAAAATTGGAAATAGAAAGGCACCGGATTTACGAAAATGTCTAATTTACTCCATTAATTCACTTATTCGGTTTCAATAGTTATGTAAGGGCAATTAGAGGTTAATTAAATATTAATCAAGAGTTAACTAGATATTAGTTAGAGAGATTAGGCTTAAGATAAATTAAAATGAACATGTAGACATCTTACAAAACTATTAAGTAACGTTTGACCGGCTTGGAGAAAATCGGCAAAGATTCGATATTTTATACCACTAGAATCGAACCAGTAGAATTTTCTACTGGAATCTCTCACTTAAGTGGCTGAAATTCAGCCACTCCTACCACCTATGAGTGGCGTCAAGTGTTGCTCAAGATAGTGGAAAAACTTAGCTTTACCTTTATCAGATTTTTATCGTTTTCGCCTAGTTATTCGGTTTTATCAACTACTTAAGATTAATTAGCATTCGATTATATTTTTACTTAGAGCCAATTAAGTATCATTTAGAGAAATTAGATATGAGAGAATTAGATTGAAAGCATAAAAAACTTCATAGGATTTTTCCAAAATCGATTTACCGATTTAAAGGAAATCGGTAAAATTTCGGTACTTTGAATTGTCGGAACCGAATTAATAGAAATTACACTGTGAAAACCCTAGGATGAATGGCTAAGATTTAGCCAAGCAACCCCCTCAAGTGGCGCCTTGATCAGCCCTTGATGATGGGAAGCCAAGCTAAATTGGAGAAGGGAATGAAATCCACCAATCACATGCATCTAGCTTCCAAATATCTCTATCTTTTCCTTCCTTCCCTTATCATCATTTTCGTCCTCCCTCTCTAGCTGCTGAAGGTCATCTCCTTCTCTTCTCTTTACTCTCATTTCCACTCCATTCTCATCCATTTTCAAGTCTCCTCACAAGTTGCTTTCATCAAAGACACAAAATCCACCCAAACTCAACTAGACAAGGTAAGAAATCCTAATTCTCTGCTTGTTTTCTCTAATTTGGTGCTGCATGGTGAGCATGTATAATCTGAAATATTGATGTTATATAGAGTGATGATGATGGTTTATGACTAGTTTAGCATGTATGTTGTGATTAAAATTGGAAATGAGAGCAAATAGCTTGAAAGAGGGAGACAAATCTAGAAGCTGTTAGGGTTTTCCTCGACGGTCCGTACGGTGGAGTGTATGGCTCCACCTACTGCTGTTTAAATTGGATGAAACTATTTTTATATGAAACTAGACATCTAGGGCTTTCCATGCATATATCATATAAGGCCATTGGATTAGTATAGAATTAGTTATGAATTTTTGAAGTTTAACCTAGAAATTTGGATTCTTATCCGGGCAGTATGAGTTGAGAAGGGTATAACTCACCCTACACAACTCCAAATTGAGTGAACCCATTGAAAGATAACATGTAAGGGAACACCCATAAAAATTTCAGAACCAAATTCATTGCCATTTGTTCCCAGCACACCAATGAATTTGACTTAAGTTCAAACCGGGCTTAAGTAGGGTAGTCCAGTAGGGTCAAGTTTTGAGACTCATAACTCAAAATATACTCATGCAAATGATATGAAATATTTCATTTAAAAGCTTGCTTTGTTAGCTTTAATTTGATATAAATTTCGTAGGATTTCACTTAGATTTCTATTTTTAGTAAATTTTCACTTAAAAGGGTACAATTCTAGCTAAGAACAGGGCAGTCTGAAGTAATTACTAATAACTTGAGTTATACAAATCAAAATGAGATGGGACCAAAAGGGTTGGAAACTAGACACATAAAGCTATGACATATCCAAAATTTAGACTTAGATGAGTTGAATTGTGCAAAGGGTGAATTATAACAAAATCGGGCAGAAAAGGAGAGAGTAAACTGAAAACCCCATAGATGCTTGAATTAAACTTGATATATAATGCTATGAATATCTATATAATGGCTGATCCATATTGAATTGCAAGTTTGAAAGATTGTACTGGTTGTCTGGCACTATTCATGGGGAAGCAGACTCGTTCCGTTATGCTGCCGAATTTTCAACAGGAATTTATGAGAACTTATACTATGGATGATTATATTTTGAATATATTTACATTTACATGTCATATTCATGTACATCATGCATGCAAGTATATTTAGAATATGATATGATAAATAAGATATGAGACATATTCATGAATGCACCAAGCGTCCGCATGCATGACAAGATATGAAAAAGAAAAGATAATAAGAACTTGCAAGAAAGACGTACCAAGCTATCACATGAGGCATGACATAGACCCAACTAGCGTAGGCCAGAGCGGTACTGTCTAAGACTTGGGCCAGCGCTCGACCAGATTTAAGGGGAATAAATCGGTGTAAGGGTCGGGGAAAATAAACCCGTCACTCATGTATAGGTACGAGCTTGGACCTGAAAAGCAGGCTATTACCCAGGGGTGAGAGAAGCCATTCACCTCTGGGAGACCAAGTACAGAAAAGAGCAAGATCGAGTTGCAAGTTAAAGAAAGAGATAAATTAAGTTAAGTACACTTGCATACAATCAAGTACAAGCATCTACATGTGCATTTCTAATTATCTCATTATGTCATAATATTATTATGATTCTTATTGAAGTATATTACTCTATTCATGTTCCTATGTCTGTCATATGAAATGGCAAGTGGTTGTTAAAATCTATCCCGCTTTGAGTAAGGTGTTTTCAACTTAAAATTGGACCACTACTTGTTTATATGTGCTCATATTTTTATAATAAACCGAAGCGGCTGGAATGGTTATGATGACACTGTAAGGTTAGTTTGAGTTTACCTACCTACTTGTATGTTTTTCTTTTTCATAAACATTCAATCACCCAAGTTGGAAATCAAGTGTGAGGCGGAGTATAGGGCCTTTCATTGAATAAGAATCGAGCGTAAGCCAGATCAAGAGACTTTTGAAGCCAGCTAACGACTAGTCGAATGTAAACGCTGTGTAGTATGTCAGTCACAATTTCTTTTAAAGTGTAATTATTTGATTCTCTATGTATCAGAGATTATTAGTCAGTAATAAAGTAAGCAGTTAAAAGGCCATGTATTATATTTTCCATATTTTAAAGATTTTCTTAGTATATTGACAACCTCTTAATATAACTCCATGACTCGAGCATGGCTTATATAATAGAAGGTGTTACAGCGATCATACTTTGGAATGTGGCATATAAAGATTCTATGATGATGAGTCCATATTCCTAAGGAATGTGACATGGCGATCACACTCTGATGAGGTATGACATGGCAATCATACTCTAGAATGTGGCATAATGATCCCACACCCTAAGGAATGTGACACGGCAATCACATCCTGATGGAGTATGACATGGTGATCATACTCTGGGATGTGGCAGGAAGAACATATTCCTAAGGAGTATGACATGGTAATCATACCCCAATGGAGTATGACATAGCGATCGTACTCTAGAATATGTGTGACAAGTAAAGGAAGATAAAGGAAGAAAAGAAAATTATGTGTATCTGCATAAATTCAAATACAAGTAAAGGCATGTGCAGATTTTATGTTTTAATATATTGGTGCTATTATATTTTAATACGTTTTAGTTATTATTCATAGTATAATTCATGAATTGACTTTGTATTGGTTCACCCAAATGACAAATGTATGAATAAAATAATCCTTGCTTCGGACAATATGTTTTCGATCAATAAAACTAAACAGTTTGTATAACTTGTTCACCTTTTTCATAATAAACCGAAGCAACTGAAGATGACAACGATGACAATATGTATAATAGTTAAAGAATCCTACTGAGAATTTAAAATTCTCAGTCCTATCTCTGTGTTATCTCCAGATAGTTCGAGAAGTTGCAAAGACGGCTGAAGTTGCTATCAGATAAGATCCACTTAGGTAACAGTAACAACTCTTGAGTGTGGTCCTATGACTTAAGCATAGTACTATACAGAGGGGGATGTTACAAGTAGCAAGTCTTAATTGTTAAGCAACTGGTTTCTCTTTGTCCTTCAATTTCTTTCGAGCAAAAGTTGGAAACAAGTCTCAGTCCATAAAAACTGGTTTTTGCCATTGATTGCGAGCAAGGCTTAATGCGTAATGAACTGGTTTCTCTTTGTCCTTGAAGTTGTTTTCGCCTTTGATTGGAAGCAAGTCTTAATCCTTAAACAAATGGTTACTCTTTCTCCTTTAAGTGTTAATCCTTATGGAATTGGTTTCTCTTTAACCTTTCAGTTCTTTTCACTATCGATTAAAAGTTAGTCTTAATCGTTAAGGAATTGGTTTCTTTTTGTCCTTTAACTTCCTTTTACCATGGATTGCGAGCAAGTCTTAATCCGCGACGAATTGGCTTCCCTTTGTCTTTTAAGCCCTTTTTGCCATTGATTGGATGCTAATGTGAATCCTTAAGGAGTTGATTTCTCTTTAACATTTAAGTTCTTGTGGCCATTGATTGGAAGCAAGTTTTAATCCTTAAAGAATGGGTTTCTCTTTTTCTTTTAAGTTCTTTTGGCCATTTATTCAAAGAAATTCTTAATCCTTATGGAATTGGTTCTCTTTGTTCTTAAAGTTCTTTTGGCCACTGATTGGAAGTAAGCCCTAATCCATAATGAATTGCTTTCTCTTTGTCCTTTAAGTTCTTTTTGCCATTGATTCGAACCAAGTCTTAATCCTTAAGGAATTGGTTTCTTATTATCATTTAAGTTCTTTTCACCATTGATTGGAAGCAAGTCTTAATCCTTAAGGAATTGGTTTCTCAAGGTCCTATAAGTTATTTTGGCTATTGATTTTAACCAAGTCTTAATCCGCAATGAATTAGTTTCTCTTTATCCTTTAGGTCCATTTGGGCTAAAGATTAGAAGCAAGTCTTAATCAATACTAAATTGGATTCTCCTTGTCTTTTATATTCTTTTTGGCTTTGATTGGAAGCAAGTCATAATCCTTAAGGAATTGGTTTCTCTTTGTCCTTTAAGGTTTTTTTACCGTTTATTGTAGTCAAGTCCAAATCCTTAAGGAATTGGTTTCTCTTAGCCCTTTTAGCTCATTTTGCTATTGATTACAAGCAAGACTTAATCCTAAAGGAATTAGTTTCTCTTTATCCTTTAAGTTCTTTTGGCCATTGATTGGAAGCAAGTCTTAATCCGTACTAAATTGGTTTCTTTTTCTCTTTTATGTTCTTTTTTCCATTGATTGGAAGCAAGTCGTAATGTTTAAGGAATTGATGTCTCTTTGACTTTTCAGTTCTCTTGGCCATTGATTAGTAGCAAGTCTTAATTATCAAGGAACTAGTTTCTCTTTGTCCCTCAATTTCTTTCGAGCAAAAGTTGGAAACAAGTCTCAATTCGCAATGAATTTGCTTTTATTTTTCCTTTCAGTTCACTTTCTCATTGATTAGAAGCATGTCTTAATCCCTCAGGAATTGGTTTCTCTAACACCTTTAAGTTCTTTTTGCCATTGATTGGAAGCAAATGTTAAACCTTAAATAATTGGTTTCTCTTTCTCCTTTAAGTTCTTTCGGCCAATAACTGGACGAAAGTGTTAATCTTTAAGAAATTGGTTTCTCTTTGAACTTTTAGTTCTTTTCACCATTGATTGGAAGTTAGTTTTACTCATTAAGTAATTGGTTTTTCTTTGTCCTTTAACTTCCTTTTATCATGGATTGCGAGCAGGTCTTAATCCGCGACGAATTGGCTTCCCTTTGTCTTTTAAGTTCTTTTTGCCATTGATTGGATGCTAGCGTGAATCCTTAAGGAATTGATTTCGCTTTAACCTTAAACTTCTTCTGGCCATTGATTGGAAGCAAGTGTTAATCCTTAAGGAATGGGTTTATTTTTCTCCTTTAATTTCTTTGGGCCATTCATTTAAAGAAATTCTTAATCCTTATGGAATTGGTTTCTCTTTGTCTTTAATGTTCTTTTAGCCACTGATTTGAAGCAAGTCCTACTCCATAATGAATTGGTTTCTCTTTGTCCTTTTGGTTCTTTTTGCAATTAATTCGAAGCAAGCCTTAATTCTCAAGGAACTGGCTTCTCATTGTCATTTAATTTCTTCTCTCCATTGATTGGAAGCAAGTCTTAATCCCTAAGGAATTGGTTTCTCTATGCCCTATATGTTATTTTGGCCATTGATTTTAACCTAGTCTTAATCTACAATGTATTAGTTTCTCTTTGTCCTTTAAGTTCTTTTGGCCAAAGATTAGAAGCAAGTCCTAATCCGTAATGAATTGGTTTCTCTTTGTCCTTTAAATTCTTTTAGCTATTGATTCGAAGCAAGTCTTAATCCTTAAGGAATTGGTTTCTCATCGTTATTTATGTTCTTCTCACCATTGATTGGAAGCAAGTTTTAATCCTTAAGGAATTGATTTCTCTGTGTCCTATAAGTTATTTTGGCTATTTATTTTAAACAAGTCTTAGTCCATAATGAATTGGTTTCTCTTTGTCCTCTAAGTTCTTTTGGCAAAAGATTGAAAGCAAGTCTTAATCCATAAGGAATTGGTTTTCTCTTTGTCCTTTAAGTTCTTTTGCCCATTGATTAGAAGCAAGTCTTAATCCTTAAGAAATTAGTTTCTCTTGGTCCTTTAAGTTCCTTTTGCCATTGTTTGCAACCAAGCCTTAATAATTAAGGAAGTGATTTCTCTTTGTCCATTATGTTCTTTGGTTATTGATTGGAAGCAAGTCTAAATCCTTAAGTAATTGGTTTCCCTTCGTCATTTAAGTTATTTTGGCCATGGATTAGAAGCTAGTATTAATCTGTAACACCCTAATAGTTCCATTCTATGCTTAAGTCATATTGTGGAATTACTAGTTGTTACTTTTGCTCGCGGAACTATCATTACCTTTTCGAAATTACTTTGTACTAAAAATAGGGGTAAAATTTTTTCTACAAAACAAGTGAACCATTTTTGAAATCGAGAGCCATGAGCGCATCGTGAACATATAAAGTAACACCGCTATCCCAAACATACGTCGCATTTAACAAACATAGAAACCATAAAAGTAACCACAATTCTTAGATAAATGTAACATTCATTCCACGGCCATCCATGATAATACAATAATAGTCATATCAGAGTCATACATAAGATAATAGTGGGTCCGATATCTATCGTCGGCCCTACACAAAAGCCTACCAATACATAATAAAAGGAAATACATCAGAAAATCCTACTACCCAAGCATGCCACATAACGGAATGATAACCCTATAAATACAACCAAAAGGGGCTATCCTCGTGCTCGGCTCCGCATGCAGTCGTCACATCAAGCATCTGGCGGGAGGAAACCGTTCCTATATCCACCGAGAGAAGTGCTGCCACGTCCCCCTCCTCAAGCGCGTCCTCGCCCATGGGGCACAGCGCGGGTATGAATGAACCCACGCCCGCGAACTGGGGTTGAAGCTGGGCCAGCAGATGAAGCAGAAGAATCAGAAGATAGACGAATCACCGAAGGCTGCGACGAAGCCGAACGGTGAGATCCTCCAGAATGAGTCGGATAGAGGGGCTCAGACGGATCGGTCTCCACATGGAAGCTCGGATAAGACAGCTCCGAGGGATCGGAATCCAGTGAAACAGTCGGAGTCAAATGGGTATCCAAGTCAGTCTCATCATCATCAGTGGGGTATCTCAGTGGCTGAAAGTAGGGGCGGATGTCATCCATAGTAACCTCGCCGAATGGCTGATGCGGCCGGAAAAATGGGCTCATCACGGGAGTCTGAAACTGGCGGTCGTGGAAGATGCCCTCATCACTGCGCTTGTCAACAGCACAGAGGCATTCAGCACCGGGTCAAAACACCAACGCCACACCGGGAACTCAATGTAGATCACCATCGTGCTCGACGCCGACATCCTCTGAAGACGACACGGGAAACATAGGAATGAGAAATACTAAATTTCTCAGTAGGATCGCGACTAGACAAACACAGTGTCATCGTCATCATCCCAGCCACTTCGGGTTTAATTATAAAAACAATGGACAGATATAAGTTCAATTTTTAATGGTTTTGAAAACTTAGACCCCGAAGCGGGTTGCTTTTAAACTTAAGATCATAACCACATCATCATGACTAACATACGTACTGAAACATAGAATAAGCATTCATAATGCAAATGGGCAATATACTTACATGCAAAGACATGCATCATCATAGACGTAACCATGGTCATACTTAGACTTTACTTTCATTTTTAGCACGTGCTTAACATTCTTTACTTTCCTTTGAAATAGACTGCTTTTGGACATGAGCTCATTCCGTGACCATTGTCACGCAGTACTAACCAAATCAGACTAAGCCGATATTGGTTACCTCTAAGTTGGAGGGTCCTCCAAAACAGCCTTGCCTCCCTCATAGAGGTTCCCTGTGGATCGCCGTCTCTCACTTCCCTTACCGAAGTGATTGAAGGGTCACGTCCCATTGATTCTTTTCTTATCTTTATACTTTACATGCATAATATTTCCTTTACTAGACGCATGCAATGATATGACTAAGTCCATAATTTTGACGGAAATCCGGCAGCATAACGGCTAGACCGGAGCTTCCCCAAAATGCCAATCATCAGCATTCAACCAATAGTTCATCATATCTATATCATATCATCACACTCATCATTCAATCATGAGACAAAGCTCAATCAAACTCATCATTCATCATGCCGAGTGGCATCACACATTCATACCCTAAAGGGGTTTATAGTTGTGTTGTTCTTTGTGAAGAATATTATGAATCATCACATGATTTCCCATGGTTACCCATGATAGAATCACATAGTTAGGATATGTGTTTGTAGTCTTTTAGTTACTTGGTCCTTGGATGAAAGTATTCTTTACTTAAGTACATATCTTATGAAACACTTGTTCAAATTAATTAAATTATGTGATTGTTTCCTTTCCTTGAGATAGTGCACTTAGTGATTCCTAGGTTCATGGTATGCTCAGAGGCCCTAATCATACTTCTGTTCCCAAGGAGTTCGAGATCCCTCTAATTCTTGGGTCATGACAACACATAACCATATCATGAACCCAACAACACCAATGTTCACTAATCACCAAGGGTGACTTTTAGCTTATTCAAGTTACAAAGTTTTAAACTTTTACTAATAACATACCAAGGTTTTGCCTTAAACATTATTAAAGTTGTCATTCTTTATAAAGTAGTCATAAAGTCTTATTCTTTATGAAAGTAAGTGCCTTTGACATTAAGCTCTTATCTTAAGATTGGATCTTTATGAAATAATGATACAAGTTACTAGCTTTTTGAATAAAAAGTCTTGTTCTTTATAAAAGTTAACACCTTTTTGCATTATTTTGGTTCAAAGTCTAAACTTTATGAATGAAATGTTATAAAACAACATTTTTATAACTTAAAGATCTTATTCTTGAATAAAGTTTGAAACTTTGTGAAAGGTCTTTTCTTTAAGGTTTGATTTCTAAAGCCTAAAGTGACAAGATATCATTTTTCTAACTCAAAAAGTTTAAACTTTCACATGTATTCTTGTCTTCAAAACAAAACAAAATAAAACTTTATGGAAGCTTAAAAGTTGCGCCACTTTGAAGGAATCAAGAAGCAAACTTTTTAAAGTTTAAAGCTTTTAGAAAGTTCATCGTCTTATCAAATCATGGAAACATAGAAAGGTGAAGCTTTTCTAATCATTCACTCATCATAAAGAGAAAGGAACAACTTTAAGCAAGAGAACAATAAGAACATATGTTTCCAAAAGAGGAAACTTAAGAACACATGAAGAACATCAAGAACACATTTTTCCAAAAGAGGAAACTTAAGAACACATGAAGAACATGAAGAATATATTTTTCCAAAAATGAAAACTTTGGCTCTTGAAGAGCATGAAGGATCTTCTCAAGCTTTCACTTAGAAATCTTGGTCATGAAAGAACCAAGCTCCAAGCTTTCTTGAGTAAACAAAATGAAAAAGATGGAGATCACTACCTTTCTTGAAGATGGCGCAAAAACAAGAGAAATGGAAGAAGAAGATGATGGCTCCTCTTGATGATGAAGGTGGCGATTTTGTAAGAAGGAAGGAGAAGCTCTTGAAATCTTGTGGAAATGGAGGTTGTAGTGTTTTGGTCTAGTCTCCAAAGACCAAAAGATGTGATCTTTGAAGGGCTTAGTGAGGAAGGTTTGGTTATGGAGGTGGAGAATGATGAAGAAGATGAAGAAGAAGAAAAAGGAATGTAGAGAGAGGTTGGAGAGTTTGAGAACTTTGGAGAGAGAATGAGAAGTTGAAAGTGAAGTGAATGTGTGTGTGTGTGCAAGAAAGTGGCCGAAACTTTTAGTAGGGTGGGGGGAGATATTTTTGCTTCATTTTGTGTTAATTAAGGTTTAAGGAGACAAATTGGATGATGGGGGAACAAAGTATGGTCAAACTCTTACATAAAGCACTCTTGTCTAATGCTTTATGCTTTTATGACATCACTCTTTACTTTATTGTCTAGTTGACTAAATTTGAATTTAATCATGTGATTAAGTGCTCATACAACTTAATTAAGGTGATTAAGCAAGGATCAGTGATTAACACACAAGAACATGATTAACAAAAATTAATTTAGCGATTAAGCTTAATTAACCTTAATTAAACCTGATTAGGCTAATTAAGGGTGATTAGTGCTTAAGTAAGCTATAGGGGTTCTGACTTGCTTAATTAGAGATTATCTAATCTCGATTGAGCATTCTCTTGACTCTTCTCATCCGAGTCAACCCCTTAATTAAGCCCTAATCTCAAAATTTCTCATTAAGTGCCTAATTGCTCAGGGTTACTAAGATAATTTAGCATGACATGAAATTGAGGATGTTAGATTTCTCCTTACCTTTAAAAAGAATTTTTCCCTCAAAATTCGTTACCTGTAAATAAATTCGAATATTCGCTCTTCATTTCAGCCTCCAGCTCCCATGTATACTCTTCCACATTTCCTCTACCCTAAGCCACCTTGACCAAGGGTACTGTCTTATTTCTCAGCTGTTTTGCCCCACGATCCACGATCCAAGATGGCAATAGATTGAAAGTTAGGTCCTCCCTTAACTGTACACTTTCAGGCTCAAGTAGATGACTAGGGTCGGAATGGTATTTTCTCAATTGAGACACATTGAAAACATCATGAAGGTTTGACAAATTTGGAGGTAAGGCCATTTGGTAAGCAACTGACCCGACACGTTTTAAAATTTGAAAAGGGCCACGGAAACGAGGGCTTAACTTTTTGACCTTCATGGCTCTACCTATACCAGTTGTAGGAGTGATTTTCAGGAATATATGTTCTCCTTCTTGGAACTCTAGAGGCTTTCTCCTCTTATCCGCATAACTCTTTTGACGGCTTTGGGTCGTAAGGATTCAGTCCCTAATCCTTTTGACTTGCTCTGTGGTCTTCCTCACAAGATCAAGTCCTAGTAGGCTTTGCTCACTCGATTCAAACCAACATAGGGGAGATTAGCACTTCCTTTCATACAAAGCTTCATAGGGTGCCATACCAATACTTGCATGATGAATATTGTTATAGGCAAACTCGATCAAAGGTAAGTATTTATCCCAACTTCCTCGGTTATCCAATACACAAGCTCTCAACATATCCTCCAAAGTTTGGATGGTCCTCTTCGACTGTCCATCTGTCTGGGGGTGATAAGCTGTACTTAGGCAAAGCTTCGTTCCAAATGCCTTTTGCAAGGCTCCCCAGAATCTAGAGGTAAACCTCGGGTCTCTATCGGAGATTATGCTTGAAGGTACACCATGCAATCTTACTATCTCTTGAACATACAGCTGGGCTAACTTTTCCAAAGGATAAGTAGCTCGAATGGGCAAAAAGTGAGCAGACTTGGTTAATTTGTCAACAATTACCCATATTGCATCGAACCCAGCTTGCGTTTTGGGTAAACCCATCACGAAGTCCATAGAGATACTTTCCCACTTCCATTCTGGGACCTCCAATGTTTGCATCATACCAGAGGGCTTTTGGTGCTCAATCTTTACTTTCTGGCAGACTAAACACTTGCCTACTAACTCCGCAACATCCCTCTTCAATCCTGGCCACCAGAACATCTTCTTGACGTCTTGATACATCTTTGTCACACCAGGGTGTATGGTGAAATGGCTCTTATGAGCCTCCTCCAAAATCCTTCTTCGGAGGTCACCACTTGCGGGTACATAGACTCTTCCTTCAAATTTCCATAGTCTATCTACACCTTGTGCAAAACCCCTCAACCTTCCTTCCGTCACCAACGCTAGGGTTTTCAAGAACTCTTCTTCCTCGCCTTGGGCTTGAGCAATTTGATTTTTGAAATTGCTCGTTACCCTAAGCTGATTCAATCTTAAACTATGGGGGGTCAACATAACTTCAAGGTTAAGGTCTCTAAAGGTCCTTACTAGCTCATCCTCCTTAACCATCATCCATGATGCATGCAAGGATTTCCGACTTAATGCGTCGGCCATCACATTGGCTTTCCCAGGGTGATAGTTCAACCCAAAATCATAATCCTTCAGAAACTCCATCCACTTCCGTTGCCTCATATTCAGCTCCTTTTGATCAAAGAGATACTTCAAGCTCTTATGATTAAAGAACTCCTCAAACCTCACACCATACAGATAATGCCTCCATATCTTTAGGGCAAACACTACGGCTGCTAATTCCAAGTCATGGGTTGGGTAGTTCACTTCATGAGGCTTCAACTGTCTAGAGGCATAAGCCACCACGTTCCTATTCTGCATCAAGACACAACCTAAACCTCTCCCAGAGGCATCATAGTAAACCTCAAACGGTCCACTAGGGTCCAGCAAAACCAATACTGGGGTTGAGGTTAACTTACCTTTTAGCTCTTGAAAGCTCTTCTCACAGTCTATTGTCCACACAAACGGGGCATCCTTCCTTGTCAACTTGGTTAAGGGTAGAGATATCTGAGAAAATCCTTTTATAAACCTGCGGTAGTAATCGGCTAAACCCAAGAAACTCTTTATTTCAGTTACTGAGGTTGGCCTCTCCCAACTCATCACAGCCTCAATCTTACTTGGATCCACAACAATACCCCCTTGCGACACCACATACCCTAAGAACTTTACTTCCTCCATCCAGAATTCACACTTAGATAACTTGGCATACAGCTTCTTTTCCCTTAAGATCCTTAACATAATCCTCAAATGTTTTTCGTGTTCCTCCTTTGTCCTCGAATAGATTAGAATATCATCTATGAAAACAACTACAAACTTGTCCAAATAGGGTCTAAAGATCCTGTTCATATAATCCATGAAAACAGCAGGGGCATTAGTCAGTCCAAACGACATCACCGTAAACTCATAATGCCAATACCTTGTCCTAAAAGCTATCTTAGGTATATCCTCCTCTTTCACCCTTATTGATGATATCCAGATCTCAGATCAATCTTAGAGAACACAGCTGCACCTCACAGTTGGTCCATGAGGTCATCTATCCTAGGCAAGGGATACTTGTTCTTAACAGTCACCTTATTTAATTGCCTGTAATCCACACACAGCCTCATACTGCCATCCTTCTTTTTCACAAATAACATCGGGGCTCCCCAAGGTGAGGCACTAGGTCTTACGAACTTCTTTGCTAACAACTCTTCCAATTGTCCCTTCAACTCTAACAACTCTAGTGGGGAAATCTTGTAGGGTGCTATAGAGATTGGCCCAGTACCCGGCACCAACTCTATAGAAAACTCGATTTCCCCTTTCCGGGGGAAACTCGAGTATGTCGTCGGGGAATATGTCTGGGTATTCCCTAACTACGAGGATCTCATCCAACACCTATTCGAGTTCCACTTCACTTGTCATAAGGAGAACATATCCCTGATCACCAAACTCACTACTTACTACCCTAACAAAGTTCAAAAACAAACTAACAGTCTTCACGGGCTTATCAGGTATAGGGGGGAGAACAACGGACTTTTCAGAACAATTTATCATAGCATGGTTAGCCGAAAGCCAATCCATGCCTAGAATTAGATCCAGACTAGACAAAGGCAAACAAATCAAATTCGCTATGAAAGACCTACCATCAATTTGGAATTGATAACTCAAGCAACAATGACAAGTCTTAACTAGTTCCCCAGCAAGAGTAGAAACATTTAACATATAAGGCAATTCAGACACAGATAACCCTAATCTATCTACACAATCATGAGAACTAAAGGAGTGTGTAGCTCCAAAATCATATAGCACAGTTAAGGTCCTACCATTGACCTCGCACTTACCTTGGATGAGATCGTGGGACCGAGTGGCCTCTTCAGCATTAAGGGTAAAGACCCTTCCTTGGTGTTGGGGCTTGTTGGCAGGGGACAACAGCTTGACAGTGCAATCTCTTGCCATATGCCCAGGCTTTCCGCATCGGAAACAAGCATTCTGGCTAGCTAAACAAGGGCGTCTTCCATGGTGTTTACCACACTTAGGGCAAGCTTGACCATTCGTCAGCTTGGGTGGATTCCCAGCAGGCTTCTGAGGTTGTTTTCCTTTGAAACCTCCACCCTGAAATGGTTTCCTCAGAGGTTGGGGCTTGAACTTCTGCCCTTGCAGTGTCAACTTCTTCTTGTAGGCCTCGGACCTTGCCACTGACAGCTTGCGGTTGCAATCCTCCACCAAATGGCACTTGTTGACGAGTGCAGCATAGTCATGGATCTCCATTGGTCCTACAGATGCTAGTATCTCCTCACGCAATCCCCCTTCAAACTTCACACACTTCCAATGCTCATCCGGGTTCCCTTGGTAAATTGTCGAAAACTTGCACAGCTCTTCGAACTTGGCCGTATACTCAGCAATATTCATGGTCCCTTGACGCAGACTCATGAACTCCAACTCCTTCGTATTCCTCACCGATGCAGGAAAATACTTCTCATAGAAGTGCGACTTGAAAATCTCCCAGGTGATGTGGGTTTGGGCTCCCTCCAAAAGCCTCTTTACACCTACCCACCAGAACTCAGCATCAGCTTCCAACATATAGATAGCAAAGGCTACCTTCTACTCCTCGGTGCAGGCCAACACTGTGAAAATCTTCTCAATGGCCTTGATCCACTCCTCAGCTCGATCAGGGTTGTACGTCCCTCTAAAGCTCGGCGGATTTGCCTTCCTGAACTCAGCAAACTTGAGGTACTCAAGATCCACCTCAGCTCCTCCATTGTGCCCTTCGGGATTTTCCTCATCCCTTTGCTCCATTCGCTCCATCATTCAATGGGCATGCACATCTTGCTCCCTCATAGCAGCAGCCATTTCGCGAAGTGTCCCCATGACTTCCTCGGGATCTTCTGGCTCGTTGCGGGGCCTACCACGTCTTCCTGAAGCCATTAGTTCCTGGTACACAAGACAAAAGACATTGAGTTGATTAGGCTCAACATTTATGTTGAGTGAACCAGCAACTGACCACATTCAGAACAGACGATCATGCACATCTAATTCCTACGCCTCATCATACAAACGAGACTCAAAGCATGACTTAACTAAAACGTATGCTTAGAAGCATAGTCAGTCCATCCCCAGACTCTTCAAGGACGCACTGCTCTGATACCAAAATGTAACACTCTAATAGTTCTATTCTATGCTTAAGTCATATTGTGGAATTACTA
Organism: Pterocarpus santalinus; assembly: GCA_031439595.1. NCBI lineage: Eukaryota > Viridiplantae > Streptophyta > Magnoliopsida > Fabales > Fabaceae > Pterocarpus > Pterocarpus santalinus. Next base: position 31,216,365 of record CM062523.1, on the reverse strand, counting down.
GTTGTTACTTTTGCTCGCGGAACTATCATTACCTTTTAGAAATTACTTTGTACCGAAAATAGGAGTAAAATTTTTTCTACAAAACAAGTGAACCATTTTTGAAATCGAGAGCAATGAGCGCATCGTGAACATATAAAGTAACACCGCTATCCCAAACATACGTCGCATTTAACAAACATAGAAACCATAAAAGTAACCACAATTCTTAGATAAATGTAACATTCATTCCATGGCCATCCATGATAATACAATAATAGTCATATCAAAGTCATACATAAGATAATAGTGGGTCCGATATCTATCGTCAGCCCTACACAAAAGCCTACCAATACATAATAAAAGGAAATACATCAGAAAATCCTACTACCCAAGCATGCCACATAACGGAATGATAACCCTATAAATACAACCAAAAGGGGCTATCCTCGTGCTCGGCTCCGCATGCAGTTGTCACATCAAGCATTTGGCGGGAGGAAACCGTTCCCATATCCACCGGGAGAAGTGCCGCCTCGTCCCTCTCCTCGAGCACGTCCTCACCACAGGGACGCAGCCAGTACGAATGAACCCACGCCCGCGAACCGGGGGTGAAGCTGGGCCAACAAATGAAGCAGAAGAATCAGAAGATAGACGAATCACCGAAGGCTGCGACGAACCCGAACGGTGAGATCCCCCAGAATGAGTCGGATAGAGGGGCTCAGACGGATCGGTCTCCACATGGAAGCTCGGATAAGACGGCTCCAAGGGATCGAAATCCAGTGAAACAGTCGGAGTCAAATGGGTATCCGAGTCAGTCTCATCATCATCTATGGGGTATCTCAGTGGCTGAAAGTAGGGGCGGATGTCATCCATAGTAACCTCGTCGAATGGCTGATGCGGTCGGAAAAATGGGCTCATCACGGGAGTCTGAAACTGGCGGTCGTGGAAGATGCAGACCCTCATCGCTACGCTTGCCGACAGCACAGAGGCGTTCAGCACCAGGTCAAAGCGCCAACGCCACACTAGGAACTCAATGTAGGTCACCACCGTGCCCGACGTCGACATCCTCTAAAGATGACACGGGAAACATAGGAATGAGAAATACTAAATTTCTCAGTAGGATTGCGACTAGACAAACACAGTGTCATCGTCATCGTCCCAGCCACTTCGGGTTTAATTATAAAAACAGCGGATAGATATAAGTTCAATTTTTAATGGTTTTGAAAACTTAGACCCCGAAGCGGGTTACTTTTAAACTTAAGATCATAATCACATCATCATGACTAACATACGTACTGAAACATAGAATAAACATTCATAATGCAAATGGGCAATATACTTACATGCAAAAAGATGCATCATCATAGACGTAACCATGGTCATACTTAGACTTTACTTTCATTTTTAGCATGTGCTTAACATTCTTTACTTTCCTTTGAAATAGACTGCTTTTGGACATGAGCTCATTCCGTGACCGTCGTCACGCAGTACTAACCAAATTAGACTAAGCCGATATTGGTTACCTCTAAGTTGGAGGGTCCTCCAAAACACCCTTTCCTCCCTCATAGAGGTTCCTTGTGGATCGCCGTCTCTCACTTCTCTTACCGAAGTGATTGAAGGGTCACGTCCCATTGATTTTTTTCTTATCTTTATACTTTACATGCATAATATTTCCTTGACTAGATGCATGCAATGATATGACTAAGTCCATAATTTTGACGGAAATTCGGCGAGATAAACAATAGACCGGAGCTTCCCCAAAATGCCAATCATCAGCATTCAACCAATAGTTCATCATATCTATATCATATCATCACACTCATCATTCAATCATGAGACAAAGCTCAATCAAACTCATCATTCATCATGCCGAGTGGCATCACACATTCATACCCTAAAGGGGTTTATAGTTGTGTTGTTCTTTGTGAAGAATATTATGAATCATCACATGATTTCCCATGGTTACCCATGATAGAATCACATAGTTAGGATATGTGTTTGTAGTCTTTTAGTTACTTGGTCCTTGGATGAAAGTATTCTTTACTTAAGTACATATCTTATGAAACACTTGTTCAAATTAATTAAATTATGTGATTGTTTCCTTTCCTTGAGATAGTGCACTTAGTGATTCCTAGGTTCATGGTATGCTCAGAGGCCCTAATCATACTTCTGTTCCCAAGGAGTTCGAGATCCCTCTAATTCTTGGGTCATGACTGTAACACCCTAATAAATCCATATTACGCTTAAGTCGTATTACGGCGTTTTATTAGTTGTTACTTATGCTCGTGGAACACTAAACTTTACTTGAAATTAAATTACGCGGAAAATACAGTAAAATTTTTTTTTTGAAATATGTCGTTGCGTTGGAAAAATAAAGCCTTGCGCGAGAAGATAGCAATAAACGAGCGTATCGCAGAGATTTCGATATAAATGGAAGGAACATGAGATAAATCACAAAGTCATACATTCAAATTATAACATCAACTACATAATATACTTAATCTCACAATATCCAACGAATACATATAAAGGCAACTCATGGACATGCCATGGCCCCAAATATCAAAGGTACACAAGTCTGATGAGATACGATACTAAATGAAATACAAGAGTTAGGGAGCACAAATCAAAATGAGCCCTCGTAGACATATGCTATCTTCTCTGCCCCTTCCATGCCCTTGCATCGAACTCAGGTCCTCGAATGTCGAGTCCTCCATGCTGCTCGGCCTCGGGGAACGTGCGGAGTGCGAATGATGCGGGGGTGCCTGCTGATCACCTCTATACGACGGACGCGACGGCCGGGAACATAGCTGCCCACCGAGGAACGTGCCTCGGAGGGATCCTCCTCAGACGCGACAGGCCGATACTCGGGGAGTGGCGGCGAAGCTGCTACGGCTCTAGGGGTGGCCGTCGAACTCACATCGACCACGGGAACCTCTGGCGGCGGCACAGGCTCGGCTATGGGTAGACCGGGAGACATAGGCTCCATCTCGATCTCGGGCAATGGCTCTCGGAAAATCCCAAGGACCCAATGGCTGTCCAAGGCGTGACGAAGATACGCCCATGGGCTGGCGGAATCTCTGGCTCCTCTTGTTCAAAAACTCGACCCGGATAGAAGTAGGTGCGAACTACCGTGGTGGTCGTGGCCACGATAGCGTGGGCGTCCTCATCATAAACCCACTCATGGCGGGGAGGCTCCATGCTCCACGTCACGTGAGGCTCCATGAGTATCTGGTGACGAGACGGGAAAACAACTAGGATGAGAAATAAGATTTCTCAGTAGGACTCGACCCTGACACACCGGTGTCATCGTCATCGTCCCAGCCACTTCGGTTTTTAAACGAAAACTGTGGGCATGCTATAGGTTCAATTATTTGATTTTCGAAAACGTTACTATCCGAAGTGGATCCCATTTTTAGTACTTATCCTCGTTGTATTAACATCATCATGGCATGCATGAAAGCTCATACGACTAGTCATAACAGGCATAAACAGATTGAGAGTTATGTTCTTTACTTGGGTTGGACCGAAGTCCCTTTCTTTCCTTAACTTGACTTATCTTAAGTCCTTTCTTTCCACCCACTAAACATAAGTGGTAATGAGCTCATACCGTGGCCGTCGCCACCATATAATTTCGGTACTTACACTAGCTGGGTCATGCCATGCCTCATGTAAGCCCTATCCCCTATACTCACACTAGCTGGGTCATGCCATGCCTCATGTGAGTCGTGGGTGAGGGGAGACTTAACTTAGGTCACCTTCCCTTTTGAAGGATCACACTTTATCAAATCTCTTCTTATTAACTTATGATGCAAAATGTTTCTAAGTCCATAGCTCTACAAAATTTCTAAGAAGATAACGGCTATACCGCAGCTTCCCAAAATTTTGCCAGACAGAATACCAGTATCACAGCATCATATCATAATATCATATCATCATCATCATACCATCATCATCATATCATATCATCATTATCATACCATCATCATCATATCATATCATCATTATCATACCATCATCATCACATCATCATCACATCATGCTTGCAACCTAAACATAAGCATATTCTCAAACAAAGTCTTATGAGCTTAGCTTAGTAAATTAGGTGCAAGCTTTTACATTGGCTTTCATTTTATTGATTTCTTCTTCTCACTTATTCTAACTTGACTTACATGATTTTCATATTTTAAATTTGGAAGATTTATGTTTTAGGTTTCGCAATATAGTTTGATTAAAATCTTATGAACTTAATCTAGTACACTAACTACATTTACATTCGGTTTTTCGTTTTATTTGCTTCTTTTGTTAAGGATTAGGCAAGCTTGGTATTTTATTCCATCTAGTCTTCATTAAGTAAATTATGAAGTTTCATTACTTTGAGCTAAGGTCTTTTACCTTTTTAAGTCATTTATGCAAAGTCTTACTTAAGGTTAAGTTTTGACAGTTTTACTTTCACCCTAAGCAGTAACTTTAAAAATTCACCATAAATTGGTATTTTATCATTTTAATGTGAAATTTTATATGCTTTTAGGGTTCTGAGTCTAGTTTTTAATAAAATAAGTCCCACTCAAAAATTCATTTTCTAACTCCCGTTATGCATATTTTATTCTGATTTGTTCAGTTTCCAAGTTCACTCCCGGTACAGTGGATTGTCACTTCTCATTATAATTGCTCAGAATGAATCTGAGAAAACTGTTTTAGGTATTTGTTCCTCTATGTCTTAGCTTTCATTTAAACTTGGTCTCACTCAAAAATCATTTTTGTAGCTCGAGTTATACACATTTTAGTGTAGACTGCCCAGACAGAAACCGATCCGAGAACAGTCCACTTTGAAAAATCATATCTCACTCATTTTAACTCCGAATTTTATATATTTTATATGTATGGAAAGCTCTCTGAGTCTATTTTCATATAAAATTGGTTCCACTAATTTCTGAGTTTTCTGGAAAAAGTTATACCGTTCGGTTTCCAGGCTGTCAGAAAATCCAGATTTCACGTTTTTGCTTTTTCTCATGTTTTCTCCAAAACACTCAACCTCACTTTCAAGAAACCATTCTCAAGTTATAAAACACTCATATACCATGAAAGATTAGTGAAAAACTATCATGTTGGAGTTCAAAAATAATGGATTCAGCCATGCATCACACCAAACCGAAAACATGTTTTCAACAAACCACCATGCAAGCAACAACATCTCATTTTATGACAAGAATGGCTATGATGCCCAAATCAATCCTTAAAACCACCTAGCTATGGAGAGCATAGGAGTTCTAAAGCTTGAAAAACAAGAGAGGAAAAGGGTTTAGAGTCACTACCAAGAAGCTTTCTTTGAGGGAACTTGTGATGGCAAAGATGGTGGTGGTGGTGGTGGTGCTCCTCTTGGATCTTGAAAGAGGCTTGATATGTGAGGGTCTTTGATTCTCCAAGAGCAAGAAATGGTGGCTCTTGAAGAGTTTGTGAGTGGGATGAGGAGAGGAAAGGATGAGAGAAGTGGGAGAATTCTAGAGAGAAGTTGGAGAGTTTAGAGAGAAGGAGGAGAATTTGAAATTGAAGAGAGAGAAGAGAGCTTTGTGTGTGTGTTTGGGAGAGGAGTGAAAGAATGAAATGAGGGAAAGAAAGGTGGGCTGATGGCGCACAAAGGGAGGAAAAGAGTGATGTGACTTTGCTTCTTACAACAAGCAAGAGAGTGGAAAACCTGGGGTAAAGGGTGAGTTGTTTTCCTTGAGTCTTGGAGGCATTCTAATGCCCATTTTAAGCTTTTCTCTAGGGGTTAAAGGAGTACCTCTTAGGATTTGGTTGCTTGTCTAAGACTCATCCAAGTGTCAAGATCTAATGGTGGATGACAAGGATCCTAGTCTTGGCTTTTGATCTAATGGTGTAGGATTAAAGAGTTTGAATGAAGGGTGAGATGTTGCTCCTCCTTGGTAGGTCTTTCTAGGGCATATGCATGGAAGAACCTTTATCTCTAAATGTTATTAGAATTATTTAAATGTAGTTTAACTTAATTGGCTTAATTACCCATGAGTTAACTCTTGTCAATTACACCTTTTTTGATGTCTTGCATTACGGTTAAGCATATGCTTAATTTGGGGTTTAATTTTTCAAGAGTTGCCTTAATCATTATAAACTTAATTAGCAAGGTTAAATTGTCTTACTTTTGTTTTGGCACCTTCGAGTAATTAAGGATTAGATGATTAAGGTTTTATTAAAACGCTTAGGACATTATGATTAAATTGTTGGCTAGACTTAATTTACTAAGCTCTTGCTCTCGGGATTAATCGATTAGTTCTCAATTAATCGCTAATCCCTCTAATTAGCTGGAAACACCGAGCTAATTAGCTTAGGTAGAAATGAGGATGTTACATTACTCCCCTCCTTAAAAAGAATTTTGCCCACAAAATTCGTTACCTGTAAACAAGTGGGGAAAATCTCTTTGCATCTCTGCCTCGTGTAACATCCCCATTTCTACCTAAGCTAATTAGCTTAGTGTTCCTGGCTAATTAGAGGGATTAGCGATTAATTGAGAACCAATCGATTAATCCCGAGAGCAAGAGCTTAGTAAATTAAGTCTAGCCAACAATTTAATCATAATGTCCTAAGCGTTTTAATAAAACCTTAATCATCTAATCCTTAATTACTCGAAGGTGCCAAAACAAAAGTAAGACAATTTAACCTTGCTAATTAAGTTTATAATGATTAAGGCAACTCTTGAAAAATTAAACCCCAAATTAAGCATATGCTTAACCGTAATGCAAGACATCAAAAAAGGTGTAATTGACAAGAGTTAACTCATGGGTAATTAAGCCAATTAAGTTAAACTACATTTAAATAATTCTAATAACATTTAGAGATAAAAGTTCTTCCATGCATATGCCCTAGAAACACCTACCAAGCAGGAGCAACATCTCACCCTTCATTCAAACTCTTAATCCTACACCATTAGATCAAAAGCCAAGACTAGGATCCTTGTCATCCACCATTAGATCTTGACACTTGGATGAGTCTTAGACAAGCAACCAAATCCTAAGAGGGTACTCCCTTTAACCCCTAGAGAAAAGCTTAAAATGGGCATTAGAATGCCTCCAAGACTCAAGGAAAACAACTCACCCTTTTACCCCAAGGTTTTTCCACTCTCTTGCTTGTTGTAAGAAGCAAAGTCACATCACTCTTTCCTCCCTTTGCGCCATCAGCCCACCTCTCTTTCCCCTCATTTCATTCTTTCACTCCTCTCCCAAACACACACCCAAAGCTCTCTTTCTCTCTCTTCAATTTCAAATTCTCCTCCTTCTCTCTCTAAACTCTCCAACTTCTCTCTAGAATTCTCCCACTTCTCTCATCCTTTCCTCTTCTCATCCTACTCACAAACTCTTCAAGAGCCACCATTTCTTGCTCTTGGAGAATCAAAGACCGTCACATATCAAGCCTCTTCCAAGATCCAAGAGGAGGAGCACCACCACCACCATCATCTCTTTTTCCATCCCAAGTTCCTTCAAAGAAAGCTTCTTGGTAGTGACTCTAAACCCTTTTTCCTCTCTTGTTTTTCAAGCTTTAGAACTCCTATGCTCTCCATAGCTAGGTGGTTTTAAGGGTTGATTTGGGCATCATAGCCATTCTTGTCATAAAATGAGATGTTGTTGCTTGTATGGTGGTTTGTTGAAAACATGTTTTCGGTTTGGTGTGATGCATGGCTGAATCCATTATTTTTGAACTCCAACATGATAGTTTTTCACTAATCTTTCATGGTATATGAGTGTTTTATAACTTGAGAATGGTTTCTTGAAAGTGAGGTTGAGTGTTTTGGAGAAAACATGAGAAAAAGCAAAAACGTGAAATCTGGATTTTCTGACAGCCTGGAAACCGAACGGTATAACTTTTTCCAGAAAACTCAGAAATTAGTGGAACCAATTTTATATGAAAATAGACTCAGAGAGCTTTCCATACATATAAAATATATAAAATTCGGAGTTAAAATGAGTGAGATATGATTTTTCAAAGTGGACTGTTCTCGGATCGGTTTCTGTCTGGGCAGTCTACACTAAAATGCGTATAACTCGAGCTACAAAAATGATTTTTGAGTGAGACCAAGTTTAAATGAAAGCTAAGACATAGAGGAACAAATACCTAAAACAGGCTTTTCAGATTCCTTCTGAGCCATTATAATGAGAAGTGTCAATCCACTGTCACCGCACTGAACTTGGAAACTGAACAAGTCAGAATAAAATATGCATAACGGGAGTTAGAAAATGTATTTTTGAGTGGGACTTGTTTTATTAAAAACTAGACTCAGAACCCTAAAAGCATATAAAATTTCACATTAAAATGATAAAATACCAATTTATGGTGAATTTTTAAAGTTACTGCTTAGGGTGAAAGTAAAACTGTCAAAACTTAACCTTAAGTAAGACTTTGCATAAATGACTTAAAAAGGTAAAAGACCTTAGCTCAAAGTAATGAAACTTCATAATTTACTTAATGAAGACTAGATGGAATAAAATACCAAGCTTGCCTAATCCTTAACAAAAGAAGCAAATAAAACGAAAAACCGAATGTAAATGTAGTTAGTGTACTAGATTAAGTTCATAAGATTTTAATCAAACTATATTGCGAAACCTAAAACATAAATCTTCCAAATTTAAAATATGAAAATCATGTAAGTCAAGTTAGAATAAGTGAGAAGAAGAAATCAATAAAATGAAAGCCAATGTAAAAGCTTGCACCTAATTTACTAAGCTAAGCTCATAAGACTTTGTTTGAGAATATGCTTATGTTTAGGTTGCAAGCATGATGTGATGATGATGTGATTATGATGCCATGATAATGATGATATGATATGATGATGATGGTATGATAATGATGATATGATATGATGATGATGGTATGATAATGATGATATGATATGATGATGATGGTATGATGATGATGATATGATATTATGATATGATGCTGTGATACTGGTATTCTGTCTGGCAAAATTTTGGGAAGTCATGCAGATAGCCGTTATGTCACCAAATTTTGTAGAAACTGTGGACTTAGAAACATTTTGCATCATAAGTTGATAAGAAGAGATTTGATAAAGTGTGATCCTTCAAAAGGGAAGGTGACCTAAGTTAAGTCTCCCCTCACCCACGACTCACATGAGGCATGGCATGACCCAGCCTAGTGTGAGTATAGTGATAGGGCTTACATGAGGCATGGCATGACCCAGCTAGTGTAAGTACCGAAATTATATGGTGGCGACGGCCACGGTATGAGCTCATTACCACTTATGTTTAGTGGGTGGAAAGAAAGGACTTAAGATAAGTCAAGTTAAGGAAAGAAAGGGACTTCGTCCAACCCAAGTAAAGAACATAACTCTCAACTGCTTATGCTGTTATGACTAGTCGTATGAGCTTTCATGCATGCCATGATGATGTTAATACAACGAGGATAAGTACTAAAAATGGGATCCACTTCGGATAGTAACGTTTTCGAAAATCAAATAATTGAACCTATAGCATGCCCACAGCTTTCGCTTAAAACCGGCGGTCGGGACGATGACGATGACACCGTGTGTCGTGTCGAGTCCCACCGAGAAATCTTATTTCTCATCCTAGTTGTTTCCGCCTCGCCACCAGATACTCATGGAGCCTCACGTGACGTGGAGCATGGAGCCTCCCACCATGAGTGGGTTTATGATGAGGACGCCCACGCTATCGCGGGCCACGACCACCACGGTAGTTCGCACCTACTTCTATCCGGTCGAAGCTTTTGAACAAGAGGAGCCGAGATTCCGCCTTCATGGACGATCTTCGCCACGCCTGGACAGCCATTGGGTCCTTGGGATTTCCGCCCGAGCCATTGCCCGAGATCGAGATGGAGCCTATGTCTCCCTGGCCTACCCGCAGCCGAGCCTATGCCGCCGCCAGAGGTTCCCGTGGTCGAGGTGAGTTCGACGGCCACCCCAGGTCGTAGCAGCGCTTCGCCGCCACTCCGAGCATCGCCTGTCAAGGCCCGAGGAGGATCCCTCCGAGGCACGCCTCCTGGGCAGCTATGTTCCTACCGCCGCGTCCGTCAGATAGAGGTGATCGCAGCACCCCGCATCATTCGCACTCCGCTGCTCCCGAGGCCGAGCAAAGATGGAGGACTCGACATTCGAGGACCTGAGTTCGATGCAAGGGCATGGAAGGGGCAGAGAAGACAGCATATGTCTACGAGGGCTCATTTTGATTTGTGCTCCCTAACTCTTGTATTTCATTTAGTATCGTATCTCATCAGACTTGTGTACCTTTGATATTTGGGGCCATGGCATGTCCATGAGTTGCCTTTATATGTATTCGTTGGATATTGTGAGATTAAGTATATTATGTAGTTGATGTTATAATTTGAATGTATGACTTTGTGATTTATATCATGTTCCTTCCATTTATATCGAAATCTCTGCGATACGCTCGTTTATTGCTATCTTCTCGCGCAAGGCTTTATTTTTCCAACGCAACGACATATTTCAAAAAAAAATTTTTACTGTATTTTCCGCGTAATTTAATTTCAAGTAAAGTTTAGTGTTCCACGAGCATAAGTAACAACTAATAAAACGCCGTAATACGACTTAAGCGTAATATGGATTTATTAGGGTGTTACACCTCGAGTTCCCACGTGTGCTCTTCCAAGTGTCCTCTTCCCCAAGCCACTTTCACTAGGGGCACAGACTTATTCCTCAGCTACTTGACCTTCCTATCTATGATTCTCATAGGCGGTAGGTCAAAGGTCAGGTCTTCCCTTAACTGTACACTTTCTGGCTCAAGAAGGTGATTGGGGTCGGAGTTGTACTTTCTTAACTGGGAGACATGGAAGACATTGTGAAGGTTTGACAAATGAGGTGGTAAGGCTATCTGGTAGGCAACTGTTCCTACTCGTTTCAAGATTTCAAAAGGGCCAAGAAAACGAGGACTCAACTTTTTGACTCTAAGGGCTCTACCTATGCCTGTCGTAGGAGTGATTTTCAAGAATACGTGTTCTCCCTCTTGGAACTCGATTGGCTTCCTCCTTTTGTCCGCATAGCTCTTCTGACGACTTTGTGCTGTGAGAATCTTTTCCCTTATCCTCTTAATTTGCTCGGTGGTTTCTCTAACCAGATCAGGCCCTAAGAGGCTTTGCTCACCCTGCTCATACCAACACAATGAGATCGGCACTTCCTACCATACAGAGCTTCATAAGGCGCCATCCCAATGCTAGCATGAAAACTATTGTTGTAGGCGAACTCGATGAGGGGTAGGTGCTTGTCCCAACTTCCGGGTCGATCCATTACGCATGCCCTTAACATATCCTCTAGGGTTTGTATGGTTCTTTCGATTGTACATCGCCTGGGTGGTAGTCAGTACTTAAACAAAGTTCCGCCCCAAATGCCTTTTGCAAGGCTCCCGTAACCTAGAGGTAAACCTTGGGTCTCTATCCGACACAATGGTTGCGTGTACTCCGCAATCTCACGATCTCTTGGATGTACAATGGGCCAGCTTATCCAAAGGATAATTCGCCCTTATGGGTAAGAAGTGGCGCACTTTGTCAACCTATCCACAACAACCCATATGGCATCGAATCCAGCTATGCTCGGGCAAACCCATCACGAAATCTATAGAGATTCCATCCCATTTCCATTCAGGATCTCCAATGGTTGCAGCATGCCCGAGGGTTTTGGTGCTCAATCTTCACCTTTTGACAAACTAAGCACTTATCCACAACATCTGCTATGTCTCGTCTCATGCTTGGCCACCAAAACATCCTCTTGAGGTCTTGGTACATCTTCGTTATACCAGGATGCATGGTGAAATGACCTTTATGGGCTTCTTCTACAATTGTCCTTCTCAAGTCATCCTTAGCAGGCACGCATATCCTCCCTTGATACCTCCAAACGCCATCAATGCCTTGAGTAAATTCTTTCAGCTTTCCCTCCTTCACCTGAGCTATAATTCTCAAGAACTCTTCATCCTCTTCCTGAGCCCGCATAATTTGCCCTCTGAACTCACTTGTCACCTTGATCAGACTCAACCTTATGCTGCGAGGGGTCAGGGTAACTCCGAGATTTAAGTCTCTAAAGCTCTCAATCAACTCCGCTTCCTTGACCATCAACCACGACACATGCAATGATTTGCGGCTCAGTGCGTCCGCCACCACATTGGCCTTACCAGGGTGGTAGTTCAACCCGAAATCGTAGTCCTTCAAGAATTCCATCCACCGCCTCTGCCTCATGTTAAGCTCCTTCTGATCAAACAAGTACTTCAAACTCTTGTGATCCGAAAATACCTCGAACCTAACTCCATATAGATGGTGCCTCCATATCTTCAAGGCAAATACCACGGCCGCTAACTCCAAGTCATGGGTCGGGTAGTTAACTTCATGAGGTTTCAGTTGCCTAGAGGCGTACGCTACCACATTACGATTTTGCATCAGAACACAACCTAACCCTCTTCCAGAGGCATCACAGTAGACCTCAAAGGCTCCCTTAGGGTCAGGCAGGACTAGTACAGGTGTAGAAGTCAACTTCGCCTTCAACTCTTGAAAACTTTTCTCACACTCTTCAGTCCACACAAACGCAGCATTCTTCCTAGTGAGCTTAGTCAAAGGTAGGGATATCTGAGAAAATCCCTTTATAAACCTCCGATAATATCCGGCTAGGCCGAGAAAACTCCGAATCTCCGTCACCGCTGCCGGTCTCTCCCAGTTCATCACAGCTTCCACCTTGCTCGGATCTACGGATATCCCTCCTTTAGTCACGACGTGACCCAAGAACTTCACTTCTTCTAGCCAAAACTCACACTTCGACAGCTTTGCATAGAGCTTCTTATCCCTCAAGATTCCCAACACAATCCGAAGATGCTCTTCGTGTTCCTCCTTCGTCTTTGAATAGATGAGGATATCATCTATAAAGACCACCACAAACTTATCCAAATACGGCCTAAAGATCCTGTTCATATAATCCATGAACACAGCCGGGGCATTGGTCAATCCAAATGACATTACTCTAAACTCATAATGCCCATATCTAGTCCTAAAGGCCGTCTTGGGAATATCTTCCTCCTTTACTCTAATTTGATGGTATCCCGACCTCAGATCTATCTTTGAAAACACCACTGCTCCTCTGAGTTGATCCATCAAGTCGTCTATCCTTGGTAAGGGGTACTTGTTCTTCACTGTGACCTTGTTCAACTGCCGATAATCCACGCACAGCCTCATGCTTCCATCCTTCTTCTTGACAAACAGCACCGGGGCTCCCCAAGGTGAGACACTCTGGTCGCACAAACTTCTTCTCCAAAGAACTCCTCCAATTGGGTCTTCACTCTTCCAACTCCAAAGGGGACATTCTGTAGGGTGCAATAGATATTGGTCCAGTCCCTGGCACCAATTCTATGGAAAATTCTATCTCTCTCGTGGGGAAACTCCTAATATCCTCGTGAAAGACTTCAGGTACTCATTCGCCACAGAATCTCCTCAAGAGCTTGCTCTAGTTCAACCTCACTAGCCGATAGGAGAACGTATTCTTGATTCTCGCCTTACAACAAAGATAACACCACAGGTTTCAAGCTTAAACTAATAGGTTTAGAAGGTAAGGAAGGGAATACGATTGTTTTGGCTGCACAATCCAACAGAACATGGTTGGCTGAGAGCCAATCCATGCCTAAGATTAGATCTAAACCAGACAAAGGAAGGCAGATTAAATCGGACTCATAAGTCCTACCCTCAATATGAATTTGACACTTCAAACAACACAGACAAGTTCTAACTGGTTTCCCAGTGGGAGTAGAAACAAGCAACATATAAGGTAGTTCAGAAACAGACAACCCCAATCTACTTACGCAATCATGAGAAATAAAAGAATGCGTAGCGCCAGAGTCATATAGTACAGTTAAGATGTTACCATTTACTTCGCACTTACCTCGAATGAGATCACCAGACTCCGTGGTCTCCTCGGCATTCATGGTGAAGACCCTCCCTTGGCGTTGCGGTTTGGGGGCAGATGTGTCCTTCGTGCAGTTCTTGGCAAAATGGCCGGGTTGTCCACATCTGAAGCAGACGCTCGCCCAAAGATAGCAAACCCTTTGTGTTGCTTCCCACACTTAGGCAAATGGAATTGGTTGCAGGCTTGAGGTGGTGGCGTGTCTTGGAGGATTAGCGAGGGTCTCGTGGCGGTTTGCCTCTAGAACCATCGCCACGGTAGGGCTTCTTTGTGGGGCTGTCTCGTGTTGCCCTTGAGATGCCTGCCTCCTCTTATGGGCTTCCGATCTCTGGATAGCCAGCTTGCGGTTGCAGTCCTCCACCACGCGACTCTTATTGACAAGGGCCGCATAGTTCCGAATCTCAGCGGGGCCATCGATGCTAGGATGTCACCAAACCTCCTTCAGACTTCATGCACTTCCAGTGCTCATCGGGGTTTCGCTGATATAGCGTGGAGAACTTACACAGCTCCTCAAACTTCGCTGTGTACTCAGCAACGCTCATACCTCCCTGGTAGAGCCTCAGGAACTCCATCTCCTTTGCGTTCCTCATCGACATCGGGAAATACTTCTCGTAGAAAGTCGCCTTGAAGACGCCCCAAGTGATTTCCCTTTGGTCACTTTCCATCAAGCTCTTCGCTCCCTTCCACCAGAATTCGGCATCCGCCTTCAGTATATAGGTAGCAAAGGCCACCTTTTGGGTCTCCGAGCAAGTCAGCACTGAGTAGATCTTCTCGATCTCTTTAATCCACTCATCAGCTTCCTCAGGGTTGAAGGCCCCCTTGAAACTGGGCGGGTTAGCCTTGCGGAACTCCGCGAACTTCTGATATTCCGTACTTGCCCCATTTCCGCCGACGGACTCTTCTGACCTCCGATTTAGCTGATCCATCATGTGTTCAGCCGTAGCTTGAGCTTGCATGGCATTCGCCATCCGCTGAAAGGTCCTCATGAAATCAGCGATGTTCGTGGTTGTCGCTGGGCTCAGGCGGTGCGTCATGCGAGTTGCCATTAGTTCCTGAACACACCAAAACAAAAATATCGAGTTGATCAGGCCCAATATCAAGCATAAGCATGGCAGCAACTAAAGGCAATCTCACATGACGGTCATGCATTCTAAGTCCTACATCCTATCATACAGACAGGATTCTTAGCACGACTTAACATAGCGCACGTAGAATTATGCTTGGAAGCATAGTCAGTCCAATCCTCAAGCTTTAACAGGATGAACTGCTCTGATACCATAATGTAACACCCTAATAAATCCATATTACGCTTAAGTCGTATTACGGCGTTTTATTAGTTGTTACTTATGCTCGTGGAACACTAAACTTTACTTGAAATTAAATTACGCGAAAAATACAGTAAAAATTTTTTTTTGAAATATGTCGTTGCGTTGGAAAAATAAAGCCTTGCGCGAGAAGATAGCAATAAACGAGCGTATCGCAGAGATTTCGATATAAATGGAAGGAACATGAGATAAATCACAAAGTCATACATTCAAATTATAACATCAACTACATAATATACTTAATCTCACAATATCCAACGAATACATATAAAGGCAACTCATGGACATGCCATGGCCCCAAATATCAAAGGTACACAAGTCTGATGAGATACGATACTAAATGAAATACAAGAGTTAGGGAGCACAAATCAAAATGAGCCCTCGTAGACATATGCTGTCTTCTCTGCCCCTTCCATGCCCTTGCATCGAACTCAGGTCCTCGAATGTCGAGTCCTCCATGCTGCTCGGCCTCGGGAACGCGCGAGTGCGAATGATGCGGGTGCTCGCTGATCACCTCTATACGACGGACGCGACGGCCGGGAACATAGCTGCCCACCGAGGAATGGGCCTCGGAGGGATCCTCCTCAGACGCGACAGGCCGATACTCGGGGAGTGGCGGCGAAGCTGCTACGGCTCTAGGGGTGGCCGTCGAACTCACATCGACCACGGGAACCTCTGGCGGCGGCACAGGCTCGGCTATGGGTAGACCGGGAGACATAGGCTCCATCTCAATCTCGGGCAATGGCTCACGGAAAATCCCAAGGACCCAATGGCTGTCCAAGGCGTGACGAAGATACGTCCATGGGGGCTGGCGGAATCTCTGGCTCCTCTTGTTCAAAAACTCGACCCGGATAGAAGTAGGTGCGAACTACCGTGGTGGTCGTGGCCACGATAGCGTGGGCGTCCTCATCATAAGCCCACTCATGGCGGGGAGGCTCCATGCTCCACGTCACGTGAGGCTCCATGAGTATCCGTGACGAGACGGAAAACAACTAGGATGAGAAATAAGATTTCTCAAGAGACTCGACCCTGACACACCGGTGTCATCGTCATCGTCCCAGCCACTTTGGTTTTTAAACGAAAACTGTGGGCATGCTATAGGTTCAATTATTTGATTTTCGAAAACGTTACTATCCGAAGTGGATCCCATTTTTAGTACTTATCCTCGTTGTATTAACATCATCATGGCATGCATGAAAGCTCATACGACTAGTCATAACAGGCATAAACAGATTGAGAGTTATGTTCTTTACTTGGGTTGGACCGAAGTCCCTTTCTTTCCTTAACTTGACTTATCTTAAGTCCTTTCTTTCCACCCACTAAACATAAGTGGTAATGAGCTCATACCGTGGCCGTCGCCACCATATAACTTCGGTACTTACACTAGCTGGGTCATGCCATGCCTCATGTAAGCCCTATCCCCTATACTCACACTAGCTGGGTCATGCCATGCCTCATGTGAGTCGTGGGTGAGGGGAGACTTAACTTAGGTCACCTTCCCTTTTGAAGGATCACACTTTATCAAATCTCTTCTTATTAACTTATGATGCAAAATGTTTCTAAGTCCACAGTTTCTACAAAATTTCGGCAGCATAACGGCTATACCGCAGCTTCCCAAAATTTTGCCAGACAGAATACCAGTATCACAGCATCATATCATAATATCATATCATCATCATCATACCATCATCATCATATCATATCATCATTATCATACCATCATCATCATATCATATCATCATTATCATGGCATCATAATCACATCATCATCACATCATGCTTGCAACCTAAACATAAGCATATTCTCAAACAAAGTCTTATGAGCTTAGCTTAGTAAATTAGGTGCAAGCTTTTACATTGGCTTTCATTTTATTGATTTCTTCTTCTCACTTATTCTAACTTGACTTACATGATTTTCATATTTTAAATTTGGAAGATTTATGTTTTAGGTTTCGCAATATAGTTTGATTAAAATCTTATGAACTTAATCTAGTACACTAACTACATTTACATTCGGTTTTTCGTTTTATTTGCTTCTTTTGTTAAGGATTAGGCAAGCTTGGTATTTTATTCCATCTAGTCTTCATTAAGTAAATTATGAAGTTTCATTACTTTGAGCTAAGGTCTTTTACCTTTTTAAGTCATTTATGCAAAGTCTTACTTAAGGTTAAGTTTTGACAGTATTACTTTCACCCTAAGCAGTAACTTTAAAAATTCACCATAAATTGGTATTTTATCATTTTAATGTGAAATTTTATATGCTTTTAGGGTTCTGAGTCTAGTTTTTAATAAAACAAGTCCCACTCAAAAATTCATTTTCTAACTCCCGTTATGCATATTTTATTCTGATTTGTTCAGTTTCCAAGTTCACTCCCGGTACAGTGGATTGTCACTTCTCATTATAATTGTTCAGAAGGAATCTGAGAAAACTGTTTTAGGTATTTGTTCCTCTATGTCTTAGCTTTCATTTAAACTTGGTCTCACTCAAAAATCACTTTTGTAGCTCGAGTTATACACATTTTAGTGTAGACTGCCCAGACAGAAACCGATCCGAGAACAGTCCACTTTGAAAAATCATATCTCACTCATTTTAACTCCGAATTTTATATATTTTATATGTATGGAAAGCTCTCTGAGTCTATTTTCATATAAAATTGGTTCCACTAATTTCTGAGTTTTCTGGAAAAAGTTATACCGTTCGGTTTCCAGGCTGTCAGAAAATCCAGATTTCACGTTTTTGCTTTTTCTCATGTTTTCTCCAAAACACTCAACCTCACTTTCAAGAAACCATTCTCAAGTTATAAAACACTCATATACCATGAAAGATTAGTGAAAAACTATCATGTTGGAGTTCAAAAATAATGGATTCAGCCATGCATCACACCAAACCGAAAACATGTTTTTAACAAACCACCATGCAAGCAACAACATCTCATTTTATGACAAGAATGGCTATGATGCCCAAATCAATCCTTAAAACCACCTAGCTATGGAGAGCATAGGAGTTCTAAAGCTTGAAAAACAAGAGAGGAAAAGGGTTTAGAGTCACTACCAAGAAGCTTTCTTTGAGGGAACTTGTGATGGCAAAGATGGTGGTGGTGGTGGTGGTGCTCCTCTTGGATCTTGAAAGAGGCTTGATATGTGAGGGTCTTTGATTCTCCAAGAGCAAGAAATGGTGGCTCTTGAAGAGTTTGTGAGTGGGATGAGGAGAGGAAAGGATGAGAGAAGTGGGAGAATTCTAGAGAGAAGTTGGAGAGTTTAGAGAGAAGGAGGAGAATTTGAAATTGAAGAGAGAGAGAAGAGAGCTTTGTGTGTGTGTTTGGGAGAGGAGTGAAAGAATGAAATGAGGGGGAAAGAAAGGTGGGCTGATGGCGCACAAAGGGGAGGGAAAGAGTGATGTGACTTTGCTTCTTACAACAAGCAAGAGAGTGGAAAAACCTTGGGGTAAAAGGGTGAGTTGTTTTTCCTTGAGTCTTGGAGGCATTCTAATGCCCATTTTAAGCTTTTCTCTAGGGGTTAAAGGGGAGTACCCTTCTTAGGATTTGGTTGCTTGTCTAAGACTCATCCAAGTGTCAAGATCTAATGGTGGATGACAAGGATCCTAGTCTTGGCTTTTGATCTAATGGTGTAGGATTAAAGAGTTTGAATGAAGGGTGAGATGTTGCTCCTCCTTGGTAGGTCTTTCTAGGGCATATGCATGGAAGAACCTTTATCTCTAAATGTTATTAGAATTATTTAAATGTAGTTTAACTTAATTGGCTTAATTACCCATGAGTTAACTCTTGTCAATTACACCTTTTTTGATGTCTTGCATTACGGTTAAGCATATGCTTAATTTGGGGTTTAATTTTTCAAGAGTTGCCTTAATCATTATAAACTTAATTAGCAAGGTTAAATTGTCTTACTTTTGTTTTGGCACCTTCGAGTAATTAAGGATTAGATGATTAAGGTTTTATTAAAACGCTTAGGACATTATGATTAAATTGTTGGCTAGACTTAATTTACTAAGCTCTTGCTCTCGGGATTAATCGATTAGTTCTCAATTAATCGCTAATCCCTCTAATTAGCCGGAAACACCGAGCTAATTAGCTTAGGTAGAAATGGGGATGTTACAATGACAACACATAACCATATCATGAACCCAACAACACCAATGTTCACTAATCACCAAGGGTGACTTTTAGCTTATTCAAGTTACAAAGTTTTAAACTTTTACTAATAACATACCAAGGTTTTGCCTTAAACATTATTAAAGTTGTCATTCTTTATAAAGTAGTCATAAAGTCTTATTCTTTATGAAAGTAAGTGCCTTTGACATTAAGCTCTTATCTTAAGATTGGATCTTTATGAAATAATGATACAAGTTACTAGCTTTTTGAATAAAAAGTCTTGTTCTTTATAAAAGTTAACACCTTTTTGCATTATTTTGGTTCAAAGTCTAAACTTTATGAATGAAATGTTATAAAACAACATTTTTATAACTTAAAGATCTTATTCTTGAATAAAGTTTGAAACTTTGTGAAAGGTCTTTTCTTTAAGGTTTGATTTCTAAAGCCTAAAGTGACAAGATATCATTTTTCTAACTCAAAAAGTTTAAACTTTCACATGTATTCTTGTCTTCAAAACAAAACAAAATAAAACTTTATGGAAGCTTAAAAGTTGCGCCACTTTGAAGGAATCAAGAAGCAAACTTTTTAAAGTTTAAAGCTTTTAAAAAGTTCATCGTCTTATCAAATCATGGAAACATAGAAAGGTGAAGCTTTTCTAATCATTCACTCATCATAAAGAGAAAGGAACAACTTTAAGCAAGAGAACAATAAGAACATATGTTTCCAAAAGGGGAAACTTAAGAACACATGAAGAACATCAAGAACATATTTTTCCAAAAATGAAAACTTTGGCTCTTGAAGAGCATGAAGGATCTTCTCAAGCTTTCACTTAGAAATCTTGGTCATGAAAGAACCAAGCTCCAAGCTTTCTTGAGTAAACAAAATGAAAAAGATGGAGATCACTACCTTTCTTGAAGATGGCGCAAAAACAAGAGAAATGGAAGAAGAAGATGATGGCTCCTCTTGATGATGAAGGTGGCGGTTTTGTAAGAACGAAGGAGAGGCTCTTGAAATCTTATGGAAATGGAGGTTGTAATGTTTTGGTCTAGTCTCCAAAGACCAAAAGATGTGATCTTTGAAGGGCTTAGTGAGGAAGGTTTGGTTATGGAGGTGGAGAATGATGAAGAAGATGAAGAAGAAGAAGAAGGAATGTAGAGAAAGGTTGGAGAGTTTGAGAACTTTAGAGAGAGAATGAGAAGTTGAAAATGAAGTGAATGTGTGTGTGTGTGTGCAAGAAAGTGGCCGAAACTTTTAGTAGGGTGGGGGAGATATTTTTGCTTCATTTTGTGTTAATTAAGGTTTAAGGAGACAAATTGGATGATGGGGAAACAAAGTATGGTCAAACTCTTACATAAAGCACTCTTGTCTAATGCTTTATGCTTTTATGACATCACTCTTTACTTTATTGTCTAGTTGACTAAATTTGAATTTAATCAAGTGATTAAGTGCTCATACAACTTAATTAAGGTGATTAAGCAAGGATTAGTGATTAACACACAAGAACATGATTAACAAAAAATTTAGCGATTAAGCTTCATTAACCTTAATTAAACCCGATTAGGCTAATTAAGGGTGATTAGTGCTTAAGTAAGCTATAAGGGCTCTGACTTGCTTAATTAGAGATTATCTAATCTCGATTAAGCATTCTCTTGACTTTTCTCATCCGAGTCAACCCCTTAATTAAGCCCTAATCTCAAAATTTCTCATTAAGTGCCTAATTACTCAGGGTTTCTAAGATAATTTAGCATGACATGATTGGAAGCAAGTCATAATCCTTAAGGAATTAGTTTCTTTTTGTCCTTTAAGTATTTTTGCAATTGATTGGAAGCAACTCTTAATCCTTAAGGAATTGGTTTCTCTTTGACATTTAAGTTCTCTTGGCCATTGATTAGTAGCAATTCTTAAACATTAATGAACTGGTTTCTCATTGTCCTTCAATTTCTTTTGAGCAAAAGTTGAAAACAAATCTTAATCTGTAATGAATTTCCTTTTATTTGTCCTTTCAGTTCATTTTGTCATTGATTGGAAGCATGTCTTAATCCTTTAAGAATTAGTTTCACTTACACCTTGAAGTTCTTTTTGTCATTGATTGCGAGCAAGCCTTAGTTCATAATGATCTGGTTTTTCTTTGTCGTTTAAGTTCTTTTCGCCTTTGATTGGAAGCATGTCTTCATCCTTAAACACATGGTTTCTCTTTCTCCTTTAAGTTCTTTTGGCCATTAACTAGACATAAGTGTTAATCCTCAAGGAATTGGTTTCCTTGTGACCATTTAGTTCTTTCGCCATCAATTGGAAGTTAGTCTTAATTGTTAAGGAATTGGTTTCTCTTTGTCCTTTAACTTCCTTTTACCATGGATTGCGAGCAAGTGTTAATCCGTAACGAGTTGGCTTCCCTTTGTCTTTTAAGTGACTAGACACTAGTATGAATCATTAAGGAATTGATTTCCCTTTAACCATTAAGTTCTTTTGGCCATTGATTGGAAGCAAATCTTAATCCTTAAGTATTGGGTTTCTCTTTTTCCATTAAGTTATTTTGGCCATGGATTCAAAGAAATTCATAATCCTTATGGAATTAGCTTTTCTTTGTCCTTAATGTTCTTTTGGCCACTGATTGGAAGCAAGTCCTAATCCGTAATGAATTGGTTTCTCTTTGTCCTTTAGGTTCTTTTTGTCATTGATTCAAAGCAAGTCTTAATCCTTAACGAATTGGTTTCTCATTGTCATTTCAGTTCTTCTCACCATTGAATGGAAACAGGTTTTAATCCTTAAAGAATTGGTTTCTCTATGTCCTACAAGTTATTTTGGCCTTTGATTTTAACCAAGCCTTAATCCGCAATAAATTAGTTTCTCTTTGTCCTTTACATTCTTTTGGCCAAAGATTGGGAGCAAGTCTTAATCCTTAAAGAATTCATTTCTCTTGGTCCTTTAAGTTCTTTTTACCATTGATTGGAAGGAAGTCTTAATTATCAAGGAATTAGTTTCTCTTTGTCCTTTAAGCTTTTTTGGACATTTATTGGAACCAAGTCTTAATCCCTAAGGAATTAGTTCCTCTTTATCTTTTAAGTTCTTTTGGCTATTCATTGGAAGGAAGTCTTCATCCTTAAGGAATTGCTTTCTCTTTGTCTTTTAAGTTCTTTTTGCCTTTGTCCTTTAAGTTCTTTTTGCCATTGATTCGAAGCAAATCTTAATACTTACGGAATTGGTTTCTCATTGTCATTTATGTTCTATCCGCCATTGATTGGAAGTAAGTCTTAATCCTTAAAAAATTAGTTTCTCTATGTCCTATAAGTTCTTTTTGCCGTTGATCGGAAGCAAATCTTATTCCTTAATGATTTGGTTTCTCTTTGTTCTATCTATTATTTTGGCTAGTGATTTTAACCAAGTCTTAATCCATAATGAATTAATTTCTCTCTGTCCTTTATGTTCTTTTTCCGAAAGATTGGAAGCATGTCTTAATCCGAGGAATTAGTTTCTCTTTGTTCTTTAAGTTCTTTTGCCCATTCATTAGAAACAAGTCTTAATCCTTAAGGAATCAGTTTCTCTTGGTCCCTTAAGTTCCTTTTGACATTGTTTGCAACCAAGTCTGAATCATTGTGGAAGTGATTTCTCTTTGTCCATTAAGTTCTTTTGGCCATTGATTGGAAGCAAGTCTAAATTCTTAAGGAATTGGTTTCCTTTTGTCATTTATGTTCTTTTAGCCATGGAATTGAAGCTAGTATTAATCATTAAGGAATTGCGTTCTCTTTGTCTATTATGTTCTTTTTGCCATTGACTGGAAGCAAGTCATAATCCTTAAGAAATTAGTTTCTCTTTGTCCTTTAAGGTTTTTTTGCCATTGATTGTAGTCAAGTCTAAATTCTTAAGGAATTGGTTTCTCTTTGCCCTTTCAGTTCATTTTGCCATTGATTACAAGCAAGACTTAATCTTTGAGGAATTGGTTTCTCTTTGTCCTTTAAGTTCTTTTGGCCATTGATTGGAAGCAAGTCTTAATCCGTACTAAATTGGTTTCTCTTTCTCTTTTATGTTCTTTTTGCCATTGATTGGAAGTAAGTCATAATGCTTAAGCAATTGGTTTTTCTATGTCCTTTAAGTTTTCTGGCTATTGATTAGAAACAAGTCTTAAACCTTAAGGAATTAGTTTCTCTTTAACTTTTAAGCTCTCTTGGCCATTGATTAGTAGCAAGTCTTAATCATTAAGGAACTGGTTTCTCTTTGTCCTTCAATTTCTTTTGAGCAAAAGTTGGAAACAAGTATTAATCCATAATGAATTTGCTTTTATTTTCCCTTTCAATTCATTTTGTCATTGATTGGAAGCATGTCTTAATCCCTTAGGAATTGGTTTCTCTTACACCTGTAAATTCTTTTTGCCATTGATTGCGGGTAAGCCTAATTTCGTAACGAACTGGTTTCTCTTAGTCCTTTAAGTTTTTTTAACCCTCGATTGGAAGTAAATCTTAATACTTAAACAATTGGTCTCTCTTTCTCCATTTAGTTCTTTTGGCCATTAACCGGAAGTAAGCGTTAATCCTTAAGGAATTGGTTTTCCTTTGACATTTTAGTTCTTTTCGCCATCGATTGGAAGTTAGTCTTAATCCTTAAGGAATTAGTTTTTCTTTGTCCTTTAAGTTCTTTTTACCATGGATTATGTAACATCCCGATTTTCACCTAAGTTAATTAGCTCGGTATTCCCGACTAATTAGAGGGGTTAGCGATTAATTGAGAATTAATCGATTAATCTCGAGAGCAAGGGTTTAGTAAATTAAAGGCAAGTCAACAATTGAAATATAATGCATTAAAGGTTAAAATTAAGAACCTAATTGCCCAATCCTTATTAACCCATGATTTAGAACATAAAAATCAAGGTGACCTAACCTTATTAACTAAACGTATGTCAAAACACCACATCCTGATCACTCGAAAATTAATCCTCACACCCTCTTCACATAATTAATGAGGAAAAATTCTTTTCAATAAAAATGTGTTAAGGTATAATTGAACCAATCAAATTAATTAACATTTAGATAATTATAACAATTATAAAGATGTAGAAACTTCCCTTTAATTATTGTTTGAAAGTTTGGTCAATGCAAGAGTCATATCCAGCAATCTATTTGCCTTCTCATCATACACCCCTAGATCAAGAGTCTATGCTAGTAGTATTCCTTAAGTCAAGACAAGAAATGTACTCTCCTCCATCAAGATGGTGACACTTGGAGTGATCATAGCCATCCAAGTCAAATCCTAAGAGAGCTCATGCTTTTAACCACTTGAAAAACACTACATGGTCTTTACCCAAATTACCAAGACTCAAAGGAAACACAACTCTCTCTTTTGCCCCAAGGTTTTTCCACTCTCTTGCTTGTGTAAGAAGCAAAAATCACATCACACTCTCCCCCTCATTTTTGCGCCATTCAGCCTCTCCTCACTTCCCCTCACTTCATTTTTCATTTCCTCTCTGAAGACACAAAGCTCTCTCCTCTCTCCAAGACCCATTCCTATCTCTTGTTCTTCCAATCTTCATTGCTCTTCTTCTAACCTTCTTACTACTTCCTACCTCATCTCCATCACCACACTCACAATCCCTTCAAGGACTACCATTTTTGGTCCTTAGAGAAACAAGGCCACTCACACACAAGCCCCATTTTCAAGCTTTCAAGTAGGAAGGCTCTCTTCAACCTTCTCCTCATCCCAAATCCTTCAAGAAAGCTCTTTTGGTAGTGACTCTTACCTTTCTTCTCCATGTATTTTTCAAGCTCTAGAACCCCTAAGCTCTTCATAGCTAGGTGGTTTTGGGACTTGTTCAAGGTCTCATGACCATATTTTGCTTTGAGTTTTCTTGCCTTGTTAAATTTGTTGTCTTAAAATGAGATTTTATGGTATGATGGTTTTTATGTGTCTTGCTTTATTTTGTTTTAAAATACTGATTTGGTAACTAAAACTTTGAATATAATGGTGAGATAAAACATGAAAATGGTGATTTGAAGTGATATAACAATTTCTCTATAAGCGTGAAGTGAAAAACATAAAAGCTAGTTAAGCTGGATTTCTAACAGTCTGTAATACTTATAGTATAACTCATTCTACAAAACTCGAAATATAGTGAAACTAATTTTCTGTGAAACTAGACTCAAAGAGCTTTCCACACATAAAATATGTGAGATTTGGCCTTAAAAGGAGAGAGATATCAATTTTCAAAGCCTATTGTTCCCGGATGGGTTTCTGTTCGAGCAGTAGGTAATAAAATGTACATAACTCAAGTTATACAGAACATTTTTGAGTGGGACCAAGTTTTTTAGAAAGCTAAGACATAGAGGAACATTCCCATAAAACAGTTTTGGAAGATTCCTTGTGAAGAGTTCACAGTAATGTTTAAAAGTCACTGATCCGAGATGAACTTTCAAGTCTGAACAGTCAGAATAAAATGTGCATAACTTAAGCTACATAATGAATTTTTGAGTGGGGTTTCTTTTGTTTAAAAATAGACTCAGAGAAGTATAATCGTAAAAAAATTCGAAATAAAAGAGTAAAAGATGAAATTATGGTGAATTTTTAAAATTACTGCCCTACTATAAAAGTAAAAAAACTAGTAAAAGTTAAAGGTTAATGAGGAATAAGCTTTAAGACATTAAGACCCTTACATTAAGTATTAGAAAACCTTCATAATTCAACTTAAAAAGCATCAAAAGGATAATAGACAAAATTGGCCCTACGACTAATAAAAGAGGATACACAAGAGGCAACCTCAATTAAAAGCTTGCACCAAATTTACTAAGCTAAGCTCATAAAACTTTGCTTGAGAATGTGCCTATGTTTATGTGCAAGCATGATGTGATGATGATGATCATGATGATGATGATATGATATGATGCTTAATGATATGTGATATTGGTTTCTCTATTTGGCAAAATTTTGGGAAGCTTCGGTCTAGCCGTTATGCTGCCGAAATTTTGTAAAAATTGTAGACTTAGAAATATTTTGCATCATAAGCTTTAATAAGAAGAGATTTAATAAAGTGTGTTACCCTTCAAAAGGGAAGGTGACCTAATTTAAGTTCCCCTCACCCACGATTCACATGAGGCATGGCATGACCCAGCTAGTGTGAGTATAGGGGATAGGGCTTACATGAGGCATGGCATGACCCAGCTAGTGTGAGTACCGAAAATTTATGGTGGCGATGGCCACAGTATGAGCTCATTACCACTGATGTTTAGTGGGTGAAAAGAAAAAGAAAAAGACCTAAGATAGAGGTTATGTGAAGAAGAGAAAAGGACCTTGGTCCGACCCAAGTAAAAAATGAAACTCATAAGAAGTGCATGCATGATACAAATTGTCATATAAGTTCTTATGTATACCATGATGTTAGCATATGAGAAATACATACTTAAAATGGAATCCACTTCGGACATTGATATTTTCGAAAACCTAAGAATTGAATCTATTGAATGCTCACTGTTTTCATTTATAAAACTGAAGTGGCTGAGACGATGACGATGACATTTATGTGTCAGGCTCGAGTCCTACTGAGAAATCCCATTTCTCACTCTAGTTATTCTCCGCATTGTCACCAGATTTCGATGGCGCATCCAATGGAGTGGAGTGTAGATCCCCCACATAGTGAGCGGACGTATGACGTGGGATGCCAGACGAGGTTGATTTGGGCTTGTAGTTGCCGTAGCTCTGCATCTTCGTACATTCCTTTTTGTGACAAACGATGTCAAATTGAGTTTGTATTTAGTATATGGGGTCATGGCATGTCCACGAGCCTCCTTCGATGGAATGCTGATGAATATATATGTATATATAGTATGAACCCGTATGGATATAATGGTTAGCTATGTAATGCAATGTATTTGTGAATTACTATTTATTTCCCTTTCTACTGCTTTATGATAATTGGATATGTATCTTATACGACACGTTCTTTCTTCATCTACCTTCTCGTGCAAGGCTTTACTTTCCAAAGTGACGACGTATTTCCAAAAAAAAAATTTACCGTATTTTCCGCGTAATTTAATTTCAAGCAAAGTTTAGTTTTCCACGAGCATAAGTAACAACTAATAAAATGCTGTAATACGACTTAAGGGTAGTATGGATTTATTAGGGTATTGCAGATTACGAGCAAGTCTTAATTCATGATGAATTGGCTCCCCATTGTCTTTTAAGTTCTCTTTGCCATTGATTGGATGCTAATGTGAATCCTTAAGGAATTGATTTCTCTTTAGCCTTTTAGTTCTTTTGATCATTGATTGGAAGCAAGTCTTAATCCTTAAAGAATGGGTTTCTCTTTTTCCTTTAATTTATTTTGGCCATTGATTCAAAGAAATTCTTAATCCTTATGGAATTGGTTTCTCTTTGCCCTTAAAGTTCTTTTGGCCAATAATTGGAAGCAAGTGCTAATCCATAATGAATTGGTTTCTCTTTCTCCTTTAAGTTCTTTTTGCCATTGATTGGAAGCAAGTCTTTATCCTTAAGGAATTGGTCTCTCATTGTCATTTAAGTTCTTCTCACCATTGATTGGAAGCAAGTCTTACTCCTTAAGG
This sequence comes from Pterocarpus santalinus, assembly GCA_031439595.1. NCBI lineage: Eukaryota > Viridiplantae > Streptophyta > Magnoliopsida > Fabales > Fabaceae > Pterocarpus > Pterocarpus santalinus. Next base: position 31,188,488 of record CM062523.1, on the reverse strand, counting down.
AATTGATTTCTCTATGTCCTATAAGTTATTTTGGCCACTAATTTTAACCAAGTCTTAATCTACAATGAATTAGTTTCTCTTTGTCCTTTAAGTTCTTTTTGCCACTGATTGGAAGGAAGTCTTAATTATCAAGGAACTGGTTTCTCTTTGTCCTTTAAGCTCTTTTGGCCATTGATTGGAAGCAAGTCTTAATCCGAACTAAATTGGTTTCTCTTTCTCTTTTATGTTCTTTTTGCCATTGATTGCAAGCAAGTTTTAATCATTACGGAATTGGTTTATCTTTGTCCTTTAAATTGTTTTGGCCATTGATAGGAACCAAGTCTTATTCCTTAAAGAATTGGTTTCTCTTTGTCTATTATGATACCTTACCAAACAAAATACTATGCTTAAATCATAATAAATTATCTGATAAGTGATTACGTATAATACTGGTTTAATTCCAATTTCTGTATTAGTATTAATTACTCACATAAAAATGCTCAATCGCATAGCAAAATTTTCTGCGTGACGGCGGAATAGATGTTAGATAATCGGTAAATACTGTAAATAATGTAATATTGCTAAAAATACAATAAAGACCGAACTACTGCAAAAGGCATCATCAATATATACATACATATATATATATATAATTTTAAAGTTTGTCAAAATGATACAGGGTAACACAATGAAGCCGCTAATACAAAACAAAATGGCCAGTTTCTATGAACAGTACCCTAAGCGGTCTGCATAGGACATTGCATGTACATTCCTAACATCTACCTATCCACCTATGACCCAGATTACCAAAAGAGGGTCATTCTGTACATCTACCCATACTACAGCATGCACGCTATCTAACCAGAATCTGATGAAAGGAACCCATTGGCCATGGCAGCGTCCACTGGAGGGTGTCCGACACTGGGAGCAGAGGATGATGAAGAAGAACTCGCCGCCTCGGACGGATCCTCCTTCGAGATCGAGGCTGACGACATCAGCTGCGGTGGCGAAGTAGGAAGGGGCATGGGAACTGGAGCTGTTGGTGCTGCTGGTGGTGGCGGTGGAAATGGATGGGCCATGTAGAGGGGTATGGCAATGTATGGGACAGCAAGATCAAAGAGAGGGTGCATGAGCGGGACGACGAAATCTCGCTGGAAAAAGAAGTATAGGCGGAACTGACATTGGCCGGATATATATACAGAATCTAAAAATGGGTCAAGGTGTATATGTAGCTCAAGGAACTCAATGAATAGCACCCCAGTCGCTGCATGCTCCATGGTCTGAGAATGACGCGAAACATACAATGGGGTGAGAAATGAATATTTCTCAATAGAAATTCCTAGCTTCTATACAACTATCATCGCTGTCATTCCCAGTTGTTTCGGTCGTGCAATATTTTTCAAATAGTACGATAATATGATAATATTCAACTTAAATACTTGTTTGAAAAACATACACCGAAACAAATTCAATTTTAGTTAACAGATATACTAATGTACTCAAACAATAATCATGGTGGACAATAGCATGTTAAGAATAATAAATAGGGATCTAGAACAATCAATAGAGAAATATTATACTATACATATGCATGTACAATCAGAAGTTGCATCTTATTCTTGGAGGCTTTCGCCTATTAGAACTTATTTCCATCCTTGGTCCCCTGGGAGTCATTGGCCATATACTCCTGGGTAATAGTCCGCTTTTCAGGACCGAGCTCGTTCCTATACAGGATGGCTGTGTTTACTTTCCCTGACCTTCGCACTGATATATTCCCCTTAATTTATTCCAAGGCTGGCCCAAGTGATATGGAATCCTTTATAATATCATGAAATGAATGCACATCTAGCTCGATTCCTTAAGTATAATGTATTCAAGCTATCATAAATTTTCACAACATATGAACTTCTTACCGAAATTTCGGCAGCATAACGGATCAAATCCACTTCTCCATGGATAGTGCCAGACAACCAGTACATTTGTACAACTTGTAATTTCAGTATAGACCAGCAAATATATATATATATACATTTATAGCATCAATCAACAATTTCAAATTAAGCATCAATAGAGTTTCAGTTTATCCCCCTCTGTTCTGCCCGAATTTGGTATGCCCCACTTCTCATTCGATTCAACTCATTTAAATCTGAAATTTGGATATTTCATAGCCTCATATGTCTGGATTCTAACCCTTTTGATCCCATCTCATTTTGATGTGTATAATTCTAGATACAAATAATTTACCTCAGACTGCCCTGTTCTTAGCCAGAATTGGGTTCTTATAAGTAAAAATTCACTAAAAATAGAAAACTAGATGAATTCATACAAAATTTACATCAAATTAAATCTATCAGAATAAAATTTCAAATGAATTAAGTTTCATGTCATTTGCATAAGTATATTTTGACTTATGAGTCCCGAAACATGGCTCTACTAAACTATCCTGGTTCAGGTCGGTTTAGACTTAACCCAACTTCCTTGGTGCACTAGGAGCAAATGGCTATGAATTTGGTTCTAAAATTTTTATGGGATATTCCTTTATATGTTACCTTTCAAAAAAACTTGGGTTCACTCAATTTGAAGTTGTATAGGGTGAGTTATACCCTTCTCAACTTACACTGCTTGGATAGGAATCCAGATTTCTAGGTTAAACTTCAAAAATTCATAACTAATTCTATACTAATCCAATGGCCTTATATGATATATTTATAGAAAGCCCTAGATGTTTAGTTTCATATAAAAATGGTGTCATTAAATTTAAATGGCGGTAGGCAGAGCCGTACACTCCGCCGTACGGACCGCTGAGGAAAACCCTAACAGCTTCTAGATTTGACTTCCTCCTTCAAGCTATTTGCCCTCAATTCCAATTTTAATCATAACATACATGCAAAACCAGTCATAAAACATCATCATCACTTTACAAACATCCATATCTCAGATTATGCATGCTCACTATGCAACCCCAAATCAGAGAAAACAAGAGGAGAAGTAGGATTTCCTACCTTGTCTTATGCAATTTGTGTTGATTTTGTGTCTTTGATGGTGGTGACTTGGGATAAGACTTGAAGATGGATGAGAATGGAGTGGAAATGAAAGTAAAGAGGAGAGAAAGAGAAGAGCTTCAGCAGCTGGTAGGGTGGCCGAAATTGGATGACGAGAAAAGGAGAAAAAGGTGAAGATATTGGGAGATTGCTTGGTTTTGATTGGTGGATCCAATTTGGTCATAAAATCTGGTTTAACTTCCCATCATCAAAGGCTGTCAAGGCGCCACTTGAGGGAGCTATTTGGCTAAATCTTAGCCGTTGATTCTAGGGCACTCATAGAAAAATTCTACTGGTCTGGTTCCGATTGTTTGAAATACCGAAATCTTACCGATTTCCCTTAAATCGGTAAACTGGCTTGAAAATTTTCTGTGGGGTTTTCTATGCTCCTAATCTAATTCCATCAAGCCTAATCCATCTAAATCACACTTAATTGGCTTTAAGTAAATGTCTAATCAGATTCTGATTAAACTCACTTATTCGATAAAACCGAACAACTCAGTTGTTAATGATAAAATTTTTCGAACGTTACATCTATTAAGTTCAATTGTCCATTGAGTGGAAGCAAGTCTTAATCATTAACAAGTTGTTTTTCCTTTGTCATTTAAGTTCTTTTGGCCTTTGATGCGAAGTGAGTCTTAATCCTTAAACAATTCCCTTCTATTTTTCCTTTAAGTTCTTTTTGCCAATGATTGGATGCAAGTCTTTATTATTAAGGAATTGGTTTCTCTTTGCCCTTTAAGTTCTTTTTGCCATTGATTCAAAGCAAGTCTTGATCCTTAAGGAATTTGTTTCTTTTGTCTTTCAAGGTCATTCGGCCAATGAGTGAAAGCAAGTCTTAATCCTTAACGAACTGTTTTCTTTGTCATTTAAGTTCTTTTGGTCATTAATTGGAAGCAAGTGTTGATGATTTAGGAATTGCCTTCTCTTTGTCCTTTAAGTTCTTTCTGCAATTGATTGGAAGCAAGTCTTAGTCATTAAGGAATTTGTTTCTCTTTATCTTTTGAGTTTTTTTTGGCCATCAATTGGAAACAAGTCTTAATCCTTAAGGAATGGGTTTCTCTTTGTCCTTTAAGTTCTTTTCGCTATTGATTTGAAGAAAGTCTTAATCCCTATGGAATTAGTTTGTCTTTGTCTTTTAAGTTCTTTTGGCCACTAATCAGAAGCTAGTCCTAATACATGATGAATTACTTTCGCTTTCTACTTGAAGTTCTTTTTGCCATTGATTCTGAGCAAGTCGTAATCCTTCAGGAACTGGTTTCTCTTTGTCTTTCAAGTTCTTTTGGCCATTGACTGGAAGAAAGTCTTAATCCTTAAGGAATTGGTTTCTTTTTGATCTTAAAGTTCTTTTTGCCATTAATTGCGAGCAAGTCTTAATTCGTAATGAATTGGTTTCTCTTTGTTTTTTAAGTTCCTTTTGCCATTGATTAGAAGCAAGTATGAATCATTAAGAAATTAGTTTCTCATTGACCTAAGTTCTTTTGGCTAATGATTGGAAGCAAGTCTTAATCTTTAATGAATGGGTTTCTCTTTTTCCTTTAAGTTCTTTTGGCCATTGATTAGAAGCAACTCCAAATCTGTAATGAATTGGTTTCTCTTTGTCCTTTAAGTTCATTTTGCCATTGATTCACAGCAAATCTTAATCCTTAATGAATTCGTTTCTCTATGTCCTATAAGTTCTTATTGCCATTGATTGGAAGCAAGTCTTAATCATTAAGGAATTGGCTTCTCTTTGTCTTTTATGTTGTTTTTGCCATTGATTGGAAGCAAGTCCTAATACTTAAGGAATTGGTTTCTCTTTGACCTTTAAGTTCATTTTGCCATTGATTACAAGCAAGTCTTAATCCTTAAGGAATTGGTTTCTTTATAACCTTTTAGTTTTTTTTGCCATTAATTGGAAGTAAGTCCTAATCCTTAAGGAACTGGTTTCTCTTTGTCTATTAAACTCATTTTGCCATTGATTACAAGGAAGTCTTAATTATTAAGGAACTGGTTTCTCTTTGTCTCTTAAGTTCATTTTGCCATTGCTTATAAGCAAGTCTTAATACTTAAGGAATTGGTTTCTCTTTATCCTTTATGTTTTTTTGTCATTGATTGGAAGCATATCTTAATCCTTAACAAATTGATTTCTTACTCCCCTAAGTTCTTTTTGCCATTGATTGGGAGCAAATCTTAATCCTTCAGGAGGAATTGATTTCTCTTTGCCCTTTAAGTTTTTTTTGCCATTAATTGGAATCAAGTCTTAATCGTTAAGGAATTGGTTTGTCTCCTTCATTTAAATTCTTTTCGGCATTAACTGTAGGCAAGTATTAATCCTTCAGGATTTGGTTTCTCTTTGTCCTTTCAGTTCTTTTTACCACTGATTGCGAGCAAGTCTTAATCCGTATCGAATTAGTTTCTCTTTGTTTAAGTTTTTTTCTCCATTGATTGGAAGTAAGCCTTAGTCCTTAAGGAATTAGTTTCTCTTTTACCTTTTAGTTGTTTTGGCCATCGACTAGAAGTTCATTTTAATCCTTAAGGAATTAGTTTCCCTTTGTCATTTAAGTTTTTTTGCCTTTCATTAGAAGCAAGTTTTAATTCTTAAGGCATTGGTTTCTCTTTATCCTTGAAGTTTATTTTGCCATTGATTGGAAGGAAGTCTTAATCATTATGGAATTGGTTTATCTTTATCCTTTAAATTCTTTTGGCCATTGATTGGAAGCAAGCCTTTTTCTTTAAGAAATTGGTTTCTCTTTGTCTTTTCAGTTCTTTTTGTCATTTATTGGCAGCAAGTTTTAATCCTTAAGGCATTGGTTTCTCCTTATCTTTGAAGTTCTTTTGCCAATGATTTCAAGCAAGTCTTGATCTTTATGGAATTGGTTTTTCTTTGTCCTTTAATTTCTTTTAGCCACTGACTGGAAGCAAGTCCTAATCCATAATGAATTGGTTTCTCTTTGTCTTTTATGTTCTTTTTGCCATTAATTAGAAGCAAGTCTTACTCCTTAAGGAATTGGTGTCAGTTTGTCATTTAAGTTCTTTTGCCCATTGATTGGAAGCAAGTATTAATCCTTAAGGAATTTGTTTCTCTTTGCCCTTTAAGTTCTTTTTGCCATTGATTGGAAGTAAGTCTTAATCGTTAAGGAATTGATTTATCTTTGTCCTTTAAATTCTTTTTGTCATTAACTGGAACCAAGTCTTAATCCTTAAGGAATTAGCTTCTAATTGTCTTCTAAGTTCATTTGACCATTGAATGGAAGCTGTAACTCCCCAATAAACCCATACTACGCTTAAGTCGTATTACGGTGTTTTATTAATTGTTACTTATACTTATGGAAAACTAAACTTCATTTATAAATTAAGTTATGTGGAAAATACGGTAAATTTTTTTTCGAAATATATATACGTCATCGTTTCGTAGCGTTTTGGAAAGTAAAACATTGAGCGAGAAGATAGAAAGGTAAATAAATAGTAATTCACAAATACATTACATTACATAGCTAATCATTACATCCATATGGGTTTATTATATATATACTAGATACTAAATACAAACTTAAATTGACATAGTTCGTCACAAAAAGGAATGTATGAAGGTGCAGCACTATGGCAACTACAAGTCCAAATCAGTATTGTCTAGCATCCCTTATCATACCTCCGCTCACAGTGTGGTGGATCCATACTCCACTCCACCGGATGCGCTATCAAATTCTGGTGATGACACAGAAAAATAACTAGAGTGAGAAATTAGATTTCTCAGTAGGACTCGAACCCAACACTAAAGTGTCATCGTCACATCCCAACCACTACAGTTTTATAAATGAAAACAATGAGCATTCATAAGGTCCAATTCTAAGGTTTTCAAAAACATAAATATTTGAAGTGGATTCAATTTTAAGTACGTATTCTCATTATAATAACAACATCATGGTATACATAAAAGCTTATATGACAATTCATAAAATGCATGAACATCTTGAGTTTCATTCTTTACTTGGATCGGACTGAAGTCCCTTTCTTTTCTTAACTTGACTTACTCTTAAGTCTTTTTCATTTCACCCACTAAATATAAATGGTAATGAGCTCATATCGTGGCCGTCGCTCCCATAACTTTTTGGTACTTACACTAGCTAGGTCATGCCATACCTCATGTACGCCCTATCCCCTATACTCACACTAGCTAGGTCGATGCTATGTCTCATGTAAGTCATGGGTGAAGGAAGCTTCTTATTATTGGTCACCTTCCCTTTTGAAGGGTCATACCCTTAGTTCAATCTCTTCTTATTAAGGCTTATGATGTAAAACTATTCTAAGTCCACAATTTCTGTGGAATTTCGCAGCATAACGGCTAAACCGAAGCTTTCCAATATTTTGCCAAATAGAGAATCTAATGTCACATATCATTAAGCATTATATCATGTTCATATCATCATCATATTTATCATATCAGCCTCATATCATTATCATATCATCATCATATCATTGTCATCATATTGACACATAGAGGCATACATAACACACAAAGTCTTATGAGCTCAGCATAGTAAATTTGGTACAAGCTTTAATTAAATTAGCCTTTTGTGTTGTTTCTTGTATTAGGCATAGGGCCAATTTCATCTATTATTCTTTTTGGAGCTTTTAAGTTGACTTAAGAAGGTTTCCAATATCTTACTGTCAGGGTCTTAATGTCTTCAAACTTATTTCTCATTAACCTTTAAAACTTAACCATAACTAGTTATACTTTTATAGTAGGGCAGTAACTTCAAAAATTCACCATAATTTCATCTTTTAATCTTTAGACTTAAATTTTGGTATCTTTATACTTCTTTGAGTCTATTTTTAAACAAAATAAACACCACTCAAAAATTCGTTTTGTAACTTGAGATATGCATGTTTTAATCTGACTGTTTAGCTTTTAAGTTTATTCTCGGTACAGTGACTTGTAAACTTACTGGGAGTTCCTCACAAAGAATCTGCCAAAACTATTGGATGCGGATGTTCCTCTATGTCTTAGCTTTCTAAAAAACTTAGTCCTACTCAAAAATGTTCTGTATAGCTTGAGTTATTAAGATTTTATTACATACTGCCTGAACAGAAACATATCTAGGGACAGCACATTTTGAAAATTCATATCTCTCTCATTTTAAGGCCAAAACTTACATATTTTATATGTATAAAAATCTGTATGAGTTTATTTTCATTTAAAATTAGTTTTGTTGCATTTGGAATTATATTGAAAGAATTATTAGTCTCACCATATAGACTGCCAGAATTTTTCAGCTTCAATAGTTTTGGTTTTAATGAGTTTTCTTGTAAAAATATTAAGTCTTTTCCTCAAGTGATCACTTTCCTCTTGCAAACCACTTTTAATATTTGAGATCTTGATATAAACTCAATGTTTTAAATTCTAAAAATTTGGTTCAACAACAATAGACATACCAACCGAAAATGTCGTGCCAAAGAGAATGACACAACACATGAAAACTCATCATATCAACAAGCATGGCCATGAGGCCTTGGAACAAGTCCTAGAACCACCTAGCTATGGAGAGCTTAGGAGTTCAAGGGCTTAAAGAACACATAAGAGATGAGGGTTAGAGTCACTACCTTAAGAGTTTCTTGGAGAGCTTGAAGGGAAGATAAATGTTGGAGGTGGCCTTCCTCCTCTTGAGCTTGCAAATGAGGCTAAATGGGAGTTTGTTTTGCTCTACCAAAGACCAAAGAATGTGATCCTTGATAAGCTAGTGAGGGTGGTGATAGAAGATGAGGGTGATGGTGGTGGAAAAGTGACAAGAACAAGAAGAAGAGTAGGAAGAACAAGGAGAGGTGGAGAGAAGTGGGAGCTATTATGTCTAAAAGAGAGAATGGAAGTTTACAAAATGAGAGTGAATGAGGGGGCTGATTAGTGTCTCACATCAAGGCCAAGAAGTAGGTGAGTTTTGCTTCTTTTACAAGCAAGAAGGCTAGGAACCTTGGGGTAAAAGGGTTAGTTATGTTTTCTTTGAGTCTTGGTACTTGCTATGGACCATTTTGTATTTTCTCAAGTGGTTAAAGGCAAGGGCCCCTCTTGGGATTGGCTTAATTGAATAGGATCACTCCATGTGGCATAATCCTAATGAAGGAAAGTACTTCTCTTGTCTTGACTAAAGAGATACTACTACCATAGACCCTTGATCTTAGAGTGCATGATGGGAAGGCAAATTGATGGTTGGATTTGCCCTTGTCTTGGCTGAAATTTTTGTGCAACCACTAGGAGGAAATTTTGAATTTTCAAAGTTATTAAAATTATCTAAGTTGTTAATTAATTTGATTAGTTTAATTACTCTTTAATCGATTTCGGTTAATTATATTTTTAAGACATTTTTCGTCTAAGAATTGATCTAACGAATTATGTAATTAGCGTGTAAGAATTAATCTATCTTAATTGATTAAGGTAAAACAATTGTCTTGTACTTAATTAACAAGATTGGATTAGCTTAATTATAATTCTAAGTTACGAATTAATGAGGTTCGAATAATTAGGTTTCAATTAAAATGTTTAATGTGTTATAATTCAATTATTGACTTGACTCAATTTACTAACCTTTTGCTCATCGAGATTAGCCGATTAATCCTTAATTAATCGTTAACCTCTCCAATTAGCTAGGATCATTAAACTAATTAGCATAGACAAAATTGGGGATGTTATAGAAGTAAGTCTTAATCCTTAATGAATTATTTTCTCTTTGTCATTTAAGTTTTTTTAGTCATTGATTAGAAGTAAGTCTTGATCCTTTAGGAATTGCCTTCTCTTTGCCCTCTAGGTTCTTTTTGCTATTGATTGGAAGCAAGTCTTAATCATTAAGGAATTGGTTTTTCTTTGTCCTTTAAGTTCCTTAGGCCATTAATTGGAAGCAAGTCTTAATCCTTAAGGAATGAGTTTCTCTTTGTCCTTTAAGTTCTTTTGGCCATTGATTCGAAGAAAGTCTTCATCTTGATGGAATTGTTTTGTCTTTGTACTTCAAGTTCTTTTGGCCATAGATTAGAAGCAAGTCCTAATACAAGATGAATTTCTTTCTCTTTGTACTTTAAGTTCTTTTTGGCATTAATTCTAGTAAGTCTTAATCTTTCAGGAATTGGTTTCTCTTTATCTTTCAAATTTTTTTGGCCATTGACTAGGAGAAAAGTCTTAATCCTTAGGGAATTGGTTTCACTTTGCCCTTAAAGTTCCTTTTGCCATTGATTATGAGCAAGTTTTAATCCATAACAAATTGGTTTCTCTTTCTCTTTTAAGTTCCTTTTGCCATTCACTGGAAGCAAGTGTGAATCATTAAGGAATTGGTTTTTCATTGACTTTTAAGTTCTTTTGGCCATTGATTGGAAGCAAGTCTTAATCCTTAATGAATTGGTTCCTCTTTGTCCTTTAAATTATTTTGGCTATTGATTTTAACCAAGTCTCAATCCATAATGAATTAGTTTCTCTTTATCCTTTAAGTTCTTTTAGCCAAAGATTGGAAGCAAATCTTAATCCTTAAGGAATTGGTCTGTCTTTGTCCTTTAAGTTCTTTTGCCCATTGATTGGAAGCAAGTCTTAATATTTAAGGAATTAGTTTCTCTTTGTTTTTTAAGTTCCTTTGGCCATAGATTGGAAGCAAGTCTTAATCATTAATGAATTGATTTCTCCTTGCCCTTTAAGTTCTTTTGGCTAATGATTGGAAGCAAGTCTTAATCCTTAAGGAATTGGTTTCTCTTTGTCTTTCATGTTCTTTTGGCCAATGATTGAAAGCAAGTCTTAATCCTTAAGGAATTGGTTTTTCCTTACCCTTTAAGTTCTTTTGGCCATTGATTGGAAGCAAGTCTTATTCTTCAAGGAATTGGTTTCTATTTACATTTTCAGTTTATTTGGCTATTGATTGGAAGCAAGTCTTAATCTTTAACGAATTGTTTTCTTGTTGTCATTTAAGTTCTTTTGGCCATTGATGGGAAGCTAGTCTTAATCCTTAAGGAATTCCCATCTATTTGTCGCTTAAGTTCTTTTTGACAATGATTTGAAGTAAGCCTTAATCCATATGGAATTGGTTTCTCCTTGTCCTCTAAGTTCTTTTAGTCACAGACTGGAAGCAAGTTTTAATCCGTAATGAATTGATTTCTCTTTGTCCTTTAAGTTTTTTTTGCCATTAATTGGAAGCAAGTCTTAATCCTGAAGGAATTGGTCTATGTTGGTTATTTAAGTTATTTTGGCCATTGATTGGAAGGAAGTTTTAATCCTTAAGTAATTTTTTTTTCTTTGTCCTTTAAGTACTTTTTGCTACTGATTGGAAGCAAGTCTTAATCATTAAGGAATTGGTTTATCTTTGTCCTTCAAATTCTTTTAGCCGCTGATTGGAAGCAAGTCTTAATTCTTAAAGAATTCCTTTCTCTTTTTCCTTTTAGTTCTTCTTGCCAATTATTGGAAGCAAGTCTTAATCATTAAGGAATTGGATTCTCTTTGTCCTTTAAGTTCTTTTGGCCATTGATTGGAAGCAACTCTTAATCCTTAAGGAATTAGTTTTTCTTTGTCTTTTATGTTCATTTGGCAATTCATTCGAAAAAAGTCTTAATCCTTATGGAATTGGTTTCCCTTTGCCCTTTAAGTTCTTTTGGCCACTGATTGTAAGCAAGTCCTAATCCGTAATGAGTTGGTTTCTCTTTGTCCTGTAAGATCTTTTTCCCATTGATTGGAAGTAAGCCTTAATCCTTAATGAATTGGTCTCTATTTGTCATTTAAGTTCTTTTGGCCATTCATTGGAAGCAAGTCTTAATCGTTGAGGAATTTTTTTATCTTTGCCCTTTAAATTCATTTCGCCATTGACTGAAAGCAAGCCTTAATTTTTAAAGAATTGGATTCTCATTGTTTTTTAAGTTCTTTTGGCTATTGAGTGGAACCAAGTTTTAATCCTTCAAGAATTGTTTTCTCTTTGTCATTTAGGTCCCTTTGGCCATTGATTGGAAGCAAGTCTTAATCCCATAAGAATTGTCTTCTCTTTGTCCTTTAAGTTCTTTTCGCCATTGATTAAATCAAGTCTTAATCATTAAGGAATTGGTTTCTCTTTGTCCTTTAAGTTCTTTTGGCCATTGATTGGAAGCAATTCTTAATCCTTCATGAATAGGTTTCTCATTCTCCTTTAAGTTCTTTTGGCCATTGATTCGATGAAAGTCTTAATCTCTATGGGATTGGTTTGTCATTGTCCTTTATGTTCTTTTGGCCTCTGATTGGAAGCAAACCCTAATACGTGATGATTTGGTTTCTCTTTGCCCTTTAAGTTCTTTTCGCTAATGATTCGAAGCAAGTCTCTAACCTTCAAGGATTGCTTTCTCTTTGTCTTTTAATTTCTTTTGGCCATTGATTGGAAGAAGTCTTAAACCTTAAGGAATTAGTTTCTCTTTGTCCTTAAAGTTCTTTTTGCCCTTGATTACAAACAAGTCTTAATTGTTAAGTAATTGGTTTATCTTTGTCCTTTAAATTTTTTTCACCTTTCGCTGGAAGCAAGTCTTTATCTTTAAGGAATTGCTTTCTCATTGTTTTTACAGTTCATTTGGCCGTTGAGTGGAAACAAGTCTTAATCCTTAACAAATTATTTCCTCTTTGTCGTTTAAGTTCTTTTGGTCATTGATTGGAAACAAGTCTTAATCCTTTAGGAATTGCCTTCTCTTTGACCTTTAAGATTTTTTGCCATTGATTGGAAGGAAGTTTTAATCGTTAAAGAATTGGTTTCTCTTTGTCCTTTAAGTTCTTTTGGCCATTGATTGGAAGAAAGTCTTAATCCTTATGGAATTGGTTTCTCTATCTCCTTTAAGTTCTTTTGGCCATTGATTCGAAGAAAGTCTTAATTCCTATGAAATTGGTTTGTCTTTGTCCGTTTAGCTCTTTTGGCCACTGATTGAAAGTAAGCCCTAATATATGATGTAATGGTTTACCTTTGTCCTTTAAGTTATTTTTGCGATTGGTTCTAAGCAAGTCTTAATCCTTAAGAAATTGGTTTCTCTTTATCTTTTATGTTCTTTTTGCCATTGATTGGAAGCAAGTCTTAATCTTTAAGGAATTGGTTTCTCTTTGACTTCTAAGTTCTTTTGGCCATTGATTTATTGCAAGTCTTCATCCTTAAGGAGCTGGTTTCTCTTCCACCTTTAATTTCTTTTAGCCACAGATTTGAAGCAAGTCTTAATCCTATAGGATTTGATTTCTCTTTGCCCTCTTAGTTTTTTTTGCCCCTGATGGTGAACAAGTCTTAATCCGTATCGAATTGGTTTCTCTTTATCCTTTAAGTTCTTTTCTCCATTAATTGGAAGTAAGTCATAACTCTCAAGGAATTGGTTTCTCTTTCTCACTTAAGTTCTTTTGGCCATTGATTGGAAGTAAGTCTTAATCCTTGAGGAATTGGTTTCTCTTTGTCATTTAAGTTCTTTTTGCCATTGATAGCGAGTATGCCTTAATCCATAATGAATTAGTTTCTCTTTGTTTTTTATGTTCTTTTTGCCTTTGATTGGAAATAAGTTTGAATTATTATGGAATCGATTTCTCTTTGACCTTTAAGTTCTTTTGGCCATTGATTGGAAGCAAGTCTAAACCTTAAGGAATGGGTTTCTCTTTGTCCTTTAATTTTCTTTGGGCATTGATTGGAACCAAGTCTTAATCCTTAAGGGATTGGTTTATCTTACTCCATTAAGTTCTATTTGTCATTGATCAAAAGCAACTTTTTATCCGTCAGGAATTGGTTTCATTTTGCCCTTTATGTTCTTTTTGTCAAGCCTTATTCTGTAGTGAATTGGTTTCTCTTTTTCCTTTAAGTTCTTTCGGCCATTGATTAGAAATAAGTCTTCATCCTTATGGAATTGGTTTCTCTTTGTCCGTTTAATTCTTTTGGCCATCGATTGGAAGTTTGTTTTAATCCTTGAGGAATTGGTTTCTTTTTGTCCTTTAAGATCTTTTTACCATTGATTGTGAGCAAGGCTTAATCGGTAATGGATTTGTTTCTCTTTGTCTTTTAAGGATTTTTTGCCATTGATTGGAAACCAGTCTAGATAATTAAGGAATTGATTTCACTATGACATTTAAGTTCATTTGACTAACGATTGGAAGCAAGTCTTAATCCCAAAGGAATGGGTTTCTCTTTGTCCTTTATGTGCTTTTGGCCATTGATTCGACGAAATTCTTAATACTAATGGAATTCATTTCCCTTTGTTATTTAAGTTCTTTTGGCCAATGATTGGAAGCAAATCTTAATCCTTAATCAATTTGTTTCTCTTTGTCCTTCAAGTTCTTTTGTTCATTGATTAGAAGCAGGTCTTAATCCTTAAGGAATGGGTTTCTCTTTGTCCTTTAAGTTCTTTTGGCCACTGATTGCAAGCAAGTCCTAACACATTATGAATTGCTTTCACTTTGTACTTTAAGTTCTTTTTGCCATTGATTCTAAGCATGTCTTAATCCTCCAGGAATTGGTTTCTCTTTGTCTTTCAAGTTCTTTTAGCCATTGACTGGAAGAAAGTCTTAATCATTAAGGAATTGATTTGTCTTTGTCCTTAAAGTTCTTTTTACCTTTGATTGTGAGCAAGTCTTAATCCATAATGAAATGGTTTCTCTTTATCTTTTAAGTTCCTTTTGCCATTGGTTGGAAGCAATTATGAATCATTAAGGAAATGGTTTTTCATTGACTGTTAAGTTCTTTTAGCCATCGATTGGAAGCAAGTTTTAATCCTTAAGGAAACGGTTTCTCTTTTTCCTTTAAGTTCTTTTGGCCATTGATTAGAAGTAGGTCCTAATCTATAATGAATTGGTTTCTCTTTGTCCTTTAAGTTCATTTTGCCATTCATTTGAAGCAAGTCTTAATCCTTAAGGAATTGGATTCTCATAGTCATTTAAGTTCTTTTCGCCAATGATTAGAAGCAAGTCTTAAACCTTAAGGAATTGGTTTCTCTATGTCCTATAAGTTCTTTTTGCCATTGATTGGAAGCAAGTCTTACTCCTTAATGGATTGGTTTCTCTTTGTCCTTTAAGTCATTTCGGCCATTGATTTTAACCAAGCCTTAATTCATAACAAATTAGTTTCTCTTTGTCCTTTAATTTCTTTGGCCCAAGTTTGGAAGCGAGTCTTAATCCTTATAGAATTGGCTTATCTTTGGCCTTTAAGTTCTTTTGGCTATGGATTAGAAGCAAGTCCTAATCTGAATTCAATTGGTTTCTCTTTGTCCTTTAAGTTCATTTTTTCTGTTGATTCGAAGCAACTCTTAATCCTAAAGGAATTGGCTTCCTATTGTCATTTAAGTTCTTTTCGCCATTAATTGGAAGCAAGTCTTAATCCTTACGGATGGTTTCTCTATGTCCTATAAGTTCTTTTTGGTAATGATTGAAAACAAGTCTTAATCCTTAATGAATTGGTTTCAGTTTGTCTTTTACATTATTTTGGCCAATGATTTTAACCAAGCCTTAACCCATAATGAATTAGTTTCTCTTTGTCCTTTAAGTTCTTTTTGCCAAAGATTGGAACCAAATCTTAATCCTTAAGGAAGTGGTCTCTCTTTGTCCTTTAAGTTCTTTTGCCTATTGATTAGAAGCAAGTCTTAATCTTTAAGGAATTGGTTTCTATTTGTCCTTTAAGTTCTTTTGGCCATTGGTTGCAAGCAAGCCTTAATCATTAAGGAATTGATTTTTCTTTGCCATTTAAGTTCTTTTTGCCAATGATTTAAAGCAAGTCTTAATCCTTATGGAATTTGTTTCTCTTTGTCCTTTAAGTTCTTTTAGCCACTGACTGGAAGTCAGTCCTAATCCATAATGAATTCGTTTCTCTTTTTCCTTTAAGCTCTTTTTGACATTAATTGGAAGTAACTCTTAATCGTTAAGAAATTGGTCTGTGTTTGTCATTTAAGTTCTTTTGGCCATTGATTAGAAGCAAGTCTTAATCCTTAAGTAATTTGTTTCTCTTTGTCCTTTAAGTTCTTTTTGCCATTGATCAGAAGCAAGTCCGAATCATTAAGGAATTTGTTTATCTTTGTCCTTCAAATTCTTTTCACCATTGATTAGAAGCAAGTCTTAATTCTTAAAGAATTCCTTTCTCTTTTTCCTTTAAGTTCTTCTTTCCAGTGATTGGAAGCAAGTGTTACTCATTCAGGAATTGGTATCTCTATGTCCTTTAAGTAAGTCCCTTTGGCCATTAATTGGATGCAACTCTTAATCCTTAAGGAATTAGTTTTTCTTTGTCTTTTATGTTCATTCGGCAATTCATTTGAAGAAAGTCTTAATCCTTATGGAATTAGTTTCCCTTTGCACTTTAAGTTCTTTTCACCACCGACTAGAAGCAAGTCCTAATCCATAATGAATTGGTCTCTCTTTGTTCTATAAGTTCTTTTTGCTTTGATTGACAGCAAGCCTTAATCCTTAATGAATTGGTCTCTATTTGTCATTTAAGTTCTTTTGGCCATTGCTTGGAAGCAAGTCTTAATCCTTAAGGAATTGTTTTATCTTTGTCCTTTAAATTCTTTTCGCCATTGACTGAAAGCAAGTATTAATCCTTAGGGAATTGGATTCTCATTATTTTTTAAGTTCTTTTGGCCATCGAGTGGAAGCAAGTTTTAATCCTTCACGAGTTGTTTTCTCTTTGTCATTTAAGTTCTTTTGGTCATTGATTGGAAGCAAGTCTTAGTCCCTTAAGAATTGCCTTCCCTTTGTCCGTTAAGTTCTTTTCGCCATTGATTGCAAGCAAGTTTTAATCATTAAGGAATTGGTTTCCCTTTGTCCTTTAAGTTCTTTTGGCCATTGATTGGAAGTAAGTCTTAATCCTTCATGAATGGGTTTCTCATTCTCCTTTAAGTTCTTTTGGCCATTGATTCGATAAAAGTCTTAATCCTTATGGAATTGGTTTGTCTTTGTCCTTTAAGTTCTTTTGGCCTCTGATTAGAACCAAATCCTTATACGTGATGAATTTGTTTCTCTTTGTCCTTTAAGTTCTTTTTACCATTGATTCAAAGCATGTCTCTAACCTTCAAGAATTGCTTTCTCTTTGTTTTTTAACTTCTTTTGGCCATTGATTGGTAGCAAGTCAAATCCTTATGAAATTGGTTTCTCTTTGTCCTTAAAGTTCTTTTTGCCGTTGATTGCAAGCTATTCTTAAATGTTAAGGAATTGGTTTATCTTTGCCTTTTAAATTTTTTTCACCTTTCACTGGAAGCAAGTCTTAATCTTTAAGGAATTGGTTTCTCATTGTTTTTTAATTTCATTTGGCCATTGAGTGAAAGTAAGTCTTAATCCTTAAGGAATTGTTTTCTCTTTGTCATTTAAGTTCTATTGGTAATTGATTGGAAGCAAGTCTTAATCCTTTAGGAATTGCCTTCTCTTTGTCCTTTAAGATTTTTTGCCATTGATTGGAAGAAAGTCTTAATCATTAAAAAATTGGTTTCCTTTTGTCCTTTAAGTTCTTTTGCCCATTGATTGGAAGGTAGTCTTAATCCTTAATGAATTGGTTTCTCTTTCTCCTTTAAGTTCTTTTGGCCATTGATTCGAAGAAAGTCTTAATTCCTGTTGAATTAGTTTGTCTTTGTCCTTTAAGTTCTTTTGGCCACTGATTGAAAGCAAGCCCTAATATGTGATGAATTGGTTTCCCTTTATCCTTTAAGTTCTTTTTGCGATTGATTCTAAGCAACTCTTAATTCTTAAGGAATTGATTTATTTTTGTCTTTTATGTTCATTTTGCCATTGATTAGAAGCATGTCTTAATCCCTAAGGAATTGATTTCTCTTTGACTTTTAAGTTTTTTTGGCCATTAATTTATAGCAAGTCTTAATCCTTAAGGAATTGGTTTTTCTTTGTCCTTTAATTTCTTTTGCGCACTGATTAGAAACAAGTCTTCATCCTTAAGGAACTGGTTTCTCTTGCACCTTTAATTTCTTTTAGCCATTGATTCGTAGCAAGTCTTAATCTTACAAGATTTGGTTTCTCTCTGTCCTTTAAGATTTTTTTTGCCCCTGATTGCGAACAAATCTTAATCTGTATCGAATTGGTTTCTATTTATCCTTTAAGTTCTTTTCTCCATTGATTGGAAGTAAGTCTTAATTCTCAAAGAATTGGTTTCTCTTTCTGATTTAAGTTCTTTTGGTCATTCATTGGAAGTATATCTTAATCCTTGAGGAATTAGTTTCTTTGTGTCATTTAAGTTCTTTTTGCTATTGATTGCTAGCAAGCCTTAATCCGTAATGAATTAGTTTCTCTTTGTCCTTTATTTTGTTTTTGCCATCGATTGGAAGCAAGTTTGAATCATTCTGGAATTGGTTTCTCTTTGACCTTTAAGTTCTTTTGGCAATTGATTGGAAGCAAGTCTAAATCCTTAAGGAATAGGTTTCTCTTTCTCCTTTAATTTCTTTTGGGCATTGATTAGAAACAAATCTTAATCCGTAATGAATTGGCTTCTATTTGTCCTTTTACTTCTTTTTGTCATTGATTAGAAGTAGGTCTTAATCCTTAAGGAATTGGTTTCTCTTACTCCATTAAGTTCTATTTGTCATTGATTAGAAGCAACTCTTTCTCCTTCATGAATTGGTTTCACTTTGACCTTTAAGTTCTTTTTACCATTTATTGCGAGCAAGTCTTATTCCATAATGAATTCATTTATCTTTTTCCTTTAAGTTCTTTTGGCCATTGATTGGAAGCAAGTCTTCATCCTTAAGGAATTGGCTTCTCTTTATACGTTAAATTTTTTTGGTCATCGACTAGAAGTTTATCTCAATCCTCAAGAAATTGGTTTCTCTTTGTCCTTTAAGATCTTTTTCCTATTGATTGCGAACAAGGCTTAATCCGTAATGGATTGGTTTCTCTTTGTCTTTTAAGGATTTTTTGCTATTGATTGGAAGCAAGTCTGAATAATTAAGGAATTTGTTTCTCTTTGACATTTAAGTTCTTTTGGCCATTGACTTGACAAAATTCTTAATACTTATGGAATTCATTTCTCTATGTCCTTTAAGATCTTTTGGCCATAAATTGGAAGCAAGTCTTAATCGTTATGGAATTGGTTTACCTTTGTCCTATAAATTCTTTTCGGCATTAACTGGAAGCAAGTCTTAATCTTTAACGAATTGGTTTCTCTTTGTCTTTTAAGTTCTTTTGGCCATTGATTGCAAGCAAGTCTTAATCATTAAGGAATTGGTTTCTCTTTGTACTTTAAGTTCTTTTGTCCATTGATTGGAAGCAAGTCTTAATCCTTAAGGAATGGGTTTCTCTTTGTCCTTTAAATTCTTTTGGCCACTGATTGGAAGCAAGTCCTTACACATGATGAATTGCTTTCCCTTTGTACTTTAAGTTCTTTTTGCCATTGATTCTAAGCAAGTCTTAATCCTCCAAGAATTGGTTTCTCTTTGTCTTTCAAGTTCTTTTGGCCATTGACTAGAAGAAGTCTTAATCCTTAAGGAATTGGTTTCTCTTTCTCCTTAAAGTTCTTTTTGCCATTGATTGCGAGCAAGTCTTAATCTGTAATGAATTGGTTTCTCTTTGTCTTTTAAGTTCCTTTTTCCATTGTTTGGAAGCAAGTGTGAATCATTAAGGAATTGGTTTGTCATTGACCTTCAAGATCTTTTAGCCATTGATTGGAAGCAAGTCCTAATATATAGCGAATTGGTTTCTCTTTGTCCTTTGTGTTCATTTTGCCATTCATTCGAAGCAAGTCTTAATCCTTAAGGAATTGGCTTCTTGCTATCATTTAAGTTCTTTTCGCCATTGATTGGAAGCAAGTCTTAACCCTTAAGGAATTGGTTTCTCTATATCTTATAAGTTCTTTTTGCCATTGATTAGAAGCAAGTCTTAATCCTTAATGAATTGGTTTCTCTTTGTCCTTTAAGTTATTTTGGCCATTGATTTTAAACAAGCCTTAATTCATAATGAATTAGTTTCTCTTTGTTCTTTAAGTTCTTTTGGCCAAAGTTTGGAAGCGAGTCTCAATCCTTATGGAATTGGCTTCTCTTTGTCCTTTAAGTTCTTCTGGCCATTAATTAGAAGCAAGTCCTAATCTGTAATGAATTTGTTTCTCTTTGTCCTTTAAGTTCATTTTTCCATTGATTCGAGGCAAGTCTTAATCATAAAGGAATTGGCTTCTTGTTGTTAGTTAAGTTCTTTTCGCTATTAATTTGAAACAAGTCTTAATCTTTATGGAATTGGTTTGTCTATGTCCTATAAGTTCTTTTTGCTACTGATTGGAAGCAAATCTTAATCCTTAATGACTTGGTTTATCTTTATCTTTTAAGTTATTTTGGCCAATGATTTTAACCAAGTCTTAATCCGTAATGAATTAATTTCTCTTTATCCTTTAAGTTCTTTTAGCCATAGATTGGAAGCAAATCTTAATCCTTAAGGAATTGGTATCTTTTTGTCCTTTCAGTTCTTTTGCCCATTGATTGGAAGCAGTTCTTAATCTTTAAGGAATTGGTTTCTCTTTGTCTTTTAAGTTCTTTTGGCCAATGATTGGAAACAAGTCTTAATCATTAAAGGATTGATTTCTCTTTGTCTTTTAAGTTCCTTTGGCCATAGATTCGAAGCAAGTCTTAAAAATTAACGAATTGGTTTCTCCTTGTCTTTTAAGTTCTTTTTGGCTAATAATTGGAAGCAAGTCCTAATTCGTAGTGAATTGGTTTCTCTTTGTCCTTTAACATCTTTTTGCAATTAATTGGAAGCAAGTCTTAATCTTAAGGAATTGGTTTATCTTTGTCCTTTAAATTCTTTTCAGCATTAACTAGAAGCAATTCTTAATCCTTAAGGAATTTGTTTCTCATTGTCTTCTAAGTTCATTTGGCCATTGAGCGGAAGCAAGTCTTAATCCTTAACGATTTGTTTTCTCTTTTCCATTTAAATTCTTTTGGTCATTGATTGGATGCAAGTCTTAATCCTTTAAGACTTTCCTTCTTTTTGTGCTTTTTCTTTTTCCAGTTGATTGTAAGCAAGTCTTAATCATTAAGGAACTGGTTTTTCTTTGCTTTTAAGTTCTTTTGGCCATTGATTCAAAGAAAGTCTTAATCCCTATGGAATTGGTTTGTCTTTATCCTTTAAGTTCTTTTGGCCACATATTCGAAGCAAGTCCTAATATGTAATGAATTTTTTCTCTTTGTCCTTTAAGTTCTTTTTTCCATTGATTCTCAGCAAGTCTTAATCCTTCAGGAATTGTTTTCCCTTTGTCTTTTAAGTTCATTTGGCCACTGATCGGAAGCAAGTCTTAGTCCTTAAGGAACTGGTTTCTCTTTGCCTTTTAAGTTCTTTTCGCCATTAATTGGAAGCAAGGCTTAATCCGTACTGAATTGGTTTCACTTGGTGCTTTAAGTTTTTTTTTACCATTGATTGGAAGCAATTCTGAATCCTTAAGAAATTGATTTCTCTTTGTCCTTTAAGTTCTTTTGGCTATTGAATCGAAAAAAGTCTTAATCCCTATGGAATTGGTTTGTCTTTGTCCTTAAAGTTCTTTTGGCCACTGATTGAAAGCAAGTCCTCATATCTGATGAATTGGTTTCCCCTTGTCCTTTAAGTTCTTTTTGCCATTGATACTAAGCTAGTCATAATCCTTAAGGAATTGGTTTTTCTTTGTTTGATAAGCTCTTTTGGCCATTGATTGGAAGCAAGTCTTAATCCGTATTGAATTGGTTTCTTTGTCTTTTATGTTCTTTTTTGTCATTGATTGGAAGCAAGTCTGAATTCTTAAGGGATTGGTTTCCCTTTGTCCTTTAAGTTTTTTTACCATTGATTACAAGCAAGTCTTTATCCTTAAGGAATGGGTTTCTCTTTGACTTTCAAGTTCTTTTGGCCATTTATTTATAGCAAGCCTTAATTCTTAAGGAATTACTTTCTCTTTGTCCTTTAATTTCTCTTGCGCATTGATTGGAAACAAGTCTTCATTCTTAAGGAACTGGTTTCTCTTGCACCTTTAATTTCTTTTAGCCATTAATTGGAAGCAAGTCTTAATCCTTTAGGATTTGGTTTCTCTCTATCCTCTAAGCTTCTTTTGCTCCTGATTGCGAACAAGTCTTAATCCATATAGAATTGGTTTCTTTTTATCCTTTAAGTTCTTTTTCTCCAGTTGATTGGAAGTAAGTCTTAATCCTTAAGGAATTGGTTTCTCTTTCTCTTTAAGTTCTTTTGGCCATTGATTGTAAGTAAGTCTTGATCCTTAAGGAATTGGTTTCTCTTTGACCTTTTAGTTCTTTTGGCCATCGATTGGAAGTTAGTTTTAATCCTTAATGAATTGGTTTCTCTTTGTCATTTAAGTTATTTTCGCCATTGATTGTAAACAAGTCTTAATCCGTAATGAATTAGTTTCCCTTTGTCTTTTATGTTCTTTTTGCCTTTGATTGGAAGCAAGTCTGAATCATTCTGGATTTGGTTTATCTTTAACCTTTAAGTTCTTTGGCTATTAATTGGAAGCAAGTCTTAATCCTTAAGAAATGGGGTTCTCTTTCTCCTTTAATTTCTTTTGGGCATTGATTGGAAACAACTCTTAATCCACAATGAATTGGCTTCTATTTGTCCCTTTTAGTTCTTTTTGTCAATGATTGGAAGCAAGTCTTAATCCTTAAGGAATTGGTTTCTCTTACTCCATTAAGTTCTATTTGCCATTGATTGGAAGCAAGCCTTTATCCTTCAAGAATTGGTTTCACTTTGCCCTTTAAGTGTTTTTTGCCATTGATTACGAGCAAGTCTTTTTTCGTAATGAATTAGTTTCTCTTTGTCTATTAAGTTCTTTTGGCCATTGATTGGAAATACATCTTGTAACATCCATCAAATTATTTTTATCGCTTTCCACCTAATTGATCGGATTTCAATCACGTAATCGAGGTTAATTAAAATTCAACTTAGGATTAATTTTTAGGATTAATTAATTAACAACTACTTGAGTGTTTCATAGGAATTCTCTTAAAGCTGATTCGAGTTCTGATCTCCAAGTTCGTTCATTTCTATTTGGTCGAGAGCCATTCATTTCTATTTGTGTTCCTGAGTTTGAGCTTAGGACCGACTTCCGATTTTTACAAGTTCTAGGTATAAGTTCCGACTTCCCGGTAAATAAGGTTAATGTACTGATTCCCGACTTCCGAGGTTGTGCCTGTCTTGGTTCCCGATTTCCATGGTCATGTTTATACTAGTTCTCTGAGATTGATTCTTGGTCGAGTTCCGAAGTTAGGGCTTACTGAGATGTGGAGTTCGGGAATTTCGGGTACGAGTTTGAGCATCTTAGTTTCCCAACTTCCCGGATTCGGGTACAAAGTTTCATATTCTGATCCCACTTCCGATTTCCGATGTTATGTCACAATCTTCAAAAGTTTGTGTTTCCTAAGTTTCGAGTTCCACATTACCAACTTCCGACTTCATCTAAGTTTCCGATAAAATCACATGATTCCCGATATCCGACTTTACTTCCAAATTTCAATGGAAATGAATCCGATCTCCAACTTATTCCCGATCTCCGAATTCAAGTTCCAAACAAACACAAGTTCCGATCTCATCATTTATTTCCAAATTTCAAATAAGATGGATGTGAGCCCGGACCTCCAAATTGATCTTGAAGTTCAAAAAAAAATAGACATGAGTTCCGACCTTAAGCAGGATGGAGACGAGTTCCGATTTAAGGCAAAAGGAAAACGAGATTCAATTTTTAGCCACAAAAGAGGGAGACATGGCCGAAAATTGGCCGCTAAGTATCATCCAATCAGAGTCCCCAACTCCAACTACTTCCTTAAAGCCTTAATAACATGTTCCTTCCTTCTTCCCTTCAGTTGATTGCACCTCCCTCTCCCTCTTATTCCAGCCTTCTTCTTCACTTCCCCTCTCAATCATCTCCATTAAACCTTCAAGCTTCACAAGATTCCATCAATCCAAACTTAAATTCAGCAAGATTACACCTAAAAGAGGTAGGATTCACTTCTGTCCTTAATTTCTCTAAACTATGATTGCATGAAAGTTCATTCTTCTTTATGTATTTGATGATATATTGGATATATATAATGGATTATAGTTGGATTAACATGAAATCTTGAGTTGGAATTAAGAATTAGAAGGAGAAAATTAGAAGAAGAGGAGATTTGAAATGCTGTCTAAGTGAGA
The DNA here is from genome assembly GCA_031439595.1 of Pterocarpus santalinus. Classification (NCBI taxonomy): domain Eukaryota; kingdom Viridiplantae; phylum Streptophyta; class Magnoliopsida; order Fabales; family Fabaceae; genus Pterocarpus; species Pterocarpus santalinus. The sequence continues at coordinate 31,164,419 of CM062523.1, read as the reverse complement.
AACCCACGGTAGTCCATATAGTGGAGTGTATGGCTCTGCCTACAGCTGGTTAAATCCGATGAGACTATTGAAACTAAATTTTCAGAGCTTTCCATACATAGATCATATAAGGTCATTGGATTAGTATTGAGAGAGATATAAATTTTTGAAGTTCAACCTAAGAATCAGGACTTTCATCCGGGTAGTGTGACTTGAGAAGGGTGTAACTCACTCTACACAACCCCAAATTGAGTGAAACAAACTTTGTTAGAAAGCTTACATGCAAGAGAATACTGTAAAATGAAATTCTGAGTTTGTTACGGCTCCATTTGCTCCCAGTAGTTCAAAGAATTTGTCCTATGTCGAAACCAAGCCAAAATAGGGCAGTTTAGGAAGGTCAAATCTCGGGGCTTATAACTCGAGCCCTACTAAGGCAAATGCAATGGATCTTTTTTCAAATGAAAGATTGTCCTGTTATCTTTAATATGAGACCAATTTCATATGACTTGAGCTAGTTTTCAATTTTTAGTGGATTCTTACTTTTAAGTGTGTAATCTTCACTAGCTATAGGGCAGGCTGGGATAAAATTTTATTTTCTTGAGCTATTCTTATCAAAATTAGATGACACTAAAGAGGTTAGAAAATAGACACATAAAGATTCAACATATCCAAAATTCAAGTCTAGATGAGTTAAAATGAACCTAAGGCTTAATTTCTAAAAACAGGCAGAGCTGAAGAATATGAGCAGGATTTCCAGAATTGAAGGATTTGGTACCTTAATGCATATACAAGTTCAATTAAAGTCTAAGAATTGCAAATTCCATGTTGGTGCTTGAAGATTGATGCATTATATTTGATCTCTTACTGTGACTGACTGTCTACTGAGACTGGCACTATTTATGGAGAACCGGACATGTTCCGTTATGCTGCCGAATTTTCGGTAGAATTGTAAAGAAGGTTATGAGCCTTTATATGTTACCAATATGTATGTGGAAATCATGTATACAAGGATATATAAAAGAAAGCGATGAAGCATATGTATGAGTACATTCAGCATGTCTATGCATGACTATGTATGAAAATTAAAGGATACGAATATAATAAATGTGGGTCCCTTCACCTGGAGGCAGTTGCACTTTGAATCCTTCCCCGTGAAGGCAATTAAAAGATATAATGAAGGCCCCATATTCCTAAGGAATGTGACATGGCGATCACGCTTTAACAGGGTATGACATGGCAATCATACTCTGGAATGTGGCATGATGATCCCACACCCTAAGGCATGTGACATGGCAATCACATTCCGATGGGGTATGACATGGCGATCATACTCTGGGATGTGGTAGGATAAATATATTCCTAAGGAGTGTGACATGGCAATCACACCCCAATGGAGTATGACATGGCGATAATACTCTGGAATATGTGTGACAAGTGAAGAAAGTAAACTAAGGGTATGACCCTTCAAAAGGGAAGGTGACCCAAAGTATGCTCCCCTCACCCACATGAGGCATGGCATGACCCAGCTAGTGTGAGTATAGGGGATAGGGCTTACATGAGGCATGGCATGACCCAGTTAGTGTAAGTACCGAGAGGTTATGGTGGCGACAAGTTAAGAGAAACTTATAGTACATTGGTGATGAACTTGTTTTATCTATTTATGCAGTGAGATTTATTCTAAATATGAGATATTGTCAAGGTGACCCAAGTGCATGAAATAAAATGAGTTCTGCTTCGGACAATATGTTTTCAAACTATAAAATTAGACAGTTTGTATCACATGTTCACTTTTTCATAATAAACCAAAGTAGCTGGGATAATAACAATGACACAGCATACGGTAGTTAAATGAATCCTACTGAGAATTTAAAAATTCTCACTCTTTTTTTTCGTGTTATCTCCAGATAGTTTAAAAGTTTCCGAAGAAAGCCTCCAAGGCGAAGGTGGCCGAAGGTTGCTGCTAGACAAGGTCCGATTAAACGATAGTAACTACTCCTAGGTGAGGTATTATGACTTAAGCATAGTACTGTATTTGGGAGGATGTTACACATCTTAATTCTTAAGAAATTGGTTTCTTTTTCTTTTTTAAGTTCATTTGCCCATTAATTGGAAATAAGTCTTAATCCTTAAGGAATTGGTTTCTCTTTGTCCTATTAGTTCTTTTGGCCATCGATAGGAAGTTTGTCTTAATCCTTGAGGAATTGGTTTCTCTTTGTTCTTTAAGATCTTTTTGCCATTGATTGCGCGCAGGGCTTATTCCCTAATGAATTGGTTTCTCGTTGTCTTTTGAGGATTTTTTGCCATTGATTGGAAGCAAGTCTAAAAAATTAAGGAACGGGTTTCTCTTTGACATTTAAGTTCTTCTGACCAATGACTAGAAGTAAGTCTTAATCCTCAAGGAATGGGTCTCTCTTTATCCCTTAAGTTCTTTTGGCCATTAATTCGAAGAAAGTCTTAATACTTATGAAATTAGTTTCTCCTTGTCCTTTAAGTTATCTTGGCCACTAATTGGAAGCAAGTCCTAATACATGATGAATTGGTTTCTCTTTGTCCTCTAAGTTCTTTTTGCGATTGATTCTAAGCAAGCCTTAATCCTTAAGGAATTGGTTTTTCTTTGTCATTTAAGTTCTTTTGGCCATTGAGTTGAAGCAAGTCTTAATCCTTAAGGTCTTGGTTTATCTTTGTCCTTTAAATTCTTTTCACCATTGATTGGAAACAAGTCTTAATCCTTAAGGAATTGGGTTCTCTTCATCCTTTAATTTCTTTTGGTCATTAATTTGAAGCGATTTTTAATCTATACTGAATTAGTTTCTCTTTGTCTTTTATGCTCCTTTTGCTATTAATTGGAAGCAAGCATTAATCCTTAAGGATTTAGTTTCTCTTTGTTCTTTAAGTTTTTCTAGTATTGATTGGAAGCAAATCTTAATCCATAAGGAAATGGTTTCTCTTTATGCTTTAAATTCTTTTGGCCATTGATTGGAAACAGGTCTTAATCCATAATGAATTATTTTCTTTTTGTCCTTTAAGTTCTTTTTGCCATTTATTCGAAGTAAGTCTTAATTCTTAAGGAATTTGTTTCTCTTTATCCTTTAATTTCTTTTGGGCACTGATTGGAAACAAGTCTTAAGTCATAATGAATTGGTTTCTTTTTGTCCTTTCAGTTCATTTTGTCATTGATTGGAAGCATATCTTAATCCTTAAGGAATTAGTTTCTCGTACTTCTTTAAGTTCTTTTTGCCATTGATTGGGAACAAATCTTAATCCTTCAGGAATTGGTTTCTCTTTATCCTTTAAGTTCTTCTTGCTATTGATTCATAATGAATTGGTGTCTCTTTCTCCTTTAAGTTCCTTTTTCCATTGATTCGAAGTATGTCTTAATCCTCAAGGAATTAGTTTCTCTTTGTCCCTTTAGTTCTTTTGTCCATCGATTAGAAGTTTGTCTTAATTATTATGGAATTGGTTTCTCTTTGTTTTTTAAGTTCTTTTTCCCATTAAATGGAGGCAAGTCTAAGTCCTTCTAGAATTCATTTCTTTTTGACCTTTAAGATCTTTTGGTCCTTGATCGGAAACAAGTCTTTATCCTTAATGAATGAGTTTCTCTTTGTCATTTAATTTCTTTTGGGCACTGATTGGAAACTCTTAATCCATAATGAATTGGCTTCTACTTGTCCTTTTAGTTCTTTTTGTTATTAATTGGAAGCAAGTCTTAATACTTAAGGAATTGGTTTCTTTTTGCCATTGATTGCGAGCAAGTCTTAATAAGTAATGAATTGTTTTCTCTTTATCCTTTAAGTTTTTTTGGCCATTGATTGGAAGTAAGTCTTAATCCTTAAGGAATTGATTTCTCTTGGTCCTTTTAATTCTTTCAGCCTTCGATAGGAAGTTTGTCTTAATTCTTAAGAAACTGATTTCTCTATGCCCTTAAAGTTCTTTTTGCCATTGATTGGAAGCAAGTCATAATCATTAAGAGATTAGTTTATCTTTATCCTTTAAATTCTTTTCGCCATTGGCCGGAAGCAAGTGTTTTCTCCTTCAGGAATTGATTGCTCATTGTTTTTGAAGTTCAATTGGTCATTGAATGGAAGCAAGTCTTAATCCTTAAGGAATTGGTTTCTCTTTGTCTTTTAAGTTTGTTTTGCCATTGATTTGAAGCAAGTTTTAATCCTTAAGGAATTGGTTTCTCTTTGACTTTTAAGCTATTTTGGCGACTGATTTGTAGCAAGTCTTAATCCTTAAGAAATTGGTTTCTCTTCGTCCTTGAATTTCTTTTGTGCACTGATTGGAAACAAGTCTTAATCTATAATGAATTGGATTCTATTTGTCGTTTTAATTCATTTTGTCATTAATTGGAAGCAAGTCTTAATCCTTCAAGAATTGGTTTTTCTTTGTCCTTTAAGTTCTTTTTGCCATCGATTGCAACCAAGTCTTAATCCTTAATGAATTGGTTTCTTTTTGTCCTTTAAGTTCTTTTGGCCATTGATTGGAAGGAAGTCTTAATCCCTAAGGAATTGATTTCTCTTTCTTCTTTAAGTTCTTTTGGCCATTGATTGCAAGCAAGTCTTAATCCTTAAGGGATTAGTTTCTCTTTGTCATTGAAGTTCTTTTTGCCATTGATTAGACGAAAGTCTTAATCGTTAAGGAATTGGTTCCTCTTTATCCTTTAAGTTCTTTTGGCCATTGATTGGAAGGAATTCTTAATTCCTAAGAAATTGTTTCTCTTTCTCCTTTACGTTCTTTTGGCCATTGATTGGAAACAAGTCTTAATCCTTAAAGAGTAGGTTTCTCTTTGTCCTTTAAGTTCTTTTGGCCATTAATTGGAAGCAAGTTCTAATCCGCAATGAATTAGTTTCTGTTTGTCATTTAAGTTTTTTTTGCCATTGATTGGTAGCAAATCTTAATCCTTAAGAAATTGGTTTCTTTTTTTCCTTTAGTTTGTTTTGGCCACTGATTGGAAATAAGGCCTAATCCTTAATGAATTTGTTTCCCTATGTCCTTGAAGTTCTTTTTGCCATTAATTAGAAGCAAGTCTTAAACAGAATTAGCTTCTATTTGTCTTTTTAGTTCTTTTGGCCATTGATTGGAAGCAAATCTTAATCCTTAAGGAATTGGCTTCTCTTTGTCCTTTAAGTTCTTTTGTCCAATGATTGGAAGCAAGTATTAATCCTTAAGGTATTGGTTTCTCTTTGTCCTTTAAATTCTTTTTGTCATTGATTAGATGTATGTCCTAATCATTAAGGAAGTGGTTTCTCTTTGTCCTTTATGTTCTTTTTGCCATTGATTAGAAAGTGTAACACCCTACTAATTTTATGTTATGCTTAAGTCATAACATGAAACTAGTCAGGTTGTGTTACTGTGTTGATACTTTACTTACCTTTCTTGTTTTTAATTTCCCTTTAAATCGTCTCTATTGACGAAACTAGCATCTTGTTATATTAAAAATGAAACAAAGCGAGAATAGCACCAAGATAAGTATAGTACAATAATGTCACTACAGATGTGTAAATATATATATATATATATATATATATATATATATATACATCAGAAGCCACTGGTTCAGTTTACGTACAAAGTTTTAAAGTAGAAACACATACGGGGCTGGTGTATCAAAAGACCATAATACCCTCATCTGCCTAAATACCCTGTGGTCCTCAAAGGACATTTCGTAATCTACTACTAACTCTACAGTCAAACTCATGACCCAAAGCTACATGCTGTCCAAAAGAGGGTCATACTGTACAACATCCCCTGCCGCTAAGCTACTCCGTCAGGTAGCCGTTAGCCATGCCAGGCTCGGCCGGAGTATAGTCTGCGCTAGGTCCCGAGGAGGAAGAGGACGATGAGCCGGTGGCCTCGGAGGGGTCACTCTCAGAACTCAACGGGATGTCGAGATCTGCCTGCGGTGGTGACTCAGGGGCAGGGTCAGCGGGTGGTGCGGGCGCAGGAGGTGCAGGATGTAGGTGCGCCATATGTAGAGGGATGGCAATATAAGGGGTAGCAGGGTCGAAGAGGGGATGGTGTAAAGGAACATCAAAGTTCCTGTCGCTGAAGAGATACAGACGAAAGTTGCACGAACCGGCTATGTACAAAGAGTCCAACTCCAGGTCATGGTGGAACTGAAGTGCAGGGATCTCAATAAAAAGGGTGGCTGTGGAGTCTATCGCCTAGATCTGAGAATGATGTGGGAGACACAAGACGGGGTGAGAATTTCAAGAAAATTCTCAGTAGGGTTCGGTTATCTACCGACTGACATCACATACATTCTCAGTTACCTCGGATTTTACTTAATTATTAAAATATGTGTTCAAACTAAAAAGTCCATTTTCATGAGTTTAAAAACATGTCTGGTCCGAGGTAAGGTTCGGTTTTACTTTAATTGGCATAAGAAACGAAATAGAGTACTAATACTAATGCATAGAATGCTAAATGAAATAAATAAACGAATAGCAGTGAGCAATTGTAGCAGACAATTGTAAACATCTTGATGTAACTACTCCATGTATTTATGCATTCATGTAATCATGTAGACTCATTCTTGAACTTTCTTTCATAGACTCTTTCATTACTTTCTATCATTTTCCATCTCTCTTGGTCCCCTGGGAGTTCTTGGCCATTTTAGACTCCTGGGTAATAGTCTGCTTATCAGGATCGAGCTCGTTCCTATATAGGAATGCTGGGTTTACTTTCCCCGATCTTCCCACCGATCTATTCCCATTAACTTTCTATCCGTGGCTGGCCCAAGTAGTATGGAACTTGCATAATAACATACTTCTTTTCATAACTTGCATGGCTTTCTTAAGAGTGTATATGTAATTCATAACTTGTACATGGGTTCCACCGAAACTTCGGCAGCATAACGGAATGTGTCCGCTTCCCCATGAATAGTGCCAGCCAATCAATACATTAATTTATCACAATGAACACAATTTCACATTTACATTCCAACATAGAACTCAAATCCAGATCAAATTCATTAAGGCAGAAATCCTGCCTCAGCATATTCAACCAACCCGGTTCTTGTAATTCATGCCACAATTTCATTTTAACTCATTTGGATCTCAAATTTGAGTATGTTACAGGGTTGTGTGTCTATTTTCTAACCTCTTTGGTCCCATCTAATTTCGGTATCTATAACTCAAGATATCTAAACTTTATCTCGGCCTGCCCATTGGCTAGCCAGAATCAGACAACTAAAAGTAAAAATTCGCTAAAAATCGAAAACTCACTCAAATCAGACGAAATTGGTCTCATATTAAATCTAACAGGACAACCTTTCATATACAAAAAGTTCCATTTCATTTGCCTTAGTAGGGCTCGAGTTACAAGCCCCGAAACTTAGCCTCTCTGAACTGCCCTGTGTTGGCCTGGTCTGGACATAGGATAATTTCTTCAAATCACTGGGAACAACTGAGTTGATAACAAACTTGGAATTTCTTTGGATATTGTTCTCCTATGTGTAAGCTTTCCAACAAAGTTAGTTTCACTCATTTTCATGTAGTATAGGTCGAGTTCTACCCTAAATAACCTAATCTGCCCAGAGCCAGAGTCAAAACCCTAGGTCGAGATTCAAAAATCCATATCTCCCTTAATTCTGATCCAAAATTCTTATATGATATGTCTATGGAAAGCCCTAGATGTCTAATTTCATCTAAAAATAGTTTCATTGGATTTGACCGATCGTAGGCAGCGCCGTATGCTCCGCCCTATGAACTGCCGTGGACTCTCCACCAAGACAGCACCCTCATCCATTTAGTTCTCTTAGTTTTCTCCTCTAATTCTACTTCTAACTCAAAATCTTCTATTAATCCAAGCATAATTACTTAATTCACACATCAATTAAGGTGAAAATGATTCAGCCCAGCCAGCCAAGTGCATGAATTTGATGCAAGAAATTAAAAACCCCTACCTTTGATTTAAGTGTTTTGTGCTGAGTTCTTGGAGATTGGGTGAACAAGGCTGGAACTTAGCTTGAGTTTTTGGGTGTGTGAGCAAGAGAGGAAGAGAGCTGAAGGAGAAGAGGAATGCAACGTGAATAATGGTCTGAATCAGAGGAGGAGGTGTGTTATATAAGCATGAGTGGGAGTTAACTTGGAAGGTTGTGATTGGTTGCCCTTTTTGTGTGGTAGAATCACTCTCCACGTCACCTAAAGTGGGAGTAGTTTCTAGCATATTCTGGAAACTAAATCGGAACTCGTACGCTCTATAAAGTCGGACCTCGTGAACCTTATGTATATGAAGTCGGAACTCAGAAAACACCCAGTCTAATTGAAACTTGAAAGCAGCGCCTGGTGTGAAGCCAAGCACTTAAGGTCGGAACTCGGGAATTATAAAATTTCTATCCCGGAACCCGAAAAAGATAGAAGTGAGAGCTACTAATGTTGGACTCAAGATCGGATCTCGTACCATTTGTGAATCATAATGTCGGAATTCGGAATACAGTCAGTTCATTTGAGCCTTAGAGACGAAGTTGGAAATCGAACATTTTACTCTTTGATCGATAAGATCGGAAGTCGTAAAGTGTGCTGAAGTTGAAAACGAACTCGTAAGTTGGAAGCATCAGTCACCTCATTTCAGCTCACGAAATCGGAAATCGGAATTCATACCGAGAAGGTCAAAATTTATACACGCTTACAAGGTCGGAAATCGTAAGCTTCAGTCATTAAATCGGAGAGCGTAAGCTGCATGCATGAGGTCGGAAATCTGAAGAAGTCCCTTGTAAGCCTTGAAACGAAGTCGGAAGTCGTAGCTAATATGGTGATTGGAAGCGGAATGTAAGGAAACTCGGAAATCGGAAATATCAACAATAGAAGGGATCGGAATTCGGAAATCGCGGATGTTACAGAAAGAATTCTTAATCCTTAAGAAATTGGTTTAACTTCGTCCTTTCAGTTCATTTTGCCATTGATTAGAAGCAAGTCTTATTCCTTAATGAATTGGTTTCTCTTTGTCCTTTATGTTACTTCGGCCATTGATTTTAAGCAAGTCTTCATCCATAATGAATTAGTTTCTCTTTGCCCTTTAAGTTGTTTTGTGCACTGATTAGAAGCAAGTCTTAATCCGTAACGAATTGATTTCTTTTTCTCATTTAAGTTATTTTGGCTATTAATTGGAAGCAAATCCTAATCCATAAGGAATTGGTTTCTGTTTGTCCTTTAAGCCATTTTCGCCCTAGATCGGAAGCGACTCTTAATCCTTAAGGAATTGGTTTATTTTTGTCCTTTAAGTTCTTCTGTCCAATGGTTGGAAGCATGTCCTAATCCTTAATGAATTGGCTTCTCTTTGTCCTGTAAGTTCCCTTGGCCACAGATTGCAAACAAGTCTTTATTTGCACTAAATTGGTTTCTATTTGTCGTTTATGTTCTTGTGGCTAAAGATTCGAAGCAAGTCTTAATTCTTAAGCAATTGATTTCTCTATGTCCTTTAAGTTCTTTTTGCCATTGATTGGAAGCAAGTCTTTATCCTTAATGAATTGGTTTCCCTTTATCCTTTAAGTTATTTTGGCCATTGATTTTAAGCAAGTCTTAATTTGTAATGAATTAATTTCTCGTTATCCTTTAAGTTCTTTTGGCCAAATATTGGAAGCAAGTGTTAATCCTTAAGGAATTGGTTTCTCTTCATTGATTGGAAGCAAGTTTTTATCTGCATTGAATTGGATTCTCTTTATCCTTTAAGTTATTTTTGTTGTTGATTAGAGGCAAGTCTTAATTCTTAAGGAATCGGTTTATCTTTGTCCTTTAAGTTATTTTCGCCGTAGATTCGAAGCAAGTCTTAATCCTTAAGGAATTGGTTTCTCTTTGTCCTTTAAGTTCTTTTGCCAATTGATTGGAATCAAATCTTTAACCCTTAAGTAATTGGTTTCTCTTTGTCTTTTAAGTTCTTTTTGCCACTAATTGGAAGCAAGTTTTTATCCTTAAGGAATTGGTTTCTTTTTGTCCTTTAATTTCTTTTTGTCATTGATTGGAAGCAAGTCTTAATCATTAAGGAATTGGTTTCTCTTTGTCCTTTAAGTTCTTTTGGTAATTGATTGGAAGCAACTCTTAATCCTTAAGGAATTGGTTTCTCTTTCTGCTTTAAGTTCTTTTTGCCATTGATTGCAAATAAGTCTTAATCATTAAGGAATTGGTTTCTCTTTGGCCTTTAAGTTCTTTTGGCCTTTGATTGGAAGCAAGCATTAATTCATAATGAATTTGCTTCTCTTTGTCCTTTAAGTTCTTTTTGGCAAAAGATTGGAAGCAAGTCTTAATCCTTAAGGAAGTCCAATATTGATCAATTAAACACAAAAGAAGTCCAATAGACTAAATATGAGGGTTAATCAATATATCAAAATGTTACTTACCAAATTCCCCCGTACTTAGCTTTTTGCATGTCCTTATGCAAAATCAAAACTAGTCTTTAAGGGTTCAAAGAAGAACATCAAGCACACCAACAAGTCCAAAATCCAATAACCGAAATACACAAGTCCTAAATGTTAAAGAAGAGCTATCATCATGTAAAAACACATTTTCCAATGGCTCATCAAGAACGTCAAGCTTAGAGGCAAAAAAGCCATACAAGGCATTACAAATCCTCAACAATCAAGAGATAGCTCTTTTCACTTCACACAAGCACAAGTAAGGCAAAACATTCAAAATGCATGCATTAAGCATGAAAGACGTGACAAGGAAGTGTATCAAGCACTCTAAACTCTTAAGTGCGGGGGCTCAATTGTTTCACTCGAATCGCCTCAATAGAATTTGCACTACTGTAAGCTTGCTTATGTTCTACTTCTCTACTACTCGAAAACACATACAAACAATAATGAAGAGGACTTTTTTTTTTCAAGGTTGTAATAGGGCTAAGGTAAAGGCAAGGAAATAATAAGGATATGCAAAGTAAAAACCAAAAAGAATAGAGAGAACATTGGTCATGGATTAAGGTCACAAGTGTAAAGGCCCTCCCTAAGACGTCGTGTAAAAACAACTCTCTTTTGATTCCCTTTTCCTTTTTTATATCAAAATTGCCCCAATTTATTCTTTATTTTTCTTCTTTCCCTTTTTTTCTTGGTTCTCTTTGTTCTTTATTTTTCTTTTCTCTTTCTTTTTTTATTTTGCTCTTCTTCTTCTTCTTCTTCTTCTTCTTCTTTTTGCCACTTTGCTAGCATTATGTTTCTTTTTTCTTTTTTTCAACTATCCTTTACACCCCCCTACACTTGAACGTTTGCACGTCCCGGGCAAAACTCCCACACTTGATTCAAAGCACAATACAAATAATTGACCAATGCACTCCCTATGCCCTAAGGTTAGGTAGAAAATGGTTTTTCACATTAGGCTTGTAATATGCTAAAAATCAAGGAATGGTCAATAAGGCTTAAAGGGGCTAAACAAAAGGGAAAATGAAAGGTAGGCGATAAGGCTAAGTAGCTAAAATGAAAGAAATGCCTCTATTATGTTAATGAATGCATACGAAAAATATAGCCTTAAAAAGAATTAAAGCAAGTTTTAGAGTGACAAAACCAATGAGGGAAAAACACATAAGAATAAAGAAAATCGCATGATATGAAACCATCCAAAACAAGGCTCAAAAGCTCACAAGGTTTATGCCTTACACACTTTGTCCAAGCAAACCAAGATGATTCACCAAACTTGCATCATGCAAGAAGGAAAAGACTAATGCAAACTTGTTGGGATCTTTTATCCATGAATGCCTAATGCCTAGGCTTAAGAAACTCTCAATTTCATCATTAGAAATAAGCAAACAAACAACTAAGGAGCAACTAAACAAAGATTACCATAACAATAGAACAACCATATGAAAACTAACAAAAACAAAATTTATTCAAACAACTAAAAAGCAACTAAACAAAGATTACCATAACAATAGAACTACCATATGAAAACTAACAAAAACAAAATTTATTCAAAAATAGAAAAAATACAAAAATATATAGGAAACTAAAAAGAAGGAAATGTGGTGAAATCTCCCTCATGGTATGCTTGAATTGATCTACGAACTCCCACCAAAGCTTGCATTTCTTGCCTCCACCAGGATCCCACAAGGTTATTTTGTTTTCCTGACCATTGTAACACCCCAATAGTTCCAATCTATTCTTAAATCATACTGTGGAATTACTAGTTGTTACTTTTACTCGCGGAATTAACATTATCTTTTTGAAACTACTTTAACAAAAAATAGGGGTCATTTTTTTTTTAACAATAACGAGTAAACTGTTTTGAAAACCAAGAGCCATGAGCACATCATGAATGCATATAATAAACAACGCTATCTCATACATACCGTATGAATAATAATAAACAGAGGCAACAAGAATAATAATAACTTAGATAATCATAACATTCATTCCACGACCATTCATAGCTAATATAATGCTAATAGTGTTACTAAAAGTCATACATATAGATAATAATGTGTCCGATACCTACTGTTAGTCCTACACATGAAACCTACTAGATACATGATAAAAGAAAATACATCAAAAATTCTTACAGCCAAAGCATGCCATACAGTAAAATGATAACTTTATAACTATAAGCAAAAGGGGCTATCTTCACGCTCGGCTCCGCATGCAATCACCACATCACTCGTTAAGCGGAAGGAAACCATTCCCGAATCCACCGGGAGTAACATCACCATGTCCCCCTCCTCTAGCATGCCCACACCCTGGAGGCACAGCACGAATATGAATGAACCTGTGACCGCGAGCCGGGGGTGGATTGTGATGAGGAAATGCTGAAGAAGAAGACAGGTCAGACGTCAAACATATCACAAATGGATAGGCGGGCTCAGATGGGCCAGTCTCCACATGATAGCTCAAGTGGGAAGGCCCCGAAGGGTCGAAATCCAAGGAAACGGTCGGAGTCAAATGGGTATCCGAGTCGGTCTCATCGTCAATGGGGTACCTCGGCAGCTAAAAGTAAGGATAGATGTCGTCCAAGGTAACCTCGCCAAATGGCTGATGTGGTAGGAAAAATGGGCTCTCCATAGGAGTCTGAAATGGACGGTCGTGGAAGATGTAGACCCTCATTGCTATGCTCGCAGACATCACTAAGGTGTTCAGCACTGGGTCAAAGCGCCAACGCCATACTAGAAACTCAATTAAGATCACCATTGTGCCCGACATCGACATCCTCTGAAGACGACATGGAAACGTAAGAGTGAGAAATATTAGATTTCTCAATAGGATCGCAACTAGACAAACACTGTGTCATCGTCATCGTCCTAGCCACTTCAGGTTTAATTATGAAAATAGTGGACAAATATAAGTTCAATTTTAATGATTTTGAAAACTTAAATCCCGAAGCGGGTTGCTTTTAAACTTAACATTATAATTGCATCATCATAACTAATCATACATACTAAAGCATAGAATAAACATTCATAATGCAAATGGACAATATAAACACATGCACAGACATGCATCATCATAGAGTTAACCATGGTTATACTTGACTTTACTTTCATTTTTAGCATGTGCTTAACATTCTTTACTTTCCCTTGAAATAGACTGCTTTTGGCCATGAGCTCATTCCGTGATCGTCGTCACGCAGTACTAAACCAAATTAGACTAAGCCGATATTGGTTACCCCTAAGTTGGAAGGTCCTTAATGTCACCCTTGCCTCCCTCATAGAGGTTCCTTGATTCTTTGTGGATCGTCCTCTCTCACTTCCCTTACCGAAGTGATTAAAGGGTCATGTCCCATTAATTCTTTTCTCATCATTATACTTTGCATGCATAGTTCTTCTTTGACAAAACACATGCAATGATATGACTAAGTCCATAATTTTGACGGAAGTCCGGCAACATAACGGCTAGATTGGAGCTTCCCCAAAATGCCAATCATCAACTGTCAACCAATAGTTCATCATATCATCACACTCATCATTCGATTATGAGACAAAGCTCAATCAAACTTGTCATTCATCATGCCGAATGGCATCATATATTCATACCCTAAAGGGGTTTATAGTTGCATTATTCTTTGTGAAAAATCTTATGAATCATCACATGATTTCTCGTGGTTACCCATGAGAGAATCATGTAGTTAAGATATATGTATGTGGTCTTTTAATTACTTAGTTCTCATAGGAAATTATTCTTGACTTGAGTTCATGTCTTATGGAATACTTGTTCAAATTAATTAAGTTAAGTGATTGCTTCCTTTCCTTGGATAGTGCACTTAGTCATTCCTAAGTTCATGGTATGCTCAAAGGGCCTAATCATACTTTTATTCTCAAGGAGTTCGAGATCCTTCTAATCCTTAGGTTATGACAATGCATAACCATATCATGAACCCAACAACACCATGTTCACTAAACACCAAGGGTGATTTTTAACTTAACCGAGTTACAAAGTTTCAAGCTTTTATCACTAACATTACAAGATCTTACCTTAAGTATTATGAAAGTTATCATTCTTTATATAGTAGTCATAAAATTTTATTCTTTATGAAAGTTGACACTTTTATTTACTCTAAGACCCTCAAGGTCTCAACTTTATGATTTAAAGTTGTCTTAAAGTTTAAAAGATTCCTACTGTATAAACTAGTATCATGAAACATTAGCTTTAGAGTTATAAAGTTTTGATCTTTACAAAAGTTAACACTTTTATGACTCAAAAATGCTATTTTTGCTTAAAGCTTGGAACTTTACTAATATATTCATCTCAAGATTCCACCTTTACAAGACTTAGTGTGGAAGCTTATAACTTTATGACTTAAAGGCACCTTCTTATTTAAAGTTGAAAACTTTATGAAAGGATTTACACCTAATAATCAATCTTTGAAACATAAAGTGACAAGACATCATTTTTCTAACTCAAAAAGGCTTATTATACTAAAATGCTTAAATTTTTACATGTAGCCTTGTCTTCAAAACAAAATAAAACAAAATAAGACTTTTATAAAGGCGCTAAACTTTCACCACTTTTTATGCATCAAGAAGCAAGCTTTTTAAAGCTTTAAGCTTTTAGGATGTTCATAGTCTTATCAAATCACGAAAAATATGTAAAGATGAAACTTTTCTAATCATAATCTCATCATAAGAAAAACAAACAACTTTAAGCAAGATACCATCAAGAAAATCAAGAATATTCAAGAATAACAACATGAACAAACTTTTCCAAAAGTAGAAACATCAAGAACACTTGAAGAAGAACAAGAACATATTTTACCAAAAGTAGCAACATCAAGAACACTTGAAGAAGAACGAGAACACATTTACCCAAAAATAGAAACTTTTGCTCATGAAGAGCATGAAAGTTTTTCTCAAGTTTTCATTCAAAGATCTTGGTCATGAGAAGAACGAAGCTTCAAGCTTTCTTGAGTAAACAAAATAAAAATATGAAGATCACTACCTTTCTTGAAGATGGCGCAAAAATAAGAGAAGAGGAAGAAGAAGATGATGGCTTCTCTTGATGATGATGGTGGCGATTTTGCATGAAGGAAGGAGAAGCTCTTGAGTTCTCGTGAAAATGATGGTGATAGTGTTTAGATCTTGTCTTCAAAGACCCAAAGATGAGGTCCTTAAACGGCTAAGTGAGAGGTTTTGGTGGTGGTGATGAAGAAAGGAAGAAGAATAAGATGAAGAAGATGAAGAAGTGATTAGAGAGAAGTTGGAGGATTTGGTTTCAAGAGAGAGAATGAGATAAGTGAAAATGAAATGGATGAGGGTGGGAGAGAGAGAAAGTGGCGTCCAACATAAAGGGAAGGAAGGAGATATTTTTGTGTTATTTTGTGTTAATTAAGGTTTAGGGAGACAAATTGGATGGGCAAACAAAGTGTAACATCCCCAAATTTTGTATAAGCTAATTAGCTTAGTGATCCTGGCTAATTAAAGAGGTTAACTATTAACTAAGGACTAATCGGCTAATATCGATGAGCAAGAGATTAGTAAATTGAATCAAGTCAATAATTGAATCATAACGCACTAAATGTTTTAATTAAAACCTAATTATTCGAACCTCATTAATTCGTAACTTAGAAATATAATTAAGTTAATCTAATCTTATTAATTAAGTACAAGACAATTGTTGTACCTTACCAATTGAGATAGATTAATTCTTACACCCTAATTACATAATTCATAAGAGCAATTCTTTTAGAGGAAAACGTTTTAAAAGTATAATTAGCCGAAATCAGTTAAAGAGCAATTTAACTAATCAAATTGATTAACAACTTAGGTAATTCTAATAGCTTTGAAGATTTAAAAATTTCTCCTAATTGATGCACCAAATTTTGGCCAAGGGCAAGAGCAAAATCCAACCATCCATTTGCCTTATCATCATGCACTCTTAGATCAAGAGCCTATATTAGTAGTATCTCTTTAGTCAAGATAAGAGAAGTACTTTCCTCCCTTAGGATTATGCCATTTGGAGTGATCTCATTCAATCAAGCCAATCTCAAGAGGGGTCCTTACTTTTGTCCACTTGAAAAAACACAAAATAGTCTATAGCACGCACTAAGACCCAAGGAAAACACAACCCACCCTTTTGCCCCAAGGTTCCTAGCTTTATTGCTTGAAAAAGAAGTTAAACTCACCTACTTCCTCTTGCTTGTTGGAGAAGCAAAACACATCAGCCCACTCCCACATTTCTTGCACTAAAACCAGCCCCTCTCACTCTCTCATTTGTGATTTTCATCCTCTCACTACAAGTCCAAGCTCCCACCTCTCTCTAAACTTTATCCTAGCTCTTTTTTCTTTAAACCTTTCTTATTCTTCTTCTCTCTTTCTCACCTTATTCAACCTTCTTTCCTTTCACCACCATTCTCACAAGCCCTTCAAGGACCACCCTCTTTGGTTCTTGAGGAAGCAAAACAAACACACTTAGCTCCATTGTCAAGCTCAAGAAGGAAGAGGCCATCTCTAACCATTTTCACTCTTCAAGCTTTCAAGAAACCCATTTGGTAGTGACTCTAACCCCTCTTGCTTCTATGTTTTTCAAGCTCTAGAACTCCTAAGCTTTCCGTAGCTAGGTGGTTTTAGGACTTGCTCTAAAGGCCTCATGGCCATGCTTTCATTATAAGAAGTTGTTTGTGATTTTTGCTCTTTTATTGGAAAATGACTTGTTGTGCATTTATTCTTATTTTGAACCAAACTTTTTAGAACTCAAAATATTGATTTTTCATCAAGATCTCAAAGTATAAAAGTGGTTTGGAAGAGAAAAGTGGTCACTTGAGGAAAAGACTTAATGTTTTTACAAGAAAACTCATTGAAACCAAAACGTTGAAGCTAGAAAATTATGGCAGACTGTATGGCACGACTAATAACTCTTTCAATATAACTCCAAATGGAAAAAAACTAATTTTAAATAAAAATAGACTCATAGAGCTTTTTATACGTATAGAATACGTGAAATTTGGCTTTAAAACGAGAGAGATATGAATTTTCAAAATCTGCTGTCCCCACATGTGTTTATGTTCGGGCAGTATGTAATAAAATCTTAATAACTCAAGTTATACAAAACATTTTTTAGTGAGACCAAGTTTTTTAGAAAGCTAAGACATAGAGGAACATTCCCATACAGTTTTGGCAGATTCCTTGTGAGGAGCTCGTAGTAATGTTTAAAAGCCACTATACTGAGAATAAACTTAAAAGCTAAGCAGTCAGAATAAAGTGTGCATATCTCAAGTTACAAAATGAATTTTTGAATGGGGTTTGTTTTGTTTAAAAATAGACTCAGAGAAATATAATCATACCAAAATTCAAAGCAAAAGAGTAAAAGGTGAAATTATGGCGAATTTTTGAAGTTACTATCCACTGTAAAAGTAAAAACTAGTTATGGTGAAATTTAAAGGTTAATGAGAAATAAGCTTTAAGACATTAAGAACCTTACATTAAGTATTGGAAAACCTTCATAATTCAACTTAAAAGTTTCAAAAAGGATAATGGATGAAATTGGCCCTATGCCTAATAAAAGAGTTTACACAAGAGATAATCTCAATTAAAAGCTTGCACCAAATTTACTAAGCTAAGCTCATAAAACTTTGTGTGATATGTATGCCTCTATGTGTCAATATGATGACAATGATATGATGATGATCATGATGATGATGGTATGATAATGATGATGATGATATGATATGATGATTATGATAGATATGATGATGATAAGGATGATAATGATATGATGACGATATGATAATGAATGATGATGATATGAATATGATATGTTGATGATATGATGCTTAATGATATGCTATAAAGGAATTACATTTGGAGATGGCGATATGTAATGCCTAGATGTGGAAAAGAATTAGAATAATTTTGCATCATAAGCCTTGATAAGAAGAGAATAAACTAAGGGTGTCATCCTTCAAAAGGGAAGTTGACTCAAAGTAAGCTCCTCTCACCCACAACTCACATGAGGCATGGCATGACCCAGCTAGTATGAGTATAGGGGATAGGGCTTACATGAGGCATGGCATGACCTAGCCAGTGTAAGTACCAAAAAGTTATGGTGGTGACGGCCACGGTATAAGCTCATCACCACTTATGTTTAGTGGGTGAAAAGAAAAAGACCTAAGATAACGTCAAGTTAAGAAAAGAAAAGGGATTTCGATCCAAACCCTTAAAGGGAAGAAGTTAACAAGAGCTTATAGCACAGTCATGCATGTTTTATGTAATTATACTTGTGCCCATGTATGTTATGATATAAATGATTAGAGGGTATGTTAAAATTGAATCCGCTTCGGATATCTATGTTTTCGAAAACCTAAGAATTGAACCTTATGAATGCTCACTATTTTCATTAATAAAACCGAAGTGGCTGAGACGATGACAATGACACTTTCGTGTTGAGTTTGAGTCCTACTGAGAAATCCCATTTCACTCTAATTATTTTCTGCATCGCCACTAGATTCCGATGGCACATCCAATGGAGTGGAGCCTAGAGCCACCGCACTATGAGTGGACGTATGATGGGGGATACTAGACGAAGCTGTTTTGGGACTTATAGCGACCGTTGCTCTGCACCTTCACATATTCCTTTTTAGATGAGCTTTGTCATTTAAGTTTGTGTTTAGTATCTAGTATTTGGGTCATGGCATGACCATGAGCCTCCTTCGATGTAATGTTGACATATATATATATATATATATATATATATATATATATATATATATATATATATATATATATATATATATATATATATATATATATATGTATATATATTATGAACCCATATGGATGTAATGATTAGCTATGTAATGCAATGTATTTGTGAATTACTATTTATTTACCTTTCTCTTGTTTTATGATATTGGGGTATGTATTTTATGTGACACGCTCTTTCTCTATCCGTTTTCTCGCTCAAGGCTTTACTTTCCAAAATGCTACAAAGCAGCGACATATTTAAAAAAAAAAACATAAATCTTACCATATTTTCTGCGTAACTTAATTTCAAGTGAAGATTAGTTTTCCACAAGCATAAGTAACAACTAATAAAACGCCATAATACGACTTAAGCGTAGTATGGGTATATTAGGGTGTCACACAAAGCATGTACAATCTCTTATAAAAAGTAACCTTGTCTTATGCTTTATGATTTTATGACATCATTTTTTACTTTATTGTCTAGTTGACTAAATTTGAATTTAATCATGTGATTAAGTGCTCTAGCAACGTGATTAAGATGATTAAACAAGGATTAGTGATTAACACACAAGAATATGATTAACGAAAATTAATCTTGCGATTAAGCTCAGTTAACCTTAATTAAACTCGATTAAGCTAATTAAGGGCGAGTAGTGCTTAATTAGGCTATAAAGGCTCTAACTTGCTTAATTAGAGATTATCTAATCTCAATTAAGTATTCTCTTGACTTATCTGACCCGAGTTAACTCATAAACTCTTCATTAACTCTTAATTAAGCCTTAATCTCATAATTTCTCATTAAGTGCCTAATTACTCAGGGTTACTGAGGTAATTTAGCATGACAAGAAATTGAGAATATTACAACCATCCTTGTCATTTTTGCTTTCACGTCCCAGTGTAGAAGACCTTAGTCCATTCCCATGATGCATCGCTATAGTGATGACATAGATGGCTCCAACTCGAAAAGTACTCTCCTTGTAAGCATAATCCAAGCACCTCAATGCATCTATGGAAGATGTCTCTATAGCCATGTCACAAATAGCTTGAAGTTGGGCATCATTTTCCAAGTAAGCATATTCAAATCAACCCAATATATGCTCATAAGGAGGAAATTCCAACTCCAATTTTGGTAGTTGGACTACAAAGGGAATATCTTTTTAACCTAAATCTCTGTTACATGAATTTTCTCCACTGTGTCAACACCCATTGGCCCATCACCCATTAGATATGCATTAATCTCTGTGCACTCTACACATAGCTTAACACCATTACATTGATCACAAGAGAAACAATCAACAAAATCACTAAGGTCGAATAACTCAGGGAACTACTCATAGAAACTGTCATGAACCTCCTTAGCTGCGCAATCAATGATATCCAAATGAAATACAAAGTGCTTATTTGATTTCTCCTGTACAGAATTTGCACCCGACTTTTCTTTCACTTCAGCTACTTCATCAGAATGCTCAGTCTTAACTATACTTTCATCAATTCTCTGTGCTGACTCTGGTAAAGTCCTACCTGACTACAGCATAGCAACACTAACATTCCCCTTTGGATCGGTGATCAATTGAGACAGAGTCTAAGCAAAACCAAGTCATTGCATCTGGCTCATGGAGGAATCAAACTGACCAAGCAAAGTCTCTATATTCTGGATGGCTGCCTCAGTTCTTTGTTGATACTGGAGGTTATTTTCTACAATCTGCTTCATCAGATCCTATAATGATGGCTCCAGTGAGGTAACTGCTAGTCCAGCCTATTATTGCTGCTGAGGGGAGAGGAGTTGGTAATGAGGTTTCCTAGGGAATACTCCTACAGCACCCACTATATAACATTGAAGGCATGTGGTATCCTCCTAAAGTTAGGGACATCCATTAATAGAGTGGGACGAACAAGCATAAATACCATATACTCGAGTAGGCTTCGGTGCAGATGTAGGAGTAACATCATGTCCCAAGGTCAACTGCTTCATC
The DNA here is from genome assembly GCA_031439595.1 of Pterocarpus santalinus. Lineage (NCBI taxonomy): Eukaryota > Viridiplantae > Streptophyta > Magnoliopsida > Fabales > Fabaceae > Pterocarpus > Pterocarpus santalinus. The sequence goes on along the minus strand of CM062523.1, from coordinate 31,143,378 downwards.
AATGATATCATCTCATCTAATCTGTGTTCGATCCTCAACAAATTTGCATCAAGAATCTCCCCAACTCCGGTCCTTGTGATCAACTTGGAGCCAAATTATTGGAAATTCTCTGCCATGCTAGCTATCAAATCCTTGGTGGTAGCAAGTGTCTTGTCCATTAGAGCTCCACCATTAGCTACATCAATCATGCTCTTATCCATGGGTATTAGCCCCTTATAGAAAAATTGGATCAACAAGTGCTTACTGATCTGGTGATGGGGACAACTTGCACACAACTTCTTGAACCTCTCCCAATACTCATATAATGTTTCTTCTTGCATTTATCTAATACCATAGATATCCTTTCTTATTGCTGCAGTTCTGGATGCAAGGAAAAATCTCTCTAAGAAGAGCCTCATCATAGTAGTCCATCTTGTTACAGAACCAGGGGGAAGATAGTAAAGCTAACCCTTAGCTACTTCAACTAGTGAGAAAGGGAAAGCTCTCAGCTTGACATGGTCCTCATGAGTTCCACAAAGGTTCACAATTGAGCATACCACATGAAACTCCTTAAGATGCCAGATCCTCACCTATTTAGCCATGAAATCTAGGAAGCAAATGGATCAATGCAGGGTTAAGCTCAAAGTTAGAATCTAAATCAGGATATTGGATACAAAATAAATGATCTAAAGCATTAGGATCAAATAGCTCCTTTAATGTCTTATCAGGGATAGTCATCTCAATAGAAAATATAGAAAAGAAGAAAAAGAACTAGCAAAATAACATATAAAAGGAGACCTAACGTAACTACTACTACTACTCAAAGTATCAAAACGCAAAAATCACAACAAAAAGATGACTTAGAAAATTTTTAAAAAGTTGTAGAAAATGATTTTTTTCAATTTTTGGGAACACCACACAATAAAAATACACCTATTTAAAACTCAAAAATGCAATAAAAATATTAAAAAATTGAAAAAGTGGTCAAAATAGTTGAATTTGGCCAAAGCAAGGTAGGACTCACTATAAAGCAATGAGTCTTGCTTAGAATGCCGAAAATCTTTGGTAAGGAAAGTCTCAAGGTAATCGAAGCATGAACAGAATAGGACAGCACCTAGAATTAGCTTAAAAGCATAGAAAATAACCAAAACATGCAAAATTCAAGTAAACACAAGTATTTACAAACTAAATAGGACCAACATTCTCGACAACGGTGCCAAAATTTGGTAGCAAGTGTCATAGCCCGCTCCAAATTACAATTTTAAAATACTTAATTACACTAAATTTGAAATATAGTGCAACCAAGGTCATCTCACAAGGATGTTATTGCTACCTAGTTAAGTAAAAAAGGGGTTTGTGTATACATACAGTAATTATGCTATAAATGAAAAATGGGTGAAATTAAACAAACTAGTTCAAAGAGCTCCTTAGGCATAAGGTGAATAAATCATTAACAAACAATATATCAAATACATGGAGTGTAGCTAATTTGAGCTATTAGAGAGGCCTCTACTAACAACCCCACAATTCTATTGAGAAATCTTTAGGCATTCAACTAACATAGAATTGATTAGAAAATTGAAACCTTAACTCTAATTAACTTATGTTGATTTTTAGCCCCAATTGCATTAGTCTAGGTTTTGGACCCAACCCAATTCCTAATTCTTTAATCAATCAAGTTCATACCAATTAACAAATTAGTATTCACCCAACCAATTCCTCATTTATAAACCCACATATCAATACCATTCAATGCAAGTTTACAAATTAAAGAAGGCAAAGAATCAAGAAAACAAACATGATTGAGAATTAAGCATAGGGTTTCAAGATTACAACCATAATGCCTTTGGAGTCTCCTTAACTAGCTTGAAGTCCTACTCCTCCATAGCAATGAAGGATACAAAATAGAACCCAAAATAAGTATCTTACGAAATGAAAGAAAAAGTAAAGAAAAGAAGAGGAGAGGAGAAGTGAAGAGAGAAAAAAATGAAAAAAAGAAATATTAGAGATAAAAGTCCTCTTGCGTCCCTGATTTCCTGCAACTTATCAGACCTAAAATGTGAATATCCAACATTTTGCTTGAGCCCAAGTTAATCCTCTACTTCTTAGCTTTAAATGGACACCCAATTTACTTAATTTGGATTTGAAATGCGAGAGTTATGGCCTAATCTTTATAGCATGTCTAGGTTGTACCACTATTCACGTCAATTAAATTCAACAGCCAATTAGTCCATTAAGATGTCATTATTTTGGAGAGTGATCTTCATATGAATTGAAGCTTTATATCTTAGCTTTCAAATGGCATCAGTTTTACCTTAATCCCCTATCTACAACTCAAGTTATGGCCTAATTAATGCACATTGGGTAAGTTCCAATGATAACAGCCCAGTTCTGACTTCGTGGCCCAATTCGACTTGCTAGACATTTGAACTAGTTTTTGACTTCTACACCAAAGTTGTAGATCTCTCTCTCATCTTTTGTACAATATAAATTTGTAATTTTTAGAGGTGTACAACTCAAGATACACTTAAAATATAGAATCAATATAAATTTGTAAAAATGCTAAAAAATACAATTAAACCCAATTAGAGCCCAAACTCATAAAATGTGTCGAATGTTGATCAATTAAACAAAAAAGAAGTCTAATTGTTATTGTTTTAGTTGCACTGCATATCATCTTGTATGGTATATACTCCATCTACTAGATGAGTTCTCTTTTGACTCTTGCTCCTTTAAAGCAAAATGGAATCTTACTTCGGGCTATATCTTTTAAACATAGATAAATGGGGATATTTAGTTTGTATTCACTTTTTTTTTATAATTAACAAAAACCCGAAGTAATTGGGAATGAATGCGATGTCAATATAGAAGAGCTTTAAGAATCCTACTAGGAACTTTTCCAAAATTCTTATCCTATTGTGTGTGTCCGCATCATTCTCAAATCATGGACATGGTGGCGACAGTCATCATATTCTCTAAGCTACCGGAGTTGCAATTACACTTTGACACTGAAATAGATTCCCTGTATATTATTGCCCCCTGCTATGTTCGCCTGTACATATTTTTCCACCATGACTTTGTGTAACATCCTCTATTATATAAGTCATGCTCGAGTCATGGAGTTATGATAAGAGGTTGTCACTGTGCTAAGAATATCTTTAAAATATGGAAAATATAATACATGGCCCTTTAACTGCTCACTTTATTACTGGTAAATAGTCTCTGATACATAGAAAATAAAATAATTACACTTTAAAAGAAATTGTGACTGATATACTACACAGCATCTACTTCCGACTAGTCGTTAGCTAGCTTCAATAGTCTCTTGATCTGGCTTAAGCCCGATTCTTGCTCAATGAATGGCTCTAAACTCTGCCTCGTACTTGGTTTCCAACTTGGGTGCTGGAATGTTTACGGAAAAGAAAAACATACAAGCAGGCAGTGAGAACCAAAGGTTCTCAGTAGGTAATCATAAACCATTCTCATACAGTGCCATCATAAACATTCCAGCCGCTTCGGTTTATTATGAAAATACGAGCACATATAAACAATTAGTGGTTCAATTTTAAGTTGAAAACATCTTTCTCGAAGCGGGTCATAATTTAACCATCACTTACCATATTAGGTTACAGTCATAGAAATATGAATAGCATGATATGCTTCAACCAGAATCATAATAATAATAGCATGACTGAAGATGCGCTTATAGATGCTTATACTTGACTGTATGCAAGTGCACTTGACTTAATTCATATATTTCTTTTAACTTGCAACTTGATCTTACTTTTCTGTGCTTGGTCCCTCGGAGGTGAATGGCCTTTCTCACCCCTGGGCAATAGCCTGCTTTTTAGGTCCGAGCTCGTACCTATACATGAGTGACGGGTTTACTTTCCCCGACCCTCACACCGGTCTACTCCCACTAATCTGGTCGAGGGCTGGCCCAAGTCTTAGACAGTACCGCTCTGGCCCACGCTAGCTGGGTCTAAGCCATGCCTGGCGTGGTAGCTTAGTACGTCCCTCTTGGAAGTTCTTATCATCTTTCCTTTCCATATCTTATCATGCGTACAGACGTTTTGTGCATACATGAATATGCCTCATATCTTATTTTTCATGTCGTATTTTAATTATGCTTGCATGCATGGCATACATGAACATAACATGTGAATATAATATGTTCAAAGTATAATCTCTCATAGCATAAGCTCTCATAACTCATATCATGCCTAAAATTCATCCTTAATAACTCGTATCATATTCAAGTTCATCCTTACATGTAAACATTCCTAGTTTTATAGACTTCTGCCGTAAATTCGGCAGCATAACGGATCAATTCCGTCTCCTCGTGAATAGTGCCAGTTCTCACAGACAATTCAATCATAGCAATATAATCGATCTAATATATATATATATATCAATGTAAAATTGGTAATCCTCAACTCAAACCTTATATGTCCACCAACTCTTGTGAAACTATCACTTGGCCATTCTGCCAATTCTATTCGGTTCTGGCCGAATCTTGTATAATCCACCTTTATCTCTATTCAACTCACTTAAACCTGAATTTTGGATATGTCGTAGCTCTATGTGTCTACTTTCTAACCTCATTAGTTCCATGTCATTTTGATTTATATAACTCAGGATATTCAACTTTTACCTCAGCCTGTTCAGTCACTAGCTGAAATTACACTCCTGGGAATATAAATTCACTAAAAATCGAAACTAAGCTCAAAATCTTACGAAATTGGTCTCATATTGAAGCTAACAGGACAACCTTTCATTTTCCACAAGTTTCACTCCATTTGCTTAAGTATACCTCGAGTTATAAGTCCTGAAATTCTACCTTTCTGAACTACTCTGTTTTGGCCTAGATTGGACATAGGACAACTTCCTCGAATCACTGGGAACAATTGGGACCATAACAAACTCGGAATCTTATATTGGGGTGTTCCCCTGTGTGTAAGCTTTCTAAAAAAATTAGTTTCACTCGATTTGGAGTTGTATAGAGTGAGTTATACTCTCCTCATGTCACCCTGCCCGGATGAAATTCCTGAACCCTAGGTCAAACTTCAAAAATTCGTATCTCTCTCAATACTAATCCAATAACCTTATATGACATATCTATGGAAATCCCTGGATGTCTACTTTCATCTAAAAATGGTTTCATCGGATTTGACAGATTGTAGGCGGCTCCGTATGCTCTGCCGTACGAACTGCCGTGGAATCTCCACCAAGACAGCACCCTCATCCATTCATTTCTCTTAATTTTCTTCTTCTAATTCTAATTCTAACTCAAAAACCTTCTATTAATTCAATCATAATTCATCATAATACATGCAATAATTCATCAAATACATAAAGAAGGATACAATCCCATGTAACCATAGTGTAAGGAATTCAAGAATAGAGCAGAATCGAATAGAAGTAGAGTCCTACCTCTTCGGAGTGGGATCTTGCTGAATTGGAGTTTGGATTGATGGAACTTGCGAAAGCCTGAAGATTTGATGGAGTTGGATTTGAGAGAGGAAAGGAAGACGAAGGCTGGAGTAAGGAGGAGAGGGAGACGTAAATCAGCTGGGAATGAAGAGAGAAGTCTGACTTAAATAGATGGGGGTAGTTGGAATTGTGGGTGTTGATTGGTTGAAGTTTTGTGATTGAAGTTCGGCCATATCGCCTGTTTTTGTGGCTGTGTTGCTCTCCATGTCGTTCCAAGAGTGCAGCTTGCTTCCATCCTATCTGAAATCAGAACTCGTCCACTTATTTTTGAGGAAATCTTGTTTATGTTGAGACTTGGAATCAAGGTCGGAGGTCGGAAGAAATACAGCTGTCAATCAACTGATCTCGGAACTCCTAGTTCAAAGTCGGGACTCCTTGTAACAAGCTCATATGTCGGAACTCGGGTGATTCGAATCACATTTCCAAACCCAAGAACTTAAACTCGGAAGTCGGGACTTATATACAGTGTGGTTGGTGACATCGGAAGCCGGGTATATTTTCCTTGAGACATGAAGTCGGATCTCATGGAATTACGTTCATGTGTTCAGACTTGAAGGCCAAGTCGGAAGTCGGGAAATGATGAAATTATAATAGTTTAAATCGGAAGTCGGAAATTATACCCAATATATTTTAACTCGAAGTCGGATATTGGAACTCGGAAGCCACTCCATTGAACTCGAAGCTAGAATATGAAGTCGGAAATCAGGAATAATCAAAATTGAAGATGAAATCGGAAATCGGGAAGGACTCGAAGTCAAGACGAACTCGGAACTTGTCCCATTTCATGTGAAATTCATGGATGAAGTCGGAAATCATGAAAACTAGCGAACTCGGAACTCGGAACTTGTGGTGGAGGTAAAATGGAATAATTTAGCACAAGCAAAATTGGGATGTTACAATTCTACCCACCTTAAAAGAATTTTGTCCTCAAAATTCTAGGATTAAGAAGGGTCAAGGAAAACCCCTTTAACTTATAGGGATACTCCTCCTCTCGAATTTGCATCTGGTCTTGAGATTGCTTGCCAGTAGCTATGAGGTATTGTCTTAGTACGGACAAAGGATCCATAAGAGTTATGTTGGTGCTCAAACTCGCCTTATTTCTACGACGCTTTAAATTATGGTTCAGCTTATTTGAGACTCTTACTCATCTCCCTTGCTCTATACCCTGCTACTCCTACTTCGTGGTAGCTGCTATATCTTCTGCCACTTGTACATGAGGCCTCAGCTATTCAACTCATGAAGATGTGCGATTACAAGGGTTAGCAGTTATCGTAGTAATTGTTTGAGTCCAGGAGGTCTATATTATTATTTTTTTTTCCCAAGATTCTTATTCACTTAGCTACCCTAAATTCAATAACAAATTCACCCCCAATGTGGTTCTTGCTTCGAAATCTTTTCTTCTCTTGCAAACTTTATCCCCTTTTTCATTATTTGCTAATTGGATCCTGTAACACCCTAATAAATCCATATTACGCTTAAGTCGTATTACGGCGTTTTATTAGTTGTTACTTATGCTCGTGGAACACTAAACTTTACTTGAAATTAAATTACGCAGAAAATACAGTAAAAATTTTTTTTTTGAAATATGTCGTTGCGTTGGAAAAATAAAGCCTTGCGCGAGAAGATAGCAACAAACGAGCGTATCGCAGAGATTTCGATATAAATGGAAGGAACATGAGATAAATCACAAAGTCATACATTCAAATTATAACATCAACTACATAATATACTTAATCTCACAATATCCAACGAATACATATAAAGGCAACTCATGGACATGCCATGGCCCCAAATATCAAAGGTACACAAGTCTGATGAGATACGATACTAAATGAAATACAAGAGTTAGGGAGCACAAATCAAAATGAGCCCTCGTAGACATATGCTGTCTTCTCTGCCCCTTCCATGCCCTTGCATCGAACTCAGGTCCTCGAATGTCGAGTCCTCCATGCTGCTCGGCCTCGGGGAACGCGCGGAGTGCGAATGATGCGGGGGTGCTCGCCGATCACCTCTATACGACGGACGGGACGGCCGGGAACATAGCTGCCCACCGAGGAATGGGCCTCGGGGGGATCCTCCTCAGACGCGACAGTCGATACTCGGGGAGTGGCGGCGAAGCTGCTACGGCTCTAGGGGTGGCCGTCGAACTCACATCGACCACGGGAACCTCTGGCGGCGGCACAGGCTCGGCTATGGGTAGACCGGGAGACATAGGCTCCATCTCAATCTCGGGCAATGGCTCGGGCGGAAAATCCCAAGGACCCAATGGCTGTCCAAGGCGTGACGAAGATACGTCCATGGGGGCTGGCGGAATCTCTGGCTCCTCTTGTTCAAAAACTCGACCGGATAGAAGTAGGTGCGAACTACCGTGGTGGTCGTGGCCACGATAGCGTGGGCGTCCTCATCATAAACCCACTCATGGTGGGGAGGCTCCATGCTCCACGTCACGTGAGGCTCCATGAGTATCTGGTGACGAGACGGAAAAACAACTAGGATGAGAAATAAGATTTCTCAGTAGGACTCGACCCTGACACACCGGTGTCATCGTCATCGTCCCAGCCACTTCGGTTTTTAAACGAAAACTGTGGGCATGCTATAGGTTCAATTATTTGATTTTCGAAAACGTTACTATCCGAAGTGGATCCCATTTTTAGTACTTATCCTCGTTGTATTAACATCATCATGGCATGCATGAAAGCTCATACGACTAGTCATAACAGGCATAAACAGATTGAGAGTTATGTTCTTTACTTGGGTTGGACCGAAGTCCCTTTCTTTCCTTAACTTGACTTATCTTAAGTCCTTTCTTTCCACCCACTAAACATAAGTGGTAATGAGCTCATACCGTGGCCGTCGCCACCATATAATTTCGGTACTTACACTAGCTGGGTCATGCCATGCCTCATGTAAGCCCTATCCCTATACTCACACTAGCTGGGTCATGCCATGCCTCATGTGAGTCGTGGGTGAGGGGAGACTTAACTTAGGTCACCTTCCCTTTTGAAGGATCACACTTTATCAAATCTCTTCTTATTAACTTATGATGCAAAATGTTTCTAAGTCCACAGTTTCTACAAAATTTCGGCAGCATAACGGCTATACCGCAGCTTCCCAAAATTTTGCCAGAGAATACCAGTATCACAGCATCATATCATAATATCATATCATCATCATCATACCATCATCATCATATCATATCATCATTATCATACCATCATCATCATATCATATCATCATTATCATGGCATCATAATCACATCATCATCACATCATGCTTGCAACCTAAACATAAGCATATTCTCAAACAAAGTCTTATGAGCTTAGCTTAGTAAATTAGGTGCAAGCTTTTACATTGGCTTTCATTTTATTGATTTCTTCTTCTCACTTATTCTAACTTGACTTATATGATTTTCATATTTTAAATTTGGAAGATTTATGTTTTAGGTTTTGCAATATAGTTTGATTAAAATCTTATGAACTTAATCTAGTACACTAACTACATTTACATTCGGTTTTTCGTTTTATTTGCTTCTTTTGTCAAGGATTAGGCAAGCTTGGTATTTTATTCCATCTAGTCTTCATTAAGTAAATTATGAAGTTTCATTACTTTGAGCTAAGGTCTTTTACCTTTTTAAGTCATTTATGCAAAGTCTTACTTAAGGTTAAGTTTTGACAGTTTTACTTTTACCCTAAGCAGTAACTTTAAAAATTCACCATAAATTGTTATTTTATCATTTTAATGCGAAATTTTATATGCTTTTATGGTTCTGAGTCTAGTTTTTAACAAAAGAAGTCCCACTCAAAAATACATTTTCTAACTCCCGTTATGCATATTTTATTCTGACTTGTTCAGTTTCCAAGTTCACTCCCGGTACAGTGGATTGTCACTTCTCATTATAATTGCTCAGAAGGAATCTGAGAAAACTGTTTTAGTATTTGTTCCTCTATGTCTTAGCTTTCATTTAAACTTGGTCTCACTCAAAAATCATTTTTGTAGCTCGAGTTATACACATTTTAGTGTAGACTGCCCAGACAGAAACCGATCCGAGAACAGTCCACTTTGAAAAATCATATCTCACTCATTTTAACTCCGAATCTTATATATTTTATATGTATGGAAAGCTCTCTGAGTCTATTTTCATATAAAATTGGTTCCACTAATTTCTGAGTTTTCTGGAAAAAGTTATACCGTTCGGTTTACAGGCTGTCAGAAAATCCAGATTTCACGTTTTTGCTTTTTCTCATGTTTTCTCCAAAACACTCAACCTCACTTTCAAGAAACCATTCTCAAGTTATAAAACACTCATATACCATGAAAGATTAGTGAAAAACTATCATGTTGGAGTTCAAAAATAATGGATTCAGCCATGCATCACACCAAACCGAAAACATGTTTTCAACAAACCACCATACAAGCAACAACATCTCATTTTATGACAAGAATGGCTATGATGCCCAAATCAACCCTTAAAACCACCTAGCTATGGAGAGCATAGGAGTTCTAAAGCTTGAAAAACAAGAGAGGAAAAAGGGTTTAGAGTCACTACCAAGAAGCTTTCTTTGAAGGAACTTGGGATGGCAAAGATGGTGGTGGTGGTGATGGTGCTCCTCTTGGATCTTGAAAGAGGCTTGATATGTGAGGGTCTTTGATTCTCCAAGAGCAAGAAATGGTGGCTCTTGAAGAGTTTGTGAGTGGGATGAGGAGAGGAAAGGATGAGAGAAGTGGGAGAATTCTAGAGAGAAGTTGGAGAGTTTAGAGAGAAGGAGGAGAATTTGAAATTGAAGAGAGAGAAGAGAGCTTTGTGTGTGTGTTTGGGAGAGGAGTGAAAGAATGAAATGAGGGGAAAGAAAGGTGGGCTGATGGCGCACAAAGGGGAGGGAAAAGAGTGATGTGACTTTGCTTCTTACAACAAGCAAGAGAGTGGAAAAACCTTGGGGTAAAAGGGTGAGTTGTTTTTCCTTGAGTCTTGGAGGCATTCTAATGCCCATTTTAAGCTTTTCTCTAGGGGTTAAAGGGGAGTACCCTCTTAGGATTTGGTTGCTTGTCTAAGACTCATCCAAGTGTCAAGATCTAATGGTGGATGACAAGGATCCTAGTCTTGGCTTTTGATCTAATGGTGTAGGATTAAAGAGTTTGAATGAAGGGTGAGATGTTGCTCCTCCTTGGTAGGTCTTTCTAGGGCATATGCATGGAAGAACTTTTATCTCTAAATGTTATTAGAATTATTTAAATGTAGTTTAACTTAATTGGCTTAATTACCCATGAGTTAACTCTTGTCAATTACACCTTTTTTGATGTCTTGCATTACGGTTAAGCATATGCTTAATTTGGGGTTTAATTTTTCAAGAGTTGCCTTAATCATTATAAACTTAATTAGCAAGGTTAAATTGTCTTACTTTTGTTTTGGCACCTTCGAGTAATTAAGGATTAGATGATTAAGGTTTTATTAAAACGCTTAGGACATTATGATTAAATTGTTGGCTAGACTTAATTTACTAAGCTCTTGCTCTCGGGATTAATCGATTGGTTCTCAATTAATCGCTAATCCCTCTAATTAGCCAGGAACACTAAGCTAATTAGCTTAGGTAGAAATGGGGATGTTACAGATCCCGTGTCATTCTTGTTGAATTCCTCAATGAATATTGCGATACTTATCTCCTCAAAATATGATTAACTTCACGTAACGAAAGGATTGTGGGACAGTCGAAGTCCCTGCCACTCTTCTACTTTGTTCACTTGGTTAGCATGGAGATTTCTTAACTATTGTGTTGATGTCCACCTTCCACTTTTATGGGCGCCAATGTTATCAATCTCCTTGGGGTTTCACCCTAACTGCTAAGCTTTCTGGCTATTCTTCATAACTTCTTGTCCCTAGGACGTAATCCATTTGTTGGGAGAGATGGAAATGATGGTCTTGCTATCTTGTTGTAGTTTCAATATGAAGACTGACTATATGGTCACCTATCTCCATATTACTTTTCTCCAAGCACGCTTAACTACGGAATTCTAATGGAACCTAGTGCGTCAGTGATGATCACATTTAGTCCGGCCCAAGGGATGAAGATTCTTCTGACTGCCTCTAGTTTTGATATCAAAACTTTGCCCTTCATGGGGTACGTTTACAATTCTTCTTTGATCTTATATTGGTGCATCACCCGGTCTTGCTTAGGGCGCGTTGGGTTTGTTGCACTTATGACCAATGCCAAGGCAACCTTGCTTAGTGTTTCACACACAATCTTACTTGCACCATGATCTCGTACTAGGTAGCTATTCCTTCCTCAATAGGCCATATGAAATTAAAACTTTCTTTTCTTCTATTTCTTACCTATAGTATCCATTGTCCCTGATTGCACGGGGTTGATCGTATGTTGGAGGTTAGCATCCTGCTGCTGTGTCTGCCGAATCAACTCCTTAAAGCTACTGGCTATCTTAATTTGATGTAGCTGGAGGGCCTTGGAAGTTATAAGGATTCCCAAATTTAAGATTTCAGAAGCTTTCAATAGGTTCCGTCTCTCTGATCATCATCCAAGCTATAGTCAGAGATTTTCTACTCAAAGCATCTGCCACAATGTTTGTCTCACCTGGGTGGTACTTCAATTCAAATTCATAGTCTTTAAGGAGTTCCATCCGTTCCGCTGTTCCATGTTTAATTCCTTCGGATCAAAGAGGTACTTCAAACTCTTATGATCAGAAAAGACCTCGAACTTCACTCCATACAAGTGATGTCCCCATGTCTTCAAAGCAAATATTACTGCTGCTAATTCGAGGTCGTGAGTCAGATAGTTCCTTTCGTTGGCTTTAATTGCCTAGAGGCATACGCGACCACCTTTCCGGCTTGCATTAACATACATCCTATTCCTTGCCTGAAAGCATCATTAGAGACCTCGAATGGTCTATTAGGATCTTGCAGGGCTAACACTGGTATCGTGGTTAACCTCCTTTTTAAATTTTGAGAATTTTGCTCGCATTCTGGCGTCTATTCAAAGGGAATATTCCTTCAAGGTAGCTTGGTCAAAGGAAAAGCTATTTAAGAAAAATCCTTAACAAATTGTCGATAATATCCAGCTAAGCCCAGAAACTCCTAACCTTAGTGACCGTGATCGACCTCTCCCAAACTAATACTGCTTTTCCTTTGCTGGGATCTATGGAAATCCCTCCTTGAAATATCACATGGCCGAGAGATTCTTCTTCTTGCATCCAAAATTTATACTTGGATAATTTAGCATAGAGTTTTCTTTCTCTTAAAATTTGTAGAATCAACCATAAATGTTCTGCGTACTCCCTCTCTGTCTTCGAATAGACAAGTATGTCGCCGATGAAAACCACTACAAATTTGTCCACATATGGGCAGAATATCTTATTCATATAATCCATAAATACTACTGGTGCGTTTGTTAGCCTAAACGACATCATGGTACACCCGTAATGCTCGTAACGAGTTCGAAAGGCTGTCTTAGGGATATCTTACTCCCGAACTCGAATTTGATGATATCCGGAATGCAAGTCAATCTTGGGAAACACCATCGCACCTTGTAGTTAGTCCATGAGGTCATCAATTCTTGGTAGTGGATATTTATTTTTAATTGTCACCTTATTCAACTGTCAATAGTCCATGCTTAAGCGCATGTTTCCATCTTTCTTTTTGACCAATAAGACTGGAGCTCCCCATGGTGACGCACTTGGCCGTATGAATCTTTTTCCAAAAGCTCCTCAATCCATCTCTTTAGTTCTATCAGCTCCGATAGTGACATTCGATACAGAGTTATCGATATCGATTCCCACACCTGGAATCAACTCAATGGTGAACTTAATCTCTCTCTTAGGAGGGCATTCAGGAATATCTTATGGAAAAACATCAGGATATTCCTAACAACCGAAATCTTATCTAATTTCTACTCAACTTCTGTCAATTAGCTGACAAGAGGATGTATCCTTGACTCTTCAGCCTAAAGGAGTTCAGATAAAAGAGCGTTGAGGCTTGGAATTCAGAAGATGAGATAGAGGAGAATACCATCGTCATATCAGAATAGTCAAGCATGACTTGATTAGTGGAAAGCCAATCTGTACCGTCCGCTTCAAAGGTATAATCCATCAGATTTGTCAGCTTCTTCTACGTTCATTATAAAAACTCGTCTTTGAGGTTGAGGTCTAAATGATTGTGATCACTAAGGAGTCAATTTTAATTATTCTTGAGGAAAAACCTACTCCATCCTCTGGATGTGGACTTACAAAAAGGCTTCCATATACCTAATCGAAACTTCTGCCCCTTAGCTTCTTTTACTGGTGCTCTGCTTCATCCATTCACTCTACAATTTTTTCTTAATGGAGGTTTAGGTCTTTATGATGTGGCATTACCACAATTCAAAGTAAAAACCATGGACTGAATTTACTGACAAGACATCTTTTAGGGTAATCCCATCTATGAAAAATAAGGGCACTGTTCATGCTACATATGATAAGCTTATCAGCGGGTGATCGTAATGGAGCTTGAAACAAGCCCCATCAGGGTGAAAAAAGTTCTTAACCCAACTTGCCTCCAATTGAAATTATGCCCTTGATAATAGCGAATCTTCAACTACTTAGCAACACTTTACAAACAACCTTTCTCGATATAACTACGTTTACTATGTAAATATCAAATCGCCTAACACAATTTCTCTGATTGAATTCCCCAATCCTCTGCACTACTCCACTTACTCAATTGTCTATCCCTTTATGTCATCATTACCTCCTAGGAGTCTCTTCCATAATAATTACGTATAGAAGATCTCTAATAAGCCGGCTGGGTGTTTTAGGCTTCTGTTTACACAAAACTTTATATTGAGGTGATCAGGCTCAACATTCAGTCAAGTGCAACAGGTAGTCCCCTACACTCACAACAAGGCTACCACGCATAACATTTCTATGTCCTCTCACGTGAGGACCTAACGCATGGTTTATCTAGATTCTCAGAGTATGCATCAGAAGCATAATCAGTCCATCCACGGGCCTATACAAGACGAACTGCTCTGATACCAAAATGTAACATCCTCTATTATATAAGTCATGCTCGAGTCATGGAGTTATAATAAGAGGTTGTCACTGTGCTAAGAATATCTTTAAAATATGGAAAATATAATACATGGCCCTTTAACTGCTCACTTTATTACTGGTAAATAGTCTCTGATACATAGAAAATAAAATAATTACACTTTAAAAGAAATTGTGACTGATATACTACACAGCATCTACTTCCGACTAGTCGTTAGCTAGCTTCGATAGTCTCTTGATCTGGCTTAAGCCCGATTCTTGCTCAATGAATGGCTCTAAACTCCGCCTCGTACTTGGTTTCCAACTTGGGTGCTGGAATGTTTACGGAAAAGAAAAACATACAAGCAGGCAGTGAGAACCTAAGGTTCTCAGTAGGTAATCATGAACCATTCTCATACAATGCCATCATAAACATTCCAGCCGCTTCGGTTTATTATGAAAATATGAGCACATATAAACAATTAGTGGTTCAATTTTAAGTTAAATACATCTTTCTCGAAGCGGGTCATATTTTAACCATCACTTACCATATTAGGTTACAGTCATAGAAATATGAATAGCATGATATGCTTCAACCAGAATCATAATAATAATAGTATGACTGAAGATGCGCTTATAGATGCTTATGCTTGACTGTATGCAAGTGCACTTGACTTAATTCATATATTTCTTTTAACTTGCAACTTGATCTTACTTTTCTGTGCTTGGTCCCTCGGAGGTGAATGGCCTTTCTCACCCCTGGGCAATAGCCTGCTTTTTAGGTCCGAGCTCGTACCTATACATGAGTGACGGGTTTACTTTCCCCGACCCTCACACCGGTCTACTCCCACTAATCTGGTCGAGGGCTGGCCCAAGTCTTAGACAGTACCGCTCTGGCCCACGCTAGCTGGGTCTAAGCCATGCCTGGAGTGGTAGCTTAGTACGTCCCTCTTGGAAGTTCTTATCATCTTTCCTTTCCATATCTTATCATGCGTACAGACGCTTTGTGCATACATGAATATGCCTCATATCTTATTTTTCATGTCGTATTCTAATTATGCTTGCATGCATGGCATACATGAACATAACATGTGAATATAATATGTTCAAAGTATAATCTCTCATAGCATAAGCTCTCATAACTCATATCATGCCTAAAATTCATCCTTAATAACTCGTATCATATTCAAGTTCATCCTTCCATGTAAACATTCCTAGTTTTATAGACTTCTGCCGTAAATCCGGCAGCATAACGGATCAATTCCGTCTCCTCGTGAATAGTGCCAGTTCTCACAGACAATTCAATCATAGCAATATAATCGATCTAATATATATATATATATATATATATATATATATATATATATATCAATGTAAAATTGGTAATCCTCAACTCAAACCTTATATGTCCACCAACTCTTGTGAAACTATCACTTGGCCATTCTGCCAATTCTATTCGGTTCTGGCCGAATCTTGTATAATCCACCTTTATCTCTATTCAACTCACTTAAACCTGAATTTTGGATATGTCGTAGCTCTATGTGTCTACTTTCTAACCTCATTGGTTCCATGTCATTTTGATTTATATAACTCAGGATATTCAACTTTTACCTCAGCCTGTTCAGTCACTAGCTGAAATTACACTCCTGGGAATATAAATTCACTAAAAATCGAAACTAAGCTCAAAATCTTACGAAATTGGTCTCATATTGAAGCTAACAGGACAACCTTTCATTTTCCACAAGTTTCACTCCATTTGCTTAAGTATACCTCGAGTTATAAGTCCTGAAATTCTACCTTTCTGAACTACTCTGTTTTGGCCTAGATTGGACATAGGACAACTTCCTCGAATCACTGGGAACAATTGGGACCATAACAAACTCGGAATCTTATATTGGGGTGTTCCCCTGTGTGTAAGCTTTCTAACAAAATTAGTTTCACTCGATTTGGAGTTGTATAGAGTGAGTTATACTCTCCTCATGTCACCCTGCCCGGATGAAATTCCTGAACCCTAGGTCAAACTTCAAAAATTCGTATCTCTCTCAATACTAATCCAATAACCTTATATGACATATCTATGGAAATCCCTGGATGTCTACTTTCATCTAAAAATGGTTTCATCGGATTTGACAGATTGTAGGCGGCTCCGTACGCTCTGCCGTACGAACTGCCGTGGAATCTCCACCAAGACAGCACCCTCATCCATTCATTTCTCTTAATTTTCTTCTTCTAATTCTAATTCTAACTCAAAAACCTTCTATTAATTCAATCATAATTCATCATAATACATGCAATAATTCATCAAATACATAAAGAAGGATACAATCCCATGCAACCATAGTGTAAGGAATTCAAGAATAGAGCAGAATCGAATAGAAGTAGAGTCCTACCTCTTCGGAGTGGGATCTTGCTGAATTGGAGTTTGGATTGATGGAACTTGCCAAAGCCTGAAGATTTGATGGAGTTGGATTTGAGAGAGGCAAGGAAGACGAAGGCTGGAGCAAGGAGGAGAGGGAGACGTAAATCAGCTGGGAATGAAGAGAGAAGTCTGACTTAAATAGATGGGGGTAGTTGGAATTGTGGGTGTTGATTGGTTGAAGTTTTGTGATTGAAGTTCGCCATATCGCTTTGTTTTGTGGCTGTGTTGCTCTCCATGTCGTTCCAAGAGTGCAGCTTGCTTCCATCCTATCTGAAATCGGAACTCGTCCACTTATTTTTGAGGAAATCTTGTTTATGTTGAGACTTGGAATCAAGGTCGGAGGTCGGAAGAAATACAGTTGTCAATCAACTGATCTCGGAACTCCTAGTTCAAAGTCGGGACTCCTTGTAACAAGCTCATATGTCGGAACTCGGGTGATTCGAATCACATTTCCAAACCCAAGAACTTAAACTCGGAAGTCGGGACTTATATACAGTGTGGTTGGTGACATCGGAAGCCGGGTATATTTTCCTTGAGACATGAAGTCGGATCTCATGGAATTACGTTCATGTGTTCGGACTTGAAGGCCAAGTCGGAAGTCGGGAAATGATGAAATTATAATAGTTTAAATCGGAAGTCGGAAATTATACCCAATATATTTTAACTCGAAGTCGGATATTGGAACTCGGAAGCCACTCCATTGAACTCGAAGCTAGAATATGAAGTCGGAAATCAGGAATAATCAAAATTGAAGATGAAATCGGAAATCGGGAAGGACTCGAAGTCAAGACGAACTCGGAACTTGTCCCATTTCATGTGAAATTCATGGATGAAGTCGGAAATCATGAAAACTAGCGAACTCGGAACTCGGAACTTGTGGTGGAGGTAAAATGGAATAATTTAGCACAAGCAAAATTGGGATGTTACACTTTGCAGTTCCCCCTTTTCGTCCTTTGTTTGACCCTGTTGCTCCCTTCATAGCTATCCTTCTGTGTATGGCTCATCCAACACCACCACCAGCTTCACCAATAGTGTCACACCACTTACCTCACCACCCCAGGTAGTTCCCTTTCTCTCTTCTGATGGTGACCCCTCAGAGGTAGCAGACTCATCCTTCGCACTTGATGACGACTATGCTCTAGTTGATCCTGGCATTGCAAATGGGTTTCTTTCCTTGGAATCCATTTAGAGGAGCCTCCAGCCAGTAGACTACAATTGCATAGTGTGGCCCTCTTTTAACACCTTTTGACCTTAGGCCATAGTCGTAATTTCTTTTGATGTCTCACATAGTAATATTAGATGTAAAGTCCTTTGAAGACCCCATAGGGATGTATCTCATAAGCATGGACTGGATTATTTTGTCTGATGGTTCAACCTTTGTACCCACTACCGATATATGTACATGAATGTATGAAATCACATTTTGTATATATGTGTATATATACAAATATATGTGATGTAGTGATATTTATTTCCTCCTGACTATTTATTTGATTTTCTTTTATTGCACCATGCTTGTACAATATATACATCTCACTTATGTAAACTAAAGCTAGGTCAGTAATCTTCATTTTAATTTGAAAGTTTGCTCTATTAAACTCAAGAATTAGATAAAATAATATAAGAGTTATTCACGCGTAATAAATTGATGAATATGATGCGGCTCTAGCAAGTATACCGGATCGTACAAGTAATAAAGTGATAAGTAAAGTATCGTTCCCACGAGGATATATCAAATATCAAAATAGTCTAAGGGAATAACTATTTGCACAGAACGGAATTATTTGTGAGGAAATTAAAATTTAAATAAAATAAAATAAATAAAAAAAATACTAATGCAAGAAATTCTAACAGTATGGATAAATGCAACGGGATGAATGCTAGGGCTAATTAATTTCACTTATTGCAAACACATTTACTATGAATTTCTGTTAATCAATTCCTATCCTAATTGACCCACGGTTGGTTCCCTTTAATTTATTCCTAGCCTCTCTCGAGGTCAAGCAATACTCTTTATCCTAAACTGATTACCTAATCTCTTAGCACAAACTAATCTAGGTAAAGGTGGAAGCTCTATGGGTTCCTATGGTGAACGCACAAATCGCATTTGTCTCTCTTTAGTTTTCACTCAACTCACGGTGTTTATATTAAGAGGCTCTATTCACAAACACTCTCTTGAGTTATTGCAAATCCCTAAATCAATTAGTTGGTGATCAAGCAATTAAAAGCATTAAGAACAAACAAAAACACTAAGTAATAGAGATAGAAAACAAGATTAACATTAATCCATGAGTAAACTTGCCATACAAAAAGGGTTGATTAACGCCCTAGCAAAAGAAAACTAGTTCATAACTAAAGAAAAGAAAACAATGAAAGAGTATGAAGATGAGAAGATAGAAGAAACAAAAGCCATAAAGTATTGAAGCTAGAAACAAGAGATTCAAAAGAATGTGGATCTCTCCATGCTGAACTTGAGCTTTGGAATCCTTGAATCTTCACCTTCAATCTCTCTGGAAGAAGTCTTCTATCTTGGGAGGTGTTTGGAAGTGTCTAGCGATCCTTTTTCTGACCTTATGTGTTGCCTTTTATAGTCTACGGATCCTTTTCTTGAATTTTGGCCTGAACCAGCAATTTGCTGCAAATGGCGTCGTGCTATAGCGCAAGGCTGCGCACTATAGTGCGCTTGCCTGATAGTGCTAACCATTTTTACACACTTCCAAACTCTATAGTGGTCCGAATAGTTGGAATTTGGCCTCGAAGGTAGAATAATGATTATAGATCTTTGCATAAGCTTTCCAACGCAATAAGAATCACCTCAATCGGATTCTGTAACTCAAGATACAAGTGAAAGAGTGATGAAAGGTCAGACTTGACAGCATCAGAAATAAGATAAAGCTTCAATCTTGTTTTGCCTTTTTCGTCTAGAAGACTCGAGAACTGTGTAACACCTTACTAGACAAAGTACCATGCTTAAGTTATAATAAATTATCTGATAAGTGATTACGTGTAGTACTGGTTAAATTCTATTTTCTGTATCATTATTAGTTACCCACATAAAGATGCCTATTCACGTAACAAAATGTTCTGCTTGACGACGGGATAAGTACTAGTTAATCGGTATACTGTAAATAACGTAACATAAATAAAAATACAATAAAGACAGATCTACTGCAAAATGCATCATAAATAAAATACATAGACATCTAATTTTAAAGTTTGTCAAAACGATACAGGGTAACAAAATGAGGTCGCTAATACAAAACAAAATGGCCAGTCTCTATGAACAGTACCCCAAATGGTCCCCATGGGACATTTCATGTACATCTCCTAACATCTACCCATCTATCCATGACCTAAACAGCCAAAAGGGGGCCATTCTGTATATCTACTACTGCTGCAGCATGTACACTATCTAAACGGAATCCGAAGAAAGGAACCCGTTCGCTATGGTGGCGTCTGCGAGAGGGTGGCCCACACTGGGAGTAAAGAACAAGGAAGAAGAACTCGCCACCTCAGACGGATCCTCCTCCGACATCGAGGTTGATAACATCTGCTGCGGCGGTGAAGCAGGAGGGGCCATAGGAACTGGAGCTACTGCCGCTGCTGGTGCTGGTTGTAACATCCCCAATTTTTGTCTAAGTTAATTAGCTTTGTGATCCTAGCTAATTAGAGAGGTTAACGATTAATTGAAAAATTAATCGATTAATCTCGAGAGCAAGGGCTTAGTAAATTAAAGGCAAGTCAATAAGATAAGTGCAAGTCAACGATTAATTAGAAAATTCAACAATTGAAGCATAATGTATTAAAGATTATACTTAAAAGCCTAATTACCCAATCCTTATTAATTCATGAATTAGAACATAAAATCAAGGTGATCTAGCCTAATTAACTAAGAGCATATAAGTATCACACCTTAATCACATTAATCCTCATATCTTCTTTACATAATTAATTAGGAAAAATCCTTTCATTGAGAATGTGCTAATGTGTAACTAAGCCAATTGAATTAATGAACATCTAGATAATTGTAACAATTATAAAGATGTAGAAACTTTCCTTTAATTATTTGAAAGCTTGGTCAAAGCAAGAGCCATATCCAACCATTCAATTTCCTTCTCATCATACACCACTAGATCAAGAGTCCATGTTAGTAGATCCCTTAAGTCATGACAAGAGTTGTACTCTCCTTCATCAAGATAATGACACTTGGAGTGATCCTAGCCATCCAAGCCAAATCCTAAGAGAGCTCATGCCTTTAACCACTTGAGAAAACACTAAATGGTCTTTACCCAAACCCCAAGACTCAAAGGAAACACAACTCATCCTTCTATCCCATGGTTCCTAGCCTCCTTGCTTGCAAAAGAAGCAAAATCACATCACTCTTTTCCCTCCTCTTTTTGCGCCACAATCAGCCCCCTCCCCCCCTCATTTCATTTTCATTTCCTCACCCAAACACACAAAGCTCTCTCCTCTCTCCAAGTCCCTTTCCTACTCTCTTGTTCTTCCAATCTTTCTTTTTCTTCTTCCACTCTCTCTACTACTTCTCACTTCATTTCCATCACCACCATCACCATCCCTTCAAGGACTACCATTTTTGGTCCTTGGAGAAACAAAGCTACTCATACACAAGCCTCGATATCAAGCTCAAGGAGAAGGAGGCCATCTCCAACCATCTCCATCCTTCAAGCCTTCAAGAGAAACTCTTTGGTAGTGACTCTAACCTACTCTTTTTCATGTATTTTTCAAGCTCTAGAACTCCTAAGCTCCATATAGCTAGGTGGTTTTAGGACTTGCTTCAAGGTCTCATGACCATATCTTGCCTTATGAGTGTTCTTGCTTTGATGTAAATGTTGTCTTAAAATGAGGTTTTGTGGTATGATGATTTTTATGTATCTTGTTCTATCTTGTTTTAAAATACCAATTTGATAACCAAAACATTCAGTATGATGATGAGTTAAAACATAAAAATGGTGATTTAAAGTAGTATAGCAACATTCCCACAAGTTTATTATGTAAAACTTAAAAACGGGTTAATTTGGAATTCTGGCAGTCTGTAAGGCGTTCAGTATATTTATTTCTACAAAACTCAAAATGCAATGAAACTAATTTTTTGTGAAAGTAGACTCAAAGAGCTTTTCATACATATAAAATATGCGAGATTTGACCTTAAGATGAGAGAGATATGAATTTTTAAAGTCTGCTGTTCCTGGATGGGTTTCTGTCCGGGCAGTAGGTAATAAAACGTGCATAACTCAAGCTATACATAACATTTTTAAGTGGGACCAATTTTGTTAGAAAGCTAAGACATAGGGGAACATCCCCATAAAACAGTTTTGTCAGATTCCTTGTGAGGAGTTCACAGTAAATGTTAAAATTCACTAACCCGAGATGAACTTTCAAATCTGAACAGTCAGAATAAAATATGTATAACTCAAGCTACAAAATGAATTTTTCAGTGGGATTTCTTTTGTTTAAAAATAGACTCAGAGAAGTGTAAGTATACCAAAATTCGGAACAAAAGAGTAAAAGATGAAATTATGGTGAATTTTTGAAGTTACTGCCCCACTATAAAAGTAAAACTAGTTAGGGTAAAAGTTAAAGGTTAATGAAGAATAAGCTTTAAGACATTAATATCCTTATATTAAGTATTGGAAAACCTTCATAATTCAACATAAAAAGTTTTAAAGAGGATAATAGATAAGATTGGCCCTAGGCCTAATAAAAGAATTTATACAAGAGGCAACCCCAATTAAAAGCTTGCACCAAATTTACTAAGTTAAGCTCATAAGACTTTGTGTGATGTGTATGCCTTCATGTATTAGTATGATGACAATTATATGATGATGATGATCATGATATGATGATAGTATGCTATGATGATGATGATGACATGATAATGATAATGACGTTATGATATGATGATAGTATGCTATGATGATGATGATGGCATGATAATGATAATGATGATATGATATGATGCTGTGATACTGGTATTCTGTTTGGCAAAATTTTGGGAAGCTTCGGTCTAGCCGTTGTGCTGTCGAAATTTTGTAGAAATTGTGGACTTAGAAATATTTTGCATCATAAGCTTTAATAAGAAGAGAAAGTAAACTAAGGGTGTGATCCTTCAAAAGGGAAGGTAACCCAAAGTAAGTTCCCCTCACCCACAACTCACATGAGGCATGGCAAGACCCAGCTAGTGTGAGTATAGGGGATAGGGCTTACATGAGGCATGGCATGACCCAGCTAGTGTAAGTACCGAAATTTTATGGTGGCGACAGCCACGGTATGAGCTCATTACCACTTATGTTTAGTGGGTGAAAAGAGAAGGACCCAAGATGAGTCAAGTTAAGAAAAGAAATGACCCAAGATAAGCTCATTACCTCATGTGTCTAATTTTTAACCCTTTTGGTCCCACTTCATTTTGATTTGTATAACTCAAGATATAAATAATTTACCTCAGACTGCCCTTTTCTTAGCTAGAATTGGGTTCTTATAAGTAAAAATTCACTAATAAAACTAGGTGAATTCATATGAAATTTATATCAAATTAAAGCTAACAGAATAAGCTTTCAAATGAATTAAGTTTCATGTCATTTGCATAAGTATAGTTTGAGTTATGAATCCTAAAACTTGACCATACTAGACTACCCTAACTCAGCCCGGTTTAGACTTAAGTCAACTTCCTTAGTGCACTGGAAGCAAATGGCTATGAATCTGGTTCTGAAATTTTTTTGGGATATTCCTTTACATGTTAACTTTCAAAGAACCTTGGGTTCACTCAATTTGGAGTTGTATAGGGTGAGTTATACCCTCCTCAACTCATACTGCCCGGATAAGGATCCAGATTTCGCGGTTAAATTTCAAAAATTCATAACTAATCCTATACTAATCCAATGGCCTTATATGATATATGTATGGAAAGCCCTAGATGTCTAGTTTCATATAAAAATGGTTTCATCAAATTTAAACGGAGGTAGGCGAAGCCGTACACTCCGCCATATGGACCGCCGAGGAAAACCCTAACAGCTTCTAGATTTGTCTCCCTCCTTCAAGATATTTGCTCTCAATTCCAATTTTAATCACAACATACATGCAAAATTAGTCATAAACCATCATTATCACTCTACATAACATCAATATCTCAGGTTATACATAATCACCATGCAGCCCCAAATTAGAGAGAACAAGAAGAGAAGTAGGATTTCCTACCTTGTCTAATTCAATTTGTGTTGATTTTGTGCCTTGATGAAAGCAACTTGTGATGAGACTTGAAAATGGATGAGAATGGAGTGGAAATGAGAGTAAAGAGAAGAGAAAGAGAAGAGCTTTAGCAACTAGAGAGGGGATGGCCAAAATTTGGATAAGAGAAGGAAAGAAAAAGTAAAGATTTTTTTGAGGCAAGGTGCATGATGATTAGTGGACTCCATCATGCTCTCAATTTTAATTTGGCTTCCCATCATCAAGGGCTGCCCAAGGCGAAACTTGAGGGGGTTATTTGGCTAAATCTTAGCCATTGATCCTAGGGCACTCATAGAAAAATTTCTATTGGTCTGGTTCCAACAATTTGAAATATCGAAATCTTATCGATTTCCCTTAAATCGGTAAACTGGCTTGAAAATTTTCTGTGGGGTTTTCTATGCTCCTAATCTAATTCCATCAAGCCTAATCCTTTTAAATCACACTTAATTGGCTTTAGGGAAATGTTTAATCAAATTCTGATTAAACTCACTTATTCGATAAAACTGAACAACTTAGTTGTTAACGATAAAATTTTTCGGATGTTACAAATTGGAAAAAGTGTCCAACAACAAAGTTGAAGATATTCTTCTCTTCTTTCCAAAGAATCTTGAATCATCATAATCCGACTGCTAGAGAGCCAGATATTGAATTTCCAATACTGAAAGATCTTGATTTTATGCAAGATAAACTCTCTCATGGCTCCAAATTCCAACTTGAGTGCTTCTACCTAATAACAAGTAGACCAAAAACATAAATAAGTATCTAAAATATAAGAAAATAATAGAAAATAAAAATACCACCTAATCTAAACTACTTAATGAAAATAAAACAAAATATTAACTAAGCTAAACAACTATCCTAAATTAAATAAAAATTAACTTAAAATATAACTCACTACAAGGCGTTATCATAACCCCCAACGTAAGTACTTGCTTGTCCCCAAGCAAAACTCAAATCAAAGACTCAAAAATAGAAAAACAAAAGACTCAACCAAAAATACTTAAAACAAAAGGACTCATTAGACAAAATGGTCAAGATAGAAACTATTGTCTATGGGATTCCTCATCACTGGTCCATAACTTAACTCAAAAGTTACCAAGGATCAAAGTCTAAGTACCAAGATCATCTAATTGTGCAATCACATTGTCAAAAAAATGGATCAAGTGTATGTGTACAAGAGAAAAGCAACAAAGAATTGACTCACCCTATGCTGATGACATGTTTAAGAAAAGACAAAAATATCACACTATTCACAATTCTCTCTCTTTGTTTCTACATGAATGTCACTTAGCCAAAGATCAAAAGGACTTCTTATAGCTTGTAACGGTAGGCCAAGGTAAAGGGTATGATAGAATAGTTATTTAAGTTCAATTAATCCTCTCAACTTAAGGAACTCTCACCCCTAATGCATTCTCCTTGGGGTACCCCCAACTCAGTTGCTTGGCAACCATCATGCTTTTCTTATTGAACCTTGGCATTATATTTTCCTTGTATTGCCAACTTTTCTCTATTTTTTTTCTTTTGTTTTTTTTTTTCTTTTCTTCATTCCTCCTTCCCTTTTCTTTTTCTTTATTTCTTTTTTCAAATATTCGCCTACTCCACTTTTGACTTTAGAAAGCATGAGGTTGGTGTAGTGGAGGTATTACTCTATTCAAATGAGTTTAGAAGTTAACGCTTGAGGTTAAACCATGGGATCAAAAGGAAAAGCAAGGAAGGGCATTAGGCTCATAATGTGGTTCAATCCAAGAATAGGCTTTAAGGCTCAAAGAGGGTGACTAAGGATCAATGACCAAGGGTGGGCAATGAGGCACAATTATGGCTACCAAACATGGCCTAAATCACTTCTAAGGCTAAGATTCACTCACATATATTTCAAAAGAGATTCATATGAATAAGAATGCATGTCTGAATCTAAATAAAGCATAAAAGCATAAAGGTTACCTATCCTAAATTGCTAACTCTTATCAAAATGCAAGAAAATAATCCTTCTCAATTTAAAAGTAAAAGCACAAGAAGATTTTCAAGACTTAAATCCGGAACCAAAGTTACTTAAGAGCTAACAAATAGAGCATATTTCATATCATAGGCATGGGCAACAACAACCAATTGACTAAAATAAAAAATACAAAAAAAATGACAAAAAAATATTTTTTTTTTGGTTTTTCTTAGCAGAAAATTGAAATTAAAAAACACTAACAACCTAATCAACAAAACTAGTAAAAGGAAACAGGAACAAATAAGAAAGTGTAATAATGGATTTTCCCAACCCCCAACTTAAAATTATGCATTGTCCCTAATGCATGAAAATAAAATCAAGAGGGAAAGGAAAGGAAAGTTACTCCCCTGCGCATGTATCTCTGCTACACACTCCATGTGGCTTTTTTCTCCACTTATGCACTTTCTAATTGCTCCAATAAACCTACAAAATAAAATTAAATAAATTAAAATTAATCAAAACTAAAATTTTTTCTAAATAAAAAAAAACTGAAAAGATCCTAAATAAGAAAAATTAAAATAAAAAAAGGGTTAGAAAAGTTGGGTTGTCTCCCAACAAGCAATTTGGTTTAATGTCCCTAAGTTAGACATAGTTCTGTCACTCATGGTGGTTTCTTCCTCCCCTTCTTTGGTGACTTGTCACCAAGATAATAGTTCTTCTTCCCAAAACCAATGAGATAGAATTAGGCTCGAATGGCAAGTGGAGAGCTTCTGGCGGCTTCTCAGGTGGCTTAAGATCATTATCCCTCACTATTTTCTTTTTCTTTTTTGTTTTGCTCTTCCTCAATGGATGCTCCCAAGGAGGTATGGCATGTGATGTGGGGACTGAAGTACTCAAGTTAGCTTCCATTACATCCACTTTATAGCATTGAGTTGTCTTTGTGGTAGAGTCTATTGCTTGGAAAACTTTGAACTTCACTTTATTGTTCTGAAATCTCAGAGTTAGCTCCCCCTCTTCTACATCTATCAAAGATCTACTAGTGGCCAAGATTGGACGCCCAAGAATTAGAAGGGGATTGACATCTTCCTTCATATCAAGAATCAAGAAATCAGTGGGAACGAAGAAACGGTCCACCTTCACCAAAACATCTTCAATATTACTATAGGGAAGTTTGACAGATCTATCAGCCAACTGCAGAGATACCCTTGTAGGCTTCACTTCAGTAATGCCCAATCTATGCACAAGCGACAAAGGCATCAGATTGATACTTGCTCCAAGGTCACATAGTGCCTTGTCAATCCTCAAATCACCAATAGCACATGGAATAGTGAAGCTCCCAGGGTCCTTCAACTTAGGTGGCAGTTTCCTTTGAATAATTGTCGAACACTCCTTAATGAGTGGTACAGTCTCATCAGCATCCAATTTCCTTTTCTTAAAGAGTAGCTCCTTCATAAGCTTGGCATAGTTTGGCATTCACTCCAATGCCTCAACAAACGGAATATTGATGTGGAGTTTTTTAAGCACAACAAGAACCTTAAGAAATTGCTGCCCTTTTGGTTCCTTCTTTTGTTGCTTCACCCTTTGAGGATAAGGAATTGGAAGGTCATAAGCAGGAGGTGCCACATATCCTTTCTCCTCAGGTGATGCCTATTGGAATCTTTCGTAGGCTTTTCTTCTACTCTTGCTTCTTTCTTTTCAGATTCAACCAATTCTTTACCACTTCTCAGTATGATTGCATTCACATGCTCCCTTGGATTTTCAGTGGTATTTCTAGGTAAGGAACTTGGTGGCCTCTCAGCTAACTGCTTAGAAATTTGCCCCACTTGATGCTCTAAGTTTTTTATTGCAGCATCATGAGCTCTAAATTGACCCTCTGTCCTATCCATAAAAGCTTCAGTCTTCTCTACAAAAGACATATAACTCCTCATGAAGTGCTGAAACATGTCTTCCAAGTTGGGCTTCTTCTCTTGTGAAAGTTGATTGAATTGTTGCCCAGGAATATAGGTGTTGGAGTAGAAGTTGTGCTTCTGGGCATTCATATAGTTAACCTGCTCATCAGACGAAGGAGCTGTAGTGCACTCTCCATTCGGATGGTTCCTATGGCAAAAATCACAACGCATGACATGTGTTAGTGAAGTGGTGCTAAGCAAGCCCAATTCTTCTGAATGGCTGCATTTTGGATAAAAGGGCTTGCATCTAGGCCAAGAGGGCAGTGGTAGTGTCAACTTCCAGAACTCCCCTTTTTTAGGTTCTCTCACTAGGCTTCTGGTAATTTTTGTTAGCCAATACTTCAAATAGCTCCGAAGACTGCTCGGGTGTCTTATTGTTCGGAGAACCACCAGCTGCTGCATCAACCATGATCTAAGTGGATATAAGGAGACCATTGTAGAATGTCTGGATTTGCATCCATAGTGGGATGCCATGATGTAGGCACCTAGCCAGCAGCTCCTTATACTTTTCCCATGATTCATAAAAATATTCACCATCTGCTTGGGTGAAGGAGGTGATGTCATTCGTCATCTTGGCAGACTTGGCAAGAGGAAAATACTTCTCCAAGAATTTTCTGGCCACCATATCCCAAGAAATGAGTGTCCCCTGTGGTAGAGACTTCAACCAGGCTCTAGCCTTGTCCCTCAATGAGAAGTGAAACAATATCAGCCGAATAGCATCATCTGTGGCACTATTAATTTTTATGGTGTCACAGATCTCCAAAAAGTTGCTAAGATGCTCATTAGGATCTTCACTAGGCAGTCCAGCAAATTGGCAATTTTGTTGCATGAACTAAATGAATGACGCCTTCAGCTCAAAGTTGTTTGCTTGGACGGGTGGCCTCACAATGCTGGATACCCTTGAAGAGTGGGTGCCAAATAATGTTTCATGGCCCTGTCATTTTGCTCGTTGTCATCTGCCATGGTAGCTTTAAAAACTCTTTCAACTGCTCTTTGTTCTCTTCTGAGTTGACGCAAAGAACGCTTGATCTCTGGATCAAAGAATAAATCTCCTGTGGATTGATTTTTTCGCATAAACTGCAAAATAAAACACAAGAACAAGTGAAAGTAGGAATAAAATAAAATAAAACAAAAGCTAAATAAAATAAATAATGAAAGAAAAAGAAAGAAAAATTAAATAAAAGGAAAAATAAATAATAAAAAAATAAACAAGACAAAAATAAATATAAAATAAAATAAAAATAAAAACAAAAAATCCAATCTAGTATCCCGTCAACTAAGAATGATATTGATACTATCCCCGGCAACGGCGCCAAAAACTTGATGCGGCTCCGGCAAGTATACCGTATCGTACAAGTAATAAAGTGATAAGTAAAGTATCGTTCCCACGAGGATATATCAAATACCAAAATAGTCTAAGGGAATAACTATTTGGACAAAATAGAATTATTGATGAGGAAATTAAAATTTAAATAAAATAAAAAAAATAAAAAAAATACCAATGCAAAAAATTCTAACAGTATGGATAAATGCAATGGGATGGATGCTAGAGCTAATTAATTTCACCTATTGCAGACACATTTATTATGAATTTCTGTTAATCAATTCCTATCCTAATTGACTCACGGTCAGTTCCCCTTAATTTATTCCTAGCCTCTCTCGAGGTCAAGCAGTACTCTTTATCCTAAACTGATTGCCTAATCTCTTAGCACAAACTAATCCAGGTAAAGGTTGAAGCTCTATGGGTTCCTATGGTGACCGCACGAACCGTGTTTAGGCTCTATTCACAAACCTTCTCTCGAGTTATTGTAAATCCCTAAATCAATTAATTGGTGATCAAACAATTAAAAGCATTAAGAACAAACAAAAATACTAAGCAATAGAGATAGAGAACAAGATTAACATTAATCCATGAGTAAACTTGCCATACAAAAAGGGTCGATTAATGCCCTAGCAAAAGAAAACTAGTTCATAACTAAAGAAAGGAAAACAATGAAAGAGTATGAAGATGAGAAGATAGAAGAAACAAAAGCCATAAAGTATTGAAGCTAGAAATAAGAGATTCGGAAAAATGTGGATATCTCCGTGCTGAACTTGAGCTTGGGAATCCTTGAGTCTTCACCTTCAATCTCTCTGGAAAAAGTCTTCTATCTTGGGAGGTGTTTGGAAGTGTCTAGGGATCCTTTTTCTGACCTTATGTGTTGCTTTTTGTAGTCTACGGATCATTTTCTCGAATTTTGGCCCAAACCAGCCACTTGTTGCAAACGGCGTCGCGCTATAGCGTGCTTGCCTGACAGTGCTAACCATTTTTTTACTCTTTCAATCTCTGTAGTGGTCAGAATAGTTGGAATTTAGCCTCGAAGGTAAAAATAGCGATTGTAGATCTTTGCGTAAGCTTTCCAACGCAATAAGAATCACCTCAATCAGAGTTCTGTAACTCAAGATTCAAGTGAAAGAGTGATGAAATGTTAGACTTGACAGTATCAGAAATAAAATAAAGCTTTAATCTTGTTTCGTCTAGAAGACTCGAGAACTGAAAAAGGTGTCCAACAACAAAGTTGAAGATATTCATCTCTTCTTTCCAAAGAATCTTGAATCATTATAATCTGACTTCTAGAGAGCCAGATATTGAATTTTTAATGCTGAAAGATCTTGATTTTGTGCAAGATAAGCTCTCTCATGGCTTTAAATTTCAATTTGAGTGCTTTTACCTAATAACAGGTAGACTAAAAATATAAATAAGTATCTAAAATATAAGAAAATAATATAAAATAAAAATACCACCTAATCTAAACTACTTAATGATAATAAAATAAAATATTAACTAAACTATCTTAAATTAAATAAAAATTAACTTAAAATATAACTCATTACAAGAAAATATTAGAATAAAATATTATAATTTAAGTATAATATTATATTTGATAGGATGTTTTTCTCCATATTAATATTCCATTTTTAAGGGGTCACTTTGTGAACATTGTGATCTTTTGAAAACCATAATGGTGGTTCTCCCTAAAGAAAACATCGACTTCTATTGGCGGTCGCGGACGATCCCCCTACACTAGCATGTAGTCTTGCAGAAACCAACCTTTCAAAGGCAAAAAAGGACAAGAATGCATTATATCCGGATTTGATAATCGCGATTTTACTTTCTCTCTCTAAACTCCCTCCCTCCCTCCCTCCCTCCCTCTCTCTCTCTCTCTCTCTCTCTCTCTAAAACCCCTCAAACCAAACCCTGAGCTTGCTTTTCACTCCAACAAGATCTAGACCCGGTACTGCTACTCTGTCTCCCTTCACCTTTTCTTGTTCATTTTTTCTTTGTTGGGTTTCAAAGTTTGAATCTTTATACTGTTTGCTTTTCTGGGTCCTTTTTGGGGCAAAATATGTCTACTCCATGGACAAATCTATGCAGTTTTTCATCTGGGTCATTTTCTTTCTGCCAAATTGCTGCGTGAATTTTTTTTTTCAATTTTTTTTTTTTATGTTTACTGAAGGCTTGAAGTGTTGAAGTTTTTTTTTTTTTTTTAAATAGATTCAAATTCCATGAAAGAGCCAGACAAGAAGGGGTTACCTACTTGTCGTACTTCAGAATCCATAGTGAACCATGATGAGAAAGTGGGCGGTGAAACCCTAGAGGGCTCTGTCGACTCGGGGGCTCGGGTCCAGACGGAGGGTTCTTTCTCTGAGGAGTTGGTTGGAGGGGATGGGGCTTGTAATGGACAGGATGTGATGGTGGAGGTTTTGGGTTCAGATGTTTACATAGATGGTGTTTGTACTCGTGGGACTGGTGCTGAGCTGAATGATGAAGTGGGTTGTGGTGGATCAGTTGAGGATGGAGGGAATTTGGATAAGGATGTGAAGTCTGCAGGGGTAAGTAATGGCACTGAGGCTCGGTTAGAGGGTTCTCAAGCCATGGGTTCCCATGAGGCTGGGAGTGATAATGCGGCCAGTGAATTGGATGGTGCAGTGTCAGGGAGGGAAGAGAGAGGTCACGCTGTTGAGCGCATAAATGCACTGGACTCTGGGATCCCAGGTCAAAAGGTGGCGAATACTAGATGTGATAATGCTAATGCTTTAGGTTGTTCATTAACCGTTAGTTCTGTAGGGGGAAAAAATGTACAGAGTGTATGTGCTGAAAAGGATGAACAACAAGAGAAGAATTTGACTGATCATGGAGCAACAGATGATGGAGATGATGTGACCTTGAAAACATGGGATGAACAGAATAATAACATTGTTGGAAAGCTAAATTCAGTTGGAGGACAGCCCATGGGGATCAATAGAGTTGATGACGACTCAAGTACTGTTACTCTAACACAAGAAGTAGTTGGTGAAGCTGAATTTGTGGCAGACAAGGCTCTCTTGAATTCTGAAGGAAAGCAATGCTCTAGGCTTGAAACATGCACTGAGAAGGAGCAGATGGCTGATACTTCACAGTTTAGTTCAGATACAGGGCAGAGAATGGATGTTGACAAGGTTGTGGGTGGGGATTTTGCTTTGGATGATTCATGTCCAACAAAAGTAGAATTAAACAAGAATGTTTCTGATTCTGAGCAATGTCGTTTGCATAAAGGGATGGAAATGGAAGTTGAAGGTCGACCAGAAACAGAAAGGGTTAAAATAATGGACAACACAACAGAGATTAAAGGTAAGATCTGTACTGATTTCATAACTGCTTATATTCTAGCTCGTCTAGTGGTTGAAAATGAAATTCTAGCAGTAAATAAAAATGTTCTTTCGGTTCCAGATAGGGGTGTTGACCGGTCATATCTGAGTACTTGAAGCTTAGGATTGACTTGTGAAAACAATAGGCAATGAAAGCTTGACTCTTTTATTTAAAAGACTCAGATTAAAAGTTTGGACTCAGCTTGTTCAAAAATATGAACCTTGAGCTCAGTTTTGTTAGCTTGTTTATGGTTTGATTATTTTCTTTTCCCTTATTAACTTCTTGAAGTAATTTTAAAGTTTGTTAATGTAGTATTTAGTAGACATCTTTATGCTAGAAGATGAAGTAAAATAGGAAGAAATTGAGACTCTTTAAAAAATAAGAGATAAGTTAGTGTTAGAGACAAAAATTGCAGTGCTTTGTATAGAGTTACAATTTAAGTAATTGTAATTTATAAAAGAATATTATCTTTGCCATTCCTGATCTAAAATTACAATTTTTTGTGATTGAAAGTGCGCGCACGCGCACACTATTATTTGTCAGCTTTTAATGTCAAGCCGTTAAGCTTGAGCTTGGCTCATTTATATAATCAAATTTAGTTTCAACCTTGAGCTTGTTTCTAAGTAGCGCATGCACTGATGCAAACACTGGACATGGGTGACACAGAATTTTAAAAATTATAGGACACAAACACAACATATATATATAATTCGAAATTAAAAATCAATATTTATTATTCATAATATCATATATATAAGCTTCAACTCTGTTATTTTCATTGTTCAATATTATGTTGAAAAATTTAAAACAAACTTAAAATTTATGCGTTATTTTATTTTTAAAATTTTAAATGGCCCTTTGTATGTTGCATCTTACCGTTTTGGAGTCGGAAAATATAGTTTTTAAATTAAACACATATAGACACATGTTTTTATTGTGTTTTACAAGATTTGACATGGACACGTGTCCAACTCATGGACGCCGCACTCAAATTGTCTGTGCTTTATAGGCTTGTTTGTTTAGTCAAACAAGTGAGTTTGACTGAGCATTTAACAAGTCGATAATGAATAGTTCACAAGTATCTCAACTTATTGACAACCTTAGTCTACATAATG
Source organism: Pterocarpus santalinus (assembly GCA_031439595.1). Taxonomy (NCBI): domain Eukaryota; kingdom Viridiplantae; phylum Streptophyta; class Magnoliopsida; order Fabales; family Fabaceae; genus Pterocarpus; species Pterocarpus santalinus. The sequence goes on along the minus strand of CM062523.1, from coordinate 31,109,566 downwards.
ATGCTTGTAATTCTTTCGATGCAGATACATTGGTAGATGCTAGTGCAATTTCTATGATTGTAGAAGAAGACACACACATTGCTGACCAGGGGCACTATGCACCATCGGGTGCTAGAAAGGAAAAATTCCATGATGAGTCAAACATTAGGCAAAATGCTGAAGTACAAGCTAGTATTTCTGAGCTGGCTGGTTCAAATGGATGTCAAGAGATTGAAGTTGAAGAATTTGATGAAGCTGAACAGAAAAAAACAACAGATGGAAAAGTCATAAAACGTGCATCCATAAGGCTTGGGAATTTAGAAATAGTTCATCAGGCTAGATATTTGCTGCCAAAAGAGAAGGAAGGCGAGTTTTCTGTGTCTGATATGGTTTGGAGCAAGGTGAGAAGCCATCCATGGTGGCCTGGACAGATATTTGATCCCTCAGATTCATCTGAGAAAGCAATGAAGCATTATAAAAAGGACTGCTATTTGGTAGCTTATTTTGGAGACAGAACATTTGCATGGAATGAAGCATCTCAGCTAAAGCCTTTTAGGACAAATTTCTCCTCTATTGAAAAGCAGAGCAATTCAGAATCATTCCAAAATGCTGTAGATTGTGCTTTGGATGAAATCACAAGGCGTGTACAGTTTGGGCTAGCGTGTTCTTGCATTCCTAAAGATACATATGACATGATTAAATGCCAGACTGTTGAAAATACAGGGATTAGACAAGAACTAAGTGTCAGGCATGGAGTGGATGAATCTCTAAATGCCAGCTCCTTTTCACCTGATAAACTTATAGAATACTTGAAGACATTATCTGTGTTGCCAACTGGTGGCTTTGATCGCTTGGAGCTTGTAATAGCTAAGGCCCAGTTGCTTGCATTCTATCGTTTTAAGGGTTACTCTTGCTTTCCGGAATTACAATATTGTGGAGGTTTGGACAATGACATGGACACACTAATTCATGGTGGTGAGAAAAATTTGAATGAAGTTGAGCATGTAACTCCCATATGTAAGAATGATGGTCAATCTGTTCCAACAAATTTAAAAAGTCAAAGCACATCTTGTCACAAACGGAAACATAATTTGAAAGATAGTTTGCATCCAACAAAAAAGGAAAGAAGTTTATCAGAACTAATGAGTGGGACTCCGGATTCTCCAGATGGTGATTATTGGTCTGAGGAGAAGGTAACTGATAATGTGATTTTGCCTTCCCATTCCAAGAAAAGGAGAACTATGGATCACTATGCTGATGACTCAGGGATGCAAGATGGGAGAAAAACCATTTCACTTGCAAAAGTTTCAAATACCATAAAGCAGTCATTTAAAATTGGTGAATGTATTCGTAGGGTTGCTAGTCAACTTACTGCGTCACCCTTTGTGTTGAAGTGTTCTGGTGACAGGTCTCAGAAGATGGATGGAAGCACTGATGTTTTTTCAGGGAATGGGTCTGATGTTTTATTGCAGAACTTTGACGAAACTCAGAGGTCAGGCATTGGTGTTCCAACAGAATATTCATCTCTGGACAATTTGCTATCTTCACTGAAGTGGGTGGCACTAGAACCCCTGGGTGATTATAGCTTCCTGAATGCTACTGTGAGCTTCTTCTCTGATTTCAGGAATTCAATAGTTGTGGCTGATGATTCTGGAAAAGAGATCACACATACAGATAAAGTTGGCACTAAAAGGAAGAAACCATCCATAGCTGGATCACCTGAAACTTTTGAATTTGAGGATATGAGCGACACCTATTGGACAGACAGGGTAATTGACAATGTTCCTGAAGAGCAACCACCACGAAGAAACAGGAAAAAAGACTATCAACTTGTCCTTGCTGAGCCAGGGAAGCCTGTTCAAGTTAGTCGTAGGTCCAATTCCAGGAAGCGCTACTCTGACAGCAATCATGCTGAGGGTCCTGAAAAACCACCTGGTTATATAGATGAGAATGCTCCTGCTGAACTTGTTATGAACTTTGCTGAGTTGGATTCTGTTCCCTCAGAAACAAGCCTTAATAAAATGTTTAGGCACTTTGGACCATTAAAAGAATCTGAAACAGAAGTTGATAGAGTAAGTAGCCGGGCAAGAGTCATTTTCAAGAAGTGTACTGATGCAGAGGTTGCTTGCAGTAGTGCTAAAAGGTTCAACATATTTGGACCCATACTTGTAAATTATGAGCTTAACTATACTCCAAGTGCATTGTTCAAAGCTTCATCTGTTGCTACAACACATGACCAGGAGATGCATCTTGATCTCTCCAACTTTGAAGTTAATATGGTCTAAATAGTATGGTAAGTAGCTTTGAATTACTATTTCATACACAATATTCTAAATTTTTAATTGGTTCACTTCGATATGTGCACTATTTCTTTATAGAAAAAGAAATTTATTAATGAGAAAGAGTACGTAGAGAGAGGATAAGGTAACAAGGCATGCCAATCTCTCTGTATACCTAGAGAAACACTATTACACCTGATGTTATATGCACTAGCTTCAAGAAAAATTATGCATGAAGATCCAATCATCTTTGTTACTCAGCTTTAGTTTTGTTTTGCTGGTTGCTTGAATTATTCCATAACCTTGGTCACAATTACTTAGGGCCAGTAGAAGTTTTTAATAAATATGTCAGTTGGCCTGCAATCTAGAGCACAATCAGGAAGAGGATGTTAAGGAACATAAGATTCTTCATCCTTAAACGTTAGGGAAGGAAATGGTTCTCCAGCAACAATCTGAAACTACTGGATAGTTTTGTAAAAAGACAAGGGTATTGCATGTATAATTTGTATTACCATTTGGCTTTCTTGATGCCAATGGATTCCTACGTCTGTATTACCATTTACTTTAATAGATATTGGCATTACGGAACAAAATTCTCAATTAGCTTCAAAAAGTTAATGAAATTATCTGGTTTTCCATGGTTGAAAAACAGGAATTTGAATTCTTTTCTTGTTCCTTTGTTTAAATGCTTGCATCATACATACTGTGATTGGTTTGGTACATTGTACATTTAGTTCAGATTGACATCTAATTCAAATGCAATATTCTGTGAACAATAAATGACATTTGTAATTCTCACTTTAGGGAGTGCTGGCAAGGATGTGACAGCATAAAGTAACTGAATCAACTGCTGAAGTGAATTTTTACTTCGTGGCTGCTGAGGAGGTAACCAGGATGTAAATTCATCTGGTCATCCATTATTGTTAGGAGATATTTTTGGTAATAGGATTCTTCTTGTGGTAGCTCCATAGTTTGTAATCTTTTTCCTAGTTTTTTGTATAGCCTTGTTAACTGACCATCTTTTGTAGTTGTTATCACTCGTTCCAGATTTGTTTTGAACTCTGTAGTCTGAGAACTAGTTATGTATCAATATCGATGCTACATATAATAGTCATCAGTAATCATACTTTCACTTTAGAGGGTTAGAAGTTGATGCTAGTCATGTCTGCTGTATGCCTCAGTAATCTGAGTGCAGGATTATGTTAACTTGTCCATCTCACAATCTTCATGTTTCATTGCATGTATTTTAAAAGATATTTTATGACAATGGTGAGTGGTCACCGTAAAATAGTTGGAAGATTGAACAGAATCTTATGCGCTTATTATAGTGAAATGTAAAATGGTTTTTCAGGAAATCTCTACCCAAAAGAATGCTGGACCAACAGGGTTTTTCTTTGCATTCAACAAATTGAGTTTTGGAAATGTAGGCTTTGCATAACTTGTGCCATAATGGGAGGAGGAGGATTCCATGCTAGTCTCCAAGCCTGTTTAGCTAACAGTTGCATGTTATAGCTAAAGAAAGATTGGAATTTAGCAATAAACACAAGGATAATTAGGAAAATATAATTTTGGTTTGATGGGTGTTGCCTGCTTTTACATATCCTTCGGTATAATGACGAACTCAAAATGATGTAGGTCTTTAGAAAATAATTATGGGTTAGTTGGTTTTATTTTAAAATCCTTGAGAACTCCATGAAAACATTTTTTATAAAACTTTTTTTGAGAGCAAAATTTGCTTATGCATAGAGTTGAAGTTAGAACTAAATTACTCAATAAACTCTTATGATTCAAAAATGATGAAGGAAGCATTGACTTCTTAGCCCCCATGATTGATCATTGCATGAATAAAAATAGTTTAAAAATATTTTTTTATTGAATTATTGAAATAAATTCTCACAAGATTAAATAAAATAAAATAAGAATCTTTGTAAGGTGTAATGTTCAGAATTTTTCAAAACATTTAATTTATGTTATTAATCGATTTATTTGATTTTATCGAATTAGTAAGAATAATTAGACGTTAATTGAAAGTTAATTAGATATTAATTAGAGATATTAGGATTAGGGACAATGAGAATAGATATATAAAAAATCTTATAAAATTTCTTAGAATCGTTTTGCCAATTTGAAGGAAACTGGTAAAGATTTGCCATTTTAAATTGCTGAAATAAAATCAATAGAATTACACCTTAAAAACCCTAAATAAGTGCCAAAAATTCAGCCATTCCGCCCCCCTAGGTGGCTCCTTCGGCCACAAAAATTAGGAATGGTTGGCTCATAAGTGAGCCATACAAGCAAGCACCAATAAGAGTTAAAGATGCCAACTACCTACATTTATAAAACTCCATTTTTACCTCCATGTTCTTCATTTTTGCGCCACAAACAGCAGCCCTTTCTATTGATGGGATAGCACGAGAAGGGAGGTTGAATTGTGCTTTCAAGAGACTTAAAAATCTGAAAACTTTAGTAAAATGATCTAACTCAAGTTCAAAACTTGGATTGCGAAAGCGATTGTGTTAGTTTATAAAATAGTTTAGATCTATATAAAACAAAAATAAGCTTTGTTTCAGATAAAGTTTGAACAGAGTTGAACCTATGTGGTAAAATCAAATAACAAGATTAGAGATAGAGATAATCATACAAGAGATTTTTATATTGGTTCGGCCAAACTACTTGCCTACTTCCAGTCCCCAATTCTTTGTTGTTTTTATACTTTGAGTATTCTTTGTCTAAGCTTCTCCAAGCTTCTTACAAGCGAGTAGTATTTTTCAAGTCTCTCCAAGTTTTATAAACAATTAGTATTTTCCTAGCCTCTCCAAGCTTCTGACTAACCACTATTGGGTCCAGATACAATTGATGGGAATTATATGTTTTGTTTGAACACTCACACTAACTTTCTCAACAGAGAATGGACTATGAAGTATTTTGTGTGAGACTTCTCTAAATTCTCAAAAAGGGAATATTATCTATTGTTGACCAGAAGAGAAGATTTTCTTATAGACTAAAATTATGATGAGTAACTTTCTGGTGCTCTAGATGGTTAAGTAGGATGAAAGAAGGAAGTTCTTTTTACATGGAAAATATTCAAACAGTATAACTATTCTTTTTTCGATTTCCAACCTTATATAGACTTCGAAATATAATCGTTGAAGCTTGTAGGCCTTGATCCTTGTAATCCTTTTGGCCTGCTGGTCTACGACTGGATAGAGAAGAAATAACCTTCCTTTTCCCGTTCTTCAAAACTTACACAGAAGTAGAAAAGTAGCCGTTTGTTGGTTTGCCAACTATTCACACTTGTCAATGCCTCTTCTGTATCTTGTCAAATCACTTTTTTGACTTTTTGAATTTGTCTATTGAAGCATGCAAAGGGAAGGTGTAACACTTCGTGAGAAACATGTCTCTGGAGATTTTCCCTTCTGAACAAAGTTATCTTTCTAAATGAACAGTGTTTGCTCTTTAGGCGCTATTTTCCCTTCTAATGTTGCAGTTTGATCCTTCTGAACCTTCTTTCCTATTTCTTTCGTGATAACTCAAGAAGTATACAAAACATATATTCCGTATCAAGTATATTCAATTTAAAGTACCAATCGATAACACGGCTTTGTTGATTATCAAGCATATAATGCACATGATTACGAAGGAAACACTTCTAGAAATAATTCGTTCATATATATAGCAAGATTAGCTTAAACTCTGATTTGGTATTCATCAGAATCTTAATGCTCATTTTGGTTTACAACCACATAACGATTTCTGAAGGGCATTGGAGCTAATAATCTCCCCCTTTTTGATGATGGAAAATCAATATTTAAGAAAAGTTCTTATTAAAATAAGGAACACAAATTGTTGTTTAGAGAAAATAACTTTCAAAAGAGTAATAAAACTCATACTATCAGAAAGATTGAATCCTTTTTCAAAAATATATGGTTTTGATTTTATTCTAAGTAAAAGAGCATGGGATTATATTGTCATATAAAATTATCACTGAAGCATAAGACGTTACTGATCATATCAGAGCAACAGTTCAGATAGTTCAAATCAGATTCAAATAATCAAAAAGATTATGTAGCAAGGAATTATATCTATACATATTCCATATTCTTATAGTAGAGTAATCTCAAAGTAACTAAGCAATTATTATCTCAATCAGTTTAGATATCAGAGCAACTATTAGAGCATTTAATAACTCACATATCAGATCATATAATAGCTCACACATAATAGTTGCAATAAAAATTGCTCAAGTGATATGAAAGCATACGTGATAGAGAAATAAATAGAAGTGAACATAAATTGTAACTAAACTATAAACTTATGATAAAGTGTTTAAACATGAAAAAAATAAATAGACGTTTTTGGAATGAAAATGATAAATAAACATTTCTGGAATGTAGAAAAGAAAAAAAATGAGTTCTAAAAATTAATGTATGCATACTCCCTCTCAACATATGCTCCCCTTCAGCTTAAACTTAAGACTTTTCTGAAATAACTTCTCCCCCTTTGACATCATCAAAAATATGAGAATGTGGGATCATGGAAGAGCCATCACTGATTGCCATTGCCTTTCTGAAGAGTCTTCATAATCTGTAACATGAGTGCTTCTAGTTTGGCCAATCTACTTTCCATGTTACTTTGATTTACCATGATGGAATGTTGATTGGACATGAGAATGAACATGTTTTCTTGAAGCTATTCCAATTGAGTTTGGATTGGATCAAGAGTTCCTTCTACTCTAGATGCAGATTTCGAGAGAGAATGAGCAGAATGACCATAAGATACTGAAGCAGGAATGGGCATTGAAGTAGGAAGGGGTGCAGTTTCTGGTATTATCCCTGTGTCTTCAGATACAAGATCAAGAACAAAGGTTTTGTCTGATCCTGATCTTTCTGGCAAATATCTTTGTGTATTCTGATGGTTGATTTCCAATGAAGTAGCGATCCTTCTGAAATTTTTAGATGAAGCTCCTATTCCAACAGCTCTATCTCTCTGCTACTATAACCATTCCTCTTCTTTGAATCTGTGCTCTGTAGCTTCTCTTATTGCTTTTTTTAAAGTAGAATGAGCTGAGTCTTTTGTAGGATCATCAGCAAAAATTTTCCGTTTCCCTTTTCTTTTGTAGTCGAAATATATATTTCCATCATGAGTTTCTGCATCAGCTTGCACATTTGAATGAGTTTGATGAAGAGGCTCTTTGATTGTAATTCCTTGTTTGAGAGGTTTTGAGAGTCTTATTTCTAGTTTACCAAAAGAAGATTCCATTGAGTTCGTATTACTTGCAGATGTTGCATCTTTAACACCAGAAGGAAGCAATTGTCTTTTCTTATTTGAGAGCTTCTTTTTAGAAAAGCAAGATAGATTTTTTCTTGATTTGTCTATGCTTTTTCTTTTTGTTCTTTTTTTCTCCTTTTGTCATAGTATAAAGAACACAGGAGTTGATCTTCAAGCGTCAGAGATAGATAATAATTGTATATACTACACTAGACACAATGTATGATTCAAGATTTAATCAGGAAGGAAGTGGAGGATATAGAATATGAAAGGTTTCAATAAAATGTGAGAGATTTTTAAAGAAGACGGTTTCTGAATAAGGAAAAAGTAGGTAATAATATGAGTTGATGAGATAAAGGGAAGTGGAAGGTTGATGTGATATATGAGGATTATTTTGGGGGAAACTGATGGTTAAAGTATGTGAAAGATTTCAAATGAAACACTACCATTTTAGGTTAAGTGAGTCTTTTGATTTTCTCACCTCTAAAGATCGTGGCAAACGTGTAGTCGTGGAGATAACCAAAATGACGCACATCACAAGGCAGTTTTATTTCTCTAGAAACCAGACATTGATGAGAACATCTAATCATCTTTCTTGAGAGATATGTCAATTTGTGCCCATTGAGAAGATCTATTTCTTGAATAAATCAATCTGAAACTATTTTTCTCAATCTCATCTTTACCTTGTTCTAAAGTAATTTTCTGAGGATCTTCTGATCTCAACTTTGAGCTTGACTTCAATCTTTCTCAACTAAATAGATCACCGATTCTGAATTTACTTTCTGAACCATGCGAGAAAATATTTTGAGCTAGTTCTTTGAATCCTTTCTCGAATGTAATCTTTTTGTATTTGAGTTGAAGAACTTTCTCTAGAAAGCAAATCCAGCTGGATGCAACAATCTCACCATTTGCTTTTTGCTCAAGAGAAAGGGAGGTACCAGGTGTAATGAATATGAATGATTTAAAAACTAATCATGTTCAGAAGGTTCCTTATATGACAAAAACGATCTTCAGCTAAGGGTTTGGTGAAGATGTCAGCAATTTGACTTTCAGTATTAATAAATCTTAGCTCAGTATCTCATTTCTGAACATTATCTCTTATGAAATGATGCTTGATGTCAATGTGCTTAGATCTATAATGCTGAATGAGATTCTTTGTGAGATTAATTTCACTAGTCTTATCACATAGGATAGGGATTTTAGTATATCTTAGATTGAAATCTTCTAGTAGTTGCTTAATTCACAAAATTTGAGCACTGTAATTTGCAGCAAATGTAACGTCCAAAAAATTTTATCGTTAACAACTGAGTTGTTCGGTTTTTATCGAATAAGTGGGTTTAATCAGAATTTGATTAGATATTTACTTAATGCCAATTAAATGTGATTTAAAAAGATTAGGCTTAATAGAATTAGATTAGGAACATAGGAAACCTCATGGAAATTTTCAAACCGATTTACCGATTTAAGAGAAATCGGTAAGATTTCGGAATTTTAAACTGTCAAAACTGAACCAATAGAAATTTTTCTATGAGTACCCTAAGATCAATGGCTAGGATTTAGCCAAACCACCCCCTTCATGTGGTGCCTTGATCAACCATTGAGGGAGGGAAGCTAAGCAAAATTGGATGATGAAGTGAAATCCACCAATCATCATGCATCTTATTTCCAAAAATCTTCACCTTTTTTTTCCGTCTCTCCTTGTCATTTTCGGCCACCCCATTGGCTGCTGAAGCTCATCTCATTCTCTTCTCTTTACTCTCATTTTCACTCCATTCTCATCCATTCTTCCAGTCTCATCACAAGTTGCTTCCATCAAAGACACTAAATCAACACAAATTCAACTAGACAAGGTAGGAAATCCTACTTCTCTTCTTACTTTCTCTGATTTGGGGCTGCATGGTGGTCATGTATAACTTGAGATATAGATGTTAGGTAGAGTGATGATGATGGTTTATGACTAATTTTGCGTGTATGTTGTGATTAAAATCAGAATTGATAGCAAATAGCTTGAAGAAGGGAGACAAACCAAGAAGTTGTTAGGGTTTTCCTCGGCAGTCTGTACATCGGAGTGTACAGGTCTGCCTATAGTCGATTAAATTTGATGAATATATTTTTATATGAAACTAGACATCCAGGGATTTCCATACATATAAAATATAAGGCCATTGGATTAGTATAGAATTAGTTATGAATTTCTGAAATTTAACCTAGAAATTTGGATTCTTATCCGGCAGTATGAGTTAAGAAGGGTATAACTCACCCTACACAACCCCAAATTGAGTGAACCCAAGGTTTATGAAAGCTAACATGTAAGGTAACACCCCATAAAAATTTTAGAACCAGATTCATTGCCATTTGTTTCCAGCACACCAATGAAGTTGACTTAAGTTTAAACTGGGCTAGGATAGGGTAGTCCAGTAGGTCAAGTTTCGGGACTCATAACTCAAAATATACTTATGCAAATGACATGAAACTTAATTCATTTGAAAGCTTGTTCTGTTAGCTTCAATTTGATATAAATATCATATTTTTTCACCTAGATTTCTATTTTTAGTGAATTTTTACTTATAAGAACCCAATTCTAGCTAAGAACAGGGCAGTCTGAGGTAAAATATTTATATCTTGAGTTGTACAAATCAAAATGAGGTGGGACCAAAAGGGTTAGAAACTAGACACATGAAGCTATGAGATATCTAGAAATTAGATTTAAATGAGTTGAATTGAACTAAAGGTAGAGTATACCAAACTCAGGCAGAACAGGGGAGAATAAACCGCAAACCCTATTGATGCTTGAATTGAAATTGATGAATGATGCTATGAATATATATATTTGCTGGTCCATATTGAATTGCAAGTTTGTACAATTGTATTGGTTGCCTGGCACTATTCATGGGGAAGCGGACTCAATCCATTACGCTGCCAAAATTTCGATAAGAAATTCATATGTGTGTAAATTACAATGGCATGAACACATGATGTTTGAAAGAATAGAGTTAGTTATGCATGCAGTTCATGAGTATTGCAAAGGATTCCATATCACTTGGGCCAGCCCCTGAATGAATTTAAGGGGAATAGATCAGTGGGAAGGTCGGGGAAAGTAAACCCAGCAATCTTGTATAGGAACGAGCTCGGTCCTGAAAAACAGACTATTACCCAGGAGTATATGGCCAATAACTCCCAGGGGACCAAGGATGGAAATAAGTTCTAAGAGGCGAAAGCCTTTAAGGATAAGATGCATTTTTCCAATTGCATAGTAATATGTACAGTATGACGCTCCTTATCTGACTGTTCTAGTTACCAATTTATTATTCTTGACATATTATTGTCTCCTTATAGTTAATGTTTGAATTGCAATAGCATATCTGTTAACTAAAATTGAGCTTGTTTCGGTGTGTATTTTATAAATAAGTATTTAAGTTAAATATTACTATTGTGTCATACTATTTTGAAATATGGAAAGACCGAAACAACTGAGAATGACAGCGATGACAGATATGTAGAAACTAGTAATTCCTACTGAGAAATCTTTATTTCTCACCCTATTGTATATTTTCACGTCATTCTCAGACCATGGAGAATGCAGCAACCGGAGTTCTATTTATTGAGTCCCCCGAGCTCCACATCCACCTCGACCCATTCTTAGACTCTGTGTACATATCCGGTAGATATTAGTTTCGCCTTTACTTTTTTCTTTTAGAGAGATTTTGCTGTACCGCTCATGCACCCGCTTCTTGACCCCGCTGTCCCTTATATTGCCATTCCCCTTTACATGGCCCATCCATTTCCACCACCACCAGTAGCAGCAACAGCTCCAACTCCTATGGCCCCTTCTGCCTCAGCACCGCAGCAGATGCCCTTAGTCTCGATGTTTGAGGAGGATCCGTCTGAGGCGGCGAGTTCCTCTTCCTCATCCTCTGCTCCGAGCGTGGGCCACCCTCCTGCAGACGCCAGCATGGCGAATAGATTTCTTTCTTCAGATTCTGTTTAGATAGTGAGCCTGCCGTAGCGGTAGTAGATGTACAGAATGACCCATTTTTGGCAGTTTGGGTCATGGGTAGATGGGTAGAAGTTAGGAAGTGTACATGAAATGTCCCATGAGGACCATCTGGGGTATTGTTCATAGCAACTGACCATTTTGTTTTGTGTTAGCGGCCTCATTTTTTTTTTACTCTGTATCATTTTGACAAATATTGAAAACAAACGTCTATGTATATATTTATGATGTATTTTGCAGTAGTTCTGTCTTTATTGCATTGTTATTTATGTTACATTATTTACAGTATACCAATTAACTAGTATTTATTCCGACGTCAAGCAGAAAATTTTATTACGCGAATAGTCATCTTTATGCGGGTAATTAATAATGATATAGAAAACATAATTTAATCAGCTCACTACACGTAATCACTTATCAGATAATTTATTATGACTTAAGCATAGTACTTATTTGGTAAGGTGTTACAGCAAATACATATTCAGCCTCTGTAGTTGAAAGAGCAATAATGTTCTGCTTTTTGCTTGACCAAATTATCAACGACTTTCCAAGAAAGCAATAGCAGCCACTAGTACTTTTTCTTTAAACTTTATCTCTAGCAAAATCAGTATCACAGTAGCTTGCAACAGTGAACAATACCTTTCTTATACTAGAGACCAAGATTAGTAGTTCCAACTAAATATCTCAGAATTCTCTTGATAGCATTCAAATGTGATTGTTTGGGATTAGATTGAAATCTAGCACAAATTCCCACACTTAATTGCAACTCCGGTCTACTAGCAGTAAGATACAGTGAAAATCCAATCATACCTCTATAAAGAACTTCAGAGACCTTTTCACCATCTTTATTAGCTTCTAGAACTTGAGAAGGATGCATGGAAGTACTGATGCTCTTTGCCTTGTCCATGTCAAACTTTCTAAGCAAGTCTTTAGCATATTTTTCTTGATGAATCAGAATTCCATCCTTCTATTGTTTGATTTAGAGTCCAAGAAAGAATTTAAGTTCTCCCATCATACTCATCTCAAATTCTCCCTGCATAAGCTTAGAGAAATTCTTGCACAAATTTTGATTAGTTGCACCAAAAATGATATCATCAACATAAATCTGATTAATCAAAAAATCATTTTTGTCATGAAGAATAAATAAAGTAGTATCAACTTTTCCTTTTACAAAACCATTTTTGATTAGAAAAGAGCTGAGTCTATCATACTAAACTCTAGGAGCTTACTTTAAACCATATAAGGCTTTTGAAAGCTTAAAGACATGGTGAGGAAAATTTCATTTTTAAAACCAGGAGGTTGATTTACGTAAACTTCCTCAAATATGAAACCATTTAAAAAAGCAAATTTTACATCCATTTAAAATAACATTAGATGAGGCATAAGCAAGTAGTAGTCTGATGACTTCCAATCTTGCTATGGGGACAAAGGTTTCATCATAGTCAATGTCTTCTTACTGATTGTAACATTGTGCCACCAATCTTGCTTTGTTTCTGATAACTTTTCTATTTTCATCAATCCTGTTTCTGAACACCCCTTTAGTCCTAATAGCATATTGTCCTTTTGGTAGAGGGACAATGGTCCAAACTTTGCTCTTCTCAAATTGAGTTAGCTCCTCTTTCATTGCTTCAATCCAGTTTTGATCTGTCAGAGCTTTATCAATACTTTCGGGTCGAATTTCAGAGATAAGAGCAAGATTGTAATTGCTTCTAAGTGAAGATCTTGTTATGATTCCTTGTGAGGGTTCACCAATAATTTGTTTTGAGAGATAGCTCTCAAGTCTCTTATACCAGAGTATCTTTACTTCAGAAGTATACCTTCTGGTTCTTCAGAAATAGCATCAGAAAATGTTGATGAGAAGGAAGTTTAGAAATATCATCCTCGTTAATGTTTTGCATATTCTGGGAAGTGTCATTTAATGACATATTTTCGATTTCTTCTTCCAGATCTGCAATTTTCTGATTAAGGTCATTCTTCTTTTCCATGAAGCTTATATGGATGGTTTTTTCCATAGCTTGAGTCTTCTTGTTGAACACCTTGTTAGCTTTTGAAACAAAAGAATATCTTAGGAAAATTCCAGGATCAGATTTTGGATCGAACTTTGAAAGTTTGTCCTTGGTGTTAAGTATAAAGCATTTAGATCCAAAGACATGAAAATAAGAAATATTGGGTTTTCTTCCCTTCCATAATTCATATGGAGTTTTCTTGAGAATAGGCCTTAAGAAAATGCAGTTTTGAATATAGCAGGTAGTGTTAACTGCTTTTGTCCAAAAACCTTTTGATAAACCATTTTCAAGAAGCATAGTTCTGGCCATTTCTTGCAACAACCTATTCTTCCTTTCTACTACTCCATTTTGATGAGGAGTTCTAGGAGAAGAGAAGTTATGAGAAATGCCATTTTCATTACAAAAGTTTTCAAAAGAATGATTTTCAAATTCTTCACCATGATCTGATCTAATGGAAGTGATGCAAAAACCTTTATCATTTTGAATTCTTTTTGAGAAAGATTTGAAGGTCTCACAAGCTTCATCCTTGTGGATCAAGAATATAACCCATATGAATCTTGAAAAGTCATCTATAATGACTAAATCATATTTCTTACCACCAAGACTAGTAGTTCTAATTGGTCTAAAAAGATCAAGATATAAAAGTTCAAGTGATCTGGTAGTAGAAACTGTAACACCCTAATAAATCCATATTACGCTTAAGTCGTATTACGGCGTTTTATTAGTTGTTACTTATGCCCATGGAAAACTAAACTTCACTTGAAATTAAATTACGCGGAAAATACAGTAAATTTTTTTTTTGAAATATGTCGTCGCTTTTGGAAAGTAAAGTCTTGCGCGAGAAGATAACAGTAAGCAAGCGTATCGCAGAGATTTCGATATAAATGGAAGGAATAAGAGATAAATCATAATATCATGCATTCAAATTACAACATCAACCACATAATATAAGTATCCGCATAATATCCAACAAATACATAAAAAGGAACTCATGGTCATGCCATGGCCCCAAAATATCAAAAGTACAAGTCTGATAAGGTCTAAATGCAAAATGAAATACAACAGATAAGGAGCAATATTGGGATAAGCCCACATAGACATATACTAGCTTCTCTGCCCCTTCCATGCCCTTCCATCGAACGAACTTAGGTCCTCGAATGCCTAGTCCCCCACGCTGCTCGGCCTCGGGGAACGCGAGGAGTACGAATGATGCGGGGGTGCCTGCTAATCACCTCGATACGACGGATGCGACGGCCAGGAGTATAGCTGCCCACCGAAGAACGTGCCTCGGAGGGATCCTCCTCAGATGCGACAGGCTGATACTCGGGGAGTGGCGGCGAAGCTGCTGCGGCCTAGGGGTGGCCGTCGAACTCACATCGACCACGGGAAGCTCTGGCAGCGGCACAGGCTCGGCTACGGGTAGATTTGGAGACATAGGCTCCATCTCGATCTCAGGCAATGGCTCGGACGGGAAATCCCAAGGACCCAGCGGCTGTCCGAGGGGTGCCGATGATACGTCTACAGGCGGGATCTCTGGCTCCTCCTGCTCAAAAGCTCGACCCAGGTAGAAGTATGTACGAACTATCGTGGTGGTCGTGGCCACAATAGCGTGGGCGCCCTCATCATAGGCCCACTCATGGTGGGGAGGCTCCATGCTCCATGCCACGTGATGCTCCATGAGTATCTGGTGACGAGACGGAAAAACAACTAGGATGAGAAATAAGATTTCTCAGTAGGACTCGACCCTGACACACAGGTGTCATCGTCATCGTCCCAACCACTTCGGTTTTTGAATGAGAACAGTGGGCATTCAATAGGTTCAATTATTTGATTTTCGAAAACATTACTACCCGAAGTGGATTCCGTTTTTAGTACTTATCCTCGTTGCATTAACAACATCATGGCACACATGAAAGCTTAAATGACTATTCATAACATACATAAACATGTTGGGAGTTATACTCTTTATTTGGGTTGGACCGAAGTCCCTTTCTTTCCTTAACTTGACTTATCTTAAGTCCTTTCTTTCCACCCACTAAACATAAGTGGTAATGAGCTCATATCGTGGCTGTCGCCACCATAAAATTTCGGTACTTACACTAGCTGGGTCATGCCATGCCTCATGTAAGCCCTATCCCCTATACTCACACTAGCTGGGTCATGCCATGCCTCATGTGAGTCGTGGGTGAGGGGAACTTAAATTAGGTCACCTTTCCTTTTGAAGGATCACACATTTTATTGAATCTTTTCTTATTAAACTTATGATGCAAAATATTACTAAGTCCACAATTTCTACAAAATTTTGGCAAAGATAACTATATACCGAAGCTTCCCAAAATTTTGCCAAACAGAATACCAGTATCATAGCATCATATCATATCATCATTATCATGGCATCATAATCACATCATCATAACATCATGCTTGCAACATAAACATAGGCATATTCTCAAGCAAAGTTTTATGAGCTTAACTTAGTAAATTTGGTGCAAGCTTTTAATTTAGGTTACCTCTTGGATATCCTCTTTTAATTGTTGTGGGGTCCATTTTGTCTAATGTCCTTTTTGATACTTTTTGAGTGGAATTATGAAGGTTTTCTAATACTTAATATAAGGGTATTAATGTCTTAAAGCTTATTCTTTATTAACCTTTAACTTTTACCCTAACCAGTTTTACTTTTACAGTGGGGTAGTAACTTCAAAAATTCACCATAATTTGGTATTTTATCATTTTAATGCGAAATTTTATATGATTATAGCGTTCTGAGTCTAGTTTTGAACAAAACAAGTCCCACTCAAAAATTCGTTTTCTAACTCCAGTTATGCATATTTTATTCTGACTGTTCAGTTTCTAAGTTCACTCCCAGTACAGTGGATTGTTACTTCTCATTATAATTACTCAGAAGGAATCTGAGAAAACTGTTTTATGGGTTTGTTCCTCTATGTCTTAGTTTTCATTTAAACTTGGTCTCACTCAAAAATCATTTTTGTAGCTCGAGTTATACCCATTTTAGTGTAGACTGCCCAGACAGAAACCAATCTGAGAACAGTCCACTTTGAAAAATCATATCTCACTCATTTTAACTTCGAATCTTATGTATTTTATATGTATGGAAAGCTCTCTGAGTCTATTTTCATATAAAATTGGTTCCACTAATTTCTGAGTTTTCTGGAAAAAGTTATACCGTTCGGTTTACAGACTGCTAGAAAATCGAGATTTTACGTTTTGATTTTCCTCATGTTTTCTCCAAAACACTCAACCTCACTTTCAAGAAAACATTCTCAAGTTATAAAACACTCAGATACCATGAAAGATTAGTGAAAAACTAACATGTTGGGGTTCAAAAATATTGAGTTCAACCATGCATCACACCAAACCGAAAACATGTTTTCAACAAACAACCATACAAGCAACAACATCTCATTTTATGAGAAGAATGGCTATGATGCCCATAATCAATCTTTAAAATCACCTAGCTATGGAGAGCATAGGAGTTCTAAAGCTTGAAAAACAAGAGAGAAAAAGAGTTTAGAGCCACTACCAAGAAGCTTTCTTTGAAGGAATTTGTGATGGAAGAAGGTGATGGTGGTGGTATTCCTCCTCTTGGATCTTGAAAGAGGCTTGGTATGTGATTGCCTTTGATTCTTCAAGAACAAAAATGGTGGCTCTTGAAGAGCTTGTGAGTGGGATGAGGAGAGGAAACGATGAGAGAAGTGGAAGGATTCTAGAGAGAAGTTGGAGAGTTTAGAGAGAAGGAGGAGAACTTTGGAATTGAGGAGAGAGAAGGGGATGAGTGAAATGAAAATGAAGAGAGAAAGAGAGAGGGAGGGAGGCGTACATGGGGGAGGGAGGGCTGATTGCCCTTGCTTCTCTAACAAGCAAGGGGAGTGGGTGAGTTTAGCTAGGTTGAAGGCTAAGAACTTTGGGGTAAAAGAGGGGGTTGTATTTTCCTTGAGTCTTGGAGGCATTCTAATGTCCAGTTGGTGTTTTTCTCTAGGGGTTAAAGGGGAGTACCCCTCTTAGGATTTGGTTGCTTGTCTAAGACTCATCCAAGTGTCAAGATCTAATGGTGGATGACAAGGATCCTAGTCTTGGCTTTTGATCTAATGGTGTAGGATTAAAGAGGTTGAATGATGGGTGAGATGTTGCCCCTCCTTGGTATGTCTTGTTAGGGCATATGCATGGAAGAACTTTTATCTCTAAATGTTATTAGAATTATTTAAATGTAATTTAACTTAATTGGCTTAATTACCCATGAGTTAACTCTTGTCAATTACACTTTTTATGATGTCTTGCATTACGGTTAACCATATGCTTAATTTGGGGTTTAATTTTTCAAGAGTTGTCTTAAGTGTCTTAATCATTCTAAACTTAATTAGTAAGGTTAGGTTGTCTTACTTTTGTTTTGGCACCTTCGAGTAATTAGGGTTTTGACGATTAAGGTTTTATTAAAACGCTTAAGACATTATGATTAAATTGTTGGCTAGACTTTATTTACTAAGCTCTTGCTCTCGGGATTAATCGATTAGTTCTCAATTAATCGCTAATCCCTTTAATTAGCCGGGAACACCGAGCGAATTAGCTTAGGTAGAAATGACGATGTTACAGAAACTATATTTTTACTATGAAAAGAGCTTTTGGTCTATTTGCCTCTAAGACAGAACTCACAAGAAGAGTCACTTTTAAAATTGATTTTAGATAAATCTTTTCCTAGCTTCTTCTGAGAAATTTCAAAAATCAGATTCATATGAGCATGACCAAACTTTCTATGACATAGCCACTTTTCATCCACAAAGAAAGCTAAGCATTTTATACTTTGATCAAGAAAATCATCTAGATATAATACATAAGTATTATGCCTTCTAGCAGTAAGAATGATTTTATCAGTAGTGGAATATTTAATTATACACTGCGAAGGTTCAAACACAACTTTGAAGCCTTGGTCACAGAATTGACTAATGCTTAGAAGGTTGTGAGTTAATCCTTCTACTAACATAACATCAGATATTAGGTTGGAATTATTCTTACCAATATTATCTATACTAATGACTTTGGATTTGATTTCGTCAGCAAACTTAACTATTCCTCCATTCTTAGATATGAGGTTTCTGAACTAGGATTTACTTCCAGTCATGTGTTTGGAGCATCCACTGTCCAGATACCACTTCTTTTCCCTTTGATGTACTATTTTAAGACATACCTGCATTAAAGGAAATTTTAACTTTAGGTACCCATATCTTCTTGGGTCCTTTTGGGTTAGTAGAGTTTTTGGGCTTTTTCACCTTTTGTTTGGCTTTCCTTCTGGAAAAGTATCTTTTAGAAGGGTGTCCCTTTTTAAACAATATATGCATGCAAGAATATAATATGTGGAATCTTTAGATAATTGTTCGTCATCTTCCTTCTCAAAGCCTAGACCAGTTTTGTCAAGATAAGGCTTTTGGTCACCAAGCATCAAATCCAAATTTTTGAAGCCATTAACCATTTTCTCAAGATCTGATTTGAGAAGTTTTACAGTTTTCTGAAGCTTAGAAACATCAGAAGATGACTTAGAGCAAGTTTCAGAAACTTCGATTTTCAGGGCTATTACATCCTTCTGAAGAAGGATATTGTCAATTTGCAATTTTTTTTTCGTGCCCAATCTTCTCTTTTTCAATCTTGAGTTTTTTGAACTCCAAATATAATTTTTGAAAATCCTTTTTCAGAGAGGCATAATGAGAAGCCAGAGACTTGGAATCATCCAAGAGTTCATCATAGACTTTTTGAAGATTCTCAAAAGTGAGTTCAGGTTCAAAATCTTGTATCTTAGTTTCTTCATCTGAAACAATGTCACCTATAAAACAAAGATTTGCTACAATTTCTTCTTTACTCTGTGATTTTGCATTTTCTTATTCGTCCAGATCCTCCCATGTAGCCATCATAGCCTTTTTCTTTGTAGTCTTTCTTTTCAAGGCTTTCTTCAGTCTGGGACATTCAGATCTGACATGTCCAAGTTCCTTACACTCAAAGCAGATGATCTCATCTTGCTTGGCTTTTGGGAACAAGGTTCTTCTTCTCCGTTTTAATTCATGCTCTTGAAATATTCCTTGCTAAATGAGCAATTTCATCACTACCATCGTCGTCATCAGAGGAATCCTCTTCTTCTTCTTCAGATTGTTTTGAGGCTTTCAAGGCTTTGGGAGGTTGAGTCCTTTTCTAAGTGGACTTCAAAGTAATGGATTTTCCTTTCTTGACAGCCTCATTAGCGACTTCATTTAGCTCAATCTCATGATTCTTTAATGACCAAATGAGAGCATGTAATCTAAGCACATTCAAGTCCTTAGCTTCTTGAATAGCTGTGACTTTTGGATGACAAGCCTTTGAAAGACTTCTTGAATAGCTTCTTTGAAAGCCTTAGAATAGTGGATGAGATAGCACCAGAAGGGGGGTTGAATCATGCTTTCAAGAGACTTTAAAATCTGAAAACTTTAGTAAAATGATTTATCTCAAGTTCAAAACTTGGATTGCAGAAGCGATTGTGTTTGTTTATAAAATAGTTTAGATCTATATAAAATAGAAATAAGCTTTGTTTCAGATAAAATTTGAACAGAGTTGAACCTATGTGGTAAAACTAAATAATAAGATTAGAGATAGAGATAATCACACAAGAGATTTTTATACTGGTTCGACAAACCACTTGCCTACTTTCAGTCCCTAACTCTTTGTTGAGATTTTGTACTGTGAGTATTCTTTGTCCAAGCTTCTTGCAAGCGAGTAGTCTTTTTCAAGCCTCTCCTAGCTTTACAAATAAGCAATATTTTCCTAGTCTCTCCAAGCTATACAAATGAGTAGTATTTTCCTAGCCTCTCCAAGCTTCTCACTTGTTTGAAGACTTATATTAAATTTCTCAACAAAGAATGGACTATGAAGTACTTTGTGTGAGACTTCTTGAAATTCTCAAAGAGAGAATATTATCTATTATAGACCAGATGAGAAGATTTTCTTACGGACTAAAGTTACGATAAGTAACTCTCTGCTGCTCTAGACAATTGAGAAGGATAAAAGAAGGAAGTCCTTTGTACATAGAAAATATTCAAACAGTTTAACTATTCTTTCTTCAATTTCTAGCCTTATATAGACTTCGAAATATGACCGTTGAATCTTGCAGGCCTTGATCCTTGTGATCCTTTGGTTTTGCTGCTCTATGACTGGATTGAGAATAAATAGCCTTTGTTTTCCTACTCTTCAAAACTTACACAGAAGTAGAAAAATAGCCGTTTGTTGGTTTGCCAACTGTTCACACTTGTCAGCGCCTCTTCTCCATCTTGTCAAATCACCTTTTTGACTTTTTGAATTTGTCTATTAAAGCATGCAAAGAAAAGCTTTGAAGGTATAACACTTCATGAGAAGCATGTCTCTGGAGATTTTCCCTTCTGGACAAAGTCATCTTTCTGAATGAACAGTGCTCGCTCTTGAGGCACCGTTTTCCCTTCTAATATTGCAGTTTCATCCTTCTAAACCTTCTTTCTTGTTTCTTTCATGATAACTCAAGAAGTATACAAAACATATATTCTATATCAAGTATATTCAAGTTAAAGTACCAATGGATAACATGGCTTTGTTGATTCCCAAGCTTATAATGCACATGATTACGAAAGAAACACTTCTAGAAACAATTCGTTCATATATATAGCAAGATTAGCTTAAACTCTAATTTGGCATTCATCAAAACCTTAATGCTCATTCTGGTTTACAACAACAAAATGGTTTCTGAAGAGTATTGGAGCTAACAATCTCCCCCCTTTTTGATGATGGCAAATTAGTATTTAAGAAAAAGTTCTTGTTGTTAAAATAACGAACAAGAATTGTTGTTTAGAGAAAATAACTTTATGAAGAGTAATAACAATCATGCTATCAAAAAGATTGAATCCTTTTTCAAAAACATATGGTGTTGATTTTATTCTAAGTAAAAGTGCATAGGATTCTTTTGTCATATAAAATTATCACTAAAGCATAATGACATTACTAATAATATCAGAGCAACAGTTCAGATAGATCAAAATAGATTCAAATAATTAGAAAGATTATGTAGCAAGGAATTATATCCATATGTATTCCATATTCTTATAGAGAGTAATCTCAAAGTAACTAAGCAATTATCATCTCAATCAGTTTAGATATTAGAGCAAGTATCAGAACATTTAATAACTCACATATTAGATCATATAATAGCTCACACATAATAGTTGCAGTAAAATTTGATCAAGAGATATGAAAGCATAAGTGATAGAGAAATAAATATAATTGAACATAAATTGTAACTAAATTGTAAACTTATGATAAAGTGTTTAAACATGAATAAAATAAAGATATGTTTTTGGAATGAAATGATAAATAAATGTTTCTGGAGTGCAGAAAAGAAAATAATGAGTCCTAAAAGTTAATGTACGCATGCTCCCCCTTAGTTTTACTTAATTTTAAGTTGAATAGGGCGAGTTATGCCCTTCTCATCACCCTCTAGTTGGGCAGAGAGTAAATTCTAACAACAAACTTTAAAAATTCATAACTAATTCATTTTAAATCCAATGTCTTATAATTTTTATCCCTGGATTGCTCTTGAAATCTAGTTTCTTCTAAAATTAGTCTCGTTCGAAGTTGAGTTCTATAGGGATGTCTCCCTAGGGTTTCTCTAATAGCTTATTCTATTTTGGGTTTCTCTTAATCTTTTGTTATATCCTTCAACCTTAAATCAAGTTTTCCTATCTTAAATCACTGTAAAAGAGCAATAACACCATCATATAAGCATGAAACAAGGATAGTACACATAAGAGCACATCAACCACATAGCCCACAACCACAATCAAAACTAAGGATTTGGGCTACCCACCTCAAAATCCTTAAAACCATGGGAGACAACAGCAACTGCTAGCCTTCTTTCCTCACCATAGTAGCAGCTTATATAGAGGTAGAAAGACTCCATTTGATACTTGATCATCAAATTGATAGAAGGGTTTTGTAGAGGAGAGGATGAGGATTAATTTTCATAAAAGAAGCAAGAGGATTTCAGGCTAAGAAGGTGTTCATCTTTGAGGTCGAAGCTCTCAACCATGGGAGTGATGGAAGAAAGAAAATGAAGATGGTGGGGAGCATGAAAATTCAAGGCAAAAATGGGGAGAAAATGAGTTCCTTCATTCATAAGTTAAAGTGACTTATGAAGGTTTTTGATTGGTGGAACTTTGACCTGTAACTTGTGCTTTGTGGGTTAACATTGGTGGTTTTGAAGCAAAAATTAAATTCTCCTAGGCTTGAATTTGAGTAGCTCATCTTTGGTCATTGAGAGCATTTTTAATTAACACTCATGCCCACAAATAATGTAAGAACCTTGAGGATTAACTCAAGGTCCGGTTATCAATTCCACTATTCTAAGTTACCCGAGTTACTGTTATATTGTGTGAGCAACTTCACACGTTTATTTAAAATTGTGGGTAGAAAATCTTCATTTGAAGTTATTGTAAGTGTTTTGGTTATTTACCAGTGTCGCAATGCCTGTAAAAATCTCGGAATTGAAAATTTTCTACGATTGCCTCTCTCGACAACCGTAAGGGCTTATTTACAGTTTATAACCTAATAATTACAATTTCATCTTTAATTTTTCCAAGGTTCACCAGTTTACAATTTTGCTCTTGCCTCAGGCCCAAGTGTAACATCCCCAATTTTGTTTAAGCTAATTAGCTCAGTAACCCTGGCTAATTAGAGAAATTAACAATTAACTGAGGACTAATCGGCTAATCTCGATGAGCAAGAGCTTAGTAAACTAAGTCAAGTTCATAATTGAATTATAATGCATTAATTAAAGTCTAATCATTCAAACATCATTAATCCGTAATTAGAAATATGATTAAGCTAATATAATCTCATTAATTTAGCACATGACAAATGTTTTGCCTTAATCAATTGAGATAAATTAATTCCGAAACCCTAAATACATAATTCATAAGAACAATTCCTTTAGAGGAGAAACGACTTAAAAGTATAATTAACGGAAATTGACTAATGAGCAATTAAACTAATCAAATTAATTAACAACTTAGATAATTCTAATAGCTTTGAAAATTCAAAAATTGCTCCTAATTGTTGCATTAAAATTTTGGCCAAGACAAGAGCAAGATTCAACCATCCATTGCTTCCTAATCTTGCACCCTTAGATCAAGCCTATTTTGGCATCATTTCCAAGTTAAGCCTAACTTAAGGAAGAGCTAGTCTTCACTAAAGTCTTGTCACATGAGGTAGGTAGACTCAAGTCAATCAACTCTCAAGAGTGGGTACACCTTGCCTTTGCCCACTTGCGAAAATATAAAATGGTCCATAGCATGCACCAAGGCTCAAAGAAAATATAACCAACCTTTTTATCCCAAGGTTCCTAGCCTTTTGTAACGTCCTCCTCTGTATAGTACTATGCTTAAGTCATAGTACCACACTCTGGAGTTGTTACTATTACCTGAGTGGACCTTATCTGATAGCAACTTTAGCCGTCTTTGAAACTTCTCGAACTATCTGGAGATAACACGGAAACAGGAGTGAGAATTTTAAATTCTCAGTAGGATTCACTAAGAAATTTCATACCGTGTCATCGTTATTATCTCCAGCTGCTTCAATTTATTATGAAAAAGGTGGATATGTTATATAAACTGTTTAATTTTATAGTTCGAAAACATATTGTTCGAAACAAAGTCCATTTTATTCATGCACTTCTCATTTAAAAGAGCCAATACAAAATAAAGTCATGAATCATACTATGAATAATAACTGCAACGTATTAAAATATAATAACACCAATATACTGGAAACTTAAAATCTGCATATACCTTTACTTGTGCTTGAATTTACACAAATACACATAATTTTCTTTTCTTTCTTTGTCTTCCTTTACTTGTCATACATATTCCAGAGTACGATAGCCATGTCATGCTCCCTTGGGTGTGATCACCATATCACACTCCTTAGAAATATGTTCATCTTGCCACATCCCAGAGTATGATCGTCATGTCATACTCTATCGGGGTGTGATTACCATGTCATATTCCTTAGGGTGTGGGATCATTATGCCACATTCCAGAGTATGATCGCCATGTCATATCCCATCAGAGTGTGATTGCCATGTCACATTCTTTCGGAATATGGACTCATCATCATATCTTTCATCATAGAATCATAAATACATAGGTTTCATACCTTATTCTCCAAGGATAACACTTGCATGGTATTCATTCACGTCTTCAAGGATAACACTTGCATGGTATTCATTCACGTCACATAACATTAACACACAACATTTAGAACTATCACTAATTTATGTCGAAAATTCGGCAGCATAACGGATCATATCTGCTTCCCCATGAATAGTGCCAAAATACCAATAAAACCAATTAAGCATTCTAATCAATATGGGACAACAAACTTATAACCACAATATTAATCATATGGTGTGTCAAAATCAATAGGAATATCAATAGAGTTTTCTGCTCACTCTATCCTCTTCTGCTCGAATTTTGTAAAATTCACCTTTACTCCTATTCAACTCATTTAAACCTAAATTTTGAATATTTTATAGCTCTATGTGTCTATTTTTAGTCCTATCTCATTTTGATTTGTATAGCTCAAGTTATTTGTATTTTACCTCAGACTGTCCTACACTTAGCCAAAATTGCACCCTTATAAGTGAAAATTCACTAAAAATAGGAATCTAGGTGAAATCATATGAAATTTATACCAAATTAAAGCTAACAGAACAAGATTTTATGGAGATATAAGCCCCGTAACTTGACCCTACTGGATTACTCTGTTGCAGCCCAGTTTGAACTTAAGGTATCTTCATTGATGTTCTGGGAATAATTGGAAATGAATCTGACTTTGGAATTTTTATGGGATGCTTCTTACATGTTAGCTTTCAAACAGCGTTGGTTGCACTCAATTTAGAGTTGTGTATGGTGAGTTACACCCTTCTCAACTCATACTGTACGGATGAGAATCTAGATTTCTAGGTCAAACCTCAAAAATTCATAACTAATTCTATACTAATTCAATGGTATTATAATTTATATTTATAGAAAGCCCTGAATGTCTAGTTTCATATAAAAATGGATTCATCAAATTTAAACAGCTGTAGGTGGAGTCGTACACTCCGCCGTACGGACCATCGAGGGGAAAACCCTAACAGCTTCTTGAATTCTTCTTGAATTCATGTTTTCCTTAAATCAATCCATCCAATCTTCAATTCAAGCTCACATATACACCTTAAACCAATCTTAATTAATCATCATCACTCAAGATAACATCAAAATCATGTAAGAAAGTGGGAAGAAAGTAAGAAGAAAGTGGAGTCTTAATCAGCGCAATTCAAAGAAAACAAGAAGCTAGATTTCCTACCTTTCTTAGGTGAAATCTTGTTGGATTGGTGGCTTGGATTGAAGAAACTTTTGATGAAGCTTGAAGAGGTGATGAAGATGGAGTGAAGATGAGTGTGAATAGAGAAGAAATGATGAGAGCTCAGCAGCTATATTGGCCAAAAATTCAAGGAGAGAAGGAAAGAAAAAAAAGTGAAAACTTTTGAAGCAAGTTTCATATGATTAGTGGATTCCTTCTCATCTTTCAATTCACTACAGCTGCCCACTTTTGGGCTGATTAGTGGTGCCACATGCATGGATGAGTTGGCTAAATCTTAGCATCCATCCTAGGGTTATCACAGTATAATTTCTATTGGTTCGGTTCCAATAGTTTAAAATACCTAAATCTTGCCGATTTCTCTTAAATCGGTAAACCGGTTTTAGAAAAATTCTATGAGGTTTCTTATGTTCCTAATCTAATTTCCTAAATTCTAATCCTTCTAAATCACACTTAATCAGATTTAAGTGAATACTAAATCGAATCCTAATTAATCACAATTATTCGATAAAAACCGAACAATTTGTTTAAAAAAAAGGGTAAAATTTTTCGGACGTTACACCTTCTTGCTTGTAAAAGAAGCAAAAATCACCTACTCCTTGGTCTTGATGCGGCACACTAATCAGCCCCTCATTCACTCTCTCATTTTTCAAACTTCCATTCTCTCTCTTAGACACAAAAGCTCTTACATCTCTTCACTCTCCTTGTTCTTCCTGCTCTCCTTCTTGTTCTTAACACTTTTCCACCACCATCACTCTTATCTTCTATCACCACCCTCACTAACTTATCAAGGATCACATTCTTTGGTCTTTGGTAGAGCAAAACAAACACTCATTTAGCCTCATTTGCAAGCTCAAGAGGAGGAAGGCCACCTCTAACACTTACCTTCCCTTCAAGCTCTCCAAGAAACTCTTGAGATAGTGACTCTAATTCTTTCTTCTTCCATATTTTCAAGCTCTAGAACTCATAAGCTCTCCATAGCTAGGTGGTTTTAGAACTTGCTCTAAAGGCCTCATGGCCATACTCTTATTATAAGAAGTTTGCTTGTGGTTGTTGCTCTTCTCTTGGAAAATGGCTTTGGTTGTGCATTTAATTGACATTGAACTCAAATTTTTAGTACTCAAATTATTGATTTATCATCAAGATCTCAAAGTATAAAAATGATTTGGAAAAGTAAAGTGGTCACTTGAAGAAAAAACTTAATACTTTTACAAGAAAACTAATGGAAACAAAAACTGTTGAAGCTGGAAATTGTGGCAGTCTATTTTAGACGATCCATAACTCATTTAATACAACTCCAAATGCAATGAAACTAATTTTATTTGAAAATCCACTCGTAGAGCTTTTTATACATATAAAATACGTGAAATTTAACCTTAAAACGAGAGAGATATGAATTTTCAAAATGTGCTATCCCCAGATGTATTTTTGTTCGAGCAGTATGTACTTAAATCTTAATAACTTCAGTTACATAGAACATTTTTTAGTGGGACTAAGTTTTTTAGAAAGCTAAGACATAGAGGAACACCCCATAAAATAGTTTTGGCAGATTCCTTGTGAGGAGCTTCCAGTAAAGTTTATAAGTCACTATACCAAATATAATCTTGAAAGCTGAATAGTCAGATTAAAATGTATAGATCTCAAATTACAAAATGGATTTTTGAGTGGGGTTTATTTTGTTTAAAAATAGACTCAGAGAAGTATAATCATACCAAAATTTAAGTCAACAAAATAAAAGGTAAAATTATGGCGAATTTTTGAATTTACTGCCCCATGTAAAAATAAAACTGGTTATGGTTAAGTTTTAAAGGTTAATAAGAAATAAGCTTGAAGACACTAAGACCCTCAAATTAAGATATGGGAAGACTTCATAATTCAACTAGAAGGTTTCAAAATAGATAATAGATGAAATTGACCCTATGCAAAATAAAAGAATTAACACAAGAAGAAAATTCAATTAAAAGCTTGCACCAAATTTGCTAAGTCAAGCTCATAAGACTTTGTGTGTTATGTATGCCTCTATATGCCAATATGATGATGATGATGATGATAATGATGCTTGATGATATGTGATATTGGATTCTCTGTTTGGCAAAATTTTGGGAAACTCCGATTTAGCCGTTATGCTGCCGGAATTTCGCAAAATCTATGGACTTAGAATAATTTTTGTATCATAAGCTTTAATAAGAAGAGATTGAACTAGGGTGTGATCCTTTAAAAGGGAAGGCGACCTAAATTAAATCCCGTTCTAACCACGACTCACATTAGGCATGGCATAGACCCAGCTAGTGTAAGTTCCGAAAAGTTATGGTGGCAACGGCCATGTTATGAGCTTTTACCACTTATGTTTAGTAGGTGAAAAAGACTTAAGATAAAGTCAAGTTAAGGAAAGCAAAGGGACTTCGGTCCAAACCTTTGAAAGGAAGGTACTAGGAGAAGCCTAAATCACATTCATGTATGTCATATGTAATTATACTTGTTCCCATGCATGTTATGATATAATTCCCATGACTTAGAGAGTATGTTAACAATTGAATCCGCTTTGGATGCTTATGTTTTTGAAAACCTAAGAATTTGACCTTATGAATGCTCACTATTTTCATTTATAAAACCGAAGTGGCTGGGACGATGATGATGACAGTTTCGTGTCGGATTCGAGTCTTTCTAAGAAATTTTATTTCTCACCCTAGTTATTTTCTATATCGTCACTAGAATCCAATGGTGAATCCAGTGGAGTGGAGCATGGATCCCCCACAATGCGAGTGGATGTATGATGAGGGATGTGATAAGCAACATTTTGATACATTGATTAATCCTCATATTTAGTTTATTAAACCTCTTTTGTGCTTAATTGAATAATATTGGACATATTTTATAAGTTTGGACTCTAATTGGGCTTAAGTGTATTTTTCAGCATTATTACAGATTTATACTATTTTTGTATTATGGCTGTATCTTGAGTTGTAGACATCTAAAAATCACAAATTTTATATTGTAGGAAATCTGAGAGAAAGATCTACAACTTTGATGAAGAAGTCAAAAACTAATTCAGATGTTTATTAGGACGAATTGGGCCACGAAGTCAGAACAGGGCTGTCACCCTGGAACCTGATCAGTGTGTACTAATTGGGCCATAATGTGAGTTGTAGACATTGGATTGAGGTGAAACTGGTTCCATTTGAAAGCTAAGACATAAAGCTTCAATTCATATGAAGAGTACTCTCCCAAATAATGACATCTTGATAGACTTATTGGCTGTTGAATTTGACTAACGCGGATAGAGATACAACCTAGACATGCTATAAAGATTAGGCCGTAACTGTCTCATTTTAAGTCCAAATTAAGCAAATTGGGTGTCCACTTAAAGCTAAGAGGCAGAGGATTAAGTTGGGCTCAAGGGTATTTTTGAATTTTGACATTTGAGGTCTGATAAGTAGAGAGAAAACCGAGACGCGAAGAAGACTCTCATTGCCAACATTTTTCAATTTTTTCTTTCTTCTCTTCTCCTCTCGTCTTCTTTTCTTTTTCTTTTCCTTTCATTTTGTAAGATACTTGTTTTGGGTTCTAGTTTGTAACCTTCGTTGCTATGGAGAAGTAGGACTTCAAGCTAGATCAAGGAGACTCCAAGGGTATTATGGTTGTAATCTTGAAACCCTATACTTGAATTTCAATCATGTTTGTTTTCTTGATTCTTTGCCCTCTTTTATTTGTAAACTTGCATTGAATGATATTGATATGTGGGTTTATGAATGAGGAACTAGTTGGGTGATTGCTAATTGGTCAATTGGTATGAACTTCATTAGTTAAGAATTAGGAATTGGGTTTGGGTTCAAACCTAGGCTAATACATTTGGGGCTAGAAATCAACATAGGTTAATTAGAGTTGAGGTCTCAATTATTTAATCAATTATGTGTTGGTTAAATTCCTAGAGTTCTCTAGGTAGACTTGTGGGGTTGTTAGTAGAGGTCTCTCTAATAGCTCAAATTAGCCGCACTCCATGTGTTTGATATATTGTGCGTTAATGATTGATTCACCTTATGCCAAAAGAACTCTTTGAACTAGTGTTTTTATTTTCATCTAATTTTCTTTTATAGCTTATTTACTACATGTTTGCACATACCCCCCTTGTTACTTAAATAGATAGCAACAACATCCTTGGGAGACGACCTTGGTTGCACTATACTTCAAATTTAGTGTAATTAAGTATTTTAAAATTGTAATTTGGAGCAGGCTGCGACACTTGCTGTCAAATTTTGGCACCGTTGCCGGGGATATTGATGCTATTTAGTTTGTAAATATATGTGTTTACTTGCTTTTGTTGGTGTTTTGCATATTTTGGTCATTTTCGGTGTTTTTAGGCTAATTTTGGGTGCTGTCTTGTTCTGCTCATATTCAAATTACCTTGAAACTTTTTAGTCCAAAGGTTTTCAGCATTCTAAGCAAGGCTTACTGCTTTGCAGTAAGCCCCACCCTATTTTTGCCAAATTCAATCGTTTTGACCACTTTTTTTATTTATTTTGATTTTTCTTACAATTTTTAATATTTTCTTTTATGTCTTCCCTTTTTGTTTTTTGTGTGTATAACCCAAAACATCTTTTGCAGTATTTTCTTAGTTGTTTTAAGCCATTTTAGAGTAGTTTTTAGTTTCTTCTTCCATTTCGTTTACTCATTTCTACTTTTCTAACATGTTCGCTAACTCATCTTTTAGTTCCCAAACATATGGTTATTGGAATGTTGTAGGAACTAGAGCGGTTGATGAAGATTCTTACCAAAGAATGGAACACCAGCTGGATGAGATAAAGTACTTAATAGAGCAATATGCCATGAGGAATCACATCCAAAGAATCGCAATGAGGATATGACCCAAGTTCCAATATATACCAATCTGACTGGTATGATGGAGTTGATCAGGGATATGGGGGTGTTTCGCCACAACAACCCCTATATTTTCAGCCGCAGTTCCAACCTTCACTCCCCTTCATTCAACAGCACTTGCATCTACTCCAGGAGCCACATGAGCAACCACATCTTGAGTTATCACCTGTATATCATTAGGCTGATCCACTAGCCACCTCACCCGAGCCCTTTCTAGAAGATCTTGTGAACCAGTTGATGGAGAATAATCTCCAATGGCAGCAGAGGACTGATGAAACCATTCAAGACTTGCAAACACAATTGAGCCAGTTAACTTCTACATTGAGCAAATTGCAAGCTAATGAAGGGAATATGCTAGATGTGCAATCACATGAGCTAGCTGAGAGGATTGGCGAGAGTCAAGATGTAGCTGGGCCACTAGATGAGATACCAGAGGACATATTGGTTGAGGAGATATCTCATGATCTTGTTGGTGCTGAGGAAATGAACATGACTACATGCATGGATATTTCCGCTTCTTTAGAAGACCCTATGAGTGACCTCTTAGCAGAATTGCCCATGCTAACTACTGTTGACATTTTTGCTGGATTCACATGTGTTGACTGTGAGGGTGAGTATATCTGCCCTATATGTGTAGAGATTGAGGCATGTCTGAGAAGAGATCCTCCAATGCCAGAAGATGGCAAGATTGTAGTTGATATTCAAAGAGTTGAGATGTCGGAGGAACAAGTTAAAGAAACCACCCAGCCTTTCCCCTCCATTGTCCTTTTACCTGCAACTGAGACATACTCAAGTGGTTTAGAGTATGCACCTTCAACTTTCCTGGGGCAGTTTGAATATGCCTACTTAGAGAATGATGTACAACTCCAAACTATCTGTGACATGACAGTTGGCTTACTTCATCTGGGTGCACGAAGGTGTTTGGATTATGCCGACCTGAAAAACAAATCTTGCCCCCAAGCTGCCTGTTTCATCATTGTAGAGGTGCTACCTGGGAGGATGCCGAGGCCATCAACACTGACCTATCAAGGCACCAATAGCAAAGATGGAAATGAATTCAAGATCACCTTATGGGATCCTGGAGGAGGCAAAAGATGCAAAACTTGGTGGGAATTCCTGGACCAGTTCAAGCATAAGCCACCATGAGGGAGTTCTCACCACATTTTACCTTTTTAATTTTCTATCTTGCATTTTACTTTTAGAATAAAGTATGTTGAGTGTTAGTTTTCATATGCTAGTTATGTTGTTTAGTTGGATGTTTCCCTATGGTGATTCTTGAGTTGTTAACTTTAGGCATTAGAGATTCATGGCTTGAGATTACAACATACTTGACTTTTCATCTCATTCTTTATGTCTTGCATGCTTGGTGGATTGATCTTCAATTGCTTGGATTGAGTACATTGGACATGACCCATGTGAGCTTTTGAGCCATATTTGAATGGCTATGTTGCATGCCATTCTTTTCTTTCTTATGTGTTGTATTCCCTCATATGATTTGTCACTCTAGAACTTGCTTTAATTCTTTTTGAGGCTACACCATTCATTTGCATACATGAACATGATTGAGGCATTTATTTTCTGATTAGCCATTTAGCCAAATAGCCACCCTCGCATTTTTATCCTTGCTTAGCCCCTTTGAGCCTTTCTACCTATTCTTTGTTTTTAGCATATTACAAGCCTAAAGTAAAAAACCATGATTCTACCTAGCCTTAGGGATTAGGAGACCATTGGTTACCATTAGCGATGTGCGTTCACATAATTGTAGGGGTTTGCATGAGGACATGCAAGACTTTAAGTGTGGGGGGTGCAAAGTAATGAAAAGAAAAAAAAGGAAAGAAATGAAAAGATTAAAAAAGAAGAAGAAGAAGAAGAAGAAGAAGCAAAGAAAATGTAAAAAAAAATGCAAATAAAAAAAAAGAAAAGTCAATAAATTGGGGCAATTTTGATGAAAAAAGAAAGTAAAGAAGTAGAATAAAAAAGAGTTGTTTGTTGCATTGCTTGGATTTGAGGATGGCCCTCACATTTGTGACCTCATGTCTTTGCCAATGTTCTTCTATTCTCTTTGATTTTTACCTTGCATATCCTTACTATTTCCTTACCTTTACCTTGGCCCCATTACAACCTTAAATAAAGTCCTCTTGATTTGTGTGTGCATATGTTTGAGTCGTGGAGAATTAGATGATAAGCAAGCTTATGGTAGTGCTTTTCCTTTTGAGGTGATTTGAGTGGTATAATTGTGCCTTAAACACTTGAGAGTAAGAGTGCTAAACACATTATCTTGTGAGGTCCTTCATGCTTGATCCATACTTTTTGGAGTGATTTTTGCCTTGCTTGCACCTTTGTAGAGATGTGTCTTGATTGTTGAATTTCTTGATGCCTTGGATATGCTTTTTGCCTATATGCTTGACGCTCTTGAGCATCCATTGGGAATTTGTTTTTCATGGTATTTGGTCATTTTTTGTTTGTAGGACTTGTGTGTTTGTTTTAGATTTTGATGTTTTATTTACAGTACCCTTGAGCATATTATGGATTTTGCATGAGGACATGCAAAAGGCTAGGATGCTAGACTATGCTATTTTGGACTTGTAGTTACTGTTTCTCTGCACCTTCACATATTCCTTTTCGTGATGAGCTTTGTCATTTAAGTTTGTATTTGGTATCTAGTATTTGGGCCATAGCATGACCATGAGCCTCGTTTGATGTAATATATATATATAAACCCATATGGATGTAATGATTAGCTATGTAATGCAAAGTATTTGTGATTGTGATTACTAATTATTTATCTTTTTCATGTTTTATGATATTGTCTTATGGATTCTTGTACCACACGCTCTCTCTATATCTATATTCTCACTCAAGGCTTTACCTTCCAAAATGCTGTAAAGTGACGACGTATTTCAAAAACAGAAAATCTTGCTATATTTTCTACGTAACTTAATTTATAAACGAAGTTTAGTTTTTCACGAGCATAAGTAACAACTAATAAAACGCCATAATACGACTTAAGCGTAGTATGGGTTTATTAGGGTGTTACATTATGGTAGCAGAGCAGTTCATCCTGTTGAAGCCTAAGGTTGGATTGACTATGCTTCCAAGCATAACTCTACATATGCTACGTAAAGTCGTGCTATGGATCCTGTCTGTATGATGAGATGTAGGACTTAGAATGCATGACCGTCATGTGAGAGTGCCTTTAGTTGCTGCCATGCTTATGCTTAATATTGGGCCTGATTAACTCGATATCTTTGTTTGGTGTGTTCAGGAACTAAATGGCAACTCATAAACGTACCTCCAATGAGAACAATGACAGTGTGAACCTTACTATGTTTATGAGAACCTTCTAGCAGATGGCAAACACAATACAAGCTCAAGCTACGGCTGCCAAGCACATGATAGATCAGCTGAACCGAAGGTCCAAAGAGTCCGTTGGCAAAAATGGAAGAGACGCCGAGTATCAGATATTCTCGGAGTTTCGTAAGGCGATCCCGCCCAGTTTCACGGGGGCTTTCAACCGCAACGAGGTTGACAAGTGGATCAAAGAAATTGAGAAGATCTACTCCTTGCTAGCTTGTTCAAAGACCCAAAAAGTGGCCTTTGCCACTTACATGCTGAAGGCAAATGCCGAGTTTTGGTGAAAAGGAGCAAAGAGTTTGATGGAAAGCGATCAGAGGGAGATTATCTAGGATGCCTTCAAGGCAGCTTTTTATGAGAAGTACTTCCTGATGTTTATGAGGAGCGTGAAGGAGATAGAGTTCCCGAGGCGCTACCAAGGAGGTATGAGCATTACTAAATACATAGTGAAGTTTGAGGAGCTGTGTAAGTTTTCCACCTTGTGTTAGCAAAACTCGGACGAGCAATCGAAATGCATGAAGTATGAAAGAGGACTGCGAGCTGACATTATGGTGTCGATGGACCTATTGGAGATAAGGATCTATGCGGCGCTTGTTAATAAGAGCCGTGTAGTAGAAGAATGTAATCGAAATCTGGCAATCCAAAGGTCGGAGGCTTATAAGAGAAGATTGGCATCTTAAGGGCAACACCTGAAGTAGCCCCTGCAAAAGAAGCCATACCATGGTGAAGGATCTAAGGGCAAATACCCACAAAGCCCTCCGCCAATCCTCCAAGATCCGACGACCAGCCCCCGAAGCCTACGAAGAATTCTGCTTACCCAAAGTGTGGGAGGCACCACAAAGGGATTTGCTACGTCAGACAAAATGTCTGCTTCAAATGTGGACAACTTCGGCATTTTGCAAAGAAATGCACGAAGGACATGCCTGCCCCCAAACCACAATGCCAAGGGAGATTCATCACCATGAATGCTAAGGAGACCACGGAGTCTGATGATCTCATCCGAGGTATGTGCGAAATAAATGGTAACATCTTAATTGTATTGTATGACTCTGGTGCCACGGGATTTCTCATGATTGCGTAAGTAGGCTAGGATTGTCTGCCTTTGAAATGCCATATATACTGCTTGTTTCTATTCCTACTGGGAAACCAGTTAGAACTTGCCTGTGTTGTTTAAAATGCCAATTTCATATTACTAATAGAACCTATGAGTCTGATTTAATCTATCTTCCTTTATCTGGTTTGGACCTAATCTTAGGCATGGATTGGCTTTCGGCCCACCGTGTCATGTTAGACTGTGCTCCAAAATCTGTTGTGTTTCCTTGCGCACCTGTTAAAGCTGTTAGTTTAAGTTTGAAACCTATCATGTTGTACTGTTGTAAGACTGAGAATCAAGAATACGTTCTCCTATCGGCTAGTGAGGTTGACCTCAAAGAAGCTTTGAGTGAGATTTCTATAGTTAAGGAGTACCCCGAAGTCTTTCCCAAGGATATTCCCAAGTTTTCCCTTGAGAGAGAGATAGAGTTCTCTATAGAGTTGATGTCGGGAACGGGACCAATATCCGTAGCACCCTATACATTGTCCCCGTTGGAGTTAATGGAGTTAAAGACTCAACTGGAGGAGCTATTGGAAAAGAAGTTTGTAAGACCTAGTGCTTCACTTTTGGGAGCTCTAGTGTTGTTTCTCAAAAAGAAAGATGGGAGCTTGAGATTGTGTGTTGATTATCATCAGTTAAACAAGTTCATTGTGAAGAATAAGTACCCCTTGCCTAGGATATATGACTTGATGGACCAATTAAGAGAACCATACAAACCCTAGAGGACATGCTGAGAACATGTGTAATGGATCGACTCGAAAGTTGGGACAAACACCTACCCATCATAGAGTTCACCTACAATAACAGCTTCTACGCTAACATCGGGATGGCGCCTTATGAAGCCTTATACGGTAGAAAGTGCCAATCCTCACTCTATTGGTATGAACCTAGGGAGGAAAGCCTCTTAGGACTTGATTTGGTTAGGCAAACCACTGAGCAAATAAAGAAGATAAGGGAGAGGATTCTCACTGCTCAGAGCTGTCAAAAGAGTTACCCTGATAAGAGGAGAAAACTAATTGAGTTCCAAGAAGGAGAACACATATTCTTGAAAATCACTCCTGCAATAGGTATAGGTAGAGCCCTTAGAGTTAAGAAGTTGAGCCCTTGTTTCCTCGGTTCTTTCCAAATCTTGAAACGAATAGGGACAGTTGCCTACCAGATAGCCCTGTCTCCCCTATTGTCGAACCTTCACAATGTCTTCCATGTCTCTCAATTGAGAAAATACAACTCCAACCCTAGTCACCTCCTTGAGCTAGAAAGTGTACAGTTAAGGGAAGATCTAACCTTCAACCTACCACCGATAAGAATCATCGATGGAATGGTCAAACAACTGACGAGCAAGTCTGTGCCCTTGGTAAAAGTGGTCACTTAAAGAAAAGACTTAATGCTTTTACAAGAAAACTAATGGAAACAAAAACTGTTGAAGCTGGAAATTATGGTAGTATATTTTACGCGACCCATTACTCTTTAGTATAACTCCAATGAAACTAATTTTATTTGAAAATAGACTTGTAGATCCTTTTTATACATATAAAATACGTGAAATTTGGACTTAAAACGAGAGAGATATGAAATTTCAAAATGTGCTGTCCCCAAATGTGTTTCTGTTCGGGCAGTATGTACTCAAATCTTAGTAACTCGAGTTACAAAGAACATTTTTTAGTGGGACCAAGTTTGTTAGAAAGTTAAGACATAGAGGAACACCCCATAACATAGTTTTGGCAGATTCCTTGTGAGGAGCTCCTAGTAAAGTTTAAAAGTCACTGTACCAAAAATAAACTTAAAAGCTAAACAGTCAGATTAAAATATGCATATCTCAAGTTACAAAATGAATTTTTGAGTAAGTTTTTTTTTTTGGTTTAAAAATAGACTCAGAGAAGTATAGTCACACTAAAATTTAAGTAAAAAAAGTAACATATAAAATTGTGGCGAATTTTTGAAGTTACAACCCCACTGTAAAAGTAAAACTAGTTATGGTTAAGATCTAAAGGTTAATAAGATATAAGCTTGAAGATATTAAGAACTTCAAATTAAGATATGAGAAGACTTCATAATTCAACTAAAAGGTTTTAAAATAGATAATAGACGAAATTGACCCTATGCAAAATAAAAGAATTGACACAAGAAGCAAATTCAATTAAAAGCTTGCACCAAATTTACTAAGTTAAGCTCTAAGACTTTGTATGTTATATATGCCTCTATGTGCCAATATGATGATGATGATGATGATAAGATAATGATAATGTTGATATGATGTTGTTATGATGATGATATGATGATGATAATGATGCTTAATGATATGTGATATTGGATTCTCTGTTTGGCAAAATTTTGGGAAACTCCAGTTTAGCCGTTATACTACCGGAATTTTGTAAAATCTATGGACCTAGAATAATTTTTATATCATAAATTTTAATAAAAAGAGATTGAACTAGGGTGTGATCCTTCAAAAGGGAAGGTGACCCAAATTAACTCCCCTTCCACCCATGAGTCACATGAGGTATGACATAGACTCAGCTAGTGTAAGTATAAAGGATAGGACTTACATGAGGCATGACTTGACCCAGCTAGTGTAAGTTTTGAAAAGTTATGGTGGTGACGGCCACGGTATTAGCTCATTACCACTTATGTTTAGTGGCTAAAAAAGACTTAAGATAAAGTCAAGTTAAGGATAGCAAAGGGACTTCGGTCCAAACCTTTGAAAGGAAGGCATTAGGAGAAGCCTAATACACATCCATGTATGTCATATGTAATTATACTTGTTCCCATGCATGTTATGATATAATTCCCATGACTTAGGGAGTGTATTAACAATTGAATCTGCTTCAAATGCTTATGTTTTCGAAAACTTAAGAATTGGACCTTATGAATGCTCATTGTTTTCATTTATAAAACCGAAGTGACTGGGACGATGACGATGACACTTCTGTGTCGGCTTCAAGTCCTATTGAGAAATCGTATTTCTCGCCCTAGTTATTTTCTGTATCGTCATTAGAATCCGATGGTACATCCGGTGGAGTGGAGCATGAATCCCCTGCACTGCGAGCGGACGTATGATGAGGGATGCTAGACTCTGCTATTTTGG
This sequence comes from Pterocarpus santalinus, assembly GCA_031439595.1. Taxonomy (NCBI): domain Eukaryota; kingdom Viridiplantae; phylum Streptophyta; class Magnoliopsida; order Fabales; family Fabaceae; genus Pterocarpus; species Pterocarpus santalinus. The sequence goes on along the minus strand of CM062523.1, from coordinate 31,071,216 downwards.
ACTTGCAGATACTATTGCTCTACACCTTCACATATTCCTTTTTGCGATGAGCTTTGTCATTTAACTTTGCATGCACCTTCACATATTCCTTTTTGCGATGAGCTTTGTCATTTAACTTTGCATTTGGTATCTAGTATTTGGGCCATGGCATGACCATGAGCCTTCTTCGATGTATATATATATATATATATATATATATATATATATATATATATATATATATATATATATATATATATATATATATATATATATATATGAACCCATATGGAAGTAATGATTAGCCATGTAATGCAAAGTATTTGTGATTGTGATTACTAATTATTTATCTTTCTCATGTTTTATGATATTGTGTTACGGATTCTAGTGCGACACACTTTCTCTATATCTATAATCTTGCTTAAGGCTTTACTTTCCAAAACGCTCCAAAGTGATGACGGATTTCAAAAAAAAAATCTTGCTATATTCTCCACGTAACTTAATTTATAAACGAAGTTTAGTTTTCGGCTAGCATAAGTAACAACTAATAAAATGCCGTAATATGACTTAAGCCTAGTATGGGTCTATTTGGGTGTTACACTAAGCTTCCTTTTATCCTGGTCTATCCTTAGAGTTCGGGTTATTATAGGCAGTCAATGTGGGTGTGAGCAGTTGCAACATGGCTTGTGTGAAGTGTGGTGAGCGACTAAGCTCACGGGGTGGTGTTGAGTCATGGTGGTGATGCGACTGACGGCAACAAACAGTGCCACATGTGATGGTGGTTCAAGGATGGGTTAAGCAACGATGATGATGGCATTCCTAGTTGGTGGTGGGAGTTTGAGGAGATGATGCTGGTAGTGTTTGAAAGTTGTGAAGATGAGGGCATCAAAGTGTTTTTTTCTTCTTTTTTAGGTTCCATTTTGAGCTTGGCTTGGTTATTGTATGCCTGGTGAACATTCTATTTTTGGTTTTATTTTGAGTTTGATTTTGATTTGGTTCAGTTGGTTTCTTTTGAAGATTTGGGTTCTGTGTTGGTTATATAATGGTGAAAGTGTGTATTGAGTTGGCAGGAATATGGGTAACATGGCAATATTGTTTGGTTTTGTTTATGATTTGATGATTGTGGGATGAAGATAGTTTGGGTTTTGGTCTTGGCTCTTATTGCAAGAAATGGAAGATTTGAGGGAATTTTTTTTTTTTTTCAGAACATAGGCTGTAGTAGAGCAACCAACAAGCAAGAAGTACATATAACATTTTAGTACGGGGCATGGAGACCTACCTTTTTCTTCTTCTTCTTCTTCTTCTTTAGGTCTTTCTTGTTTCAGTTCTTTGCTCAGCCTCTTTTCATCTCTATTTTATCCTCCAGCTCTCATCATTTTTATTCATTCTTCCCTTGTGTAGTTTTCATTCTATGATGCCTCTTCCCCCATTTTGGTGCTTTGTCTGACAACTCTTCTTTTGCTCCTATTCTCAGTTTTTCCTAAGCTCTAAAAGTTTCTCTTTCTTTTTTGCTTTTTCTTTTTTAAAGCTTTCTTCTTTCAGTTTTTAAACTCTCTAGACTCCTCTCAAATTTTCACAAAGTTTAGACTCCTCCCCATTTTTCATTCAGATCCTCCTTCTCTCTCTGCTCCATTGTTTTTGTTTCTACCTTTTTTCTTGAAGTCTCATGCTCTCGATTTTCACACACATTTGACTTTTCCCAAATTTTCATTCAAAATAAAACAGCCCCCCTTTAGTTCAGTTTTCTCTCTTCCACTTATACACCCATGTGATCTATTCCTACAAGAAACCTTTTGATACTCTGATATAGAATTGGCATGCTCTTCTAACCGTCATCTTCTTCTTCCTATTAAAGCTCCATTTTTAGCATTGTTTGTTGCAGAACTGTTGTGGGAGGGGCTCAAGGGAGATGCCAGTAGCCTTCTCTCTCTTCTTTTATCATTGTTTCTTTTGTTTTTATTTCTTTAATTTTTTTAAAGCTTTTTTTTTTTTTTTGGGGTTCTAGCTGAAATAGTTTTAACATGGGTTAAGGATCTAAACTTAGGTGGCTTCTTAGGTGGTGACAATGAGTTTGTCACCACCATGGTGACTAATAATATTTTAATAAAAAACATGGTTAAAGTTACATTTTTACCTTTACTCACTTTAATCCTTAGCTCCATCCTCTCTCCTACCCACAGCAACTAGCTTTCCCCCAACCCACTCACACTGCACCTTACCAACTCCTCCAGCTAGCAACATCGGCATTCTCCTTCTATCCACTACCATTCGCTGCTGGCATGTTCGCATTCCCCCTACTGCAAAAGCTTCTTACATGGCGTATAACATCTTCCAAATGCACCTTAGCACAAAATCTGGAGGCAGATTCATGGGAAACCAAAATTGAAGCTCACTATAATTGTTCGAGAGTAGCAAGATTCATCTCCTCAAAACAAAGTTGGCACCTTTGCAAAGAATGGAAACATTGCAAAAGAGCCAAAAAAAAAAAGGGACGTAAAAGAAAGGAAAAAAAAAATAGAAACAAGTAAAGAAGAAAGAGACTTATGCAGAAAATGAAGATTGGAGAGTGCAATGGAAGGATGAAGGAGTGGATAGTGTTTGTGTTCATCTCCTCCACTGTATTGAGGCCCTCTTTCCTTTTCTTTTAATTACAAGTGGGTTGCCTAAATACAACAAACTTTTTTTTTTCTGGCCATCAAATTCAAGTACTCCTCGATGGCATGCTTATAATCAATTCAGTAAGGCTTAGCAAATTGAGTTGAGATCAATAATAATAATGTTCCTCTCTTGGTCTTTCTACAAGCTAGCCAAGGCAAGCATGTACATTTCCTCTATTTTCAATCTTGCTGCCAAATGAGAAAAACCACCTTAATATCTTAGCAAAGGTTGGAGGGAAAAGGTGGTGGTTTTTAGGTAGTTGGGATTGGGGGAAGGGGATAGAGTGGGTTGGTGTGTAGTGGAGGTCCTAGTGGCAGAGGTGGCGATGGATGGTGGGGTGGTAGTGGCATGGTGGTGACAGAGTGATAAGAGAAATGAAAACAAGGTAAAAGCAGTGGTGAAGAAGAAGGGTAAAATGGATAACTCGTTTATTAATTTCTTTTTATAAATATATAAATATAAATATAAATATAAATTTCAATTAATTTAAATAATTAGATTTAAGATCTAATGGTTAAAATTTTGTCACCATATAAGAAGCTGTAACGTCCAAAAAAAAAATTCTATCGTTTTAATCAATTTGTTCAGTTTTAATGAATTAGTGAAATTAATTAGAAATCAATTAGATATTTAATTAGAGGCCAATTAAAGGCTAGTTAAAAATTAATTAGAAGTTAATTAAAGAGATTAGGCTTGAGAAAAAATCAAGATAGACATATAGAAACCCTTGCAAAACTATTTAGAAATGCTTTGCCAATTTAAATGAAATCAGTAAAGATTCGATGTTTTAAACTACTGGAACCGAATAAATAGAATTATGCACTAGAAACCCCAAGAGTTATGGCCAAAAGCTTGGCCATCTTTTCCCCCTAAGCGGTGTCTTATAAAAATTTCAGAGTCAGATTCTATCCCAATTTCTCTCAATAATTCAATGCAGTTGCCTTAAGTCCAAATCGGGCTGGAATAGGACAGCCTAAAACAACCAACTTTAGTAGCTTGAAACTCAAGCTCTACTAAGTCAAATAAAATGAAAATTTTTGGAGATGAAATTTTACTTCATAAGCTTTAGAACGACATAGGTTTTGTGGGAATCCACCCAAGTTTTGATTTTTAGTGAATTTATACTTTTAGGTGTACAATTCTGCCTCATTACAAGTCGGGTTAAGCTAAACTCTCAATAACTCAAGTTATAGGCATCCAAATGAGATGGGACTAAAGAGGTTAGACAATAAACACATAAAGCTCCAACATATTAAGAATTCAAGTTCAATGGAATTACATAGAAATTATGGTAAATTTCAAAAATCAGGCAGAATTGAGGTACATAGGCAGGAACTTGAGTCAAGTGCAAGTATTATACCTATGAGAATGATATTGATATAAGAATTCACTATTGTGATTTTTTTGAATAATTGATGATCTAAATATTGGCACTATTCATGAAAAAGCAGACACAATCTGTCATGCTGCCAAAATTTTGGCAGAAACTATGCATAATTCATGAAATGTACATTAACACATGTGATATTGCAAGAAGTCTGTAAGTGTTATGTTATGAGAAAAGTTCTATAATACTTAAGCTAGCCTTGAATTAAAGTTAAGGGGAATAAATCGGTGGAAAGGTCGTGGAAAGTAAACCTGACATTCCTGTATAAGAGCAAGCTCGATCCTGAGAAGCAGACTATTACCCAAGAGTTGTATGGCCAAGAACTCCCAGGGGACCAAGTAACGGAAGAGTTTATGATACCAAGTTTAAGAACTAATGAGAATAAGAGAACTCATGAGTACCTGCATGATTACATTACATAGCTATGTTAGTTATTTATAAGTTGAATATTATGTTCTTTTACTATTACCTGCTTATTCATTCTGCTCTTTATACTATATATTATCATATAATTGCTTATTCTGTTTTTACTATCGTAAGTAAAATTGAACTTTGCTTCGAATTAGATATTTCTTAAACTTAATAAATGAGAACAGTTTACTTTATTATTCACCTTTGTATAATCAAATAAAGACCGAAGTAATTGAGAATGACTGCAATATCAGTATCTTATAGATATAGGAATCCTACTGAGAATTTTCCAAAATTCTCACCCTATTATGTATGTCCACATCATTCTCAGAATACAGGGATGGACGCGACATCGGTACTTTTCATAGAGCTTCTAGAGATGTAGCTTCACTATGATCCAATGTTTGACTCACTGTATATAGTAGGCTCTTGCCGTTTTCGACTTTATCTCTTTAGCCACCGGGAATTTTCCACTCCCCTCTTTCATCTCGCATTCGACTCTTCGGTACCTTATTTTGTCATGCCACTGCACGTGGCACACCCCACACCTCCACCACCCGTAGCCCCTCCGCCAGCTTCACCTCCACATATGGTCCTAGACATCCCACTCAGCCCTTAGAGTGATCCATCTGAGGCCACTGATTCATCCTCCTCCTCCTGTAGGCCTGATGCAGACTACTCTTTGGCCGGGCCTGGTATAGGTAACGGCTACCTAATAGAGTAAACTTTGGCCAGCAGACTACATTGTACAGCATGGCCCTCTTTTGATAGCAGACGACACTGGGCCACGAGAGTAGTAGTAGAGTAAGGACATTGACAATAGTTTGAAATATCCCTTAGGGACCAGATAGGATTGCACTCTACTGACATGGGCCATATGTCTTTTTGTGTGTACTAGCCCAGCATATGTATCCATCTTTTGCACCTATACAAAAATTGAAGCTTCAGCTTCTGATATATATATATATATATATATATATATATAGTGGATGTTAGACTCTTTTGTCTATGTTATTTATTTACTTCTAATGCTTTGCGATGCTGATTATGTTTCTTATGTATAAAGTGCTACGTCATCTGCCTAAATACTTCCTACACCCTACAATATGCTTCATCAAGGTAGTAGTAAACAGAATACTAACACAGTAATGCAACTACTAAATTTCATGCTATGAATTAAACATAACATTAAATTAGTAGGGTGTTATAGAAGCTGCCTCTAAACTTAAAGGAAACAACTATCATTTTTTTTTTTGGAATATAGACCATGGGCTTGGCCCCAAAATGCAAAACAGATATAAACAAACAAAAGTGGGCTTTTGGTTTAATTTTCCTTTTTTAAATTAATTTTAAATTAAAAATAAAAAGAAATAAAACAACATAATATGCAAAAAGAAGTCATTTGAGACAAGGGGATTAAAGAGCAAATATTAGTGATATGAGAAATTATGTGAAGCAGATAAAAAAAAAAAATATGGTATTCACAGTTGTCCTTCTTTACTTTTTTCTTACTAAAGAGTATGAAAAATATATTTTTCATATCTGAAAGTAAGGAATAAGTAAAGATAAGAACACATATTTTGTTCGAAAGAGAGGAAATAAAATGTCTTGATGTAGATGAAATGATACAATGAAGCCAGAGATAAAGTGATTTAACAACAGAAAACAAATAAGGTGATAGAGTGATGAAATGATGGCAATGGCAAAGTAAATGATTCGATATTAATGGACAAACAAACGACCCGATATTCACATAAATAAAACTAATATGACAAATGACATGATATTTACAATAAAAACAAACAGCAAAAGATATGACATTGGGGAAGAAGCAAATGATTTGTTAAAACTTGTGATTAAATCGACATTGGTCCACAAGTGAGCAGGAAAGTAAAAATTTGTGGGCAACTAGATACGGATGCAACAGGAAAGGTAAAGACTTGTGGCCAACTAGATACAGGTCCACAAGTAATGGGAAAAATAAAAGGACTTTTTTTCCTAAGGAAAGGAAAATGAAAAGGCACACTCTTTTTTTTTTTTTTTGGTTTTGTAATTTTTCCTTTTTGTTTTCAAGGAAAGAAGAAAGAAAAGACATGTACTTTTTTGCTTTTTTTTTTGGTGAAAAGCAAAGGTATTTTCCAACCAATTGGAAGTGAACTCCAAAGGTTTTCTCCTTTTCTTTTTGTTGATTTTTTCCACTTTTGAGAAACATTTACGAAGGTCTTTTTCACATCTATTAGATAGAGATTCTCAAAAGTTTTTTTGACCTTTTCTTCTTTTTTTTTTTTAAGATACATTTTTAAATCACTCGAATTTGAATTTGCCAATAAAGATAGATTGTAATTTACATGGATGTAAACCAAACATCAAACAAAAATTATCCTATTGTGAATCTGTATGTACAACACATGAACAAGTGAAGGACCATGATATGAAGAAAATTTGACAAGTTGAAAAAGGATCTTAAGCAAATTAACAGGCTAGGGACCTGCATTGCTTCAAAATGGGATCTTGGATCAACATTTGAATGCATCATATGAAAAATCTCTCAGTATGGGGAAAAATGCTTGGAGCCATAGGCTTCTTTAGAAAATTTTTACTAACCCAAATCTTTTTCAGTGCTTGCCACTGAGTTGACTTGGATTTATCTTGCAACATGAGTTTCATGGTATTCCCCTTCGTTCTTTCTCTTTTTTTCCTACAAGTCTTTTTCTTCTTTTTCTTTTCATTTTTTTGACATCACTTTTGATTAAGTTCTCATATAAAGATTATGTTTCTCTCATTTTATCAAGCCTTTAAGTTCTATTAAAATGTTTATCATGGGATTACCATCAGTTTGTTAAATCACACGTTTGTGCTCATGTTCACTTTACTTGAAGCATTAGTCAATAGATCTGTAACACCCTAATAATACCATACTATGGTAAATGTCATTTTATGATATTACTAGTTGTTACTCTTAACTAGTGGAAGTTCTGGTGATTGAAATTAGTGTAATATATGAAAATAACATATAATTATTTTTCTTTTTAAAAATAAACCTTTGTACTTGAAAAATGAGCATTTAAGCACTCACTTACTAGTATACATATCGGCATTGTTTCCATTATCGTTGAGATACTTAAAAGGACGTATGACAAAGTTGAAATAACATAAACCGATACTTTAAGACAATAATGTAATCATAGATAGATCAAGAATCACAATCTCACTTAATAATCATCATGTGTGTAATAAGTCAAATTAAGCAATAAGACTTCAAACATGCTCTTAATTACATATAAATTGCCCAACTAGGGCTCTTAGGAAAATAATAGCACTATGCTACTATCTCAATCCTCCTCAGCTAGGCGTCATAACATAACAACTTCCCGTCACATCCTGTCAGGTACCACTAGTAGCATTGCCATGAATGCCATCAACTCCGTCTGAAGATGACATAGAAACAGAGGAGTGAAAAATACAAGATTTCTCAATAGGATCCCGACTGGATAGCTAATATGTCATCGTCGTCATCCTAGCCATTTTAGGTTTAATTATAAAAAAGTGAATATGCATAGATTCAATTTTAAGGGTTTTGAAAATATAAGTTCCCAAAACAAGTTTCTTTTAACTTTAATCTTATGAGCATAACATAAGTCGACACAAGGTTATAGGATAGAAACACACTAATGAAAGCATAGAATAAGCATTCATAACCATGAATATTGTAACACCCTAATAGCTCTATTCTACGCTTAAGTCATATTGTGGAATTACTAGTTGTTACTTTTGCTCGCGGAACTAACATTACCTTTTTGAAATTACTTTACTTGAAAATAGGGGTAAATTTTTTTTTTTTTTAAAAATAATCAAATAAGCTGTTTGAAAATCGAGACCCATGAGCGCATCGTGAACATGTAATACAAATGTCGCTATCTCATACATACATCGCATTTAACATAAATAGAAGCAATAAGAATAACCACAATCTTAGATAAAGATAACATTCATTCCACGACCATTCATAATAATATAATAATAGTCATACCAGAGTCATACATAAGATAATATTGGGTCCGATATCTACTGTTGGCCTTACATAAGAAACCTACTAAAATACATGATAAAAGGAAATACATCAGAAAACCCTACTGCCCAAGCATGCCATACAATAGAATAATAACCCTATAACTAAAACCAAAAGGGGCTATCCTTGTGCCCAGCTCCGCATGCAATCATCACATCATGCATCAAGCAGGAGGAAACCGTTACCATATCCACCATGAGAAACACCACCATGTCCTCCTTCTCGAGCATGTCTTCGTCCACGGGGCATAGCGCGGGTACGAATGAACCTATGTCTGCGAACTAGGAGTGAAGTTGGGCTAGCAGATAAAGTAGAAGAATCAGAAGATAGATGAATCACTGAAGGCTGTGACGAACCCGAATGGTGAGATCCCCTGCACGAGCCGTAGAAGGGCTCGTAGGGTCGGCTTCACATGGTAGCTCGGATAAGACGGCTCTGAGGGATCAGAATCCAATGAAACAGTCAGAGTCAAACAGGTATCCGAGTCAGTCTCATCATCGTCAGTGGGGTATCTCGGTGGCTGAAAGTAGGGGCGGATGTCATCCATAGTAATCTCACCAAGTGGCTAATGTGGTCAGAAAATGGGCTCATCACAAGAGTCTGAAACTAGCAGTCGTGGAAGATGTAGACCTTCATCACTGCGTTCGCAGATAGCACGGAGGCGTTTAGCACCAGGTCAAAGTGCCAACGCTACACCGAGAACTTAATGTACTCACCACCGTGCACAATGTCGACATCCTCTGAAGACGACACGGAAACATAGGAGTGAGAAATACTAAATTTCTCAGTAGGATCGCAACTAGACAAACACTATGTCATCGTCATTGTTCTAGCCACTTCAGGCTTAATTATAAAAACAATGGACAGATATAAGTTCAATTTTAATGGTTTTGAAAACTTAAATCCCGAAGCGGGTTGCTTTTAAACTTAACGTTATAACTACATCATCATAACTAACATACATACTAAAGCATAGAATAAGCATTCATAATGCAAATGGACAACATAAATACATGCAAAGACATGCATCATCATAGACTTAACCATGGTTATACTTTGACTTTACTTTTGCTTTTAGCATGTGCTTAACATTCTTTACTTTCCTTTGAAATAGACTGCTTTTGGACATGAGCTCATTCCGTGACCGTCGTCACGCAGTACTAAACCAAATCAGACTAAGCTGATATTGGTTACCCCTAAGTTGGAGGGTCCTCCATGTCACCCTTGCCTCCCTCATGGAGGCTCCTTGTGGATGACCATCTTTCACTTCCTGGAAGTGATCGAGGGGCCATATCCTATGGTTTCTTTTCTTATCATCATACTTTACATGCATATTACTTCTTTGACTAGATACATGCAATGATATGACTAAGTCCATAATTTTGACGGAAATCCTGCAGCATAATGGCTAGACCGGAGCTTCCCCCAAAATGCCAATCATAAGCTTTCAACCAACATTTTATCATATCACAATAATCAATCAATCATGAGACAAAGCTCAATCAAACTCATCATTCATCATGCCGAATGGCATCATACATTCATACGCTAAAAAGTGGTTCATAGTTGTGTTATTCTTTGTGAAGAATATTATGAATTATCGTATAATTTCTCGTGGTTGCCCATGAGAGAATCACATAGTTAAGATGTGTGTGTGTGGTCTTTTAGTTACTTAGCTCTCATATGAAATTATTCTTTACTTTAGTTTATGTCTTATGGAACACTTATTCAAATTAATTAAGTTAAATGATTGTTTTCTTTCCTTGAGATAGTGCCCTTAGTGATTCCTAGGTTCATGGTATGCTCGGAAGCCCTAATCATACTTCTGTTCCCAAGGTGTCTGAGATCCCTCTAATCCTTGGGTCATGACAACGCATAACCACATCATGAACCCAACAACACCATGTTCATTAATCACCAAGGGTGATTTTTAACTTAACCAATTTACAAAGTTTCAAGCTTTTATCACTAACATGACAAGATCTTACCTTAAGTATCATAAAAGCTATCATTCTTTATAAAGTAGTCATAAAGTTTTATTCTTTATGAAAGTAAGTGCCTGAAAAATTAAGCTTTTATCTTAAAAGATTGGATCTTTATGTAATAATGATACAAGTTATTAGCTTTTTAACTAAAAAGTCTTGTTCTTTATGGAAGTTGACTCCTTTAATTATTCTAAGACTATCAAGGTCTCAACTTTATGACTTAAAGTTGTCTCTACATTAAAAAGATTCCTACTCTATCAACTAGTGATATAAGACATTAGCTTTAAAGTTATAAAGTCTTGATCTTTATAAAAGTTAACACCTTTAAGCATTGTTTTGATTCAATATCTAAACTTTATGAATTAAACATTACAAAACAACACTTTTCTGACTTAAAGGTTTTATTCTTGACTAAAGTTTGAAACTTTATGAAAGGTCTTGTCTTCAAAACAAAACAAAATAAGACTTTATGAAAGATTAAAAGTTGGCCACTTTAAGGAATCAAGAAGCAAACTTTTTAAAGTTTTAAGCTTTTAGGATGTTCATAGACTTATCAAATCATGAAAAGCATGTAAAGATGAAACTTTTCTAGTCATAGACTCATCATAAAAAAAAGAACAAATTTAAGCAAGACACCATCAAGAACATCAAGAACATTCAAGAATGAGAACATGAACATATTTTTCCAAAAGTAGAAACATCAAGAACACTTAAAGAACAACAAGAATATATTTTGCCAAAAATGGGAACTATTGCTCATGAAGAGCATGAAGGATCTTCTCAAGTTTTCACTTGAAGATCATGGTCATGAAAAGAACCAATCTTCAAGCTTTCTTAAGTAAACAAAATAAAAAAGATGAAGATCACTACCTTTCTTAGAAATGGCGCGAAAACTAGAGAAGAAGAAGAAGATGATGGTAGTTCATTTCCTTGAAGATGATGGCAGTTTGGCTTGGTAGAAGGAGAAGTTCTTGAGATCGTGTGAAAATAGAGGTTGTAATGTTTAGATCTTGTCTCCAAAGACCCAAAGATAAGGTCTTTAAAGGGCTAAGTGAGTGGTTTTGGTGATGGTAGTGAAGAAAGGAAGAAGAAGAAGATGAAGAGAGAATTTTCGAGAGAAGTTGGAGGAGTAGGAAACTGAGAAAGAGAATAGAAGTTGAAAAATGAAAAGTGAGTGTGTGTGTGTGTGTGTGTGTTGTGCATGGTCGTAAGTTGTATGGAGAAAGGGAGGGCAATATTTTCCTAATTTTGTGTTAATTAAGGTTTAGGGGGACAAAATGGATGATAAGGGAGCAAATCATGTACTAACTCTTACATAAAACACTCTTGTCCTATGCTTTATACTTTTATGACATCACTTTTTACTTTATTGTTTAGTTGACTAAATTTGAATCAAATCATGTGATTAAATGCTCATACAACCTAATTAAGATAATTAAGCAAGGATTAGTCATTAACACACAAGAACATAATTAACAAAATTTAATATTGTGATTAAGCTTAATTAACCTTAATTAAACTCGATTAAGCTAACTAAGGGCGATTAGTGCTTAATTAAGCTATAAAGGCTCTAACTTGCTTAATTAGAGATTATCTAATCTCGATTAAGCATTCTCTTGATTTTTCTCATTCAAATTAACTTATAAACTCTTCGTTAACCCCTTGATTAAGCCTTAATATCATAATTTCTTAGTAAGTGCCTAATTACTTAGGGGTACTGAGATAATTTAACACGACAAGGAATTGAGGATGTTACATTTCTCCTCACCTTTAAAAAAGAATTTTGCCCTCAAAATTTGCTACCTGTAAATAATTCTGGATGCTCGTTCTTCATCTTGGACTCTAGCTCCCATGTATATTCTTCCATATTCCCCCAACCCCAAGCCACCTTGACCAAGGGTACCACCTTATTCCTCAGCTGTTTTACCCCACGATCCACAATCCAAGACGGCTATAGATTGAAGGTTAGGTCTTCTCTTAACTGTATACTTTCGGGTTCAAGTAGATGACTAGGATCGGAATAGTATTTTCTCAACTGAGACACATGAAATACATCATGAAGGTTTGACTAATTTGGAGGTAAGGCCATTTGATAAGCAATTGACCCAACACGTTTGAGAATTTGAAACGGGTAAAGAAAACGGGGGCTTAACTTTCTGACCTTCTTGGCTCTACCTATACTAGTCATAGGAGTGATTTTCAAGAACACATGTTCTCCTTCTTGGAACTCTAGAGGCTTTCTCCTCTTATCCGCATAACTCTTTTGATGGCTTTAGGCTGTAAGGATTTCGTCCCTCATCCTTCTGACTTGCTCTGTGGTCTGCCTCACAAGATTAGGTCCTAATAGGCTTTGCTCACCCGGTTCAAACCAATAAAGGGGAGATTGACACTTCCTTCCATACAAAGCTTCATATGGTGCCAGACCAATACTTGCATGATGACTATTGTTATAGGCAAACTCAATCAAAGGTAAGTATCTATCCTAACTTCCTCGATTATCCAACACACAAGCTCTCAACATGTCCTCTAAAGTTTGGATAGTCCTCTCTGACCATCCATCCGTCTGGGGGTGATAAGCTGTACTTAGGCAAAGCCTCGTCCCAAATGCCTTTTGCAAGGCTCCCTAGAATCAAGAGGTAAACCTTGGGTTTCTATCTAAGATTATAGTTGAAGGTACACCATGCAACATTACTATCTCTTGAACATACAGCTGGGCTAACTTTTCTAAAGGATAAGTAGCTCGAATGGGTAAAAAGTGGGTAGACTTGGTTAATTTGTCAACAATCACCCATACCGCGTCAAAACCAGCTCGCGTTTTGGGTAAACCCATCACGAAGTCCATAGAGATGCTTTCTTATTTCCATTCTAGGATCTCCAATGGTTGCAACATACCAGAGGGCTTTTGGTATTCAATCTTCACCTTTTGGCAGACTAAACACTTGCTTACCAATCCTGCAATGTCCTTCTTCAATCCCGGCCACCAAAACATCTTCTTAATATCCTGATACATCTTCGTCGCACTAAGGTGTATGGTGAAATGGCTCTTATGAGCTTCCTCCAAAATCCTTCTCTGGAGGTCACCACTTGCGGGTACATGACTGGAGTGTCGAGCTCGGTCAAATTACAATATAAACCAAATTACACTAAATTCATAGCAAAGGGTGCAACCTGGGTCGTTTCCCAGTGATGACAATGTTATATGATTAGGGAATTGGGGGGAGGGGTTTTAGGAATTTAAAATACCGAAATGAATAGAAAAGAAATGAACAAAATTAGGATCATCCAATCCAAGAATCAAAAGGCAACAATTATCACTCAATCATCGAATTTTAGACATATATCAACAATTCAACTCAATGGTTAATCATAAAATTGAATGAAACCTTAATCCAAAATTAGCATTCACACAAAAACCTTCATGCATTTGACTAACACATAATCAATCAATGCTCAGAAATCTCTAAAACCTAGTTGAGTTGTATCAGCTTTAATCACCAATGCATTAACCTTGGAACTCAGACTTGAATTCTAATTCTTCTTTTTTCAACAATTGAATCAAACAATTACAAATTGGTACGAGACAATTGCACTCTTGATCATAATTTTTGAATGAAAACCTTTAATTCCAAAACTGAATTAAGATAAGAGAAAGGATAGAAGAAATCGAATGGAATAGTTGAACTCTTGTTAGCAAATCTTCTTGAGTAATGATGCTCCTTGAATTCTTGGATTAGATAGAAGCTTACTCCTTCATGAATGGAGGAAAACAAATTGTAAGGTCGAGGGCGTTTAGAGAAAAGAGGAAGAAAAAGAAGTCAAAATCGAAAATTGCTTATTTTTTCCCAAATCTGTCCAATCTCCCCTAGATCTCTGACCCCCTCTCAATTCAGCCACTCAAAACAGAATCAAAACGTCTAAAAACAAACCAAAACCATTAATTACATTAATCCTTTATCTCTTTGATGAACTTGGAGTCCTTATTTGCTAAATTCTAAATTCTAGAGAGAAAATTATTCTAAAGACACTAAATTCAGCTTTCCAATACAACTAGTAATGTTTTCCATGGTTTTGGCTAGGAATATGCAGCCGTTTGGATCTGTATTCTGAAGAAGAATTGTAGCCTTGGATGTTGGCTTCAAAACGCCACTAGAATGGGCTTAATTGGGCTACTATGGACCAGGATATGGTCCAAATACTGCACCCAGTTTAGAAACCACGAGTGCATCTCTTTAGTTCACTTCTAGGCCTAGTTTCAGCTTCTTATCATTAGAATTGGCCTCTGACCTCTCATAGGAATTGTGGGCCTATCTCTTAGATTTCTTGCAAATCAAGAATCATAATAAAATGAGCTCTATAACTCAAGAAATACCCAAAAAATCAAAACAGTGTCAGAATTAGCTTAATGCTGGAAAAACTAAATCTAGCCCAACCAAAACTCAATAAAACGCAAAATGGCCCAAATTAATCCTATTAAGCACAAAAGAAGATTAATGAACTAAATATGAGAGAAAATAAATATATAAAAATCCAATTAATCCAATTCCCCCACACTTAGTTCTTGCATGTCCTCATGCAACATTCAAGTAAGGACAAAAACGTGCAACCTAAAAATTAGAGAACAACCAAATTGAACAACAAATTCTCCAATGAATCATCAAAAGTGCTAAGCTTAGGAACATAAAAGCATATAAGGCATTAAGAGTTTCCAACAATCAAATCGTTCAACACTCCATTTCTCAAAAATGTAAGTTAAGCAATATCCTTCAAAATGTAAATAGATCAAGCATGAAAGGGTTGACATGATGGTGTTTGAATCTCTCAACTTGCAAATATATGGGTAAAAGTGTTTCACTCAAGTCACCTCAATAGACAATGCATTACCATAAGCTTGTCAATCTTCTACTTCTCCACTACTCACAATCATATGCAAACACAAATCAAGAGGACTTTATTCAAGGTTGTAATGGGGCCAAGGTAAAGGTAGGAAAATATAAGGATATGACAAGATACAACCTAAGAGAATGGAAGTGACATTGGTCATTAGACAAATCAAGCCATCACACTCTTAATCTCTTTGAACTTTCTTTTCCCTTTATCAAGATTCCCTATTTTATTAATTTTTTTCTTTCTTTCTTTCTTCTTTTTTTCACTTCCCTTGCATCCTTACAAACCCCCACACTTGAAATTCAACAATAATGATAAAGCCAATGCACTCCTTATTCCCTAAGGTTAGGTATAACATGGTTTTCCACTTAAAGCTTATAATATGCTAGAAACCAAGAAATGGTCAATAAGGCTCAAAGGGGCTAAACAAGGGCAAAATGTAAGGTAAGATATATCGCCAAGTGGTTAAAATGGAAGAAATGCCTCTATCATGTTCATGAATGCGTATGAAAAATGTAGCCTCAAAGAAGAATCAAAGCAAGTTCTAGAATAACAAAATCTATGAGGGAAAAACACACAAGAAAGAAAAGAATGGCATGAAGTGCTACCATCCAAAATAAGGCTCAAAAGCTCACAAGGGTAAAGTCCAACATACTCAATCATTACAAATCACGATCAATCACCTAACTTACACATATCAAGAGGGGAAAGAAAAATGAAATTATGTTGGAACCCTATCCTCCCTAAAGCCTAATGCCTTAACTCAACAACTTTCAATTCAACAATGGAGAACTAAAGTAAAACAAAGCAGAACAAAGCAAAAAAAAATTTTTTTAAGCAAAAATGAAGTAAAAGCAACTATGAAACAAATCTATAATGCAAGATTAATTACCAAACAACACAACCTACAACCTATGTCAAAACCACCCCCCCACACTTCAACTTTACATTGTTCTCAATGTATATCACACAATGGCAATGCAAGGCAAGTAAAATGAGGTGAGGGAAAGAAAAGAGAAAATCCCCTATCAAGTGTAAGTGGCCGCTAGCAAGCGGACCTCCTCAATGGTCTCCAAGGGTGTGTCTTCATGAAATGGCTTTAGGTGGTGACCATTCATCGTGAAAGCTTTATTAGTTCCAGGCTACACAATCTAGATAGCACCATACAAAAAGATCTTAATCACTATATAAGGACCAAGCCACCTGAAACAAAGCTTACCAGAAAAGAGCTTGAGACGAGAATTGTAGAGAAGCACTTTCTGGCCAATGGAGAACTCCTTCCACAGCAACTTCTTATCATGGATGAGTTTTGTCTTCTCCTTGTACATGCGGAAGTTCTCATAGGCTTCCAATTGGATTTCCTCCAACTCCTAAAGTTGGAACTTCCTATGAAGTCCGGACAGGCTCATACCAAGGTTGCAGTTCTTGACTGCCCAATATGCTTTGTGCTCAATTTCCACCGGAATGTGGCATGCCTTGCCAAAGACAATCCTATAAGGGGACATCCCCAAAGGAGTCTTGTACGCAGTGCGGTAAGCCCATAATGCATCCTCCAACCTCTTGCTTTAATCCTTCCTGCTACGCTGCATTATTTTCTCTAGAATCTGCTTCAACTCCCTATTTGATACCTCCGTTTGTCCATTAGTCTGCGGATGGTACGGAGTTGAGACCTTGTGGATGACACCATATTTCTTTAGCAGAGTTGCCATGTTCCTATTACAGAAATGGCTCCCCTGATCACTGTTGATTGCTTTAGGCACTCCAAACTTGCAAAAAATGTGTGATCTGACAAAATCTACAATAACATGAGAATCATCAGTCCGGGTGGCCTTGGCCTCCACCCACTTGGAAACATAATCAACAGCCAACAGAATATAAACAAAACCAAATGAGATAGGAAATGGACCCATAAATTCAATACCCCAAATATCAAATATCCCACAAAATAATAATGCTTGTTGAGGCATCTCATTCCCATAGGAAATAGTACCTATCTTCTGACACTGTTGACAATTCTTACAATAAGTGTAAGAATCGCGAAACAATGTGGGCCAATAAAAACCTGCATCTAAGACCTTCCTAGCAATGCGTTGTAGTCCAAAGTGACCACTACAAGCACGTGTGTGATAGAAATACAAAATGGAAGGAATCTCAAGCTCATGCACACAGTGCCTAATAATCTGATCACTACACAAGCGCCACAAATAAGGATCGTCCGAGACATAATACTTACCCTACTCTTAAGTTTGTCTATCTGATGCTTTTTAAATAGGCAGGCAACTCAAAAATAGCTAGATAGTTAACCAAATCGACATACCATGGATCCTTACCTTGCAACTCTAAAAGCTGCTTGTCTGGAAAGGTCTCATGGATAAGTAGAGGCTCTAAGGTCAGTGAAATGCAACTCAAGTGGTCTGCTACTAGATTCTCAACTCCACTCTTGTCCCTGATCTCAATATCAAATTCTTGCAATAGCAACATCCACCTGATGAGTCTAGGCTTTGCATCCGGCTTCTTCAGTAAGAACTTCAAGGCTGCATGATCAGAAAAAATAATTACTTTATTTCCTAACAGATAAGCATGGAATTTATCTAAAGTAAAAATAATGGCTAAAAGCTCTTTCTCCATGGTGATGTAATTAGCCTGTGCAGAATCTAGGGTTCGGGAGGCATTTGCTATGACATGAGGAATCTTTCCAACCCTCTGGGAAAGAATAGCTCCAACTGCAGGGTTCGATGCATCACACATGAGCTCGAACGGGTATTCCCAGTTTGGCGGCTAAAGAACAGGAGCAGAAATCAGGTGCCGCTTCAACTGGTCAAAAGCTCTCCTACAGTTATCATCAAATTGGAAGTCTATATCCTTTTGTAGCAGCTTGGAAAGTGGAAGGGCAATTTGGCTAAAGTCCTGGATAAATCGCCTGTAAAAACCTACATGTCCAAGAAAAGAATGCACTTCCCGCACACATGTGGGGTAAGGTAGAGAAGCAATAACATCAATCTTGGACCTATCAACAAAAATACCTTCATTAGCAATAACATGTCCTAAGACTACACCTTGCCTAACCATAAAATGACATTTTTCATAATTCAAAACAAGGTGAGACTCAACACATCTATGTAATACCCTAGCAAGGCTATCTAAGCATGCATCAAATAAAGTGCCATAAACAGTAAAATCATCCATAAAGACTTACATACAATTTTCTAGAAAATCAGAAAAGATACCCACCATGCACCTCTGAAATGTACCTGGGGCGTTGCACAAACCGAAAGGCATCCTTCGGTATGCAAATGTGCCAAATGGGCATGTAAAGGTGGTCTTCTCTTGATCTTCTAGTGCAATGTGGATCTGAAAATAACCAGAAAACCCATCAAGAAAATAGTAATGTGACTGACCTGCCAATCTCTCCAGCATCTGATCAATGAAGGGTAATGGGAAGTGGTTCTTCTTAGTGGCCTAGTTCAGTTTCCTATAATCTATGCAGACTTTTCAGCTATTCTGCATTCTTGTAGGCACCAACTCCTCCTTTGAGTTCTTCACCACTGTTATTCCAGTCTTGTTTGGAACTACTTCCACCGGGCTCACCCACTTGCTATCTGAAATTGGATAAATGATTCTTGCAGCCAGTAACTTATTCACTTCTTTTTTCATCATATCCAAGATAAGCGGGTTGAGCCTTCTATGAGGTTGCCTCACTAGTTTCACTCCCTCCTCTAACTGAATTCTGTGCATGTACATAGAGGGGCTAATCCCAGTTATGTCTGCCAATGTCTAGCCTATAGCCTTCATGTTCTGCCTCAGGATGTTCAGCAACTTCTCTTCTTGCTCTAATTGCAGAACTTTAGCTATAATGACTGGTAGCTTCTCATTTGGTGCAAGAAATGCATACTTCAAATTTTCTGGCAATGGTTTCAACCATAAGGTGGGTGGTTCTTGCATGGAAGGTGCTAGTCTTGGGTTTTCTTCAGCTAGTTTAATTTCAGCACCTGCAACATGTTAAGAATCTTGCACAAGAGCATTATCATATCCTTTGGAAACAATATTAACAGAATTAGGTGCAAAAGACTTCATACTTCCAGAATGCACAAAATTAGAATTTCCATAATGTGCAGAGTTTTTAGAATTTAAAACAGCAAAAACAGATTTGACAGTAGCAAACTTTTTAGAAGCTTCAGAATTCATAGCAGATTTACTAATTTTAGAACCTGCAGAAACTTCAGAATTAACACTAAACTCTGCAGAATTTTTTGAAATAGCAGAAGGAACAAAATCAGAAGAAACAGCATGTGCGCAACTAGAATGAACAGTAGTAGAATTGATAGAAACAGATGCTACAGAATTTGAATCAGTGGAAACAGAATTTTTTGCAACAAAAAATAGTGTAACAGCACCTTCTAAATTTTCAACGTCAAAAATAGAACCAGAATTTTCAGATTTACAAATAATAGCAGAAATAGAAACAGAAACAGATTTATCAAAAAAATTTGGAATAGCAAAAAAAATAGGAATAGTAGTAGAATTTGCACAATTAAAAATAGAATTTTCAGCAGAAATAGCAAAAACAGATTTTACAATATTAGAATGTGCAGAAATTAAAGCAGAATTTACAATATTAGAATGTGCAAAATTGAATTAGAATTTGCAGAAACAAAAGAAACAGCACATTCAGAAATAGCAGAAACAGGATTTTCAGCATGTAAGCATGCATCAATCTCAGTACAAATAGCACATATCTCATGAATTTCATCACAATCAGAACATTGAAATTCATCTTTAAAATCTACAATTTCTAGAAAATCAGACAACAATTGTTCATGCACATTATCAACCAATGAATCAATGATATCTGAATGAAAAATGGAATGTTCTTCTGGTGGATATCTCATGGCATTAAATAAATTAAAATGCACCTTACGATCTCCAAATTCCATGGATAAAGTACCAAAATGTACATCAATCTTAGTTTTAGCAGTTTTCAAAAATGGCCTACCTAAGATAAATGTTAGTTGATTAACATGCATATCATCCTCCATGTTTAGCACATAAAAATTAGCAGGAAAAATAAGCTCATTTACTCTTACTAACACATCTTCTAAAACTCCCTCAGGGTGTGTTGTGCTTTAGTTGGCGAGTTGGATCACCACTCATATTGGCTTAAGCTCTCCAATGTGTAAGTATTGATAAACTGACTTAGGCATCACATTGATTAAGGCTCCAAGGTCCAACATGGCTTGACTAAATTGCTTGCTTCCTATGATGCATGGAATAGTGAAAATCCTTGGATCCTTGCATTTTGGAGGAATGCTTGGCTGAATAATGGCAGAAACATTTCTGCCCATGCTCACCTTCTTATTTCCTTTCAGCCTTCTTCTATGAGTGCACATGTTCTTGAGAAATTTGGCAAACTTTCGAATTTGTTTGATGGCTTCTAGGAGCGGAATATTGACTTCCACTTTTCTAAACATGTCCATAATCTCCTTGTCCAATTCTGCTTCTGCCCGCTTCTTGTTTTGTGTCATTTTGTTAGGGAAAGGCAGTGGAACACTTTGTTTAGCTTGCTTGCTTGCCGCTTGGTTCTGCACCATTTTTCTTTATTTCTGCAGAATCAGATTTTTTTGCTACCTCTGGTTATTCTGTAGAATCTGCTTGGTTGTTCTTTTCTGCAACATCAAGAATCTTAAGCTCCTTGCCACTTCTCAAAGTGATGGAACTCACATTCTTTGGATTGGTCACAGATTGGAAGGGAAGGTTACCAGAACCTTGAGACTTCATCTTATTTACTATTGTAGCCAATTAACCAATCCGTGTTTGTAGATTCTGGATGCTGGCTTCTGTTCTTTGCTGAAATTGAACACTACTGGTTGCTATCTGCTTCACCAATTCTGCCAAGCTTGGCTCTGAGCTGCTGCTTTGTGGTTTATTTTGCTGAACTAGTGGATAATATTGTCTTGAGCTTGGTCCGGCAGAATTTTGCTTAAACTGAGGTTGCTGAAACTGATTGAAGTTGTTACCATACCTCAAATTCGGGTGATCTTTCTAGCCAGGATTGTATGTGTTGGAGAATGAATCATAACTCTTCTGCTGCTGCTGCTGATAAGGCCTACCAGGAAAGATTCCTGCAACAATTTCATTGCTCTCCTGCAGATGTGGACACTGTTCTGTTGGATGTCCTGGTATAGAGCAAATGCCACAAATGGTAGCTACTGGTTGTTGGGGCTGGGGCTGCTGGCCAAGTGCTAATTGCCTCATCAAGGTTGTCAACTCATCTATTCGGTTCTCCATCCTCTGCTGGTTTGTATCAGAGGTTTGCACTTCATTTACTCCACTTGTTGATATTATGGCTCGAGTACCAAATTGTTGTGCATTGGCAGCCATGTTTGCAATTAATTCATGAGCTACAACAGGTGTTTTATCTACCAAAGCTCCTCTAGAAGCAGCATCAACCATACTTCTGTCCATTGGCATGAGATCTTCATAAAAATACTGAATAAGAAGCTGGTCACTAATCTGATGGTGCGGACAACTTGCACACAATTTCTTGAACCTCTCCCAATACGCATGTAATATCTTTCCACTAATCTGCCTTATTCCACAAATGTCCTTTCTGATTGCAGCAGCTCTTGATGCAGGAAAAAATTTCTCCAAGAACACCCTCTTCATGTCTTGCCAGCTTGTGATGGAACCTAGATGCAAGTAGTACAATCAATCCTTGGCAGATATATCTAGAGAAAAAGGAAATGCCTTCAGCTTGATATGGTCTTCCTCCACTCCATGTGACTTCATGGTTGAGCACACTACATGGAACTCCTTCAAGTGCTTGTGAGGGTCTTCTCCAGTTGAGCCATGAAATTTGGGCAGCAGATGTATCGATCCTGATTTTAGCTCGAAGTCTGCATCCAAATTTGGGTACTGGATGGCCAAAGCTTGATAGTTGACATCAGGTGCTGCAAGTTCCTTCAAGGTTCTATTAGCTATGCTTCCTGAAAAATCCAAATTGTCAACAAAGTTAGGAATAGAATCAAAAATAGAATTATTAGCAGAACTAGTCTCAAACAACCTCCTCTTAGCTCTTCTAATTTGTCTAAGAGTCCTCTATAATTCAGAATCAAACTCAACTAAATTAGGACTTGGATCAGACCTAGTCATGCACTAACAAAATAACAAATAGAATCACATGCACACCTATTTCGCCCTTAACACAAATCACTAAAAATTGTACACAAACACTCAAAATAATCCAAAATAAATATAAAAACACTACCAAGTAATTTTTTAAAAATTATGGGACCACCACACCTCAAAAATTTTACCCTTAAGGAGTAAAAAAGTACAAAGGAAAATCTTAAAAAATTTAAAAAATGGTTTAAATGAAGGAATTTGGTTAATCTATCAACAATCACCCATATCGCCTGAAAACCAGCCCGCGTTTTGGGTAAACCCATCACGAAGTCCGTAGAGATGCTTTCCTATTTCCATTCTGGGATCTCCAATGGTCGCAACATACCAAAGGACTTTTGGTGCTCAATCTTCACCCTTTGGCAGACCAAACACTTGCTTACCAACTTCGCAATGTCCTTTTTCAATCCCGGCCACCAAAACATCTTCTTAACATCCTGATACATCTTTGTCACACCAGGGTGTATGGTGAAATGGTTCTTATGAGCCTCCTCCAAAATCCTTCTCTGGAGGTCACCACTTGCGGGTACATGACTCGAGTGTCGAGCTCGGTCAAATTACAATATAAACCGAATTACACTAAATTCGTAGCAAAGGGTGCAACCCGGGTTGTTTTCTAGTGATGACAATGTTATATGATCAGGAAATTAGGGAGGGGGTTTAGGAATTTGAAATACCAAAATGAATAGAAAGGAAATGAATAGAATTAGGAACGTCCAATCCAATAATCAAAAGGCAACAATTATCACTCAATTATTGAATTCTAGACATATTTCAACAATTCAACTCAATGGTTAATCATAAAATTGAATGAAACCTCAATCCAAAATTAGTATTCAGACAAAAATCTTCATGCATTTGACTAACACATAATCAACTAATGTTCAAAAATCTCTAAAACCTAGTTGAGTTGTATCAGTCTTAATCACCAATGGATTAACCTTAGAACTCAGACCTGAATTCTAATTCTTCTTCTTTCAACAATTGAATCAAACAATTACAAATTGGTATGAGATAATTGCTCTCTTGGTCAGAATTTTAGAATGAAAACCTTCAATTCCAAAATCGAATTAAGATAAGAGAAAGGATAGAAGAAACCGAATGGAATAGTTGAACTTTTGTTAGCCAATCCTCTTGTGTAATGATGCTCCTTGAATTCTTGGATTAGATAGAAGCTTACTTCTCCATGAATAGAGGAAAACAAATTGTAAGGTAGGGGGAGGGTTGAGAGAAGAAAGGAAGAAGAAGAAGTCAAAATCGAAAATTGCCTTTTTTTTTCCCAAATCTGTCCAGTCTCCCCTAAGTTTCTAACCTCCTCTTAATTTAGTCACCCAAAACAGAATCAAAACATCTAAAAACAAACCAAAACCATTAATTACATTAATCCTCTGTCTCTTAGATGAGCTTGGACACCTTTTTTGCTAAATTCTTAATTCTAGAGAGAAAATTATGCTAAAAACACTAAATTCAGCTTTCCAATACAACTAGTAATGTTTTCCATGGTTTTGGCCAGGAATATGTAGCCGTTTGGGTTTGTATTATGAAGAAGATTCTAGCCTTGGATGTTAGCTTCAAAATGCCACTAGAATGGGCTTAATTGGGCTACTATGGACTAAGATATGGTCCAAATGCTGCACCCAATTTAGAAACTGCGAGTGCATCTCTTTAGTTCAATTCTAGGCCCAATTTTAGCTTCTTATCATCAGAGTTGGCCTCTGATCTTTTCATAGGAATTGTGGGTCTATCTCTCAGCTTTCTTGCAAATCAAGAATCACAATAAAATGAGCTCTATAACTCAAGATATGCCGAAAAAATCAAAACAGTGTCAGAATTAGCTAAATGCTGGAAAAACTAAATCTAGCCCAACCAAAACTCAATAAAATGCAAAATGGCCCAAATTAATCCTATTAAGCACAAAAGAAGATTAATGAACTAAATATGAGAGAAAATAAATATACAAAAATTCAATTAATCAATACACAAACTCTTTCTTCAAACCTACACAGTCCATTTGTACCTCTAGCAAAACCCTTCAACTTTCCTTCTTCCACCAATGCCAGGGTTTTCGAGAAATCCTCTTCCTCACTCTGGGCTTGAGCAATTTGACTCTTAAAATTGCTCGTCACCCTAAGCTGATTCAATCTTAAACTATGGGGGGTCAACACCATTCCAAGGTTAAGGTCCCTAAAGCTCCTTACCAGCTCATCGTCCTTGACCATCATCCATGATGCATGCAAAGACTTTCTACTTAAAGTGTCAGCCACCACATTGGCTTTCCCAAGATGATAGTTCAACCCAAACTCATAATCCTTTAGAAACTCCATTCATCTCCTTTGCCTCATATTCAGCTCCTTTTGATCAAAGAGATACTTCAAACTCTTATGATCAGAAAACAATTAGAACCTTACTCCATACAGATAATGCCTCCATATCTTCAAGGCAAACACTATAGCCACTAACTCCAAGTCATGGGTCAGGTAATTTACTTCGTGAGGCTTCAACTGCTTAGAGGCATAAGCCACCATGTTCCTGTTCTGCATCAAGACAAAACCTAAACTTCTCCCATAGGCATCACAATAAACCTCAAATAGTCTACTTGGGTCAGGCAAAACTAGTATTGGGGTTGAGGTTAACTTTCCCTTTAGCTCTTGAAAGCTTTTCTCACAATCCATAGTCTACACAAATGGGGCATCCTTCCTTGTCAACTTGGTCAAAGGCAAAGATATCTGGGAAAATCCTTTTATAAACCTACGTAGTAACCGGCTAAACCTAAGAAACTCCTTATCTCAGTTACCGAGGTTGGTCTCTCCTAATTCATCATAGCCTCAATCTTACTCGGATCCATGGCGATATCTCCTTGTGACACCACATGTCCTAAGAACTTTACTTCCTCCATCCAGAATTCACACTTAGATAACTTAGCATAAAGCTTCTTTTCCTTCAAGATTCCCAACACAACTCTCAAATGCTCTTCGTGTTCATCCTTTGTTCTTGAATAGATGAGAATATCATCTATAAAAACAACTACAAACTTATCCAAGTATGGTCTAAAGATTCTGTTCATATAATTCATGAAAATAGCAGGGACATTAGTCAATCCAAACAACATCACTGTAAACTCATAATGCCCATACCTTGTCCCAAAAGCTGTCTTGGATATATCCTCCTCTTTAACCCTTATTTGATGATATCCAGATCTCAGATCAATCTTAGAGAACACAGCTGCACCTCGCAGTTGGTCCATGAGGTCATCTATCTGAGGTAAAGGGTACTTATTTATAACAGTCACCTTGTTCAACTACCTATAGTCCATAAATAGCCTCATGCTTCTATCCTTCTTTTTCACAAACAAACTAGGGCTCCCCAAGGTAAGGCACTAGGTTTTACAAACTTCTTTTCTAACAACTTTTCCAATTGTCCCTTCAACTCTGATAACTCCAGTAGGGACATGCTACAGGGTGCTATAGAGATTGGCCCCATTCCCGTTACTAACTCTATAGAAAACTCGATTTCCCTTTTCGGGGGAAATTCAGGTATGTTGTCAGGAAACACATCTGGGTATTCGCTAACTATGGGGATCTCTTCCAATACCTACTTGAGTTCCACTTCATATAAGGAGAACATATCCTAATTACTAGACTCACTACTCCCGATCTTAATAGAATTCAAAAACAAACTAATAGGTTTAATAGGCTTAACAGGTATAGGAGGAAGAATAATAGATTTCTCAGAACAGTTTATCATAGCATGGTTAGTAGAGAGCCAATCCATGCCTAGAATCAAATCCAAACCAGACAAAAGCAAACAAATCAAATTTATGAAGGACCTACCATCAATTTGGAACGGACAATTTAAACAACAATGACAAGTCTTAACTGGTTTCCTAGCAGGAGTAGAAACAATCAACATGTAATGCAATTCAGACACAAACAATCCCAATTTATCTACACAATCATGAGAAATAAAGGAGGGTGTAGGTCTAGAATCATATAGTACAGTTAAGGTTCTACCATTGACCTGGCACTTACCTTGGATTAGATCATCGGACTGAGTGGCCTCCTCAGCATTAAGAGCAAAGACCCTTCCTTGGTGTTGGGGCTTGTTGGCAGGGGATAACAGCTTAATAGTGTAGTCTCTAGCCATATGCTCAGGCTTTTCACATTGGAAACATGCATTCTAGCCAGCTAAATAAAGGCGTCCTCCATAGTGTTTGTCATACTTAGGACAAGCTTGACCAGTCGCAGGCTTCAGTAGATTCCCAGTAGGCTTCTGGGGTTGCTTTCCTTTGAAACCTCCACCTTGAAACATTAGGATGTTCATAGACTTATCAAATCATGAAAAGCATGTAAAGATGAAAACTTTTCTAATCATAAACTCATCATAAGAAAAAAAACAATTTTAAGCAAGATACCACCAAAAACATCAAGAACATTTAAGAACAAGAACATGAACATATTTTCCAAGTAGAAACATCAAGAACACTTGAAGAACAACAAGAACATATTTTTCCAAAAGTACAAACATCAAGAACACTTGATGAACAATAAGAACATATTTTGCCAAATATGGAAACTTTTGCTCATGAAGAGCATGAAGGATCTTCTCAAGTTTTCAATTAAAGATCTTGGTCATGAAAAGAACCAAGCTTCAAGCTTTCTTAAGTAAACAAAATAAAAAAGATGAAGATCACTACCTTTCTTAGAAATGGTACAAAAACTAGAGAAGAAGAAGAAAAAGATGATGGTGGTTCTTTTCCTTTCCTTAATAGCTCTTGAAATCTTGTGAAAATGGAGATTGTAGTGTTTAGATCTTGTCTCCAAAGACCCAAAGATGAGGTCTTTGAAGGGCTAAGTGAGTGGTTTTGGTGGTAGTAGCGAAGAAAGGAAGCAGAAGAAGATGAAAAAGAAGAGAGAATTTTAGAGAGAAGTTGGAGAAGTAGGAAACTGGGAGAGAGAATAAAAGTTGAAAAATGAAAAGTGTGTATGTGTGTGTGTGTTGTGCATGGCTGTAAGTTGTATGAAGAGAGGGAGGGAGATATTTTCTTAATTTTGTGTTAATTAAGGTTTAGGGGGACAAAATGGATGATAGGGGAACAAAGCATGTACTAATTCTTACATAAAGCACTCTTGTCTTATGCTTTATGCTTTTATGACATCACTTTTTACTTTATTGTCTAGTTGACTAAATTTGAATTTAATCATGTGATTAAGTGCTCATACAACTTAATTAAGATGATTAAGCAAGAATTAGTAATTAACACACAAGAATATGATTAACAAAAATTAATATTGCAATTAAGCTTAATTAACCTTAATTAAACTCAATTAAGCTAACTAAGGACAATTAGTGCTTAATTAAGCTATAAAGGCTCTAACTTGCTTAATTAGAGATTATATAATCTCGATTAAGTATTTTCTTGACTTTTCTCATTCGAGTTAACTCATATATTCTTCAATAACCCCTTAGTTAAGCCTTAATCTCATAATTTCTCATTAAGTGCCTAATTACTTAGGGGTACTGAGGTAATTTGACACGACAAGAAATTGAGGATGTTACAAATATAAGAGAATAAAGATGCATTTACTTTCATGTTACTCATTGACTTTGACTTTCCTTCGACATATCTTCCTTAACATTCATAATTAGCACATGCTTAACATTCTTGCTTTACGTTTCGCTGGATAGACTACTATTGAACATGAGCTCATTCTGTGGCCATTGTCATACAGTTCTTATCTAAAATTAGACTAAGCCAACAAGGGTTCATCTAAATTGGAGAGGTTCAGACCCCGTACCTCCAAAGTAGAAAGGTCTCTTAATAGGCTACCTTCCCTTTTGAAGGATCACATCTAATTATTTCATCTCTTATATTACATCTTACATTTCACATGCATTATGCTCAAAGATAAGACACAAGTAGGTATGCAATGGATATGTCTAAGTCCAAATTTCTACAAAAGTCCGGCAGCATATCAACTAGACCAGAGCTTCCCCAAAATTTGCCAAGCATGAAAAATTCAATCAACTAATCATATTCAATCTATATCATTATATCAAGTGTGAACACTACATTTTGTCCTCTCTGTTAATAAAAACATTTTTTTATTATTTATATTTTTTACTTTTAGCTTCTAGAATCTTATCCCATTTTAAGATTTCAACTGCTTTTCAAAATTTTCATCTCATCCTATCCAAGCTTTTAATTGCTTTTCAAATTTTTATCTCATCCTACCACAAATTTCTCAACAATTTTTTAGAAAATCTTTTTAGTTTGTTAGCAAAACTCTCCCCGTCTCTTCTCTATATAAACCCAACTCTACCACTTGGAGAGGAGGATTTTTTTTCGAGACGTAAAAAAGGAAGCTCAAAAGAGAACAAGAAGCAATTGTGGGAATGTGCATTTAAAAAAGAAGTATTGCCTACCAGATCTGCTTGGGGTGTGTTTATAGGTATATCTCTTTGACCCTTCATTATTTGTTTTAACACACATGATCTTTCTTTCCTACTTATCCCTCCTGCACCTTTCGATTAAATGTTTCACTGTACATTATTTTGTTTGTTTTTTTTTCTCAATCCAATAACATCCTCTTCCTTTTGCACCATATCATAACCACATGATACAACATGTGTAACACCCTAATAAATCCATATTACGCTTAAGTCGTATTACGGCGCTTTATTAGTTGTTACTTATGCTCGTGGAAAACTAAACTTCACTTGAAATTAAATTACGCGGAAAATACAGTAATTTTTTTTTTTTGAAATATGTCGTCGCTTTTGGAAAGTAAAGCCTTGCGCGAGAAGATAACAGTAAACGGGCGTATCGCAGAGATTTCGATATAAATGGAAGGAATAAGAGATAAATCATAATATCATGCATTCAAATTACAACATCAACCACATAATATCCAACAAATACATAAAAAGGAACTCATGGTCATGCCATGGCCCCAAAATATCAAAAGTACAAGTCTGATAAGGTCTAATGCAAAATGAAATACAACAGATAAGGAGCAATATTGGGATAAGCCCACGTAGACATATGCTAGCTTCTTTGCCCCTTCCATGCCCTTCCATCGAACGGACTCAAGTCCTCGAATGCCTAGTCCCCCACGCTGCTTGGCCTCGGGGAATGTGAGGAGTATGGATGATGCGAGGGTGCCGGTTGTTGACCTCTACGCGATGAATGCGGCGACCCGGAGTATAGCTGCCCACCGAAGAGCGTGCCTCGGAGGGATCCTCCTCGGACGTGTTAGGATGGTACTCGGGGAGCGGCGGCGAAGCAGCTGCGGCTCTGGGAGTAGCGGTCGAACTCACTTCGATCACCGGGACTCCTGGCAATGGCACGGGCTCGGCTACGGGTAGACCAGGAGACATAGGCTCCATCTCGATCTCAGGCAATGGCTCGGGCGGGAAATCCCAAGGACCCAACGGCTATCCAAGGTGTGCCGATGATACGTCCACAGGGGCTGGCGGGATCTCTGGCTCCTCCTGCTCAAAAACTCGACCGGGGTAGAAGTACGTGCGGACTATTATGGTGGTTGTGGCCATAATAGCGTGAGCTGTAACACCTCTATCATATAAGCCATGCTCGAGTCATGGAGTTATATGAAAAGGTCGTCACGATGCTAAGTAAACTTTAAAATGTGAAAAATAGAATACATGGCCCTTGTACTGCTTCCTTCATTTCTGACTAATAATCTATGATACATGGATAATAAAATAATTACCCTCTAAAAGAAGTTGTGATTAAGATAACTCGCTTCGACAGTCTTTTGATTTGGCTAGTGCCCAATTCTTGCTCAATGAGTGACCTTGTACTCGGCCTCGTGTTTGACCTCCACTTGGGTACTGGAATGTTTACGGAAAGAAAAGCATACAAGCAGGCAGTGAGAACCTAAGGTTCTCAGTAGGTAAATTTAAACAAATCTCATAATGTCGTCATAAACATTCCAGCCGCTTCGGTTTATTATGAAAATGTGAGCACAGATACATAAACAGTGGTTCAATTTTAAATGGAAAGCATCTTTCTCGAAGCGGGTTATGTTTTAACAATCGCTTGCCATATTATATATGACAAACATAGAAATACCAGTAGTGCAATATGCTTCAACAAGAATATTAATGATCTTATCATTTAATGGGATAACTGAGGATGCACATGGAAATGCTTGTGCTTATCTGTATGCAAGTGCACTTGACTCAATCTGTATCTTTCTTTTTCCTGTACTTGGTCTTACTTCTCTGTGCTTGGTCCCTCGGAGGTGAATGGCCTTTCTCACCCCTGGGTAATAGCCTGCTTTTCAGGTTCGAGCTCGTACCTATACATGAGTGACGGGTTTACTTTCCCCGACCCTCACACCGGTCTATTCCGCTTAAATCTGGTCGAGGGCTGGCCCAAGTCTTAGACAGTACTGCTCTACACCACGCTAGCTGGGTCTATGCCATGCCTCACGTGGTAGCTAGTACGTCCTTCTTGAAAGTTCTCGTTATCTTTCCTTTCCATATCTTGTCATGCGTGCAAATGCTTTGTGCATAGATGAATATGCCTCATATCTTATTTTGCATATCATATTCTAATTATGCTCGCATGCATGACATACATGAACATAACATGTGGATGTAATATATTCAAAGTATAATCTCTCATAACTCATATAATACTTAAATTCATACTTGCATATCTAAACCTTATGAGCATAACATTCATAGATTTCTGCCGTAAATTTGGCAGCATAACGGATCGTATCTGTTTCCCCATGAATAGTGCCCGCTCTCACGGGCAGTTCAACCATAGTAACATAAATCAATTTAACACATATATATATATCAGTATTAAACTGGTCATCCTCAACTCAAACTTTGTATGTCCACTGACTCTTGTGAAGTTATCATTTTGGCCATCCTGCCAATCCTATTCGGTTCTGCCCGAATCTTGTATAATCCACCTTTATCTCTATTCAATTCATTTAGATCTGAAATTTGGATATGTCATAGCTCTATATGTCTACTTTCTAACCTCTTTGGTCCCATGTCATTCTGATTTATATAAATCAAGATATTCAACTTTTACTTCAGCCTGTTCAGTCGCTAGTCCGAATTACACTCCTGGGAATATAAATTCACTAAAAATCGAAACTAAGCTCAAATCTTACGAAATTGGTCTCATATCAAATCTATCAGGATAACCTTTCATTTGCCACCAGTTTCACTCCATTTGCTTAAGTATACCTCGAGTTATAGGTCCTGAAAGTCTACCTTCCTGAACTACTCCGTTTTGGCCTAGATTGGACATAGGACAACTTCCTCGAATCACTGGGAACCATTGGGACCATAACAAACTCAGAATCTTATATTGGGGTGTTGCCCTGTGTGTAAGCTTTCTAACAAAATTGGTTTCACTCAATTTGGAGTTGTATAGGGTGAGTTATACCCTCCTCATGTCACCCTGCCCGGATGAACATTCTAAACCCTAGGTCAAACTTCAAAAATTCGTATCTCCCTCAATACTAATCCAATAACCTTATATGATATAGCTATGGAAAGCCCTGAATGTCTACTTTCATCTAAAAATGGTTTCATTGGATTTGACCGATTGTAGGCGGCGCCGTACGCTCCGCCATACGGACTGCCGTGGAATCTCCACCAAGACAGCACCCTCATCCATCCATTTCTCTTTGTTTTCTTCTTCTAATTCTAATTCTAACTCAAAATCCTCTATGAATTTAATCACAATCCATCATAATACATCCAATAATTCATCACATACGCAAAGAAGAATTCAATCTCATGCAATCATAGAGCAAGGAATTTAAGAGTAGAAGTAGAATCCTACCTCTTTGGAGTATGATCTTGCTGAATTTGAATTTGAGCTGAAGGAAGCCTTGACAAAGCTTGGAGGTTTGAGAGAGTAGATTGAGAGAGGAAAGAAGCTGAAGTGAGGAACGTAAGAATGATGAGCTGAAGAGGCAGGAGGAGGATACATATATAAAGCTTCGAAGTGGTAGTTAGAATAAGTGGCTTTGATTGGATGAAATTTTGTGGGCAAGGTTCGGCCATGCCTCTCCCTTTTGTGTTAAAATTGCTCTCCACGTCGTCCCAAAACTGGGGTGCGCTTCTGTTGTTTCCGGACTCGGAGCTCGTCTCTATTACACCTTAAGTCGGAACTCGTGTTATACCAGTTGAGACTTGAGGAAATCTTGTATCAAGGTCGGAGGTCGGAAGTCATGCAGCTGGCAATCCTATAATCTCGGAACTCCCTATTTGAACTCGGGAATGCCAATGCTGGATGTAAAATCGGATACCGTAACTCGTGTGGAAATTGGCTCAAGGGTCCGAACTCGTATCCACCCCAATTGAGTTTAACATTAAGGTCGGAACTCTGGAATTCGAATCACATTTCCAAACCCAAATACTTAAACTCGGAAGTCGTGACTTATACACGGTGCGACATCGGGAGCCGGGTATATTTTCCTTGAGACATGAAGTCGGATCTCGTGGAAATAGTTCATGTGTTCGGATGAGAGGGCCAAGTCGGAAGTCGTGAAATGACGAAAATATAATAGTTTAAATCGGAGGTCGGAAATTATACCCAATATACTTGAACTTCGAATTCGGAGATTGGAACTCGGAGTCCCTCGAAATTAGAATATGAAGTCGGGAATCCGGAATAATCAAAATTGAAGATGAAATCGGAAATCGGGAAGGACATGAAGTCAAGACTAACTCGGAACTCGGAAATAGTCATCCTATTGAAATCCAAAAATGAAGTCGGAAATTGGAATTGGTCAATCCTGATGGCGAAGCCGAAACTCGGAAATCGGGACGTTACATTACTACCCTCCTTAAAAGAATTTTGTCCTCAAAATTCTAGGATTAAGAAAGGTCAAGGAAAACCCCTTTAACTTATAGGGATACTCCTTCTCTCGAATTTGCATTTGGTCATGAGATTGCTTGCCAGTAGCTATGAGGTATTGTCTTAGTACGGACAAAGGATCCATAAGGGTTATGTTGGCGTCCAAGCTTGTCTTATTTCTACGACGCTTTAAATTACGGTTTAACTTATTGGAGACTCTTACTCATCTCCCTTGCTCTATACTCTGCTACTCCTACTTCGTGGTAGTTGCTAGGTCTTCTGCCACTTGTACATGAGACCTTGAACATTCAACTCACGAAGATTTGAAATTGCAAAGATTGGCAGTTATTATAGCAATTGTCCGAGTCCAGGAGGTCCGTACTTTCTTTCCCAAGATTCTTACTTGCTCGGCTACCTCTAATTTGATAACAAATTTGCCTCCAATATGGTTCTTGAGAAACATGGTCTTAGGCCTCTCCTCATTCATTATAACTAGGAGCCTTATCTTAAAACTCCTTCTTTTTGGTAAATATATATATAGTGTCTAGTATTCGTAGGAGCATTTTAGGTTGCTTCTACTATATGGATTGAGTTCTTTCTATTAGTCTGATATCCTCCTTGATTCCTAGTTATTGAGATATAGGCAATTTGATGTAAAAAGAAAACCAAGATCAAAAGTCGATCCTTCTTATTGAAGTGGAGAGTTCCCTTACCATCTTTGCCTTACAAAAGGCCTTTCGAATATCCATGCAGAGAGTTGTCGTAGATCATATGGATGCCAAAATATACTTTGCTTTACTGACATTCTAATTCATCATCAAGTTCATCGAGTAAGTTCCTTTCCTTATCATATGTCTGACCACTTGCACACTATGTTTTCTAGTAAACTGTTTAATACTTGTGTCTTGGGTCCTAAATACCAACTGAAAAAGTTCTGTCATTACGAAAATCATTGGCTATCGCAGCAATCAATGTCAATAAATAGTGATCATAGTGGCTTCGCCAAAGTTTTTCGAGAAATTTATCAAGCCATAACCAAACTCTTGCCTACCTGATTTTCTTTGATCAGTGGCGAATCCCCCTTCCGTTAGGTTTTAGGTGCAAGGCTAGAATTCCCTTCTAAACTATAACTATGGTCCTTGCTTCGAAATCCTTCCTTCTCTTGCGGACTTTATTCTACTTTTCATTATTTGCTCATTAGACCTCGTGTCATCCTTGTTGAATTTCTCAATGATTATTGGGATAGCCAAAGTCCCTGCCATTCTTCTACTTTCTTCAATTGGTTAGCATGGAGATTTCTCAACTATTGTGTTGATGGTTGCCTCCCACTTTTATGGGCACTGGTAACACTCGTTGCGGGTTTGTCCTAATACCATGTATGCAGATGCATTTTGTAATGGCTAGATTTTATATTACCCTAAGTGCTAAGCTCCTTGCCTACTTTTCATAACTTCTTGCCCCTAGGATATAATCCATTTGTTGTGAGAAATGGAAACAATGGTCTCGCTATCCTGTCGAAGTTTCAATACGATGGTTTCCCATATGGTCACCCATCTCCCCTTTACTTCTGTCCGAGCATGTTTAACTACCGAGTTCTAATGGAACCTAGTGCGTTAGTGATGATTACATTTAATCCGGCCGAAAGGATGAAGCGTTTTCAGACTGCCTCTAGTTCTGATGTCAAAACCTTGCCCCTCATGGGGCACATTTCTAAGTCCGTTTTGGTCTTATATTGGTGCATCACCTAGTTTTGCCTAGGGCGCATTGGGTTTGTTGCGCTCATGACCGATGTCAAGGTAGCCCTGCTTAGTATTTCATACACAATCTTATTTGCACCATGATCTCGTACTAGGTAACTTTTCTTTCTTCAATAGGCTATATGAAATTAAAACTTTCCTTTCTCCTATTTCTACCTTATAGTATCCCTCGTCCCTATCTAACTTTATCTTCATTTTTGTCCATTAGGACCTCCCACTTTAATACTATATCAGGATAACGGCATTAGCTGCATACTTTAAACCCTTGTCATTTCTGCTAGAATCTGAATACACTCCTCGTCAAGTTACCCATAGCATATATAATGATACCTAAAGGCAATTAGTAGTCCTTACTTTTCTTCTCAAAATAGCCTCATTCCTCTGCTAATAACATGTTGGAGATAATCCTATCATCCAATTCCTATGGTGGCTGAGGTTGATAAAATTTGAACATGACTAGGTTTCCTAGCGTTTCCTTTGTTCCCTGAAAAATAGAAACACTAGGTCCTTATGCCTCCTTTTGTATGAAGGTGTTCCTACTTTATATTAGTAGGAGATATACTGCCTCATCTCCTTGTTACACTTATAACTTCATCGGCCTTCCTTACCGTGCACAACCGTATCTCTATCTTAATTCAATGTACAGTTGGATGGGTCCCTTTACAATTTGCCCATCCGCTTCCATCTTTCTTTTTGACCAATAAGACGGGAGCTCCCCATGGTGACGCACTTGGCTGTATGAATCTTTTTTTTTTTTTTTTTCCAAAAGCTCCTCAATCCATCTCTTTCGTTCTATCAGCTCTGACGGTGACATTCGATACAGAGTTATCGATATCGATTCCCACACCTGGAACCAACTCAATGGTGAACTTAATCTTTCTCTTAGGAGGGTGTTCAGGAATATCTTTTGAAAAAAAACATCAAGATATCCCTAACAACCGGAATCTCATCTAGTTTCTACTCAACTGCTGTCATATTAGCTGACAAGACGATGTATCCTTGACTCTTCGACCTAAAAGAGTTCAGATAATTCAGAAGTTGAGACAGAGGAGATTACCATCGTCATATCCGAATAGTCAAGCATGACTCGATTAGCGGAAAGCCAATCCGTACCGTCCACTTCAAAGGTACAATCCATCAGACTTGTCAGTTTTCTTCTACATTCATTATAAAGACTCGTCCTAAATGTTGAGGTCTAAAAGATTGTGATCACTAAGGAGTGGGTTTTAATTATTCTTGAAGAAAAACCTACCACATTCTCTAGATGTGGACTTACAAAAGGCTTCCATATACTTAATCGAAACTTCTGCCCTTAGCTGCTTTTACTGGTGCTCTACTTCATCCGTTCGCTCTACAAGTTTCTTAATGGAGGATTAGGTCTTTATAATGTGGCGATACCACAATCCAAAGTAAAAACCATGGACTGAATTTACTGACAAGGCATCTTTAGGGTAGTCCTATTAATAAGGATACCTTCCTTGTCGCATAAAATGACCTCATTAGTGCTTAATAATCTTGCTTTTGTCAAGTACTAAAGATACAAAGCTAGGCAGAAGAATCTCCTAGATTCAATCTTAGAAAAGATGGTCAGAGTAGATAATTGCAAGAAAGCTTGAGTCAAGCCTTATCACAATTGTTTTCGATTAACACTTCTGCCCTTGACAATAAGAAGTCTTCAACCACCTAGCAACACTTTGCAAACAACCTCCCCTGGATTTAACTAGGTTTACTATGTTCATAGTAAATCATTCGATATAACTCCTTTGATTTCCTCTCCAATTCTCTGTACTCTTCAACTTGCTCCATTGTCAATCTCTTTATACCGTCATTACTTTCTAGGAGACTTGTTCCTAATAATTATATATATAGAAGGTGCCTAATAAGCCTGTTGGGTGTTGTAGGCTTCTGCTTACACAAAACCTTATATTGAGGTGATCAGGCTCAACATTCAGTCAAGTGCAACAGGTAGTCCTCAACACTCACAACAAGGCTACCATGCATAATATTTCTATGTCCTCTTTACTTGAGGGCCTAACGCATGGTTTATCTGGATTCTCAGAGTATGCATTAGAAGCATAATCAGTCCATCCACGGGCCCATATAGGACGAACTGCTCTGATACCATTAATGTAACACCTCTATCATATAAGCCATGCTCGAGTCATGGAGTTATATGAAAAGGTCGTCACGATGCTAAGTAAACTTTAAAATGTGAAAAATAGAATACATGGCCCTTGCACTGCTTCCTTCATTTCTGACTAATAATCTATGATACATGGATAATAAAATAATTACCCTCTAAAAGAAGTTGTGATTAAGATAACTCGCTTCGACAGTCTTTTGATTTGGCTAGTGCCCAATTCTTGCTCAATGAGTGACCTTGTACTCGGCCTCGTGTTTGACCTCCACTTGGGTACTGGAATGTTTACGGAAAGAAAAGCATACAAGCAGGCAGTGAGAACCTAAGGTTCTCAGTAGGTAAATTTAAACAAATCTCATAATGTCGTCATAAACATTCCAGCCGCTTCGGTTTATTATGAAAATGTGAGCACAGATACATAAACAGTGGTTCAATTTTAAATGGAAAGCATCTTTCTCGAAGCGGGTTATGTTTTAACAATCGCTTGCCATATTATATATGACAAACATAGAAATACCAGTAGTGCAATATGCTTCAACAAGAATATTAATGATCTTATCATTTAATGGGATAACTGAGGATGCACATGGAAATGCTTGTGCTTATCTGTATGCAAGTGCACTTGACTCAATCTGTATCTTTCTTTTTCGTGTACTTGGTCTTACTTCTACGTGCTTGGTCCCTCGGAGGTGAATGGCCTTTCTCACCCTGGGTAATAGCACCTTTTCAGCTTCGAGCTCGTACCTATACATGAGTGACGGGTTTACTTTCCCCGACCCTCACACCGGTCTATTCCCCTTAAATCTGGTCGAGGGCTGGCCCAAGTCTTAGACAGTACTGCTCTACACCACGCTAGCTGGGTCTATGCCATGCCTCACGTGGTAGCTAGTACGTCCTTCTTGAAAGTTCTCGTCATCTTTCCTTTCCATATCTTGTCATGCGTGCAAATGCTTTGTGCATAGATGAATATGCCTCATATCTTATTTTGCATATCATATTCTAATTATGCTCGCATGCATGACATACATGAACATAACATGTGGATGTAATATATTCAAAGTATAATCTCTCATAACTCATATAATACTTAAATTCATACTTGCATATCTAAACCTTATGAGCATAACATTCATAGATTTCTGCCGTAAATTTGGCAGCATAACGGATCGTATCTGTTTCCCCATGAATAGTGCCCGCTCTCACGGGCAGTTCAACCATAGTAACATAAATCAATTTAACACATATATATATCAATATTAAACTGGTCATCCTCAACTCAAACTTTGTATGTCCACTGACTCTTGTGAAGTTATCATTTTGGCCATCCTGCCAATCCTATTCGGTTCTGCCCGAATCTTGTATAATCCACCTTTATCTCTATTCAATTCATTTAGATCTGAAATTTGGATATATCATAGCTCTATATGTCTACTTTCTAACCTCTTTGGTCCCATGTCATTCTGATTTATATAAATCAAGATATTCAACTTTTACTTCAGCCTGTTCAGTCGCTAGTCCGAATTACACTCCTGGGAATATAAATTCACTAAAAATCGAAACTAAGTTCAAATCTTACGAAATTGGTCTCATATCAAATCTATCAGGATAACCTTTCATTTGCCACCAGTTTCACTCCATTTGCTTAAGTATACCTCGAGTTATAGGTCCTGAAAGTCTACCTTCCTGAACTACTCCGTTTTGGCCTAGATTGGACATAGGACAACTTCCTCGAATCACTGGGAACCATTGGGACCATAACAAACTCGGAATCTTATATTGGGGTGTTCCCCTGTGTGTAAGCTTTCTAACAAAATTGGTTTCACTCAATTTGGAGTTGTATAGGGTGAGTTATACCCTCCTCATGTCACCCTGCCCGGATGAACATTCTAAACCCTAGGTCAAACTTCAAAAATTCGTATCTCCCTCAATACTAATCCAATAACCTTATATGATATAGCTATGGAAAGCCCTGAATGTCTACTTTCATCTAAAAATGGTTTCATTGGATTTGACCGATTGTAGGCGGCGCCGTACGCTCCGCCATACGGACTGCCGTGGAATCTCCACCAAGACAGCACCCTCATCCATCCATTTCTCTTTGTTTTCTTCTTCTAATTCTAATTCTAACTCAAAATCCTCTATGAATTTAATCACAATCCATCATAATACATCCAATAATTCATCACATACGCAAAGAAGAATTCAATCTCATGCAATCATAGAGCAAGGAATTTAAGAGTAGAAGTAGAATCCTACCTCTTTGGAGTATGATCTTGCTGAATTTGAATTTGAGCTGAAGGAAGCCTTGACAAAGCTTGGAGGTTTGAGAGAGTAGATTGAGAGAGGAAAGAAGCTGAAGTGAGGAACGTAAGAATGATGAGCTGAAGAGGCAGGAGGAGGATACATATATAAAGCTTCGAAGTGGTAGTTAGAATAAGTGGCTTTGATTGGATGAAATTTTGTGGGCAAGGTTCGGCCATGCCTCTCCCTTTTGTGTTAAAATTGCTCTCCACGTCGTCCCAAAACTGGGATACGCTTCTGTTCTATCCGAAGTCGGAGCTCGTCTCTATTACACCTTAAGTCGGAACTCGTGTTATACCAGTTGAGACTTGAGGAAATCTTGTATCAAGGTCGGAGGTCGGAAGTCATGCAGCTGGCAATCCTATAATCTCGGAACTCCCTATTTGAACTCGGGAATGCCAATGCTGGATGTAAAATCGGATACCGTAACTCGTGTGGAAATTGGCTCAAGGGTCCGAACTCGTATCCACCCCAATTGAGTTTAACATTAAGGTCGGAACTCTGGAATTCGAATCACATTTCCAAACCCAAATACTTAAACTCGGAAGTCGTGACTTATACACGGTGCGACATCGGAAGCCGGGTATATTTTCCTTGAGACATGAAGTCGGATCTCGTGGAAATAGTTCATGTGTTCGGATGAGAGGGCCAAGTCGGAAGTCGTGAAATGACGAAAATATAATAGTTTAAATCGGAGGTCGGAAATTATACCCAATATACTTGAACTTCGAATTCGGAGATTGGAACTCGGAGTCCCTCGAAATTAGAATATGAAGTCGGAAATCCGGAATAATCAAAATTGAAGATGAAATCGGAAATCGGGAAGGACATGAAGTCAAGACTAACTCGGAACTCGGAAATAGTCATCCTATTGAAATCCAAAAATGAAGTCGGAAATTGGAATTGGTCAATCCTGATGGCGAAGCCGAAACTCGGAAATCGGGACGTTACATGAGCGCCCTCATCATAGGCCCACTCATGGTGGGGAGGCTCCATGCTCCATGCCACGTGAGGCTCCATGAGTATCTGGTGACGAGACGGAAAAACAACTAGGATGAGAAATAAGATTTCTCAGTAGGACTCGACCCTGACACACAGGTGTCATCGTCATCGTCCCAGCCACTTCGGTTTTTGACTGAAAACTGTGGGCATTCAATAGGTTCAATTATTTGATTTTCGAAAACATTACTATCCGAAGTGGATTCCATTTTTAGTACTTATCCTCGTTGTATTAACAACATCATGGCATACATGAAAGCTTATATGACTATTCATAACATACATAAACATGTTGAGAGTTATACTCTTTACTTGGGTTGGACCGAAGTCCCTTTCTTTCCTTAACTTGACTTATCTTAAGTCCTTTCTTTCCACCCACTAAACATAAGTGGTAATGAGCTCATACCGTGGCCGTCGCCACCATAGAATTTCGGTACTTACACTAGCTGGGTCATGCCATGCCTCATGTAAGCCCTATCCCCTATACTCACACTAGCTGGGTCATGCCATGCCTCATGTGAGTCGTGGGTGAGGGGAACTTAAATTAGGTCGCCTTCCCTTTTGAAGGATCACACTTTATTGAATCTTCTCTTATTAAACTTATGATGCAAAATATTTCTAAGTCCACAATTTCTACAAAATTTCGGCAGCATAATGGCTAGACCGAAGCTTCCCCAAAATTTTGCCAAACAGAAAACTAGTATCACAGCATCATATCATATCATCATCAACATATCATCATTATCATGGCATCATAATCACATCATCATCATAACATCATGCTTGCAACATAAGCATAGGCATATTCTCAAGTAAAGTTTTATGAGCTTAGCTTAGTAAATTTGGTGCAAGCTTTTAATTTAGGTTACCTCTTGGATATCCTCTTTTAATTGTTGTAGGGCCACTTTTATCTAATATACTTTTTGATACTTTTAAGTTGAGTTATGAAGGTTTTCTAATACTTAGTATAAGGGTATTAATGTCTTAAGGCTTATTCTTCATTAACCTTTAACTTTTACCCTAACCAGTTTTACTTTTACAGTGGGGCAGTAACTTTAAAAATTCACCATAATTTCATCTTTTACTCTTTTATTTCAAATTTTGGTATGGATGTACTTCTCTGAGTCTATTTTTAAACAAAACAAGCCCCACTTAAAAATTCATTTTGTAGCTTGAGTTATACACATTTTATTCTGATTGATCAGACTTGAAGGTTCATCTCGGGTTAGTGACTTTTAACATTTACTGTGAACTCCTCACAAGGAATCTGACAAAAATGTTTATGGGGGTGTTCCTCTATGTCTTAGCTTTCCAACAAACTTGGTTCCACTCAAAAATGTTATGTATAGCTTGAGTTATACACGTTTTATTACCTACTGCCCGGACAGAAACCCATCCAGGAATAGCAGACTTTAAAAATTCATATCTCTCTCATTTTAAACCCAAATCTCGCATATTTTATATGTATGAAAAGCTCTTTGAGTCTACTTTCACAGAAAATTAGTTTCATTGCATTTTGAGTTTTGTAGTAATAAACATACCGCACGCTTTACAGGCTACCAGAATTCCAGATTTACTAGTTTCTAAGTTTTTCACTTCAAGCTTATGGAGAAATTGTTATATCACTTTAAAACACCATTTTCATGTTTTATCTCAACATTATCATCAATGTTTTAGTTACCAAATCAGTATTTTGAAACAAAATAAAGCAAGACACATAAAACCATCATGCCACAAGATTTTCTTTCAAAACAACACTTTTCAACAAGACAAGAAAGCTCATAGAACAAGGAATGGTCATGAGACCTTGAAGCAAGTCCTAAAACCACCTAGCTATGACGAGCTTAGGGGTTCTAGTTCTTGAAAAATATATGGAGAGGAAGGGTTAGAGTCACTACCAAAAAGTTCCTCTTGAAGGCTTGGAAGATAAAGATGGTTGGAGATGGCCTCCTTCTCCTTGAGCTTGATATTGGGGCTTGTATATGAGTGGCTTTGTTTCTCCAAGGACCAAAGATGGTAGTCCTTGAAGGGATGGTGAGTGTGGTGATAGGAGATGAGGGTGATGGTGGTAGAAAAGTGAGGACTTAGGGTAGGAGAACAAGAAGAACAAGAAGAAGAGTAGGAAGAACAAAGAGAGGTTTAGAGAGAGGTGAGAGCTTTGTGTGTATTTTTGAGAGAGGGAATGAAATGAATTGAGGAGAGAGGATGGGCTGAAGGTGGCGAGTTTGAGGGGGGGGAGATGATGTGATCTTTGCTTCTTACACAAGCTAGGGAGTGGGAAAAACCATAGGGCAAAAGGGGGTGTTGTGTTTCCTTTGAGTCTTGGTACTTGGGTAAAAGGCTTTGTGTTGTTTTTGTCAATTGGTTAAAAGCATGAGCTACCTTTGGATTGGCATTGGATGATTGTGATCACTCCAAGTGTCACAATCTTGATGAAGGAGAGTACAACTCTTGTCATGACTTAAGGGTTCTACTAACATGGACTCTTGATCTAGTGGTGTATGATGAGAAGGCAATTGAATGGTTAGATGTGGCTCTTGCTTTGACCAAACTTTCAATCAATAATTAAAGGGAAGTTTTCTACATCTTTATAATTGTTACAATTATCTAAATGTTAATTAATTCAATTGGCTTAAATTACTCATTGGCACATTTTAATTAAGAAGGATTTTTCCTCTTTAATGTGATTGAGTTTTGAGACTTATGTGCTCTTAGTTAATTAGGTTAGATCACCTTGATTTTATGTTCTAAGTCTTGAATTAGTAAGGATTCGGCATTTAGGCTTTTAATTGTAACTTTTAATGCCTTAAGCTTCAATTGTTGACTTGCCTTAATTTACTAAGCCCTTGCTCTCGAGATTAGCCGATTAGTTCACAATTAATCGCTAATCTCTCTAATTAGCCGGGAACACCGAGCTAATTAGCTTAGGTAAAAATGGGGATGTTACAACATGCCTTCACCAAATCATGAAACATTGATCGCGTTCCTATCCATCTCATTCATGACCATAGCAATCCTGGAGTCTGCAAATTTGTTTGGTGTTGTTAAGGGCATCGCCTAGGGCGCATCACCATCTTTTATAGCATTCTCGTGTTCCTTTTTTATTTTACATTCTTTTTCTTTTCTAGATTTATTCAGTTGCAATTTTTTTTAAATTTTGAGGCCTTTTTTTTTTTTTGGCATATATCTTTTTTTTCATTTTGTTTATTTTTGTAAATATGCAAAAATTTTAAATATTTCTTTTTTTCACTTAAACAATTAATTTTTTTTTAAAATTCACGCAACAATCTCTAACATTGATGTATGGGTTGATCATCCTCAAGGATTATAAGGATTGTAAGGGTTTATTGTATAGCTTATACTATCTTGAAACCTATGCAAAAGTGGATTAAATTCTTTCTTTCTTTTTTAAATTTCTTTTTTTAATAAAATCAACTCAACATACAATTGTTTTCTACAAGAACAACAAGGGCTTTGAATTTCTCATTGCCCAAAGGATATGTAGGAGCGGGTACTCCTGTCAAGCCCAAAATTAAATTTTCTTAAATTTTGTTTCTTCTTCTATTTTATATTTTTTGTAAATAATTTGTTTTATTTTCTTTTTGTAAATAATTATTATAAAATTTTTTAAAAAAAGGAAAAATAAATATAATTATAGTTATTGATTAATTTGCATAATAAGCTCTAGGTAACCATTGAAAGACGGATCTAACGGGGGTGTGATGGGATTAAGTTTCCACCTTTCCCCATGCATAATTAGACTCTCAAACCCAAATTTTTCAAAAATAAAAGTTTTTTCTAATTTTTTTCCTTAAATAAAAATTAATGGTGGCTCCATTGAATATTTTTTTTAAATTGTTTTT
The DNA here is from genome assembly GCA_031439595.1 of Pterocarpus santalinus. Lineage (NCBI taxonomy): Eukaryota > Viridiplantae > Streptophyta > Magnoliopsida > Fabales > Fabaceae > Pterocarpus > Pterocarpus santalinus. Next base: position 31,026,749 of record CM062523.1, on the reverse strand, counting down.
GGTTGCTTAGCACCGTGGCGCCCTCCGGGCACATTGTAACAATTTGGCGACTGCATTAGGGATGGTTAGAGAGTCAAGCCTTTAGAGTAAATTATGCAAATAATATAACTAAAATAATATTTTTTTCCCTTTTCTGTTGCTTTTATTTTTATTTTTGTAAATAATTATTTGATTTTGTTTGTAATTATTTGTCATTCAAAACATAGGATAGTAGACTTCTTTTTTATTGAACCTTAGGATAGCAAATTTTATTTATTTATTATTATTTATTTTTATATTGAACCTTAGGATAGTCAACTTTTGTATATCGTTTTGAATAATTTTTGTAGGATCGTGTGTAGTTCTAGGATTGTAAGGTTTGTATGCTCTCTTCACACATGTCACTAATCACTTATCTCACATACTATTTGAGCTCTATACCTGAGTATTGGAAACCCATAGGAATAGAAGGGGCTTTGATGAGATTATTGTGAGGCTTATGCTTCCCTGACAATCATTGACTCCCTCACTCAGATTGTTACAAGAATTGTGAGTTACCATATTGTGGCTTCTATGTCATTGTGGCCATGCTCACAAAACTAGGTCCTTATCTTTTGGATATGGGCAATCTGGGGACCTTGACTTATAGGGTCTAGATTTATCCAAAGAAACCATGCACAATAGAATAGACTAATGGATTACCCAAATTAGGGTTCTCGCCTTAGAAATATCCAACCACTAGGTCCCACCCGATTAGGACAAAAGGGAGCGTATTTCTTTCCTTAACTTATATCATGCACATCATACATTACACTTTCCTTTTCTAGCATCTAGCATTACATCATCATGCATCTTTGTAACTTGTCCTCATACACCTAAACATTATCATAGATTTTCACATATTTTTATCCACGTACTGCACATCATCTAGCATATAGCCATAGTATGCCATGCATTTAAGATTACGTTAGGCATTCTCACAATGCACTAGACATTGGCATGCATTTTTTTCCCTTTTCTCCATTTTCTCTTGACATTTTCTCTTTCCTATCATCTAGCATTAGATTGGACATCTTTACATTTTTTTCCTCTTTCCCTTTGTTAACTTATTTCTTTCAAAATTCAAAATTAAAAAAAAAAAAGAGGCGGGACAGGAAGTAGTAACACCATATTTGATAGCAAATGATGGAAGAAGCAAGACACAATAGCAATGCCATTGGAATGAAGAAGAAACTCAATGTGACTCTAAATATCAGCTCATTAGAGAATCTGAGGCAATTGAGTCAATCACTTCCCTTTGAAGACAAGAAGGCTTTCACCAAGAAGTACGGGACAATCCTGGACTTGCTTTTTATACTAGTCAACACTTCTACTCTCAATGTCCTGGCCCAATATTGTAACCTGGCCTTGAGGTGCTTTGAGTTACTTAACATTGATATTACACCCACCATTGAAGAATATGCTTGCATGTTGAAGCTACTAATAAGAAAGGACTCTGTCGTATACTTTCGCTTGGAAGAGCATTTGTCTGAGACAAAGATAGCTGAGCAATTTGGAGAGCTACCAGAGGTACCCTTGGCCCAAATTAGACTAACGGGCCATGCAGATTCACGAGGATTGACTAGAGCATTTATAGAAGCATATTTGAGAGAATTGATGCATCTACAAGAGTGAGCAGTTTTTACAAGAGTGTTAGCACTTGCTATCTATGGCTTGGTGCTATTTTCATCTACTCCTGACATGGTGGATCAAGCCGCCATGTCAGGAACCCAGTACCTATAGTGTTGACTTAGACATTCTTGACCGTAAGTTTTGCTAAAGAAAGACAAAAGGGAAACTTCAATGCTACGTACATCTCTTATATGTTTGGATCATCACACACGTGTACGCAGGAAATCATACCAAGAGTGCATCAGAACCATTGAGAAGCTTTCATCAGATCCCTGCAAAGTCACAAGATGAATGTGAATGGAGGAAAGACTTTGATAACATGGATGCAAGGTCATTCAAATGGGTATGCCCATGGTATAGTCGTGAACGAGGAGACATCATCTATAGCTATGGAAACTTCCCTAATGTAACGTCCGAAAATTTTTTTTTTATCGTTTTTAAACAATTTATTCGATTTTTATCAAATAATTGTGATTAATTAGAATTCGATTAGTATTTACTTAAAGCCAATTAAGTGTGATTTAGGAGGATTAGATATGATGGAATTAGATTATAAACATAGGAAACCTCATAGGATTTTTCCAAAACCGTTTTATCAATTTAAAGGAAATCGGTAAGATTTCGGTATTTCAAACTGTCAGAACTGAACCGATAGAAATTATGCTATGAGAACCCTAGGATGGGTGGCCAAGATTTAGCCAAAACATCCTATCAAGTGGTGCAAGAATCAGCTGCAAATGTGGGTAGCTACACTAAATCGAGTAATGAGAAGGAATCCACAAATCACCTAGTAGCTTCCTTTAAAAGTTTTCCAATTTTTCTTCTTTCTCCCTTAGAATTTCGGCTATATACTACTAACCTCTTCTCCATCTATCCTCTTCCTTGTCTCATCTCATTTCATCTCCATCTCCATCAACTCTTCAAGCTACATCAAGATTCCTTCAATCCAAGACACAAATCCAACAAGATTTGACCTTAGAAAGGTAGGAATTCCAACTTCTCTTCTTGTTTTCTTGGATTGGGGCTGATTGGGATTTTCTTTCTTCGATGATTCTGGTCTTATCTTGAGTAGAGATGATGAGTTATGGTTGATTTAGTATGTATGATATGATTTGAATTGAAATTGGAATGAAGAAACTTGAAAATTGAGAAAAGCAAGGAGTTGTTGGGTGAAAACCCTACAGCATCCGTACGTTTGTCTTGTACGAACGAAAATCCAACCATCAGACCTATTTTTACATGAAACTATACATCTAGAGCTTTCCAACCATATAAAATATAAGGCCATTGGATTAGTATTGAGCGAGTTATGAATTTTTGAAATTTAGCCTGAAATTCTGGGCTCTTTTTTGGGCAGTATGAGTTTAGAAGGACGTAACTCTCCCTACAAAACTCCAAATTGAATGCCAGTAGAGCTGTTTGAAAGCTAATACATAGGTAAACATTCCATAAAAATTTTACAGTTAGAATCAATGAAGTTGCCTTAAGTTCAAACTGGACTGGAACAGGGCAATCCAGAAGGGTCAAATTATGGGGCTTATATCTCAAGTTATACTTATGCAAATGAGGTGCAACTTCTTTCAAATAAAATCTTGTTCTGTTAGCTTTAAATTTGTATAAGTTTCGTATGATTTGACCTAGGTTTCTATTTTTGGTGATTTTCTACTTCTAAGAGTGCAATTTGAACCAAGAGTAGGATAGACTAAGGTAAAATTCAAATAACTAGAGTTACGCAAATCAAAATAAGATGGGACCAAAAGTGTTGGAAACTAGACACATAGCACTATAATATATCCAAAATGTAGAGCTAAAGGAATAGGATCGAAATTTTGGTGGATTTTACAAAATCGGGCAGAATTGAGTATAATGAGCAGAAACCTTATTGATGTTGGCACACTATATGATTGATATGGTTGTTAACATTTGCTGATCTATGGTGGTTTGAATGCTTGATTGATCTTTCTGGTAGCTTGGCACTATTCATGGGGAAGCGGGCTTGATCCGTTATGCTACTGAATTTCCAGCATAAATTAGTGATAGATCTAAATGTTTGTGTGTTAATGTTATGTAACGTGTATGAATACCATGCAAGTATTATCCTTTGAGAATAAGGTATGAAGCCTATGTATTTATGATTCTATGATGAAAGATACGATGATAAGTTCATATTCTAAAGGAACGTGGCATGGCGATCATGCTCTGATGGGGTATGACATGGCGATCATACTCTGAAATGTGACATAATGATCCCATACCCTAAAGAATGTGACATGGTGATCACACCCTAATAGAGTATGACATGGCGATCATACTCTGGGATATGGCAGGATGAACATATTCATAAGGAGTGCGACATGGTGATCACACCCCTATGGAGTATGGCATGGTGATCATACTCTGGAATATGTATGACAAGTAAAGGAAGACAAAAAAGAAAAGAAAATTATGTGTATCTGCATAAATTTAAGTACAAGTAAAGGCATATGTAGATTCTAAGTTTCCAGTATATTGGTGCTATTATATTTTAATACGTTGCAGTTATTGTTCATAGTATGATTCATGACTTTATTTTGTATTGGCTCTCCCAAATGACAAGTGTATGAATAAAATGGACTCTACTTCGAACAATATGTTTTCGAACTATAAAATTAAACAGTTTATATAACATGTCCACCTTTTTCATAATAAATCGAAGAAGCTGGAGATAATAATAATGACATGGTATGAAATTTTTTAGTGAATCCTACTGAGAATTTAAAATTCTCACTCCCATTTCCGTGTTATCTCCAGATAGTTCAAGAAGTTTCGAAGACGACTAAAGTTGCTGTCAGATAAGTCTGCTTAGGTAACAGTAACAACCCCTGAGTGTGGTACTATGATTTAAGTATGGTACTATACCATGGAGGATGTTACACCTAATGTACCTCTCGTGAGTCTAGGGGAATGTGTAGCTTACACGCCAGTAATAGTACTTAAATAGCTTTGCTGGACACAAAGGAAGCCACAAGAAAAATGATTGGGAAGACTGTGCTTTTGGTGTAAAGATGGAAAACATACTCAGCCTCTATGAAGAGACATTAAAGAAGCATGGAGAAATATTCGAATGGAAGGGAGGATAAAATTAGGAAAACTAATAGTGATTGACACCTCCGAGTATGTCCTATGGAGGGAAACAAGAAGGGCATCCCAAACCATATCCAAAGAAGCATCTAGAAAAGAGGAGAACTCTCAAGCGGTGTTACAAATAGCTGAACAATTGAAAGTTATGAAAGCACAAATGCAAGTTTTGGAGCAGCAAAAATAGACTACTAAGTTAGAAGCCATTATTGCCTAAAATAAATATGAGAAGAAGGCGAGGTTAGTTGAACGACTGAAGGATGAGCTAGCTGACATTTCAAGCAAAGAAAGAGAAAATGTTATGGCAGCAATGGAGAAAAAAGTTCAAAACCTTGAAGAGGACGTACAACTTAGAGAAAGAGCAAGAAATGAACCAATTGAAGAAGTCAAGTGGCAAGAAATAATCAACGAGGAGTTAGCAATGGAAGTCAGTTGTCAAAGGCAAGAGAAAGAAAGATTGATAATAGAAGCACACAAGCAGAAACAAGAGGAGAAGGAGTTAGCACATATTGTGGAAGAATTGACCGTTTTATTAGCACAAGCCAAGGGTGATCATGACCACGCTAGGGCTGTATCCATGCAATATCGAGACTCACTTATTCAAGCAGCAAGCATCGGTAAATTTTGGAGGACCTAAGCGCTAGAACAAGAAGCACAAATAGGAGATTTGAAGGAAAAGCATGCAAGAATGATTGTGGAATTGAACCATTACATCCCGAATTTCATCTACCATTTTGAGAAAGCAGAAGAAGAAATTCGTGCTAACCCCATGCTCCAGCTACCCTGCAAAGTAGAGGATTTCATGAAGATGAGTAGGAGTCTCACATGGGGTCTTAAGAGAAAAAGAACAAAACTTTTGATGTAATTTATGGTTTTATATTACACAAGTTGCGATGTATTGGCACTTTCAAGTGAATTTTCAAATGAACTTGATTTTCTATTATGCATGCAAGATTCTTCCCTACTATTTGTTATTCTTATTTGCCTTATAGGATATTTGTTCATTTTGTGCGAAATGAAAATTGTGATATTGCTAGTATGTCATCCAAGAGTATATTGTGGAGGAAACCTTCCCCTATACTTTTCATCAACCCTGGTCTTTATTGTATGGCTAATATGGGCTCTAAATAGAGTACAGTTTACAATTATTGCTATCAAATAGGGGTGTTACATGCCTTGCCCAAAAAAAAAAGAGCTCATTTTTCTTTTATCTCACTTTATGTTGCTATAATAAATAGGAATTTCCAAACATTGCTCCTCAAAAGAAGACTTTCTCTCAGCCTAGTAACTCGTATGGGTTACGATCCAAAGGCCCTCTAGAGAGCATGGAAAATGAAAGAAACTTGAGCCAAGAGATTGACAGTTTAAAGACCATGATGATCAAACAAGGAGCTGAGTTCAAAAAGATTCTTGAGGCTATAAGCAATGTCAAAGGAGTTCCTCAGAATAGTGATTCTCTCAGCCGGGATATGAATCGGAGAATGACAATAGGGCTGAGGTTAAAAGGGAGATGGAGAGGCTAAAATTAAAGGAAGAACTGGAAGAAAAGATGCAAGAGCACTTTCGAATGCTGTGAGGGCCTAATCCATATGGCCCTATAAGCATCATTGATCTCTATTTGGCACCAAACATCACTATCCCCAAAGACTTCAAAATGCCCGAGTTGATCAAGTTCGATGGTAGTACAAATCCTATGATGCACCTGAGGATGTATTGCACTAAGATAGGGACGTGGTCTAAGAATGAAAACTTCATGATCAGCTTTTTCCCTGAAAGCCTGGATGGAGCCGCATGGGAATGGTATATGCAGTTAGACCGGACCCAAATTAGATATTGGGAGGATCTTGCCATAGCCTTTACCAATCAATACAAGTTTAACATGAATGCTGCGCCTACTAGAGACTAGTTAAAAAACCTAAGAAAGAAACAAAATGAGTCATTCAAAGAATATGCACAAAGGTGGAGGTCAATAGCAGCAAGGGTTATTCCTCTTACGTTAGAGTAAGAAATGTCTTCTTATTTCATTCGCACTCTAGAGGGTGCATTCTTCAAGAATATGTTGGGCATCCATGTTAGAGAATTTGTTGACTTAGTAGAGATTGGAGAAAGGATTAAGACTAATATCCAAGAAGGAAAAGTAGAGCTAGCAACAGGTGAAGTAAGCGAATCTCAGTTCAAGAAAGGACAACCTCATAAGAAAAAGGAAAATGCCGTCAACGTCATACAATCATAGCCACCCAAACCTTACCAAGCCTTTTTTCAAGCAGCTCATTGTCCATATCAACCCTCGTACATTTCATCCGCTACACCTAATCTACTTATCATGCCTTATTGCCCTCAACCATACGAAGTCAACAATGTTTCATACCCCTGACCTTATACACCAAGCATGTCCACACCTCACCAAACAACTTCCCCAAATCACCAAACAACTAATCCTTCCACAATCTCTTTACAAGTGCCAGCCAGAATTAACAATGCCTTTAACCCACTAGCAAAAGACCGTCCTCTTCCTAACTTTCACATGAGTAATTCTGAGTTGGTCGAACACTTGTACGGACAGAATTTGCTAGCACCTCGCCTTGGGAGGACCCTTACAGCACCATACCCTTGTTGGTATGATCTAAATCTCTCGTGCGAGTATCACTCTAATACCCCAGGACATTTAATTGAAAATTGGTATGGCTTCAAACATGCTGTATGGCGCTTGATTGATACTAAAGCCATTCAACTAGAAGAAACTGAAGAGGCCAACGTGAGGAATAATCCATTCCCAAATCATAATGGAAAGCAAGTGAATGTTATATATTCTGATGGCTGCAAAGGTAGAGAATTGGAGGACATCAGAATCCCAATGAAAGATATCTTAAAAGGGTTGAGGCCAGCAGGATACGAGATGATTGCTGAAAGAAAAGAAGGAAAAAGACTACTAAAAGGTGATGAAGAAGGATTGTTCTATGAGTGCTCTGGAGTTGAAAGGAGGCACCATATTGAAGGCTATCCTGAGCTTAAATTGTTCATCAAGAGGATGGTTAATTTGGGTGTGCTTAAAGTACCCAAGAGCATTAAAAAGTAGAATGTTGTGGTTTACCTAACATCTCTAGTCTTTAAGGTCTCTTCTTAAAGGCTGACACTTGTTTTCTTGGTACCTAAACCATTCCCTTACCAAAGTAACCATGCGGTCCCTTGGAGACATAAGACAATTGTAGAATCTAACACTGGAGCAAATCATAGCCCTGCAATGATTCCTACTCAAAAATTAGTACCTGTTTTCCAAGTTTCAAGGCAATCCCTTTCCCATACTGATTTTGCTCTCCCTGGGAGGCATGGAACGATTATGGAATCCCACACTAGTATAGATCATGACCCTTTGCTATCTGAAACAATAAAAAATGTTGTAGGAGAGGTGACTCGTAGCGGTAGATGTTAGATTCCTAAGAAACTTCAAAAGGATGCAAAATAATAAAATCACTGAAGGATTCCAAAGAGAAAGGCCAAGAGGATGATGGAGAAGAATTTTTGAAGACAATGAAGCAAAGTGAATATGATATAGTGGAAAAGCTAAAGAAGACGCTAGCGAAAATCTCTTTGGTTTCTCGAATAATGGGTTCTAAAGCCTATTATAACGCTCTCAAGAGGGTGTTAGATTAATCTTATGTGTACAAGGACATAACTCCTGAAAGAGTTGAAGGCATTGTGAATGCAATCAGGGCCAGCAACTCGATCACCTTTACTGAGAATGAGATAGCTCCTAATATGTCAGGCTGCGCAAAGGCTCTATATATCACTCTAAAGTGCCAAGGCTATGTCATTACAACAATTGCTTGTTGACCTGACTGCAATTGAGCCAAATTCCATGATTATGAAGGCATTTGATGGATTACAAAAAGAAATCAAGGGGGACATCAATTTGTAGTTGGAGATAGGGTCGACCACTTTTGTGACTGAATTCCAAGTAATGAACATTGAGCCAGGATATATATTGTTGTTGGGGAGGCCATGGATACATGAAATAGGAGCTATTCCTTCTACTCTGAATCAAAGGGTGAAATTCATAGCTAAAGGGAAACTTATCACCATTAAAGGTGAAGAAGAGTTGTTGATGTCGAAGCTGGTTTCAATACCCTACGTTGATTGCACTGAAGACTCTTTAGGAGCCTCATTCCAAAACCTTAAGGTAGAGGAATCAAAAAAACAGACAAATAGCATGAATCAACTAATTGCTCAAATGATGGGCAAGAATGTTTTTCAAAAAGGGAAAGGACTGGGAAGTCAACTGCAAGGAATCAAACATCCCATTTCCTTAACTGAAAACCTAGGAAAATTCGGTCTCGGGTATGAAAATATGGGGAGAGAACAATTGATTTTGCCTGATGAGAAGATTCCACATATCAAAGAAACATTCCCAACTCCAATTGAAGTTGTGGTGCTAGAGCAAGTTGAAGCTGTCAATGCTTTAGAAAATGCTAAGAAGATGCCACTGCTGATCTATCCAAGCTACAAGATAGAGGAATTGAACAACTAGGAATCCGAATCTTTAGATGATTTATTGTATTTTGAGTAATGGATGCTTTTATTACTTTCATTTGTATTTCGAATTTTATAATGAAATGATTATGCATGGTTTTTTTTTTCTTTTCTTCTTTTTTCTTCTCTTTTTCTTTGCAATTTATTCTGTTAAATTTCTCAGCATCTTTTCAAATTTACTTATTCTAGCCTCATATTAATTCTAGGGATTCTTCCTCTTCAGGATCTCCTTCCCATGCAGATGATTGTGAAAACCCATTAATTAATTCTTATGTTCCAACAGACTTGAATGAAAATGAACAAGATGATGATCCTGAGCTATGCCAACAATTTGCCAAAATAATAAACTCAATAGAAAATGGGATCAATCCTCATGATGAAATTGTTGAGATAAAAAATTTGGGAACTAATGAAGAAAAGAAAGAATTAAAAGTAGTTGACAATCCAGAGAGGGAGGAAATGATTGCACTTTTCAAAGAGTACATGGATATATTTGCCTGGTCCTATAAAGATATACTTGGTCTAGACCCAAACATAATGGCCCATAGAATCCCATTACTTAAAGGAATGGAACCTGAGCAACAAAGGTTATGGAGGATGAGCCTAGAGATGTCGCTTAAAATCAAAGATGAGGTCACTAAGCAACTCGACGTTGGCTTTTTGGAAGTACCACTTTATCCAAAGTGGATAGCAAACATAAAACTTGTGCCCAAGAAAGATAGAGGGGTCAAAATGTGTGTGGACTATCGAGATTTGAACAAAGCAAGCCTTAAAGACAATTTCCCTCTACCTCACATAGATGTTTTGGTTGATAGTGCAGCAAGGAGTCACTGATTCTCCTTCATGGACGGTTATTCAGGCTACAACAAATCCTTATGGTAGAAGAAGACAAGGAGAAAACATCTTTTATCACTCAATGGGGGTATTTTGTTATAGGGTAATGCCTTTTGGATTAAAACATACTGGGGCAACCTATCAGCGAGCAATGGTAACACTCTTCCATGATATGATCCACAAAGAACTTGAAGTCTATGTTGATGATATAGTGGTGAAGTCACAAGAGCAAGATAGTCATGTTACTGTGCTCAGAAAGTTATTTGAAAGGCTAAGGACTTACAAATTAAGGTTGAATCCAATAAAGTGCACCTTTGGAGCATCCACCGAAAAGTAATTGGGGTTCATTGTTAGCAAGAAGGGTATTGAATTTGGCCCAAATAAGGTCAAAGCCATCCAAAATATGCAGTGCCCAAAACAAAGTAGAAGATATGAGGTTTCTTAGGACGTTTGAATTACATAGCGAGATTCATTTCCAACCTGACCTATACATGTGAACCGATATTCAAGTTGCTGAGAAAAGACAATCTAGGTAAATTGGATGATCGATGCCAAGAAGGCTTTGAAAAGATCAAGAATTACCTGATGAATCCTCTTCTTTTGGTCCCACCAACACTGGGGTGACCACTCATTCTATACCTCACAATGCTACATGGATCTATAGGGGAATGCTGGGCCAGCATGATGAGGCTGGTAAGAAGGAACAAGCTATTTACTATTTGAGTAAGAAATTCAATGACTGTGAATCTCGATACATAGCTATTGAGAAGACCTGCTGTGTACTAGTATGGACCATGAAAAAATTATGGCAATACATGTTATACTACACAACTTGGCTCGTATCTCGGATGGACCCCTTGAAGTATATCTTTGAAAACCCACACATTTCTATGAGGATGTCCAAATGGTAAGTGGCACTGGCAGAATTTGACATCAAATATGCGATTAGAAATGCAATAAAAGGGAGTGTGATAGCATATCACTTGGCTGAAAACCCACTAGAGGAATACCAATCAATGAAGATTGAGTTACCTGATGAGGACCTCTTAGCAGTCATTGAAGATGAAAACGATGAAGGAGGAGATTTGACATGGAAAATGTACTTTGATGAGGCTGTCAATATTCATGGAAATAGGGTCGGCGTAGTTTTGATGTAACATCCCCAATTTTGTCTAAGCTAATTAGAGAGGTTAATGATTAAGTAAAAATTAATCGACTAATCTCGATGAGCAAGAGCTTAGCAAATTGAGTCAAGTCAATATTTGAATTATAACAAATTAAATGTTTTAATTAAAACCTAATTATTCGAACCTCATTAATTCATAACTTACAAATATAGTCAAGCTAATCCAATCTTATTAATTAAGTACAATACAATTGTACTACCTTAATCAATTAAGATAGATTAATTCTTACACCCTAATTACATAATTCAGAAGACTAATTCTTTTAGAGGAACAATGTCTTAAAATTGTAATTAATTGAAATTGGTTAAAGAATAATTACATTAATCAAATTAATTAACAACTTAGATAATTCTAATAGCTTTGAAAATTCAAAATTTCCTCCTAATGGTGGCATAGAAATTTCGGCCAAGACAAGGGCAAATCCAACCATCCATTTGCCTTCTTATCATGCACTCTTAGATCAAGGGTCTATTGTAGAAGTATCTCTTTAGTCAAGACAAGAGAAGTACTTTCCTCCATTAGGATTATGCCTCATGGAGTGATCTTATTCAATCAAGCCAATCCCAAGAGGGGTCCTTGCCTTTAATCACTTGAGAAAATACAAAATGGTCCATAGTATGCACCAAGACTCAAAGAAAACACAACCAACCCTTTTACCCCAAGGGTCCTAGCCTTCTTGCTTGTAAAAGAAGCAAAACTCACCTACTCCTTGGCCTTGATGTGAGACACTAATCAGCCCCCTCATTCACTCTCTCATTTTGAAAATGTAACACCTTAATAAACCCATACTACGCTTAAGTCGTATTACGGCGTTTTATTAGTTGTTACTTATGCTCGTGGAAAATTAAACTTCACTTGAAATTAAATTACGCGGAAAATACGGTAAGATTTTTCTTTTTGTGAAATACGTCATCGCTTTGGAAAGTAAAGCCTTGAGCGAGAAGGTAGATAGAGAAAGAGCGTGTCGCATAAAATAAATACCCAAATATCATAAGACAAGAGAAAGGTAAATCAATAGAAATTCACAAATACATTTCATTAATTAACTAATCATTACATCCATATGAGTTCATAATATATATATATAAACATTACATCGAAGAAAGTTCATGGTCATGCCATGACCTAAGTACTAGGTACTACTACAGACTTCAATGACAAAGCTCCTCTCAAAAAGAATATGCGAAGATGTAGAGTGACGGTCGCTATGAGTCCCAAAATAGCTTCATCTGGCATTCCACGTCGTACGTCCGCTCGTAGTGCGGTGGCTCCAAGCTCCACTCCATTGGGTGTGCCAACAAAATCTGGCGACGATGCGGAAAAGTAACTAGAGTGAGAAATAAGATTTCTCAGTAGGACTCAAACCCGACACAGAGGTGTCATCGTCATCGTCCCAGCCACTTCGGTTTTATAATGAAAACAGTGGGCATGCATAAGGTTCAGTTCTTAGGTTTTCGAAAATGTGAGTATCCGAAGTGGATTCAATTTTAACATACTCTCTAATCATTTATATCATAACATACGTGGGCATAAGTATAAGCACATAAAACATGCATGACTGTGCTATAAGCTTCTCTTAACTTTTTCTCTTTAAAGGTTTGGACCGAAGCCCCTTTTCTTTTCTTTTCTTAACTTGACTTATCTTAAGTCCTTTTCTTTTCTTAACTTGACTCATCTTGAGTCCTTCTCTTTTCACCCACTAAACATAAGTGGTAATGAGCTCATACCGTGGCCTTCGCCACCATAACATTTCGGTACTTACACTAGCTGGGTCATGCCATGCCTCATGTAAGCCCTATCCCCTATACTCACACTAGCTGGGTCATGCCATGCCTCATGTGAGTCGTGGGTGAGGGGAACTTACTTTGGGTCACCTTCCCTTTTGAAGGATCACACCCTTAGCTTACTTTCTCTTCTTATTAAAGCTTATGATGCAAAATATTTCTAAGTCCACAATTTCTACGAAATTTCGGCAGCATAACGGCTAGACCGAAGCTTCCCAAAATTTTGCCAAACAGAAAAACCAGTATCACATCATCATAGCATATCATCATTATCATTATCATGTCATCATCATCTTCATAGCATACTATCATCATATCATGATCATCATCATCATTAATTGTCATCATATTAATACATGAAGGCATATACATCACACAAAGTCTTATGAGCTTAGCTTAGTAAATTTGGTGCAAGCTTTTACTTGAGGTCGTCTCTTGTGTGTCCTCTTTTATTAGTTGTAGGGCCAATTTTATCTAATATACTTTTTGATACTTTTTAAGTTGAGTTATGAAGGTTTTCTAATACTTAGTATAAGGGTATTAATGTCTTAAACTTATTCTTCATTAACCTTTAACTTTTACCCTAACCAGTTTTACTTTTACAGTGGGGCAGTAACTTCAAAAATTCACCATAATTTCATATTTTATTCTTTTATTTCGAATTTTGGTATGCTTACACTTCTCTGAGTCTATTTTCAAACAAAAGAAACCCCACTCAAAAATTCATTTTGTAGCTTGAGTTATGCATATTTTATTCTGACTGTTCAGTTTCTAAGTTCACTCCCGGTTCAGTGGATTGTTACCTCTCATTATAATTTCTCAGAAGGAATCTGAGAAAACTGTTTTATGGGTTTGTTCCTCTATGTCTTAGCTTTCATTTAAACTTGGTCTCACTTAAAAATCATTTTTGTAGCTCGAGTTATACACATTTTAGTGTAGACTGCCCAAACAGAAACCAATCCGAGAACAGTCCACTTTGAAAAATCATATCTCACTCATTTTAACTCCGAATCTTATGTATTTTATATGTATGGAAAGCTCTCTGAGTCTATTTTCATATAAAATTGGTTCCACTAATTTATGAGTTTTCTGGGAAAAGTTATACCATTCGGTTTACAGACTGTCAGAAAATCCAGATTTCCCGTTTTGATTTTTCTCATGTTTTCTCCAAAACACTCAACCTCACTTTCAAGAAACCATTCTCAAGTTATAAGACACTCATATACCATGAAAGATTAGTGAAAAACTAACATGTTGGAGTTCAAAAATAGTGGGTTCAGCCATGCATCACACCAAACCGAAAACATGTTTTCAACAAACAACCATACTAGCAACAACATCTCATTTTATGACAAGAATGGCTATGATGCCCATAATCAATCTTTAAAACCACCTAGCTATGGAGAGCATAGGAGTTCTAAAGCTTGAAAAACAAGAGAGAAAAAGGGTTTAGAGCCACTACCAAGAAGCTTTCTTTGAAGGAACTTGTGATGGAAGAAGGTGATGGTGGTGGTATTCCTCCTCTTGGATCTTGAAAGAGGCTTGATATGTAGTTGTCTTCGATTCTCCAAGAGCAAGAAATGGTGGCTCTTGAAGAGTTTGTGAGTGGGATGAGGAGAGGAAAGGATGAGAGAAGTGGGAGGATTCTAGAGAGAAGTTGGAGAGTTTAGAGAGAAGGAGGAGAACTTTGGAATTGAGGAGAGAGAAGAGGATGAGTGAAATGAAAATGAAGAGAGAAAGAGAGAGGGAAGGAGGCGTACAAGGGGGGAGGGGCTGATTGCCCTTGCTTCTTCAAGAAGCAAAAGAGAGTAGGTGTGTCTTACTTCTTTTTCAAGCAAAAGGGCTAGGGACCTTGGGGTAAAAGGGTGAGTTGTGTTTTCCTTGAGTCTTGGAGGCATTCTAATGCCCAATTTATGCTTTTCTCTAGGGGTTAAAGGGGAGTACCCCTCTTAGGATTTGGTTGCTTGTCTAAGACTCATCCAAGTGTCAAGATCTAATGGTGGATGACAAGGATCCTAGTCTTGGCTTTTGATCTAATGGTGTAGGATTAAAGAGATTGAATGAAGGGTGAGATGTTGCTCCTCCTTGGTGTGTCTTTCTAGGGCTTATGCATGGAAGAACTTTTATCTCTAAATGTTATTAGAATTATTTAAATGTAATTTAACTTAATTGGCTTAATTACCCATGAGTTAACTCTTGTCAATTACACTTTTTATGATACCTTGCATTACGGTTAAGCATATGCTTAATTTAGGGTTTAATTTTTCAAGAGTTGTCTTAAGTGTCTTAATCATTATAAACTTAATTAGTAAGGTTAGGTTGTCTTACTTTTGTTTTGGCACCTTCGAGTAATTAAGGATTAGACGATTAAGGTTTTATTAAAACGCTTAGGACATTATGATTAAATTGTTGGCTAGACTTAATTTACTAAGCTCTTGCTCTTGCTCTTGAGATTAGCCGATTAATTCTCAATTAATCGCTAATCTCTCTCTAATTAGCCGGGAACACCGAGCTAATTAACTTAGGTAAAATGGGGATGTTACAGAAAACTTCCATTCTTTCTCTTAGACACAAAAGCTCTCACTTCTCTCTACTTCTCCTTGTTCTTCCTACTCTCCTTCTTGTTCTTGTCACTTTTCCACCATCACCCTCATCTTCTATCACCACCCTCACTAACTTCTCAAGGATCACATTCTTCAATCTTTGGTAGAGCAAAACAAACACTCATTTAGCCTCATTTGCAAGTCAAGAGGAGGAAGGCCATCTCCAACACTTATCTTCCCTTCAAGCTCTCTAAGAAACTCTTGAGGTAGTGACTCTAACCCTCCTCTGTTATGTGCTCTTCAAGCCCTTGAACACCTAAGCTCTCAATAGCTAGGTGGTTCTGGGACTTGTTCCAAGGCTTCATGGCCGTGCTTGTTGATATGATGAGTTTTCATGTGTTGTCTCTCTTTAGCACAAAATTTTCAAGATCTCAAAGCATAAAAATGGTTTGGAAGAGAAAAGTGATCACTTGAGGAAAAGACTTAATATTTTTACAAGAAAACTCACTGAAACCAAAACTATTGAAGCTGGAAAATTATGGCAGTCTATATGGCATGACTAATAACTCTTTCAATATAACTCCAAATTCAATGAAACTAATTTTAAATGAAAATAGACTCCGAAATTTTTATACATATAAAATACGTGAAATTTGGCCTTATAACAAGAGAGATATGAATTTTCAAAGTGTGCTATCCCTAGTGTATTTCTGCTCAGGTAGTATGTAATAAAATCTTAATAACTCAAGTCATACAGAACATTTTTGAGCAGGACCAAGTTTTTTAGAAAGATAAGACATAGAGGAATATCATCACCAAAAAAATAGTTTTGTCAAATTCATTGTGAGGAACTCTAGGTAAAGTTTAAAATGCACTGTACCGAAAATAAACTTAAAAGCTAAATAGTCAGAATAAAACGTGCATATCTCAAGTTACAAAATGAACTTTTGAGTGGCGTTTGTGTTGTTTAAAAATAGACTCAAAGAAGTATAATCATACCAAAATTCAAATCAAAAGAGAAAACGATGAAATTATGACGAATTTCTAAAGTTACTGCCCCACTGTAAAGATAAATCTGGTTATGGTTAAGTTTAAAGGTTAATGAGAAATAAGCTTTAAGAGCCTCACATTAAGATATTGGAAACCTTCATAAGTCAACTTAAAAGCTCCAAAAAGAATAATAGATGAAATTGGCCCAAAGCCTAATAAAAGAATCAACACAAGAAGCAAATCAATTAAAAACTTGTACCCAAGTTTACTAAGCTAAGCTCAAAAGACTTTATGTGTTATGTATGCCTCTATGTGTCAATATGATGATAATGGTGTGAAGCTGATATGATAATGTTATGATGATGATATGATGCTTAATGATATGTAATATTAGATTCTCTTTTTGGCAAAATTTTGGGAAGCTTCGGTTCAGGCGTTATACTGCCCAAATTCCCCAGAAATTGTGGACTTGGAATAATTTTGTATCATAAGCCTTAATATGAAGAGATTGAACTAAGGGTGTGATCCTTGAAAAGGGAAGGTGACCCGTAATAAGAAGCTCCCCTCACCCACGGCTCACATGAGGCATGGCTTCTGTAACATCCACCGAATTTTATCATTTTTCGTCTAGTTGTTTGGTTTTTATCGAATAATTGAGGTTAATTAAAATTTGACTAAATATTTATTTAAGGTCAATTAATTAGCAATTAAAGAGATTAGATGTGAGGGAATTAGATTAGAAACATAGAAGATTTCATAGGAATTTTCCTAAACTAATTTACTGATTTAAAAGAAATCAGTAAGATTTCGGAATTTTAAACTGTCAGAACCAAATCAATAGAATTATATACCCAAATTCTATTTTGTCAAGGCTGAATACTCAACCACTTAACCCTCTACGGTGATGCAACAAAGGCCACAAAGAAAGGGAGACATGGCTGAAAATTGGCCACAAAATTTCAGCCAATGACAACATACATAGCCAACCACTCATTAAATGTTTGAATCAGATTTTTCTCTCCTCATTCTATGCAGATTGTGCCCTCTCCCTGCCCTTCCAGCCTCCTTCATCTCTTCTCCCTTCAATCTATCTATCAATCTTCAAGTTTTGACAAGATTCCATCCACCTAAACTCCAAAATCTAGCAAGATCACATACAAGGAGCTAGAGATTCAACTTTGTGCTTATCTTCTTGGTTATGGGTGGTTGTTTGGGGCTTTTATTTTCTCACTTCTTGATGTAGTGTTTGAATGAATATGATGATCTTTGGCTGGTTTGTTGGCTGTTTTTGGTGTTCAAATTGAATAAAAAGTAAAAAGGGGTGAGAGTAGGAAGAAGCAAGGGGCTGGAAGGTCAAAACCCCATGACAGTCCATACGGCAAAGTGTACGGCTTGGCCTATAGCCATTTAAATTTGATGAAACTATGTTTAGTGAAACTATACATCTAGAGCTTTCGAACCATATAAAGTATAAGATAATGGATTAGTATTGAGGGAGACATGAATTTTGGAAATTTGACCTATATTTTTGAGTTTGATTCTGGCTAGATAAGGTTGTCTAGAGCAAAACTTGACCTATACAATTTGGAATTGAATGAAATGAACTTTGTTAGAAAGCTTACATGTAGAAGAACACTCCATAAAAATTTCAAGTTTAGATACAGTTCCATTTACTCCTAGTGGTTCGAGGAAATTACCCTAAGTCTAAACTGGGCTAAAATAGGGCAGTTCAGAAAGGTCAAATGTTGGAGCTTATAACTCAAGATCTAGTAATGCAAATAAAATGTGACTTATTGCAAATGAAATCTTGTCCTGTTATATTTAATATGATACAAATTTTGTATGATTTGAACTTGTTTTCAATTTTTATAAATTTTTACTTTTAAGTGTGTAATTTTGGCCAGCTACAGGGTAGGCTAAGATAGAACTTAAATAAATTGAGTTACATTTATCAAAATTAGATGGGACCAAAGAGGTTAGAAAATAGACACATAACACTTCAATATATCCAAAATTCAGGTCTAAATGAGTTAAAATGGATTTATGGCCTAAGTTACAAGAACCAGGTAAAATTAAAAGGAAGTGGCAAAAAACTAATTCAAGATCAAGGTTATGAAACTTTGTTTGATTATTGGAGCATCTATACCTTGCATTGTTTTTTCTATATGAACGACTGTCTAGTTGATTGGTACTATTCACGGGGAAGCAGATTTGATTCGTTATGCTGCCGAATTTTCAACAAAATTTTATGAAATTATGATAGTTTCTGTTATGAAAATTTATTATATGAACATGAAATTCTATATGCAAGAATGTTGGGAGGTAAGTGCACTGGAATGCATATAAACATTGTATGATGATATGATCATGATTGTGTTTATGAAAGTTTGAATATTTGCATGCAAATAAAGAAAATATATGATTATGAAAAGTTGGATTCCTTTACCTAGAGGCAGTTATTTGAATTCCTCCTTGTAAAGACAGTTAAAGCTATGAGATCCCTTTACCTTGAATGCACGTGGCCAAAATGAAATCCTTCCAAGACTAGAGGCACATGGATCCCATTGTAGTTAGTTCTGTATGACGACGGTGATGAGATGAGCTCACTCCTAGGTCAGGCTACCCAAGGGCAGTAAAGATGAAATACAAAGATATGTGCACACAGACACCCTAAGGATGGCGATACATAATACCTAGACATGTCAAGTAATGGAAGAAAAGAAAGTATAAATGTATTCACATGAATTCATGATGAGCCATTGTACATGCACAATCTGCTATTGTTATTATTACCAAATCACTCACAATCTACTATGCTTATGCTTTAATGCTTACTCTGTTTATCAAGTGTATGACTAAAATGAACTCTGCTTTAGACAATATGATTTCAAACTATAACACTAAAAGTATTTATATCGTATGTTCACCTTTTTATAATAAACCGAAGTAGCTGAAGATAATAATGATGACACAACATATGGTAGTTTAATGAATCCCACAAAGAATTTATAATTCTTACTCCTATGTTTATTTGCGTGTTATCTCCAGATAGTTCAGAAGTTCCCAAGAAGGTCCTCCTAGGAGAAGTTGATTAGTAAGACTGCCAGACAAGGTCCAATTTAGTGATAGTAACAACTCCTAGATGAGGTATTATGACTTAAGCATAGTACCATACTTGGGAGGATGTTACAGCATCAACCCAGCTAATGTGAGTATAGGGGATAGGGCTTACATGAGGCATGGCATGACCCAGCTAGTGTAAGTACTGAAAAGTTATGGTGGCGATGGCCATAGTATGAGCTCATTACCACTTATGTTTAGTGGGTGAAAAGAAAAAAGACTTAAGAGAAAGTCAAGTTTAAAAAAGAAAGGGACTTCGGTCTGACACAAGAATGAAACTCTCAAGATGTTCATGCATGTTACGAATTGTCATATAAGCTTTTATGTATACCATGATGTTGTTATTATAATGAGAATATGTACTTAAAATTGAATCCGCTTCGGATATTTATGTTTTCGAAAACCTAAGAATTGGACCTTATGAATGCTCACTATTTTCATTTATAAAACAAAGTGGCTAGGACGGTAACGATGACACTTTAGTGTCGGGTTCGAGTCCTACTAAGAAATCTTATTTCTCACTCTAGTTATTTTTTTGTATCATCACCAGAGTCTGATAGTGCATCCGGTGAAGTGGAGCATGAATCCCTCACACTATGAGTGGATGTATGATTAGGGATGCCTAATAATGCTGATTTGGACTTGTAGTTACCGTAGCTCTGCACTTCATACATTCCATTTTGTGATGAACTATGTCAATTTAAGTTTGTATTTAGTATCTAGTATTTTGGTCATGGCACATCCATGAGCCTCCCTCGATGTGATGTTTATACATATGCATGTGTGTGTGTATATATATATTATGAGCCATATGGATATAATGATTAGCTATATAATGCAATGTATTCGTGAATTACTATTTATTTACCTTTCTCATAATTTATGACATTGTGTATCGGACTCTCATGCAACACGCTCGTTTATATCTACCTTCTCGCTCAAGGCTTTCCAAAACACTACAAAGTGACTATGTATTTCAAAAAAAAAAAATTTTTACCAAATTTTCCACGTAACTTAATTTAAAAAGTGAAGTTTAGCTTTCCACGAGTATAAGTAACAACTAATAAAACGACGTAATATGACTTAAGTGTAGTATAGGTTTATTAGGGTGTTACATTATGGTATCAGAGCAGTTCATCCTATTAAATCCTGAGGTTGGACTGACTATGCTTACAAGCATAACTCTACATATGATATGTTAATTCTACAAGCATAACTCTACTTCCCGATGTCCGTAAGGAACGCGAAAGAGATGGAGTTCCTAAGGCTCTACCAAGATGAGCATTGCTGAATACACAGCAACGTTTGAGAGGAGCTGTGTACGTTTTCTACACTGTATCAGTGAAACCCGAATGAGCATTAGAAATGCATGAAGTATGATGGAGGGTTGTGGGCCAACATTCTGGCATCAGTGGTCCCATTGGAGATAAGGAACTATGCGGCACTTGTTAACAAGAGCCGTGTAGTAGAAGAATGTAATCGAAAGCTGGCTATCCAGAGATCGAATGCCCATAAGTGGAGACAGGCATCTCAAGGGTAGCCCCCACAAAAGAAGCCCTACCATGGTGAAGGTTCTAAGGGCAATTAGCCACAGAGCCCTCCGCCAACCCTCTAAGACCCGTGGGCCAGTCCCCGAAGCTTGCAATGAATCCCACCTGCCCAAAGTATGGGAGGCAATACAAAAGGATTTGCTACACTAGACAAACTATCTGCTTAAAATGTGGATAGCTTGGGCATTTTGCAAAGAACTACCCCAAGGGCATGCCTGCCCTGACCTGTTTCCAAGTAATGAATTTTGAGGGCAAAATTCTTTTTAAGGAGGGGAGAATGTAACCTCCCCGATTTTGTCTAAGCTAATTAGCACAATGATCCTGGCTAATTAGAGAGGTTAATAATTAACGGAGGACTAATCGATTAATCTCAATGAGCAAGAGCTTAGTAAATTGAGTCCAGCCAGTAATTGAATTATAACAAATTAAACATTTTAATTAAAATCTAATTATTCGAACCTCATTAATTTGTAACTTAGAAATGTAGTTAAGCTAATCCAATCTTATTAATTAAGTACAAGACGATTGTTCCACCTTAATCAATTGAGATAGATTAATTCTTGCACCCCAATTACATAATTCAGAAGATCAATTCTTCTAGAGGAAAAATGTCTTAAAAGTGTAATTAACCAAAATCGGTTAAAGAACAATTAAACTAATCAAATTAATTAACAACTTAGATAATTCTAATAGCTTTGAAAATTCAAAATTTCCTCCTAATGGTTGCATAGAAATTTTAGCTAAGAGAAGGGCAAATCCAACTATCCATTTGCTTTCTCATCGTGCACTCTTAGATCAAGAGTCTATGGTAGTAGAATCTCCTTAGTCAAGACAAGAGAAGTACTTTCCTCCATTAGGATTATGCCACATGGAGTGATCTTATTCAATCAAGCCAATTCCAAGAGGGGTCCTTGCCTTTAACCACTTGAGAAAACACAAAATGGTCCATAGCATGCACCTAGACTTAAAGAAAACACAACCAACCCTTTTATCCCAAGGTTCCTAGCTTTCTTGCTTGTAAAAGAAGCAAAACTCACCTACTCCTTGGCCTTGATGTGAGACACCAATCAGCCCCCTCATTCACTCTCTCATTTTGCAAACTTCCATTCTCTCTCTTAGATACAAAAGCTCTTACTTCTCTCCACCTCTCCTTGTTCTTCCTACTCTCCTTCTGGGTCTTGTCACTTTTCCACCACCATTACCCTTATCTTCTATCACCACCCTCACTAACTTATCAAGGGTCACATTCTTTGGTCTTTAGTAGAGCAAAACAAATACTCATTTAGCCTCATTTGCAAGCTCCAGAGGAGGAAGGCCACCTCCAACACTTATCTTCCCTTCAAGCTCTCCAAGAAACTCTTGAGGTAGTGACTCTAACCCTCCTCTTTTATGTGTTCTTCAAGCCTTTGAACTCCTAAGCTCTCCATAGCTAGGTGGTTCTAGGACTTGTTCCAAGGCCTCATGGCCATGCTTGTTGATATGATAAGTTTTCATGCGTTGTGTCCTTCTCTTTGGCATGAAATTTTCGGTTGATATGTTTATTGTTGTTGAACCAAAATTTTAGAATTTAAAACATTGAGTTAATATCAAGATCTCAAAGCATAAAAATTATTTGGAAGAGAAAAGTGATCACTTGAGAAAAAGACTTAATGTTTTACAAGAAAACTCATTGAAACCAAAGCTGTTGAAGTTAGAAAATTCTAGCAGTCTATATGGCATGACTAATAACTCTTTCAATATAACTCCAAATGCAATGAAAATAATTTTAAATGAAAACAGACTCATAGAGATTTTTATACAAATAAAATACGTGAAATTTGGCCTTAAAATGAGAAAGATATGAATTTTCAAAATGTGCTGTCCCCAGATGTGTTTCTCTTCAGGTAGTGTGCAAAAAAATCTTAATAACTCAAGTTAAACAGAACATTTTTGAGTAGGACCAAGTTTTTTAGAAAGATAAGACATAGAGGAACATCACCATAAAATAGTTTTGTCAGATTCCTTATGAGGAACTCCTAGTAAGGTTTAAAAGGCACTGTACCAAAAATAAACTTAAAAGCTAAATAGTCAGAATGAAATATGCATATCTCAAGTTACAAAATGAATTTTTGAGTGGGGTTTGTTTTTTTAAAAAACAAACTCAGAGAAGTATAATAATACCAAAATCTAGATCAAAGAGTAAAAGATGAAATTATGGCTAATTTCTAAAGTTACAGCCCCATTGTAAAGGTAAATTTGGTTATGGTTAAGTTTAAAGGTTAATGAGAAATAAGCTTTAAGACCCTCACATTAAGATATTGGAAACCTTCATAAGTGAACTTAAAAGCTCCAAAAAGAATAATAGATAAAATTGGCCCTATGCCTAATAAATAATCAACACAAGAAGCAAAACAATTAAAAGCTTGTACCCAAGTTTACTAAGCTAAGCTCATAAGACTTTGTGTTATGTATGCCTCTATGTGTCAATATGATGATAATTATATAAGACTGATATGATAATGATATGAGGCTAATATGATAATGATATGATGATGATATGATGCTTAATGATATGTGATATCAGATTCTCTGTTTGGCAAAATTTTGGGAAGCTTCGGATCAACCATTATGCTACCGAAATTCCGCAGAAATTGTGGACTAAGAATAATTTTGCATCATAAGCCTTGATAAGAAGAGAATAATTTTGCATCATAAGCCTTAATAAGAAGAGATTGAACTAAGGGTGTGATCCTTCAAAGGGGAAGGTGACCCATAATAAAAAGCTCCCCTCACCCACGACTCATACATTTATAAAATTGGACCTTATGAATGCTCACTGTTTTCATTTATAAAATTGAAATGGCTGGGATGATGACGATGACACTTTAGTGTCGGGTTTGAGTCCTATTAAGAAATCTTATTTCTCACTCTAGTTATTTTTTTGTATCGTCACCAGAATCCGATGGCACATCTAATGGAGTGGAGTGGACCATGGATCCCCCACACTATGAATGGACGTATGATTAGGGATGCCAGACAATGCTAATTTGCACTTGTAGTTGCCATAGCTCTGCACCTTCATACATTCCTTTTTGTGACGAACTATGTGAATTTAAGTTTGTATTTAGTATCTAGTGTTTAGGTCATGGCATATCCATGAGCCTCCCTCGATGTAATGTTTATACATATATATATATATATATATATATATATATATATATATATTACGACCTATATGGATGTAATGATTAGCTATATAATGCAATGTATTTGTGAATTACTATTTATTTACCTTTCTCATAATTTATGACATTGTGTTTTGGACTCTTGTGTGACACGCTCGTTTATATCTATCTTCTTGCTCAATGCTTTACTTTCCAAAATGCTGCAAAGCGACGATGTATTTCGAAAAAAAAAATTTTATCATATGTTCCACGTAACTTAATTTAAAAAATGAAGTTTAGTTTTCCCCGAGCATAAGTAACAACTAATAAAATGCCGTAACACAACTTAAACGTAGTATGGGTTTATTAGGGCATTACATTTGATATCTACAAATGGGAAGCAATTCCCAATTGCTATTAAGTTGGCATTCAATTGCACCAACAATATGGCTGAATATGAAGCATGCGTAACTGGTTTGAAAGCAGCAATATCTTTGGGTGTGAAGTTCCTAAAAGTCTATAGGGACTCCGCTCTCATTATTTATCAAGTCAATGGAGAATGGCAAGTAAAGGAACATAGATTGCTGTCATACTATGAGCACTTACTTAGTTTAACAAAAGAATTCGACAAAATCACCTTCGACTATTTGGCTCATGACAAGAATCAATATGTAGATGCATTAACCACCTTTGTTGTCATGACCAAACTAGACCTAGAAGTGGAGTTGCAACCCTTGCACGTCGCTGTTAGAAAAGAACCAGCATATTGCTCAAACATTGAAGAAGAACATGACGGTCAACTATGGTTCCATGACATTAAATAGTTCATTAAGGCAAGAGAGTATCCGGCAGAAGTGGATGAGAATGATAAGAAGACACTCTGACGATTATCGATGTCATTTTCCTCACGGGTGATATGTTATACAAAAGAAACTATGTTGGAGTTTTGTTAAGGTGTGTTGATGCAAAAGAAGCTAACTCTATCATATCAAATTTCGATGAGGGTATTTGTGGGACCCATGCTAATGGTCACACACTATCCTGACATATCTGAAGGCACGGGTACTATTTGCTCATGATGGAAAAAGATTGCATAGAGTTTGTCAGAAAGTACCACAAGTGTCAAATCTACGCTGATTGCATTAATTCTCCACCAGTCCTACTACACAACCTTACATCGCCATGGCCATTTGCAATGTGGGGCATCGACGTTATTGGCCTGATTAATCCTAAGGCTTCTAATGGGCATCGATTCATCTTAGTGGCCATTGACTACTTCACTAAATGGTGGAAGCTGCGTCCTATGCCAATTTGACACAAAAGGCGATAGCAAAGTTCCTAAAAACTAACATCATTTGTAGATATGGGTTGCCAGAAAGGATCACTACAGATAATGCTACCAATTTCAATAGTACAGACGTATGAAGACTTTGTGAGCGATTTAAGATCAAGTACCACAACTTGGCACCTTATCGACTAAAGATGAATAGGGTGGTAGAAGCAGCAAATAGAATATCAAGAAGATCTTGGGTAAAATAGTGATCACATAGAAGGATTGAAGTGACACACTTCCTTATGCATTACATGCATATCGTACCACACTCAGATTCTTAACCGGGGAAACTCCGTATTCGTTGGTATACGAGATGGAGGCAGTGACACCAATAGAGGTAGAAATCCCATCATTAAGTGTTTTAGTAGAAGCAAAACTAGAAGAAGCTGAGTGGGTTAAAGCGAGGTATGAACAGCTAAATCTGATTGATGAAAAACGTCTGAAGGCAGTTTGTCATGGACAATTATACCAAAAGAGGATGGCTAGAGCCTTTAGTAAAAACGTTCGACCTAGAACATTTCAGTCAACTGGATTTTGCAAAATCAGGAAGATAGCAGGGGCAAATGGTCACCCACATATGAAGGCCCATATATTGTTAAAGATGCATTCTCTGGGGGAGCATTGATCTTAACTGACATGGAAGGTCGAGTGCTTCCTAAGCCAATCAACTCAGATGCTGTGAAGAAGTAGTTCGCCAGAAGAAAAGCTTGCTAGATTGAAAACCCGAAAAGGCGGTCTAGATAAAAGTTAGAGAACAAAAAAAAAAGCTTGCTAGATTGAAAACCGGAAAGGGCAGTCTAGGCAAAAGTTAGAGCACAAAAAAAAGGTCGATAGATCGAAAGCACGAAAAGGCAATCTAGGAAAAAGTTAGAGTAACAAAATGTTCGCTAAATTGAAAACCTGAAAGGGCAACCTAAGCAACAAGGTATCAGCTTGAAATCTAGGCAAAGGATATGAAGCCAGGAAATGACAGTAAACTGGGGCAATTTAATAGGGGAAAATGAATGAGGAAGAATTAATAGATTAAGGCATATTTGTTGGCACATGGCAAGGGATTATGTTCTTGACCTAGAAATTCTAGTCCGGTACAACTAAAGAATTAGTGAAATGGGTTAATCATATGAAATTTGCATTGTAATGTTTCTAATCTTTTGTACCTCATCTATTTCCCCATGGCTATGTTCCAATAAATTTGTCTAGCTCCATCATTTTTCCATCATTCCTTTTTCTCTTTATTCTTGCTTCTATTCCCATATTTTCCTTATCATCAAAGGGTACATTTCATTTTTGTTCTCTTTTAAGCCATGCATAATCATAACATTATTTTGAAATACAATGAAAGAGATATATACAGACAGGACACAAACACGACAAGACAAATTCAATATCAGATCCAAAGGCAGCAGTGCAATGAGGAAAGTTATAAAAAAAAAAAAAGAAAGAAAAAAGCTCACTAAACTAAAAAACCAAAGATAGCGGTCTAGGCAAAAATTAGAGCAAAAGTTAGAAGTTTCGAAAATAGAGATCAGGATGGGGAAAAGAAAATAAAGGTAGATAGCACTGACAACTTTCGAGTAAAGGCTCATGTAGTGGCTCATGAAACTAGAGGGCTCATTTTGGATTAGACGAAGAATTTCCCAGAAGAGCAATATTTGGAAACTACAAACTGGGGCAAATTTTTCTTTTCTTTTCCTTTTTTTCTTCATAGCATCATTTAGGTCAATACACATAATCATCATCATATCATTCACCTTTTGCATTATCACCATCAGCATTTATAATTTTGTAAATTTCAATTTCAAGTTCAATTTTAATTCTGAAAAGCAGCATTTTCAAATCTATTTTAATTCTGCAAAGTTGCATTTTCAAATCTATTTTATTTCTACAAAGTTGCATTTCAAATCTATTTTAAGTATGCAAAATTGTATTTTTAAATCTATTTAAATTCTACACAGTTACATTTTCAAATGCAATTTATTTCAATTCTGCAAATCTGCATTTTCATATTTAATTTAAAATCTATTTCAATTCTGCAAAGCTACATTCTCAATTTCAATTTCAACTATTTCAATTATGCAAAGTTGCATTTTTAAATCCAATTTCAAATCTATTTTACTTCTGCAATTTCAAATTTATTTCAAATCTGCAAAGCTGCATTTTTTTTTCAAGATTGCGTCTTTCAATCTCAAAGATTGCATTTCATTCACATGGCTGCATTCCATTCACATGGTTGCATTTCATTCACAAAGCACAGTGTTGGATTCCTACTGAGAATTTCTTTAAACTCTCATCCTACTGTGTATTTCCGCGTCATTCTCAGATCATGGAGAATGCAGTGATGGGCATCCTTTTCATGGAGTTCCCCGATCAACATTTCCACCTTGATCCAGTTATAGACTCTGTATATATAGTTGGTAGCTGCCGATTTCGTTTTTATTTCTTTTTTCGCAGAAACTTCGCTATCCTACTTACTCACCCACTATTTGATCCTTCTGCACCCTATATTGCCATCCCACTGTACATGGCACACCCATTTCCACCACCACTACCAGCTCCTGTAGTACCTCCCGCTTCACCACCCCAACAGGTCCCTTCTATTCCCCTTTCTGATGATGATGACCCTTCAGAGGCCATGAGCTCCTTTTCATCCACTGCGCCAGGTGACGGCTATGTGCCAGCAAACGTCAGCATGGTGAATGGATTCTTCCCTTAGGAATCCATTTAGAGGTGTTATCGAGCCTAATAGGTGTTGGTTATATAGTGTGGCCTTCTTTTGGCATTTTGGATCATAGACTTAGTCTGGTAGTACATGAAATGTCCCATGGAGACCATCTAGGGTTCTGTCTTTGAGAGATAGGTCAAATTATTTTGTTTGGCAGCCTTATCTTTATATCCTGTATTGTTATGTTTTTTGTTACTATAGCAAACTCAAAGGATGAATACCTGCCTATGTATTACATATACATGATGTAGTTTTCTATAGTTTCTGTTAGTTTCGTGAATTTTCTATTATGATGTTAAATCCATTTGTTCATTCTGCGACTAAAATAAATAAATAAATGGACAAAAAAAATTTCTTTGGAAAATAACATTGAATAAGAATGAAGTTAATTAGACACCTACACCTGATAACTTATCAGATAATATATTATGACTTAAGCATAGTTTGTTGTCTGGTAAGGTGTTACAAAAACAAGTTCATGTTACCAAATTTCCAGAAGAATAAGAATCATCCTTTCAATCGAAATCAGAATTAGCTGAAGAGAAACCTAAACAGACGAAAACCACCTTTACCTCCACTGAGGCCACAACTTCTTGCACCTGCTCCAACTCTTGTTTGCTTGAACTGTGGAAAGAATCATGGGAATAAGCCATGTTTGAAGAGGAAAGGTGTTTGCTTCAACTGTGGACAACCAGGACATTTTTCATGTGAATGTCCTTAGAATAAGCAGAAGAAAGAAAGTTCCAACCCCAGACCTCAAGCTAAAGGGAAGGTCTTCACTTTAAATGGCCAGGAAGTGACTCAAGATCCTAATTTGATATAGGGTATGTGTGTTTTAAGGAATAAAAGCTTAATTGCACTGTTTGATTCTAGAGCATCTTATTCCTTTATTTCTTTAACTCGTGCAAATGAACTCGAATTGCCTATGTCCTCATTGCTTTATGACTTGATTATGTCTATGCCCACTAGAAGTGGAATTTTGACTTCTTCAGCTTGCTTGAATTGTCCTATTCAGATTAGTACCCATTGTTCTGTTGTCAATCTTATTTGTTTACCTATGCATCATATTGATATTATCCTTGCTTTGAATTAGTTATTTGCTAATAATGTCTCTCTAAATTATTGAGATAAAACTGTAACATCCCCATTTCTACCTAAGCTAATTAGCTTAGTGTTCCTGGCTAATTAGAGGGATTAGCGATTAATTGAGAACCAATCGATTAATCCCGAGAGCAAGAGCTTAGTAAATTAAGTCTAGCCAACAATTTAATCATAATGTCCTAAGCGTTTTAATAAAACCTTAATCATCTAATCCTTAATTACTCGAAGGTGCCAAAACAAAAGTAAGACAATCTAACCTTGCTAATTAAGTTTATAATGATTAAGACAACTCTTGAAAAATTAAACCCCAAATTAAGCATATGCTTAACCGTAATGCAAGACATCATAAAAGGTATAATTGACAAGAGTTAACTCATGGGTAATTAAGCCAATTAAGTTAAACTACATTTAAATAATTCTAATAACATTTAGAGATAAAGGTTCTTCCATGCATATGCCCTAGAAAGACCTACCAAGGAGGAGCAACATCTCACCCTTCATTCAAACTCTTTAATCCTACACCATTAGATCAAAAGCCAAGACTAGGATCCTTGTCATCCACCATTAGATCTTGACACTTGGATGAGTCTTAGACAAGCAACCAAATCCTAAGAGGGGTACTCCCCTTTAACCCCTAGAGAAAAGCTTAAAATGGACATTAGAATGCCTCCAAGACTCAAGGAAAAACAACTCACCCTTTTGCCCCAAGGTTTTTCCACTCTCTTGCTTGTTGTAAGAAGCAAAGTCACATCACTCTTTTCCCTCCCCTTTGTGCGCCATCAGCCCACCTTTCTTTCCCCCTCATTTCATTCTTTCACTCCTCTCCCAAACACACACCCAAAGCTCTCTTCTCTCTCTTCAATTTCAAATTCTCCTCCTTCTCTCTAAACTCTCCAACTTCTCTCTAGAATTCTCCCACTTCTCTCATCCTTTCCTCTTCTCATCCTACTCACAAACTCTTCAAGAGCCACCATTTCTTGCTCTTGGAGAATCAAAGACCCTCACATATCAAGCCTCTTCCAAGATCCAAGAGGAGGAGCACCACCACCACCATCATCTCTTTTTCCACCCCAAGTTCCTTCAAAGAAAGCTTCTTGGTAGTGACTCTAAACCCTTTTTCTCTCTTGTTTTTCAAGCTTTAGAACTCCTATGCTCTCCATAGCTAGGTGGTTTTAAAGATTGATTATGGGCATCATAGCCATTCTTGTCATAAAATGAGATGTTGTTGCTAGTATGGTTGTTTGTTGAAAATATGTTTTCGGTTTGGTGTGATGCATGGCTGAATCCACTATTTTTGAACTCCAACATGTTAGTTTTTCACTAATCTTCCATGGTATATGAGTGTCTTATAACTTGAGAATGGTTTCTTGAAAGTGAGGTTGAGTGTTTTGGAGAAAACATGAGAAAAAGCAAGACGTGAATCCTGGATTTTCTGACAGTCTGTAAACCGAACGGTATAACTTTTTCCAGAAAACTCAGAAATGAGTGGAACCAATTTTATATGAAAATAGACTCAAAGAGCTTTCCATACATATAAAATACATAAGATTCGGAGTTAAAATGAGTGAGATGTGATTTTTCAAAGTGGACTGTTCTCGGGTAGGTTTCTGCCTGGGCAGTCTACACTAAAATGAGTATAACTCAAGCTACAAAAATGATTTTTGAGTGAGACCAAGTTTCAATGAAAGCTAAGACATAGGGGAACAGACCCATAAAACAGTTTTCTCAGATTCCTTCTGAGCAATTATAATGAGAGGTCACAATCCACTGTACCGGGAGTGAACCTAGAAACTGAACAAGTCAGAATAAAATATGCATAACTGGAGTTAGAAAATGAATTTTTGAGTGGGACTTCTTTTGTTAAAAACTAGACTCAGAACCCTATAAGCATATGAAATTTCGCATTAAAATGATAAAATACCAAATTATGGTGAATTTTTAAAGTTACTGCCTGGGGTAAAAGTAAAACTGTCAAAATTTAACCTTAAGTAAAACTATGCATAAGCGACTTGAAAAGGTAAAAGGGCTTAACCTAAAGTAATGAAACTTCATAATTTACTTAATGAAGACTAGATGGAATAAAATACTAAGCTTGCCTAATCCTTAATAAAAGAAGCAAATAAAACGAAAAACCGAATGTAAATGTAGTTAGTGTACTAGATTAAGTTCATAAGATTTTAATCAAACTATAATGCAAAACCTAAACCATAACTCTTCCAAATTTAAAATATGAAAATCATATAAGTCAAGTTAGAATAAATGAGAAGAGGAAACCAATAAAATGAAAGCCAATGTAAAAGCTTGCATCTAATTTACTAAGCTAAGCTCATAAGACTTTGCTTGAGAATATGCCTACGATTAGGTTGCAAGTATGATGTGATGATGATGTGATTATGATGCCATGATATGATGATATGATGTGATGATATGATGATGATGATATGATATGATGATATGATATGATGCTGTGATACTACTGGTATACTGTCTGGCAAAATTTTGGGAAGGTGCGGTCTAGCCGTTATGCTGGCGAAATTTTGTAGAAATTATGGACTTAGAAATATTTTGCATCATAAGTTTAATAAGGAAAGATTGGATAAAGTATGATCCTTCAAAAGGGAAGGTGACCTAATTTAAGTTTCCCCTCACCCACGACTCACATGAGGCATGGCATGACCCAGCTAGTGTGAGTATAGGGGATAGGGCTTACATGAGGCATGGCATGACCCAGCTAGTGTAAGTACCGAAAGTCTATGGTGGCGACGGCCACGGTATGAGCTCATTACCACTTATGTTTAGTGGGTGGAAAGAAAGGACTTAAGATAAGTCAAGTTAAGGAAAGAAAGGGACTTCGGTCCAACCCAAGTAAAGAACATAACTCTCGATCTGTTTATATATGTTATGAATAGTCATATAAGCTTTCATGTATGCCATGATGATGTTAATACAACGAGGATAGGTACTAAAAATGGGATCCACTTCGGATAGTAACGTTTTCGAAAATCAAATAATTGAACCTATTGTATGCCCACAGTTTTCGTTTAAAAACCGAAGTGGCTGGGACGATGACGATGACACCGGTGTGTCAGGGTCGAGTCCTTGAAAATCTTATTTCTCATCCTAGTTGTTTTTCCGTCTCGTCACCAGATACTCATGGAGCCTCACGTGACGTGGAGCATGGAGCCTCCCCACCATGAGTGGGTTTATGATGAGGACGCCCACGCTATCGTGGCCACGACCACCACGGTAGTTCGCACCTACTTCTATCCGGGTCGAGTTTTTGAACAAGAGGAGCCAGAGATTCCGCCAGCCCCCATGGACGTATCTTCGTCACGCCTTGGACAGCCATTGGGTCCTTGGGATTTCCCGCCCGAGCCATTGCCCGAGATCGAGATGGAGCCTATGTCTCCCGGTCTACCCGTAGCCGAGCCTATGCCGCCGCCAGAGGTTCCCGTGGTCGAGGTGAGTTCGACGGCCACCCCCAGGGCCGTAGCAGCTGCGCCGCCACTCCCGAGTATCGCCTGTCGCGTCAGGAGGATCCCTCCGAGGCACGTTCCTCGGTGGGCAGCTATGTTCCCGGCCGTCGCGTCCGTCGTATAGAGGTGATCAGCAGGCACCCCCGCATCATTCGCACTCCGCACGTTCCCCGAGGCCGAGCAGCATGGAGGACTCGACATTCGAGGACCTGAGTTCGATGCAAGGGCATGGAAGGGGCAGAGAAGACAGCATATGTCTACGAGGGCTTATTTTGATTTGTGCTCCCCAACTCTTGTATTTCATTTAGTATTGTATCTCATCAAACTTGTGTACCTTTGATATTTGGGGCCATGGCATGACCATGAGTTTCCTTTATATGTACTTGTTTGGATATTATGAGATTAAGTATTTTATGTAATCGATGTTATAATTTGAATGTATGACTTTATGATTTATCTCATGTTCCATCCATTTATATTGAAATCTCTGCGATACGTTCGTCTACTGCTATCTTCTCGCGCAAGGCTTTACTTTTTAAAAGCAACGACATATTTCAAAAAAAATTTTACTGTATTTTCCGCGTAATTTAATTTCAAGTAAAGTTTAGTGTTCCACGAGAATAAGTAACAACTAATAAAACGCCGTAATACGACTTAAGCGTAATATGGATTTATTAGGGTGTTACAAAAACCATATAGTTTCCTATCCAACAACTTCTCTAGTAGAGACTACTGAATCCCTTGCCAAACAAATAGGGCAATGTTTGTCTAAGCCAACCTTAGGATGTGTTCTACTATGTTCATTAGAATCAAAGGCTGATGATCTGCTAAAGATTGAGAATATCCTTGTAACGAGAGAATTCTCTGAGATATTTCCACCTAAGATTGAGAGTTTACCTCTTGAGAGAGAAATAGAATTTTCGATTGACCTCTTACCTAGTACTGATTTGATATCCATAGCACTTTATAGGATGTCACTTCTTGAGTTGAGTGAATTAAAGAAACAAATAGAGGACCTATTGGGGAAAGGATTCATTAGACCTAGTACTTCACCTTGGGGAGCTCTAGTGTTGTTGTGAAAAAGAAAGATGGTGGCTTAAGATTGTGTATGGATTATTGTCAATTAAATAAGGTTACCATTAAGAACAAGTATCCCTTCCCCAAAATTGATGATCTTTTAGATCAATTGAGAAGAGCTACATTGTTTTCTAAGATAGATTTGAGGTCAGGATACCACTAGATTAGAGTCAAGAAAGAAGACATATCTAAGACTTCCTTTAGGACTAGGTATGGACATTATGAGTTTTTGGTGATGCTTTTTGGATTAACTAATGCCTCTACTATTTTCATGAATTATATGAATAAGAGTTTTAGAAGTTCCTTGGATAAATTTGTTGTGATGTTTATTGATGACATTTTGATTTATTCTAAGACTAAGAAAGAGCATGAGGAGCATTTTAGAATAGTTTTGTAAATCTTAAAAGAGAAGCAGTTATATGTGAAGCTGGATAAATGTGATTTCTGGCTAAAGGAAGTAAAATTCCAAGCTCATATGATCAATGAGAATGGTGTGTTCGTAGACCCTAGTAAGGTGAAACCAATGTTGTCTTAGGAAAGACCTAAGATAGTGATGGAGATTAGGAGTATCCTAAGACTTGCAGGTTATTATTAGAGATTTATTCAAGGAT
Organism: Pterocarpus santalinus; assembly: GCA_031439595.1. Taxonomy (NCBI): domain Eukaryota; kingdom Viridiplantae; phylum Streptophyta; class Magnoliopsida; order Fabales; family Fabaceae; genus Pterocarpus; species Pterocarpus santalinus. Next base: position 30,991,984 of record CM062523.1, on the reverse strand, counting down.
TTCCCTAGTTAGCTTTACCTTTGACTAGGATGACCCAGAAAGGAAAACCTTTTGTATGGATACCTGAGTGTGAAGCAAGTTTCCAAGAATTGAAGCATAAACTCTCATCTACCGCAATATTAGTGATCCCTGACCTAGAAAAAGAATTTGTGGTGTATAATGATGCCTCTAGAAAGGATTAGGCTATCTTTTGATGTAAGAAGGGAAGGTAGCAACCTATGCTTCTAGGCACTTAAGACCATATGAAGAGAACTACCCTACCCATGATTTAGAATTAGCAACTACAGTGTTTGCACTTAAGCTATGGAGGTATTATCTATATGGAGTTAAATTTGAGGTTTACATTGATCATAAGAGTTTGAAGTATTTATTTGATCAGAAAGAATTGAACTTAAGACAGAGAAGGTGGTTAGAGTTTCTTAAAGACTATGACTTTGAGGTTAAATACCATCCAGGTAAGGCGAATGTGGTTGCTGATGTGCTTAGTAGGAAATCCCTGAATGTGTCAAGTTTAATGGTTAAAAAATGGAAATTATTAAAGAAGTTTAAGGATTTGAATCTTACAATGACTATAGAGCTTGATCAGTTGAGTCTAAATTAATTAAGAATAGAGAATGACCTTAGAAAGCAAATCATTGAAGGTCAGAAGGAAGATTAGCTCTTACAGATGTATAGGGAACAAGTAATCAAAGGGGAATAGAAAAATTTCTGTATTGCTGGAGATGGAGCTCTGTTGTACCATGATAGGATGTGTGTACCTAGTGTTGGAGATTTAAGAATATTGATCTTGGATAAAGCACATAACAGTAGGTATACCATTCACCCTAGAGCTACTAAGATGTATCAAGACCTTAAGTAATTCTTTTGGTGGCCAAAAATGAAGAGGGATATAGCAGAATTTGTGGCAAAGTGTTTGACCGATCAAAAGGTTAAGATTGAACATTAGAAACCCTCAGGTTTACTTCAATCTTTAAAGATCCCTATACGGAAGTGGGACAACATAGCCATCGACTTTGTGATGGGCTTACCTAGGAGAACCTCTGGACATGATGGCATTTGGATTATGGTGGATAAATTGACTAAGTCTGCTCATTTCTTAGCCAATGGAGCTACCAATTCACTAGACAAGTTAGCCCAATTATATGTTAATGAGATTGTCTGATTACATGGTGTATCCAGTACCATAGTGTTTGATAGAGATCCCAGGTTCACCTCTAGGTTTTAGGGAGCATTATAGAAAGCTTTTGGTACTAAGTTAAGCCTTATTACTGCTTATCAACCCCAAACTGATGGACAAACTGAGAAAACTATTGAAACCTCAAAGGATATGCTAAGAGCCTATGTTTTGGAATAGAAAGGGAACTAAGATAGTTACCTACCATTGATAGAGTTCTCATACAATAATAGTCACCATTCTAGTATTGAGATGGCACCTTATGAGGTTTTATATGGTAGGAAGTGTAGATCTCCACTCTGTTGGCATAAGATTGGTGAAAGAAAATTGTTAGGACCTGAGATTATTCAAAGAATCATTGACTAGGTTAAGTTCATCAGGGACATATTACTGACTACTCAAAGTCGACAAAAGAGTTATGCTGATCAGAGGGGAAAGCCTTTGGAATTTCAAGAGGGCAAACATGTACTCCTAAGAATATCTCCTATGACAGGGGTAGGCAGGGTTCTAAAAACTAGAAAGTTAAGTCCTTATTTCCTTGGTTCTTACCAAATTCTAAACCAAGTTGGTCCAGTTGCCTACCGTCTTGCTTAACCCCCGAGTTTTTCAAACCTTCATGATTTTTTTCACGTGTCTCAGTTAAAGAAGTATTATCCAGACCCCTCACATCTCCTCCAAGAAGACTTTGCGCAATTAACAGATAATTTAATCTATATTGTTAGACCTCTTAAGATTTTGGACAGGAGCCTACAGGAACTTAGGGGTGGTAAGACAATTCCTTTGATGAAGGTATTATGGGAAGAACTAACTCTAGAAGAAGCAACGTGGGAAAAAGAGGAAGATCTTTAGAGAGACTATCCAGAGATATTTAACTAAGGTACTCAAATTTCGAGGATGAAATTTCTTGAAGGAAGGGAGAAATGTAACATCCCTATTTGTCTTAATATATCGTAACATAAAATTAGAATTATTTCCCTTAGACAGTATGAATATTTCTTCAGCAGTGCTATGCTATGACGAATCTCACACTTAGATTATAGGGTAGTGTAATACTGTCATTGAAATTACGACACTATCATATACAAAAAATTACAAAATGACAACATGCCCCTATACTGTAAACTTTTGCTATTTACAAAATTGCCCCATAATTTTTGGTATTTACACTTAGACACCAGAAGTTATTTCTAGTTTGACCCCAAAACTTTTTTAAAAATGATATTTAGGTCCTTACATCAATAGAATTAGTAGAATAGGAGTTTAAGCATAGCAGCATAATATAATGGAATCGTAGAAACCTAAATCTCAGCCAATTGAGCCACAGAGGTATGCAAGTGTGAAATGACATGGGATGCCCCTGGAGTTGGTTAAAATTATGAAAATAGTTACAGAAAATAGAAAATACAGTAAAAACTCCAACAAAAAATAGACAAAAAAACACTAAAGGGTTTATGGAAGGACAACAGTTACCCGAAAGACCTTGAAAAATTTCAGAAAAATTATAAATACATTTTTAGCATATTTTTAAAGATAAATATCATTTTCTTAGCAATATTTGCATGATTACATTAAGATAACCTTACCGGGGTATAAAACAAGCCCCTAAAACCCCATAAAACCCCTTAAATTTACAGTACGACAAAGAATCAGTGGAGTTCTGGGCTTGGGTGTGAAGCACCATGAGAATGGGCCACTAATTGGGCCTAGGCAGCTGCTAAATTAGGCCATTTAGTTTTTGAATCAATTTTGGGCCTTAATGTATCAAAAAAGCCATAATTCCTTCATAAATCATAAAATAAATTAAATAAAAATGGAAAATCGCAACCCTAACTCTAACTAAACCCTAACCATAACCCAAACATGTCCCAAAAGCCTGTTGTTATGTTTGAACAAGAATAAAACTGATTTGGTCAAGAATCAAAAGGATGTCATTACTAAATTGAACTTTACATTAATTGACTTTTGCCAATTTCCTTATCATTTTGATTCTAATCAGATTTTGATAATTTTTGTCCCCCAAAACTGATGACCTAGTGCAAGATGCGCATGGAATAGCATCATATTTTTATTTTTAAATTATTAGATAACAAATCAAGTTAATTAACCCAAAATAGGCTTATTTAAGGCTAAAATTCACTAAAAATATTAAAAAATTATAGAAAAATTCTGGAAAAATTATAAATATTATCTAACATATAATTAAACATGGATTTAATGATATATTAAATAAATTTGATTGTTTACCAATTATTTTATTAATTAAAGCTTAAATTGTCTAAATTAGTTTTTAGGAAAATTGCTAATTAATTAAGTAATAAACCATTTTAATCTTTTCTTAAACCTTGATCACCATATAGTATGAATATTATATCATGTATAAATTAGTTTGGTAAGGTGGATAGATTAATTAATCAATGGTAGTTTAATTAGTTAACAAAACTACCTAATTAAGCTAATAACTAATCATATGATTAAAACTAATCAAACCTATATGTTCTCTATAAAAGAACACCCTTAGACTGACCCCAACACACTTTAGAAACCTTCCATACTCTAGCCAAGCAGCCGCAAAATGTGTAGCCTCCTCCTTCCCTTTCTTCCAAAAACTCCACAAAACCTCCATTAAAACACCACCAAACCTTCACCTTTTTCAATCACCCTTAAGCACTATCATTCTAAACCCTTAAGCTCACAAATAGGCCTTCAAAAAGAAGCAAAAATCACGTGAAAACTGCTGTCCTAGCCTAGGTTCAATTCAAGTTTCAAGAGATAATCCTTGTCTGGTTTGTCCTTTCACTCTCTAAGCTTCATCTATGAGTTCTATGCATTTTTATGTGTTATTTGAGGCTTGAAATCTTTATTTTCAGAGCATATATTCATTCTTTTAAGTTCTAAATATTCATGGTTGGGTTGTCTTTTAATGGTTTCTCTTAAGGATTTGAGGTTCTAAACATGCACTTATGTGTTCTTAATGTGTGTTTTCTAGTATGAATTTGAGTTGAATCTTCTTGTGCCTCACCATGAAGCTCCCGGCTACATGAGATCTGAGATGTGTTTGGTTTGTTTGGTTAAGTTTCATGAGGATTCTATATTCTTTTGATGATGTTACAAGTCTTGAAGCATGACAACATGATTTTGAGTCAAAAATCTTTGAATTTGTGTATAGTAACCCCACGGCCTCACCTCGGGCAGAGGGCATTTCTTTTGTTTTCATGTGTTCATATGTGTTATTAGATGACATAAATGATGATTCAAAGACTTAATATGGTGCACTTAACATATATGAGCTTGATTCTTTGAAATATGCAATTTTCTCTAAGTAACTTGTGATTTCTCTTAGTTTTGAGTTGCTACCCTATTTTGGCTGTACTCTTTCAACACGATAACTCATATATTTAAGTGTGAAAATTTTTTATTTTGATTCCTCTTAACCTATAGATTAATTACGTGTGCCTATATGTTGATTCTACATTATTTTCGTGCAAGAAACTTGTAATTTCTTTAGTTTATATTGTTGTTCTATTTTTGGCTGCACTATTATCCCTTTCTATCTTACTCATATTTTGCATTTAAATGCTTAATTTTGTCTTAGATGATGAGTTTTAGATTAAGCTTATGAGTTCAAATGTGCAAGACACATTCATTTATCCTTAATTAATGACATTGAAACATATGATTAAATGAATTTGTGTTTTTTGCTCTATAAAAATCATGGGTATGCATTGATGCGGCTCCGACAAGTATACCGGGTCGTAGAAGTAATAAAATGATGTGAAAAGTATCATTCCTATGAGGATAGATCAAATACCAAATAGTTTAAAGGATGACTATTTGAAAGGAATGAAATTGTGGATGTACAGAAATTAAAATAAAAAATAATAATAAAAAGTTAATAAATACAAAAAGTAATGATCAAGACGGATGCAAAAAAGGTTGACTAAATGCAATGGAATGAACGCTAGGGCTAATTAATTTCACCTATTATAGACGCATTTTGTATGAATCTCTGTTAATCCGTTTCTATCCTAATTGACTCATGGTCGATTCCCTTTAATTTATTCCTAGCCTTTCTCGAGGTCAAACAATACTCTTAATCCTAAACTATTTGCCTAATCTCTTAGCACAAACTAATCCAGGTAAAGGTTGAAGCTCTATGGGTTCCTATCTTGATAGCATGAACTGTGTTTATCTATCTCTAATTTTTGCTCAGCTCACGATATTTATGTTAAGAAGCTTTGTTTACAAACCCTATCTCTAGTTATTGCAAACCAATGAATCAATTGAATTGTGGTCAATCACTTAATAACATTAAGCACAAACAGAAACACTAAGAAATTGAAAGAAAAGTAAGATTAACATTAATTCATAAGGAAATTTGTCATATAAAAGGGTCTATTAACGCCTTAGCAAAGAAAACTTAGTTCATGTCTAAGGAAAGAAAAACAATAAAAGAGTATAAAGATGAGGAAACAAAAAAACAAAGAGCCATAGAGAATTCTGGCCGGGAACAAAGAAATTAGAAAAATTTGGATCTCTCCATGTTGATGATTAAGCTCCGGAATCCTTGAATCTTCACCTTCAATCTCTCTGAGAAAAGTTTTCTTCCTTGAAAAGTGTGTAAAGTATCTGAGAATCCTCTTGTGATTTGTGTGACCTCCTTTTTATAGTGCATAGATCCCCCCTTTTAACTTTCAGCTTGATTTGATAATTTGCTGCAAATGGTCTTGCGCTATAGCGCGCAAGCCTCAATTCTTAGCTTCTTTGCGACATACGGTGGAGCACTATAGTGCACTGGTTTGCACTATAGTGCAACAAAAATTGTTGAGTCTGTGAAACAGGAGCGCGCTATAGCACAACATAGAACCTTGGGAAATTGACAAAACAAGAGCGTGCTATAGCACGCTTGGTTGCGCTATAGTGCAACATAAACGTGGCCATTTTCTTCCTTCTGCAGCAGTGCGCTATAACGCACTGGCTTGTGCTATAGCGCAAGATGATGAGTCTGAATTCATGTCTTAGCCTCTTCCAACTTCTTTTGGGCCCACTTGTACCTACAATAGATTAAATAAACCCAAAATAAGTATCCAAATACATAACAAAATAATAAAAGACTAAAATTACCAATTAACCCAAACTATATACTAAAATACAGCAAAACAAAAACAAAATTAAACAACCATAACTCAATTTCAACAAAAACTAACTAAAAATATGACTCACCAAATGAAGTTATCACAACCCCCAAATTAAGAACTTGCTTGTTCTCAAGCAAGACTCTAAATAAGGATTGACAACAAAAAAATAGAAGATTTAAACAAAAACACTTAAAACAAAGGAACTCACTAAACAAAACATTTAGAATAGATGTTATTGCCTATGAATTTCCTCATCAATGTTCCATAGCTTAACTTAAAAGTCACTAAGAATCCAAGTCTAAGTACCAAGACCATCTAATTGTGCTTCCACATTGTTAAGAGAGTGGATCTAGTATGTGTGTGTGTGTGGACAAGAGAAAAGCAACAAAGAATTGACTCACCCTATGCTTATGCAATGTTTAAGAAACGACAAAAGCAATGAATTATCCACAATCCTCTCTCTCTATTTTTACATGAATGTCACTTAGCTAAAGATCAAAAGGATTTTTTCTTAGCTTGTAATAGCAGGCCAAGGTAAGGGGTAGATGGAATAGTTATTTAAGCTCAATATTTCTCTCAACTTAAGGAACCCTCACCCCTAACTTATTCTTCTTAGGGTACCCCCAACTTAGTTGCTTGGCAACCATCATGCTTTTCTTATTCAACCTTGGTATTGTATTTTCCTTGTATTGCCATTTTTTTTTTCTTTTTCATTACTCCTTCATTCTTTCACCCTCTTTGTCCTTCTTTCTTTCTCTTTCTCTTTTCTTTTTTTTTTTTCACTCCACCTTTTGACTTTAGCTAGCATGATGTTGTGGTAGTGGAGGTATTATCCTATTCAAATGAGTTTAGAAGCTAATGTGGAAGTGGAGGTATTATCCTATTCAAATGATTCAAAGTTACTTAAGAGTTAACAGACGGAGCAGTCTTTCATATCATAGGCATAGGCATTACATCCATTTGACTGACAAAAGACACTAAGAAAAAAAACTAAAAATGAAAATCTTTTCGATTTTTTTTTAAAAAGAAACAAGAAAACTAGAAGACTAGAAAACTAGAAAACTAACAATAACTAAAGGAAAATAAACAGGAGCAAAAAGCAAAAGTACATTCATGGACTTTCCCAACCCCCAACTTAAAAATTGTGCATTGTCCCCAATGCACTAAAAAAAATCAAAAAGGGAAAGGAAAGGAAAGGAAAGGAACTCCCTAAATCTAGTCTTTCTCAGACTCCTCAGTTGCTTCTGCTGCTTCTTCCTCTGACTCCTCCTGTGCAAAGGCCTCCTCATCAGTGAGACGCTCAAGCTCTGGATCCACTGGAGGTAGAGGTGGTATTTGCTGGAGGAGCTTCAGTGTAACACCCTCCCAAGAATGGTACTATGCTTAAGTCATAATACCTCATCTAGGAGTTATTACTGTCACTTAATCGGACCTTGTCTGGTAGCAACCTTCGGCCACCTTCAATCTTACTAGTCGACTCCGCCTTGAAGGGCCTTCTTTGGAACTTCTGAACTATCTGGAGATAACACAGAAAATAGCAGTGAGAATTATAAATTCTCAGTAGGATTCTCTAAACTATCACATGTAGTGTCATCGTTATTATCTCCAGCTGCTTCAGTTTATTATGAAAAAAAAATGAACATGTTAATAGACTTTTCAGTTTTATAGATCGAAAATGTATTATTCCAAAGCAAAGTTCATTTTATTCATGCACTTGTTAATCAAAGGAAGAATCTAAACATAATCGTAGTAGAATAATTAACGTCTGTATATAGATGCAATTAGTCTTTTAATAAGCAGGGAAAAGAATTGAAGCATAAGCATAACAGATCAAAGAACAACTAAATAATATGCATTTACAAGTGTCCTGTTAACTTCCTTTGCTTTCCTTCACCCACTAAACATGAGTGGAAATGAGCTAATACTGTAGACGTCGCCACCATACATTTTCGGTACTTACACTAGCTGGATCATACCATGCCTCATGTAAGCCTTATCCCCTATACCCACATTAGCTGGGTCGATGCCATGCCTCATGTGAGTGAGATGCTTGTATATGCTTTAATCTTTATTCCTTACTGCCCTTGGGTAGTTTGGATCCTCACACAGCACTAACCCGCAAGGGGATTCACGTGCCTTTAGTCTTGGAGGGATCTCATTTTGGCCACGTGCCTCTAGTCTTGGAGGGATATCATTTTGGCCACGTGCCTGCAAGGTAGAGGGATCTCATCTGACCGCTTGCCTCGAAGATAGAGAGATCTCATAGTCTTATACTGCCTTCACAGGGAGGGATTTAACGTGCAACTGCCTCCAAGTGAAGGGATCTCATAGTCTTATACTGCCCTCATAGGGAGGGATTCAATGTGCAACTGCCTCCAAGTGAAGGGATCCACGTCTTATCTTATTCAACTGCCTTCACAAGGAGGGATCTCATAACTGCCTCCAGGTGAAGGGATTCACATTTTATATTCACATTCTTTCATTCTCATACATAATCATGCATAGACATGCTGAATGCACTCATGCATATGCTTCATCGCTTACTTTCATATATTCTTGCATACATGTTTTCCACATACATATTCATAACATACAAGTATTCATAACCTTCCTACAATTCTACCGAAAATTTGGCAGCATGATGGAACGTGTCTGCTTCCCCATGAATAGTGCCAATACATAGCATATCAGCTTATCAAAGAAATCATATCATTCCATTCATAATGCAACATTAACTTCATAGAAACATTAGTTATATTAAGACAAAGGTACCGCCTCAGCTCAATCATTCAACCCGGTTTTTGTAACTCAAGCCAAAATTTCTATTTAACTCATCTGGACTTGAATTTTGGATATGTCAAAGTGTTATGTGTCTACTTTCCAACCTCTTTGGTCCCATCTAATTTTGATAAGCATAGCTCAAGTTATTTAGGTTTTATCCCGGCCCGCCCTGTGGCTAGCCAGAATTACACACTTAAAAGTAAAAATCCACTAAAAATCGAAAACTAACTGAAATTTTACGAAATTGGTCTCATATTAAAGCTAACAGGATAAAATTTCATTTAAAGAAAGTTTCATCCCATTTACCTTAGTGGGACTCGAGTTACAAGCCCCAAAATCCAACCTTCTTGAACTGCCTGTTTCGGCTCAGTTTAGACATAGAGCAACTTTCTTGGATCAGTGGAAGCAAACGGGACCTTATCTAATTCTGAAAATTTTATGGGACATTCTCGATGTGTAAGCTTTCTAACAAAGTTGGTTCCATTCATTTCTAAGTAGTATAGGGCGAGTTTTACCTTGAACAACCCAGTCTGCCTAGAATCAAAATAAAAAACCTAGGTCGAGATTCAAAAATTCATAACTCTCTCAATACTAATTCAAAAGCCCTATATGATATATGTATGGAAAGCCCTAGATGTCTAGTTTCATATAAAAATAGTTTCATTGAATTTAATCGGCTGTAGGCAGAGCCGTACACTCCACTGTACAGACCGCTGTAGGTTTCCTTAACCTAATCCATTCTATTTGCTTCTCTTCACTAGATAATCATCCAAAACTCAATTCAAAATACAACAATCCAGCCATAAACCTTCATATAGACTCATAATAACATCAAATACATGCATCCAAATGAGTTCACAGCAGCCCCAATTCACAAGAAAATTCAGAGAAGGGGTTGAATTCTACCTCCAATTGATGTAGAAACTAGCTAGAATTGAGCTCTTGGTGGAAGATGTGGATGAGGCTTGAAGTTTTGAGGAAGATGAAGTGAAAATGGGAGAAGGAAGAGTGAGGAATGGCCAACTGAAGAGGGAGCTCAAAAATGAGGAGTTGAGGGGATTTTAGAGTCTTAAAGCATGATAAATGAGTGGTGATTGGTAGAGGCTTGGATGGCGTACATTGAGCCAAGTTTCTCCACTCTTTGGGCAGCCACTTAGTGCCACTTAAGTGGGGGAATGGTGGCTGAATTTTAGCCACTCTTTCTAGGGTTTCTAGTGTAGAATTCTATTGGTCTGGTTTAGGTGGTTTAAAATACCGAATCTCTGCCGATTTTCCGCAAATCGACAAAACGGTTTTGAAGAATTTTGTGAGGTTTTATATGCTTCTATTCTAATTATTTCTAATCCTAATATCTCTAATTAACACTTAATTTGCTCCTAATTAATCTCTAATTAATTTCTAAGTAGCTTTACTTTTCCACTAAAATCAAATTAATCAATTAAAGGTGTAAACTAATCGTTTTGCAAATTGATGGCCTTTCTGTTTTCTGTTTTCATGGCTAATGGCATCTTTGTAATTATGGGCAAGTCTAGGGGCATCCCACATCATTTCACGTGTGGACACCTCCATGGCTTAATCAGTTGAGGTTTAGATTTCTACGTTTTCGCTACACGATTCTACTTCGTTTAAAACCTTATTCTACTAATCCAATTGACATAAGGACCTAAAGGTCATTTTTTTAAAAGTTCAGGGACAAGGTTGTAAATAATAAAAGTTTGCCCAATGACGTTTTTATTATTTCCTATAACGTTATATGGGGATGCTACATCTGGTGACAGCTGCTGCCTCATAAGTGCCTTCAGACCCTAGATGTTTCTATAAATAGAGGAATACTGCTTGGTCACTCTTTTCTAGAGAGTGGTCCGTGTACTCCTTATGTCTAGGCGCAGCTCATCAATCTGGGCATGAAGTTAAAGCCATGCCTTTAACCTGTGATGGTAGTGGCGATGGTGATGATGCATCTCCCTGTCTCTCAACCTGTCGGGTCCTCCTAGTCCTTCGATTCGCTCTGTTCAATGTCACAGAGAGGCTCTTATCAGAAATCTTTGGACCTCTGTCTGTCGTGCACTGCAACAACCTCTATCATATAAGCCATGCTCGAGTCATGGAGTTATATTAAAAGGTTGTCACTGGGCTAAGAAAATCCTTAAAATGTGGAAAATATAATACATGGCCCTTTAACTGCACACTTTATTACTGACTAATAGTTCGTAAACTTTGTCGTCTCTGATATATAGAGGATAAAATAATTACAATTTAAAAGAAATTGTGACTAATATAATACATAGAACTTGCTTTCGACGAATCGCTAGCTAGCTTCAATAGTCTCTTAGTCTGATATGTGCCCGAGTCTTGCTCAGAAAATATCCCAGTTCTATGCCTCGCACTTGATTTTCAACTTAGGTGTTGGAATATTTACGGAAAAGAAAAACATACAAGCAGGCAGTGAGAACCTAAGGTTCTCAGTAGGTAAACTCGAACTATTACTCATACAGTGCCATCATGAACATTCCAGCCACTTCGATTTCTTATGAAAATGTGAGTACATATTCACAAGCAGTGGTTCAATTTTAAGTTGAAAACATCTTTCTCGAAGCGGGTTATATTTTAACAACCACTTAGCATATTATATGACAGACATAGAAACATAAATAGTGTAACATACTTTAGTAAGAATCATAATAACATCATGACATAATGAGATAATTAGAAATGCACATATAGATGCTTGTACTTGATTGTATGCAAATGCACTTGACTTAATTCATCTCTTTCTTTAACTTGTAACTTGATCTTGCTCTTTTCTATACTTGGTCCCCCGGAAGTGAATGGCTTCTCTCACCCCTGGGTAATAGCCTACTTTTCAGGTCCAAACTCGTACCTATATATGAGTGATGGCTTACTTTCCTCGACTCTCACACTAGTCTATTCCCCTTAAATCTGGTCGAGGGTTGGCCCAAGTCTTAGACAATACCGCTCTGGCCCACGCCAGCTGGGCCTATGCCATGCCTCACGCGATAACTTGATATGTCTTTCTTGCAAGTTCTCATAAATCTTATTCTTCTTTGGACATGATTATACATGCATATACTACATGCATTCATTCATATACTTCATATCATACTTAAATCATTCTTGCATATATGAATCTTATGAGCATAACATACAAATGTTTATAACATTCACATAATTCCCATATTTCTGCTGGAATTTTGGCAGCATAACGGATCGAGTCCGCTTCCCCATGAATATTGCCAAGCTACCAATACAATCAGCTAAGTATGCAATTCAATGTAAAACAGCAAGTTATAGTAACATTATTAACCATATAATATGTCAAAATCAATAGAAATATCAACAGAGTTTTCTACTCACTCTACCCTCTTCTGCCTGAATTTTGTAAAGTTCACCTTTACTCCTGTTCAACTCACTTAGGCCTGAATTTTGGATATGTCATAGCTCTATGTGTCTAGTTTCCAACCCTTTTGGTCCAATCTCATTTTGATTTGTATAATTCAAGTTGTTAGTATTTTACTTTAGACTGCCCTTTACTTAGCTAGAAATACACTCTTATAAATGAAAATTCACTAAAAATAGAAATCTAGGTGAAATCATACAAAATTTAGATTAATTTAAAGCTAATAGAACAACTTTAAAATGAAAGAAGTTACATATCATTTGCATGAGTATGTTTTGAGATATATGCCCCGTAACTTGATCCTACTGGACTATCCTATTCCAGGCTGATTTGAACTTAAGTCAACTTCATTGATGTACTGGGAGAAAATGGCAACGAATCTGACTCTAAAATTTTTATGGGATGTTTCTTACATGTTAGCTTTCAAACAGCATTATTTCGCTCAATTTAGAGTTGTGTAGGGTGAGTTACACCCTTCTTAACTCATACTGCCTAGATGAGAATCCAAATTTCTATGTCAAATTTCAAAAATTCATAACTAATTTTATACTAATCCAATGGCCTTATATTTTTATGTATAGAAAGCCCTGAATGTCTAGTTTCATATAAAAATGTATTCATCAAATTTAAATGGCTGTAGGCGGAGCTGTATGCTCTACTGTACGGACCACCGGGAAAAAACCCTAATAGCTTCTTGAGTTTTCTCTATTCTTCAAGTTCTTTCATACCAATTCCAATTCTAATCACAACACACATGCAAAATCAATCATAAACCATCATCATCACTCCAAATCACATCAGTATCATGAGGAAAACAAGACCCCCACATAGCCCCAAATCAAGGAAAATAAGAAGAGAAGTTGGATTCCTACCTTGTCTGCTTGAATTTTTGGTGGTTTGGTGTGTTAGATTGATGAGACTTGAAGAGAGATTGAAGATGGAGTAGAGATGAGTGTGAATGGAAGAGAAATGAAGGGGAGTCAGCTCCTTATGTTGACCGAAATTCACAAGGGCAAAGAAGGAATTGAATACAAACTTGTGAAGCAAGGATTCATGTGATTGGTGGATGTGTGTTGGAGTTTCAACTTGATTTTGTGGCTGCCATCTGTAACATCCCCAATTTTTGTCTAAGCTAATTAGCTCTATGATCCTGGCTAATTAGAGAGGTTAACGATTAATTGAAAAATTAATCGATTAATCTCGAGAGCAAGGGCTTAGTAAATTAAAGGCAAGTCAATAAGATAAGTGCAAGTCAACGAATAATTAGAAAATTCAACAATTGAAACATAATGCACTAAAGGTTACAATTAAGAACCTAATTGCCCAATCCTTATTAATCCATGATTTAGAACATACAATCAAGGTGACCTAACCTTATTAACTAACTGCATGTCAAGCATCATATCCTAATCACATGAAAATTAACCCTCACATATTCTTTACATAATTAATGATGAAAAATCATTTTCAATAAAAAGGTGTTAAGGTGCAATTGAATCAATGGAATTAATTAACATTTAGAGAATTGAAACAATTATAAAGATTTAGAAACTTCCCTTTAATTATTGTTTGAAAGTTTGATCAAGGCAAGAGTCATATCCAACCATCCATTTGCCTTCTCATTGTACACCCCTAGATCAAGAGTCTATGTTAGTAGTATTCTTTAAGTCATGACAAGAGTTGTACTCTCCTCCATCAAGATGATGACACTTGGAGTGATCATAGCCATCCAAGCCAAATCCTAAGAGAGCTCATGCTTTTAACCACTTGAAAAACATACTACATGGTCTTTACCCAATTACCAAGACTCAAAGGAAACACAACACCCTCTTTTGCCCCAAGGTTTTTCCCACTCTCTTGCTTGTTGTAAGAAGCAAAGTCACTCACTCTCTCCCCCTCTTTTTGCGCCACAATTAGCCCCCCTTCCCCCCTCATTTCATTTTCCATTCCTCTCACTAAAACACAAAAAGCTCTCTCCTCTCTCCAAGTCTCATCCTACTCTTTTGTTCTTCCCATCTTTCTTGTTCTTCTTCCAACCTTCTCGCTACTTCCTACCTCATCTCCATCACCATTCTCACAAGCCCTTCAAGGGCCACCCTCTTTGGTCCTTGGAGAAGTAAAACAAACACTCACCTAGCCCCAATATCAAGCTCAAGGAGAAGGAGGCCATCTCCAACCATCTTCATCCTTCAAGCCTTCAAGAGAAACTTTTTGGTAGTGACTCTAACCTACTTCTTTTATGTGTTCTTCAAGCCCTTTAACTCCTAAGCTCTCCATAGCTAGGTGGTTCTAGGACTTGTTCCCAAGGCCTCATGGCTATGCTTGTTGATATGATGAGTTTTATGTGTTGTATCCTTCTCTTTGGCATGAGATTTTCGGTTGGTATATCTATTGCTATTGAACCAAATTTTTAGAAGTTAAAACATTGAGTTAATACCAAGATCTCAAAGTATAAAAGTGGTTTGGAAGAGAAAAGTGGTCACTTGAGGAAAGACTTAATATTTTTATAAGAAAACTCATTGAAACCAAAACCGTGGAAGCTGGAAAATTCTGGCAGCCTGTAATGCGTACTGTATAACTCGTTCTAAAAAACTCAAAATGTAATGAAACTAATTTTCTGTGAAATTAGATTCAAAGAGATTTTCATACATATAAAATATACGAGATTTGGCCTTAAAACGAGAGAGATATGAATTTTCAAAGTTTGCTATTCCTGGATGGGTTTCTGTCCGGGCAGTAGGTAATAAAACGTGTATAACTCAAGTTATACAGAACATTTTTGAGTGGGACGAAGTTTGTTAGAAATGTAAGACATAGAGGAACATCCCCATAAAACAGTTTTGGCAGATTCCTTGTGAGGAGTTCACAGTAATGTTTAAAAGTCACTGACCCGAGATGAACTTTCAAGTCTGAACAGTTAGAATAAAATGTGTATAACTCAAGCTACAAAATGAATTTTTTAGTGAGGTTTCTTTTGTTTAAAAATAGACTCAGAGAAGTATAAGCATACCAAAATTCCAAATAAAAGAGTAAAAGATGAAATTATGGTGAATTTTTGAAATTATTGCCCCACTGTAAAAGTAAAACTGGTTAGGGTAAAAGTTAAAGGTCAATGAAGAATAAGCTTTAAGACATTAATACTTTTACATTAAGTATTGGAAAACCTTCATAATCCAACATAAAAAGTTTTAAAGAGGACAATAGATAAGATTGGCCCTAGGCCTAATAAAAGAATTTATACAAGAGGCAACCTCAATTAAAAGCTTGCACCAAATTTGCGAAGCTAAGCTCACAAGACTTTGTGTGATATGTATGCCCTTATGTGTCCACAGGATGACACTGATATGATATGATATGATGATGATAATTATGATAATGATATGATGATGATCATGATACAATATGATGATGATGAATATGATAAAATGATGATGATGGTATGATAATGATGAGATGATATGATGCTTAATGATACTGTGATGTTGGTTTCTCTGTTTGGCAAAATTTTGGAAAGATTCGATCTAGCCGTTATGCTGCCAAAATTTTGTAGAAATTGTGGACTTAGAAATATTTTGTATCATAAGCTTTAATAAGAAGAGATTCAATAATGGGGTGTGATCCTTCAAAAGGAAAGGTGACATAATCTAAGTTCCCCTCACCCATGACTCACATGAGGCATGACATGACCCAGCTAGTGTGAGTATAGGGGATAGGGCTTACATGAGGCATGGCATGACTCAGTTAGTGTAAGTACCGAAATTTTATGGTGGCGACGGCCACGGTATGAGCTCATTACCACTTATGTTTAGTGGGTGAAAAGAAAAGGACTTAAGATAAGTCAAGTTAAGGAAAGAAAAGGATTTAAGAGAAAGTCAAGTTAAGAAAAGAAAGGGACTTCAGTCCGACCCAAGTAAAGAATGAAACTCTCAACATGTTCATGCATATTATGAATTGTCATATAAGTTTTATGTATACCATGATGTTGTTATCATAACAAGAATATGTACTTAAAATTGAATCCACTTCGGATAGCCATGTCTTCGAAAATCTAAGAATTGGACCTTATGCATGCTCACTGTTTTCATTATAAAACCGAAGTGGCTGGGACAATGACGATGATACCTTTGTGTCGGGTTCGAGTCCTACTGAGAAATCTTATTTTTCACTCTAGTTACTTTTCCGCATCGTCACCAGATTTTGTTGGCACATCCAATGGAGTGGAGCCTGGAGCCACTGCACTACGAGCGGACGTACGACGTGGGATGCCAGACGAAGCTATTTTGGGACTCATAGCGACCGTCACTCTACATCTTCGCATATTCTTTTTGAGAGGAGCTTTGTCATTGAAGTTTGTAGTTAGTACCTAGTACGTGGGTCATGGCACGACCATGAGCTTCCTTCGATGTAATGTTGTTACATATATGTATGTATATATATAAATATTATGAACCTATATGGATGTAACGATTAGTTATGCAATGCAATGTAATTGTAAATTACTATTTATTTATCTTTCTCTTGTCATATGAGATTAGGTTATGTATCTTATGCCACACGCTCCTTCTTTATCTACCTTCTCGTTCAAGGCTTTACTTTCCAAAGCGATGACGTATTTCAAAAAAAATCTTACCGTATTTTCCGCGCAATTTAATTTCGAGTGAAGTTTAATTTTCCACGAGCATAAGTAACAACTAATAAAACGCCGTAATACAACTTAAGCATAGTATGGGTTTATTAGGGTGTTACACCATCTTTGGCTGAAAGTGGCACCACATATAGGGGTGTTTTGACTAAATCTTAGCCATTCATCCTAGGGCACTCATAATATAAGTTCTATTAGTTCGGTTCTGACAGTTTAAGGTACCGAAATCTTACCGATTTCTCCTAAATTGGTAAATCGGTTTTAGAAAAATTCTGTGAGGTTTCCTGTGTTCCTAATCTAATTCCATCAAGTCTAATCCTTCTAAATCACACTTAATTGGCTTTAAGAGAATGTTTAATCAAATTTTAATTAATCCAATTATTCGATGAAAATCGAACAACTCGGTTATTAACGATAAAAAAATCCGGTGGAGGTAAGGCCAAGTTTTTCCACTATCTTGAGTAACGCTTGGCCTGACTCATATGTGGTAGGGGTGGCTGAATTTCAGCCACTTAAGTGAGGGATTTTAGTAGAAAATTCTACTGGTTCGGTTTTGGCGGTTGAAAATACCGAATCTTCGCCAATTTTCTTCAAATTGGCAAAACTTTACTAAATGACTTTGAGAGAATTTTTATATCTCTATTCTAATTGTTCCTAAGCCTCATTCCTCTAATTAACATTTAATTAACTCCTAATTAATATTTAATTAACTCCTAATTGCCTTTACATAACTATTAAAATTGAATAAATAGATTAACGACGTAAATTAGACATTTTCGCAAATTTGGAGCCTTTTTGTTTTCTGTTTTCTATAACTAATGGTATTTTCGTAATTTTGAGCAAGTCCAGGGGCACCCCACGTCATTTCACACCAGACTATCCCCAAGGTGCAATCGGTAAAGATTTAAACTTCTATGGTTTTGCCATGTGAGTCTGCTTCATTTAAAACTTCATTCTGCTAATTCTACCAATGTGGGGATATAAAGGTCATTTTATGAAAAGTTCTATGGTTATTATGGAAATAATTCTTTGGGGGCAAAATGTAATTTCTAAAAATTCCGGGCATCACTACAATTAACAAAAGTTTTTAGGGGCACTTTTGTCATTTCTTAATTCTGAGCCCACACTCTGGCTGCTGGGTTGAGGTACTTGTTCAGCAAATGCTTCAGGCTGGTAGACGGAGTATCATAATAAGCCCACTCGCTATTCGGTAGAGCTATGGTCTGAAGAATCTCATCCTAATCTACATTCTGCCCTCTCAATGTAGAGAAATCATCTTACTGGATATCAGGAATGCGCATGAAGGAGTTGATGCTGGAGGGATAGATGTCTACCCATTGGCCTCTCACCCGGACGTGGCCTTCAGGTTGGCATAAAATTCTCTCACTAAGTTGAGACAATGCAATGGTGGCTCATCCAATAAGTTGTGCCACCCTCTCCTCTCTATCTCTTCCATATATGCTTAGAATGTACTCGAACTCAGCTGAACACCCTTCTCTATTACCAACTCCTATTTATGGAGGGAAGAAGTGTAACGATGCTGATAGTTCGCCCTGATGAATCGATATCTGTCAAAGTCTACATCTGCATGAGAGGGCTGGGAAGAAAAGGAAGCTTCGGCAGTCTTAGTTCTCTTTCTAGATGTCACGGTCCTGAAAACATAATTAAAACAACCAAAAATCCAAAGGCAACTAGTCAGTAATCAATAAAGCATAGCAGAATGTTCCAAGATAACGGCCCCCAACTTACTTACTAGCACAGTCAGAATTAATCCATAAAAGGTAATAACTTAGAATCCATGCACTACAATTCCATCTAACATAATAGAGCATATGCAAGGATTCTGAAAATAATCAATGAGAATATAGATCCGAAGCACATTCAAATATGGACAATGTCAAGTAAGGCTTCCAATCCTATTTCAAAACTCAACTATCTTAAATTAAATATGCATGAACACCCAAATGACTTATCTCATATTCTCAATTTAGAGCCAAACACTCATAACTCAAGCCAATAACATAATATAGCAACAATGATCACAACTGACTCAAGTACTGTGTTTAATCACATGAAATAGCATCAATTCATTCTACCATAACAAAAGCACATGTTATTTATGATAAATTCAAGGTGAGAACTAAACATGGCAATGTAGGTATCACATGCAACATCAAAAATAAAAAATCAAGTATGGACAACTCTCAACAACTCAAGTGAAGCAACTCCTTCCAAAAAATGGTGAGAGTTTTGCCTCACATGCACGAAATCCCAATTTTGTGAGTTACGGTTTAAATGGTGAAAAACCACTGGTTATGATGGATAAATAAGTAAAAATGTGAGGGGTGAGGGGCAGTTTGGAGGTGAGGAATGAATTTGCGTGGAAGGAATTGAGTGGGAGAGTAAGTGTTTGTGTTTGGGTGCGTGAGGGAGTGATAAGAAGAGAATTTCGTGTGTGTGTATGTGTTTGTGTTTGTGCTGCAGCTTCTTTAAACCAGTTGTGAAAATGGGCTTGTACTATAGCGCAATAAGTCACGCTACAACGCAGCGAAAATATGCTTTGGTGCATCACTAAAACGGGCTTGCGCTATAGTGCAATACGTCGCGCTATAGTGCAGCCAATGTTCTCTTAACTTTTTGCAGATGTGATCGCTATAGCGTAATCAAAATCTTCAAAATGCATACTCCCTTTGACAGTGCGCTATAGCGTAATACAGCGCACTATAGCGTGCTGTTTCTGCTACAACTTCTGCATTTTCTTCGCTGCACGTCCAATTTCATCTCTTCCTCCATTTATGAACTTCCTAATTGCTCCATAAACCTACAAAACAAAACAAATCAGACTTGAATAAATTAAATTGATTCTAAAAAAAATTATACCTAAATAATAAAAATAAAAAAATTAAAATGATCCTAAATAAGAAAAATTAAAAGAAATCAAAGAAAACTTAGGAAAAATTGGGTTGTCTCCCAACAAGCACTTTGGTTTAATGTCCCTAAGTTGGACATGACTCTATCTATCAGCATGGATCAAAGAGAAGAGCTAAAGCCTTGAGTTTAAGTTTATCATAGCTTCCATCAACATATGGCTTCAACCTTTGGCCATTGACTTTAAAAGTGCCTTTTGTAGGGTGTGTGACCTCCTTGGCTCCAAAAGGGGATACTTTAGTGATCGCAAAAGGTCCTGACCACCTTAATCTCAGCTTGGCAGCGAATAGCTTCAATTTAGAATTGAAGAGTAGGACTTTCTGACCTATGTGGAAGTCTCTTCTCAATATATTCGTATCATGCCACTTCTTGGTTTTCTCCTCATAGAGCTTGGCATTTTCATAAGCTTCCTGTCTAAACTCATCCAACTCATTAAGCTATAGCATTCTTTTCTCACTTGCCTCCTTGAGATCAAAATTGAGCAATTTTGTTGCCCAATATGCCTTGTTCTCCAACTTAATTGGCAATTGACATGCCTTCCCGAAGACCAATTTATATGGAGACATCCCAATGGGAGTCTTGAAAACCTGTTCTGTACGCCCAAAGAGCATCATCCAACTTAACTGACCAATCCTTCCTTGAGGAATTAACAGTCTTCTCAAGGATTCTTTTCAACTCTCTATTGGACACCTCTACTTGGCCACTTGTCTGAGAGTGGTAAGGAGTGGTAACCTTGTGATTCACACCATATTTGGCAAGAAGGGCTTCAAATTGACAGTTGCAGAAGTGTGTGCCTCCATCACTGATTATTGCTATTGGGGTGCCAAATCTTGAGAAAATATTATTCTTTAGAAACTTTCTAACAACCTGGGCATCATTAGTAGGAGATGCCATGGCTTCTACCCATTTGGACACATAATCAACTGCTACCAATACATATTTGTTGCCAAAGGAAGTGAGAAAGGGGCCTATGAAGTCAATACCCCAAACATCAAACAGCTCAACTACCAAAATGTTACTTAATGGCATCTCATGCTTCCGAGAAACATTCCTAGTCCTTTGGCATTCATTATGTAACATCCCCATTTCTACCTAAGCTAATTAGCTCGGTGTTTCCGGCTAATTAGAGGGATTAGCGATTAATTGAGAACTAATCGATTAATCCCGAGAGCAAGAGCTTAGTAAATTAAGTCTAGCCAACAATTTAATCATAATGTCCTAAGCGTTTTAATAAAACCTTAATCATCTAATCCTTAATTACTCGAAGGTGCCAAAACAAAAGTAAGACAATTTAACCTTGCTAATTAAGTTTATAATGATTAAGGCAACTCTTGAAAAATTAAACCCCAAATTAAGCATATGCTTAACCGTAATGCAAGACATCAAAAAAGGTGTAATTGACAAGAGTTAACTCATGGGTAATTAAGCCAATTAAGTTAAACTACATTTAAATAATTATAATAACATTTAGAGATAAAGGTTCTTTCATGCATATGCCCTAGAAAGACCTACCAAGGAGGAGCAACATCTCACCCTTCATTCAAACTCTTTAATCCTACACCATTAGATCAAAAGCCAAGACTAGGATCCTTGTCATCCACCATTAGATCTTGACACTTGGATGAGTCTTAGACAAGCAACCAAATCCTAAGAGGGGTACTCCCCTTTAACCCCTAGAGAAAAGCTTAAAATGGGCATTAGAATGCCTCCAAGACTCAAGGAAAAACAACTCACCCTTTTACCCCAAGGTTTTTCCACTCTCTTGCTTGTTGTAAGAAGCAAAGTCACATCACTCTTTTCCCTCCCCTTTGTGCGCCATCAGCCCACCTTTCTTTCCCCCTCATTTCATTCTTTCACTCCTCTCCCAAACACACACACAAAGCTCTCTTCTCTCTCTCTTCAATTTCAAATTCTCCTCCTTCTCTCTAAACTCTCCAACTTCTCTCTAGAATTCTCCCACTTCTCTCATCCTTTCCTCTCCTCATCCCACTCACAAACTCTTCAAGAGCCACCATTTCTTGCTCTTGGAGAATCAAAGACCCTCACATATCAAGCCTCTTTCAAGATCCAAGAGGAGCACCACCACCACCACCACCATCTTTGCCATCCCAAGTTCCTTCAAAGAAAGCTTCTTGGTAGTGACTCTAAACCCTTTTTCCTCTCTTGTTTTTCAAGCTTTAGAACTCCTATGCTCTCCATAGCTAGGTGGTTTTAAGGGTTGATTTGGGCATCATAGCCATTCTTGTCATAAAATGAGATGTTGTTGCTTGTATGGTGGTTTGTTGAAAACATGTTTTCGGTTTGGTGTGATGCATGGCTGAATCCATTATTTTTGAACTCCAACATGATAGTTTTTCACTAATCTTTCATGGTATATGAGTGTTTTATAACTTGAGAATGGTTTCTTGAAAGTGAGGTTGAGTGTTTTGGAGAAAACATGAGAAAAAGCAAAAACGTGAAATCTGGATTTTCTGACAGCCTGTAAACCGAACGGTATAACTTTTTCCAGAAAACTCAGAAATTAGTGGAACCAATTTTATATGAAAATAGACTCAGAGAGCTTTCCATACATATAAAATATATAAGATTCGGAGTTAAAATGAGTGAGATATGATTTTTCAAAGTGGACTGTTTTCGGATCGGTTTCTGTCTGGGCAGTCTACACTAAAATGTGTATAACTCGAGCTACAAAAATGATTTTTGAGTGAGACCAAGTTTAAATGAAAGCTAAGACATAGAGGAACAAATACCTAAAACAGTTTTCTCAGATTCCTTCTGAGCAATTATAATGAGAAGTGACAATCCACTGTACCGGGAGTGAACTTGGAAACTGAACAAGTCAGAATAAAATATGCATAACGGGAGTTAGAAAATGTATTTTTGAGTGGGACTTCTTTTGTTAAAAACTAGACTCAGAACCATAAAAGCATATAAAATTTCGCATTAAAATGATAAAATAACAATTTATGGTGAATTTTTAAAGTTACTGCTTAGGGTAAAAGTAAAACTGTCAAAACTTAACCTTAAGTAAGACTTTGCATAAATGACTTAAAAGGTAAAAGACCTTAGCTCAAAGTAATGAAACTTCATAATTTACTTAATGAAGACTAGATGGAATAAAATACCAAGCTTGCCTAATCCTTGACAAAAGAAGCAAATAAAACGAAAAACCGAATGTAAATGTAGTTAGTGTACTAGATTAAGTTCATAAGATTTTAATCAAACTATATTGCAAAACCTAAAACATAAATCTTCCAAATTTAAAATATGAAAATCATATAAGTCAAGTTAGAATAAGTGAGAAGAAGAAATCAATAAAATGAAAGCCAATGTAAAAGCTTGCACCTAATTTACTAAGCTAAGCTCATAAGACTTTGTTTGAGAATATGCTTATGTTTAGGTTGCAAGCATGATGTGATGATGATGTGATTATGATGCCATGATAATGATGATATGATATGATGATGATGATATGATATGATGATATGATATGATCTTTGTGATCTTGGTATTCTGCGGCAAAATTTTGGGAAGCCGCGGTATAGCCGTTATGCTGCCGAAATTTTGTAGAAACTGTGGACTTAGAAACATTTTGCATCATAAGTTAATAAGAAGAGATTTGATAAAGTGTGATCCTTCAAAAGGGAAGGTGACCTAAGTTAAGTTTCCCCTCACCCACGACTCACATGAGGCATGGCATGACCCAGCTAGTGTGAGTATAGGGGATAGGGCTTACATGAGGCATGGCATGACCCAGCTAGTGTAAGTACCGAAATTATATGGTGGCGACGGCCACAGTATGAGCTCATTACCACCTATGTTTAGTGGGTGAAAAGAGAAGGACTCAAGATGAGTCAAGTTAAGGAAAGAAAGGGACTTCGGTCCAACCCAAGTGAAGAACATAACTCTCGATCTGTTTATATATGTTATGAATAGTCATATAAGCTTTCATGTATGCCCTGATGACGTTAATACAACAAGGATAAATACTAAAAATGGGATCCACTTCGGATAGTAACATTTTCGAAAATCAAATAATTGAACCTATTGTATGCCCACAGTTTTCGTTTCAAAACCGAAGTGGCTGGGACGATGACGATGACACCGGTGTGTCGCGGTCGAGTCCTACTGAGAAATCTTATTTCCCATCCTAGTTGTTTTACCGTCTCGTCACCAGATACTCATGGAGCCTCACGTGACGTGGAGCATGGAGCCTCCCCACCATGAGTGGGTTTATGATGAGGACGCCCACGCTATCGTGGCCACGACCACCACGGTAGTTCGCACCTACTTCTATCCGGGTCGAGTTTTTGAACAAGAGGAGCCAGAGATTCCGCCAGCCCCCATGGACGTATCTTCGTCACGCCTTGGACAGCCATTGGGTCCTTGGGATTTTCCGCCCGAGCCATTGCCCGAGATTGAGATGGAGCCTATGTCTCCCGGTCTACCCATAGCCGAGCCTGTGCCGCCGCCAGAGGTTCCCGTGGTCGATGTGAGTTCGACGGCCACCCCTAGAGCCGTAGCAGCTTCGCCGCCACTCCCCGAGTATCGGCCTGTCGCGTCTGAGGAGGATCCCCCCGAGGCCCATTCCTCGGTGGGCAGCTATGTTCCCGGCCGTCGCGTCCGTCGTATAGAGGTGACCAGCAGGCCCCCCCGCATCATTCGCACTCCGCGCGTTCCCCGAGGCCGAGCAGCATGGAGGACTCGACATTCGAGGACCTGAGTTCGATGCAAGGGCATGGAAGGGGCAGAGAAGACAGCATATGTCTACGAGGGCTCATTTTGATTTGTGCTCCCTAACTCTTGTATTTCATTTAGTATCATATCTCATCAGACTTGTGTACCTTTGATATTTGGGGCCATGGCATGTCCATGAGTTGCCTTTATATATATTCGTTGGATATTGTGAGATTAAGTATATTATGTAGTTGATGTTATAATTTGAATGTATGACTTTGTGATTTATCTCATGTTCCTTCCATTTATATCGAAATCTCTGCGATACGCTCGTTTATTGCTATCTTCTCGCGCAAGGCTTTATTTTTCCAACGCAACGACATATTTCAAAAAAAAATTTTTACTGTATTTTCCGCGTAATTTAATTTCAAGTAAAGTTTAGTGTTCCACGAGCATAAGTAACAACTAATAAAACGCCGTAATACGACTTAAGCGTAATATGGATTTATTAGGGTGTTACACATTACACCTTCTCACATAGTCATTGGCATCTCTAAAAATAGTGGGCCAATAGAACCCACACTAAAGGACATTAGCAGCCGTTTGGATGGCTCCAAAGTGACCCCCAACTGGTGATGTGTGACAATGGTAAAGAATGCTAGCCACTTCTTCTTGAGGAACACATCTTCTGACAATCTAATCTGAGCAGTGTCTATAAAAAAATGGCTGCTCCCAGAAATAGTATTTGAGGTCAGAAAAGAATTTTCTCTTCTGGGAGTGTGAGAGGCCCTCAAGTAGAATTCTCTTTACCAGATAATTAGCATAGTCTGCAAACCATGGTGCTACTTATGCTATCCATAGCTACTCATCAGGAGATGTCTCTCTAATCTCTTCCTCCTCATGCAAAAAGGGAGAGGTCAGCCTAGAAAGTTGGTCAGCTACCAAGTTCTCTGCTCTCTTTTATCTCTAATCTCCAAATCAAATTTTTAAAGCAGTAGAATCCATCTAAGGAGCCTAGGCTTGGCATCCTTCTTATCTAATAAGAACTTCAAGGCTGCATGGTTCGTGTCGACAATCACCTTAGTACCTATCAAATAAGAACAGAATTTGTCAAAAGCAAATACAATAGCCAAAAGTTCTTTTTCGGTGGTAGCATAATTAAGTTGTGTATCATTCAAAGTTCTACTGGCATAAAAAATAACATGCAACAACTTATTCTTCCTCTGTCCTAAAATAGCACCTATGGCATAATCACTAGCTTCACACATGAGCTCAAATGGCAAATCTCAATTAGGTGCAACAAGAATGGGAGCTGAAACTAATTTGCTTTTCAAAAGTTCAAAGGCATGCAAGCATTCATTATCAAAATTAAAAGAAACATCCCTAACTAACAAATTACTCAAAGGCTTAGCAATTTTAGAGAAATCCCTAATAAATCTCCTATAGAATCCAATATGATCTAAGAAACTTCTAACTCCCTTCATATTGGTTGGTGGAGGAACTTGTCATTGACTTTAATTTTGGCTCTATCCACTTCAATTCCTTTAGCTGAGATCCGATGTCCAAGGATTATGCCTTCCTGCACCATAAAATGACACTTCTCCCAATTCAAAACAAGGTTAGTTTCCTGACATCGTTTCAAAACCAAAGATAAATGATACAAACAATCATCAAAAGAAGAACTAAAAATTGAAAAATCATCCATAAAAACCTCTATAAACCTCTCCACCATATCATGGAATATGGCCAGCATGCACCTCTAGAAGGTAGCTGGAGCATTGCACAACCTAAACGGCATTCTCCTATAAGCAAATGTCCCATATGGGCAGGTGAATGTAGTCTTCTTGTAACATCCCTAATTTTTATCTAAGCTAATTAGCTCTGTGATCCTGGCTAATTAGAGAGATTAATGATTAACTGAGGACTAATCGGCTAATCTCGATGAGCAAGAGCTTAGTAAATTGAGTCAAGTCAATAATTGAATCATAATGCACTAAACGTTTTAATTAAAACCTAATTATTCGAACCTCATTAATTCGTAACTTAGAAATATAATTAAGCTGATCCAATCTTATTAATTAAGTATAAGACAATTGTTTTACCTTAGCAATTGAGATAAATTAATTTTTACACCCTAATTAATAATTCACAAGAGCAATTTAACTAATCAAATTGAATTAACAACTTAGGTAATTCTAATAGCTTTGAAGATTTAAAAATTTCTCCTAATTGAGGCACCAAATTTTGGCCGAGGACAAGAGCAAAATCCAACCATCCATTTGCCTTCTCATCATGCACTCTTAGATCAAGAGTCCATGTTAGTAGTATCTCTTTAGTCAAGACAAGAGAAGTACCTTCCTCCTTAGGATCATGCCACTTGGAATGATCTCATCCAATCAAGCCAATCCCAAGAGAGGTCCTTGTCCACTTGAGAAAATACAAAATAGTCAATAGCATGTACCAAGACTCAAGGAAAACACAACCCACCCTTTTACTCCAAGGTTCCTAGCTTTCTTGCTTGAAAAAGAAGTTAAACTCACCTACTTCCCCTTGCTTGTTGGAGAAGCAAAAGCCATCAGCCCCCTCACCCATTTTTGCGCCTCAAAAGCAGCCCCCCACTCCTTCATTTGTGATTTCCATCCTCTCACTACAAACCTAAGCTCTCACTTCTCTCTAAGCCTCATTCTAACTCTTCTACTCTTTCACTTCCTCTTGTTCATCTTCATACTTTCACACCTCATCCAACTCTCTTTCCTATCACCAACCTCACAAACTCTTCAAGGCCTACTCTCTTTGGTTCTTGAGGAAGCAAAACAAACACTCACTTAGCCCCATCATCAAGCTCAAGAAGGAGGAGGCCATCTCCAACCATTTTCACTCTTCAAGCTTTCAAGAAACCCATTTGGTAATGACTCTAACCCCTCTTTCTTCTATGTTTTTCAAGCTCTAAAACTCCTAAGCTCTCCATAGCTAGGTGGTTTTAGGACTTGCTCTAAAGGCCTCATGGCCATGCTTTCATTATATGAAGTTGTTTGAGATTTTTCCTCTTTTCTTAGAAAATGACTTGTTGTGCATTTATTCTTATTTTGAACCAAACTTTTTAGAACTCAAAATATTAATTTGTCATCAAGATCTCAAAGTATAAAAGTGGTTTGGAAGATAAAAGTGGTCACTTGAGGAAAAGACTTAATGTTTTTATAAGAAAACTCATTAATTTTGGCAGTCTATATGGCGTGACTAATAACTCTTCCAATATAATTCAAAATGGAATGAAGCTAATTTTAAAAGAAAATAGACTCGTAGAGATTTTTATACATATAAAATACGTGAAATTTGGCCTTAAAACGAGAGAGATATGAATTTTCAAAGTCTGCTGTTCCCAGATGTTTTTCTGTTCAGGCAGTATGTAATAAAATCTTAATAACTCAAGTTATACAAAACATTTTTGAGTGAGACCAAGTTTGTTAGAAAGCTAAGAATAGAGGAACTTTCCAATAAAATAGTTTTGGCAGATTCCTTATGAAGAGCTCGTAGTAAAGGTTAAAAGTCTCTATACCAAGAATAAACCTAAAAGCTGAGCAGTCAAAATAAAAAGTGCATATCTCAGGTTACAAAATGAATTTTTGAGTGGGGTTTATTTTGTTTAAAAATAGACTCAGAGAAGTATAATCATACTAAATTGAAGCAAAAGAGTAAAAGGTGAAATTATGGTGAATTATTGAAATTACTGCCCCATTGTAAAAGTAAAACTGGTTATGGTTAAGTTTGAAAGGTTAATGAGAAATAAGCTTTAAGATATTAAGACCCTTACATTAGGTATTGGAAAACCTCATAATTTAACTTAAAAGTTTCAAAAAGGATAATGGATGAAATTGGCCCTATGCCTAATAAAAGAGTTTACACAAGAGGCAACCTCAATTAAAAGCTTGCACCAAATTTACTAAGTTAAACTCATAAGACTTTGCGTGATATGTATGCCTCTATGTGTCAATATGATGACAATGATATGATGATGATCATGATGACGATGATATGATATGATGATGATCATGATGATGATAGTATGATAATGATAATGATGATATGACATGATGATTATGATAGTGATATGATGATGATAAGGATGATAACAATATGATAATGAATGATGATGATATGAATATGATATGTTAATGTTATACAATAAAGGAATCACATTTGGGAATGGCAATACATAACGCCTAAATGTGGAAAAGAATTAGAATAATTTTGCATCATAAGCCTTAATAAGAAGAAAGCAAACTAAGGGTGTGATCTTTCAAAAGGGAAGGTGACCCAAAGTAAGCTCCCCTCACCCACGACTCACATGAGGCATGGCATGACCCAGCTAGTGTAAGTACCGAAAATTTATGGTGGCGACGGCTACTATATGAGCTCATTATCACTTATGTTTAGTGGGTGAAAAGAAAAGGACTCAAGATAAAGTCAAGTTAAGAAAAGAAAAGGGACTTCGGTCCAAACCCTTGAAAGGAAGAAGTTAAGAGAAGCTTATAGCATAACCATGCATATTTTATGTGATTATAGTTGTTCCTATGCTTGTTATGATATAAATGGTCAGAGGATATGTTAAAAATTGAATCCGCTTCGGATGGCTATGTTTTCGAAAATCTAAGAATTGGACCTTATGCATGCTCACTGTTTTCATTATAAAACTGAAGTGGCTGGGATAATGACGATGACACTTCTATGTCGGGCTTGAGTCCCACTGAGAAGTCTTATTTCTCACCCTAGTTATTCTTCTGTATCGTCACCAGATCTAATAGCGTACCCTGTGGAATGGAGCATGGAGCTGCCCCATCATGAGTGGACTTTTGACGATGACGCTCAGGCCATCGTGGCGACGACTACTACGGTGGTGCGCACCTATTTTTACCTTGGCCACCTACATGAGGATGTGGGGCTCGATGTCCTACTTGCCCCAGCTGACATTCCTGCTGCCTACCCTGGACAGCCGTTAGGTCCTTGGGATTTTCCACCCGAGCCATTGCCAGATATTGAGATGGAGCCGATGTCTCCGGAGCTACCTTCAGCCGGGCCCTCACCACAACCGGTGATTCTTGTGATTGAGCTGAGCTTTATGGCCACCCCTAAGGCCGCAGCCGCTTTACCGCCATACCCTGGGTATTGTCCTGATACTTAGGAGGAGGATCCTTCCGAGGAGTGGTCCTCAGCAGCCAGCTGTGACCCGAATTAGGCCGGCCCGAGTCGCCACGTTCATCGAATTGAAGTGATTCATAGGCACCCCCTCATCATACACACCCCTCATGTCCCCTGAGGACGAGGAGCTAGGAGGAGTTGTGTCTCTAGACTACGACACTAGTAGATCGAAGGGTGCATTATTGAAGACTGATCTTGGGATTGGGTGTGGAGCCAAGGCGCGTAGACTTCTGAGATTCCTATTTCCTTGTGTATATCTGTTGCTTAAAAGCTTACTATGTTAAATTGCATTCTCTATGATGACTTAATTATGAGTACCTTTATGTAATGATGGATATTATGAATTATATTTATATGGTAAGAGTATGTAAGAATTTCTATGTATTATGTATCTCGTATGATTTTTATTCCACTTGTGAATTGGACGCTCGTACGTCACGCTCATTCACTATTTGTCTTGTCACTCAAGGCTTTACTTTCCAAAATACTACAAAGCAACGACATATTTAAAAAAAAAATTTCTTACCATATTTCCCGTGTAACTTAATTTCAAGTGAAGTTTAGCTTTCCATGAGCATAAGTAACAACTAATAAAATGCCGTAATACGACTTAAGCATAGTATGGGTTTATTCGGGTGTTACACTTCTCCTGATCCTTTGGGGCAATATGTATCTAGTTGTAACCAAAGTAGCCATCCAAGAAGCAATAGTAAGCATGGCCTGCTATCCTCTCCAATATCTAGTCCATGAAGGGAAGTGGGAAATGGTCCTTGCATGTGGCATCATTAAGCTTCCGGTAATCAATACACATCCTCTACCCGGTGATCGTACAAGTTAGAATGAGCTCATTATTCTCATTCTTCACTATTGTAATTTCTCCTTTCTTGGGTACCACCTGAACTAGGCTCACCCAAACACTGTCTGAAATGGAATATATGATCCCTACATCTAGGAGCTTCACCATTTCTTTCTTCCCAACCTCTTTCATGGTTGGGTTTAGCCTCCACTGTGGTTGGACTAGTGGCTTGAAGTCATCTTCCATGAAGATTTTATGCATGCAAATGATGGGACTGATACCCCTCAAATTTGAAATCTACCACCCAATAGCTATTCTATGGTCTCTGAGTACCCTTAGCAACTTATCTTTTTCTACACTACTTAGTGAGACACTAATAATAATAGGATATGTGTCACCCTCACCAAGGAATACATATCTCAGATGGATAAGAAGTTGCTTGAGTTCTAATTTTGGTGGTTCCTCACTCCTTGGTTATAGTTCCTTATCTCGTGTCAGACTGTCAAAAATAGGCTGGGAAACTACAGGTTGAGCTTCCAAAAGTTCATGGCATAGCTGTAAGCTATTGTCCTATAATTCTTCTACCATCTTAGAGTTTACCAAGTATGCCTCTAAGGGAATGGTGGTGGAAACAGCTCCAAAGGAAGAAGTCACCACCTCTTCAATGACATCAACTCTAAGGCACGAATCAGCTTCAAGGGGAAACTTAGTTGTATCAAAAACATTGAAGGTGACCTTCTCATCTTGTACTCGTAACTCTAACTTTCCCTCTTGGACATTTATTAGAGCTCTCCCAGTGGCTAAGAAAGGTCTCCTAAGAATAAAGGGGACTTCCGTATCTTCCTCCATGTCGAGCACTACAAAATCCACTGGGAAAATGAGCTTGTCCACTTTTACTAGAACATCCTCAATAATACCTCTTGGATGCTTGATTGATCTGTCAGTCGATTGTAGAGACATCATGGTAGGCTTGACTTCTCCAACTCCAAGTTTCCTCAAAATAGAAAAAGGCATTAAATTAATACTGGCACCAAGATCAGAAAGAGCTTTATTAAAATAAACATCATCAATAACACATGGAGTAGTAAAACTCCCTGGATCTTTAAGCTTTGGAAACAGCTTGTTTTGTAAGATAGCACTGTACTCTTCAGTAAGTAGGACCATCTTATCATCTCTGATTTTTCTCTTCTGAGAGAGGATCTCCTTCATAAACTTAGCATAACTAGGCATCTGAGTCAATGCCTCCATGAAGGATATATTAATTTGCAGCTTCTTGAATACTTCTAGAAATTTTGCAAATTGTTTATCTTGCTGCTCTTTCTTCAGTTGCTTCATCCTCTATGGATAGGGAATGGCAGGGTCATAGGCAGGTGGTGCCACATACTCTAGCATCTTTGCTTTTTCTCCCACACCATTGCTATGCCTCATAGGAATATCATAGTTCTTCACTTTGGCAGTTTGTACTTTAGTCCCAGTAGATTGCTCTCCTTCCATCTGGCATCTCAAGTTCTTCTAGTTCTTTGCCACTTCGTAGGGTAATTGCCTTAACTTGCTTTCTTGGATTTTTCACTGTATTGCTAGGAAAAGTACCTCGTGGTCTTTTAGATAGTTACTGGGAAATCTACCCTAACTGAGTTTCAAGGTTTCTAGTGGAAGCCCCCTAGTGCTTGAATAGTGCTTCAGTTCTGTCCAGAAAATTTAAATGAGTTTGCATGAATTGTTGGAACATTTCCTCTAGGTTAGACTTCTTCTCTTGAACAGGTGGGTTGTATGAATGCCTGGGAGCACCTTGATTCCTACGGAACTGACCGGAATGACCATGGTTTCTGTATCCAGGAACATAACTATTGGAATGGAAATTGTGCCTTTGACCATTCATGTAATTGACTTGTTCATCAGAAGTAGGCTTTATGGCAGATTTTCTATTAGGATGATTCCCTTAGCAGAAGTCACACCACAAGATTGGTGCTGGGGAAGTGGTATTGAGCATACCTAATCCTTTAGCAGAAAAAATAGTATTAAGCAAATTTTGTTTTTAATTGTACAGATTCTGCTACTGTTCCTATTTTTTCTGCTATTCCAAATTTTTCTGATAAATCTGTTTATGTTTCTGTTTCTGCTGTTATATGCAAATATGAAAATTCTGGTTCTATTTTTGAAGTTGAAAATTCTGAAGGTGCTGTCACACTATTTTCTATTGCAGAAAATTCTGTTGCCGTCGATTTAAATTCTGTAGCATCTGTTTCTATCAATTCTGGTACTGTTCATTCTAGACATGCTGTTTTTGCTGATTCTGTTCTTTCTGCTATTTTTGAAAATTCTACAGAGTTTATTGTTAATTCTGAAGTTTTTGCAGGTTCTAAAATTAGTAAATCTGCTGTGAATTCTAAAGCTTCTGAAAAGTTTGTTGCCATCAAATCTGTTCTTGCTGTTTTAAATTCTGAAAACTTTACACATTATGGAAATTCTAATTTTGTGCATTTTGGAAGTATGAAGTCTTTTGCACCTAATTCTATTAATATTGTTTCCAGAGGATATGATAATGCTCTTGTGCACGATTCTTCACATGTTGCAGGTGCTGAAATTAAACTAGCTAAAAAAAATCCAAGACTAGCACCTTCCATGCAAGAACCACCTACCTTAAAGCTGAAACCATTGCAAGAAAATTTGAAGTATGCATTTCTGGCACCAAATGAGAAGCTACCGGTCATTATAGCCAAAGATCTATAACTAGAGCAAGAAGAGAAGTTGCTGAACATCCTAAGGCAGAACTTGAAGGCTATAGGCTAGACATTGGCAGACATACCTAGGATTAGCCCCTTTACGTGTATACACAGAATTCAGTTAGAGTAGGGAGTGAAACCAGTGAGGCAACCATAGAGAAGGCTTAACCCGCTTATCTTGGATGTGGTGAAGAAAGAAGTGAGTAAGTTGCTAGCTGCAAGAATCATTTATTCAATTTCAGACAGCAAGTGGGTGAGCCCGGTGCAAGTGGCTCCAAAGAAGACTGGAATAACAGTGATGAAGAGCTCAAAGGAGGAGCTGGTGCCTCCAAGAGTGCAGAACAGCTGGAGAGTCTGCATAGATTATAGGAAACTGAATCAGGCCACCAAGAAGGACCACTTCCTATTACCCTTCATTGATCAGATACTAGAGAGATTTGCAGGTCAGTCACACTACTATTTTCTTGATGGTTTTTCTGGTTATTTTCAGATCTATATAGCACCTGAAGATCAGGAAAAGACAAATTTCACCTGTCCATTTGGCACATTGCATACCAGAGGATGCCCTTTGGTTTATCAATGCCCCAGGTACCTTTCAGAGGTGCATGGTGAGTATCTTTTCTGATTTTCTAGAGAATTGTATGGAAGTTTTTATGGATGATTTTACTGTTTATGGCACTTCATTTGATGCATGCTTGGATAGTCTTGCTAAGGTACTGAATAGATGTGTTAAGTCTCACCTTGTTTTGAATTTTGAAAAATGTCATTTTATGGTTAAGCAAGGAGGTGTAGTCTTAGGACATGTTATTTCTAATGAGG
This sequence comes from Pterocarpus santalinus, assembly GCA_031439595.1. NCBI lineage: Eukaryota > Viridiplantae > Streptophyta > Magnoliopsida > Fabales > Fabaceae > Pterocarpus > Pterocarpus santalinus. Next base: position 30,957,695 of record CM062523.1, on the reverse strand, counting down.
GTATTGCTGTTAATAGGTCCAAGATTGATGTTATTGCTTCTCTACCTTAACCTACATGTGTGCGAGAAGTGCGTTCTTTTCTTGGACATGCAGGTTTTTACAGGCGATTTATCCAAGACTTCAGCAAAATTGCCCTTCCACTTTCCAAGCTGTTATAGAAGGATATAGACTTCCAATTTGATGATAATTACAGGAGAGCTTTTGACCAGTTGAAGCGGCACCTGATTTCTGCTCCTGTTCTTCAGCCACTGAACTGGGAATACCCGTTCGAGCTCATGTGTGATGCATCGAACCTTGCAGTTGGAGTTGTTCTTTCCCAGAGGGTTAGGAAGATTCCTTATGTCATAGCATATGCCTCTCAGAACCTAGACTCTACACAGGCTAATTACACTACCACAGAGAAAGAGCTTTTAGCCATTATTTTTGCTTTAGATAAATTTTGTGCTTATCTGTTAGGAACTAAAGTAACTATTTTTTCTGATCATGCAGCCTTGAAGTTCTTACTGAAGAAGCCGGATGCAAAGCCTAGACTCATCAGGTGGATGTTGCTGTTGCAAGAATTTGATATTGAGATCAGGGACAAGAGTGGAGCTGAGAGCCTAGTAGCAGACCACTTGAGTCATATTTCACAGACCTTGGAGCCTCTACCTATCTGTAAGGCCTTTCCAGATGAGGAGCTTTTAGAGTTGCGAGGTAAGGATCCATGGTATGCTGATTTGGTTAACTATGTAGTTGCTTTTGAGTTGTCAGCCTACTTTAAAAAGCATCAGATAGACAAACTTAAGAGTGAGGCTAAATATTATGTCTGGGATGATCCTTATTTGTGGCACATGTGTAATGATCAGATTATTAGGCACTGTGTGCATGAGCTTGAGATTCCTTCCATTTTGCATTTCTGTCATACACTTGCTTGTGGTGGTCACTTTGGACCACAATGCACTGCTAGGAAGGCCTTAGATGCAGGTTTTTATTAGCCCACATTGTTTCGCGATTCTTACATTTATTGTAAGAATTATGAATAGTGTCAGAAGACAAGTACTATTTCCCATAGAAATAAGATGCCTAGACAACCATTATTATTTTGTGAGATATTTGATGTTTGGGGTATTGATTTTATGGGTCCATTTCTTGTCTCATTTGGTTTTGTTTATTTTCTGCTAGCTGTTGATTATGTCTCCAAGTGGGTGGAGGCCAAGGCCACCCGAACTGATGATTCTCATGTTGTTGTAGATTTTGTTAGATCATGCATTTTTTGCAGGTTTGGAGTGCCTAAAGCAATCATCAGTGATCAAGGGATCCATTTCTATAACAAGAACATGGCAACTCTGCTGAAGAAATATGGTGTCACCCACAAGGTCTCAACTCCATACCATCCGCAAACTAATGGACAGATGGAGGTATCTAATTGGGAGTTAAAGTAGATTCTGGAGAAAACAATGCAGCCTAACAGGAAGGATTGGAGCAAGAGGTTGGAGGATGCATTATAGGCTTACTGCACTGCCTGCAAGACTCCTCTGGGGATGTCTTGTAACGACCGAAAAATTTATCGTTAACAGCTAAATTATTTGGTTTTTAATCAAATAAGTGAGTTTAATCAGGACTTGATTAAACATTTACTTAAAGCCAATCAAGTGTAACTTAAAAGGATTAGGCTAGATAGAATTAGATTAGGAGCATAGAAAACTTCATAGAACAATTTCAAACCGATTTACTGATTTAAAGGAAATCGGTAGGATTTCGATATTTCCAACTGTCGGAACTGGACCAGTAGAAATTAAACCATGAGAGCCCTAGAATCAATGGACAAGATTCAGCCAAATGCTCCCCCAAGTGGCGCCTAGACAGCCATAGATGAGGAGGATTGAATCAGATTTTTTGATCATTTTGGGTCTACCAATCAAAATTGAGCCAACTTGAAATATCTCCACTTTTTCCTTGCATCCTCATCATAATGCTTCGGCCACTCCCCCAGCTGACCTCTCTTCATTCGTCTTCTCCTCATTCTCTCCTCCACTCCATTTTCATCTCTTCTTCAAGCCCCATCATAAACTACTTGCACCAGGAACACAAACCAGCCTAATCTACTCAAGACAAGGTAGGAAATCCTACTTCTCATCTTGTTTCTCTGATTTGGGGCTGCATGTGGGGTTTGTCTAATCTGAGGTTTGCATGTTTTATAGAGTGATGATGATGTTTTATGATTGATTTTGCATGAGTCTTGTGATTAAAATTTGATTTGGGGGCAAATAGCTTGAAGGGAAGAGACAAACCTAGAAGCAGGATAGGATTTCCCCCAGCAGTCCGTACGGCAGAGTGTACGGCTCCACCTACCGCCATTTAAATTTGATGGAACAATTTTTATATAAAACTAGACATCTAGGGCTTTCCATACATATATCATAATAGGCCATTGGATTAGTATAGAATTAGTTATGAATTTTTGAAGTTAGATCTAAAAATCTGTGTTCTTACCTGGGCAGCATGGTTTGAGAGGGGTGTAACTCACCCTATACAACTCCAAATTGAGTTCAACCAACGGTGTTTGAAAACTAACACATAGGAGAATGTCCCATAAAAACTTGCGATTTTGATAAGGTACCATTCATTCCCTAACGAGTCGAGGAAGATGTTCTATGTCCAATCCGAGTTAAAGCAGGATAAACCAGTAGGGTCAAGTTCTAAAGCCTATATCTGTAATTATACTCATCCTAATGACATGAAATTTAATTCATTTGAAAGCATGTTCTGTTAACTTTACATGGATATAAATTTTGCATGATTTCACCCATATTTATGTTTTTAGTGAATTTTTCCCTTCAAGAGTGCATTTCTGAGTAGAAGCAGAACAAGTCTCAAAAGAAGTTGAGTTAATGTCGGAAGTCGGGAGATAGTGGATGAGAAGCTAGGTCGGTGATCTTGGAATTGAATTCTAAACTCGGTAAAACAGAAAGCTAGGTTGGGAGCATGTAAGGATGAACCTAGAAATGCATGCTTAAGGTTAGACTTGGAGGGATTTACTTAAGTGATTGAACTCGGATGTAGTAAATAGAAGTCCCTATCGGGTATATTGACATTAAACTCGAGATTTAGTAGTTAGGGAGCTCGGGAATTTCGAAATATACATATCAGAGTCTAAAAACGACTAATGGTGGAGTAAGGTCGGAATTCAAGAAACTCGGAACTCGGAAAAGAAACGTAACCTCGGGAGGCCGAACGTAGTATAGGGAAATCGGAGCAAAGATAAAATCTGAACTCGGACAACGTTGAGTATTGAAGTCGAGCTCGGAAACCTTAACAAAAATTAAAAAGCCTACAAGTTAGATTGATGCTTGAGACTTTAAACTTTGTACTTACCATTATTGTTATATTCTTGATATGAATATGATGTACTATACGAAATTTACAAGCTGTATAAATGTGCATTCATTTCATGATATGATAAAGAATTCCATAGCACTTGGGCCAGCCCCGGAATAAGTTAAGGGGAATAGATCAGTGGGAAGGTCGGGGAAAGTAAACCCGACCATCCTGTATAGGAACGAGCTCGGTCCTGAAAAGCGGACTATTACCCAGGAGTATATGGCCCATGACTCCCAGGGGACCAAGGATGGAAATGAGTTTTAATGGGCGAAAGTCTCCAAGAATCAGATGCATCTTCTCATTGCACATGCATATGTACAGTGTAATACTTTTCTATTGATTGTTTTAGATCTCTGTTTATTATTCAGAACATGCTATTGTTCCGCTATGATTACTGTTTGAGTACCTTAGTATACCTGTTGATTAAAATCGATCTTGTTTTGGGGTATGCTTTACAAAGGAGTACTTAAGTTCAATTTTATTATTTTACCGTATTATTTGAAAATTTTTGCACGACCAAAACAACTGGGAATGGCAGCGATGACACATGTATAGAACTAGGAGTTCCTACTGAGAAATTTTCATTTCTCACCCTACTGTATATTACTGCGTCATTCTCAGGCTATGGAGCACGCCGCGACAGGAGTCCTCTTCATTGAGTTCCCCGAGCTTCACATACACATCGATCCATTTCTGGACTCTGTATATATATCCGCGGTGCGGTTTCGTTTATATTTCTTCTTCCAGAGAGATTTTGCCGTACCCCTGATGCATCCCCTGTTTGATCCAGCTGTCCCATACATCGCCATTCCACTTCATGTGGCCCAGTCATTCCCACCTCCTCTAGCAGCCCCCGCTTCTATGGCCCCTCCTGCTTCGCCACCATAGCCGATGCTCTCCGCCTCGATGTCAGAGGAGGACCCATCGGAGGTAGCGAGTTCTTCCTCTTCCTCTACTCCCAGTACGGGCCACCCTCCCGCAGATGCACCCATGGCGAATGGGTTTCTCTCTTCGGATTCTGCTTAGATAGTAGGCGTACTGTAGTGATAGTAGATGTATAGAATGGCCCTCTTTTGATAATCTGGGTCATGAATAGATGAGTATGGATTAGGGATAGTATATGAAATGTCCCATGGGGACCACTCAGGATAGAGTTCTTAGGGACCGGCCGTTTTATTTTGTGCTAGCGGCCTCATATTTTTTTTTTTTTACCCTGTATCATTTTGTCAAACAGATAAAGCAGATGTTTATGTATATATATATATATATATATATATATATATATATATATATATATATATGTTGTAGAAATTTCGTCCTTACTGCACTTTTATTTACGTTATATTACTTACAGTATACCGATTAATCAGAATTTATTCTGCCGTCATGCAGGAATTTTTATTATGCGATTAAGTATCCTTATGCAAGTAATTAGTATTAATACAAAAAGTAGAATTAAACCAGTAGTACACGTAATCACTTATCGGATAATTTATTATGACTTAAGCATAATACTTTGTCTGGTAAGGTGTTACATGTCTCCCTATAGGATTGTCTTTGGCAAGGCATGTCACCTTCCGGTGGAAATTGAGCACAAAGCCTATTGGGCAGTCAAGAACTGCAACCTTGATATGAGCCAGTCCAGACTTCACAGGAAGTTCCAACTTCAGGAGTTGAAGGAGATCCGGTTGGAAGCCTATGAGAACTCCCGCATGTGCAAGGAGAAGACAAAACTCATTCATGATAAGAAGTTGCCATGGAAGGAGTTCTCCATTGGCCAAAAAGTGCTTCTGTACAATTCTCGCCTTAAGCTCTTTTTTGGTAAGCTTCATTCTAGGTGGCTTGGTCCTTATATAGTGACTAAGATTTTTCCATATGGTGCTGTGCAGATTTTGGAGCCTGGAACGGATGGAGTATTCACAATGAATGGCCACCACTTGAAGTCGTTTCATGAGGACACACCCTTGGAAACCATTGAGGAGGTTCGCTTGCTAGCGGCCACTTACACTTGATAAGGGAGTTTCTTTTTCTCTTTCATTACTTCATTTTACTTATATTTCCATTATGCATTACATTGAGGACAATGTAAAGTTGAAGTGTGGAGGGCTAGTTTTGACTTAGGTTGTAGGTTGTGTTGTTTGGTAATTAGTCTTGCATTATAGATTTGCTTCATGGTTGCTTTTACTTCATTTTTGCTTAAAAAAAAAATAAAATTGCTTTGTTCTGCTTTGTTTTACTTTGGCTCTTCATTGTTGAATTGAAAGTTGTTGAGTTAAGGCATTAGGCTTTAAGGAGGATAGGGTTCCAACATGATTTCATCTTCCTCTTCTGTCACGACCTAAACCTGGGCCGTGACTGGCACATAGGGACAAGTCCCTACGCAAACCTTTCCACCACAGAATTTACCTTTGTAATTAGGATATTTCCCAATTACAAAAGGACACCTGCAACATTAACAAACACATTCTTCTATCCGGAATCCAGGCATTCCCAGAATGCACCCCTCAGCACACAACAAAATTATTTACAAGCACATCAATCTCATAATACATATGTATTCATAAACCAATATAGAAGGTTGCAGAACATTTTCATATTCAATTCAGAATCAAACATATAATACACTAGCAAGGGTCAGACCCTGCCTGTAGTACTATGGAGCTACAAAATCCAAGAATTCTCAAATATAAACATTTACAAAATACCCTTGAATAGAAAAAGGTTCAACCACCAAAACTCGGAATCCCACTATGGGGGAACGAAGGATAAATTCTACTTGAACATCTGTATCTGAAAGGGAGTAATAAATAACAGGGTGAGTTTATGAAACTCAGTGAGAGATAGAATGTCCCTAACCCACATGAGATAATGTACAAACTTATATATATTATGGTGATACAATAATATGTATAACAAAACCAAAATAGAAATCTTGATCAAATATTATCCAACTTTCCTTTTCCAAAAATAGAGTCCATCTATTCCAGGATAATCCATCAGGAATCACACTTAGGTGGCCTTTCCTTCGTGTGAAACCCGTAATCAGGCACACACCACCCTTTCCGTGGCCGTGAATATCAGGCACGCACCACACTATATGTATGGCCGTGAATAACAGGCACGCACCACTCCCTTGAGTGGCCATGAAATCCAACATCCTAGGTGCACCCAGGGCTAACGCCTACTGCTGTTAGCCTACAGATCTTGGTCTAGACTTTTCGAAGTCTTTCTTTTCCATTATACAAAACATTTAATAAAGATTCTTATAAAACATACCAATATACCTTATATAAAACAATAAATTTGTAACTTCAAAGAAAAATAAAGCTTTAATACTTTAGATAAGTAAAAAAATGAATAAATGTCCAAAGCTTTTATCCAAAAACCTTTCAAAACCAAGAAAATTTTCCAAAGTTTAATAGGAAACCAAGGTAATAAACATTTGGTACATTTTCCCTTTTGAAAATCAAGTCATTGTCTCATGTGAACTAGTAGAAATAGATAAGCTACCAAAATTTAAATTATATTGCTAAGACAAACCAAATCACTTGCATATGTATATATATATATAGACAAAATACATTAAAATTAAGATAGGGATAAGCTATCTACTCACAGACTTAGCGCCAATCACGGAATCCTAATCCCATGAACTCAGAGAGCCAAAGCCAGTCCTCCAGTGGCATATACTATTAATAATATGACAATTTATTTCAAGGTCAATCCCTTAGACTATGGATTAATCTACTTTACTCGCAGATATAAAAATTCCTAATTCTTCTAACCTAGGGTTCTCTAGGAACCCACTATAGGGGAAATAATTCGTAATTTATAGGAAAGGAAGAGGAAAGGAGTTGAAGGATTACCTTTTAGAAGGGGAAAGGAAGAAGAAAGATTTGAGAGCCTTAGTGTCACCTCCTCCAAGCTCCAAAACAAAATGTGTTGATTTCTTGTTGAAGATGTGATTTGAGATTAAAGGAAGAAATTGAGTTTAAATGAATGGGAATGGTGTAATTTGATGGAAAGATGTGAAGGATTGTGTTTAGGAATGAAGGGAGATGTGTTTTAGAGAGAAGGGAGAGAGTTTGGGTTAGAGAGAGAAGGAGAATTTCAAAAATGAGGGCATGAGATGCGTCCAAACCTATATATTGGCCTCTGGTAATCGATTACCATGAAGAACTTGTAATCGATTACCAATGGTGGTAATCGATTACCGCAAACCCAGAACTGGTAATCGATTACCAATTATGGTAATCGATTACCACACGAAAATTTTTTAACTCGTGGCATACAGAGAGGATTGTAATCGATTACAGGTCCTCTGTAATCGATTACCAGCTCCAAAAACTTGGTTCCCTCCTTCTACAGTCCTTTCCCAATTCCAAGATATTGCACAGACTTATTTACATTAAGTTAATGTCCCCTTTAACTTTGTAAATAAGGGAATACCCCCCATTTGGATTCAATAAAAAAATCTAAAAATTCAAAATCCTTAGGAATCAGAATCCAACTTTTTGGTTTTAGTGCAATTCTCCGAAAACTTGCGTTTTTATGAACTTGAGGGTTGAAAACGAAAGGGTTATCCATTCCCTAAAATTTGTTAAAAATCCCTCTTCAACTCATTGATGCCTAGGGAACCATCACCCGGACTTTTGATCTTAAGAAAATGCCTCAAACCTATAGTCCTCCAAGGAGGCATAGGGTTCAAACTCAGAATTTTTTAGGTTCTGATTTTGACAGGTAATTGTAACTCAGGCTGGGGTGTTACATTCTCCCCCCTCAAAAGAATTCGTCCTCGAATTCTTAAACAACTCGAAATTATTGCAATCTCCATCTTAACTAGAGGTGAAGCATAACTAGCTAACCACTTCTATTAAACACCACGCAAGCATCAACCATCCATTAATACCGATTATCACCTTCCTTCCATAAACTCCTAACCTTCGGATCATTACTCGGGTTTTAATCACATTCCTCATTGTCTTGTGCATGTCAGAACATCTGAACTCTCCAACTCCCCATCATAGCCCCTTGGTGCATCAATTCTGATCGAAAGAACCATGCCAATGTGCTTTTCCTTTTGTTGAAACCCGTTTCGAATTTCAATTCTACGATCTATTCCGACACTTACCTGTTTGAGTTAACTAGTTCCCTTCCTTTCTCACGATCCTTATTACTTATATCCTAGCGCACTTAGAATTCGTCTCCTACTTATTCACCCATGCTTAAGCCTAGAATGATTTATTCCAACTTTAATTATGCTCAGTTATGCAATTAAGATAAATTCCCTTCTTTTCTTTCTTACACCACAATCAATGGGGAAGTCATCATCTAATCCCCGGAACATCCCTATCATGCTAGCAATTTATTATTTCTCCTCTAAGGTACTCTCAAAACTGTCGAGAGATTTCAAAACTTTGGCATACTATCAAGGATTGAGCTTCAACTTCCATCCTAGCTTCTCATCATGCCATTGGGAACTCCCTAGCATCCAAGACCTCCCTAATTCAGGACTAGATAACTTTTCCTAACTCTGTTGCTATTGAAGTAAGCCAATTCCCTATCTCATACTCCTCACTTCCTAACACCGCTGATAAGATTTAGAGTTAAGAAATTCCACATCAGAAGGTATCTCCTATACCTTGATATTCCACCATAGTCTTATGTCTCTAAATTCTTCCTCTCTAGGTGATGAAGACATATGCAAAAGATCAAAAGACCTTGGAATAACTCTTCCTATCCTTCACTTCTATTAATGCCACACAAGGCACGACACGAAGATCTTGAGCATTACACTTGCCTTCAATAGCTGGATTTGCAGCGCTCCTATACTGGTCCTTTCTAACTCGCCTAGTTAATCTCACTATAACACCTATATGTATCCCAACCCCTCTTTCTCCTTTCTTACCAGGCCCAAACGGGTTCAAGATTCTCCCAGTTACTTGAAACGAGAATCCCTCACTCAAACATTAGAACCTCCAACTTTTCCTCAACATTGTTCCCTTTAACGCAACTGTTAAGACTCCACTTCCTCACCCTTGGATTTTAGTCCAAAATCTCAAGCTTGATGTCTCCTTAACTCCTGCTTTGTCTTCACTATACATCCTAATTGCTACCTTCGGCCTATTAAACTTCTCTATCCAAACAATATATCCATTTGAAAAACCTCATCCTGAGTATAGTTGTCACCATTCAAAACTATCCAATGCACTTCCCAAGTGTAACTTACACTATGTAATGCTCCACCAAATGCTTTTAGATATATCTTGAGCTGCCACTGAAAACTGGATAGCCTTTCTTTCTAGCTCCACATGGTACGGAAACAATACCCATGGTGCTAACATGATTTGCTTGGGAATATCTAACATAAGTTGCCGTCGGCCATGGTTGGGAGGAAATCCCTTGACTCTGTTGGCTGCAACAGCTACAACAATTCATGAGAGCTTGGAATCGTACCAGAATCAAAATAACCAATACAAGGAGTAGCTCTTAGGTAGGTCACATTGTTCAAGTAGCCCCAATTGATTGGAGTGTATCCATTTAACAAGTCAAATAGCGGCTTTAACTTCATGCGATATATTACTTAATTGAGGTAATGATCAAGACCAATTAAGGTAATTGGTAATCACTTTCCAGTATCTTGCATCCTTCGAAACGAGAGAATTATTCATTGGCCTGAGCCCATCAATTGCTTGTTGTAGTAACCCGAGTGATCTTCTTTCTTGAAGTCAGCACATTTAGTCGATACTCGAAAGCTTTGCATAACAAGCTTCTCCATGCCTTTTTTGCAACAAAGGATAGGGCGAACTTCATCGTAGGTTCTAAACATGTGACTTGCATTCTTGAATAAACCAAGCACAAGGTCTTTATGCATCTCGATCATTGTTGAGTTGTCTTCTCTATAAGATTTCTAGCATACTTCCCACTAGCCATGGAAATAACCTTTGAGATGGGGGTTCTCCTTACCCTCATACTTTATCTAATCCCACTGGACCAAACCTGCTTATCACTGAATGACATAGCAAGCCCTCTTGATCTTTTCCACCTTAACAACATCCTAATGCCAGGTCACAAATACCCGACCCATGTCCTTTGCCCGAATGGCCTTTTAACTTGCCTAATCCACAATGCCCAATTGTCTAACCCTACTTCATCTCAGACTCTCTTGTCACAAGAGAGGATATCGCATTTAGATCGCACAATGGAAGCCCTGCGTCTTATTACTTCCACACGTACTTGGAGGAATAAGCTTACTTAGCGAAATAAACCTTTAGAGCGAAAGGGGAAGGCAAGAAGTGAGACCAGAATAGGAATAAACAACATTTGACAGAGTATAACCAAAGATGACATTCCTAAAGGCCTCTTGTAGTACCACAATCTGTGAAAATGGGCGCGCTTCCATTTGCACAGCTGTGATCCTACCAAAGGATACTTGCTCCATAGTACATAGGGAAACCTAAAGCTTTGATACCATCTTTGTCACAACCCAAACCCGGGCCGTGACCGGCACATAGGGACAAGTCCCTACGCAAGCCTTTCCACCACAAAATTTATAAAAATTTCGACAGAGTCCCCTTTGTAATTAGGATATTTCCCAATTACAAAAGGACACCTGCAATATTAACAAACACATTCTTCCATCGGGGATCCAGGCATTCCCAGAATGCACCCCTCAGCACACAACAAAATTATTTACAAGCACATCAATCTCATAATACATATGTATTCATAAACCAATATAGAAGGTTACAGAACATTTTGATATTCAATTCAGAATCAAACATATAATACATTAGCAAGGTTCGGACCCTGCCTGTAGTATTATGGAGCTACAAAATCTAAGAATTCTCAAATATAAATATTTACAAAATACCCTTGAATAGAAAAGGGTTCAACCACCAAAACTCGGAATCCCACTATGGGGGAACGAAGGACAGATTCTACTTGAACATCTATATCTGAAAAGGAGAAATAAATAACAAGGTGAGTTTATGAAACTCAATGAGAGATAGAATGTCCCTAACCCACATGAGACAATGTACAAACTTATATATATTATGGTGATACAATAATATGTATAACAAAACCAAAATAGAAATCTTGATCAAATATTATCCAACTTTCCTTTTCCAAAAATAAAGTCCATCTATTCCAGGATAATCTGTCAGGAATCACACTTAGTGGCCTTTCTTTCGTGTGAAACCTATAATCAGGCATGCACCACCCTTTCCATGGCTGTGAATATCAGGCACGCACCACACTATATGTATGGCCGTGAATAACAGGCACACACCACACCCTTGAGTGGCCATGAAATCCAACATCCTAGGTGCATCCAAGACTAATGCCTACTGCCGTTAGCCTACAGATCCTGGTCTAGACTTTCCGAAGTCTTTCTTTTCCATTATACAAAACATTTAATAAAGATTCCTATAAAACATACCAATATACCTTATATAAAACAATAAATTTGTAACTTCAAAGAAAAATAAAGCTTTAATACTTTAGATAAGTAAAAAATGAACAAATGTTCAAAGCTTTTATCCAAAAACCTTTCAAAACCAAGAAAATTTTCCAAAGTTTAATAGGAAACCAAGGTAATAAACATTTGCTACATTTTCCCTTTTGAAAATCAAGTCATTGTCTCATGTGAACTAGTAGAAATAGATAAGCTACCAATATTTAAATTATATTGCTAAGACATACCAAATCACTTGCATATGTATATATATAGACAATATATATTAAAATTAAGATAGGGATAGGCTATCTACTCACAGACTTAGCGCCAATTGCGGAATCCTAATCCCATGAACTCAAAGAGCCAAAGCCAGTCCTCCAGTGGCATATACTATCAATAATATGACAATTTATTTCAAGGTCAGTCCCTTAGACTATAGATTAATCTACTTTACTCCCAGATATGAAAATTCCTAATTCTTCTAACCTAGGGTTCTCTGTAATATCCACCGTTTTTTCGCCTAATTATTCGGTTTTATCGAATAATTGAGAATAATCAAAATTCGGTTAAATAATTATTTAGAATCAATTGATTAGCAATTACTTGATTTTAGATATGAGAGAATTAAGTTAGGAGTATAGGAGATTTCATAAAATTTTATTGAAAATCGATTTACTAATTTAAAGGAAATCGGTAAAATTACGGTATTTTAAACTGTCGGAACCAAACCAATAGAATTTCAATTCTTGTACCCTACCTTGAGTGGCTGATAACTCAGCCACTTAACCCCCCAAAATGTGGCACCACTTTGGCACAACTCATGGGGAGGCTTGGCTGAATTTCAGCCTTGCAAATTCAACCAATCACAAGCCAAGAAGCTACCTATATATACCCCTTCAATCAGATTTTTCCACCCTCCTTCACCCATTCAGACTGTGCCCTTTCTCTCCTCTCATTTAGCTCTCTTCTTCTCTTCTTCACTCACATAACTCCAGCCAACCATCAAGCTTAATCAAGTCTTGCTCGTCCAAGCCTCAAAAATCAAGCAAAATCACTTATAACAATGGTAGAGGTTTTATTCTTGCGTCAATTCTGTGGTCTTAGCTGGCTGAGCTTGGATTATTTTCACAATCTTTGATGTGTTAAATGAATGATTATGATGATATGTGATTGGTTTTGGGTTGTTTGTTTGGTTAAAACCGAATTGGAAGCAACAAAGAGTGAAAATAGGAAGAGCTGGTGGGTTGGAGAACCGGTAGTCCGTACGGCGAAGTGTACAGCTCCACCTGTAGCCAATTAAATTTGATTGAAACCATTTTTATATGAAACTAGACATCTAAGACTTTACATACATATATCATATAAGGCTTTTGGATTAGTATTGAGAGAGATATGAATTTTTGAATTTCGACCTAGGGTTTTGACTCTGGTTCGGGTCAGACTGGGTTGTTCCGGGTAGAACTCGCCCTATGCTACTTGAAAATGAGTGAAGAAAGCTTACACATAGGAGAATGTCACATAAAAATTTCAGAATTAGATAAGGTCCCAGTTGCTCCCAGTGATTCAAGAAAGTTGCACTATGTCCAAACCAGGTCAGAACAGGGCAGCTTAGGAAGGTCAGAATTCAGGGCTTGTAACTCGAGTCCTACTAAGGCAAATGGAGTGGAAATTTTTTCAAATGAATCTTTAGCCTGTTAGATTTAATATGAGTCCAATTTCATTTAATTTGAGTTAGTTTTCAATTTTTAGTGAATTTTTACTTTTAGTTGTCTGATTCTGGCTAGCCACTGGGCAGGCTGGGATAAAACCTAAATATTTTGAGCTATAGATATCAAAATGAGATGGGACCAAAGAGGTTAGAAACTAGACACGTAACACTTTAACATATCCAAAATTGAGGTCTAAATTATGGCTTGATTTAGAAGAACCGGGTTGGCTGACTATGCTGAGGCAGAAACTTTGCCTTAATGAGATTATTGTTATTATGAGTTTCATGTTGGACTATGTATGTAATGTTGTGACCTTTGTGACAAATTGATGTTCTGGTGTGCTGGCACTATTCATGGGGAAGCAGACACGTTCCATTATGCTGCCGAAATTTCGGTAGAATCCATGCATAAGTTATGAATTACATGTTAATGCATGTGCATTTTCAAGAAAGTTATGAAAGTTATAATGAGGAATATGTTACTATGAAAGTTCCATGCTACTTGGGCCAGCCACAGATAAGAAGTTAAGGGGAATAAATCGGTGGGAAGGTCGAGGAAAGTAAACCCGGCATTCCTGTATAAGAATAAGCTCGATCCTGAAAAGCAGACTATTACCCAGAGTCTAAATAGCCAAGAACTCCCAGGGGACCAAGAGATGGAAAATGATGAAAAGTAATGGAAAAGCTTATGAAGAAAGGTTCATGATTAAGTCTGCATGATCACATGACTGCATGGTTACATGAGATAATCATGTCAAGATGTTTACAGTTGTCTATTATGTTTGCTTACTGCTGTTTATTTATTTATTCTGTTTATTATTCTATGTATCATTATTAGTAATCTATTTTGTTTCTTGTGCCGTCTAAAGTAAAACTAAACCTTGCCTCGGACTAGACATTTTCTTGAACTCATTAAAATGGATATTTCAGTTTGACACATGTTTTTATAATTAAATAAAATCGAGACAACTGAGAATGAATGTGACATCAAAAGAACGCCATACATGAACTCTACTAAGAATTTCCTTAAATTCTCACCCCGTGTTGTATTTCCGCATCATTCTCAGACGCTGGCGAAGAGCTCAACGACCATTCTTTTCATTGAGATCCCAGCTTTACAGCTTCACCATGATCCAGTGTTGGATTCCTTGTATATAGCCAGTTTGTGTAACTTCCACCTCTACCTCTTTAGCAATAGGAACTTTGCTGTCCCTTTACATCATCCTATATTTGACCCTGCGACTCCTTACATTGCTGTCCCGCTGCACATGGCGCACCCCCCTCCAGCTCCTTCTGCACCTACAGCATAGGCAACTCCTGCTGATCCTACACCAGAGTTACCTCCGCAGGCCGTTCCCGATGTGCCGCTTAGTTCAGAGAGTGACCCTTTCGAGGCCACCGGCTCGTCACCCTCTTCCTCCTTGGGACCCAGTGCAGAGTATTCTACGGCCGAGCCTAACATGGCTAACGGCTATCTATCAGAGTAGTTCAGCCAGCAGGAGATGTTGTACAGCATGACCCTATTTTGGATAGCACGTAGCTCTGGGTCATAGACTTGACAGTAGGATAGCAGTAGGTTATGAAATGTCCTCTGAGGACCATAGGATCTTTTGACTGATACAGGCAGTATTGTCTTTTTGGTATACCGACCCGCTTATGTATTCTACTTTGAAACTCTGTACATAAGCTGAAGCAGTGGCTTCTGATATATACATAGATATGCACTTATACAGTAATGTTTTTGTACTATTCTTATCTTTTGTGGTATTTTGTTAAATTTGTTTCACTTTTAGTATAGCAGCGCGCCATTTCGTCTATTCACAAAAAAAAAAAAAAAGATGACAATTTAAGGAAGCACAAATCATGAAAGGTAAACAGAGTGTTAACGGATTTTGCCCAAGATAAAGAGGGCATCTGGCGGTGCCACGATAGAGTGTGTGTTCCTGAAAGGAACGATCTCCGAAGAAGAATCTTAGAAGAAGCACGTAAAGGTGAATTCGCTATACATCCTGGCATAACCAAGATGTATCACGAACTCAAGAAAATGTTTTAGTGGCTGGGCATGAAGTCAGATGTAGCAAGCTTCGTAGGTAAGTGCTTGATTTGCCAGAAGCTGAAAGCGGAACATCAGAAGCCTTCTGGGATGTTGTGGAAGTAGGAGAGTATCTCTATGGATTTTATCATGGGGTTACCAAGGACATCAGCGGGATATGATGCTATATGGATCATTGTGGATAGATTAACCAAATCTGCTCATTTCTTGCCTGTTCGAGCAAATTATCCACTGGAAAAACTAGCTCAACTGTACATTCAAGAGATTATAAGGTTGCATGGGACCCCTTTGACTATTATCACTGATCGAGACCTGAGGTTTACCTCACGATTTTGGGGAGCTTTACAGAAGGCGTTCGGTGCAAAGCTGTGTTTAAGCACTGCGTATCACCCGCAAACAGATGGCCAAACTGAAAGGACAATTCAAACCTTGGAAGATATGCTACGAGCTTATATACTGAAGCAACGTGGAAATTGGGATCGATACTTACTGTTGGCCGAGTTTGCATACAATAATAGCTATCACGCTAGCATCGGCATGGCTCCTTATGAAGCATTGTACGGACGAAAGTGCCAATCTCCCATGTGCTGGTATGTTCACAAAAAAAAAAAAAAGATGACGATTTAAGGAAGCACGAATCATGAAAGGTAAACAGAGTGTCAATACGATAACACAATCTACTTGATTTCATGCTATGACTTAAGCATAACATCAAATTAGTAGGGTGTTACATTCTCCAGGGACCTACTATAGGGGAAATAATTTGTAATTTATAGGAAAGGAAGAGGAAAGGAGTTGAAGGATTACCTTTTAGAAGGGGAAAGGAAGAAGAAAGATTTGAGAGCCTTGGTGTCACCTCCTCCAAGCTCCAAGACCAAATGTGTTGATTTCTTGTTGAAGATGTGATTTGAGATTAAAGGAAGAAATTGAGTTTAAATGAATGGGAATGGTGTAATTTGATGGAAAGATGTGAAGGATTGTGTTTAGGAATAAAGGGAGATGTGTTTTAGAGAGAAGGGAGAGAGTTTGGGTTAGAGAGAGAAGGAGAATTTCGAAAATGAGGGTGTGGGACGCATCTGAACCTATATATTGGCCTCTGGTAATCGATTACCAAGGTCTGGTAATCGATTACCATGAAGAACTTGTAATCGATTACCAATTATGGTAATCGATTACCACAGCCAAAGAGCTGGTAATCGATTACCAATGGTGGTAATGTAATCGATTACCAATTATGGTAATCGATTACCACACGAAAAATTTTTAACTCGTGGCATACAGAGAGGATTGTAATCGATTACAGGTCCTCTGTAATCGATTACCAACTCTAAAAACTTGGTTCCTTCCTTCTGCGGTCCTTTCCCAGGTCCAGGATATTGCACAGACTTATTTATATTAAGTTAATGTCCCCTTTAACTTTACTCTCCATTAACTTTAAAACATGAATGTAAATAAGGGAATACCCCCCATTTGGATTCAATAAAAATATCTAAAAATTCAAAATCCTTAGGAATCAGAATCCAACTTTTTGGTTTTAGTGCAATTCTGCGAAAACTTGCGTTTTTATGAACTTGAGGGTTGAAAACGAAGGGGTTATCCATTCCCTAAAATTCGTTAAAAATCCCTCTTCAACTCATTGATGCCTAGGGAACCATTACCGGGACTTTTGATCTTAAGAAAATGCCTCAAACCTATAGCACTCCAAGGAGGCATAGGGTTCAGACTCAGAATTTTTCAGGTTCCGATTTTGATAGGTAACTGTAACTCAGGCTGGGGTGTTACATCTTCTTGATATGTGTGAGTTGGGTGGTTGATCTTGATTTGCCATGATTGAGTATGTTAAATTTTACCTTTGTGAACTTTCGAGCCTTAATTTGGATGGTTGAGTTTCATGCCATTCTTTTCTTTCTTGTGTGATTTCCCTCATAGATTTTGTTATTCTAGAACTTGCTTTGATTCTTTTTTGAGGCTACATTTTTCATATGCATTCATAAACATGATAGAGGCATTTCTTTCATTTTAACCACTTGACCATATAGCTTACCTTGCATTTTGCCCTTGTTTACCCCCTTTGAGCCTTATTGACCATTTCTTGGTTTCTAGCACATTATAAGCTTTAAGTGGAAAACCATGTTACACCCAACCTTAGGATATAGGGAGTGCATTGGTTTCATCATTATTGTTGCATTTCAAGTGTGGGGGTTTGAAAAGGTTTAAAAAAAAAAAAAGAAGAGAAAGAAAAAAAGAAAAAGGAAGTAATTATGTTATGGCTTGATTTGTCTAATGACCAATTTCACTTCGTTTCTCTTAGGTTGTATCTTGTCATATCCTCATATTTTCCTACCCTTACCTTGGCCCCATTACAACCTTGAATAAAGTCCTCTTGATTTATGTTTACATATGATTGTGAGTAGTGGAGAAGTAGAACATTAACAAGCTTATGGTAATACATTGTCTATTGACGTGATTTGAGTGAAACACTTTTGCCCATACACTTGCGAGTTGAGAGATTCAAACACCATCTTGTTAACCTTTTCATGCTTGATCTATTTGCATTTTGAAGGATATTGCTTAACTTACATTTTTGAGAAATGGGATGTTGAATAATTTGATTGTTGGAAACTCTTAATGCCCTATATGCTCTTATGTTCCTAAGCTTAGCACTTTCGATGATTCATTGGAGAATTTTTTTATTCAATTTGGTTATTCTCTGATTTTTAGGTTGCATGTTTTTTGTCCTTGGTTGAATTTTACATGAGGACATGCAAGAATTAAGTGTGGGGGAATTTGATTAATTAGATATATATATATATATATATATATATATATATATATATATATATATATATATATATATATATATATATATATATATATATATATCTCATATTTAGTTCATTAATCTTCTTTTGTGGTTAATAGGATTAATTTGGGCCATTTTGCATTTTATTGAGTTTTGGTTAAGATAGATTTAGTTTTTCCAGTATTAAGCTAATTCTGATATTGTTGTGGTTTTTTGGGATTATCTTGAGTTATAGAGCTCATTTTATTGTGATTCTTGATTTGCAGAGAAGCTGAGAGATAGGCCCACAATTCCTATGAAGAGGTTAGAGCCAATTCGGATGATAAGAAGCTGAAACTGGGCCTACAAATGAGCTAAAAAGATGCACTCGTGGTTTCTAAACTGGGTGTAGTATTTGGACCATATCTTGGTCCATAGTAGCCCAATTGAGCCCATTCTAGTGGCGTTTTGAAGCTGACATCCAAACCTTTAAGTGATCTTCAGATACAATCCAAGCTAATTCATTTTCATTGCCAAAGATGCAGACAAACATTACTAATTATATTAGAGAACTTACTTGCATGTTTTTAGCATAACTTTCTTTATACAATTCAGAATTTAGCAAATAAGGTGTCCAAGTTCATCTAAGTGATAGAGGATTAATGTAATTAATAGTTTTGGTTTGTTTTTAGATGTTTTGATTCTGTTTTGGGTGGATAAATTGAGGTGGGTTCAGAAACTTGGAGATTGGACAGATTTTGGAAAAAAAGCAATTTTCGATTTTTTTCTTCTTCTTCTTCCTCTCTTTTCTCACCCCCCACCTTAACAATTCACTTTTCCTCCATTCATGGAGGCTTGAACATCTATCTAGTTCAAGGATCAAGGAAGCAATAATGCTTTTGAGAGTCCAGTTCAATTGGATTCACCATACAACTAATTCGGTTTCATCTAATCTTTCACTTATTTCTTATCTCATTTTTGAATTGAAGTTTTTCATTCTAAATTGTTGATTGGGAATATGTTTGGTTGCATATTATTCGGTTGATGTATGTAATCAATTGTTGAAAGAGTGTGAATTAGAATTTTAGGTTTGAGTTCTACGATTAATTGCATTAATACCTGAAATTGACACAACTCAATTAGGTTCTAGAGGTCTTTGAACATTAACTGATTTTGTGTTGATCAAATGCATAAAGGTTTTTGTGTGAATACTAAGTTCGAATTGAGATTTCATTCGAATTTATTGTTAATCACTGAAGTGGTTTGCTGAATTAAGTTTAGAATTCGATGATTAAGTGTTAATTGTTTTCCATTGATTCTTGGATTGGATGCTTCCTATTTTATTTTAATTTCGTGATTTATATTCTGTTCCTTTCATTTTTAAATCCTAAACCCCCCCATTTCCTGATCATATAACATTGCCATTCGTGGGAAATGACCCGAGTTGCACTTTTACTACAATTTAGTGAAATTCAGTTTATATTGTAATTTGACCGAGCTCAGCACTTGAGTCAGTCATTTATTTCTATTTAGCATTGTTTTTTTGTTTTAGTCCATCCTTCACCTGTTCTTGTGTTCTATTTTGTAGTTTATGTAAAGGAGGCAATCTATTGAAGACTTGCTCTTTGATCCAGAAATCGAGCATTCCTTCCGTCAACTCAGGAGAGCATGGAGAGCAATTGAAGAAGTCCCTGAAGTTACCATGGCCAATGAAAATGAGCATGATGATAGAGTCATGAAGGACTACTTGACACCCACTTTTGAAGGTTGCTCATCAAGTATTATGAGACCGGCTATCCAAGCAAACAACTTTGAGCTGAAGACGTCACTCATTCAGTTTGTGTAACAAAATTGCTAGTTTGCTGGGCTACCTAGTGAGGGTCCAAATGAACACCTCAGCAACTTCTTGGAAATCTATGACACCATAAAAATTAATGGTGCCATGGATGATGCTATTCGGTTGAGGCTGTTCTATTTTTCATTGAGGGACAAAGCTAGAGCTTGGTTGAAGTTTCTATCACAAGGGACACTCACTACCTGGGATATGGTGGCCAGGAAATTCTTGGAGAAGTACTTTCCTCCTGCCAAGTCTGCCAAGATGAGGAATGACATCACTTCCTTCACCTAAGCAGATGGAGAATCCATCTATGAGTCCTGGGAGAGGTATAAGAAATTACTAGCCAAGTGTCCATATTACGGCATCCCACTCTAGATGCAAATCCAGACATTCTACAATAGTTTCCTCATGTCCACCAGATCATGGTTGACGCAGCAACTGGTGGCTCTCTGAATAATAAGACACCAGAGTAGTTATGGGAGCTATTTGAAACAATGGTTAGCAACAATTACCACGTGAGAGAACTCAGAAGAGGGGAGTCTTGGAAGTTAACACTACTATTGCCTTTTTAGCCCAAATGCAAGCTCTCTCTGTCCAAAATGCAGAATTTTCAGCAGAAACAGCAAAAATAGAATTTACAATATTTTTAGAATGTGCAGAAATTAAATCAGAATCTACAGAAATGGAAGAAACAGCACATTCAGAAACAACAGAAATAAAATATTCAGAAATAGCAGAAACAGAATTTTCAGCATGTAAGCACACATCAATCTCAGCACAAATAGCACATATCTCATGAATTCCATCACAATCAGAACATTGAAATTCATCTTTAAAACTAACAATTTCTAGAAAATCAGACAACAATTGTTATGCACATTATCAACCAATGAACCAATAATATCTAAATGAAAAATGGAATGTTCTTCTGGTGGATATCTCATGGCATCAAATAAATTAAAATGCACCTTGCTATCTCCAAATTTCACAGATAAAGTACTAGAATGTACGTCAATCTTAGTTTTAGTAGTTTTCAAAAATGGCCTACCTAAGATCAATGTTGGTTGATTAACATGCATATCATCCTCCATGTTTAGAACATAAAAATCAGTAGGAAAAATAAGAACATTTACTCTTACCAAGACGTATTCTAAAACTCCCTCAAGGAGTGTTTTGCTTCGATTGGCAAGTTGGATCACTACTCCCCTTGGCTTAAGCTCTCCAATGTGTAAGGATTGATAAACTAACTTAGGCATCACATTGATTGAGGCTCTAAGGTCTAACATGGCTTGACTGAATTGCATGCTTCCTATGATGCATGGAATGGTGAAAATCCCTGGATCCTTGCATTTTGGAGGAATGCTTGGCTGAATAATGGCAAAAACATTTCTACCGATGCTCCCCTTCTCATTTCCCTTTAGCCTCCTTCTATGAGTGCACAAGTCCTTGAGAAACTTGGCATACTTTGGAATCTATTTGATGGCTTCTAGGAGCGGAATATTGACTTCCACTTTTCTGAATGTGTCCATAATCTCCTTGTCCAATTCTGCTTCTACTCGCTTCTTGTTTTGTGTCACTTTGTTGGGGAAAGGCAATGGAACACTTTGTGTAGCTTGCTTGCTGCTGTTGCTGCTTGGTTCTGCACCATTTTTCTTTATTTCTGTAGAATCAAATTTTTCTGCTACCTTCGGTTGTTCTTTTCTGCAACATTAGAAATCTTAAGCTCCTTGCCACTTCTCAAAGTGATGGAACTCACATTCTTTGGATTGGTAACAGATTAGGAGGGAAGGTTGCTAAAACCTTGAGACTTCATCTCATTTACTGTTGTAGCCAACTAACCAATCTATGTTTGCAGATTCTGGATGCTGGCTTCTATTCTTTGTTGAAACTGAGCACTACTAGTTGCCATCTGCTTCACTAAATCTGCAAGGCTAGGTTCTGAGTTGCTGGTTTGTGGTTTATTTTGCTAAATTGGTGGATGATATTGTCCTGAGCTTGGTCCAGCAGAATTTTGCTTAAACTAAGGTTGCTGAAACTGATTGAAGTTGTTACCATACCTTAGATTTGGGTGATCTCTCTAGCCAGGATTGTATGTATTGGAGAATGGATCATAACTCTTTTGCTGCTGCTGCTGCTGATAAGGCCTACCAGGAAAAATTCCTGTAACAATTTCATTGCTCTCCTGCAGATGTGGGCACTGATCTGTTGGATGTCCTTGTATAGAGCAAATGCCACAAATGATAGCTACTGTTTGCTGGGGCTGGGGCTGCTGGCCAAGTGCTAATTGCCTCACCAGGGTTGTCAACTCATCTATTCGGTTCTCCATCCTCTACTAGTTTGTATCAGAGGTTTGCACTTCATTTACTCTACTTGTTGACACTATGGCTCGGGTACCAAATTGTTGTTCATCGGCAGCCATGTTTGCAATTAGTTCACGAGCTGCAATAGGTATTTTATCTACTAGAGCTCCTCCAGAAGCAGTATCAACCATACTTCCGTCCATTAGCATGAGATCTTCATAAAAATACTGAATAAGAAGCTAGTCACTAATCTGATGGTGTGCACAGCTTGCACACAATTTCTTAAACCTCTCCCAATACTCATGCAATGTCTCTCCACTAATCTGCCTTATTCCACAACTGCCCTTCTTGATTGCAGCAGCTCTTGATGCAGGAAAGAATTTCTCCAAGAACATCCTATTCATGTCTTGCCAGCTTGTAATGGAACCTGGATGCAAGTAGTACAACCAATCCTTGGTAGATCCATCCAGGGAGAAAGGAAATGCCCTTAGCTTGATATGGTCTTCCTCCACTCCATGTGGCTTCATGGTTGAGCACACTACATGGAACTCCTTCAAGTGCTTGTGAGGGTCTTCTCTAGCTAAGCTGTAACGTCCGAAAAATTTTATCGTTAATAACTGAGTTTTTCGGTTTTATCGAATAAGTGACTTTAATCAGAATTTGATTAAACATTTACTTAAAGCCAATTAAGTGTGATTTACAAGGATTAGGCTTGATGGATTAGATTAGGAGCATAGAAAACCCCACAGAAAATTTTTCAAGCCAGTTTACCGATTTAAAAGAAATCGGTAAGATTTCGGTATTTCAAACTGTCGAACCGGACCAATAGAAATTTTTCTATGAGTGCCCTAGAATCAATGGCTAGGATTTAGCCAAACCACACCCTCATGTGGCGCCTTGATCAGCCATTGAGGGGGGAAGCTAAACCAAAATTTATGACAAGGTTGAATCCACCAATCAAAACAAAGTGTCTCCAAATATCTCTACCTTTTCTTTCCTCCTCCTTTTGTGAATTCTGGCCACTCCCTTTGCTGAAGCTCACTTCATTTCTCTTCTCCTCACTCTCATCTCCACCCCATTTCCAATCTCTTCTTCAAGTCTCATCACAAGTTGCTTCCATCAAAAACACAAAATCAACACAAATTTAACTAGACAAGGTAGGAAATCCTACTTCTCTTCTTATTTTCTCTGATTTGGGACTGCATGGTGATTATGTATAACCTGACATATTGATGTTATGTAGAGTGATGATGATGGTTTATGACTAATTTTGCATGTATGTTGTGATTAAAATTGGAATTGAGAGCAAATAGCTTGAAGGAGGGAGACAAACCTAGAAGCTGTTCCTCGGTGGTCTGTATGGCAGAGTGTACAGCTCTGCCTACCACTATTTAAATTGGGTGAAACCATTTTTATATGAAACTAGACATCTAGTGCTCTCCATACATATATCATATGAGGCCATTGGATTAGTATAGAATTAGTTATGAATTTTTGAAATTTAACCTAGAAATTTGGATCCTTATCCGTGCAGTATGAGTTGAGAAGGGTATAACTCACCTATACAACTCCAAATTGAGTGAACCAAAACTTGTTTGAAAGCTAACATGTAAAAGAATATCCCATAAAAATTTTAGAACCAGATTCATAGCCATTTGCTCCCAGTGCACCAAGGAAGTTGACTTAAGTCTAAACCGGGCTAAATTAGGGTAGTCTAGTAGGGTTAAGTTTTGGGGCTCATAACTCAAAACATACTTATGCAAATGACATGAAACTTAATTCATTTAGAATCTTATTTTTTTAGCTTTAATTTGATATAAATTTCATATGAATTCACCTAGTTTTCTATTTTTAGTGAATTTTTACTTAGAACCAATTCTGGCTAAGAACAGGGCAGTTTGAGGTAAATTATTTATGTCTTGAGTTATACAAATCAAAATGAGGTGGGACTAAAAGGGTTAGAATTAGACAAATGAGGCTATGACATATCCAAAAATTAGATTTAAATGAGTTGAATCGAATGAAAAGTGGGGCATACCAAACTCGGGCAGAACAGGGGAGGATAAACTGAAACCCTATTGATGCTTGAATTGAAATTGTTGAATGATGCTATGAATGTATATATATATATTTGCTGGTCCATATTGAATTTGCAAGTTTGTACAATTGTACTGGTTTTTTGACACTATTCATGGGGAAGCGAACTGGATCCGTTATGCTATTGAAATTTCGGTAAGAAATCCATATGTTGTGTAATTTACAATAGCATGAATACATGATATTGAAGAATCAAGTTAGATGTGCATTCATTTCATGATATCATAAAGAATTCCATATCACTTAGGCCAGCCCCGAAATAAATTAAGGGGAATAGATCAGTGGGAAGGTTGGGGAAAGTAAACCCGGCAATCCTGTATAAGAACGAGCTCAGTCCGGAAAAGCGAACTATTACCCAGGAGTATATAGCCAATGACTCCCAGGGGACCAAGGATGGTAATAAGTTCTAATAGGTGAAAGCCTTCAAGGATAAGATGCATTTTCCAATTGCACATTCATATGTACAGTGTAATGCTTCTTAATTGATTGTTCTAGTTACCTATTTCTTATTCTTAATATGCTATTGCTCCACTATAATTACTGTTCGATTGCATTAGTGCATTTGTTAACTAAAATTGACTTTGTTTTGGCGTATGTTTTACAAATAAGTATTTAAGTTAAATATTATCATTGTGTCCTACTATTTGAAAACTATTGCAAGACCGAAACAACTGGGAATGACAACGATGGCAGATGTATAGAATCTAGGAATTCCTACCAAGAAATATTTATTTCTCACCCTACTGTATGTTTCTGCGTCATTCTCAGACCATGGAGAACGCAGCAACCGGAGTACTGTCCATTTAGTTCCCCGAGCTCCATATACACCTTGACCCGTTCCTGGATTCTGTATATATCTCCGGTAGGTGTTAGTTATGTCTCTATTTCTTTTTCCAGAGAGATTTTGCCGTCCCGCTTACGCACCCATTTTTTGATCCCGCTGTCCCCTATATTGCCATTCCCCTTCACATGGCCCATCCATTTCCACCACCACCACTAGCTGCGGTAGTAGCTCCAGTCCCTATGGCCCCTCCTGCTTCACCACCGCAATAGATGCTATTAGCCTCGATGTCAGAGGAGGATCCGTCCGAGGCGACAAGTTTTTTTTCCTCATCCTCTACTCCTAGCGTGGGCCACCCTCCCGCAAATGCCACCATGGTGAACGAGTTCCTTTCTTCAAATGCTGTTTAGATAGTGTGCATGCTGCAGCAGTAGTAGATGCACAGAATGGCCCTCTTTTGGTAGTCTGGGTCATGGACAGATAGGTAGATGTTAGGAGGTGTACATGAAATGTCCCATAAGGACCATCTGGGATACTGTTCGTAGAGACTGGCCATTTTGTTTCATGTTAGCGGCCTCATTTTGTTACCCTGTATCGTTTTGACAAACTTTGAAAATAGATGCCTATGTATATATTTATGATGCATTTTGTAGTAGTTCTATCTTTATTGCATTTTTATTTATGTTGCGTTATTTACCGTATAACAATCAACTACTATTTATTCCGCCGTCAAGCAGAAAATTTTGTTACGGGAATAATCATCTTTATGTGGGTAACTAATAATGACACGAAAAATAGAATTAAATCAACACTACGTAATCACTTATCAGATAATTTATTATGACTTAAGCATAGTACTTTGTCTGGTAAGGTGTTACATTTTTGGTATCAGAGCAGTTCATCCTAATGTAGGCCTGAGTGTTGGACTGACTATGCTTCGTATATGCTCTGTATTCCCTAGATATTATTATGTTCTGAGTCTTGTCCATATGGGTAGGACATATGTGAAGGAGTTTGCCTAATTGTATGCTATTATTTACTAGCACACCGAACTTAGTATTGAGCTTGATCAACTCAATTACTCTTATTTTGTGTGTTCAGAACTTAATAGCTTCTGGAAGGCGAGGTAGACCGCAAACTTCCCCAGCCCAGGAGGAATCCACTGAGTTCCTAGACACAATGCGAGAAATGGCGCACGCTATGTGCGAATAGGTAGCTGCGGTGACTCAAATGATGAGCCAACTAGGAAGGCAGTCAGAGGTAGATCGTGGAAGGAATCATAATGGCCTTGGAATGGATCTGGAATACCTCAAATTTGCTGAGTTCCGGAAGGCCAATCCACCCAGTTTCAAGGGAGCCTTTAACCCAGATAAGGCAAATGAATGGGTTAAAGCTATGGAAAATATTTTCTTTGTGTTAGATTACACAGGCCATTAGAAGGTGACTTTTGCCACCTATATGTTAGAAGCCGATGCAGAATTCTGGTGGAACGGTGCATGGCGATTATTAGAAGAATCCCGAACAGATGTTACTTGGGACGTATTCAGAGATGCATTCTACCAGAAGTATTTCCCTGCATCTGTCCGTAATGCCAAGGAGTTGGAATTCATGCACCTTCGTCAAGAGAGTAGTAGCGTGTCAGAGTACATTGCTAAATTTGAGGATTTGTGGAAATTTTCCACCATTTATCAACGAAACCCCGATGAATCATGGAAATGTACGAAATTTGAAGGTGGATTGAGAGAGAACATCCTTGCCACCATAGGACCAATGGAGATCAGAGACTTCCCTACTTTGGTGAACAAGTGCCGCTCGGTGGAGGACCGTAATAAGAGGTTAGTTGTTGCTAGGTCAATTGGCAATAACTTTAAGAAGGGGTTAGCTCCGCAAGGCTCGAGGTTCAAGCCTAACTTATAGCAGCAGGGAAAGTTTCAGCGGATGAGCAACAAAGGCAAACAACCTCAAAGGCCTTTTGGGAACTAGACTTGCAGCTAATGCGGCAGGAATCATGGCAGCCGCCCCTGCTTGGCAGGTCAAAATGTCTGCTTTGGATGTGGCAGACCAGGCCATAGAATCTATGAATGCCCTACTAGAAACCGTCAACCGACTCCCAAGCCACAACGCCAAGGGAGAGTTTTCACTATGGATGCACAGGAGGTCAACAAGTCGGAAGATTTGATCCAAGATACGTGTGAAGTGAATAGTAAGACCTTAACCATTTTATACGATTCAGGTGCATCATACTCTTTCATCTCTCATGATTGCATGACAGCCCTGTAGCTACGTATTTCTGAATTACCCTATGACTTGCTAGTTTTTACTCCTACAAATGAGCCCGTTAGGACCAACCATATTTGTATGAATATCCCCTGTCAAATAGGAGGTCTAACCTTTCCGGCTAATTTAATTTGTCTTCCTTTGTCCGGACTTGACATTATTTTGGGTATGGACAGGCTCTCGGCCAACCAAGCCCTGTTAAATTGCTCTGATAAATCCGTTATACTCCCCCCTGTTTCATCTTCTGAATCAGTAATCCCTGTAAGTCTTTATTTAAGTTCCTTAACAATACACCACCATGGGGATGGAAGTCAAGGGTATATTTTCTTATCAACCAGCATAGCAGAGGTTGATCAAGAGTTAAACAATATTCCAGTTGTTAGGGAATATCCTGATGTGTTCCCCGAAGATATCCCTGAGTTCCCTCCCAAGAGAGAGATTGAGTTTACTATTGAATTAGTGCCAGGAGTTGGACCAATATCTTTAGCACCATACCGCATGTCACCCTTGGAACTGGCCGAACTTAAGGGGTAGATTGAAGAACTCCTGGAAAAGAAATTCATTAGGCCAAGTGAATCACCATCGGGAGCCCCAGTCTTGTTAGTTAAGAAGAAAGATGGAGGCATGCGACTATGTGTAGATTACAGGCAGTTGAATAAGGTGACAATCAAGAACAAGTATCCATTACCAAGGATTGATGATCTTATGGATCAACTACAAGGGGCTACTGTATTTTCCAAGATTGATCTACGGTCTAGATATCACCAGATTCGGGTTCGAGAAGAAGATATTCCGAAGACGGCATTTCGGACTCGTTATGGACATTATGAATATACTATGATGTCCTTCGGATTGACGAATGCACCGGCAATATTCATGGATTACATGAACCAAATATTCAGGCCATATCTTGATAAATTTGTGGTGCTGTTCATTGATGACATACTTGTCTACTCGAAGATGGAACAGAAGCACGCGAAACATTTGCTAGTAGTTCTGCAGCTTCTAAGAGAGAAGAAACTTTATGCTAAGCTATCCAAATGTGAATCTTGGATGAAAGAAGTAAAATTTCTTGGCCACGTGGTATCCCATGGGGGAATTTCAGTGGATCCCAATAAGGTAGAAGCAGTATTAAACTGGGAACAACCAATGACAATTACAAAAGTTAGGAGCTTCTTAGGGTTAGCAGGATACTACAGGAGATTTGTTAAGAACTTCTCTCAAATAGCTCTACCTTTAACAAAATTAACCAGAAAGAACACCCCATTTGAATGGACACCCGAGTGCGAGCAGAGTTTCCAAAAATTAAAGGAAAAGTTGACAATAGCCCCAATACTTATTTTACTGGATCCTTATGGACCATTCGAAGTGTATTGTGATGCTTCTAAGAAAGAATTGGGGTGTGTGTTAATGTAGAACAGAAATGTCGCAGCATATGCTTCCAGGCAATTGAAAACTCATGAAAGAAACTATCCAACACATGACCTCGAGCTGGCAGCTTTAGTGTTTGCCTTGAAGATGTGGAGACACTATCTCTATGGAGTGAAGTTTGAAGTATTTTCTGATCACAAAAGCTTGAAATACCTTTTTGATCAGAAGGAATTAAACATGAGGTAGTGAAGGTGGATAGAGTTTCTTAAAGATTACGAGTTCGACCTGAAGTACCATCCAGGCAAGGCAAACATGGTAGCAGATACCCTAAGTAGAAAATCCTTGGCAGTGGCATGGATGATGATCAAAGAAGCGGAACTTATAGAAAGTTTCCAAACCCTCAACTTGGTAATCTCTGTAACCCCCAGTACTATTCAATTACACCAACTTAAGATAACTAGTATTTTTAAAGACCAAATCCAGCAAGCGTAACAAGGAAATAATGAGTTCCAGCATACAGTGCGACTAGTATGATCTGGCAAGCTAACAGGATTTTCTCAAGATGTAGGAGGAATATGGCGATATCATGGGAGGATATGTGTACCTAAGGAGAACAACCTCAAGAAGAAGGTCTTGGAGGAAGCCCATAAGAGTGAGTTTACTATATATCCTGGCATTAACAAAATGTATCAAGATCTCAAGAAGATGTTTTGGTGGCCAGGCCTTAAAACAAATGTGGCCAATTTTGTGAATAAATGTCTAACTTGCTAGAAAGTGAAAATAGAGCATCAGAAGTCGGCAGGGACACTACAACCCTTGGAGATTCTGGAATAGAAATAGGAGAGTATTTCTATGGATTTCGTGATAGGCTTACCAAGAACCCCCTTAGGATATGACGCTATATGGGTCATAGTGGATAAACTAACCAAGTCTGCTCACTTTTTACCCATTCGAGCGAATTCTCCTTTAGAGAAGTTGGCTCGACGGTATATCCAAGAAGTGGTACGATTACATGGTATTCCTTCAACAATCATTTCCGATCGAGATCCAAGGTTCACCTCACGGTTTTGGGGAGCGCTCCATAAGGCATTCGGTACTAGGCTATGTCTAAGTACTGCATATCATCCGCAATCAGATAGTCAAATGGAACGAACGATTCAGACTTTGGAAGATATGTTATGAGCATACATTCTGGAACAACGGGGGAATTGAGATCGATACTTACTGTTAGCCGAGTTTGCATACAACAATAGTTACCATGCTAGCATCGACATGGCTCCATATGAGGCTTTACATCGACGAAAGTGTCAATCTCCCCTATGTTGGTATGAACCAGGAGAACAGAGTCTGTTGGGTCCGGAACTAGTCAGACAAACTACAAAGCAAATCAAAAGAATCCGTAGCAAAATACTTGCAGCTTAGAGCCATCAAAAAAGTACGCAGATGCTAGGAGGAAACCCTTGGAGTTTCAAGAAGGAGACCACGTGTTTCTAAAAATCACACCCACAACTGGGGTAGGTAGAGCCATTAAAGTCAAAAAGCTAAGCCTTTACTTTATAGGTCCTTTTCAAATTTTAAAGCGAATTGGACCAGTCGCATATCGAGTTGCCTTGCCTCCGCATCTATCAAATCTTCATGATATTTTCCACATTTCTCAACTCAGAAAATACCAGTCTGATCCTGCTCACTTTTTGGAACCGGAATCAATCCAGTTAAGGGATGTCTTAACTTTTCATGTACCCCTAGCACGGATAGTGGATAGGAGCATCAAACACCTCCAAAACAAAGCCGTACAGCTGGTGAAAGTAACATGGGTGTAACATCCCCCATTTACTTAAGTGAAGTATAATAAAAACTTTGAATTATTTCTCTTAGGCAGTGTGGGAATTTCTCAGACAGTGGTATACCCCGAAAATCCTCACGCTCAGAAATATTGTGTAGCATAACATTGCTGTTAAAAATATGGCACTGTCATATGCTAAAAATTAGAAAATGACAAAAATGCCCTTGTTAACTTTTGTTAACTGCAATATTGCCCAAAAGTTTTAGAAATTGTACTTTAACCCTAAGTGGATATTTTCACAATAACCCTCGAACTTTTCATAAAATGACATTTATGTCCCCATGTCGATAGAATTAGCAGAATGGGGTTTTAAACAAAGCAAAATCACGTGGTGAAACCGTAAGAGTTTAAATCTCTACCGTTTGGGCCATGGAGGCAGTCTGGTGTGAAATGACGTGGGGTGCCCCTAGACTTGCTAAAAATTACGTATATGCCATTAGTCACGGAAAATAGAAAATAGAAAAGCTTTAAATTTGCAAGAACGATTATTTCACATTAACAAACAATTTAGTCAATCTTATTGACTAAGTAAGGTTAATTAGGAGTTAATTAGATGTTAATTAGGGGGGATTAGGCTTAGGAACAATTAGAATAGAGATATAAAATTTCTCTCAAAATCATTTTGTAAAGTTTCGCTAATTTGAAGAAAATCAACAAAGATTGGGTATTTTAAACCACCAGAACCGAACCAGTAGAATTTTCTATTGGAATCCCTCACTTAAGTGGCTGAAATTCAGCCACCTTTACCACATATGAGTGGCGCCAAGTGTTACTCAAGATAGTGGAAAAACTTGGCCTTACTTTCATCAGATTTTTATCGTTTTCGCCTAGTTGTTCGGTTTTATCAACTACTTAAGATTAATTAGCATTCGATTAAATTTTTACTTAGAGCCAATTAAGTATCATTTAGAGAAATTAGATATGAGAGAATTAGATTGAAAGCATAGGAAACTTCATAGGATTTTTCCAAAACCGATTTACTGAATTAAAGGAAATCAGTAAGATTTCGGTACTTTGAACTGTCAGAATCGAACCAATAGAAATTATACTGTGAGAACCCTAGGATGGATGGCCAAGATTCAGCCAACACACCCTACAAGTGGCGCCACAATCAACCTTCAAGAAGGCAGCCAAATCAGATTGGAGAAGGAAAACACATCCACCAATCACAATCTAACTTCCTTCAAAAGTCTTGAAATAATTCCCTTCTCCTCCCTTTCAATTTTCGTCCATATAAGCTGCTGAACTCTCATCCTTTTCCTTCTGTTCACGCTTCCCTCCACTCCATCTTCAACTCCTCTTCAAGTCTCATCAAGAGTTTCTTCAATCTAGGATATCAAACCAACAAGATTTCAACTAGACAAGGTAGGAATTCCAACTTCTTTTCTTGTTTTCTTTGAATTAGGCTGATTGTAACTCCACTTTCTTCCCACTTTGTTGTATGATTCAGATGTTGTCTTGAGTGATGATGATGGATTAAGGCTGGTTTAAGTTGTATATGTGAGTTTGAATTGAAGATTGGATGGATTGATTTAAGGAAAATATGAATTCAAGAAGGATTCAAGAAGCTATTAGGGTTTTCCCCTCGACAGTCCACACGGCGGAGTGTATGGCTCCATGTGAAGTTGACAAACTATTTTTATATGAAACTAGACATTCAGGGCTTTTCATACATATAAAATATAAGGCCATTGGATTAGTATAGAATTAGTTACAAATTTTTGAAATTTAACCTAGAAATCTGGATTCTCATCTGGGCAGTATGAGTTGAGAAGGCTATAACTCACCCTACACAACTCCAAATTGAGTGAACCCAAGGTTTTTTGAAAGCTAACATGTAAGGGAACCTTCCATTAAAATTTTATAACCAGATTCGTTGCCATCTATTCCCAACACACCAATGAATTTGACTTAAGTTTAAACTGGACTGAGACAGTGTAGTCCAGTAGGGTCAAGTTTCAAGACTCATAACTCAAAATATACTCATGGAAATGATATGAAACTTAATTCATTTAAAATTTTGTTCTGTTAGCTTTCATTTGATATAAATTTCATATGGTTTCACCTAGATTTCTATTTTTAGTGAATTTTCACTTATAAGAGCACAATTCTAGCTGAGAACGGGACAGCCTGAGGAAAAATACTTATATCTTGAGTTATACAAATCAAAATGAGATGGGACCAAAAGGGTTGGAAACTAGATACATAAGGCTATGACATATCCAAAAATTAGATTTAAATGAGTTGAATTGAAATAAGGGTGGAGTATACCAAACTCGGGCAGAACAGGGGAAGAATGAACCGAAAACTCTATTGGTACTTGAATTGAAATTGATGAATGATGCTATCAATATATGTATACAATTGCTGATCCATATCGAATTGCAAGTTTGAAAGATTGTACTGGTTGTCTAGCACTATTCATGGGGAAGTGGATTTGATCCGTTATGCTGCCGAATTTCTGGCAGGAAATTATGAGAACTTATGCGATGGGTGATTATGCTTTGAATATATTTGCATATACATGTCATGTTCATGTACAACATGCATGCAAACATATTTAGAATATGATATGATAAATAAGGTATGAGACATATTCATGAATGCACCAAGCATCCGCATGCATGACAAGATATGGAAAAGAAAAGATAATAAGAACTTGCAAGAAAGGCATACCAAGCTACCACGTGAGGCATGGCATAGACCCAGCTAGCGTGGGCCAGAGCGGTACTGTCTAAAACTTGGGCCAGCCCTCAACCAGATTTAAGGGGAATAGACCGGTGTGAGGGTCGGGGAAAGTAAACCCGTCACTCATGTATAGGTACGAGCTCGGACCTGAAAAGCAGGCTATTACCCAGGGGTGAGAGAGGCCATTCACCTCCGAGGGACCAAGTATAGAAGAGCAAGATCAAGTTGCAAGTTAAAGAAAGATATGAACTAAGTCAAGTGCACTTGCATACAGACAAGTACAAGCATCTTTATGTGCTTCTTCAATTTTTTCATTAAGTCATAATGCTTTTATGATTCTTGTTGAAGCATATTATGCTATTCGTATTTATATTTTTGTCACATGAAATGGTAAGTGGCTGTTAAAATATATCCCGCTTCGAGTAAGGTGTTTTCAACCTAAAATTGAACCACTATTTGTTTATATGTACTCATATTTTCATAATAAATCGAAGCGGCTGGAATGTTTATGATGATGCTGTAAGGTTGGTTTGAGTTTACCTACTAAGAACCTTAGGTTCTCACTGCCTGCTTGTATGTTTTTCTTTTCCATAAACATTCCAACACCCAAGTTGGAAATCAAATGTGAGGTGGAGTACAGGGCCTTTCATTGAGCAAGAATCGGGCGTAAGCCAGACCAAGAAACTATTAAAGCCAGCTAACGACTAGTCGGATGTAAACGCTGTGTACTATGTCAGTCACAATTTCTTTTAAAGTGTAATTATTTTATTCTCTATGTATCAGAGACTATTAGTCAGTAATAAAGTGAGCATTTAAAAGGCCATGTATTATATTTTCCATATTTTAAAGATTCTCTTAGTATAGTGACAAACTCTTAATATAACTCCATAACTCGAGCATGGCTTATATAATAGAGGGTGTTACAATGGGGACAAGAAAACTCAGCAGACTGTATGTGGGAGTTAGAGTCTGATACGAGGAAGGAACATCACGAATTATTCTCAGGTACTAAATTTTGAGGACCAAATTTTTTTTTAGAAGGGTAGAAATGTAACATTCGGAAAATTTTATCATTAATAACTGAGTTGTTCGGTTTTATCGAATAAGTGACTTTAATCAAAATTTGATTAAACATTTACTTAAAGCCAATTAAGTGTGATTTAAAAGGATTAGGCTTGATGGAATTAGATTAGGAGCATAGAAAATCCGACAGAAAATTTTCAAGCCAGTTTACCGATTTAAGGGAAATCGGTAAGATTTCGGTATTTCAAACTGTCGGAACCGGACCAATAGAAATTTTTCTATGAGTACCCTAGAATCAATGGCTAGAATTTAGCCAAACCACCCCCTCATGTGGCACCTTGATCAGCCATTGAGGGGGGAAGTTAAACCAAAATTTATGACAAGGTTGAATACACCAATCAAAACAAAGTGTCTCCAAATATCTCTACCTTTTCTTTCCTCCTCCTTTTGTGAATTTCGGCCACTCCGTTTGCTGAAGCTCACTTCATTTCTCTTCTTCTCACTCTCATCTCCACTCCATTTCCATCTATTCTTCAAGTCTCATCACAAGTTGATTCCATCAAAGACACAAAATCAACTCGAATTCAACTAGATAAGGTAGGAAATCCTACTTCTCTTCTTGTTTTCTTTGATTTGGGGCTGCATGGTGATTTTGAGATATTGATGTTATGTAGAGTGATGATGATGGTTTATGACTAATTTTGCATGTATGTTGTGATTAAAATTGGAATTGAGAGCAAATAGCTTGAAGAAGAGAGACAAACCTAGAAGCTGTTAGGGTTTTCCTCGGCGGTCCGTACGGCAGACTGTACAGCTCTGACTACTGCCGTTTAAATTGGGTGAAACCATTTTTATATGAAATTAGACATATAGGGCTTTCCATACATATATCATATAAGGCCATTGGATTAGTATAGAATTAGTTATGAATTTTTGAAGTTTAATCTAGAAATCTGGATCCTTATCCGGGCAGTATGAGTTGAGAAGAGTATAACTCACCTTATACAACTCCAAATTGGGTGAACCCAAGGTTGTTTCAAAGCTAACATGTAAAGGAATATCCCATAAAAATTTCAGAACCATATTCATAGCCATTTGCTCCCAGTGCACCAAGAAAATTGACTTAAGTCTAAACCGGCCTGAATTAGGGTAGTATAGTAGGGTCACGTTTTGAGACTCATAACTCAAAACATACTTATGAAAATGACATGAAACTTAATTCATTTCGAAGCTTGTTCTATTAGCTTTAATTTGATATAAATTTCGTATGAATTCACCTAGTTTTCTATTTTTAGTGAAATTTTTACTTATAAGAACCCAATTCTAACTAAGAATAGGGTAGTCTGAGGTAAATTATTTATATCTTGAGTTATACAAATCAAAATGAGGTGGAACTAAAAGGGTTAGAAACTAGACACATGAGGCTATGATATATTCAAAAATTAGATTTAAATGAGTTGAATTGGATGAAAAGTGGGACATACCAAACTAGAGCAGAACAAGGGAGGATAAACTGAAACCCTATTGATGCTTGAATTGAAATTGTTGAATGATGCTATGAATGTATATATAAATTTACTGGTTCATATTGAATTTGCAAGTTTGCACAATTGTACTGGCTGGCTGGCACTATTCATGGGGAAGCGGACACGATCCGTTATGCTGCCGAAATTTCGGTAAGAAATCCATATGTTGTGTAACTTACAATAGCATGAATACATGATATTGAAGAATCAAGTTAGATGTGCATTCATTTCATGATATCATAAAGAATTCCATATCATTTGGGCCAGCCCTGGAATAAATTAAGGGGAATAGATCAGTGGGAAGGTCGGAGAAAGTAAACCTGGCAATTCTATATAGAAACGAGCTCAATCCTGAAAAGTGGACTATTATCCAGGAGTATATGGCCAATGACTCCCAGGGGACCAAGGATGGGAATAGGTTCTAATAGGCAAAAGCCTTCAAGGATAAGATGCATTTTCCAATTGCACATTCATATGTATAGTGTAATGCTTCTTAATTGATTGTTCTAGTTGTAACGTCCGAAAAATTTTATCGTTAACAACTGAGTTGTTCGGTTTTGTCGAATAAGTGGGTTTAATTAGAACTTAATTAAGCACTTACTTAAAGCCAATTAAGGGTGATTTGAGAAGATTAGGCTTGATGAAATTAAATTAGGCGCATAGAAAACCTCACAGAAAAATTTTAAGCCAATTTACCGATTTAAGGGAAATCGGTAAGATTTCGGTATTTCAAACTGTCGGAACCAGATTAGTAGAATCTTTCTATGAGTGCCCTAGAATCAACGGCTAAGATTTAGCCAAACAACCCATCCAAGTGGCGTCTAGATAGCCATGGATGATGAGGAATAAATCAGATTTTTGACCTAGGCTATGTCCACCAATCAAATTAAAGCTACCTTGAAAATATCTCTACTTTCTCCTTTTCTTCTCATCCATTTTCGGCCACCCTCCTTCAGCTGCTGAAGTCCATCTTTTTATCTCCTCTTTGCTCTCATTTCTACTCCATTTTCATCCATCTTCAAGTCTCATCCCAAGCCACCACCATTAAAGACACAAAATCAGCCTAAATCACACAAGACAAGGTAGGAAATCCAATTTCTTCTCTCATTTTCTCCGATTTGGGGCTGTATGAGAAGCATGCTTAATCAGAGATTTGGATGTTTTATAGATTGATGATGATGTTTTATGATTGGTTTTGCATGTGTGTTGTGATTAGAATTGGATTTGAGTGCAAATAGCTTGAAGAAGGAAGACAAATCTAGAAGCTGTTAAGGTTTTCCTTCGGCGGTCTGTACGGCGGTGTATATGGATCCGCCTACCACCGTTTAAATTGGATGAAACTATTTTTATATGAAACTAGACATCTAGCGCTTTCCATACATATATCATAATAGGCCATTGGATTAGTACAGAATTAGTTATGAATTTTTGAAGTTTACCCTAGAAATCTGGTTTCCTATCTGGGTAGTAGGAGTTGAGAAGGGTATAACTCACCCTATACAACTTCAAATTGAGTGAACCTAGGTTTATTTGAAAGCTAACATGTAAAGGAATATCTCATAAAAATTTCAGAATAAACTCTTAGCCGTTTGCTCCCAGTGCACCAAGAAAGTTGGCTTAAGTCTAAATCAGATTGAACCAAAGTAGTTTAGTAAGGCCAAGTTTCGAGACTCATAAGTCAAAATATACTTATGCAAATGACATAAAACTTAGTTCATTTGAAATATTGTTCTGATAGCTTTAATTTGACATAAATTTCGTATGAATTCACCTAGTTTTCTATTTTTAATGAATTTTTCCTTAAAAGGACCCAATTTTGACTAAGAACAGGGCAGTTTGGGGTAAATTGTTTATATAGAGAGTTAAGCACATCAAAATGAAATGGAACTAAAAGGTTTAGAATCTAGACATAGAAGGCTATGACATATCCAAAAATTGGATTTAAATGAGTTGAATTGAATGAGAAATGAGGCACACCAAATTCGGGCAGAACAGAGGGGGTTAAGCTGAAACTTTAGTGATGGTTAAATTGAAATTGTTGATTGAGATTATGAATGTATATGTATAATTGAGATTGTTGATTGGTGTTATGGATGTACATGTATAATTGTTGCTCTATACTGAAATTGTAAGTTGTATAAATGTACTGGTTGTCTGGCACTATTCACGGGAAAGCAGACTCGATCCGTTATGCTGCCGAAATTTTGGTAAGAAGTTTATATGTTATGAAAGTCTATGACAACTTGAGTGCATCATACATAAAGAAACAAGTTAAATGTGCATTTATTTCATGACATGATAAAGAATTCCATATCACTTGGGCCAGCCCCGGAATAAATTAAGGGGAATAGATCAATGGGAAGGTCGGGCAAAGTAAACCCGGCCATCCTGTATGGGAACGAGCTCGGTCCTGAAAAGCGGACTATTATCCAGGAGTATATGGCCGATGACTCCCAGGGGACCAAGGATGGAAATAAGTTCTAATAGGCGAAAGCCTCCAAGAATAAGATGCATCTTCTCATTGCACATGCATATGTACAGTGTAAAAATTCTCTATTGATTGTTCTAGATCCTTGTTATTTATTCTTAATCTGCTATTGTTCCGTTGTGATTACTGTTTGAGTACATTAGTATATCTGTTAATTAAAATTGAACTTGTTTCAGTGTATGCTTTACAAATGAGTATTTAGGTTAAATATTATCATTCTACTATACTATTTGAAAATTAATGCACAACCGAGACAATTGGGAATGACAGCGATGACACATGTATAGAACTAGGAATTCCTACTGAGAAATTTCTATTTCTCACCCTGCTGTATATTACCACGTCATTCTCAGACTATGGAGCATGCCGCGACAGAAGTCCTCTTCATTGAGTTCCCCGAGCTTCACATACACCTCGACCCATTCCTAGACTCTACATATATATCTAATAGGTGCCAGTTTCGATTGTATTTCTTCTTTCAGAGAGACTTCGCTGTACCACTGATGCACCCACTGGTTGACCCCGCTGTTCCATATATTGCTATTCCACTTCATATGGCCCATCCATTCCCACTTCCTCCAACAGCACCAGCACCAGCACCAACACTAGCCCCTGCTCCTATGGCTCCTCCTGCTTCACCACCGCATCCGATGCTTTCTACCTCCGCATCAGAGGAGGACCCATCAGAGGCAGCGAGTTCCTCCTCATCCTCTGCTCCCGGCATGGGCCACCCTCCTGTAGATGCACCCATGGCAAATGGGTTTCTTTCTTCGGATTCTGGTTAGGTAGTGGGCTTACTACAGTGACAGTAGATGTATAGAATGGCCCTCTTTTGGCAATCTGGGTCATGGGTAGATGGATAGATATTAGGAGATGTACACGAAATGTCCCATGGGGACCATCTAGGGTGCTGATTATAGAACTGGCCGATCCATTTTGTCTTAGCGGCCTCATTTTTTCACCTTGTACTTTTGACAAACTTTAAAATCATCTATATATATACATATATATATATATATATATATATATATATATATATATATATATATATATATATGTATATATATATGTACATTGTTATGATGCATTTTGTAGTTGTTCTGTTGATATTGTATTTTTAATTATGTTACACTATTTACAGTATACCGATTATCAGTATTTATTCCGCTGTCACGTAGAAAATTTTGTTACGCGATTAAGTATTTCTATGCGAGTAATTAACACTAATACAAGAAATAGAATTTAACCAATATCAGACGTAATCACTTATCAGATAATTTATTATGACTTA
The DNA here is from genome assembly GCA_031439595.1 of Pterocarpus santalinus. Lineage (NCBI taxonomy): Eukaryota > Viridiplantae > Streptophyta > Magnoliopsida > Fabales > Fabaceae > Pterocarpus > Pterocarpus santalinus. The sequence continues at coordinate 30,917,809 of CM062523.1, read as the reverse complement.
AGCATAGTACTTTTTCTGGTAAGGTGTGATATTTTTGGTATCAGAGCAGTTCATCCTAATATAGGCCTGAGGATTGGACTGACTATGCTTCGCATATGCTCTGTATTCTCTAGATCTTATTATGTTCTAAGTCTTGTCCATATGGATAGGACATATGTGAAGGTGTTTGCCTAACTGTATGCTATTATTTTCAAGCACACCGAACTTAGTATTGAGCCTGATCAACTCAATTACTCTTGTTTTGTGTGTTCCAAACTTAATGGCTTCTGGAAGGCGAGGTAGACCACGAACTTCCCCAGCCCAAGAGGAGTCCGCGGAATTTCTGGACACAATACGAGAGATGGCGCAGGCTATGCGCGAACAGGCAGCGGCGGCAACTCAAATGATGGGCCAATTAGGAAGGCAACCAGAGGTAGATCGTGGGGGAAATCATAATGGCCCTGGGATAAATCTGGAATACCTCAAATTTACTGAGTTTCGGAAGGCTAATCCACCTAGCTTCAGGGGAGCTTTTGACCCAGATAAAGCAGATGAACGGGTTAAGGCTATGGAAAAGATTTTCTCCGTGCTAGATTGCACAGGCCGTCAAAAGGTCACTTTTGCCACCTATATGTTAGAAGCTAATGCAGAATTCTGGTGGAACAGTGCACGGTGATTATTAGAAGGATCCCAGATAGAAATTACTTGGGATGTATTCAAAGATGCATTCTACCAGAAGTATTTCCCTACGTCTGTCCGCAATGCCAAGGAGTTGGAATTCATGCACCTCCGTCAAGGGAATAGCAGCGTGTTGGAATACATTGCCAAATTTGAGGAATTGTGCAAATTTTCCACTATTTATCAATGGCACCCTGACGAAGCATGGAAATGTATGAAATTTGAAGGCGGACTGAGAGAGGACATTCTTGCTACCATAGGACCAATGGAGATCAGAGACTTCCCTACTTTGGTGAACAAGTGCCGCTTGGTGGAAGACTGTAACAAGAAGTTAGTTGCTACAAGGGCGTCCGGCAACACCTTTAAAAGGGGGTTAGCTCCACAAGGTCCAAGGTTCAAGCCCAACTTACAACAGCGGAGGAAGTTCCAGCCGGTGAATAACAAGGGCAAGCAACCGCAAAGGCCTTTTGGGAACCAGATCTGTAGCCAGTGTGGCAGGAATCATGGCGACCGCCCCTGCTTGGCGGGTCAAAATGTCTGCTTTGGATGTGGCAAACCAAGCCACAAAATCTGTGAATGCCCAGCCAGAAATTCTCAACTGATTCCTAGGCCATAACGCCAAGGGAGAGTTTTCACCATGGATGCACAGGAGGTCAAAAAGTCAGAAGATTTGATCCAAAACACGTGTGAAGTAAATGGTAAGATCTTAACCATTTTATATGATTCAGGTGCATCTCACTCTTTCTTCTCTCATGATTGCATGATAGCCCTGCAGCTACCTATTTCTGAATTACCCTATGACCTGCTAGTTTCTACCCCTACAAATGAGCCTATTAGAACCAACCATATCTGTATGAATGTCCCTTGTCAAATAAGAGGTCACACTTTTTCGGCTAATTTAATTTGTCTTCCCTTGTTCGGGCTTGACATTATTCTGGGTATGGACTGGCTCTCTGCCAACCAAGCCTTACTAAATTGCTCCGATAAATCCATTATACTCCCCCCTGTTTCATCTTCTGAATCAGTGATCCCCGTAAGTCTTTATTTAAATTCCTCAACAGTGCACCCTTGCAGGAATAGAAGTCAAGGGTATATTTTCTTATCAACCAGCATGACAAAGGTTGATCAGGAGTTAAACAACATTCCAGTTGTTAGGGAATATCCTGATGTGTTCCCCGAGGATATCCCTGAGTTTCCTCCTGAGAGAGAGATTGAGTTTACCATCGAATTGGTACCAGGAGTTGGACCAATATCTCTAGCACCATACCGCATGTCACCTTTGGAACTGGTTGAACTTAAGGGGCAGATTGAGGAACTCCTGGAGAAGAAATTCATTAGGCCAAGTACATCACCGTGGGGAGCCCCAGTCTTGTTAGTTAAGAAGAAAGATGGAGGCATGCGACTCTGTGTCGATTACAGGCAGCTGAATAAGGTGACAATCAAGAATAAGTATCCGTTACCAAGGATTAACGACCTTATGGATCAACTACAAGGGGCTACTGTATTTTCCAAAATTGATCTACGGTCTGGATATCACCAGATTCGGGTTCGAGAAGAAGATATTCCAAAGACGGCGTTTCAGATTCGTTATGGACATTATGAATATACTATGATGTCCTTTGGATTGACGAATGCACCGGCAGTATTCATGGACTACATGAACCGAATATTCAGGCCATATCTTGATAAATTTGTGGTAGTGTTTATTGATGACATACTTGTCTACTCGAAGACGTAACGGGAGCATGCGGAGCATTTGCGAGTAGTTCTGTAGATTCTAAGAGAGAAGAAACTTTACGTCAAGTTATCTAGATGTGAATTTTGGATGAAAGAAGTAAAGTTTCTTGGCCATGTGGTATCCCATAGAGGAATTTCAGTGGATCCCAGTAAGGTGGAAGCAGTATTAAACTGGGAACGACCAACGATAGTTACAGAAGTCAGGAGCTTCTTAGGGCTGGCAGGATACTACAGGAGATTCATTAAGGACTTCTCTCAAATAGCTCTACCTTTAACCAAATTAACTAGAAAGAATGCCCCATTTGAGTGGACACTCGAGTGCGAGCAAAGCTTCCAAGAATTGAAGGAAAAGTTGACCATAGCCCCAGTACTTATTTTACCGGATCCTCATGGACCATTTGAAGTAGAAAGGATTGGGGTGCGTGCTGATGCAGAACAAAAACGTTGTAGCATATGCTTCCAGGCAATTAAAAACTCATGAAAGAAACTATCCAACGCATGACCTCGAGCTGGCAGCGATAGTGTTAGCCTTGAAGATGTGGAGGCATTATCTCTACGGAGTGAAATTTGAAGTATTTTCTGATCATAAAAGCTTGAAATACCTTTTTGATCAGAAGGAATTAAACATGAGGTAGCGAAGGTGGATGGAGTTTCTTAAAGATTACGAGTTTGACTTAAAGTATCATCCAGGCAAGGCAAACACGGTAGCAAACGCCCTAAGCAGAAAATTCTTGACAGTGGCATGGATGATGATCAAGGAAGCGGAACTTATAGAAAGTTTCCAAACCCTCAACTTGGGGATCTCTGTAACTCCCAATGCTATCCAATTGCACCAACTCAAGATAACTAGTACTTTTAAAGACCAAATCCGACAAGCACAGCAAGGGAGTGATAACTTCCAGTATATAGTGCAACTGGTACAATCTGGCAAGCTACTAGGATTTTCCCAAGATGCAGACGGAATATGGCAATATCAAGGGAGGATATGTGTACCTAAGGAGGACAACCTCAGGGGGAAGGTCTTGGAGGAAGCCCATAAGAGCGAGTTCACTATACATCCTGGCATTATCAAAATGTACCAAGACCTCAAAAAGATGTTTTGGTGGCCAGGCATTAAAACAGATGTGGCTAATTTTGTGAATAAATGTTTAACCTGCCAGAAGGTGAAGATAGAGCATTAGAAGCCGGCAGGAACATTACAACCCTTAGAGATTCCAGAATGGAAGTGGGAGAGCATTTCCATGGATTTTGTGATGGGTTTACCAAGGACGTCCTCAGGATATGACGCCATATGGGTCATAGTGGATAGACTAACCAAGTCTACTCACTTTTTACCCATTCGAGCGAATTCTCCTCTAGAAAAGTTGGCTCAACTATATATCCAAGAAGTGGTACGGTTACATGGTGTTCCTTCAACAATCATTACCAATCGAGATCCAAGGTTCACCTCACGGTTTTGTGGAGCGCTCCAGAAGGCATTTGGTACTAAGCTATGTCTAAGTACTGCATATCATCCACAATCTGATGGCCAAATAGAGCGGACGATTCAGACTTTAGAAGATATGTTGCGAGCATACATTCTGGAACAACGAGGCAATTGGGATCGATATTTACCGTTAGCCTAGTTTGCCTACAACAACAGTTACCATGCTAGCATCGGCATGGCTCCATATGAAGCTTTATATGGACGAAAGTGTCAATCTCCCCTATGTTAGTACGAATCAGGAGAACAGAGCCTCCTAGGTCTGGAACTAGTCAGACAGACAACAGAGCAGATTAAAAAGATCCGTAGCAAAATACTAGCAGCTCAGAGCCGTCAGAAGAGCTATGCGGATGTCAGGAGGAAACCCTTAGAATTTCAAGAGGGAGACCATGTGTTTCTAAAAATCACACCCACAACTGGCGTGGGTAGAGCCATTAAAGTCAAAAAGTTAAGCCCCCGCTTTATAGGTCCCTTTCAAATTTTAAAGCGGATCGGGCCAGTTGCATATCAAGTTGCCTTACCTCTGCATCTATCTAATCTTCATAATGTTTTCCATATTTTGCAACTCAGAAGATACCAGCCGGATCCTGCCCACCTGTTGGAACCTGACTCAATCCAATTGAGGGATGACTTGACTTTTCATGTGCCCCCAGCACGGATAGTGGATAGGAATACCAAACACCTTCGGAACAAAGCTGTACAATTGGTGAAAGTAGCATAGGGACATGAAGACTCAGTGGATTGTACATGGGAATTAGAATCTGAGATGAGAAGGGAACATCCCGAACTATTCTCAGGTACTAAATTTTGAGGCAAAAATTTTTTTTAGGAGGGTAGAAATGTAACATCCGAAAAATTTTATCGTTAACAACTGAGTTGTTCGGTTTTGTCGAATAAGTGGGTTTAATCAGAACTTGATTAAGCACTTACTTAAAGCCAATTAGGGGTGATTTGAGAAGATTAGGCTTGATGAAATTAAATTAGGAGCATAGAAAACCTTGCAGAAAAATTTTAAGCCAATTTACCGATTTAAGGGAAATCGGTAAGTTTCGGTATTTCAAACTGTCGGAACCGGATCAGTAGAATTTTTCTATGAGTGCCCTAGAATCAACGGCTAAGATTTAGCCAAACAACCCATCCAAGTGGCGTCTAGACAGCCATGGATGATGAGGAATAAATCAGATTTTTGACCTAGGCTAAGTCCACCAATCAAATTCAAGCTACCTTGAAAATATCTCCACTTTTCTCCTTTTCTTCTCATCCATTTTCGGCCACCCTCCTTCAGCTGCTGAAGTCCATCTTTTTCTCTCCTCTTTGCTCTCATTTCTACTCCATTTTCATCCATCTTCAAGTCCCATCCCAAGCCACCACTAACAAAGACACAAAATCAGCCTAAATCACACAAGACAAGGTAGGAAATCCTACTTCTTCTCTTATTTTCTCCGATTTGGGGCTGTATGAGGAGCATGCTTAATCTGAAATTTGGATGTTTTATAGAGTGATGATGATGTTTTATGATTGGCTTTGCATGTGTGTTGTGATTAGAATTGGATTTGAGTGCAAATAGCTCGAAGAAGGAAGACAAATCTAGAAGCTGTTAGGGTTAGAAGCTGTTAGGGTTTTCCTTCGGCGGTCCGTACGGCGGAGTGTACGGCTCCACCTACCGCCGTTTAAATTGGACGAAACTATTTTTATATGAAACTAGACATCTAGGGCTTTCCATACATATATCATAATCGGCCATTGGATTAGTACAGAATTAGTTATGAATTTTTGAAGTTTACCCTAGAAATCTGGTTTCCTATCCGGGCAGTAGGAGTTGAGAAGGGTATAACTCACCCTATACAACTTGAAATTGAGTGAACCCAGATTTTTTTGAAAGCTAACATGTAAAGGAATATCTCATAAAAATTTCAGAACCAAAATCTTAGCTGTTTGCTCCCAGTGCACCAAGGAATTTGGCTTAAGTCTAAACCGGATTGAACCAAAGTAGTTTAGTAAGGCCAAGTTTCGAGACTCATAAGTCAAAATATACTTATGCAAATGACATAAAACTTATTTCATTTGAAAGCTTGTTCTGATATCTTTAATTTGACATGAATTTCGTATGAATTCACCTAGTTTTCTATTTTTAGTGAATTTTTACTTAAAAGGACCCAATTCTGACTGAGAACAGGGCAGTTTGGGGTAAATTGTTTATATCTAGAGTGATGCACATCAAAATGAAATGGGACCAAAAGGGTTAGAATCTAGACATATGAGGCTATGACATATCCAAAAATTAGATTTAAATGAGTTGAATTTAATGAGAAATGAGGCACACCAAATTCGGGCAGAACAGAGGGGGTTAAGCTGAAACTCTAGTGATGGTTAAATTGAAATTGTTGATTGAGATTATGAATATATATGTATGATTGAGATTGTTGATTGGTGTTATGGATGTACATGTATAATTGTTGCTCTATGCTGAAATTGTAAGTTGTATAAATGTACTGGTTATCTCACACTATTCACGAGGAAGCGGACTCGATCCGTTATGCTGCCGAAATTTCGGTAAGAAGTTTATATGTTATGAAAGTCTATGACAGCTTGAGTGCATCATACATAAAGAAACAAGTTAAATGTGCATTCATTTCATGATATGATAAAGAATTCCATATCACTTGGGCCAGCCCCGGAATAAATTAAGGGGAATAAATCAGTAGGAAGGTCGAGGAAAGTAAACCCGGCCATCCTGTATAGGAACGAGCTCGGTCCTGAAAAGCGGACTATTACCCAGGAGTATATGGCCGATGACTCCCAGGGGACCAAGGATGGAAATAAGTTCTAATAGGCGAAAGCCTCCAAGAATAAGATGCATCTTCTCATTGCACATGCATATGTACAGTGTAAAAATTCTCTATTGATTGTTCTAGATCCTTGTTATTTATTCTTAATCTGCTATTGTTCCATTGTGATTACTGTTTGAGTACATTAGTATATCTGTTAATTAAAATTGAACTTGTTTCGGTGTATGCTTTATAAATGAGTATTTAAGTTAAATATTATCATTCTACCATACTATTTGAAAATTAATGTACAACCGAGACAACTGGGAATGACAGCGATGACACATGTATAGAACTAGGAATTCCTACTGAGAAATTTCTATTTCTCACCCTACTATATATTACCGCGTCGTTCTCAGACTATGGAGCACGCCGCGATAGGAGTCCTCTTCATTGAGCTCCCCGAGCTTCACAAGCACCTCGACCCATTCCTAGACTCTGTATATATATCTGGTAGGTGCCAGTTTCGATTGTATTTCTTCTTTCAGAGAGATTTCGCTGTACCACTGATGCACCCACTGTTTGACCCCGCTGTTCCATATATTGCCATTCCACTTCATATGGCCCATCCATTCCCACCTCCTCCAACAAAGAAGAAGACCAAAGACCAAAGACTAGCCCCTGCTCCTATGGCTCCTCCTGCTTCACCACCGCATCTGATGCTTTCTGCCTCCACATTAGAGGAGGACCCATCAGAGGCAGCGAGTTCCTCCTCATCCTCTGCTCTCGGCATGGGCCACTCACCTGTAGATGCACCCATGGCGAATGGGTTTCTTTCTTCGGATTCTGGTTAGGTAGTGGGCTTACCACAGTGACAGTAGATGTATAGAATGGCCCTCTTTTGGCAGTCTGGGTCATGGGTAGATGGATAGATATTAGGAGATGTACATGAAATGTCCCATGGGGACCATCTAGGGTGCTGATTATAGAACTGGCCATTCCATTTTGTCTTAGCGGCCTCATTTTTTCATCTTGTACTTTTGACAAACATTAAAATCATATATATATGTACATAGTTATGATGCATTTTGCAGTTGTTCTGGTCATATTGTATTTTTAATTATGTTACGTTATTTACAGTATACCGATTTATCAGTATTTATTCTACTATCACGCAGAAAATTTTGTTACGCGATTAAGTATTTCTATGCGAGTAATTAACACTAACACAAGAAATAGAATTTCACCAATATCATACGTAATCACTTATCAGATAATTTGTTATGGCTTAAGCATAGTACTTTGTCTGGTAAGGTGTTACACTAGTTACTTGTTTCTTATTCTTAATATGCTATTGCTCTACTATAATTACTGTTTGATTGCATTAGTGTATTTGTTAACTAAAATTGAGTTTGTTTCGGTGTATGTTTTACAAATAAGTATTTAAGTTAAATATCATCATTGTGTCGTACTATTTGAACACTATTGCAAGACCGAAACAACTGGGAATGGCAGCGATGATAGATGTGTAAAAACTAGGAATTCCTAATGAGAAGTATTTATTTCTCACCCTACTGTATATTTCCACGTCATTCTCAGACCATGGAAAACGTAGCAACTGGAGTACTGTGCATTCAGTTCCCCAAGCTCCATATACACCTTGACCCGCTCCTGGACTCTGTATATATCTCTGGCAGGTGTTAGTTCCGTCTCTATTTCTTTTTCTAGAGAGATTTTGCCGTCTCGCTTACGCACCCACTTTTTGATCCCACTGTCCCCTATATTGCCATTCCCCTTCACATGGCCTATCCATTTCCATCACCACCAACAGTAGCACCAGCAGCACCAGCAACTCCAGTCCCTATGGCCCATCCTACTTCACCACCACAGCAAATGCTATCAGCCTCGATGTTAGAGGAGGATCCATCCGAGGCGGCGAGTTCTTCTTCCTCGTTCTCTGCTTCTAGCGTGGGCCACCCTCCCGTAGATGCCACCATGGTGAATGAGTTCCTTTCTTTGAATTCCGTTTAGATAGTGTGCATGCTGCAGTAGTAGTAGATGTGCAGTCTGGGTCATGGACAGATGGGTAGATGTTAGGAGGTGTACATGAAATGTCCTATGGGGACCATCTAGGGTACTGTTCGTAGAGACTGGCCGTTTTGTTTTATGTTAGCGGATTCATTTTGTTACCCTGTATTGTTTTGACAAACTTTGAAAATAGATGCCTATGTATATATTTATGATGCATTTTGCAGTAGTTTTGTCCTTATTGCATTTTTATTTATGTTACATTATTTACCATATACCAATCAACTAGTATTTATTCCGCCGTCAAGCTGAAAATTTTGTTACCCGAATAATCATCTTTATTGGGGTAACTAATAATGACATGAAAAATAGAATTAAATCAGCACTACACGTAATCACTTATCAGATAATTTATTATGACTTAAACATAGTACTTTGTCTAGTAAGGTGTTACATAAGCCATAAAACTTGGGCAGTAGATGTATTAGTCCAGATTTTAGCTCGAAGTCTGCATCCAAATTCGGCTACTGAATTGCCAAAGCTTGATAGTTGACATTAGGTGCTGCAAGTTCCTTCAAGGTTCTATTAGCCATGCTTCCTGAAAAAATTAGAATTGTCAACAAAGTTAGGAATAGAATCAAAAACAGAATTATTAGTAGAACTAGTCTCAAACAACCTCCTCTTAGCTCTTCTAATTTGTCTAAGAGTCCTCTTTAATTCAGGATCACACTCAACTAAATTAGGAATTAGATCAAACCTAGTCATGCATTAACAAAATAGCAAACATAATCATATGCATACTTATTTCACCCTTAACACAAAGCACTAAAAGTTGCACACAAATACTCAAAATAATCAAAATAAATATGAAGACACTACCAAATAATTTTTAAAAATTATGGGACTACCACACCTCAAAAATTTTACCCTCAAGGAGTAAGAAAATGCAAAGAAAAATTTTAAAAAATTAAAAAAGTGGTCTAAATAAAGGAATTTGGCTTAAAAATAAAAATTCAATAGCTTTGCTTTGATCTTGATCGGAGGGCCATTTTCCTTCAACTGACTAATTTTTAAGTCAATCGGAGCACAAAATCTCTTACAAAAATACCCATTACATCCCCAAAAAATACCAAAAAGATCAAAAAACCTCTAGAAACCTGTCTCAATGATGGAATTTGACAAAAATAGCGGGGGCTCAATCCTAGGGATTGAGTCTTTCTCAGAATGATGTTTTGCTATGGAATCAAGTCCTCTAAAATCAACTGAAAAGAGTTAGTCATCAAAAATCGTAAAATCGAACTACTAACTATGAATTAAAACTAACAACTTAACCAAACACACATCAAAAAAAGACTATGCAATGATATTAACACATATTAACATGACCAAATAATATCAATCATCCCCGACAACGGCGCCAAAATTTGACTCAAGTGCCGAGCTCGGTCAAATTACAATATAAACTGAATTTCACTAAATTGTAGTAAAAGTGCAACTCGGGTCGTTTCACATGGATAGCAATGTTATATAATCAAGAAATGGGGGGGTTTAGGATTTAAAACTAAAAGGAACAGAATATAAATCACGAAATTAAAATAAAATGGGAAGCATCCAATCCAAGAATCAATGGAAAACAATTAACACTTAATTATCGAATTCTAAAATTAATTCAGCAAACCAATTCAGTGATTAACAATAAATCTGAATGAAATCTCAATTCAAACTTAGCATTCACACAAAAACCTTCATGCATTTGATCAACACAAAATCAGTTAATGTTTAGAGACCTCTAGAACCTAATTGAGTTATGTTAATTTCGAGTATCAATGCAATTAATCATAGAACTCAAACCTGAAATTCTAATTCACACTCTTTCAACAATTGATTACATACATCAACCAAATAATATGCAACGAAACATATTCCCAATCAACAATTTAGAATGAAAAACTTCAATTCAAAAATGAGATAAGAAATAAGTGAAAGATTATATGAAACCGAATTTGTTGTATGCTAAATCCAATTGAACCGGACTCTCAAAAGCGTTATTGCTTCCTTGATCCTTGAATTAGATAGACTTTCAAGCCTCCATGAATGGAGGAAAATGAATTGTTAAGGTGGGGGGGCATGAGAAAAGAGAGGAAGAAGAAGAAGAAAAAACCAAAAATTGCTTCTTTTCCAAAATCTGTCCAATCTCCAAGTTACTGACCCCACCTCAATTCAGCCACACAAAACAGAATCAAAATGTCTAAAAACAAACCAAAATCGTTAATTACATTAATCCTCTGTCTCTTAGACGAACTTGGACACCTTATTTGCTAAATTCTAAATTGTATAAAGAAAGTTATGCTAAAAACATGAAAGTAAGTTCTCTAATCCAGTCAGTAACATTTGTCTGCATTTTTGGCAATGAAAACCCATCAGTTTGGATTTGTGGTCTGAAGATCACTTAAAGCTTTGGATGTCAGCTTCAAAACTTCACTGGAATGGGCTCAATTGGGCTACTATGGACCAATATATGGTCCAAATACTGCACCTAGTTCAGAAACCACAAATGCATCTTTTCAGCTCACTTCTAGGCCGAGTTTCAGCTTCTTATCATCCGAATTGGCCTCTGACCTCTCATAGGAACTCAGCTTTCCTGTAAATGAAGAATCATAATAAAATGAGCTCTATAACTCAAGAAAATCCCAAAAAACCACAACAGGATCAGAATTAGCTTGATGCTGGAAAAACTAAATCAATTCCAACCAAAACTCAATAAAATGCAAAATGACCCAAATTAATCCGATTAAGCACAAAAGAAGATTAATGAACTAAATATGAGAGAAAATAAATATATAAAAATCCAATTAATCAATGACAAAAACAAAATATAAAATATCTAATGTAGTATCCCGTCAACTAAGGATGATATTGATACCATCCCCGGCAACGGCACCAAAAACTTGATGCGGCTCCGACAAGTATACCGGGTCGTACAAGTAATAAAGTGATGTAAAAAGTATCATTCTCATGAGGATAGATCAAATACCGAATAATTTAAAGGATGACTATTTGGAAGGAATGAAATTGTGGATGTAGAGAAATTAAAATAAAAAATAATAATAAAAAGTTAATAAATACGAAAAATAATGATCAAGACGGATGCAAAAAGGGTTAACTAAATGTAATGGAATGAACGCTAGGGCTAATTAATTTCACCTATTGTAGATGCACTTCCTATGAATTTCTGTTAATCCATCTCTATCCTAATTGACTAACGGTCGATTCTCTTTAATTTATTCCTAGCCTCTGTCGAGGTCAAGCAATACTCTTTAGCATCCTTCCATGGCTCATCTTTAGACCCGACGACAATTATACTCCAACGGAGCCCGGCATAGTGAACGGATTCCTCTCTTCGACATCCGATTAGAGGCTTCAGCATTTCATCCGACTACAATGTATTGCTGATCCTCTTTTGGCACATTTATGACCTTGGGCCATAGGTTTAGTTTCTTTTTACATTTCTCAGAGAAATGGTAGATGAAATGTCCTTTAAGGACAGTAGGAAGTTATGCTTCATGTAGACGGGCCGGTTTATTTTGTTTTGATGGCCCCATTTTTTGTACCCTCTATCGTATATGTACTTATGATGTAGCAAACTTTGATATTAGATATATATATATATATATATATATATATATATATATATATATATATATATATATATATATATATATGTATAGTTAAATATATATGAGGCCGTTCTATCTATTTTATTGACTTTCAGTTATGGCGCCGAATAAATTGTTACATTCCGCAATAAAAAAGTTACTCGCACTGATAAAAGGCATGGAATTAAAATGAACTTAACAAGTTCCTACACGTGACAAACTACCGAGTAAAATATTATGACTTAAGCATAGTATTACACTTGATAAGTGTTACATTTAGTGGTATCAGAGCAGCTCATCTTAGCAGAAGCCTGAAGATTAGATTGACTATGCTTCGCGTATACTCTGCATTTCTTAGACAATAGCATGCATTGAATCTTGTTTGTTTGGGTAAGATATAGGAATGCATGTGTATGAATTGCTGGACCATGTGAGCTATTATTTACTAGCACACTAAACTTAGTATTGAGCTTGATCAACTCAATAACTTTTGTTTCATGTATTCAGAACTTGATGGCTTTTGACAGGCAAGATAGGCCACAAATGGAACCAGCTGAAGAAAATCCTGTTAGTTTCATAGATACGATGCGATAAATGGCCTATGCAATGCGGGAGCAAGTTTCTGCAGCACACCAGATGATGGACCAACAAGGGAAGCGACCTAAAGCTGGTCATGAAGGAAATCTACATGGCCCTGGGATAGACCTGGAGTACCTCAAGTTTGTTGAATTCAGAAAGGCGAACCCACCCAGTTTTAAACGAGCTTTCAACCCCAACAAGGCTGACAAATGGGTTAAGGTAATGGAAAAGGTTTTCCCTGTTTTGGATTGTGTAGACTACTAGAAAGTAGCTTTTGCCACTTATATGCTCAAAGCTGATGCGAAGTTTTGGTGAAACAGTGTGAAGAACTGTTGGAAGGAGCCCAAGCGGAAATACCTGGAATGTGGTTAAGGACGCATTCTACCAGAAGTACTTTCCTCTCTCAATTCCTAATGCTAAGGAGCTAGAGTTTTGGATGCGTTTGTTTCAGATTTTGAAAAAGGTGATTTTGAAACATAAATTTTATATAACAGAAAAAGCTGAAAATTGATTTTTTTCAGAAGCGACTCTTTTCAACATCTTCAAAAAAACTAAAAACTGATTTTTTTAGAATCTGATTATTTTTTAAAATTTATCCAAATATATGAAAATTGATTTTTTGCTGAAAAAGCACAAACAAACACACCGTTTATGCAACTCCACCAAGGAAACAGTAGCGTTTTGGAATATATCGCCAAGTTTGAAAAGTTGTGCAAATTCTTCACAATCTATTAGCACAATCCGAATGAGGCATGGAAGTGTGTTAAGTTTGAAGTTGGATTGAGGGAAGATATTCTCGTGACTGTAGGGCTAATAGAGATCAAAGATTTTCCTACTCTGGTGAACAAATGCCGGCTTGTGGAAGCATGTGCATAAGATTCTCAAGCATATGTATGCATAATTACATGAGCATATGAACAATATGAAGGACAAAATGAGATCCATTTACTTGGAGGCAGTTATTTGGATCCCTCCTTGTGAAGGCAATTAAACTATGAGATCCCTGTACCTCGAAGGCACGTGGTCAAATGAGATCCCTCCGAATTAGAGGCATATGGATCCCCTTGCAGGTTAATACTATGTGATGATAGTCACGAGCTGAGCTCACTCTTAGATCGGTCTACCCAAGGATAGTAAAGATTAAAAGAAATTTAAGAAAGCAGAAGTGTATTTGCATAAATTCAAGTATGAGCATCTGCATAAGTATATTCCCTACTTTGCTAAGTTGAGATTATTCTATTTAAGTATGCCGTAATTACTATTCTAATTTTGAAATATGAATTTATCATATTATTGCCCTATTGATTCAAGTGTGTAAATAAAATGAAGTCTACTTCGGACAATATATTTTCACACTATAAAACTGAAAAGATTATATGACATGTTCACCCTTTTTTATAATAAATCGAAGCAGCTAGAGATAATAACAATGACACTATGTGTGACGGTTTAGAGAATCCGACTGAGTATTTTAAATTCTCACTCCTATGTTTATAGTTGTATTTTCTCCAGATAGTTCAAGAACCCTGAAAATATCATCTTATGCAGTGTTGACTAGGATGAGTGGAGCGGCCGAAGGTTGCTATCAGACAAGGTCCGTTTAAGAATAGCAACAACTCTCAAATATGGTACTATGACTTAAGCATAGCATTGTGCTTAGGAGGGTAGACTTAATAAGACACCAAAAGCCACTCAAAGCTTATTAAAATGAATCATTACATTTGCTTAGAGTATATGACCTTGACCTATGCTACTAGAGTTATGTGGACTTATTTGAATTGTAATGAGACTCATATTAGACCTATTTGAGGACTTTTAAGGTCATATCTATGCATTAGAGGACCTTTGGTTAGCTATGGACTTATGGACTTTGGACATTGGATTTAATCATACTTATAATCACATTAAAGAACCTTAAATATTAAGATTTAAGTTAAGGTCTCATTAGAAATGCCACATGAACTATCTAATTCCTTGCTTGAAGTGGTTTTCTACATTTTGGTTTATGAACGTGAGTTTTGAACTATTCTTTGAAGAATTATCTTTGGAACCTTGTTTTGCATAAGAACATGATCATTTGTATTCATATAAGTCTCGAAATTCTTGCATTAAAGTTTAATGAATTAGATGAGTTTCTATGTCATTGATGGAAATTTAATTATGTGATTAGTGTATCCTTTATGTGATTATGTTATTATATTAAGAATTTCTTATCATGACTTTGGTGTGCACATGGATATATTTGTGACCTAATATGTTATGTACCGTTAATTAAAGTGATATCTCTTAGTTGATGGATGTGCATGAATATCTAATGAGTTTGCTTTAGATATTAATCACATATGTCTTGATTATGGCTTAATGACTATACAAGTGAAGATGAAATTATGTGTACTCTATGTTATGAATGAAATGATTTGTGTTATGTGCACTCTATGATAAATTTGAATCCATTTATGTTATATGCACAATATGAATAAAATTACATATGTGCACTTTGTGTCCAATCATTATCTAAGAATGAAATTATATACGTGCACATTTTGATTGGCTACTATATGAAAATTAACCAAATAAATAAGTATGTGGGCCCTACTATGTAGTGGATAGGCCACACATTTTGCTAAGTGACACCTTGGGCCCCCCCAAGATAGTGGATAAGGACATGGTGTTCGTTATATGATTGCCTTGGGCGCTACTAAGATAGCGGATAAGGACTTGGCAATTCACTAATTTGACTTAGGGTGCCCTAGAAAAATAGGTCCGGATTTATTTTGCAGACCCTGCAGACTTCAGCCAACAAAAAAGGATAAAGGAAGCAGTTAAAAGGACTATCAGTATACTTATTATATTTTAGTTATGATCATATTACTGTTGACTACTTTCATTATTATTATGATGCACTTCTATCTTACTTGACACTATCTAATGGCTGGGAATGATTATTTATCTTATTAATTGCATGTGGATTCTTTTCATGCTAAATGTTCTAGCATTTGACTGGTAATCTAGTTGACTAAAGATTATACATATTGATGCACTCTCGCTCTCCTTCGTAGCATTTTTGGGATGTTGCGGGACTCCCCTAGGAACACTGCCCTAGTGGGAGATTTCTCTCACCCCTTTTTCTTTGGTGTTTTTAGATGGCATGAATCATTGTCAATATTGAGATGGACGTGGCTTTCAAACCTGATTTGCTAAATAATAGGATTCTAATATGTATTCTAGATCGTACTCTTACTATTACTATTACTATGATTAATGACTAGGACTAGTATGCTGTAATGTAGCTTGGGACACCTCTTTTTGGCATCTTCATCCGACATATTTTGTTTGGTATTTTGATGGGCTGTATATGGCTCAAGTGGGGATGATTAGTATTAGTATTGGCACTTATATTTTGGGTAATGTATTATAAACTTTATATGTACTCTATGATGCAGTAGTAGCGAGGTATGTTTTCTATATATGATGGACGCCCTTAACTAATTTTCGAGTAGCATGTGGTAGTAACAATTTCACCATGTAAATTGATTAACTTAAATAGTAAAATTAATAAAAAGCAATCGGCAAAAAAAAAAAATTTTAATCGCGGAAAATTAAAGTAGTAAATTTAGTAATACCTTACTGGCTAATTATTATCAGAATTAGGTAAAGGAAATTAAAGTTGGTATGATAATAGTTAGTAGTAGGGTGTTATAGGCAGAGTATGGAGGGTTTCTAAAGTGTGCTGGGGTCAGCCTTAGGGTGTTCTTTTACAGAGAAATTGTAGGTTTAATTAGTTTTAATCATATGATTAGTTATTAGCTTAATTAGGTTGTTTATTTAACTAATTAAACTGCAAATGATTAATTAATCTAACCATCTTTGCAAAAGGATTTAGACGTGATATAATACTCATATGATATGGTGATTAAGGTTTAAGAAAAGATTAAAATAGTTTAACACTTAATTAGTGCTTAATTAGTGATTTTCCTAAAAACCAATTTAGACAATTTAAGCTTTAATTAATAAAATAATTAGCAAACAATTAAATTTATTTAATTTATCACTAAATCCATGTTTAATTATGTGTTAGAAGGTATTCTGAATTTTTGCAAAATTTTTCTATAATTTTTAATATTTTTAGTGAATTTTAGCATTAAATAAGCCTATTTTGTGTTAATTAACTTAATTAGTTATCTAATAATTAAAAAATAAAAATATGATGCTATCCCATGCTCATCTTGCACTAGATCATCAGTTTTGGGGGACAAAAGTTAACTAATGTAAAGTTGACTTTGATAATGGCATCTTGTTGATTCTTGACCAAATCAATTTTATTCTTGTTCAAATTGAACCAAGGGGTTTTAGGATAGTTAGGGGCGTGGTTAGGGTTTAGTTTGCATTTTCCATATTTATTTAATTTATTTTATGATTTATAAAGGAACTATGGCCTTTTTGGTACATTAAGGCTCGAAATTGTTTAAAAAATTGAATGGCCCAATTCAATAGCTGCCTAGGCCTCATTAGTGGCCCATTCACATGGTCTTTCAAGTCCAGGCCTAGAGCTGCACTAATTCTTTGCCGTACAGCAAGTTTGAGGGGTCTTATAGGATTTTCAGGGCTTGTTTTACACCTCAGTAAGGTTATTTTTGTATAATTGTGCAAATAGTGCTCAAATTTGCTTAAAAAATTATATTTATCTTTAAAATTTTGTTAAAAATGTATTTATAAGTTTTCTGGAATTTTTTCGGGGTCTTTCGGGTAGTTTTTGACCTTCTGTAAATCCTTTAGTGTTTTCTATCTATTTTTTGTTGGAGTTCCTACTATATAATTTTTTTCTCTATAACTAGTGATATTTCCATAATTTTGAATAAGTCTAGGGGCATCCTATGTTAATTCACACTTGGATATATATCTGTGGCTTAATTGGTTAAGATTTAGGTTTCTAAAGTTTTGCTATGTTATTCTGCTCTGCTTAAACTCATATTCTACTAATTCTTTTGATGCGGAGACCTAAATATCATTTGCTAAAATGGTCTGGGGTCAAACTAGAAATAACTTCTAGGGTCTAAGTGTAAATACGAAGAATTCTGAGGCAAAATTTGTAAATAGAAAAAGTTTACACTACAGGGGCATTTTTATCATTTTCTAATTTTTTGTATACGGCAGTGCTCTAATTTCAATGACAATGTTACACGACCCTATGGCTTTAAGTGTGAAGTTCGTTATGGTATAGCACTGCTTGAGAAATTCTCACAATACCTAAGTGAAATAATTCAAAGTTTATGCTACGGTATATTAAGAAAAATAGGGACGTTATAACTAGGCTACTCAATAAACCCTTGTAATTCAAAATTGGTTAAGGAAGCACTAATTTCTCAATCACCACTAATGATTATTGCGTGGATAAATAAAAAAAGGTTCTTTAAAATATTTTTATTAAAAAAAGGTTCTGTGGGAAAATCCGCTCTTACACAGAGTTTAAGTTAACACTAGACTACTCAATAAACTCTTATAATTCAAAATTGGTGAAGGCTGCACTAGCTTCTTAGTCACTACCATTGATTATTGAGCAAATAAAACAAAGTTGAAAGGATTTTGAAAATATTTTTATTTAACCATTTGAAGAAAATAGGACTTTTTTTTTTAATTTGATTTCTACATTGTAAATTGATAATCAAGGTGAAACATGTAAGCAATTAATTGAAACAAAAATAAGAGACATGGATAATGAGATAACTTAAAAGATAAATAAACAAACTAAAAGATCAACTAACTAAAAACAACTCAAACATTTTTTTAATTTTCTTCCTTTTTATAAATAAACCCTTAAATTTTGAAACAAATTTAGTTGAACTAAGAAACTACGATTCCTTATTTATCATTTTTAATCGAAAAACACCAGGAAAAAAAAAACTAAAAGCAGCAAACAAACAAACAATTTTAAGAGAAATCATGAGATAATTCAAAGGCAAAATAGCTAAGAATAAAATTCACAGGCAACTCAAAACACTTTTTTTTTTTTGTGTTAATAGCACAAAAAAAAAGAAAGAAAATAGTTTATGCAAAACTAAAAACAACACAAGACAAGTTTCAGCAAACCAAAACAAAACAACCCAAAAAAATCCACTATGTTAATATTTTTCAAAAAAAAAATAAAGTAAAAGGAAAACAGAAACACAAAGTAGAGAAAAACCATCGTTTAGGGATTTTCAGCTTTGGAAGACTTGGGTTTTAGGTACTAGGTGTGTGATCATGGAGAAAAGGCTGGGCACAGCGGCGGTCAATGTAGGTGCAAGCGGCTGCGATGCAGGCTATGTGAGGTGCAGCAAGCGGCTAAAGTCATGGGACAGTGGTAAGTCATAGTGGTGATGTGACTGATTGTAGTGAACGGCGGTGTAACGTCTGAAAAAAATTTTATCGTTAACAACTAAATTGTTCAGTTTTATCGGATAAGTGAGTTTATTCAGGATCTGATTAGACACTCTTTTAAAGCCAACTAATGGTGAATTGAGAGGATTAGGCAGGATAGAATTAAATTAGGAGCATAGAAAACCTCATAGAAAAATTTCAAGCCAATTTACCGATTTAATGGAAATCGGTAAGATTTCGGTAACTCAAACTGTCGGAATCGGATCAGTAGAATTTTTCTATGAGTGCCCTAGAATCAACGGCTAGGATTGAGCCAAACACCCACCCAAGTGGCGCCTAGACAGCCATGGATGATGGGAAGAAACTAGATTTATTGACCAATGACTCATTCAACCAATCAAATTCAAGCCACTTTAAAAATATCTCCACTTTTCTCCTTTTCTTCTCATCCATTTTCGGCTACCCTCCTTTAGCTGCTGAAGTCCATCTTTTTCTCTCCTCTTTGCTCTCATTTCTACTCCCTTTTCATCCATCTTCAAGTCCCATCCCAAGCCACAACCATTAAAGACACAAATTCAGCCTAAACAACTCAAGACAAGGTAGGAAATCCTACTTCTTCTCTTATTTCTCTGATTTGGGGCTGTATGTGGGGCTTGCATAATCTGAGATGTTGGTGTTTTATAGAGTGATGATGATGTTTTATGATTGGTTTTGTATGTTTGTTATGCTTAAACTTGGATTTGAGGGCGGATTGCTTGAAGGAGGAAGACAAATCTAGAAGCTGTTAGGGTTTTCCCTCGGCGGTCCGTACGGCGGAGTGTACGGCTCCACCTACTGCTGATTAAATTGGATGAAACTATTTTTATATGAAACTAGACATCTAGGGCTTTCCATAAATATATCATAATAAGCCATTGGATTAGTATAGAATTAGTTATGAATTTTTGAAGTTTACCCTAGAAATCTGGCTCCCTATCCGGGCCGTAGGAGTTGAGAAGGGTATAACTCACCCTATACAACGTCAAATTGAGTGAACCCGCGTTTGTTTGAAAGGTAACATGTAAAGGAATATCTCATAAAAATTTCAGAACCAAACTCTTAGCCGTTTGCTCCCAGTGCACCAAGGAAGTTGGCTTAAGCCTAAACCGAATTGCCACCAAAGTAGTTTCGTAAGGCCAAGTTTCGAGACTCATAAGTCGAAATATACTTATGCAAATGACATAAAACTTAGTTCATTTGAAAGCCTGTTCTGATAGCTTTAATTTGACATAAATTCGGTATGAATTCACCTAGTTTTCTATTTTTAGTGAATTTTTACTTAAAAGGACCCAATTCTAACTGAGAACAGGGCAGTCTGGGGTAAATTGTTTATATCTAGAGTTATACACATCAAAATGAAATGGGACCAAAAGGCTATGACATATACAAAAATTAGATTTAAATGAGTTGAATTGAATGAGAAATGAGGCACACCAAATTTGGGCAGAACAAAGCGGGGTTAAGCTGAAACTCTAGTGATGGTTAAATTGAAATTGTTGATTGAGATTATGAGTGTATATGTATAATTGAGATTGTTGATTGGTGTTATGGATGTACATGTATAATTGTTGCTCTATACTGAAATTGTAAGTTATATAAATGTACTGGTTGTCTGGCACTATTCACGGGGAAGCGGACTCGATCCGTTATGCTGCCGAAATTTCAGTGAGAAGTTTATATGTTATGAAAGTCTATGACAACTTGAGTGCATCATACATAAAGAAACAAGTTAAATGTGCATTCATTTCATGAGATGATAAAGAATTCCATATCACTTGGGCCAGCCCCGGAATAAATTAAGGGGAATAGATCAGTGGGAAGGTCAGGGAAAGTAAACCCGGCCATCCTGTATAGGAACGAGCTCGGTCTTGAAAAGCGGACTATTACCCAGGAGTATATGGCCAGTGACTCTCGGGGGACCAAGGATGGAAACAAGTTCTAAAAGGCGAAAGCCTCCAAGAATAAGATGCATCCTCTCATTGAACATGCATATGTACAGTGTAAAAATTCTCTATTGATTGTTTAGATGCTTGCTATTTATTCCTAATATGCTATTGTTCCGTTGTGATTACTGTTTGAGTACATTAGTATATCTGTTAATTAGAATTGAACTTGTTTCGGTGTATGCTTTACAAATGAGTAATTAAGTTAAATATTATCATTCTACTGTACTATTTGAAAATTAATGCACGACCGAAACAACTGGGAATGACAGCGATGACACATGTATAGAACTAGGAATTCCTACTGAGAAATTTCTATTTCTCACCCTACTGTATATTACCGCGTCATTCTCAGATTATGGAGCACGCCGCGATAGGAGTCCTCTTCATTGAGTTCCCCGAGCTTTACATATACCTCGACCCATTCCTAGACTCTTTATATATATCTGGCAGGTGCCAGTTTTGATTGTATTTTTTCTTTCAGAGAGACTTTGCTATACCACTGATGCATCCACTATTTGACCCCGCTGTTCCATATATTGCCATTCCACTTCATATGGCCCATCCATTCCCACCTCCTCCAGCACCAGCACCAGCACCAGCCCCTGCTCCTATGGCTCCTCCTGCTTCACCACCGCATCCGATGCTTTCCACCTCGACATCAGAGGAGGATCCATCAGAGGCAGCGAGTTCCTCCTCATCCTCTGATCCTGACACGGGCCACCCTCCTGCAGATGCACCCATGGCGAATGGGTTTCTTTCTTCAGAGTCCGATTAGTTAGTGGGTTTGCAGTAGTGGTAGTAGATGTACAGAATGGCCCTCTTTTGGCAGTCTAGGTCATGGATAGATGCATAGATGCTAGGAATGAACATACAATGTCCCATGGCGACCACTTAGTGTACTGTTCATATAACTGGCCGTCTCATTTTGTCTTAGCAGCCTCAGTTTTGTCAGCTTGTACTTTTGACAAACTTTAAAAATCATATATATATATATATATATATATATATATATATATATATATATATATATATATATGTACATAGTTATGATGCATTTTGCAGTTGTTCTGTTCATATTGTATTTTTAATTATGTTACGTTATTTATAGTATACCGATTTATCAGTATTTATTCCGCTGTCACGCAAAAAATTTTGTTACGCGATTGAGTATTCCTATGCGAGTAATTAACACTAATACAAGAAATAGAATTTAACCAATATCATACGTAATCACTTATCAGATAATTTATTATGACTTAAGCGTAGTATTTTGTCTAGTAAGGTGTTACATTTTTGGTATCAGAGCAGTTCATCCTAATATAGGCCTAGGGATTGGACTAACTATGCTTCACATATGCTCTGTATTTTCTAGATCTTATTACGTTCTGAGTCTTGTCCATATGGACAGGACATACGTGCAGGAGTTTGCCTAACTGTATGCTATTATTTACTAGCACACCGAACTTAGTATTGAGCCTGGTCAACTCAATTACTCTTGTTTTGTGTGATCAGAACTTAATGGCTTCTGGGAGGCGAGGTAGACCGCGAACTTACCCAGCCCAAGAGGAATCCTCAGAATTCCTGGACGCAATACGAGAGATGGCGCAGGCTATGAGCGAACAAACAGCTGCAGCAACTTAAATGATGGGCCAATTAGGAAGGCAACCAGAGGTAGATCGTGGGGGAAATCATAATGGTCCTGGGATGGATCTAGAATACCTCAAATTTGCCGAGTTTCGGAAGGCTAATCCACCCAGCTTCCGGGGAGCCTTGGACCTAGATAAAGCAGACGAATGGGTTAAAGCTATGGAGAAGATTTTCTCTGTGTTAGATTGCACGAGCTGTCAGAAGGTCACTTTTGCCACCTATATGTTAGAAGCTGATGCAGAATTCTGGTGGAACGGCGCACGACGATGTATTTAAAGATGCATTCTACCAGAAGTACTTCCCTATGTCTGTTCACAATGCCAAGGAGTTGGAATTCATGCACTTTCGTCAAGGAAATAGCAACATGTCGGAATACATTGCCAAATTTGAGGAATTGTGCAAATTTTCCACTATTTATCAACGGCACCCCGACGAAGCATGGAAATGTATGAAATTTGAAGGTAGGCTAAGAGAGGACATTCTTGCCACCATAGGGCCAATGGAGATCAGAGACTTCCCTACTTTGGTGAACAAGTGCCGCTTGGTGGAAGAGTGCAACAAGAAGTTAGTTGCTGCTAGGGCATCCGGCAACACTTTTAAGAGGGGGTTAGCTCCACAAGGTCTGAGGTTCAAGCCCAACTTACAACAGCAAAGGAAGTTCCAGCCGGTGAGTAACAAGGGCAAGCAACCGCAAAGGCCTTTTGGGAACCAGATCTGCAGCCAGTATGGCAGAAATCATGGCGACCGCCCCTGCTTGGCGGGTCAAAATGTCTGCTTTGGATGTGGCAAACTAGGCCACAAATTCTATGAATGCCCAGTTAGAAATTCTCAACCGACTCCTAGGCCACAACGCCAAGGGAGAGTTTTCACCATGGATGCACAGGAGGTCAAAAAGTCAGAAGATTTGATCCAAGACACGTGTGAAGTAAATGGTAAGATCTTAACTATTTTATACGATTTAGGTGCATCTCACTCTTTCTCTCTCATGATTGCATGATAGCCCTGCAGCTACCCATCTTTGAATTACCCTATGACCTGCTAGTTTCTACCCCTACAAATGAGCCTGTTAGAACTAACCATATCTGTATGAATGTCCCCGTCAAATAAGAGGTCGCACTTTTTCGGCTAATTTAATTTGTCTTCCTTTGTCCGGGCTTGACATTATTTTGGGTATGGACTGGCTCTCTGCCAACCAAGCCCTACTAAATTGCTCCGATAAATCCATTATACTCCCCCTTGTTTCATCTTCTGAATCAGTGATCCCCGTAAGTCTTTATTTAAATTCCTTAATAGTGCACCCTTGTGGGAATAGAAGTCAAGGGTATATTTTCTTATCAACCAGCATAATAGAGGTTGATCAGGAGTTAAACAACATTCCAGTTGTTAGAGAATACCCGGATGTGTTCCCCGAGGATATCCCTGAGTTTCCTCCTGAGAGAGAGATTGAGTTTATCATTGAATTGGTACCAGGAGTTGGACCAATATCTCTAGCACCATACCGCATGTCACCTTTGGAACTGGCTAAACTTAAGGGGCAGATTGAAGAACTCCTGGAGAAGAAATTCATTAGGCCAAGGGCATCACCGTGGGGAGCCCCAGTCTTGTTAGTTAAGAAGAAAGATGCAGGCATGTGACTCTGTGTTGATTATCGGCAGTTGAATAAGGTGATAATCAAGAACAAGTATCCGTTACCAAGGATCGATGACCCTATGGATTAGCTACAAGGGGCTACTGTATTTTCCAAGATTGATCTACGGTCCGGATATCACCAGATTCGGGTCCGAGAAGGAGATATTCCGAAGACGACATTTTGGACTCATTATGGACATTATGAATATACTGTGATGTCCTTCGGATTGACGAATGCACCGGCAGTATTTATGGACTACATGAACTGAATATTCAGGCCATATCTTGATAAATTTGTGGTTGTGTTCATTGACGACATACTTGTCTACTCGAAGACGGAACGGGAGCATGCGGAGCATTTGCGAGTAGTTCTGCAGATTCTAAGAGAGAAGAAACTTTACGCCAAGTTATCCAAATGTGAATTTTGGATGAAAGAAATAAAGTTTCTTGGCCATGTGGTATCCCATGGGGGAATTTCAGTGGATCCCAGTAAGGTGGAAGCAGTTTTAAACTGGGAACGACCAACGACAGTTATAGAAGTCAGGAGCTTCTTAGGGTTGGCAGGATATTACAGAAGATTTGTTAAGAACTTCTCTCAAATAGCTCTACCTTTAACCAAATTAACCAAAAAGAATGCCCCATTTGAGTGGACACCCGACTGCGAGCAGAGCTTCCAAGAATTGAAGGAAAAGTTGACCACAGCCCCAGTACTTATCTTACCGGATCCTCATGGACCGTTCGAAGTGTACTGTGATGCTTCTAGGAAAGGATTGGGGTGTGTACTAATGCAAAATAGAAACGTCGTGGCATATGCTTCCAGGCAATTGAAAACTCATGAAAGAAACTATCCAACGCATGACCTCGAGCTGGCAGCGATAGTGTTTGCCTTGAAGATGTGGAGGCATTATCTCTACGGAGTGAAGTTTCAAGTATTTTCTGATCACAAAAGCTTGGAATACCTTTTCGATCAGAAGGAATTAAACATGAGGCAGCGCAGGTGGATGGAGTTTCTTAAAGATTACAAGTTTGACCTGAAGTACCATCCAAGCAAGGCAAACGTGGTAGCAGACGCCCTAAGCAGAAAATCCTTGACAGTGGCATGGATGATGATCAAGGAAGCGAAACTTATAGAAAGTTTCCAAACCCTCAACTTGGGGATCTCTGTAACTCCCAATGCTATCCAATTGCACCAATTTAAGATAACTAGTACTTTCAAAGGCCAAATCAAGCAAGCACAACAAGAAAGTGATGACTTCCAACATACAGTGCAACTGGTACAATCCGGCAAGCTACCAGGATTTTCCCAAGACGCAGACGGAATATGGCGATATCATGGGAGGATATGTGTACCTAAGGAGGACAACCTCAGGGGGAAGGTCTTGGAGGAAGCCCATAAGAGTGAGTTCACTATACATCCTGGCATTAACAAGATGTACCAAGACCTCAAAAAGATGTTTTAGTGGCCAGGCCTTAAAACAGATGTGGCCAATTTTGTGAATAAATGTTTAACCTACCAGAAGGTGAAGATAGAACATCAGAGCCGGCAGGAACATTACAACCCTTGGAGATTCCAAAATGGAAGTGGGAGAGCATTTCCATGGATTTCGTGATGGGTTTACCAAGGGCCTCCTCAGGATATGATGCCATATGGGTCATAGTGGATAGACTAACCAAGTCTGCTCACTTTTTACCCATTCGAGCAAATTCCCCTCTAGAAAAGTTGGCTCAATTATATATCCAAGAAGTGGTACGGTTACATGGTGTTCCTTTAACAATCATTTCCGATCGAGATCCAAGGTTCACCTCACAGTTTTGGGGAGCACTCCAGAAGGCATTCGGTACTAAGCTATGTCTAAGTACTGCATATCATCCACAATCGGATGGCCAAACAGAGCGGACGATTCAGACTTTAGAAGATATGTTGCGAGCATATATTCTGGAACAACGAGGGAATTGGGATCGATATTTACCGTTAGCCGAGTTTGCCTATAACAACAGTTACCATGCTAGCATCGGCATGGCTCCAGATGAAGCTTTTTATGGACGAAAGTGTCAATCTCCCCTATGTTGGTACGAATCAGGAGAACAGAGCCTCCTAGGTCCAGAACTAGTCAGACAGACAACAAGCAGATTAAAAAGATCCGTAGCAAAATACTAGCAGCTTAGAGCCGTCAGAAAAGCTATGCGGATGTCAGGAGGAAACCTTTAGAATTTCAAGAGGCAGACCATGTGTTTCTAAAAGTCACACCCACAACTGGGGTGGGTAGAGCCACTAAAGTCAAAAAGTTGAGCCCCCGCTATATAGGTCCCTTTCAAATTTTAAAGCTGATCGGACCAGTTGCGTATCAAGTTGCCTTACCTCCGCTTCTATCTAATCTTCATGATGTTTTCCATGTTTCGCAACTCAAAAGATACCCGCCGGATCCTGCTCACTTGTTGGAACCTGACTCAATCCAATTGAGGGATGACTTGACTTGTCATGTGCCCTAGCACGGATAGTGGACAGGAGTACCAAACACCTTCGGAACAAAGCGGTACAATTAGTGAAGGTAGCATGGGGATGTGAAGACTCAGCGGATTGCACGTGGGAATTAGAATCTGATATGAGGAGGGAACATCCTGAACTATTCTCAGGTACCAAATTTTGAGGACAAAATTTTTTTTTTAGGAGGGTAGAAATGTAACGTCCGAAAAAAATTTTATCGTTAACAACTAAATTGTTCGGTTTTATCGGATAAGTGAGTTTATTCAGGATCTGATTAGACACTCTTTTAAAGCCAACTAATGGTGAATTGAGAGGATTAGGCAGGATAGAATTAAATTAGGAGCATAGAAAATCTCATAGAAAAATTTCAAGCCAATTTACCGATTTAATGAAAATCGGTAAGATTTCGGTAACTCAAACTGTTGGAATCGGATCAGTAGAATTTTTCTACGAGTGCCCTAGAACCAACGGCTAGGATTGAGCCAAACACCCACCCAAGTGGCACCTAGACAGCCATGGATGATGGGAAGAAACTAGATTTTTTGACCAATGACTCATTCAACTAATCAAATTCAAGCCACTTTAAAAATATCTCCACTTTTCTCCTTTTCTTCTCATCCATTTTTGGCTACCTTCCTTCAGCTGCTGAAGTCCATCTTTTACTCTCCTCTTTGCTCTCATTTCTACTCCCTTTTCATCCATCTTCAAGTCCCATCCCAAGCCACCACCATTAAAGACACAAATTCAGCCTAAACAACTCAAGACAAGGTAGGAAATCCTATTTCTTCTCTTATTTCTCTGATTTGGGGCTGTATGTGGGGCTTGCATAATCTGAGATGTTGGTGTTTTATAGAGTGATGATGATGTTTTATGACTGGTTTTGTATGTTTGTTATGCTTAAACTTGGATTTGAGGGCGGATTGCTTGAAGGAGGAAGACAAATCTAGAAGCTGTTAGGGTTTTCCCTCGGCGTTCCGTACGGCGGAGTGTACGGCTCCGCCTACCACTGATTAAATTGGATGAAACTATTTTTATATGAAACTAGACATCTAGATCTTTCCATACATATATCATAATAAGCATTGGATTAGTATAGGATTAGTTATGAATTTTTGAAGTTTACCCTAGAAATCTGGCTCCCTATTCGGGCCGTAGGAGTTGAGAAGGGTATAACTCACCCTATACAACGTCAAATTGAGTGAACCCACGTTTGTTTGAAAGGTAACATGTAAAGGAATATCTCATAAAAATTTCAGAACCAAACTTTTAGCCGTTTGCTCCCAGTGCACCAAGGAAATTGGCTTAAGCCTAAACCGGATTGAACCAAAGTAGTTTAGTAAGGCCAAGTTTCGAGACTCATAAGTCGAAATATACTTATGCAAATGACATAAAACTTAGTTTATTTGAAAGCTTGTTCTGATAGCTTTACTTTGACATAAATTCCATATGAATTCACCTAGTTTTCTAATTTTAGTGAATTTTTACTTAAAAGGACCCAATTCTGACTGAGAACAAGGCAGTCTGGGGTAAATTGTTTATATCTAGAGTTATACACATCAAAATGAAATGGGACCAAAAGGCTATGACATATACAAAAATTAGATTTAACTGAGGCTATGACATATAAAAAAATTAGATTTAAATGAGTTGAATTGAATGAGAAATGAGGCACACCAAATTCGGGCAGAACAGAGCAGGGTTAAGTTGAAACTCTAGTGATGGTTAAATTGAAATTGTTGATTGAGATTATGAGTGTATATGTATAATTGAGATTGTTGATTGGCGTTATGGATGTACATGTATAATTGTTGCTCTATACTAAAATTGTAAGTTATATAAATGTACTGGTTGTCTGGCACTATTCACGGGGAAGCGGACTCGATCCGTTATGCTGCCGAAATTTCAGTGAGAAGTTTATATGTTATGAAAGTCTATGACAACTTGAGTGCATCATACATAAAGAAACAAGTTAAATGTGCATTCATTTCATGAGATGATAAAGAATTCCATATCACTTGGGCCAGCCCCGGAATAAATTAAGGGGAATAGATCAGTGGGAAGGTCAGGGAAAGTAAACCCGGCCATCCTGTATAGGAACGAGCTCGGTCTTGAAAAGCGGACTATTACCCAGGAGTATATGGCCAGTGACTCCCAGGGGACTAAGGATGGAAACAAGTTCTAAAAGGCGAAAGCCTCCAAGAATAAGATGCATCCTCTCATTGCACATGCATATGTACAGTGTAAAAATTCTCTATTGATTGTTTAGATGCTTGCTATTTATTCTTAATATGCTATTGTTTCGTTGTGATTACTGTTTGAGTACATTAGTATATCTGTTAATTAAAATTGAACTTGTTTTGGTGTATGCTTTACAAATGAGTAATTAAGTTAAATATTATCATTCTACTGTACTATTTGAAAATTAATGCACGACCGAAACAACTGGGAATGACAGCGATGACACATGTATAGAACTAGGAATTCCTACTGAGAAATTTTTATTTCTCACCCTACTGTATATTACCGCGTCATTCTCAGATTATGGAGCACGCCGCGACAGGAGTCCTCTTCATTGAGTTCCCCGAGCTTTACATACACCTCGACCCATTCCTAGACTCTGTATATATATCTGGCAGGTGCCAGTTTCGATTGTATTTTTTTTTTCAGAGAGACTTTGCTGTACCACTGATGCATCCACTGTTTGACCCCGTTGTTCCATATATTGCCATTCCACTTCATATGGCCTATCCATTCCCACCTCCTCCAGCAGCAGCACCAGCACCAGCCCCTGCTCCTATGGCTCCTCCTGCTTCACTACCGCATCCGATGCTTTCCGCCTCGACATCAGAGGAGGACCTATCGGAGGCAGCGAGTTCCTCTTCATCCTCTGCTCCTGGCACGAGCCACCCTCCTGCAGATGCACCCATGGCGAATGGGTTTCTTTCTTAGAGTCCGATTAGATAGTGGGTTTGCAGTAGTGGTAGTAGATGTACAGAATGGCCCTCTTTTGGCAGTCTGGGTCATGGATAGATGCATAGATGCTAGGAATGCACATACTGTGTCCCATGGGGGCCACTTAGTGTGCTGTTCATATAACTGGCCGTCTCATTTTGTCTTAGCGGCCTCATTTTTGTCAACTTGTACTTTTGACAAACTTTAAAAATCATATATATATATATATATATGTACATAGTTATGATGCATTTTGCAGTTGTTCTGTTCATATTGTATTTTTAATTATGTTACGTTATTTACAGTATACCGATTTATCAATATTTATTCTGCTGTCACGCAGAAAATTTTGTTACACAATTGAGTATTCCTATGCGAGTAATTAACACTAATACAAGAAATAGAATTTAACCAATATCATACGTAATCACTTATTAGATAATTTATTATGACTTACGCATAGTATTTTGTCTGGTAAGGTGTTACAGGCGGCACATGCGATGGTGGTTCGAGGATGCGTTAAGCACCAGTGATGACGCCCTTCCTAGTTGGTGGTGGTGGTGGTTTACGGAGATGATGCTGATGGTGTTTGAAGGTTGTGAAGATAAGGGTATCAAAGACTTTTTCTTATTTTTTTGGGTTCTACTCTAAGCTTAGCTTGGTTGATGTATGCTTGGTGAACATTCTATTTTTCGTTTTATTTTGAGTTTGATGTTGATTTAGTTCAGTTGGTTTCTTTTGAGGATTTGGGTTATGTTTTGGTTACATAACGGTGAATGTGTGTATTGAGTTGGCAGGAATATGGGCAACATGGCAATATTTTTTGGTTTTGTTTATGATTTGATGATTGTGGGATGAAGATAGTTTGGGTTTTGGTCTTGGCTCTTATTGCAAGAAATAGAACATTTGAGGGAAATTTTTTTCATTTTTTTTGAACATAGGCCATAGTAGAGCAACCAACAAGCAACGAGTACATATAATATTTTAGTGCGTGGCATAGAAACTTATCTTCCTTTTCTTCTTCTTCTTCTTTAGGTCTTTCTTGTTTTAGTTCTTTGCTTAGTCTCTTTTCATCTCTATTTTATCCTCTAGTTCTCATCATTTTTGTTCATTCTTCCTTTGTGTAGTTCTCGTTCTTTGATGCCTCTTCCCCCATTTTAGTGCTTATCTTACAACTCTTCTTTTGCTCCTATTTTCAATTTTTAATAAGCTCTAAAATTTTCTCCTTCTTTTTTGCCTTTTTTTTAAAGCTTTCTTTTTTCAGTTTTTAAACTCCCAAGACTCTTTTCAAATTTTCACAAAGTTCAGACTCCTCCCTATTTTTCATTCAAATCCCTTCTCTCCTCTCTGTTTTGCGGTTTTTTTTCTAGCTTTTTTCTCAAAGTCTCATACTCTCAATTTTCACACATATTTGACTCTTCCCAAATTTTCATTCAAAATAAAACCAGCCCCCCTTTGTTCTACATTATCTCTGTAACATCCCCATTTTCACCTAAGTTAATTAACCCGGTGTTCCCGGCTAATTAGAGGGGTTAGCGATTAATTAAGAACTAATCAGCTAATCTCGAGAGCAAGGGCTTAGTAAATTAAAGGCAAGTCAACAATTGAAACATAATGCATTAAAAGTTACAATAGCCTAATTGCCCAATCCTTATTAATTCATGACTTAGAACATAAAATCAAGGTGATCTAACCTAATTAACTAAGAGCACATAAGCATCACATCCTAATCACATGAAAATTTACTCTCACATCTTCTTTACATAATTAACGAGGAAAAATCCTTTTCGATAAAAATGTGTTAATGGCATAATTGAACCAATCAAATTAACTAACATCTAGATAATTGTAACAATTATAAAGATGTAGAATCTTCCCTTTAATTATTGTTTGAAAGTTTCGTCAAAGCAAGAGCCATATCCAACCATTCAATTGCCTTCTCATCATACACCACTAGATCAAGAGTCAATGTTAGTAGATCCCTTGAGTCAAGATAAAAGATCTACTCTCCTCTATCAAGATTGTGACACTTGGAGTGATCACAATCATCCAATGCCAATCCTAAGATAGCTCATGCTTTTAACCACTTGACAAAAACACTACAAAGTCTTTACCCAAGTGCCAAGACTCAAAGGAAACACAACACTCTCTTTTGCCCTAAGGTTTTTCCCACTCCCTAGCTTGTGTAAGAAGCAAAAGTCACCTCGCTCCCTCCCTCATTTGGGCGCCACCTTCAGCCTCTCCTCTCTCCTCATTTCATTTTCATTCCTCTCACTAAGACACATACACAAAACTCTCTCCTTTCTCCAAGTCTCATACCCACTCTCTTCTTCTTTCAATCTTCCTTGTTCTCCATCCAACCTCTTTACTATTCCTCACCTCATTTCCATCACCACCATCACTATCCCTTCAAGGACCATCATTTGTGGTCTTTGGAGAAACAAGACCCCTCATACACAAGCCCCATTTTCAAGCCTTCAAGAAGGAAGACTCTCTCCAACCTTTTCCACCTTCAAAATCCTTCAAGGAAGCTCTCTTTGGTAGTGACTCTATCCTTCTTCTCCATGTATTTTTAAAGTTTTAGAACCCCTAAGCTCTTCATAGTTAGGTGGTTTTAAAGCTTGCTTCAAGGTCTCATGACCATATTTTTCTCTATGAGTTTTCATATCTTGTTGAAAGTGTTGTTTTGAAATGAGATTATGTGGCATGATAGTTTTATGTATCTTGCTCTATTTTGTTTTAAAATACTGATTTAGTGACTAAAACTTTGAATATGGTGATGAAATAAAACATAAAAATGGTGATTTGAAGTGGTATAGCAACATTTTCACAAGTTTGATATGTAAAACTTAAAAACGAGTTAATCTAGAATTCTGGCAGTCTGTAAAATGTAAGGTATAACTCACTCCACAAAACTCAAAATGCGAGATTTGGCCTTAAAACGAGAGAGATATGAATTTTCAAAATTTACTGTTCCTGGATGGGTTTCTGTCCGGGCAGTAGGTAGTAAAACGTGCATAACTCAAGCTATACAGAACATTTTTGAGTGGGACCAAGTTTTTTAGAAAGCTAAGACATAGAGGAACATCCCCATAAAACAGTTTTGTCAGATTCCTAGTGAGGAGTTCACAGTAATGTTTAAAATTTACTGACCCGAGATGAACTTTCAAGTCTGAACAGTCAGAATAAAATATGCATAACTCAAGCTACGAAATGAATTTTTGAGTGGCGTTTCTTTTGTTTTAAAATATACTCAGAGAAGTGTAAGCATTCCAAAATTAGAAATAAAAAAGTAAAAGATGAAATTATGGTGAATTTTTGAATTTACTGCCCCACTATAAAAGTAAAACTGGTAAGGGTAAAAGTTAAAGGTTAATGAAGAATAAGCTTTAAGACATTAGTACCATTATATTAAGTATTAGAAAACCTTCATAACTCAACTTAAAAAGTATCAAAAAGGACATTAGACAAAATTGGCCCTACAACTAATCAAAGAGGATACACAAGAGGTAATCTCAATTAAAAGCTTGCACCAAATTTACTAAGCTAAGCTCATAAAACTTTGCTTGAGAATATGCCTATGTTTATGTGCAAGCATGATGTTTTGATGATGATATGATGATGATCATGATGATCATGATACGATATGATGATGATGAATGTGATAAAATGATGATGATGGTATGATAATGATGATATGATATGATGCTTAATGATACTGTGATGTTGGTTTCTCTGAATGGCAAAATTTTGGGGAAGCTTCGACCTAGCCGTTATGCTGCCGAAATTTTGTAGAAATTGTGGACTTAGAAATATTTTGCATCATAAGCTTTAATAAGAAGAGATTCAATAATGAGGTGTGATCTTTCAAAAGGGAAGGTGACCTAATTTAAGTTCCCCTCACCCACGACTCACATGAGGCATGGCATGACCCAGCTAGTGTAAGTACCGAAATTTTTTGGTGGCGACGGCCACGGTATGAGCTCATTACCACTTATGTTTAGTGGGTGAAAAAAAAAGAACTTAAGATAAGTCTTGCTAAGAAAGGAAAGGGACCTCAGTCCGACCCAAGTAAAGAAGGAAACTCATAAGATGTGCATGCATGATACAAAATGTCATACAAGTTCTTATGTATACCATGATGTTAGTATATGAGAAATATGTACTTAAAATGGAACCCGCTTCGGACATTGATATTTTCGAAAACCTAAGAATTGAACCTATTGAATGCTCACAGTTTTCATTTATAAAACCGAAGTGGCTGGGACGATGACGATGACACCTGTGTGTCAGGGTCGAGTCCTATTGAGAAATCTTATTTCTCACCCTAGTTGTTTTTCCATCTCGTCACCAGATACTCATGGCACACCCTATGGAGTGGAGCATGGAGCCTCCCCACCATGAGTGGGCCTATGATGAGGACGCCCACGCTATTGTGGCCACGACCACCACAGTAGTCCACACATATTTATACCTGGGTCGAGTTTTTGAGCAAGAGGAGCCAGAGATCCCGCCTACCCCTGTAGATGTATCATCGGCACACCTTGGACCACCGCTAGGTCCTTGGGATTTCCCGCTTGAGCCATTGCCAGAGATCGAGATGGAACCAATGTCTCCGGGTCTACCTGTAGCCGAGCTTGTGCCACTGCCAGAGGTCCCTGTGATCAATGTGAGTTCGACAACTACTCCTAGGGCCGCAGCCGCTTCGCCGCCGCTCCCCGAGTATCATCCTGCTGCGTCCGAGGAGGATCCCTCTGAGGAACGTTCTTCGGTCGCCAGCTATACTCCTGGCCGTCGCATTCGTCGCGTAGAGGTGATCAGTCGGCACCTTCATATCATCCGTACTCCTCATGTTCCCGGAGGCCGAGGAGCGAGGGGGACCAGGCATTCGAGGACCTGAGTCCATTCGATGGAAGGGCGTGGAAGGGGCAGAGAAGCCAGCATATGTCTACGTGGGCCTATCCTATTTATTGCTCCTTATTTGTTATATTTCATTTTGTATTAGACCTTGTCAAACTTGTGTACCTTTGATATTTTGGGGCCATGGCATGACCATGAGTTCCCTTTTATGTATTTGTTGGATATTATGAGACTAATTATAATTATATGGTTGTTGTTATAATTTGAATGCATGATATTATGATCTATCCCTTGTTCCTTCCATTTATACCAAAATCTTTGCGAGATGCCCGTCTATTGCTATCTTCTCGCGAAAGGATTTACTTTCCAAAAGTGACGACGTATTTCAAAAAGAAAAAAAAATTTACTGTATTTTTCGCGTAATTTAATTTCAAGTGAAGTTTAGTTTTCCACGAGCATAAGTAACAACTAATAAAACGCCATAATACGACTTAAGCATAGTATGGATTTATTAGGGTGTTACATTATGGTATTAGAGCAGTTCATCCTGTTAAAGCCTGAGGTTGGACTAACTATGCTTCCAAGCATAATTCTACGTGCGCTATGTTAAGTTGTGCTAAGAATCCTATCTGTATGATGGGATGTAGGACTTAGAATGCATGACCATCATGTGAGATTGCCTTTAGTTGCTGCCATGCTTATGCTTGATATTGGGCGTGATCAACTCTATATTTTTGTTTTGGTGTGTTCAGGAACTAATGGCAACTCGCAGACGTACTGCCAATGAGCCCAGCGATAGCACGAACATCGCTGATTTCATGAGGACTTTTCAACAGATGGCGAATGCCATGCAAGCTCAAGCTACGGCAACTGAACACATGATGGATCAGCTAAACCGAAGGTTTGAAGAGTCTGTTGGCGGAAATGGAGCAAGTACTAAATATCAGAAGTTTTCGGAGTTTCGCAAGGCCAACCCGCCCAGTTTCAAGGGGGCCTTCAACCCTGAAGAAGCTGATGAATGGATTAAGGAGATCGAGAAGATCTACTCTGTGCTGACTTGCTCGGAGACCCAAAAGGTAGCCTTTGCTACTTATATACTGAAGGCGGATACTGAATTCTGGTGGAAGGGAGCGAAGAGCTTGATGGAGAGCGACCAAAGAGAGATCACTTGGGATGTCTTTAAGACAGCTTTCTATGAGAAGTATTTCCCGATGTCTGTAAGGAACGCAAAGGAGATGGAGTTCTTAAGGCTCTACCAGGGAGGTATGAGCATTGCTGATGACACAGCGAAGTTTGAGGAGCTGTGTAAGTTCTCCACGCTTTATCAGCGAAACCCCGATGAGCACTGGAAGTGCATGAAATACGAAGGAGGTTTGAGGGCCGACATCCTGGCGTCCGTGGCCCCGCTGGAGATTCGAAACTATGCGGCCCTTGTCAATAAGAGTTGCGTAGTGGACGGCCCAAATCCAGCTTAAAAACTCCCGAACTAGCCTTTTAACTCTTCATAAGAGTTGTAGACCTAGCTCTTAGCTTTCCTACAAACTAAGAATCATGCCAAAATGAGGTACATAACTCAAGTTATGGCCCAAAAACCAAAACAATGTCAGAATAAGGCTAGTGCAGGAAAATTAGATCAAAGTCCAACCAAAGTGCAATTAATAGCAAATGATCCAAGTCAATTCAAATATGCTCAAAAGAGAGTTAGTGAGCTAGATATGAGGAAAAATAAGTATATAAAATTCCAATTCATCAAATTTCCCCAGACTTAGCCCTTGCATGTCCTCATGCAAGACTCAACCTAAAACTAATCAATCCAAGGAAACAATAAAACTAAACTCAAGACCTAAACTCAATACCCAAAATGGAAAACTTATTCTCCAATGAATTATCAAAAGCGCTAAGTTTAAGGACAAAATAACATATAAGGCATCAAGAATTTTCATCAATCAAATCAATTGACTCCCCACCTCTCTACAATGTAAACTGAATAGCATCACTCAAAGTGCAAAGATCAAGTATGAAGAACCTCACAAGATAGTGTATATATGAAGCTCATTAACTATCAAGTGTGTGGGTAAAAGTGTTTCACTCAATTCACCTCAATAGATCATGCATTGCCATAGGCTTGCTAATCTTCTACTTCTCTACTACTTGTAATCACATACAAACACAAATCAAGAGGGCTTTATTAATGGTTGTAATGGGGTTAAGGTAAGGGTAGGAAATATGAAGATATGACAAGGTAAAACCCAAGGCAATAGGAGAAACATTGGTCAAGATACAAGCCAAGTTCACAAATATGGGGGTTTCCCCAAGTCATGCCATAGCATACTCATTCCCTTCATCAAAACTCCCCATTTTATTCACATTTTTTTTTCTTGTTTCAAAACCTTTCATTCTCTTTTTTTTATATTTATTTCCTTTGCACCCCCCACACTTGAACGTTTGCACATCTCGGGGAAAACCCCCACACTTGATCCTAAATAGAACAATAATAATGAAACTAATGCTTTCTTATCCCCTAAGGTTGGGTAAAATCATGGTTTTTCAATTAGGCTTGTAATGTGCTAGAAGTCAAAGAAAGGTCAATAAGGCTCAAAGGGGCTAACAGGGGAAAGAATGCAAGGTGGCCATATGGCCAAGTGGCTAAAATGAAGAGAAATGCCTCTATCATGTCCATGAATGCATATGAAAATGTAACCTCAAAGAAGAATCAAAGCAAGTTCTAGAATGACATAAACTATGAAGGATGAACACACGAGAACAAAAGGAATGGCATGAAATGGAACCATCCAATATATAGCTCAAAAGCTCTCAAGGGTAGTGCTCATCATACTCAATCATAGCAATTCAAGATTAATCACTAAATTCACATATCTCAAGAGGGAAAAGAACAATGAAATCATGTTGGAACTTTATCCTCCTTAATGACTAATGCCCTAGCTCAACAACCTTCAATTCATCAAGGGAGAACAAAGTAACCATGGCAAAACAAACCCAAAATGCAAGACTAACTAGAAATAAGCACATGAGAAATAAACTAAAGCTAATCAACCCCCCACACTTCAATTCGACATTGCCCCCAATGTAATGCAACAAATAAAATATGAGGCAAGTAACATGAGGCAAGAGAGGGAAAGAAAGACTCCCCTATCAAGTTTAGGTGGCCGCTAGCAAGTGAACCTCCTCATTGGTGTTCAAAGATAGCTCCTTATGGAATGGCTTCAAGTGGTGGCCATTCATAGTGAAAGCTCTATTTGTCCTAGGGTCGACAATCTGCATAGCACCATAGGGAAAAATCTAGGTAAAAATATAGGGACCAAGCTATCTAGAACGAAGCTTACCAGAAAAGAGCTTGAGGCAAGAATTGTAGAGGAGCACTTTCTAGCCAATCGAGAATTCCTTCTACAGCAACATCTTATCGTGGATGAGTTTGGCCTTCTCTTTGTACAAGCAGGAGTTCTCATAGGTCTCTAGTTGAATCTTCTCCAACTCCTAAAGCTGGAGCTTCCTATGAAGCCCGAACTGGCTCAAATCCAAGTTGCAATGCTTGACATCCCAATAAGCTCTATGCTCAATCTCCACTGGAAGGTGGCATGCTTTACAAAAGACAATCCTATAGGGGGGCATCCCTAAAGGTGTCTTATAGGTAGTGTGGTAGGCCCATAAAGTATCCTTAAGCCTCTTGCTCCAATCTTTCCTATTTGGCTGGATAGTGTTCTCCAAGATCTGCTTCAACTCCCTATTTGACACCTCCGCTTGTCCATTAGTCTGTGGATGGTATAGAGTTGAGAACTTGTGGCTGAAATCATATTTCTTCAGCAAAGTTGCGATGTTCTGGTTACAAAAATGGCTCCCCTGATTACTAATGATAGCTCTAGGCACCACGAACTTGCAAAATATCTGTGATCTAACAAAGTCTATAAGAACAGAAGAAACATCAGTCCAGGTGGCCTTGGCTTCCACCCATCTAGAGGCATAATCAATAAGCAGCAATATGTAAACAAAACCAAAAGAAACAGGAAAAGGACCCATAAAGTCAATACTCCAAACATCAAATATCTCATTGAATAATAAGGGCTGCTGAGGTATCTCATTCCTACGGGAAATACTACCTGTCTTCTAGCATTGTTCACAATTCTTATAATATTTGTAAGCATCATGGAACAATGTGGGCCCATAAAACCTACATCTAAAATCTTCCTAGCAGTGCACTATGTACCAAAGTGGCCACCGCAGCCAAGAGTGTGATAAAACTGCAAAATAGATGGCATCTTAGACTCATGCACACAACATCTGATTACCTGATCACTGCAAATCCTCCACAAGTATTGATCATCCCAAACATAATACTTAGCCTCACTGCTAAGTTTATCTATCTGATGCTTTTTAAAATAAGCAGGCAACTCAGCAGCAACTAGATAGTTAACTAAATCAGCATACCATGGGTCCTTACCTCACAGCTCTAAAAGTTGCTCATTTGGAAAGGTCTCGTGGATAGGAAAAGGCTCTATGGACTATGGGATCCGGCTCAGATAGTTTGCTACCAAGTTTTCAGCTCCACACTTGTCCTTGATCTCAATGTCAAACTCTTGCAACAGCAATATCCACTTGATAAGCCTGGGCTTAGCATTTGGCTTCTTCAGCAGAAACTTCAATATTGCATGATCAGAAAAAAATAGTCATTTTAGTTCCCAGAAGATCAGCACGGAATTTATCTAAAGCAAAAACAATGGCAAGAAGCTCCTTCTCAATGGTGGTGTAGTTAGCCTGTGTGGAGTCTAAGGTCCGGGAAGCATATGCTATAACATGGGGTGTTTTCCCAACCCTCTGTGAAAGAACTACTTCAACTGCAAAGTTGTAGGCGTCACATATTAGCTCAAATGCATACTCCCAGTTTGGTGGTTGAAGCACAAGAGCAAAAATGAGATGTTGTTTTAGCTGATCAAATGCTCTCTTACACTCCTCATCAAATTGGAAGTCAACCTCCTTCTGCAAAAGCCTGGATAATGGAAGGGCTACTCTATTGAAATCCCCGATGAAACACCTATAAAACCCTGCGTGGCCAAGAAAAGAATGGACTTCCTGCACATATGCGGGGTAAGGCAAAGAGGCAATCATATCTATCTTGGACTTATCAACAGAAATACCCTCCCCAGAGATAATATGTCCTAAGACTACACCCTACCTAAACATAAAATGACACTTCTCAAAATTCAAGACAAGGTGTGACTCAATACATTTACTTAGCACTTTAGCGACACATGCATCAAATGAATAACCATAAACAGTGAAATCATCCATAAAAACCTCTATGCAGTCCTCTAGAAAATTAGAGAATATACTCACCATGCACCTCTGAAATGTACTCGGGGCATTGCATAAGTCGAAAGGCACTCTCCGTAATGCAAATATGCCAAATGGACATGTAAAGGTGGTCTTCTCCTGATTTTCCAGTGCAATATGAATCTAGAAGTAGCTAGAAAACCCATCAAGGAAGCAGTAGTATGATTGACCCGCCAACCACTGTAGCATCTGGTCAATGAAGGGCAAAGGCAAATGGTCCTTCCTGGTAGCTTGGTTCAGCTTCTAATAATCAATGCATACTCTCTAGCTATTTTATACTCTTCTAGGGACTAACTCATCCCAAGAGTTCTTCACCATGGTGATGCTAGACTTCTTGGGGACAACTTGCACCAAGCTCACCCACTTGCTATCTGATATTGAATATATGATGCCCTCAGCTAGCAACTAGTCGCCTCACCCACTTGCTATCTGATATTGATAATATGCCCTCACCCACTTCCTTCTTTACTACATCCAAGATTGAAGGATTTAGTCGCCTCTAGGGTTGCCGCACTAGTTTCACTCCCTCTTCCAGCTGTATCCTATGCATGCATGTAGAAGGACTAATTCTAGGAATATCTACAAGTGTCCATCCTATAGCCTTCATATTTTATCTAAGAATATTCAGCAACTTCGCTTCTTGGTCAGATTGCAGATCCTTAGCTATAATGACTGGCAGCTTTTCATTTGGTGCCAAGAATGCATATTTCAAATTTTTTGGAAGTGGCTTCAGCTCCAAGGTTGGTGGCTCTATAATGGAAGATGCTAATCTTAGTTCGTCCTTTGCTAATTTAGCTTCAGCACCTCAAACTTGAGAACAATTCTGCACAATAGTATCATCATACTCTATGGGAGTAAAAACAACAAGATTGGTATAAACTAGATCAAAAAGTGCAGAATTAGAAAGGAAAGAATCAGGAAATTTGACTGTAGAAATAGAAAATGTAGGATCCAAGGGTGTAAAATTTACAATTGTAGAATCAGAAATTGCAAAAATAGGAATCACAAGAGCAGAATTTTCAAAATTTATAGCAATATCGGTATTATTAGAATCAAAACATGCAGAATTCACTGCAGAATCAGTATAAGCAGAAACTAAACCAGTGGGAATAGAATTAGCAACAGCAAAATCAAAATTTTCAAGAGCAGATTTTTCAAAACTAGTAATTAAAACAGAATCAGCAAAAT
Organism: Pterocarpus santalinus; assembly: GCA_031439595.1. Lineage (NCBI taxonomy): Eukaryota > Viridiplantae > Streptophyta > Magnoliopsida > Fabales > Fabaceae > Pterocarpus > Pterocarpus santalinus. The sequence continues at coordinate 30,876,452 of CM062523.1, read as the reverse complement.
TAAAAACATCATAATGCACATCAGTAGAAATAGAAACAGCAGAATGTATATTAGTAGAAACAGAAATAGCAGCAGCAGAATCAGCTATATCAAAACTTGCAAAACTTGATTCATCAAAACTAGAAATTGCAAAATCAGAATTTACAAAACTAGAACTTGAAGAATTTGAATGAACAACATCACAACTATGTAGGCATGCATCAATTTAAGCACAAACAGCACATAGTTCATTAGCACCATCACAATCAGAACAATGGAATTCATTCATAATCCCTACAATTTTAAGAAATTTAGATAACAAGCCTTCATGCACTTCATCAACCAATGTATCAATAATGTCTAAGTGAAAAATAGAATGATCTTCAGGTGGGTATCTCATGGCATCAAATAGATTAAAATGCACTTTACTATCTCCAAATTCCATGGATAAGGTACCAGAATACACATCAATCTTAGTTTTGGCAGTTTTAAAAAATGGCCTACCTAAGATTAATGTAGGTTGATTTATATGCATGTCATTTTCCACATTCAGAACATAAAAATTAGTAGGAAATATTAAATCATTCACTTTCACCAAAACACCTTCTAATACTCCCTCAGGGCAGGTTGTACTTCGGTTGGCAAGTTGAATAACCATTCCAGTTGGCTTGAGCTCTCCAATGCGTAATGACTTGTAAATTGATGTTGGCATGACATTTATTGAGGCTCCAAGTATTGCGGAGACATTTCTACCCATACTTACTTTCTCATTCCCTTTTAGCCTCTTTCTATGAGTGCACAAGTCCTTGAGGAACTTGGCATATTTGGGAATCCACTTTATTGCATCCAAGAGTGGAATATTGACTTCAACTTTTCTGAATGTCTCCATGATTTCCTTATCCAATTATGCCTCTACTATCTTCTTATTTTGTGTCACTCTATTCGGAAAAGGTAGTGGGATGCTTGGTTCAAAAGACATTCTGTTTCTCTACTTGGAGGGTTCTGCATCATTTGTATGCAATTCAGTAGAATCTGGTTTTTTTTCTGCAGTATCTGGTTGTTTTGCAGAATTTGGTTGGTTTGCTGTATAACTTCCTCCTTGATATGTAGTACTATGCTTAAATCATAGTACCATACTCAGGAGTTGTTACTATTAGCTAAGCAGACCTTATTTGATAGCAACTTTAGCCGCCTTTGAATCTTCTCGAACTATGTGGAGATAACACGGAAACAGGAGTGAGAATTTTACATTCTCAGTAGAATTCTCTAACTATCATACATAATGTCATCGTTATCATCTCCAGCTGCTTCGGTTTATTATAAAAAAAGTGAACATGTTATACAAATTGTTTGGTTTTATAGTTCGAAAACATACTGTCTGAAGCAAAGTTCATTTTATTCATACACTTGTTATTTGCATGAGCCAATACAAAATCAATTCATGAATTATACTATGAATAATAACTGAAACGTACTAAAATATAATAGCACCAATATACTGAAAACATAAAATCTGCATATGCCTTTACTTGTACTTGAATTTATGAGGATACACATAATTTTCTTTTCTTCTTTTATCTTCCTTTACTTGTCACATATATTCCAGAGTACGATCGCCATGTCATACTCCATTGGGGTGTGATCACCATGTCACACTTCTTAGGAATATGGTCTTCCTGCCACATCTCAGAGTATGATCGTCATGTCATACTCCATCAGGATGTGATTGCCATGTCACATTCCTTAGGGTGTGGGATCATTATGCCACATTCCAAAGTATGATCGCCATATCATACCCCATCAGAGCATGATCGCCATGTCACGTTCCTTAGGATGTGCTCATCATCATATCTTTCATCATAGGTTCATAAATACATAGGCTTCGTATATTATTCTCAAATGATAATACTTGCACAGTATTCATACGTGTCGCATAACAATATTAACATACCAACATTTAGAACTATCCCTAATTCCTGCTAGAGATTTGGCAGCATGACGAATCAGGTCCGCTCCCACGTGAATAGTGCCAGATAACCAGGAAATTTTAATTAAACAGCAAATCCAAGATAGAACATCATATCTCCATTAGTTTCCATACACAACAAGGTCTTATGAGCAAAGCTTAGGTAATTAGGTGCAAGTGTAAAATCTTAAGTCTTAATCTATCTTGCAAGTTTTTAACCTTTATCAATGTTCCCGAATTTGAGCGTAGAACCAACTTCCGAGATTACATTGGGTCTGAGTTCCGAGGTTATATCAGTTTCCAATTTCCGGGGTTATGTATATAAGGTTAATGTTTTGATTCCCAACCTCCAGGGTTATGTTTAGAATCGATCTCCGAGATTGATTCTGGACCGAGTTTTGGAACTACGTGTATGAGAGTTTTAAAGCATCCTAGTCTTCTCGAATTCTGGGATTCAGGTTTAAGGTTTCATATTTTGGTACCGACTTCCGAGTTTATATTGAAAATCCTCGACTTCTAGATTTAGCTATTTTAGGTTTTATATTCTTGTCTTTGACTTCCAATTTCAAAGCGTTTTATGTGCTTGTGATTCCGATTTCCCACATTTTTTTTTTACCAATCTAGTCTTCTATTCACTTAGTTCCAAGTTTCTGACATTAACTATATCCGATCTAATTTTCTATTCAATAAGTACCGAATTCAACATTAAGTATACCAGATCCAACTCAAGTTATTTGTGTTTTATTCTAGAATGCCCTATTTCTAGCCAGAATTGCATTATTGTAAGAGAAAATTCACCAAAAATAGAAGTCTGTGTAAAATCATGTGAAATTTATATCAATGTAAAGCTAATAGAGCAAGCTTTCAGATGAAAGAAGGTGGATATCATTTGAATGAGTATAATTCGAGATATAAGCTTTGAAACTTGACCTTCTTGAGCTGCCCTATTTTGGCCTGGTTTGGACATAGGGCAACTATTTCGAACCACTAGGAGCAAACAGGATGAATCTAATCTAAAATTTGTATGGCATGTTCTCCTATGTGTAAGCTTTCTAACAAAGTTGGTTTCATTCAATTCCAAGTCATGTAGGGCAAGTTTTGTCCTGAATAACCTAGTCTACCCAGAATCAAACTCAGAAACCTAGGTCAAAATTCCAAAATTCATATCTCTCTCAATACTAATCCAATGACCTTACATTATAAATGTATGGAAAGACCTGAATGTCTACTTTCATTTAAATATAGTTCATCGATTTTAAACGGCTATAGGCAGAGCCGTACACTTCGCCGTATTGACTGTCGAGGGGTTTTGGTTTCCAGCTTCTCACATCTTCCTACTTTCACCCTTTCTTACTTCTTAATTGATTTTAACATAAAAAATAGCCAACAAATCAGCCAAAGATCATCATATTCATTCAATCATCACATCAAGAAATGAGAAAATAAAGCCACAATCAGCCACCCACAACTAGAATATCAAGAACAAGATTGAATCTCTACCTTTATTTTGATGTAACAACTAGCTAGTCTTGAGTTCTACTGGAGGATATGGATGCAAGAGGCTTGATGAAGGCTGAAAGTGAAAGAAGGAGATGAAGAAGATGAAGAAAAGAAGAGAGGAAGGTTGCTGGAAGGAGTTGCAAGTCAGCTGAAATGAAGAGAGAAAAATCTGATTCATGTATTAAGAGGGTAGTTGGAAACTTGCAATTTGATTGGTTGAGAACTTAAGGCCAAATTTCAGCCAACTCTCTTCATCTTGTGGCCTTTGTGGCACCACCAAGGAGGGATGGAGTGGCTGAATAATCAGCTTTGAGTCATAGGGTTTTGGGTATACAATCCTATTGATTCGATTCTGACAATTTAAAATACCGTAATCTTACCGATTTCCTTCAAATCGGTAATTCGGTTTAAGAAAATTTCTATGAAATCTTCTATACTTCTAATCTAATTCCCTTATATCTAAACTCAATTAATTTCTAATTAATTGATCCTAAATAAAACGTTAGTTGAATGTTAATTACCCTCAATTTTTTGATAAAAACCGAATAGTTAGGCAAAAAATGATAAAACAAATCCGGTAGATGTTACATTATCACCCTCCTAAAAAAACTTTGTCCTCAAAATTTGATTATAAAAATAAATAGTTATAATTATAACAATTTAAATAAAGTTCGTACATAGGCACATAGTAGATGTAAAGCTACTTAGCATAATAGGATCGACTAAAACTAAATTAGCCAATTCATTATTCTAGTTTATCCTTAATTCTCGCTCTGGCTCCACTAGGGTGTAGTCCCCTCTGCATTTATAGTGAAAACTCTTCCCGAACGTTGCGGTTTAGGAGTCGGTGGTTGGTTCTCAGGGCACGCTCTAATCATATGTCCTGGCTTGTCACATCTGAAGCACACATACTATTTAACTAGGCAAGGCTTATTTCCATGATTCTTCCCATACTTTGGACATCGTTTATTGACCATCGATTCTTGCAGCTGTTTGCCCTCATATTCACTAAGGTGAAGTGCTTCTTTGGTGGTGAGGCATATTCGAGTTCTTGATTTTCAGATGCCAGCCTCTTTCCATAAGCATCAGACTAGGCAATCTCCAATTTCTTATCATAGTCTTCCATAAGTCTACACTTGTTTACCAAGGTAGGAAAATCCCTGATCTCCATAGGGCCTATTGTTGCGAGGATATCTTCCATCAATCCGCCTTCAAATTTGGCACACTTCCACGCCTCATCTGGATTTTGCTGATAGATTGTGGAAAACTTGTATAGCTCCTCAAACTTAGCGATGTACTCTGACATGCTACTACTTCCCTGGCAGAGTTACATAAATTCCAACTCCTTGACATTCCGAATAGATGGCGGAAAGTATTTCTGGTAAAAAGCATCCTTGAGCACAATCCAGGTGATCTCCATCTAGGACTCTTCTAATAGCTGTTTTACACCGTTCCACCAGAATTTTGCGTCTGCTTCGAGCATATAAGTGGCAAAGGCCACTTTTTGGTGGTTAGTGCAGTCTAGAAAGGAGAAGACCTTCTCCATTGTCTTAACCCACTGGTTAGCCTTATCAGGATGAAAAGCTCCTCTAAAACTGGGCGAGTTCGCCTTTAGGAATTCTGCAAACTTGAGATATTTTAGGTCCAATCCTGAGCTATTCGAGTTTCCACCGTGACCGGCTCTAGGTTGTCTTCCCAGCTGGTCCATCATTTGGTGTGCTGCAATAGCTTGTTCATGCATGGCATATGCCATCTCTCGTAGAGTGTCCACGAAATTAGCAGGGTCTTCTGATGTAGGTGCAGTTTGTGGCCTACCACGCCCCCTGGAAGCCATTAGTTCCTAATCACACACAACAAAACATTGAGTTGATCAGGCTCAATAATAAGTTAACTGTGATAGCAACTAATAACAATCACAGTTACATGGTCATGCATATCTAATTTCCTATATATTATCTGAGCAGATAAGATTTATCGCATGACGTTTCCTAAGAATTCTAGAGTGCACTGGAAGCATAGTCAGTTTAGCCCTTAGGTCTGATTAGGACCGAACTACTCTGATACCATTTTATAACGCCCTCCTTGGTATACAGTACTATGCTTAAGTCATAGTACCATACTCAGAAGTTATTACTATTACCTGAACGGATCTTATTTGATAGCAACTTTAGCCGTCTTTGAATCTTCTCGAACTATCTGGGGATAACACGGAAAAAGGAGTGAGAATTTTACATTCTCATTAGAATTCTTTAACTATCATACATAATGTCATCATTGTCATCTCCAGCTTCTTCGATTTATTATAAAAAAAGTGAACATGTTATACAAATTGTTTGGTTTTATAGTTCGAAAACATACTGTCCGAAGCAAAGTTCATTTTATTCATACACTTGTTATTTGCGTGAGCCAATACAAAATCAATTCATGAATTATACTATAAATAATAACTGAAATGTATTAAAATATAATAGCGCCAATATACTGAAAACATAAAATCTGCACACGCCTTTACTTGTAATTGAATTTATGAGGATACACATAATTTTCTTTTCTTATCTTCCTTTACTTGTCACACATATTTCAGAGTACGATCACCATGTCATACTCTATTGGGGTGTGATCATCATGTTACACTCCTTAGGAATATGTTCTTCCTGCCATGTCCAAAGTATGATTATCATGTCATACTCCATTGGGATGTGATCACCATGTCATATTCCTTAGGGTGTGGGATCATTATGCCATATTCCAGAGTATGATCGCCATGTCATACCTCATCAGAGCTTGATCGCTATGTCACGTTCCTTAGGATGTGCTCATCATCATATCTTTCATCATAGGTTCATAAGTACATAGGCTTCGTATATTATTTGCAAATGATAATACTTGCACAATATTCATACACGTTGCATATCAATATTAACACACCAACATTTAGAACTATCCCTAATTCTTGCCAGAGATTCGGGAGCATGACAGATCAGGTCTGCTCCCACATGAATAGTTCCAGATAACCAGGAAATTTTAATCAAATAGCAAATCCAATATAGAACATCATATATCCATTAGTTGTCACACACAACAAGGTCTTATGAGCAAAGCTTAGGTAATTTGGTGCAAGTTTAAAATCTTAAGTCTTAGTCTATCTTGCAAGTTTTTAACCTTTATTAATGTTCCCGAATTTGAGCTTAGGACCGACTTCTGAGATTACATTTGGTTTGAGTTCCGAGATTATATCAGTTTCCAACTTCCAGGGTTATGTATATAAGGTTAATGTTTTGATTTCCGACTTCCAGGGTTATGTTTAGAATCGATCTTCGAGATTGATTCTGGACCGAGTTTTGGAACTACGTGTATGAAAGTTTTAAAGCATCCTAGTCTTCTTGACTTCTGGGATTCAAGTTTAAGGTTTCATATTCTGGTACCGACTCCTGAGTTTATGTTGAAAATCCTCAACTTCTGGATTTAGGTATCTTAGGTTTTATATTCTTGTCCTTGACTTCTGATTTCAAAGTGTTTTATGTGCTTGTGATTCCGATTTTCGACATTATTTTTACCAATCCAGTTTTCTATTCACTTAGTTCCAAGTTTCTGACATTAACTATATCCGATCTAATTTTCTATTCAATAAGTACCGAGTTCAACATTAAGTATATCCGATCTAGCTTTCTGCTTGCTAAGTTCTGAGTTCCAATATTAACTTAAGTTATTTGTATTTTATTCTAGGCTACCCTATTTCTAGCCAAAATTGCACTCTTATAAGAGAAAATTCACCAAAAATAGAAATATGAGGGAAATCATGCGAAATTTAAATTTGTATCAATGTAAACCTAACAGAGCAAGCTTTCAGATGAAAAAAGTTGCATATCATTTGAATGAGTATAATTCGAGATATAAGCTCCGAAACTTGACCTTCCTGAACTGCCTGTTTTGGCCTGGTTTGGACATAGGGCAATTTCTTCGAACCAGTGGGAGCAAACAGGACCGAATCTAACTCTAAAATTTTTGTGGGATGTTATCCTATGTGTAAGCTTTCTAACAAAGTTAGTTTCATTCAATTCCAAGTCGTATAGGGCAAGTTTTTCCCTGAACAATCTAGTCTGCCCAGAATCAAACTTAGAAACCTAGGTCAAACTTCCAAAATTCATATCTCTCTCAATACCAATCCAATGGCCTTATATTATATATGTATGGAAAGCCCTGAATGTCTACTTTCATTTACAAATAGTTTCATCGATTTTAAACAGCTGTAGGCGGCGTTGTACACTACGTCGTATGGACTGCCGAGGGGTTTTGGTTTTCCAACCTCTCACATCTTCCTGCTTTCACCCTTTCTTACTTCTTAATCGATTTTAATGTCAAAAATAGCCAACAAATCAGCCAAAGATCATCATATTCATTCAATCATCACATCAAGCAATGAGAAATAAGGCCACAATCAGCCGCCCATAACCAGAATATCAAGAACAAGATTGAATCTTTACCTTTATTTTGATGTAACAACTAGCTAGTCTTGAGTTCTAATGAAAGATATGGATGCAAGAGGCTTGATGGAGGCTGAAATTGAAAGAAGGAGGTAAAGAAGATGAAGAAAAGAAGAGAGGAAGGCTGCTGAAAGGAGGTGCAAGTCAGCTGAAATGAAGAGAGAAAAATTTGATTCATGTATTAAGAGGGTAGTTGGAAACTTGCAATTTGATTGGTTGAGAACTTAAAGCCAAATTTCAGCCAACTCTCTTCATCTTGTGGCCTTTGTGGCACCACCAAGGAGGGATGGAGTGGCTAAGTAATCAACCTTGAGCCATAGGATTTTGGGTATGCAATCCTATTGATTTGGTTCTGACAGTTTAAAATACCGTAATCTTACCAATTTCCTTCAAATCGATAATTCGGTTTAAGAAAATTTCTATGAAATCTTGTATGCTTCTAACCTAATTCCCTTATATCTAAACTCAATTAATTGCTAATTAATTGATCCTAAATAAATCTTTAATCGAATGTTAATTACCCTTAATTTTTTGATAAAAACTGAATAATTAGGCGAAAAATGATAAAAAAATCCGATGGATGTTACATGTTGCATTAGGAACCTTAAGCTCTTTGCCACTTCGTAAAATTATGGCACTAACATTCCTTGGATTACTCACGGCTTGGGAAGGAAGTTAACCAGAACCTTGTGACTTTAGCTCACCAATAGTGGTGACTAATTGGCCAATTTGTGTTTAGAGATTCTAGATGCATGCTTCTGTCCTTTGCTAGAATTAGAGGCCATTAGTTACCATTTGCTTCACCAAATCCGCTAAGCTTGGTTTATTACCAGTCTGTGGTTGATCTTGTTTTAGTTTCTGCGGGTATTGTTGCTGCTGTTGATGTCTCATGTTTGAACCTATAGCATTGTGCCTAAATTTTTGTGGAGGTTGCTGTTGAAACTGATTGGAACTATTACCATACCTCAGGTTTGGGTTGTCCCTCCATCCACGATTGTAGGTGTTTGGAAAAAGGATCATAATTCCTCTGCTATTGTGGTTGTTGATAAGGCTTGCCAGGAAAAATTCCAACCACAGTTTCATTTCTTTCTTGTAATTTTCAACACAAATCTGAAGTGTGGCCTGGTAGGCAACAAATGCCACAAATATTTGTTACTGCTAGATGAGATTACTAGGGCTACTGCTGCTTCTGACCAATGGCTAATTGCCTAACCAGTGAAGTTAGCTCTTAATTTTGGTCTCCATGCGTTACTGGTTTGCTTCAGAAGACTACAACTCATTAACTCCCCTAATGGACACTATGGCTCAAGTACCAAATTGTTAAGCATTGGCAGCCATATTTGCAATCAAATCTCGGGCTGCAGCAAGTGTTTTATCAACTAAAGCACCTCCTGAGGCAACATCCACCATACTTCTATCCATTGGCATCAAACCTTCATAGAAATATTGGATCAACAACTAGTCACTTATTTGGTGGTGGGGACAGATTGCACAAAGCTTTTTGAATCTTTCCTAATACTCATGCAAAGTCTCACTGCTAATCTACCTTATGCCACATATATCCTTCCTTATGGTAGCAGCTCTTGAGGCAGGGAAAATTTTCTCTAAAAACAGCCTCTTCATGTCTAACCAACAAGTTATAGCACCAAGATTTAGGTAGTACAACCAATTCTTGGCTGCACCATTAAGTGAGAATGGAAAAGTCCTTAATTTAATGTGATCTTCATCAACTGCATGTGGCTTCATGGTTGAACACACTACATGAAATTCCTTGAGATGTTTGTGAGAATTTTTTCCAGCTAGGCCATGGAACTTGGGAAGTAGGTGTATCAATCCTGATTTGAGCTTGAAATCAGCATCTAAGTCTGGATATTGGATGGCCAAGGTTTGGTAATTGACTCGAGTGCTGAGCTCGGTCAAATTATAATAAAAACCAAATTACACTAAACTCGTAGCAAAGGTGCAACCCGGGTCATTTCCCAGTGATGACAATGTTATATGATCAAGAATTGGGGAGGGGGTTGTTTATCAAATGAAAATGCAACTATTTAAAATGGAAATGAACAGAAATTGAAACTCCAATCCAAGAACCAAGAAACATAGTGGCTAATCTATCATCAGATTCTAAAAATAATCATTCAAACCAAATCAGTGACTGACATCAAACCCAAAAGAAACCTCTGTTCGGATATGACATTGCACATGAAAACCTTCATGCATTCAATTAACAGATAAATGATTAAATTCAGATACCTCTAGAACCTAACCAATTCATGTTAATTTTCAAGCACCAATGTAATCAATCTCAAATTCAAACCTGAAAATGATTCTACTCACGCAATTGCATTACACATTAATCAATCGAGCAATATGCAAGCAAGTAAGCAATCAATTATAATCAACCACAATTCCGAATCAAAAACCTTCCAACCCGAAATTGGATTAATAACAATGAAAGAAAAGGGAGCAGAAAACTGATTTGAATTGATGAAGTTTGGTTGCGCCAATCCTTAAGATAGCCAATGCTTCTTTGAATCCTTGGATTAGATAGAAGCTTAATCCTCCATGAATGGAGGAAAATGAATTGTCAGGTGGGGGGGCGTGAGAGAAGAGAGGAAGAAGAAGTCCAAAACCGAAAATTGCTTCACCCAAAAATCTGTTCAATGTCTTACAAGTCTGACCCTTCCAAAAACCGGCCAAAATCAGAATCAAAACCACCTAAAAATTATTAATTGTAATTACTACATTAATCCTCTCTCTCTCCTTTGAATCTGGACATCTTATTTGCTAAAATCCGAATTATAGAAAGAAAGTTACAATAAAAACATGAAATCATTATAACTAATTCCATGAGTAACGTTCTTCTACCGTTTTGGCTATCAAAACTATTCCGTTTGGATTTCCGCTCTGAAGGAGAATTGTAGCCTTGGATGTCAGCTTCAAAATGCCATTGGAATGGGCTCAATCTGACATCTGTGGACCGAGATATGGCCCAAATACCACACCCTGCTTGGAATCCGCGGCTGCACTACTTCAGTTCACTTCTAGGCCCAATTTCAGCTTCTTAACACCAGAATTAGCCTCTGACCTCTTCATATAACTTGTAGGCTTATCTCTCAAATTTTCTACAAATCAAGAATCACAATAAAATGAGCTCTACAACTCAAGATATAACCCAAAAACCAAAACAGTGTCAGAATTCGCCTAATGCTGGAAAATTTAACTCAAACCCAAACAAAATCCAAACAAAACAAAAATGGTCCAATTCAAAACAATTAGGCACAAAAGAGAATTAATGAGCTAGGAATGAGGGAAAATAAGTATATAAAAATCCAATTGATCAGTAATTGACATCAGGTGCTGCAAGTTCCTTCAAGGTTCTATCTTGATTGTTGGCCATATTCTCTACAAGGTCAGAATTGTGAGCAACAGAACTACCTAGAACAGAATCAAATTCAGACACTAAACTAGAAATAGAAATAGGTGAGTTGTATGCAAAATTGTTGGATGAATTGCCCTCAGCTAAACTAGGATCGAATAATTTTCTCCTCGTTGATCGAATCAATCTAAGTGTTCTCTCAATCTCAAGATCAAATGCAACAAAATTAGGATTTAGATTAGGCCTAGGCATGCACTAAAAAAAGGCAAAACAGAACAACATGCACAACTATATCGCCTACTAACATAAGACACTAAAAATTGCAAACAAACACTCAAAAATAATCAAAATAAATTTAAAAACATTACCAAATGATTTTTGAAAATTCTGGAACCACCACAGCTCAAATATTTAACCCTCAAGGAGTCCAAAAATGCAAAAAAAAAAAAATCTTAAAAAGTTGAAAAAGTGGTCTAAATGAAGGAATTTGGCTTCCAAATGAAAAGTTTTCGACAAAGCTAAAAATCTTGTTCAAGAGGTCATTTTCCTTCAACTGACCAAAAATCAGCTCAATTGGAGCACCAAATCCTTTGCAAAAATACCAGCGACATCCTAAAAAAATCGAAAAACCTCAAAACTCCATCTAAATGATGGAATTTGGCAAAAATAGGGGTGACCTCAATTCTTGTTAGAATTGAGCCTTTCTCAAAATGTGGTTTTCCTATAGGATCAAGTACCCTTAGGGTGGTTTGAAAAGGTTCAGTTGCCAAAAACCGTTAAATCTACTGCCTAATGCACTAACTATCAACTAAAACATAAAACCTATGTAAACACTATTACAAATAGAGTTAGCACTAATATTCACATATATTCACATGCTCAAACAGCATATATTTTCCGCTGCAAAGGCGCCAAAATTTGACTCGAGCATCGTAACTCAATCAAATTAAACCGAATACAACTATAGCATAGGATGCAACTCGAATCATTTCCCAAAGATGATTACACTAAATGATCAGGCATTGCAAGGGGATTGTTTAATCAAACACTTGAAATGTAATATGTAGAAATCAAAATAAAATAGAATTGATGAGTGATAAAACTGAATTAAAGGATCTAATCCAAGACATAAGATAAACACAATTAACACTCCATCATTTAATTCTAACTACATGCAACACTCCAATTCGATGATTAGACTTTGACCTGATTGAAACCTTAATCTAAATCTAGCATTCACATGGCAACCTCCATGAATTCAATCAATTCAATTCAGAAACCTCTAGAACTGAATTGAATTGAATTAGTTTCAAGTACCAATGCAACTAATCATATGCTCAGATCTGAAACATAATTCACACTCGTTCAGCAATCAAATGACATACATCAATCGAATCATATATGACATGATTACATTCTTAATCAGCATTCAAGAATGAAGAACTTCAATTCATGCACGAATTTAAGAATGAGAAAAGGAAAGATGAAACCGAATTGATGTCTTGCATCCAAATGATGCACCAATCCTTAAGAGTTTAATTGCTTCACTTGATGTCTTGAATCAAAAGAGGACTCCTCCATCAATAGAGAAAACGAGAGAGAGAGAGAAAGAGAGAGAGAGAAAGAGAAGAAGTTCTATTTTCAAATTCTGATCCAAAATAAAAATGAGTCCAAAATTTTTTCTCTCAATTCGGGTTCCCTCCTATATATGCCTATGATTAACACACTAATTGCTTAATTACATTAATCCTCTCTTCTAAAGCTACAAATAGACACCTTATTTACATTAATTAGACTTGTGGAAGGAAACTTGTGCTAAAAACACTAATTCAGCTTCACTAGATCCATCAGTGAATTTCAACCACATGTTTGGCCTAGAAGATGCCATTATTTGTCCTAGTCATCTGAAGAAGAGTTGTAGGATTGGAAGTCAGATTTCCAATGGCATCGATTTTGCCTTAATTGGATTCCTGTAGCCCGATATATAGCCCAATTATTACACTTTGCTTAAGGTCCGCAACTACATCTCTAGAGTCCACTTGAAGCCCAAATTCAGCTTAAAAACTCCCAAACTAGCCTATGACCTCTTCACAAGAGTTGTAGGCTAGCTCTCGGCTTTCCTACAAACCAATAATCATGCCAAAATGAGGTATATAACTCAAGTTATGGCCCGAAAACCAAAACAATGTCAGAATAAGGCTAGTGCAGGAAAATTAGATCAAAGTCCAACCAAAGTCCAATTAATAGGAAATGATCCAAGTTAATTCAAATATGCACAAAAGAGGGTTAGTGAGCTAGATGTGAGGAAAAACAAGTATATAAAATTCCAATTCATCATGTTATAACTGCAACAACGATGTAACCATTGTTTTCTCTTGAACTATAAAGAGCTCCATGAATGTGTGTTCATTTCCTCTAATTAGTTACGGAATGAGCCTAATGATGTTCTTAAAATTTCGCAGCTGTCACTTTGAAATAGTGACTTGAAGAAGTCCATAATATACTTCTTGATTTCTCGGAGCTTCTCTATCCAAGTTTCCATTAAGTCAGCACTTTGTATTGCATTTTTGTTAGGTGGGGGTGTCTTGAAAGATGCTTTTGCTCTTCTCCGTATCTGGTTCATATTAAAGCAATAGCATTTTAAGAAAGAAAATTCTACCAGAAAACAAGGTAGATAAAATTAAAAAGTAGAATACTTGGTGATTTATTCATTTTTTTTTTTTTGTGGATTTGCATTTCACTGAAAAGAAGAAAATTAAAGGCAACTAGGCTGACCTAACAAACATAAGGAGAAAAAATACAATCGAGAAGAAGCACACCGAGCCTGCTAGTTGGGTAACTATAAGGCTCAGCCACCTTGTGAGAAAACTAATGAGAGAAAATGGATCATTTAGAAGATAGTCTGATTGCATGCCAGGCTTAGATTAGATGCAAAAAAGTAATGTGCCATTGTAACCGTGCACTCAAACGAAAAAGGGACTGTGTTTGATCCCTAGGAGTGAGGTCCCATGTCCTTCTCTCCCTATATAGATGGGGCTGCCTCTTACCCTTTGGACAAAAAAAAGATAGTTGTTGATAACCTAAAATTAGTATTAAGTTAAAGAATAATTAACTATGTAATTAAAGGAATTATTTAAAATATGAAAATGGGTTAAAAGGGAGAATATGGTTATCCATGGAATAAAGGGTGCACAGGATGACACCCTGATTGGTAAATTCGTAGGAAAATGACCATGTTCCCCCTTGGGAACTATTTGTGCTTTGGATTGGAAGGATTTTGGGATGTTGCATTGCCTTGGGAGGTGAAACCTCTTAAAAGGGACACTATTCCAGCCCAATGGTGAGGTTAACCAAAGCTTTACGCCATGAGATGCCCTCCAGACCTAACCCATGTCAAGTCTCAAAAACTAAGGTGATGCTGTAATTTCCTGTCGTGCTAAATTATCTCAGTAACCCTAAGTAATTAGGCACTTAATGAGAAATTATGAGATTAAGGCTTAAATATGGGATTAATGAAGTGTTTATGAGTTAACTTTGAAGGTGAAAAGTCAAGAGAATGCTTAATTAATATTAGAGAATCTTTAATTAAGCAAGTCAAACCCTTAATAGCTTAATTAACCACTAATCACATATAACTAGCTTAATTGAGTTTAATTAAGGATAATTAAGCTTAATTACAAGATTAATTTTTTTTAATCATGATCACATGAGTTAATCACTACTCCTTGCTTAATCATGTTAATTAAGTTGCAAGAGCACTTAATCACATCATTAAATTCAAATTTGGCCAACTGGACAATAAAGTAATTAGTGACATCACTAAAGTAGAAAAGTAAAAGACAATGTTGCTTTATGTATGACAAGTACTAGGGTTTGTCTAAAGTAAACCCTTTGATAAACCATTTTGTCCCCTTAATTACAACAAAAGAAAAATATCTCCCTCCCACTAAGAAAAAGAAGCTCACGGCCAGAACAACAACAACACACACACCCACTTGTTTTTATTTTGTGTCATCCTATTCTCTCTCTTCAACACAAACTCTCTAACTTTTCTTTACCTTCCTTCTTCTTCTTCTTCATCTTCTTCTTCCTCCTTTCCCCACCACCACCATAACCAAACCTTCTTCACTAAGCCCTTCAAAGATCGCATCTTTTGGTCTTTGAAGAAAAGATTTAAACACTACAAGACTTATTTTCACAAGATCTCAAGAGCTTCCATCTTCATCTCTCCAAACTACCACCACCATCACCAAAGGAGGATTCTTCTTCATCTTCTTCTTCTCCTTCAAGGACGCCACTTTTGCCTTAGGTAGTGATCTCTACTCTTTTCTTTTGTTTACTCAAGAAAGCTTGAAGCTTGGTTCCTATCATGACCAAGATCTTCAAGTGAAAGCTTGAGAAAAACCCTCGTCTCCTTCATGAGCAAAAAGTGTTCATATTCTTCCTCATCAGTTGTTCTTAGCTATTTGAAAGTTTGCTTCTTGAATGCCTCAAAGTTTCTATTTTTCTCTCTTGATGCATGAGATCTTGATGTCTCTTGTGAGTTGTTGAACAAAAATGATGTTCTTGGTGGTATTTTGTTTAAAGTTTGTTCCTTTTCTTAAATGAGCTTATAAGTGGAAAAGTTCTCATCTTTACATATTTTTCATGACTTGATAAGATTATGAATATTCCAAAAGTATAAAGCTTTAAAAGTTTGCTTCTTGATGCATGAAAAGTGGCGCTATATTTATGGGTGTCACATGATTTCATTTTGTTTTTCTTGATAACTAGAGATGGCAAAACCGGCTCAATCCGCTGAGTTGGGCTGCCAAACCCGCCAAAAATAACGAGTTGGGTTGACAATTTAGCCCGCCAAAAATTTTTCGCTCGCCTAACCCACCCCACTTAACCCATGGGCTTTGGCCGGCCAGGGGTGAGTTGGCCCACTAGGCCAAGTTTGTCTCTTTTTTTCTTTTTTGGGTGCAAGAGTACTTTAAAAAAAAAATAGTTTTTAATATAACTTATGTTGTTATTATATTTTTATTAATTTGTGAACTTTATACTATAGACTTTATGGTATAAATTTATAGTTAATTATTGTTTATAAACTTATTTATATATCCTAATTAGATTATTATATTTGTATTTGAGTTAAATTTAGATACAAATTATGTAGTTTAATTATTTTGTTCTATTTTATTTAAGTAGTTTTTTCATTGAATATATTTTATTAAGTTTTAAAGTAATTTAACACATAAAAAATATTAAAATAATTTTTTATTTTTTTTGGTGGGCCAACCTGCCAACTCGCCCTTAAATGGGGTGGGCTAGAATATTGAGATCGCCTTCCTAATTCGGCTCGTCTCACCCCAGCCCGCTTTTGGTGGCCTGGTTTGCCTTCACTATTGATGACCAGAATATGTGTAAAAGTCTCAACTTATTAGAACATGAAGCTTTTAAGTCACAAAAATGAAAACTTGTCACTTTATGTCCTAAAAATTGAATATTAAAGACAAGACCTTTCATAAAGTTTCAAACTTTAACCAAGAATGAAATTTTTAAGTCATAAAAGTTTTGACTTGCAAATTTTGATTTATAAAGTTTGTATCTTGAGTCAAAATAATGCATAAAGTGTTAACTTTTATAAAGAATAACACTTTCTAATTCTGAAGCTAATGTCTTGTATCATTATTTCATAAAGTAGGAATCTTTTTAGACTTTAAGAGAATTTTAAATCATAAAGTTGAGACCTTGATAGTCTTAGAATAATTAAAAGTGTTAACTTTTATAAAGAATGAGACTTTTTAGTTCTAAAGCTAATATCTTGTATCATTGTTTAATCAAGATTGAATCTTTAAGAGAAGAGCATAATTTTAGAGGCATATATTTTCTTAGAGAATGAAACTTTATAATTACTTTATAAAGAATGATCACTTTTATAACATTAAAGGTAAAATCTTGTTATGTTAATGATGAAAGCTTAAAACTTTACAACTTGGATAAGTTAAAAATCACCCTTGATGATAGTGAACATGGTGTTGTTAGGTTCATGAGTGTGGTTATGCATTGTCATAACCCAAGGACTAGAGGGATCTCGAAATCCTTGGGAATAGAAGTATGATTAGGGCCTCTGAGCATACCATGAACCTAGAAATCACTAAGTGCACTATCTCAAGAAAAGGAAATAATTACCCAACTTGGTTAATTTGAACAAGTGTTCCATAAGACACGTACACAAGTAAAGAGTAATTTCACATAAGGACTAAGTAACTAAAAGACTACATACACATTTATTTTAACTATGTGATTCTCTCATGGGTAACCACGGGAAATCATATGATGGCACATAAGACTTTCCGCAAAGAATAACACAATTATGAATCCTTTAGGGTATGAATATATGATGCCATTCGGCATGATGTATAACAAGGGATGAATGTGAAATGATGAAAAAAGGGAGCATCTAATGGTTCCAAAAGTGCAAAAGACCTAGTGAAAACCAAGCTTGACATCTCAACGGTTCCAAATTGACAAGCACTTAAAAATGCAAAAAGAGAACCCTTAGTAGTTTTAAAAGTGCTTGAACCCTTGATGGTTTGAAAAGAATTACAAAGTTCCAAACCAAAAAAAGAACAAAGTACGAGGTATGGCATCATGAGCAATAAAGCAAAAAAAAGTGCAAAGTATAGCATAGGGCATAATCTTGTCGGATTCTGAAGGCATACACATGCATTAGAAAGAAAAGAAAAAGAAAAGCCAAGATTTGTGCAAAACGCAAATGAAAAAAAAAAGTATGATAAAAAAGGAGAGAGTATAGAAAAGCCAACCAAAAAAAAAAAGGAAAAAGAGTATAAAAAGCAAAGAGAGATGCAAAAGGAAAGTGAGGGCCTTAGAGCCTCTATTCAGATTACATAATTCAATCACTGATATTGCATGAACAAGCAAAAGATAAAAGTTCTGACTAAGGTATTACAAGGTGATGCAAAAGAATCTTAAGGCCTCATTACAAGCAAAGTCAAATTATAGTTACAAACAAAGAACAATAGGAAAGGCCTCCTGAGTCTCCTCTATTGCCTCCTTGCTATGATCATGAAACATGGACAAGAGAATCAAGATGAGAAAGACTTAGTTGGAGTTCTCAAACGAAAAGCAATATGAGATTATTAAAGGTGCAAGAAGGAAATAATGTATGAAAGAAAACCACATGAAGGCTCTTAAAAATACAAGAAATAGAAGCTACACACAAAAGGAGAATGATGCAGGCTCCTACAAAGTGAAACCAGAGAAAATGTTCCAGAAGGCAAGGCATCATAAATTGATATGGATGAAAACAAGGTTAAGACACTCATGCAGTAAATGAAATAAAGTAAGTACGGCAAGAATCATGGAGGACGACCTTGTTTAGCAGAATAAAATGTTTGTTTCCGATGTGGACAGCCTAGGCATATAGCTAAGGATTGCACTGTCAAGTTGTCATTGCCTGCCAACAAGCCCCAATACCAAGGAAGGGTCTTTGGCCTCAATGCCGAGGAGGCCACTCAGTCCGACGATCTAATCCAAGGTAAGTGCGAGGTTAACGGTAGAACCTTAACTATGTTTTATGATTATGGAGCTACACACTCCTTTATTTCTCATGATTATGTAAATAGATTGAGATTATCTGTGCCTAAATTACCTTACGTGTTAATAGCTTCAACTCCTACTAGGAAACTAGTTAACACTTGTCAGTGTTGTTTGAATTGTCTTTTCCAAATTAATGAATGGTAGATCTTTTGTAGCAAATTTGATTTGTTTGTCTTTGTCTGGTTTGGATTTGATTCTAGGCATGGATTGGCTTTCAACTAATCATGCTATGATAAATTATTCTGAGAAATCTATTGTGCTTCCTCCTATACTTATTAAGCCTATTGAACCTATCTGTTTGTTCTTAAATTCTGTTAAAGTATGGAATAATGAGTTTGATGATCAGGGATATGTTCTCCTTATGGCAAGTGATGTGGAAGTTGAGCAGGTATTGGATGACATCCCTGTAGTCAAGGAATACCCAAATGTATTTCCTAATGATATACCCGAGTTTCCCCCAAACAGGGAAATCGAGTTTTCTATAGAGTTGGAATCGAGAACGAGGCCAATGTCTATAGCGCCTTATAGGATATCCCCAGTGGAGTTATCAAAGTTGAAAAGTTAGTTGGAAAAACTATTAAAGAAGAAGTTTGCAAGACCTAGTGCCTCACCTTGGGGAGCCCCGATGTTGTTCGCAAAGAAAAAGGATGGGAGTATGAGGCTATGTATAGATTATAAGTAGTTGAATAGAGTGACTGTTAAGAATAAGTATTTTTTGCCTATGATAAATGACCTCATAGACCAACTATGAGGTGTAATTATGTTCTTAAAGATTGATCTGAGATCTGGATAACATCAAATAAGAGTAAAAGAGGAAGATATACCCAAGACAGCTTTTAGGACAAGTATGGGCATTCTGAGTTATGGTATGTCATTTGGTTTGACTAATGTCCCTGTTGTTTTCATGGATTACATGAACAGAATTTTTAAACCTTACCTGGATAAGTTTGTTGTCATTTTCATAGATAATATTCTCATCTATTTGAGAACAAAGGAAGAACATGAAGAACATTTGAGGGTTGTGCTGGGAATCTTGAGGGAAAAGAGGCTTTATGCCAAGTTGTCAAAATGTGAATCCTAGATAGAAGAAGTGAAATTTTTAGGACATGTAGTGTCATAAGGAGGAATTACATAATAGATCTAAGTAAGATTGAGGCTGTGATGAATTAGGAGAAACCAATCTTGGTAACGAAGGTAAGGAGATTCTTGGGTTTAGCCGGCTACTACCGTAAGTTTATAAAAGGATTTTCCTAGATATCATAACCCTTAACTAAGTTAACAAGGAAAGATGCCTTTTATGTATGGACGACATATTGTGAGAAAAGTTTTTAAGAACTGAAGGAAAATTTAACCATAACCCCAGTGTTAGTGTTGCCCAAACCCTCGTGGACCCTTTAAAGTTTACTATGATGCCTCTGGAAGAGGTTTGGTTGTGTCATGATGCAGAACAAGAGCATGGTGGCTGACGCCCTAGGTTAGAAGTCATCACATGCATCCTGGGTGATAGTTAAGAAAGATGAGTTGGTGAAGACTTTTAGAAACCTTGACTTTAGAGTTACCCTGACCCCTCATAGTTTAAGATTGAATCAGCTTAGGGCGATGAGTGATTTCAAGGGTCAAATTGCTCAAGCCCAAAGGGAGGAAGAGGATTTTTGGAAAGCCCTAGTGTTGGTGGAAGAAAGAAAGTTGAATGGTTTTGCTTGAGGTATAGATGGACTATGGAGGTTCGAAGGAAGAGTTTGCATACTTGCAAGTGGTGACCTCCAAAGAAGGATTTTGGAGGAGGCTCACAAGAGCCATTTCACCATAAACCTTAGTGTGGTGAAGATGTATCAGGATGTTAAGAAGATGTTTTGGTGGCCGAGATTGAAGAAGGGCATTGCAGAGTTGGTAAGCATGTGTTTAATATGCCCAAAGGTGAAGATTGGACACTAAAAGCCCTCTAGTATGTTGCAACTATTACAGATCCCAGAATGGAAATAGGAGAGTATCTCTATGGACTTCGTGTTGGGTTTACCCAAAATGCAAGCTAGTTTTGATGCGATATGGGTAATTGTTGATAAATTGACTAAGTCTGCTCACTTTTTGCCCATTTGAGCTAACCATCCTTTGGAGAAGTTAGCCCAGTTGTATGTCCAAGAAATAGTTAGGCTGCATGGTGTAACCTCAACCATACTCTCGGATAGGGACTCGAGGTTTACTTCTAGAATCTAGGAAGCCTTGTAAAAGGCATTTGGGATGAGGCTTTGCATAAATACAACATATCACCCCCAGACAGATGGACAGTCAGAGAGAACTATCCAAACTCTAGAGGACATATTGAAAGCCTGTGTGTTAGACAATTGAGGGAGTTAGGATATGTAACGTCCAAAAAATTTTAGCGTTAATAATCGAGTTGTTTGGTTTTTATTGAATAAGTGGGTTTAATTAGAATTCAATTAAACATTTACTTAAAGTCAATTACATGTGATTTAGAAGTGATTAGGCTTGATGGCATTAGATTAGGAACATAGGAAAATTCATAGAATTTTTCTGAAGATCGATTTGCCGATTTAAGAGAAATAGGTAAGCTTTCGGTATTTTAAACTGTCGAAACTGGATCAATAGAACTTATAGGATGAGTGCCCTAAGATGAATGGCTAGGATTTAGCCAAATCACCTCCTTGTGTGGCGCCTTGATCAACCATGAAGGATGGGAAGCCAAACCAAATTTAAAGGCAAGATAAAATCCACCAATCACACAATTCCTTGCTCCACAAGTTTGTGTGCAATCCCTTCCTTGCCCTTGTGAAGTTTGGTAAAGATAAAGGGCTGACTCCCTTTCATTTCTCTTCTATTCATACTCCTCTCTACTCCATCTCCAACCTCTCTTCAAGTCTCATCAAGAGTTGCTTCCATCTAAGACGCCAAATCAACCAAGTTTCAACTAGACAAGGCAGGATTCTTCAACTTCTTCTATTATTGGTGTTGTTGTGGCTAAGTAAAATTTCTATTCTTTCCATTAGATTGATGATATATGGTGTTTATATAAATTCTTATGGCTGGATTTATGTATAAATATTGAGTTTGGATGAGAACTTAGGAGAGAATTCAAACAAAAGGATGCAAAATAGAAGTTGGAAACTTGAAACCTTACGATGTCTATATTGGCGGGGTGTACGGCTCCAGCTACAGCCACTGAAACTTGATGAAATTTATATGAAACTAGACATTCAGGGCTTTCCATACATATATCATATAAGGCCATTAGATTAATATTGAGAGAGATATGAATTTTTGAAATTTGACCTAGGTTTTTGAGTTTGATTCTAGGCAAACTAGGTTGTTCAGGGAAGAACTCACCCTATACGACTTGGAATTGAATGAAATCAATTTTGTTAGAAAGCTTACACATAGGAGAATATTCGATAAATATTTTCGAGTTAGATCCACTGTCGATTATTCCCAGCACATCAATGAAGTTGACTTAAGTTTAACCTAGGTTGGAATAAGGTAATTTAGGAAGGTCAAGTTTCGGGGCTGATATCTCGAGTTATATTCATTCAAATGATATACAACTTATTTCACTAGAAAGCTAGTTCTGTTAGCTTTAAATTGATATAAATTTTGCATGAATTCATTGAAATTTCTATTTTTGGTGAATTTTCTCTTAGAAGAGTGCAATTCTGGCTAGAGACATGTATGAAAACTATATCAAGTTTAGTTAATGTCGGAACTTGTGAATTTACATACAGAGAGCTAAATCGAGTATACTTAAGGTTAAACTCGGAAGGTTATATGTAAGGCTTGAACTTGAAAAGGTATAATTAAGGTTGAACTCGGAAAGAGTATACTAGAGGTTGAACTTGGGAACTTGGTAGATAGAGAGCTAGATTGAGTATACCTAATGTTGAACTTGGAACTTAGTAAATGGAAATCAGATCGACTATGGTTCATGTCGGAAATCGGAGATTAGAATAGAAAACTAGATCGAATATGATTAATGTCAGAACTTGGAACTTAGGAAACATGTTTCATAAAGGTCTTGGAAGAACGATTGAAGCTTAATTCGGAGATCGGAAGTAGGTATCAGGATATGAAACCTTATACCTGAATCTCGGAAGTTAGGAACCAAGATATTCGTAATCCCGGAAGTCAGGAATCAAGTCATTGACCTGATGTACATAACTTACATGATCTCAGAACTCGGAAGTCGTTCCTAAGCTCGAACTCGGGAACATCATTTAAAGTTAAAAGCTTGCAAGATAGATTAAGATTTAAGAGTTTAAAACTTGCACCTATTGATATTGTTGTATTATTGGTATGATTATAATGTTCTACATTGAGGTTGCTGTTTGATTAAAGTTTCTTGGTTAATGGCACTATTCAGAGGGAAGCAGATATGATCCGTTATACTACCGAATTTTTAGCAAAAGCCTATGAAATCATGAGTATTTATTTTACGAGAGATTTATGATATGAACAACTATACAATTATGAATATGTTAAGGTGACATGATCATGAATCAATCTTATAAGAGCATGCATATTTGCATATGAATACAGAAAGAATGTATGAGATCCCTTCACTTGGAGGCAGTTATTTGGGTCCCTCCGGGTGAAGGCAGTTAAAAGATAAAGATGTGGGTCCCTTCACATGGAGGCAGTTGCACAATGGATCACTCCCTGTAAAGGTAGCTAAAACTTTTAGGTCCCTCTATGTTGGAGGCAGATGGCCATCTGAGTCCCTCCGAACTAGATGCACATGGGTCCCCTTGTGGGTCAGTACTGCGTGATGACAGTCACGAGTTGAGCTGACAAGCTCACTCCTAGATCAGACTACCCAAGGGCAGTAAAGACTAAAGATTAAAACATGTGCAAGCACTCTAGGGATGGCGATACGTAACACCTAGGTGTGCCAGGGAAAGAAGCATAAGTGCATATGCATAATTTTATGATGGATGGTATATACTCACAAATAATGTTTGCTATTATCATCATTATGATATTGCAAGTAGGCCCTTGTTATCAATATTATTATTATGAACTATTGTTATACTCATGCTTGCAATCTTTACTCTGCCTAACAAGTGCATCAATAAAATTAATTCTACTTCGGATAATACATTTTCGAACTATAAAATTGAGCAATTTATTTGGTATGATCACCTTCTTTACAACAAACCGAAGCAGCTGGAGGTGATAATGAAGACACAGCATGGAATTTCTTAGTGGATCCTACTGAGAACTTAAAGTTCTCACTCTTATTTTCGTATTATCTCCAGATAGCCCGAGAAGTCTCGAAGACGGCTGAAATTACTGTCAGAAAAAGGTCCACTCAGGAAATACTAATGACTCCAGAGTGTGTACTATGACTTAAGCATAATGCTGTACAGAGGAGGATGTTATAGGATAGACACTTACCTTTCATTGAGTTTGCCTATAACAATAGTTATCATGCAAGTATTGATTTGGCACCCTATGAAGTTTTGTATGGAAAGAAGTGTCAATCTCTCCTATGTTGGTTTGAACCGAGTGAGCAAAGCCTATTAGGACCTGATCTTGTGAAATAGATCACGGAGCAAACAAGGAGGATTAAGGACAGAATCCTTACCGCTTAGAGCCGTCAAAAGAGTTATGTAGATAAGAGGAGAAAGCCTCTAGAGTTCCAAGAAAGAGAACATGTGTTCCTAAAAATCACTCCAATGATGGGTATAGGTAGAGCCTTGAAAGTCAAAAAGTTCAGCCCTCATTTTCATGGTTCGTTTCAAATTCTAAAACGTGTCGGGTCAGTGCTTATAAAATGGCCTTACCTCCAAACTTGTCAAACCTTCACAATGTCTTTCACATGTCTCAACTGAGGAAATACCATTCCGATCCTAGTCATCTACTTGAACCTGAAAGTGTACTGTTAAGGGAGGTGATGAGTTGAATTTAGATACTAACTTTATTCCTCATATTTAGTGTTTTATTCCTCTTTGTTGCATGTTTGTTTTCCAATTACATGAATTTCATGGTTTGGTGCTAATTTGCCTCTTTTGCTAATTCTTGCGTAAATATGCCTTTTCCTTTGATTTTGTGTTTTAGCAAATTCCAAGAGTTCTGGATCATTGTATATATTGTTTTTGACTTGTAGGAACCTAACTTGGAGGGATTTGAGGCTTAGAAGTGATTGGAAGCCCAATTTCATTGTTGCTGAAAATTCAGCTTGAGCATGCTATAAAGATTGGACCATAACTCTCTCATTCCAAATCCAAATGAAGAAAATGAGGTGTCCATTTTGAAGCCAAGAGAAAGATCTACAACTTTCATGAAGACATTGAGAGCCAATTCGGAGGTTTTGGGACTGAAATAGAGCTTGAAAGTGATTAGAATATGAAATTCTGCATCATTGCTGTCAAGAGCATGATGTAAAGATCAAGACATAACTGTCGTCTGAAATCCAAATGAAGTAAATGAGGTCTCCATTTTGAAGCCAAGAAAAAGATCCACAACTTTTATGGAGACACCGAGAGCTAGTTCAGACGTTTTGGGGCTCAAACAGGGCTAGAAGTGACCAAAAGTCTAATTTTGCATAATTGCTATCAGGATCTTGCGCTATAGCGCAAATTGAAGCTGAAACACCTCTTGATTTGCTAATTGTTGTGCTATAGCACAGCATGTTGCGCTATAGCTCAACCAGAAAAGTGCAGAATAGCAGAAAGGTTGCAATCTCAGATTTTGGGCCACTTGGGCCCACTTTTGGAAAGATATTGCACAGGAATTCATGTACCAATACCTAAGATTTTACCAAATTAAGCAACAAGCTCATTGTAGAAAGAAAAAACTCTCTTTCTCTAGTTCTTATGTTTCCTTTCTTTCTAGTTTTTCTTCTTCTTCTAAGCTTTTCTTCTCTTTTCATCAAGGATTGTAAGAACCAATTTGTAGTTGCTGTTTGTAACTTCCATTACCATCGAGGAATAGACTGAAGCTAGCTCAAGGGGCTTCCGAAAAGCTCATAGGTTCTATCTTAAAACCATGCTATATTTGTTATATGTGATATATTTTCTTTAATTCCTTACCTTCTTCTCTCATTCATTACTTACATTGAATGGTACTGACATGTTAGTTTTGAATGGGATCATTAATTGAGTTTGTGTTAATTGGTTAATTGGTAAGGACTCAATTAACTAAGGAATTGGGAGTTAGGTTTGGGTTCAAATCTAGGCTAATGCAATTGGAACTAAAAATCAACATAGGTTAATTAGAGTTGAGGTTTGAATTTCCTAATTGATTTCATGTTGTTTGAACACCTGGAGGTTTCTAGGTGGAATTGTGGAGTTTTTGGTAGAGATCTCTTTAATAGCTCAATTTGCTATATATCATGTGTTTACTTATTTGTGTATTGATGATTGATCAATCTTATGCTATAGGAACTTCTTGAGCTAGTGCCTGAATCATATATAGTTTCTTATTTTATCTTTTAACAATTGCATGAAACACAAAAACCCCCTCCTTACTAATCAAATACCATTAACATCCGTGTGAGACGACCCGAGTTGTACCACTTTGCTACAAATTTTAGTGCAACTAGTTATTGTAATTTGGGTGAAGTGCAACCTTCCTTACCAAATTTTGGCGCCATTGCCGGGGATGTTGGTGCTATTTGACTTGTAAATACCTGCAAACTCCTGCACATAGCTACATTTGCTTTGTTTTTCAGGATTTTGTTTGTTTTCAATGTTTTTGGTGCATAAATAGGTGCTGCCCTATTTTGGGCTATCTC
Source organism: Pterocarpus santalinus (assembly GCA_031439595.1). Taxonomy (NCBI): domain Eukaryota; kingdom Viridiplantae; phylum Streptophyta; class Magnoliopsida; order Fabales; family Fabaceae; genus Pterocarpus; species Pterocarpus santalinus. The sequence continues at coordinate 30,849,795 of CM062523.1, read as the reverse complement.
TGATTGACTTGAAACTTTTCAATTTAAGGTTTTTTGGCGTTTTGAGCAAGACTCACTATGATAGTGAGCCCTACCCTATTTTGCCCAAATTAGATTGTTTTGATCACTTTTTCAATTTATTTTGATTTTTTTCTTTGTATTTTTTAATTTTATTTTTGTGTGATTCCTTTTGTTTTATCTTCTTCAAACCCAAAAATATCAGTTGTAGTAGTTTTTAATTATTATAAGTCATTTTGGAGTAGGTTTTATTTGTTTCTTGTGTTAGAAATAGTGTTCTTGTATGCCTCTTTTGTCGATGACTCAATCTCTGCCTAACCCAAACCTAGTTCCTTTGGACCCTAAGATAGAAAGAACTTTAAGAGAACTAAGGCAAACTAGGAAAAGATTATTTGATCCGAGTGGATGATCAGAGGACTCTTTGTTTCCTTTTAATTTTACTTTTGACCAAAATACTGTTTATAATTCTAATTTTGCATCTGAGCATTTTGATATCTTTGCTAGTGTTTCAGATACCATGGCTGAACAAGACAGGACTCTTAAGGAGCTTGCTGCTCTTGATATGGCCTATCAACCATTGGGTATTCATTATCCAAAGTGAGATGCTGACTTTGAATTGAAGTTTGGGTTGATTCACCTCTTGCCTAAGTTCCATGGCCTTGCAGGAGAAGACCCACATAAGCATTTGAAGGAGTTTCATATTGTTTGCTCCACCATGAAACCACAAAGAGTAGATGAAGATCAGATTAAGTTGCATGTATCTCCTTTCCCCCTTGAAGGTGCTGCAAAAGATTGCTTGTTCTATTTTCATCATGGAGCTATAACCGGATGGTTGAATATGAAGCAACTATTCTTAGAAAAATTCTTTCCTGCATCTAGAGTTGCAGCCATCAGAAAGGATATTTGTGGTATTCGGCTATTGCAAGGAGAGATACTCTATGAGTATTGGGAGCGATTTAAGAAACTTTGTGCTAGTTGCCCACACCACCAGAGTCCAGAACAACTCCTCATTCAATACTTTTATAAGGGCTTGATGCCTATGGACCGAAACATGATCAATGCTCCTAGTGGTGGTGCTCTAGTGGATAAGACTCCTGCAGCCACCAGAGATTTGATTACAAATATGGTAGAAAATTCTCAATAGTTTAAGTCTAGAGTGATCACAAGAACTAGAGGGGTTGGAGAAGTATCTCATACTAACTCATACCGGCTAGAGCAGAAGCTGGATGAGATGGCATTCCTGATGAGACAACTTACTTTGGGGCAGCAATCTACTTCCTCACATCCACCAGAGCTAGCAAGAGTCTATGGTATTTGCATTGAGCATAGATATGGCCCCTTCAGTAACACTTATAATCCTGGCTAGAGGGATCATCCAAACATGAGGTAGGGCAATTCATCTCAATAGTCATTTCCATAGCAACAGGTTCAACAGAAGTATCAGCCACCCCACCAAAGACAGCAGAGTATGCTTCCCTTTCACCAAGCCTCCTAGTAGCCTAGACCACCTACCTTTCAACAACTAGTACCCCTAGCTCCACCTCCTTCCTCCGAGCTATCTCTACAAGATATCATGAGACTGCTGTTAGAGAACCAGCAAAGGACTGATACTACTATTCAGGATATTCGCACCCAATTAGGACAGATTACATCTTCACCTAGCCAGTCTCAAGGTCCTGGCTAGATTCCCTCTCAACCTATTCCCAATCTTAAGCGGAATGTCAGTGCCATCATATTGAGATCCAAGACAAATTTACCAGATCCATTACAAGTGTCAGAGAAGGGTATTGAGGGGCTAACATAGAGTTCTGACTTAAGTTCCTCACAACAAATGATAGGAGATAGTCTAATATTGAGCAATGATCTGCACCTCTCCCATTTCCACAGAGAGCACCTCCAAACAAGAAATCAGAAGAGGTTGACAAAGAATTGTTAGACGCCTTCCAGAAGGTGGAAGTGAACATTCCCCTTTTAGATGCCATAAAGCAAATCCCCAAGTATGCCATGTTTTTGAAGGAATTGAGTATGCACAAGAGACGATTAAAGGGTGATGAGAGAATCAGTAGGGGGAGGAATATGTCAACCATGATTCAACCAATGCCCAAGAAGTGTCAAGATCCTGGCACTTTCATTATTCCATGTGTTATTGGCTAGAGTAGATTTGAGAATGCATGCTTGACTTGGGAGCTTTGATCAATGTCATGCCTATGTCAATCTTCAGCTCCATTGGGCTTGGTCCCTTGAGGTCTATAAGGATTGTAATTCAGTTAGCTAACAGGAGCAATGCTTACCCAGTAGGGGTGATAGAGGATGTTTTAGTGCGAGTGCAAGAATTGATCTTCCCTGCCGATTTCTATATCTTGGACATGGAAGCAGATACACTAGGTAGCTCAGCTCCTATCATCAGCGACAGATTATTCCTTAAGACTGTGAGGACAAAGATTGATGTATATGCTGGGACACTCTCCATGGAACATGGCATCCAGTAAAAGAGCACTTTGTCTTCCATGTAGATGTCATTGATGATCTAGCTATAGAGATTTCTTGTGAGCTGTATGGGAAGAATTTTGAGACATCTAGTTTACAGGAGGCAATTGACAGCCCCATCAATTATGAGTATTTTCATGATGACTCTAGCCAGCAGTTTACTGATTGGCAAAGTTCTTGATGAATGATGATTTTGAGATTATTGACATTGAGGAGGAGGCTTATACAGTTCTAATGTTAGCTGCAGAAATTGCATCTTGTGTCAACATAACTTTCTAGAGTCCAACCACCACAATTAGAGCTGAAACCACTACCTGACCACTTGAAGTATGCATATTTGGGAGATGGAGAACAGCTACCTATTATAGTAGCTAGTGGCCTCTCAGAGGATTAGGAGCAGAGGTTACTTCAAGTGCTAAAAAAGCACAAGCGGGTTATTGGTTGTACACTATCAGATATTACTGGTATTAGCCCCTCCACATGTATGCATAGGATCTTGTTAGAGGAGGGTGTTAAACCAGTAAGGCAACCTCAGAGAAGACTCAACCCACTAATTCTTGATGTGGTGAAGAAGGAAGTGACCAAATTACTGTAGGCTAACATCATCTATCCTATTTCAGACAGTGAGTGGGTGAGTCCAGTTTAGGTAGTCCCAAAGAAATTAGGAATTACAGTGGTAGCCAATGAAAAGAATGAGTTGGTCCCAACACGAGTTCAGAACAGTTGGCGTGTTTGCATTAACTATAGGCGACTTAATCAGGCAACCTGGAAGGACCATTACCCTTTGTCGTTCATTGATCAGATGTTAGAAAGCTTGGCAGGGAGGTCTCATTTCTACTTCTTAGATGGCTATACGAGGTACTTTCAGATTCATATTGCCCCGGAAGATTAGGAGAAGACTACATTCACATGTCACTTTGGCACTTATGCACATAAGCAAATGCCATTTGGCCTCTGCAATACACCAGCCACATTCTAGCACTGCATGATGAGTATCTTTTCAAACTTGTTGGAGGAGTGCATGGAGGTATTTACGGATGATTTTACTGTTTATGGCTCTTCTTTTGATTCTTGCTTAGATAGTCTTGCTAGAGTTCTACATAGATATACTGAGACTAATCCTGTTCTCAATTTTGAAAAATGTCATTTTATGGTGGAACAAGGTATAGTCTTAGGCCATGTAGTCTCTAGTAAGGGCATTGCTGTGGATCCTGCTAAGATAAATTTTATTACCTCTTTGCCTTACCCCGCATGTGTGTAGGAAGTTCGGTCTTTTCTTGGCCATGCAGGTTTCTATCGGAGGTTTATTCAGGATTTTAGCAAGATTACCCTCCTTTTATCCACCCTACTGCAAAAGGATGTGGATTTTGTGTTTGATGAAAAATGTCAAGTGGCATTTGATCATTTGAAGAGAGCTTTAACCAGCACCCCTATTATCTAGCCACTAGATTGGACACTCCCCTTCGAGCTAATGTTCGATGCTTCTAATCATGCATTAGGAGCTGTCCTTGTTCAACGGGTTGGTAAGGTCCCTTATGTTATTTATTATACTTCTAGGACTTTAGATGCAGCCCATCATATTACACCCTACTAAAAAAGAGCTTTTAGCCATTGTGTTTGCTTTAGATAAATTTAGTTCCTACTTGTTGGGCTCCAAAGTAGTAGGGTTTTCTGATCATGCAGCTCTAAAGTACCTCCTAAAAGAGCTGGAGGCCAAGCCTCAACTAATTAGATGGATGCTTTTGCTCCAAGAGTTTGATATTGAGATTAAAGATAGGAGTAGAGCACAGAATTTAGTTGCTGATCATTTAAGTAGAATTGAGCATCCTACCCTCGATCCCCTTCCCATTAAAGATGATTTTCCTAATGATCATTTGTTGCATGTGCATACTGTTATACCTTGGTTTGCTATGATAGCTAATTATCTGGTTGTTAGAGTTACACCTGCACATTTCACTAGAGCACAGATAGATAAACTGAAGAATGATTCTAAATATTATGTGTGGGATGACCTTTATTTGTGGAAATTTTGTAATGACCAAGTGATTCGGCATTGTGTACTTGATTTTGAGTTTGAGCCTATACTTAGCTTTTATCATAGTTATGCATGTGGTGGACATTTTGCTCCCTAACAAATAACTAGGAAGGTATTGGACTATGGATTTTATTGGCCTACCCTATTTTGAGATGCTTATGAGTTTTGCAGGTCGTGTGAGCAATGTTAGAGAGTAGAAGGTATTTCCTAGAGAAATGAGATGCCTCAGCAACCTATTCTTTTTTGTGAGGTTTTTGATGTATTATTGGGTATAGATTTCATGGGCCCTTTTTTCCTTTTCGTCTAGTTTTGTTTATATTTTACTTGTTGTTGATTATGTTTCTAAGTGGGTAAAGGCCATTGCCGCTCAAACTAATGATTCCAAGATTGCTGTGGATTTTGTTAGATCACATATTTTCTGCAGGTTTAGAACTCCTAAAGCTATCATTAGTGACCAGGGAACTCTTTTTTGCAACCGAAGCATGGAAGCCTTGCTCAAGAAATATGGGGTTGTTCATAGGGTATCCACTCCCTACCACCCGCAAACTAATGGGCAGGCTAAAGTATCAAACAGGGAAATTAAGCAAATCCTGGAAAAGATGGTCAAGCCTAGCAGGAAGGATTGGAGTGCCCGACTAGATGATGCTCTATGGGCTTGTAGGACTGCCTACAAGACACCTATTGCAATGAGTCCCTTTAGGATAGTCTTTGGAAAGGCATGTCATCTCCCTGTAAAATTAGAGCATAAAGCATATTGGGCTATCAAGTAATGCAACTTGGATCTCATGGAAGCTGGGGCTGAAAAGAAGTTGCAATTGCAAGAGTTAGAGGAGTTGCGATTAGAGGCCTATGAGAGCTCTCGGATATACAAGGAAAAGACAAAGGCTTTCCATGATCGAAACATTTCTAGGAAAACCTTTCTGGTCGGTTAGCAAGTCTTGTTGTACAAGTCCTGACTTAAACTGATGCCAAGAAAGCTGAAGTCTCGATGGGAAGGCCCATATGTAGTCACCCATGTGTACCCATATAGGGTAGTGGACATTGAAGATATGAAGACCAAAGTAACCTTTAAGGTCAATGGACATTGCCTAAAACCATACCATGTGGGGCCAAGAAAGCATGACTCTGAGAGTGAGACTTTGTTAGTGGAGGCCATCTACCCACCTTGAGGGAGTTCTCTCCACCCTTTTCTTTTTAGTTTTTGTCTTTGCACTTTTATATCTTTCAATAAAGAATGTCTTAGCTTAGTTTCCATGTGCTAGTTATGTCTAGGTCATTAGTTATTATTTGGTGTTTGTCTTATGTGTCTTATGTATCTATTTCCATTGATGCATCTTGAGGTTGCTTGTTTAGGCATTGAGCTCTTTTTATATGTTTCCAACACGCTTGATTGTGCACCATATTTCACATGTTTGCATGCTTGGTAGCTTCACTTTCATTTTTCTTGGATTAAGTGTGTGGAAAATTTCCCTTGTGAGCTTTTGGGCCTTGTTATTGAATGGATACATTGCATGCCATTCTTGCCCTTCTTGTGTGCTTTCACTCTTTGGTTATGTGCTCTAGAACTTGCTTAATTCTTGTTTGAAGCTTTGTCATCATAATGTGTGCATGAGCATGATAGAAGCATTTTCCTTGTTTTAAGCTCCCTGACTGAATGGCCAACCTTGCATTTTTCCCTTTGAAAAGCCACTTTGAGCCTATATGACCCCTTTTTATTTTTGCACATTTCAAACCTAAGTGGAAAACAATGATTTTACCCAACCTTAATGGCTTATGAGAGCATTGGTTTGTGTTAATATGTGCTTAAAGCATAAGTATGAGGGGTTTCCATGAGGCCATGCAATGGTTTAAGTTAGGGGGGTAGCAAAGTTGGAGTAAAACTATATATAAAAAAAAAAATTGCATATTCAAAAAAAGAAAGGAAGTGGTTTGAAAAAAAAATTGCATATATATAAAAAGAATTGCATATAAAATAAAAAAAAAGAAGAGAGAAAAAGAAAGAAAGAAAAAAATTTGCACGCACACACACACACACACACACACACACACACACACATATATATATATATATATATATATATATATATATATATATATATAAATGTTCATAAATAAAGAAGTTTTGGGGTTTTGTGGTTGAATTTGAGGGATTAAGGCTTTTTATAAGCATGGTTTGTGTTAGAATGCATTTCTTGCATTTATGGTCTTGTGCATATGCCTATGCTCTCTTAGGCCTTAGGTTTCAACTTTGCATATCTTTATGAATCCCTACCCCTTGCCTATGCCCCACTACAACCTCGAGTAAGCCCTCTTGATTTGTGTGTGCATGTGTTTGACTAGTAGTGCATGTGTTTGACTAGTAGAGAACTAGATGATTAGCAAGCCTATGGTAGTGCAATTCCATTTGAGTTGATTTGATTGTCAAATCCTAAGCTTAAACACTTTGAGAGACTTGAGTGTTAAATACTTGCATTGTGAGGTCTTCCACGCTTGGTCCATGCTTTTTGAAGTGAATTCTAACATGCTTGCCCTTTTTGTGCATTTGTGTCTTGCTTATTGGAATTTTGGTGCTTTTGTGCACTCTTTGTCTTTTGGCTTGCATCTTTTGAAAATGCTTTGGAAATTGTGTTTTTCTTTGGTTTTAGGTATGTGTCAACTTTAGGGATAGTTGTCATGAGAAATGGTCATAGCTTAAGCTTACTGGTGAAGTTTCTTAGGATTTTACATGAGGACATACAAAAAGTTAAGTGTGGGGGAATTTGACAAGTTGAATTTAGATACTAACTTTATTCCTCAAATTTAGTGTTTTAGTCCTCTTTGTTGCATGTTTGCTTTCCAATTACATGAATTTCATAGTTTGATGCTAATTTGCCTCTTTTGCTAATTCTTGCGTAAATATGTCATTTTCCTTGATTTTGTGTTTTAGCAAGTTCCAAGAGTTCCGGAGCATTATATATGTTGCTTTTGACTTGTAGGAACCTAACTTGGAGGGATTTTAGGCTTAGAAGCGATCGGAAGCCCAATTTCATTATTGTTGAAATTTCAGGTTGAGCATGCTGCAAAGATCAGACCACAAGTCTCTCATTCCAAATGCGAATGAAGCAAATGAGGTATCCATTTTGAAACCAAGAGAAAGATCTACAACTTTTATGAAGACACTGTGTAACATCCACCATTTTTCACCTAATTATTCGGTTTTATCGAATAATTGAGAATAATAAAAATACGGTTAGATAATTATTTAGACTCAATTGATTAGCAATTACTTGAGTTTAGATAAGAGAGAATTAAGTTAGAGTATAGGAGATTTTATAAAATTTTATTGAAAATCGATTTACCGGTTTAAAGGAAATCGGTAACGTCCAGCGCCCTTTCTCTCCTCTCATTCAGCTCTCTTTCTCTCTTCTTCACACACAAAACTCCAGCCAACATCAAGCCAATTCAAGCTTTGCTCATCCAAGCCTTCAAAATCCAGCAAAATCACTTGGAACAAAGGTAGGGGTTTAACCTTTACATCAATTGTGTGATATTGGCTGGCTGAGCTTGGATTATTTTCATCATCTTTGATGTGTTAAATGAATGATAATGATGATATGTGATTGGTTTTGGGCTGTTTGTGTGATTGAAACCGAATTGGAGGCAAGAAAGAGTGGAAATAGGAAGAGCTGATGGGTTAGGAACCAAAAACCCTCAGCAGTCCATACGATGGAGTATACGGCTCGTCCTACAGCCAATTAAATTGGGTGGGACCATTTTTATATGAAACTAGACATCTAGGGCTTTCCATAGATATATCATACAAGGCTTTTGGATTAGAATTGAGAGAGATATGTATTTTTGAATTTTGACCTAGGGTTTTGACTCTGGTTCTGGGCAGACTGGGTTGTTCAGGGTAGAACTTGCCCTATACTACTTGAAAAATGAGTGGAACTAACTTTTTTAGAAAGCTTACACATATAAGAATGTCCAATAAAAATTTCAAAATTAGATATGATCCTAGTTACTCCCAGTGATCCAAGAAATTTGCCCTATATCCAAACCGGGCCAGAACAGGACAGTTTAGTAAGGTCAGAATTCGGGGCTTGTAACTCGAGCCCTACTAAGTCAAATGGAATGGAAATTTTTGCAAATGAAACTTTACCCTGTTAGCTTTAATATGAGCCCAATTTCGTGTAATTTGAGTCAGTTTTAGATTTTTAGTGGATTTTTACTTTTGGTTGCCTGATTCTGGCTAGCCATTGGGCAGGCCGGGATAAAATCTAGATATCTTGAGTTGTAGATATCAAAATTAGATGGGACCAAAGAGGTTAGAAACTAGACATAGGCTACAACATATCCAAAAATTAGGTTTAAATGAGTTAAATTGAAATAAAGGTGGGATATACCATAACCGGGCAGAATAAGGCAGAATGAGCTAAAAGCCCTATTGATGCTTTGTTGAAACCAATGAATGAATCTATGAATGTATATGCATGATTGCTGCTCTATACTGAAAATTGCAAATTGAATAAATATACTGGTTGGCCGGCACTATTCATGGGGAAGCGGACACGTTCCGTTATGTTGCCGAAATTTTTGTAGAACCCATGTACAAGTTATGAGTTACATGTCAATGCATGTGCATTTTAAGAAAGTTATGAAAGTTATGAAAAGGATTATGTCACTATGAAAGTTCCATACTACTTGGGCCAGCCCCGGATAAGAAGTTAAGAGGAATAGATCGATGGGAAGGTCGGGGAAAGTAAACCTGGCATTCCTGTATAGGAACGAGCTCGATCCTGAAAAGCAAACTATTACCCAGGAGTCTAAATGGCCAAGAACTCCCAAGGGACCAAGAGATGGAAAATGATGAAAAGTAATGGAAAATGCTTATGAAGAAAGGTTCATGCTTAAGTCTGCATGATTACATGAATGCATGGTTACATGAAATCATTATGTCAATATGTTTACAGTTGTCTATTATGTTTGCTTACTACTGTTTATTTATTTATGCTATTTATTATTCTATATATCATTATTAGTAATCTATTTTGTTTATCGTGCTATATAAAGTAAAATTGAACCTTGCCTCGGACCAAACATTTTCTTGAACTCATTTGAATGAATATTTCAGTTTGAACATATGTTTTTATAATTAAATAAAACCCGAGGCAACTGAGAATGTATGTGACGTCAGCTAACCATTATACATAGACCCTACTGAGAATTTCTTGAAATTCTCACCCCGTTTTGTATCTTCTACATCATTCTCAGACGTTGGCGATGGACTCCACAACTACACTCTTCATTGAGATCCCCGCCTTATAGCTTCATCATGATCCAAAGTTAGATTCCTTGTATATAGCCGGTTCGTGTAACTTCTGCCTCTACCTCTTTAGCAACAGGAACTTTGATGTCCCCTTACACCATCCTATTTTTGACCCTGCGACCCCTTATATTGCTGTCCCGCTGCACATGGCGCACCCACCTCCAGCTCCTCCTACACCTGCAGCACAGGCAGCTCCTGCTGATCTTGCTCTGGAGTCACCTCCGCAAGCCATTCCCGATGTGCCGCTTAGTTCAGAGAGTGACCCTTCTGAGGCCACCGGCTCGTCACCCTCTTCCTCCTCGGGACCTAACGTAGAGTATTCTCCGGCTGGGCCTGACATGGCTATGGCTTTCTAATGGAGTAGTTCAGGCAGCGGGAGATGTTGTACAGTATGACCCTCTTTCGGACGGCACGTAGCTCTGGGTCATAGACTTGACAGTAGGATTAGCAGTAGGTTACGCAATATCCTCTAAGGACCATAAGATGTTTTGACTAATACGGGCATCATTGTTTTTGGTATGCCGGCCCATGTATGTATTCTATTTTGATACTTTGTACATAAATTGAAGCAGTGGCTTCTGATATATATATATATATATATATATATATATATATATATATATATATATATATATATATATGCACGTACACATTAATGTTAATGTACTATTTCTATCTTTCGTGATATTCCGTTAAATTCGTTTCGCTTTTAGCATAGCAGCGCGCCGTTTCGTCTGTTCAAAAAAAAAAAAAGTGACGACGATTTAAGGAAGCACGAATCATGAAAGGCAAACATAGTGTTAACACTATAACACAGACTACTTGATTTAATGCTATGACTTAAGCATAACATCAAATTAGTAGAGTGTTACACACTGAGAGCTAATTCGGAGGTTTTGGGTCTGAAATAGAGCTTGAAAGTGACTAGAATATGAAATTCTACTTAATTACTGTCAAGAGCATGATGTAAAAATCAAGCCATAACTCTGTCATATGAAATCCAAATGAAGGAAATGAGGTGTCCATTTGAAGCCAAGAAAAAGATCTACAACTTTCATGAAGACACCGAGAGCTAGTTCGGACATTTTGGGGCTCAAACAGGGCTGAGAAGTGACCAGAAAGTCTAATTCTGCATAATTGCTATCATTGCGATATAGCACAAATTGAAGCTGAAACACCTCTTGATTTGCTGATTGTTGTGCTATAGCACAACTAGAAAATTGCAGAATAGCAGAAAGGTTGCAATCTTGGGTTTTGGGCCCACTTTTGGAAAGATATTGCATGGGAATTCATGTACCAATACCTAGGATTTTACTAAATTAAGCAACAAGCTCATTTTAGAAAGAAAAAACTCTGTTTCTCTAGTTCTTAGGTTTCCTTTCTCTCTAGTTTTTCTTCTTCTTCTAAGCTTTTCTTCTCTTTTCATCAAGGATTGTAAAGACCAATTTGTAGTTGCTGTTTGTAACTTCCATTACCATGGAGGAATAAACTCAAGCTAGCTCAAGGGGCTTCCAAAAAGCTCATAGGTTGTATTTTGAAACCCTATGCTACATTTATGATATGTGATATGTTTTCTTTAATTCCTTGCCTTCTTCTCTCATTCATGGCTTACGTTGAATGGTATTGACATGTTAGTTTTGAATGGGATCATTAATTGAGTTTGTGTTAATTGATTAATTAATAAGGACTTAATTAACTAAGGAATTGGGAGTTGGGTTTGGGTTCAAATCTAGGCTAATGCAATTGGAACTAAAAATCAACATAGGTTAATTATGTAACACCCTAATAGTTCCATTCGATGCTTAAGTTATATTGTGGAATTACTAGTTGTTACTTTTGCTCATAGAACTAACATTACCTTTTAGAAATTACTTTTTAACAAAAATAGGGGTAAATTTTTTTTGAACAAAACAAGTAAACCATTTTTGAAATCGAGAGCCATGAGCACATCATGAACGTATAATACAAACATTGTTATCTCATTCATACATTGCATTTAATATAAATAGAAGCAATAAGAATAACCACAATCTTAGATAAAGATAACATTCATTCCACGGGCATACATAATAATATGATAATAGTTATACCAGAGTCATACATAAGATAATAATGGGTCCGATATTTATTGTCAGCCCTACACAAGAAACCTATCAAATACATGATAAAAGGAAATGCATTAGAAAACCCTACTACCCAAGCATGCCATACAACAGAATGATAACCCTATAATTACAATCAAAAGGGCCTATCCTTGTGCTCAGCTCCACATGCAATTGTCACATCAGGCATCAGGCGGGAAGAAACCATTCCCATATCCACTGGGAGGAACACTACCACGTCCTCGTCCTCGAGCACGTCCTCCTCCATGGGGCACAGCACGAGTATGAATGAACTCACACCCGCAAACAAGGAGTGAAGCCGGGCCAGCAGATGAAGCAGAAGAATCAGAAGATAGACAAATCACCAAAGGCTACGATGAACCCGAATGGTGAGATCCCCCAGAATGAGTCGGATAGAAGGGCTTAGAGGGGCCAGTCTCCACATGGTAGCTCGGATAAGATGGCTTCGAGGGATCGGAATCTAGTGAAATAGTCAGAGTCAAATGGGTATTTGAGTTAGTCTTATCATCATCTGTGGGGTATGTCAGTGGCTAAAAGTAAGGGCGAATGTCATCCATAGTAACCTCGCTGAATGGCTGATGCGGTCTAAAAAATCGGCTCATCACAAGAGTCTGAAACTAGCGGTCATGGAAGATGTAGACCCTCATCGCTGCGTTCACCTACAACACGAAGGCGTTTAGCACTTGGTCAAAGCGGCAATGCCACACCAGGAACTCAACGTAGATCACCACCGTGCCGACGTCAACATCCTTTTGGAGACGACACGGAACATAGGAGTGAGAAATAATAAATTTCTCAGTAGGATCGCGACTAGACAAACACTGTGTCATCGTCATAGTCCCAAACACTTCAGGTTTAATTATAAAAATAATGGACAGATATAAGTTCAATTTTAATGGTTTTGAAAACTTAAACCCTGAAGCGGGTTGCTTTTAAATTTAATGTTATAACTACATCATCATAACTAACCTACATACTGAAACATAGAATGAACATTCATAATGCAAATGGATGACATAAATACATACAAAGACATGCATCATCATATACTTAACCATGGTTATACTTTGACTTTACTTTCGTTTTTGGCACGTGCTTAACATTCTTTTACTTTTCCTTTGACATAGACTGCTTTTGGACATGAGCTTATTCCGTGACCATCTTCACGTAGTACTAACCAAATCAGACTAAGCCAATATTGGTTACCACTAAGTTAGAGGGTCCTCCATGTCACCCTTGCTTCCCTCATAGAGGTTCCTTGAGTCTTTGTGGATCACCGTCTCTCAGTTCTCTTACCGAAGTGATTGAAGGGTCATATCCCATTAATTCTTTTCTTATCATTTTACTTTACATGCATAGTTTTTCTTTGACTAGACACATGCAATGATATGACTAAGTCAATTTTGACAGAAATCTGGTAGCATAACGGCTAGACTGGAGCTTCCCCAAAATGCTAATCACAACTTTCAACTAGTAGTCCATCACAATCATATCATTCAATCATGAGACAAAGCTCCATCAAACTTGTCATTCGTCATACCGAATGGCATCATACATTCATACCCTAGAGGGGTTCACAATTGCGTTATTCTTTGTGAAGAATCTTATGAATCATTATATGATTTCTCATGGTTACCCATGAGAGAATCACATAGTTAAGATATGTGTATGTGGTCTTTTAGTTACCTAGTTCTCATATGAAATTATTCTTTACTTAAGTAAATATCTTATGGAATACTTGTTCAAATTAATTAAGTTAAGTGGTTGTTTCTTTTCCTTGAGATAGTGCACTTAGTGATTCCTAAGTTCATGGTATGTTGAGAGGCCTTAATCATACTTCTATTCCCAAGGAGTTTGAGATCCCTTTAATCCTTGGGTCATGACAACGCATAATCACATCATGAACCCAACAACACCATGTTCACTAAACACCAAAGGTGATTTTTAACTTAACCAAGTTACAAAGTTTCAAGCTTTTATCACTAACCTAACAAGCTCTTATATTAAATATTATAAAAGTTATCATTCTTATAAAGTAGTCATAAAGTTTTATTCTTTATGAAAGTAAGTGTCTCTAAAATTAAGCTGTTGTATTAAAAATTAGATCTTTATGTAATAATGATACAAGTTACTAGCTTTTTAACTAAAAAGTCTTGTTCTTTATGAAAGTTGACTCATTTAATCATTCTAATACCATCAAGGTCTCAATTTTATGACTTAAAAGTTGTCTCTATATTAAAAAGGTTCCTACTTTATCAACTAGTGATATGAAACATTAACTTTAAAGTTAAAAGTCTTGATCTTTATAAAACTTAACACCTTTTTACATTGTTTTGGTTCAAGATTTAAACTTTATGAATTAAATGTTACAAAACAGCACTTTTATGACTTAAAGGTCTCATTCTTGATTAAAGTTTGAAACTTTATGAAAGGTCTTTTCTTTAAGGGTTGATTTCTAAGACATAAAGTGACAAGATATCATTTTTCTAACTCAAAAAGGCTTATTATCCCAAAAAGCTTAGACTTTTACATGTATTCTTGTCTTTAAAACAAAACAAAAGAAGACTTTATGATGACACTAAAACTTGCACCACTTTTTGTGTATCACGAAGCAAACTTTTTAAAGTTTAAAGCTTTTAGGATGTTCATAGTCTTATCAAATCATGAAAAATATAAAAAGATAAGGCTTTTCCAATCATCAACTCACCAAAAGAAAAGGAACAACTTTAAACAAGATAACATCAAGAACGCTCAATAATAAGAACACATTTTCCAAAAGTAGAAACATCAAGAACACTTGAAGAACTTCAAGAACATATTTTGCAAAAAAAGAAATACCAAGAACACTTAAAGAACAAGAAGAACATATTTTTCCAAACACTTGAAGAACAACAAGAACATATTTTTTCAAAAGTAGAAGCATCAAGAACACTCAAAGAAAAACAAGAACATATTTTGCCAAAAATGGAAACTTTTGCTCTTGAAGAGCATGAAGGATTTTCTCAAGTTTTCACTTAGAGATCTTGGTCATGAAAGAACCAAGCTCCAAGCTTTCTTGAGCAAACAAAATGAAAAAGATGAAGATCACTACCTCCTTATCAAAATGGTGCTACAATAAGGAAGGAGAAGAAGAAGATGATGGTGGTGGTCTTGCAAGGAGGAAAGAGAAGCTTTTGAAATCTTGTGAAAATGGAGGTTGTAGTGTTTTGATCTTGTCTCCAAAAACCCAAAGATGAGATCTTTGAAGGGATAAGTGAGAGGTTTTTGGGTGGTGGTGGTGGAGAAAGGAAGAAGAAGATGAAGAAGAAGAAGAAACTTTTAGAGAGAAGTGAGAGGATGAGAGTTTTAGAGAGAGAATAGGAAGACACAAAATGAAAATGTAAGTGTGTGTGTTGTGTTGTTGTGGCCGTGAGTTTCAAGTGGCTGGGGGGAGATATTTTTGTGTTATTTTGTGTTAATTAAGGTTTAGGGGGACAAATTAGATGATGGGGGAACAAAGCATGTACTAACTCTTACATAAAGCACTCTTGTCTTATGCTTTATGCTTAAATGAGATCACTTTTTACTTTAGTGTCTAGTTGACTAAATTTGAATTTAATCATGTGATTAAGTGCTCGTACAACTTAATTAAGATGATTAAGCAAGGATTAGTGATTTAACACACACAAGAACACGATTAACAAAAATTAATTTTGCAATTAAACTTAATTAACTTTAATTAAACTCGATTAAGCTAATTAAGGGCGATTAGTGCTTAATTAAGCTATAAAGGCTCTGACTTGCTTAATTAGAGATTATGTAATCTTGATTAAGCATTCTTTTCACTTTTCTGATCCGAGTTAACCCCTAAACTCTTCGTTAACCCATTAATTAAGCCTTAAGCTCATAATTTCTTATTAAGTGCCTAATTGCTCAAAGTTACTGAGGTAATTTAGCATGACATGAAATTGAGGATGTTACAAATTAGAGTTGAGGTTTCAATTTCCTAATTGATGTCATGTTGGTTGAACACCTAGAGGTTTGTAGGTAGAATTATGGAGTTATTGGTAGAGGTTTCTCTAATAGCTCAATCAGCCATATATCATGTGTTTAATTATTTGTGCATTGATGATTGATCATTCTTATGCTATAGGAACTTCTTGAGCTAGTGCTTGAATCATATATAGTTTCTTATTTTACCTTCTAACTATTGCATGAAACACTCAAAAACCCCTCTTTACTAATCAAATAACATTAACATCCATATAAGACGACCTGAGTTGTACTACTTTGCTACAAATTTTAGTGCAACCAGTTATTGTAATTTGGGTGAAGTGCGACCAATGTGGAGTTAGTTATTGATGATGACCACGTGGCAAAGGGTATAGAAATCACATTGATGGGAAAAAGGGTGTAGAGAGAAAAGAGCTAATAGTAGACTCAAGGAATACGTGGCTTGAAGGTATAAGGATGGAGACACCCAGCTGAGAAAGGCTATCTGGTATGATCATCTCATCCTAAAGTAGGATATATAACACCCTAATAAACCCATACTATGCTTAAGTCGTATTACGGTTTTATTAGTTGTTACTTATGCTTGTGGAAAACTAAACTTCACTTGAAATTAAGTTACGTGAAAAATACGGTAAGATTTTTTTTTGAAATACGTCATCGCTTTGTAGCATTTTGAAAGGTAAAGCCTTGAGCGAGAAGACAGATAGAGAAAGAGCGTGACATACGAGAGTCCGATTCACAAGTGGAATAAAAACCATACAAGATACATAATACATAGAAATTCTTACATACCCATACCACATAAATATAATTCATAATATCCATCATTACATAGAGGTACTCATAATTAAGTCATCGCTACATATAGAATACAATTTAACACAGCAAGCTTTTAAGCAACAGAGATATGCAAGGAGATCAGAAAACTTAGAAGTCTATGCGCCATGGCTCCACACCAAATCCTAAGATCAGTCTTTGGAATGTACCCTTCGATTTACGGATGTCGTGGCCTAGAGATGTGGCTCCTCTTAGCTCCTCGCCTTTAGCGGACATGAGGTGTGTGTATGATGAGGGGGTGCCTATGAATCACTTCAATCCGACGAATGTGGCGACTCGGACCGGCCTAGTTCGGGTCACAGCTGGCTGCTGAGGACCACTCCTCGGAAGGGTCCTCCTCTGAAGTCTCAAGATGATACTCAAGGTACAGCGGCGAGGCCTTAGGGGTAGTCGTGGAACTCAACTCAATCACAGGAATCTCCGACTGTGGCAAGGACTCGGTGGCAAGTAGCTCTGGAGACATCGGCTCCATCTCAATATCCGGTAATGGCTCGGGTGGAAAATCCCATGGACCCAATGGCTGACTGGGGTAGGTGGCAGGGATGTCAGCTGGGACAGGCGAAACATCGGGCCCCACATCCTCCTGTAGGCGGCCAGGGTAAAAATAGGTGCGCACCACCATAGTGGTCATCGCTACACTGGCTTGAGCATCGTCGTCAAAAGTCCACTCATGATAGGGTGGCTCCATACTCCACTCCACAGGGTACGCCATCGTGATCTGGTGACGATACGAAAGAATAACTAGGGTAAGAAATAAGATTTCTCAGTAGGACTCGAACTCGACATGGAGGTGTCATCATCATCGTCCCAACCACTTCGGTTTTATTAATAAAAATAGTGAGCATTCATAAGGTTCAGTTCTTAGGTTTTTGAAAACATGAATATCTGAAGTGGATTCAATTTTAACATGCTTTTTAATCATTTATATCATAACATACATGGGCATAAGTATAATCACATAAAACATGTATGACTGTGCTATAAGCTTCTCTTAACTTCTTCCCTTCAAGGGTTTGGACCGAAGTCCCTTTTATTTTCTTTACTTGACTTTATCTTGAGTCTTTTTCTTTTCACCCACTAAACATAAGTGGTAATGAGCTCATACCATGGCCGTCGCCACTATAAATTTTCGGTACTTACTCTAGCTGGGTCATGCCATGCCTCATGTAAGCCCTATCCCCTATACTCACACTAGCTGGTTCATGTCATGCCTCATGTGAGTCATGAGTGAGGGGAGCTTACTTTGGGTCACCTTCCCTTTTGAAGGATCATACCATTTGTTTACTTTCTCTTCTTATTAAAGCTTATGATGCAAAATTATTCTAATTCTTTTCCACATTTAGGTGTTACGTATCGCCGTCCCCAAATGTGATTCCTTTAATGTATATCATTAAGCATCATATCATCAATATATCATACTCATATCATCATCATTCATTTTCATATTGTCATCATATCATTATCATCCTTATCATCATCATATCACTATCATAATCATCATCATCATCATCATCATGTCATTATCATAATCATCATCATCATATCATATCATCATCACCATGATCATCATCATATCATCATCATATTAGTGTCATCATATGGACACATAGAGATATACATATCACACAAAGTCTTATGCACTTAGCTTAGTAAATTTAGTGCAAGTTTTTAATTGAGATTGCCTCTTGTGTAAACTTTTTTATCAGGCGTAGGGCCAATTTCATCCATTTTCTTTTTTGAAACTTTTAAGTTGAATTATGAAGGTTTTCCAATATCTTAATGTAAGGATCTTAATATCTTAAAGCTTATTTCTCATTAACCTTTAAATTTCACCATAACCAGTTTTTACTTTTACAGTGGGGCAGTAACTTAAAAAATTCACCATAATTTCATCTTTTACTCTTTTACTTCAAATTTTGGTCTGATTATACTTCTTTGAGTTTATTTTTTTAAAAAAAGAAACCCCACTAAAATACTCATTTTGTAACTTGAGATATGCACATTTTATTCTGACTGCTCAGCTTTTAAGTCTACTCTTAGTACAGTAAATTTTAAACCTTACTATGAGCTCCTCACAAGGAATCTATGAAAACTGTTTTATGGGAATGTTCCTATATGTGTTACTTTCTAACAAACTTGGTGCCACTCAAAAATGTTCTGTATAACTTGAGTTATTAAGATTTTATTACATACTACCCGAACAGAAACACATCTGGGAGTAGCACACTTTGAAAATTCATATCTCACTCGTTTTAAAGCCAAATTTCACGTATTTTATATGTATAAAAAGCTCTATAAGTCTATTTTCATATAAAATTAGTTTCGTTCCATTTGGATCTATATTGAAAGAGTTTTCAGTCACGCCATGTAGACTGCCAGAATTTTCCAGTTTCCACAGTTTTGTTTTCAATGAGTTTTCTTGTAAAAACATTAAGTCTTTTCTTCAAGTGACCATTTTACATTTCCAAACCACTTTTATACTTTGAGATCTTGGTGAAAATCAATATTTTGAGTTCTAAAAGGTTGGGTTCAACATAAAAACAAAATGCATAACCAAAGACATTTTCCAAGAAAAGAGCAAAAATCACAAACAACTTCATATGATGAAAGCATGGCCATGAGGCCTTTAGTGCAAGTTCTAAACCACCTAGCTATGAAGAGCTTAGGAGTTATAGAGCTTGAAAAACATAGAACAGAAAGGGGTTAGAGTCACTACCAAAGAGAGCTTCTTGGAGAGTTGAAGTGTGGAGAAAGTTGGAGAGAGCCTCCCTCCTTGAAAGCTTGGAAATAGAGCTTGTGTGTGTTATCTTATTTCTCCAAAGACCAAAAATGGTGGCCTTTGAAGGGATTGTGAGGGTGGTGATGGAAATGGGGTGGGAGGTAGTGAGAAGATTAGAAGAAGAACAAAGAGGGTTGGAAGAACAAGAGAGTGGGGACGAGACTTGGAGAGAGGAGAGAGCTTTGTGTGTCTTGAGAGAGGAAATGAAAAATGAAATGAGGGGGAGAGAGAGACGCTGATTGGCACACAAAGGGGAAGGAGAAAGTGATGTGATTTTGCTTCTTTTGCAAGCAAGGAGGCTAGGAACCATGGGGTAAAAGGGTGGGTTGTGTTTTCCTTGAGTCTTGGTGCATGCTATGGATTATTTTGTGTTTTCTGAAGTGGACAAAAGCAAGGACCCCTCTTGGGATTGGCTTGATTGAATGAGATCACTCCAAATGGCATAATCCTAAGGGAGGAAGGTACTTCTCTTGTCTTGACTAAAGAAATGCTACTAACATAGACCCTTGATCTAAGAGTGCATGATGAGAAGGCAAATGGATGGTTGGATTTTTGCTCTTGTCCTTGGCCAAGATTTGGTGCATCAATTAAGAGAAATTTTTAAATCTTCAAAGCTATTAGAATTACTTAAGTTGTAAATTCAATTTGGTTAGTTAAATTGCTCTTTGACCGATTTCGGTTAATTACACTTTTAAGACGTTTTTCCTCTGAAAGAATTGACCTTATGAATGATGTAATTAGGGTGTAAGAATTAACTTATCTTGATTAATTAGGGTAAAACAATTGTCTTGTGGTTAATTAATAGGATTGGATTAGCTTAATTATATTTCTAAGTTACGAATTAATGAGGTTCGAATAATTAGTTTTTAACTAAAACATTTAGTGCGTTATGATTCAATTATTGACTTGACTCAATTTACTAAGCTCTTGCTCATCGAGATTAGCCGATTAGTCTTTAGTTAATCGTTAATCTCTCTAATTAGCCAGGATCACTGAACTAATTAGCTTAGACAAAAATTGGGGATGTTACAGGATATATATCTCTTTCCCCATTCTAAGTCTTGATTCCAATTACAGGATATATATTTGCTTCTTTTGTTAAGGATTAGGCAAGTTTGGTATTTTATTTTATCTAGTCCTCATTAAGTGAATTATGAAGTTTCATTACTTCAGGCTAATGCCTTTTACCCCTTTAAGTCATTTATGCATAGTCTTACTTAAAGTTAAGTTTTGACAGTTTTACTTTTACCCTAGGCAGTAACTTTAAAAATTCGCCATAAATTGGTATATTATCATTTTAATGCGAAATTTTATATGCTTATAGGGTTCTGAGTCTAGTTTTTAACAAAAGAAGTCCCACTGAAAAATTCATTTTCTAACTCCAGTTATGCATATTTTATTCTGACTTGTTCAGTTTCTAGGTTCATTCCCGGTACAGTGGATTGTGACCTCTCATTATAATTTCTCAGAAGGAATCTGAGAAAACTGTTTTATGGGTTTGTTCCTCTATGTCTTAGCTTTCAGTTAAACTTGGTCTCACTCAAAAATCATTTTTGTAGCTCGAGTTATACACATTTTAGTGTAGACTGCCCAGACAGAAACCAATCCGAGAACAGTCCACTTTGAAAAATCATATCTCACTCATTTTAACTCCGAATCTTATATATTTTATATGTATGGAAAGATCTCTGAGTATATTTTCATATAAAATTGGTTCCAATAATTTCTGGGTTTTCTGGAAAAATTTATACCGTTCGGTTTACAGACTGTCAGAAAATCCAGATTTCACGTTTTGCTTTTTCTCATGTTTTCTCCAAAACACTCAACCTCACTTTCAAGAAAACATTCTCAAGTTATAAAACACTCATATACCATGAAAGATTAGTGAAAAACTAACATGTTGGAGTTCAAAAATAGTGGATTCAGCCATGCATCACACCAAACCGAAAACATATTTTCACAAACAACCATACTAGCAACAACATCTCATTTTATGACAAGAATGGCTATGATGCCCATAATCAATCTTTAAAACCACCTAGCTATAGAGAGCATAGGAGTTCTAAAGCTTGAAAAACAAGAGAGAAAAAGGGTTTAGAGTCACTACCAAGAAGCTTTCTTTGAAGGAACTTGTGATGGAAAAAGATGATGGTAGTGGTGGTGCTCCTCCTCTTGGATCTTGGAAGAGGCTTGATATGTGAGTGTCTTTGATTCTCCAAGAGCAAGAAATGGTGGCTCTTGAAGAGTTTGTGAGTGGGATGAGGAGAGGAAAGGATGAGAGAAGTGGGAGAATTCTAGAGAGAAGTTGGAGAGTTTAGAGAGAAGGAGGAGAATTTGAAATTGAGGAGAGAGAAGAGAGCTTTGTGTGTGTTTGGGAGAGGAGTGAAAGAATGAAATGAGGAGAGAGATATGGCTGATGGGTGGCGCAAAAGAGCGAGGGAAAGGTGATGGGACTTTGCTTCTTACAACAAGCAAGAGAGTGGAAAAACCTTGGGGCAAAAGGGTGAGTTGTTTTTCCTTGAGTCTTGGAGGCATTCTAATGCCCGTTTTAAGCTTTTCTCTAGGGGTTAAAGGGGAGTACCCCTCTTAGGATTTGGTTGCTTGTCTAAGACTCATCCAAGTGTCAAGATCTAATGGTGGATGACAAGGATCCTAGTCTTGGCTTTTGATCTAATGGTGTAGGATTAAAGAGTTTGAATGAAGGGTGAGATGTTGCTCCTCCTTGGTAGGTCTTTCTAGGGCATATGCATGGAAGAACTTTTATCTCTAAATGTTATTAGAATTGTTTAAATGTAGTTTAACTTAATTGGCTTAATTACCCATGAGTTGACTCTTGTCAATTACACTTTTTATGATGTCTTGCATTACGATTAAGCATATGCTTAATTTGGGGTTTAATTTTTCAAGAGTTGTCTTAAGTGTCTAAATCATTATAAACTTAATTAGTAAGGTTAGGTTGTCTTACTTTTGTTTTGGCACCTTCGAGTAATTAAGGATTAGACGATTAAGGTTTTATTAAAACGCTTAGGACATTATGATTAAATTGTTGGCTAGACTTAATTTACTAAGCTCTTGCTCTCGGGATTAATCGATTAGTTCTCAATTAATCGCTAATCCCTCTAATTAGCCGGGGACACCGAGCTAATTAGCTTAGGTAGAAATGGGGATGTTACACAAGGAACCTTTATGGGGGAGGCAAGAGTGACATGGAGGATCGTCTAACTTAAAGGTAACCATTAGCAGCTTAGTCTGATTTGGTTTTATATTGCATGACGATGGTCACGGAATGAACTAATGTCCATAAGCAGTCTATTTCAAAGGAAAAGTAAAGAATGTTAAGCAAGTTCTAAATATGAAAGTAAAGTTAAAGAAAGACTCTGGTCTAGTCGAAGAAGTTACATGAATGTGCATGCATCTTCATTCTCTCATTTGTATGTTCATGAATGTTTATACTATGCTCTCACATGTATATGCTCTTATATTGTAGTTTTGAGTTGCTTTATATTATGTTTATATGAGAAAGATTAAAAGAAAACTGTTTCGGGAACCTATGATTTCAATCCCTTTAACAATGGAATCTATGCATGCTCACTGTTTTCATAATTAAACTAGTAGTGGTAGGGAAGATGACGATGACACATTAAGAGTGTAGTTAGGATCCTACTGAGAAATCTTGTATTTCTCACTCCTACATTTCCGTGTCATCTTCAAACGGAGTTGATGGCATCCATGGTAGCACTTTCAGTGGTACCTGACTAGATAAGATAAGGAGCTGTCATGTCACTTCACCTAGCTAAAGAGCATCGAGAAAGTAGCATAATGTTTTCACTTTTTTAAGAGCCCTAGTTGGGCAGTTTATGTGTAATTAAGGGCATGTGGGAAGTCATGCTACTTAATTTGACCTAGTGATAATTATTAAGTAATGATAACTCTTGATTATCTATGATTGCATTATTGGCTTAAGGTATTGTGTTATGTTATTTCAATTTTGTCATGTCTTTCTAGTAATTCCATGATATGAGGAACAATGTCCATGTGTATGCAAGTAGGAAAGCGCTTAAAGGCTCAGTTTTCAAGCATGAAAGGTATTACAAAAAAAAAAAAAATTTACAAACTATTTTCGTATATTACGCTAATTTCAACTATAAGAACTTCTGCTAGTTAAGAGTAACAACTAGTAGTGCCATATAAGGACTTAATCATAGTATAGTATTATTAGGATGTTACATGAAAAGCAAGGTTGCTAAGCTTCCTATCCATCAAGATTCACCACTGGAATGATGCAACTGTGACTGCATGTAAGAAAATGTGCTAAACGAAATGTCAGAAGAAAATGACATCCGTGAAGATGTTTGTTGCTGAACAACCAAGGGAGACACAAGCCTGATCTTGATCTTTGAGACATTAGGGAGCTGAAAGGTGTAACATCCTAATAGTCCCAAGCTATGCTTAAGTCATATTACAGAATTATTAGTTGTTACTGTTGCTCGCGGAACTAACCTTACCATTTTTAAATTACTTTATACTATAAATAGGGGTAAATGGTTTTTTGAACGATAAGAACATGAGTAAATCATTTTAAAAACTAGAACCATGAACACATCGTGAACGTGTAAAGTCGAACTTCTTTGACTCATATAAGCAGTGTAAGTAAACTAAATAGTGGCAACATGAATAACAATTATCTTAGATAAACATAATATCATTCCACAGCCATCATAATTAATATAGTTAATAGTTGTGCAAAGATTCGTACATAAATAGTCATGGGTCCGATATCCACTATCGGCCCTACAAAAGCAACCTAACCAAATACATCATAAAGGAAAATACATCAGAAATCTTTACTACCCAAATATGCCATACAATAACATATAAGCGTATAACTACCAAATAAAAAAGGCTATCCTTGTGCTCGGCTCCGGATGAAATCACCACATCACCTATCAGATGGGAGGAAACTATTCTCGAAACCACCAGGAGCAACATCGCCACATCCATTTCCTCGAGCACACCCACGTCCACGAGGCACAATGCAGGTACGGATGAACCCATGACTAAGAACCAGGTGTGGTGCATGATGAGCAGTTGCAGAAGAAGAAGACGAATCAGAAGTTAAGCGAATCACTAAAGGGTAGGAGGGCTCGGATGGGTCGGACTCCATGTGATAGTTTAGGTAGGGTGACTTTGAAGGATCGGAATCTAAAGAAACAGTCGGTGTCAGACGAGTATCTGAGTCAGACTCTCCATCAGTAGGGTGTAACATCCCCATTTTACCTAAGTTAATTAGCTCGGTGTTCCCGGCTAATTAGAGAGATTAGCGATTAATTGAGAACTAATCGGCTAATCTCAAGAGCAAGAGCAAGAGCAAGAGCTTAGTAAATTAAGGCAAGTCAACTTAACGCATTAAAAGTTACAATTAAAAGCCTAATTGCCCAATCCTTATTAATTCATGATTTAGAACATAAAATCAAGGTGATCTAACCTAATTAACTAAGAGCACATAAGTCTCAAAACTCAATCACATTAACCCTCACATCTTCTTATATAATTAAAGAGGAAAATCCTTCTTAATTAAAATGTGCTAATGAGTAATTTAAACCAATTGAATTAATTAGTATTTAGATAATTGTAACAATTATAAAGATGTAGAAACTTCCCTTTAATTATTGTTTTGAAAGTTTGGTCAAAGCAAGAGCCACATCTAACCATTCAATTGCCTTCTCATCATACACCACTAGATCAAGAGTCCATGTTAGTAGAACCCTTAAGTCATGACAAGAGTTGTACTCTCCTTCATCAAGATTGTGACACTTGGAGTGATCACAATCATCCAATGCCAATCCAAAGGTAGCTCATGCTTTTAACCAATTGACAAAATCACCACAAAGCCTTTTACTCAAGTACCAAGACTCAAAGGAAACACAACACCCCCTTTTGCCCCATGGTTTTTCCCACTCCTTAGCTTGTGTAAGAAGCCAACGTCACCTCACCTTTCCTCCCTCTTTTGTGCCACCCATCAGCCCTCCTCTCTCCTCATTTCATTCTTTCACTCCTCTCACAAAGACACACACACAAAGCTCTCTCCTCTCTCCAATACCCATTCCTCTTCTCTTGTTCTTCCAATCTTCCTCATTCTTCTTTCAATCTCCCTACTACTTCTCACCTCATTTCCATCACGAACATCACCATCCCTTCAAGGACTACCATTTTTGGTCCTTGGAGAAACAAAACTACTCATACACAAGCCTCAATATCAAGCTTAAGGAGAAGGAGGCCATCTCCAACCATCTTCATCTTCCAAGCCTTCAAGAGGAACTTTTTGGTAGTGACTCTAACCCTTCCTCTCCATATATTTTCCAAGAACTAGAACTCCTAAGCTCTTCATAGCTAGGTGGTTTTTGGACTTGCTTCAAGGTCTCATGACCATTCCTTGTTCTATGAGCTTTCTTGTCTTGTTGAAAAGTGTTGTTTTGAAAGAAAATCTTGTGGCATGATGGTTTTATGTGTCTTGCTTTATTTTGTTTCACAATACTGATTTGGTAACTAAAACATTGATGATAATGTTGAGATAAAACATGAAAATGGTGTTTTAAAGTGATATAACAATTTCTCCATAAGCTTGAAGTGAAAAACTTAAAAACTAGTAAATCTGGAATTCTGGCAGCCTGTAAAGCGTGCGGTATGTTTATTGCTACAAAACTCAAAATGCAATGAAACCAATTTTCTGTGAAATTATACTCAAAGAGCTTTTCATACATATAAAATATGCGAGATTTGGTTTTAAAATGAGAGAGATATGAATTTTTAAAGTCCGCTGTTCCTGGATGGGTTTCTGTCCGGGCAGTAGGTAATAAAACGTGTATAACTCAAGCTATACATAACATTTTTGAGTGGGAAAAAGTTTGTTGGAAAGCTAAGATATAGAGGAACATCCCCCTAAAATAGTTTTGTCAGATTCTTTTTGAGGAGTTCACAGTAAATGTTAAAAGTCACTGACCCGAGGTGAACTTTCAAATCTGAATAGTCAGAATAAAATGTGTATAACTCAAGCTACAAAATGAATTTTTGAGTGGGGTTTCTTTTGTGTAAAAATATACTCAGAGAAGTGTAAGAATACCAAAATTCGAAACCAAAGACTAAAATATGAAATTATGGTGAATTTTTGAAGTTACTGCCCCACTGTAAAAGTAAAACTGGTTAGGGTAAAAGTTAAAGGTTAATGAAGAATAAGTTTTAAGACATTAATACCCTTATACTAAGTATTAGAAAACCTTCATAACTCAACTTAAAAATTATCAAAAAGTATATTAGATAAAATTGGCCCTACAACAATTAAAAGAGAACACCCAAGAGGTAACCTAAATTAAAAGCTTGCACCAAATTTACTAAGCTAAGCTCATAAAACTTTGCTTGAGAATATGCCTATGTTTATGTTGCAAGCATGATGTTATGATGAGGATGTGATTGTGATGCCATGATAATGATGATATGATGATGATGATATGATATGATGATATGATATGATGCTGTGATACTAGTTTTCTGTTTGGCAAAATTTTGGGAAGCTTCGGTCTAGCCGTTATGCTGCCGAAATTTTGTAGAAATTGTGGACTTAGAAATATTTTGCATCATAGGTTTAATAAGAGAAGATTCAATAAAGTGTGATCCTTCAAAAGGGAAGGTGACCTAATTTAAGTTCCCCTCACCCACGACTCACATGAGGCATAACATGACCCAGCTAGTGTGAGTATAGGGGATAGGGCTTACATGAGGCATGGCATGACCCAGCTAGTGTAAGTACCGAAATTCTATGGTAGCGACGGCCACGGTATGAGCTCATTACCACTTATGTTTAGTGGGTGGAAAGAAAGGACTTAAGATAAGTCAAGTTAAGGAAAGAAACCCAAGTAAAGAGTATAACTCTCAACATGTTTATGTATGTTATGAATAGTCATATAAGCTTTCATGTATGCCATGATGTTGTTAATACCATGAGGATAAGTACTAAAAATGGAATCCACTTCGGGTAGTAATGTTTTCGAAAATCAAATAATTGAACCTATTGAATGCCCACAATTTTCATTCAAAAACCGAAGTGGCTGGGACGTGACGATGGCACCTGTGTGTCAGGGTCGAGTCCTACTGAGAAATCTTATTTCTCATCCTAGTTGTTTTTCTGTCTCGTCACCAGATACTCATGGAGCAGCACGTGGCATGGAGCATGGAGCCTCCCCACCATGAGTGGGCCTATGATGAAGGCGCCCACGCTATTGTGGCCACGACCACCACGATAGTCCGTACATACTTCTACCTGGGTCGAGCTTTTGAGCAGGAGGAGCCAGAGATCCCGCCTGCAGACGTATCATCGGCACCCCTTGGACAGCCGCTGGGTCCTTGGGATTTCCCGCCCGAACCATTGCCCGAGATCGAGATGGAGCCTATGTCTCCAGGTCTACCGGTAGCTGAGCCCGTGCCCCTGCCAGGAGTCCCTGTGATCGAAGTGAGTTCGACCGCTACCCTTAGAGCCGCAGCCGCTTCGCCACCGCTCCCCGAGTACCATCCTGTCGCATCTGAGGAGGATCCCTCCAAGGAACGTTCTTCGGTGGGCAGCTATACTCCGGGCCGTCGCATACGTTGCGTAGAGGTCAACAGCCGGCACCCTCGCATCATCCATACTCCTCACGTTCCCCGAGGCCGAGCAGCCTGGGGGACCAAGCATTCGAGGACCTGAGTCCATTCGATGGAAGGGCGTGGAAGGGACAAAGAAGCCAGCATATGTCTACGTGGGCCTATCCCATTATTGCTCCTTATCTGTTGTATTTCATTTTGTATTTGACCTTGTCAGACTTGTACTTTTGATATTTTGGGGCCATGGCATGACCATGAGTTCCCTTTTATGTATTTGTTGGATATTATGCGGATAATTATATTATGTGGTTGATGTTGTAATTTGAATGTGTGATATTATGATTTATCTCTTGTTCCTTCCTTTTATACCGAAATCTTTGCGATACGCTCGTTTACCACTATCTTCTCGCGCAAGGCTTTACTTTCCAAAAGCGACGACATATTTAAAAAAAAAAAAATTTACTATATTTTCCGCGTAATTTAATTTCAAGTGAAGTTTAGTTTTCCACGAGCATAAGTAACAACTAATAAAACGCCGTAATACGACTTAAGCGTAATATGGATTTATTAGGGTGACCTTGTCAGCTGAAAGTAAGGACAAATATCATCCTAGGTGACCTTGTCGTACGGCTAGTGTGGACGGAAAAACGGGTACCTAAAACGGACGGTCGTGGAAGATGTAGATCCTCATGGTTGTGCTCGTAGACATCATAAAGGCATTCAGCACTGGGTCAAAATGCCAATACCACACTGGGAACTCAATGAAGATTAGCACCATGCCTGACGCCGGCATCCTCCAAAGACAACACAGAAGTGTAGGAGTAAGACATACTAGATTTCTTAGTAGGATCGTGACTAGACAAATACTATGTCATCATCATTGTCCCAGCCACTTCGACTTTAATTATAAAAACAATGGACATGCATAGGTTCAATTTTAGGAGTTTTGAAAACATAAGTTCCTGAAGCGGGTTGCTTTTAAGCTTAACATCATAATCATAACATCATACGTAAACATACATATGAAAGCATGGAATAAATATTCATGATGCATATGGACAGTATAGATACATGCACTATGATGCAACCTCATAGACTTAACGATGGTTTTACTTTAGCTTTACTTTCTTTCTTGGCATGTGCTTAACAATTTTTATTTTTCCTTTGAAATAGTCCGGTTTTCAACGTTAGCTCATTCCATGATCGTTGTCACACAGTACTAAACCAAATCAGACTAAGTTGATAATGGTTACCTCTAAGTTGGAGGGTCCTCCATGTCACCTTTGCCTCCCCCATAGAGGTTTCTTGAGTCTTTGTGGATCATCGTCTCTCACTTCCCTTACCAAAGTGATTGAAGGGTCATAACCCATTCTTTCTTTTCTTATCATTATACCTTACATCCATAATACTTCTTGACAAGACATATGTGGATATGCAATGATATGATTAAGTCCATAATTTTGACAGAAATACAGCAGCATGACAGCTAGACCGGAGCTTCCCCAAAATGTTAATCATGAAATTTTCAACCAACAATCCATTATATCCATCTCATATCATCATATCCATCATTCAATCATGAGACAATGCTCAATTAAACTTGTCATACATCATTCCTAATGGCTTCATACATTCTTACCCTAAGAGGGTTCATAGTTGTGTTATTCTTTGTTGAAAGTCTTATGAGCCATAATATGGTTCTTCATGTCTACTCATGAGAGAACCACATATTTAAAATAAATGTGTGTGGTCTTTTGGTTACTTAATCGTTATGAGAAATTACGTTTTACTTGGGTACATATTTTATGGAACACTTGTTCAAGTTAACTAAGTTAGGTAATTATTTCCTTTTCTTAAGATAGTGCATTTAGTGATTCCTAGTTTCATGATATGCTCAGAAGCCCTAATCATATTTCTACTCCGAAAGATTTCAAGATCCCCCTAGTCCTTGGGTTATGACAATGTATAACCACACTCATGAACCCAGCAACACCATATTCACTAATCAGCAAGGGATAGTTTTTTTTTTTATTTCAATAAGTATAAGATTCAAAATTTAGTAATTAGAATAGCTAGATTTCACCTTTGTGATTATAAAGTTTTATCTTTTATGAAAGTGTGAGTCTCTAAAATTATATTTTTGTCTTAACGATTCCACCCTTATAAGAAAATAATACAAGATGCTAGCTTTATGATTTAAAAGTTTTATTCTTTAAGAAACTTGACACTTTTAATTATTATAAGACCATTAAGATTCCAACTTTATGATTTAAAGTTGCCTTAAAGTCTAAAAGAGTCTTTCTTTATGAAATAATGATACAGGACATTAGCTTTTGAATTAAAAAGTCTTATTCTTTATAAAAAGTTAACACTTTATGTATTATTTTGACTAAAGATACAAACTTTATAAATTAAAAGTTGCAAGTTAACACTTTTAGGACTAATAAGTGACATTCATGAAGAAAGCTTAGAACTTTATTCTACATTTTCATCTCAAGGTTCAACCTTTACAAGATTAAAGTGCAAATCTTCAACTTTATGGCTTATGGTTACTTTCGTATTGAGGTTTGAGACTTTATGAAAGGTCTTGTACTCAAGATTCTATTTTTAAGACATGAAGTGACAAGTTCTCATTTTAGTGACTCAAAAAGTTCATGTTCCATAAAGTTTAAACTTTTACACATATGTTTATCTTCAAGAAGAATAAAATGAAACTATGTGACACCCATAAAAGAGTGCCACTTTTTTATGCATCAAGAAGCAAACTTTTAAAGCTTTATACTTTTGGAATGTTCATAGTCTTATCAAGTCATGAAAATCATGTAAAGATGAAAATTTTCTAATCATGAGCTCATTATAAGAGAAGAAACAAACTTTAAACCAAATACTATCAAGAACATCATTCTTTTTCAACAACCCACAAGAAATGATGTGATCAAGGAAGATAAAGTAGACTCAAGAAAGCAAAGGCAAGGAGGAGATCCTTTGGAAGGACTTGGTGGACCAATGACTAGATCCAAATCAAAGAGAGCTAAGGAAGCTTTGGGCCAAATGATTTCAAGTTTGTTTAAGGCAAAGGCCATTCAAGAAGATAACGACTCAATACTAGCCCATTGCATTCATGTAGCTTAGTTATATCTGTGGGTTTGTTAATTTTAAGTTAGTAATAATGTAATTGGGCTTGTAATTTCATATAACCCATCACTGGTTTTTAGCTATTTAGTCTTTTACTCATTTTTAATAAGTTTAGATTTTAATCTTGGGCAAATTGAAATTAGAATACTTTTTAGTTAAAGTGTTTCTTTAGTTCTTGCTTAGAACCCTAGGTCTTATCAAGAGTTTCCAATTGCTCTTGTAGCGATCACCCTTGGCTTATCAATCATCCTTGATTGTGGCACCTTCCAATCTATTTGCATCCCTTGTCTCTTCCATCTTTTGTGAATTTTATTTCTCCTTGATTGAATTACAGCTAAAATACACCAGAAATTTGGGTTCATGGATAATGGATCATAACAAGAAAACATCAAGAAACTCATGCGTCAAGAAAGAAAAATAGAAGCTTCGAAGTATTCATGAAAGGAACTTTTGGATAATCAAGAACAACTCATGAACAAGAGCGTGAACATATTTTACTAAAAGTGGAAACTTTTGCTCATGAAGAGCATGAGGGTTTTTCTCAAGCTTTCACTTGAAGATCTTAGTCATGGTAGGAACCAAGCTTCAACTTTTCTTGAGTAAACAAAAGAAAAGAGTAAAGATCACTACCTAACGAGAAGTTTAGTGTAACGTTCGAAAAATTTTATCGTTAACAACTGAGTTGTTTGGTTTTATCGAATAAATGAGTTTAATCAGAATCTGATTAGACATTTACTTAAAACCAATTAAGTGTGATTTAGACGGATTAGGCTTGATGAAATTAGATTAGGAGCATAGAAAACCCCATAGAAAATTTTCAAGCTAGTTTACCGATTTAAGGGAAATCAGTAAGATTTCAGTATTTCAAACTATCGGAACCGGACCAGTAGAATTTTTCTATGAGTGCCCTAGAATCAACGGCTAAGATTTAGCCAAATAGCTCCCTCAAGTGGCGCCTTGGCAGCCCTTGATGATGGGAAGCTCAACCAAAATTGAGACCAAGGTTGAATCCACTAATCAAAACCAAGCATCTTCACATATCTTCACCTTTTTCTCCTTTTCTCCTCATCAAACTTCGGCCGCCCTACCAACTGCTGAAGCTCTTGTCTTTCTCTCCTCTTTACTCTCATTTCCACTCCATTCTCATCCATCTTCAAGTCTCATCCCAAGTCACCACCATCAAAGACACACAATCAACACAAATTGCATAAGACAAGGTAGGAAATCCTACTTCTCCTCTTGTTTTCTCTGATTTGGGGCTGCACGGTGAGCATGCATAATCTGAGATGTTAATATTTTGTAGAGTGATGATGATGTTTTATGACTGGTTTTGCATGTATGTTGTGATTAAAATTGGAATTGAGGGCAAATAGCTTGAAGGAGGAAGACAAATCTAGAAGCTGTTAGGGTTTTCCTTGGCGGTCAATAGGGCAGAGTGTACGGCTCAGCATACTGCCATTTAAATTGGATGAAACCATTTTTATATGAAACTAGACATCTAGGGCTTTCCATACATACATCATATAGGGTCATTGGACTATTATAGAATTAGTTATGAATTTTTGAAGTTTACCCTAAAAATTTGTATTCCTACCCGGGCAGTATGAGTAGAGAAGGGTATAACTCACACTATACAACTTCAAATTAAGCGAACCAAAGTTTGTTTGAAATCTAACATGTAGAGGAATATCTCATAAAAATTTTAGAACCAAACTCATAGCCGTTTACTCCCAGTGCACCAAGGAATTTGGTTTAAGTCTAAACCATGTTGAACTAGGGTAGTTTAGTAGAGCCAAATTTCGGGACTCATAAGTCAAAATATACTTATGCAAATGACATGAAACTTTATTCATTTGGAAACTTATTCTGATAGCTTTAATTTGATATAAATTTCGTATGAATCCACCTAGTTTTCTATTTTTAGTGAATTTTTACTTATAAGAACCCAATTCTGACTAAGAATAGGGCAGCCTGAGGTAAATTGTTTATATCTTGAGTTATACAATTCAAAATGAGATGGGACCAAAAGGATTAGAATCTAGACATATGAGCTATGAAATATCCAAAAATTAGATTTAAATGAGTTGAATTGAATGAGAAGTGGGGCATACCAAATTTGGCAAAATAGAGGGGGATAAACTGAAACTCTATTGATGCTTGATTTGAAATTATTGATTGATGCTATGAATGTATATATATATTTGCTGGTCTATACTAAATTTTGCAAGTTGTACAAATGTACTGGTTGTCTGGCACTATTTATGGGGAAGTGGACTCAATCCGTTATGCTGCCGAAATTTCGGTAAGAAAATTCGTATGTTGTGAAAGTTACAATAGCATGAATACATGATATATGAATAAACAAGTTAAATGTGCATTCATTTCATGATATTATAAAGGATTCCATATCACTTGGGCCAACCCCAGAATAAATTAAGGGGAATAGATCAGTGGGAAGGTAGGGGAAAGTAAACCCGGGCATCCTGTATAGGAACGAGCTCGGTCTTGAAAAGCGGACTATTACCCAGGAGTATATGGCCAATGACTCCTAGGGGACCAAGAATGGAAATAAGTTCTAATAGGCGAAAACCTCCAAGAATAAGATGCATTTTCTAATTGCACATGCATATGTATAGTGTAATGCTTCTCTATTGATTGTTCTAGATCCTTGTTTATTATTCTTAACATACTATTGTTCCACCATGATTACTGTTTGAGTACATTAGTGTATCTGTTAACTAAAATTGAATTTGTTTCGGTGCATGCTTTACAAACAAGTTTTTAAGTTGAATATTATCGTTTTACTGTACTATTTGAAAAATATTGCATGACCGAAACAATTGGGAATGACCGCGATGACAGATGTATAAAAGCTAGGAATTTCTACTGAGAAATATTCATTTCTCACCCCATTGTATGTTTCGCATCATTCTCAGACCATGGAGCACGCAGCGACTGGGGTACTATTCATTGAGTTCCCTGAGCTACATATACACCGTGACCTATTTTTGGATTCTGTATATATTCCAGCCGTTGTCAGTTCCGCCTCTACTTCTTTTTCCAACAAGATTTCGTCGTCCCGCTCATGCACCCTCTCTTTGATCCTGCTGTCCCATACATTGCCATATCCCTCCATATGGCCCATCCATTTCCACCAGCACCAGCACCAGCACCAGCACCAGCAGCTCCAGTTCCCATGGCCCCTCCTGCTTCACCACCATAGCCGATGTCATCAGCCTCGATCTCGGAGGAGGATCCGTCCGAGGCGGCGAGTTCTTCTTCATCATCCTCTACTCCCAATGTCGGACACTGTCTAGCGAATGCCGCCATGGCGAACAGGTTCTTTTCATCAGATTCTGTTTAGATAGCATGCATGCTGTAGTAGGGTTAGAAGTACAGAATGACCCTCTTTTGGCAGTCTGGGTCACGGGTAGATGGGTAGATGTTAGGAGATGTACATGAAATATCCCATGGGGACCACTTGCGGTGCTGTTCATAGAAACTGGCCGTTTTGTTTTGTATTAGTGGCCTCATTTTGTTATCTTGTATCATTTTGACAAACTTTAAAATCAGATATCTATGTATATAGTTATGATGCCCTTTTGCAGTAGTTCTGTCTTTATTGTATTCTTAGTAATGTTACATTATTTACAGTATTACCAATTAACTAACATCTATTCCGCTGTCACGCAGAAAATTTTGCTACTCGATTGAGCATTTTTATGCAAGTAATTAATACTAATACAGAAAGTAGAATTTAACCAGTATTACACGTAATCACTTATCAAATAATTTATTATGACTTAAGCATAGTACATTGTCTGGTAAGGTGTTACATTTAGCGCCTCCAAGAAGAAGAAAATGAAGAAGATGGTGGCTCCTGAAGGTGGTGAAGGTGGCGGCCTTGAATGGAGAAGGAAGAAGCTCTTGAGTTCTTGATGATATGGTGGTTATAGTGTTTGATTCTTGTCTTCAAAGACCAAAAGAGGTGATCTTTGAAGGGCTTGGTGAGAAAGATTTGGTTATGGAGGTGGGGAATGAAGAAGAAGATGAAAAAGAAGAAGAAAGGATATAAAGAGAAGTGAGAGGATTTGAGAGACTTAGAGAGAGATTGAAGAGTCACAAAATGAAAATGGATATGCATATAGGGGAGGGGGAGGTCGTAGCCTTCATAAGGATTTAGGGAGGATATTTTTGCTTCATTTTTGTATTATGTTATGTTAATCAGGGATTAAGGGGGACAAATTGGATGATGGGGGGGAACAAATCACGTACTTACTCTTACATAAAGCACGTACGTAAACCACTCTTGTCTCTTGCTTTATGCTTCAGTGACATCATCAATACTTTATTATCTAGTTGACTAAATTTGAATTCTAATGATGTGATTAAGTGCTCTTGCAACTTAATTAACATGATTAAGCAAGGATTAGTGATTTACACATGTGATCACGATTAACAAAAATTAATCTTACGATTAAGCTTAATTATCTTTAATTAAACTTGATTAAGCTAGTTATGTGTAATTAGTGCTTAATTAAGCTATTAAGGGTTTCACTTGCTTAATCAGAGATTCTCTAATCTTAATTAAGCGTCCTCCTAAGTTCTCTCCGCATAATTAACTCATAATAACTTCGTTAATGCCTTAATTAAGCCTTAATCTCATAATTTCTCATTAAGCGTCTAATTACTTAAGGTTACTGAGGTAATTTAGCATGACAGGAAATTGAGGATGTTACAAAAGGAGCCTTATGCCCCTTGCCAACAAGCAAGCAAGCAAGGATGAAAGTACCCTGGCAAGCCCAATCTGATGCAATAAGGACAAGAAAGACCAAAACCAAAGAAAAGATGAAAGAAGCCCAGGATACATGGAGTATGCACAGTGAGAGAGCTACACCCTACCATCGTGCAAGGGAGCTTATGTAGATAACCTAAAATTAGTATTAAGTTAAAGAATAATTAACTATGTAATTAAAGGAATTAATTAAATTATGAAAATGGGTTAAAAAGGAGAATATGGTCATCCATGGAATAAAGGATGCACGACATGATGCCCCGACTGGTAAATTCATAGGAAAATGACCATGTTCCCCCTTGAGAACTATTTGTTCTATGGATTGGAAGAATTTTGGGATGTGACTCGCGCGTCGTAACACGAGCAAATTAAACCGAATAACGACTATAGTATAGTAGCCAACTCAGATCGTTTCCCAAAGATGAACACACTATTTGATTAGAAAATTCAGGGGGGTTTTTATAACAAACACTTAAAATGCAATACTGAATTCTAAAGCAAATAGAAAACGAAAAGGCTAAACCGAATTAAAATTCTAATCCAAGACACACAAGAAGAGAGAAATCAACACTCAATCATTGGATTCAAATGTACATGCACACTCCAATTCGATGATTCATTTTAGATTTAATTGAAACCTCAAATCAAACCTAGCATTCACATGAAAATCTCCATGCATTCAACTAATCACTCAAGCCATTCGGTTTAGAGACCTCTAAAACCGAATTGATTTTGGATTAGCTTCCAAACCAATGCTCTCATCTCATATTCAGAACTGAAATATGAATCACACTCTTGAACAATCGAATCACATATATCAACCGAATTATACATGATTTGATTGACTCTTAATCAACATGCTTGAATGAAAACCTCCAATTCAATTACGAGATTAAGAAGAAGAGAAGAGGAGTGAAACTGAAATTGGAATTTCCATGTCTTGATGCACCAATCCTCAAGAGCTTGAATGCTTCTCTTGATGCCTTGGATCAGAGGAGGATCACCCCTCCATTAATGGAGGAAAACGCAAAAGAGAGAAAGAGAGAAAAAAGAGTTTTCTTATTCCAAAGAAGGTCAAGCTTACAAAATGAGAAAAAGAAAGTCAAAAGTCTGAAGCATAATCAGAATTTCTATATATACCTCTAATTAAAAGTTACTAATTACTTAATTAAAATAATCCTCTTTTCCTAAGCTAAATTTGGATAGCTCATTTGCCCAATTTGGATGCTTAGAGAGAAAGTTGTGCCCAAAACAAGTTGAGTGGGCTCTCTTAGACTCAGCAGCGACTTCCAACACGTTTTTGGGCCTCATAACGGTTCTTCTTGGCTTAGTTTTCTGAACATAAAATGAAGCCCTGGATGTTAGCTTTCCAATGCCACCGGAATGGGCTCAATTGAGTCCCTGTAGCCCAAGATATGGTCCAATCATTGAAGGCTGCTCAGAAACCGCGCCCAAACGCTTCAGTTCAGTTCCGAGCCCAATTTCGGCTTTAAGATCTCAGAGTTAGCCCTTGCCCTCTTCATAGAAATTGTAGCTCTATCTCTTAGCTTTCCTACAAATCAAGAAGCATAATAAAATGAGGTATAGAGCTCAAGATATGATCTAAACACTGAAGCAGGTCAAAATAACCGAAATGCTGCAAAAATTAACTAAGTCTCACTAAGATCCAGAAGAAAGAAAATGATCTAAACTCAACCAATTAAGCGCAAAGGAGGATTAATGAGACAAGTATGAAGGATAAAAATAGTATAAAAATCTAATTCATCAAATTCCCCCACACTTAGCTCTTGCATGTCCTCATGCAAGACTCAACCTAAAGGAAACTAAACAAGGAAAATACCAAAATCAACTACAAACCAAAGTAGAAAAACTTATTCTCCAATGAATCATCAAAAGTGCTAAGTTTAGGGACAAAGTAGTATGTGAGGCATCAAGAATTTTCCAACAATCAAATCAAATGATCCCCACCTCTCTAAAGTATAAACCAAGCAACATCACTCAAAGTGCAAAGATCAAGTATGAAGAATCTCACACGATGGTGGGTGAGTGTATGAAACTCACTAACTCTCAAGTGTGTGGGTAGAAATGTTTCACTCAATTCACCTCAATGGATCATGCATTACCATAGGCTTGCTAATCTTCTACTTCTCCACTACTTGAAATCATATGCAACACAAATCAAGAGGGCTTCATTAATGGTTGTAATGGGGTTAAGGTAGGGGTAGGAAAAATAGGGAAATGACAAGGTAGAACCTAAGGCAATAGGAGAAATATTGGTCAAGATATAAGCCAAGTTCACAAATGTGGGGGGGTTTCCCAAAGTCATTCCATAACATATTCATTACCTTCATGAACACTCCCATTTTGTTCGCCCTTTTTCTTTTTTTTCTTTTTTTTTCTTTTTTTTTTTCACACTTGCAATTTATGCTTTATTTGTAACCATCCACACTTGCAATTTATGCATATATGACTTTCATTTTGCACCCCCCCACACTTGATCTGTAACACAATAGTGATAATGAAACCAATGCCCTCCTATTCCCTAAGGTTGGGTAGAATCATGGTTTTCCAAATGGGTTTAGGCTTGTAATGTGCTAGAATCAAAGAAAGAAAGGTCAACAAGGCTCAAAGGGGTTAAAAGGGGAATTAATGCAAGGTGGGCTATATGGCCAAGTGGTTAAAAATGAAAAGAAATGCCTCTATCATGTCCATGAATGCATATGAAAATGTAGCCTCAAAGAAGAATTAAAGCAAGTTCTAGAATGACATAAACTATGAGGGTTGACACACAAGAAAGAAAGGAATGGTATGAAATGCAACCATCCAAAACATAGCTCAAAAGCTCACAAGGGTAGTATTCATCATACTCAATCCAAGCAAATCAAGATCAATCACTCAATTCACACATTGCAAGAGGGAAAAGAAAAAAAATGAAATCATGTTGGAATTCCATCCACCTCAAT
This sequence comes from Pterocarpus santalinus, assembly GCA_031439595.1. NCBI lineage: Eukaryota > Viridiplantae > Streptophyta > Magnoliopsida > Fabales > Fabaceae > Pterocarpus > Pterocarpus santalinus. The sequence goes on along the minus strand of CM062523.1, from coordinate 30,810,712 downwards.
ATTTAATGTCCTAACTCAACAACCATCAATTCATCAAAGAAGAACAAGAGCAAAGATTATTTCAGCAACAAAAACAAACCCAAAATGCAAGACTAGCTGGAAAAATGCACGAGAGATAAACTAAAACTAATCATCCTCCCCCCACACTTCAACCCAACATTGCCCTCAATGTCATGCAACAGAATAGAATGCAAGGCAATTAGAAAGAAGTAGGAGAGGGAAGAAGAAAACATCCCTATCAAGCATAGGTGGCCGCTAACAAGCGAACCTCCTCAATGGTGTCCACGGATAGCTCCTCATGAAACAGCTTCAGACGGTGGCCATTCACAGTAAAAACTCTGTCCGTCCCAGGCTCCACAATCTGCACAGCACCATAGGGAAAAATCTGAGTAACAATATAAGGACCAAGCCACCGGGAACGAAGCTTACCAAAGAAAAGCTTGAGGCGGGAGTTGTAGAGGAGCACTTTCTGGCCGACTGAGAACTCCTTCTGCAACAACATCCTATCATGGATGAGTTTGGCTTTCTCCTTATACATGCGGGCATTCTCATAGGCCTCTAAACGGATCTCCTCCAACTCCTGAAGTTGGAGCTTTCTATGAAGCCCGGACTGGTCCAGATCCAAGTTGCAGTGTTTAACTGCCCAATAAGCTCTGTGCTCGATCTCTACTGGAAGGTGGCATGCCTTACCAAAGACAATCCTATAGGGGGACATCCCCAAAGGTGTCTTGTAGGCAGTGCGATAGGCCCATAAAGCATCCTCAAGTCTCTTGCTCCAGTCCTTCCTGTTCGGCTGAACAGTTTTCTCCAAGATCTGCTTCAACTCTCTGTTGGAAACCTCCGCTTGGCCATTTGTCTGCGGATGGTATGGGGTTGAGACCTTATGGGTGACACCATACTTCTTCAGCAAGGTAGCCATGTTCCGGTTGCAGAAATGGCTTCCCTGGTCACTGATGATAGCTCTAGGCACCCCGAACCTGCAAAATATCTGTGATCTGACAAAATCTATGACAACATGAGAATCATCAGTCCGGGTGGCCTTGGCCTCCACCCATTTAGAGACATAATCAACAAACAAGAATATGTAAACAAAACCAAAAGAAACAGGAAAAGGCCCCATAAAGTCAATACCCCAAACATCAAATATCTCACAAAACAATAAGGGCTGCTGAGGCATCTCATTCCTATGGGAAATACTACCTGTCTTCTGGCATTGTTCACAATTCCTACAATATGTGTAGGCATCGCGAAACAAAGTGGGCCAGTAAAAACCTGCATCTAAAATCTTCCTAGCAGTGCGCTATGGACCAAAGTGGCCACCGCAGGCAAGAGTGTGACAAAATCAGAAATAGATGGCATCTCAGACTCATGCACACAACGCCAAATGACCTGATCACTACACATCCTCCACAAGTATGGATCATCCCAAATATAGTACTTAGCCTCACTCCTAAGTTTATCTATCTGATGCTTTTTAAAATAAGCAGGTAACTCAGCAGCAACCAGATAATTAACTAGATCAGCATACCATGGGTCCTTACCTTGCAGCTATAGAAGCTGCTCATCTGGAAAGGTCTCACGGATAGGAAGAGGCTCTAGGGTCTGTGGGATTCGGCTCAGGTGATCCGCTACTAGATTCTCGGCTCCACTTTTGTCCTTGATCTCTATATCAAACTCCTGCAACAGCAATATCCACCTAATGAGCTAGGCTTAGCATCTGGCTTCTTCAGCAGAACTTGGTCTTTGCATGATCGTAAAAACAGTCACTTTAGTTCCCAAAAGGTAAGCACGGAATTTATCTAAAGCAAAGACAATGGCTAGAAGCTCCTTCTCAGTGGTGGTATAGTTGGTCTGCGCAGAGTCCAAGGTCCGGGAAGCATAGGCTATAACATGGGGTATCTTCCCGACCCTCTGTGAAAGAACTGCTCCAACTGCAAAGTTGGAAGCGTCACACATCAGCTCAAATGCATACTCCCAGTTCGGCGGTTGAAGCACCGGCGTAGATGAGGTGTCGCCACCGGTCAAATGCCCTCCTACACTCATCATCGAACCGAAGTCAACCTCCTTCGCAATAGTTCGGATAATGGGAGTGCTATTCTCGCTGAAATCCTGGATGAATCGCCTATAGAAACCTCGCATGGCCAAGAAAAGACCGCACTTCCCGCACGCATGCGGGGTAAGACAAAGAAGCAATGACATCTATCTTGGATTTATCAACAAAAATACCCTCCCCAGAGATAATATGACCTAAGACCACACCCTGCCTAACCATAAAATGACACTTCTCAAAATTTAAGACAAGGTGTGATTCAACACATCTACCCAAGACTCTAGCCAGGCTATCCAGACATGCATCAAAAGAAGAGCCGTAAACAGTAAAATCATCCATGAAAACTTCCATACAGTCCTCTAGAAAGTCAGAGAATATACTCACCATGCACCTCTGAAATGTACCTGGGGCGTTGCATAAGCCAAAGGGCATCCTCCGGTATGCAAATGTGCCGAATGGACAGGTGAAAGTGGTCTTCTCTTGATCTTCTGGTGCAATATGAATCTGAAAATAGCCAGAGAAACCATCAAGAAAACAGTAGTGAGACTGACCTGCCAATCTCTCTAGCATCTGATCGATGAAGGGCAGAGGGAAGTGGTCTTTTCTGGTGGCTTGGTTCAGCTTCCTATAGTCAATGCAGACTCTCCAAATTGCTCGCACTCGTGTGGGTACCACCACCATCTGAATTCTTCACCATCAGAATACCGTTCTTCTTGGGGACAACTTGCACCGGGCTCACCCACTTGCTGTCTGAAATTGGATAAATGATGCCAGCAGCTAGAAGTTTGCTGACTTCTTTCTTGACCACATCCAAGACCAGAGGATCCAGTCTCCTCTGGGGTTGCCTCATTGGTTTCTCACCCTCTTCTAATTGAATTCTGTGCATGCACGTAGAGGGGCTAATCCCAGGTATGTCTGCCAATGTCCAGCCTAAAGCCTTCATGTTCTGCCTTAGAATGTTTAACAACTTCTCCTCTTGTTCTGGCAGCAAATCCTTGGCTATGATGACTGGCAGCTTCTCATTGGGTGCCAGGAATGCATACTTCAAGTTTTCTGGCAGAGGCTTCAACTCCAAGGTGGGTAGCTCTTGTATGGAGGGTGCTAATCTTGGAATTTGTTCTGTTTGTTTAATTTCAGCACCTGCAACACATGAAGAATCTTGCACAATGGCATTAGAATCAAGAAAAACAGTGGATTCATCCATACTATCAGAAACTGGATCCACAGAATCTGGATCCATAGAATCTGCACAAATAGAGTCAATAGAGTCACTATATGCGGAATTTAAAACAGAAGGAATAGCAACCAAACTAGAATTTTCTGCAGCAGAAAATGCAGAATTTGTACTCTCAATAGCAAGGTTAACAACTTCGAAACCTGCAGAAACTAAATCAATACCTGCAGAGTTCAAGTCTACAAAAACTGCACAATCAGAGTTGGAATTAACAGAAACAGAACTAGAACTAGAAATTTCAGCATGTAAATTAGCATAATTAAATGGTTCAGAATCTGAATTATGGAGGCATGCATCAATCTCAGCACAAACAACACATTTATCATGAATTCCATCACAATCAGAACATTGAAATTCATCTTGAAAGCCTACAATTTCTGGAAAATCATCCAACAAATGTTCATGCACATTATCAACCAATGAATCAATGATATCTAAGTGAAAATGTAATGCTCTTCCTATGGGAATTTCATGGCATCACACAAGTTAAAATTCACTTTGCTATCTCCAAATTCCATTGACAAGGTACCAGAATGCACATCAATCTTGGTTTTTGCAGTTTTTAGAAATGGCCTACCTAAGATCAATGTTGGTTGATTAATATGCATGTCATCCTCCATATTCAACACATAAAAATCAGCAGGGAATATCAATTCATTTACCCTCACCAAGACATCTTCTAAAACTCGTTCGGGGTGGGTTGTGCTCCGGTTGGCTAGTTGAATGACCACTCCCGTTGGCTTGAGCTCTCTCATGTGCAAGGACTTGTAAACCGATGTTGGCATGACATTGATTGAAGCACCAAGGTCTAGCATGGCTTGATTGAATTGCTTGCTCCCTATGGTGCAAGGGATGGTAAAGTGCCTGATCCTTGCATTTAGGTGGAATGCTCGGTTGGATGATGGCGGATACATTTCGCCCATGCCGACTTTTATTTCCCTTCAGCCTCCTTCTATGAGTGCATAAGTCTTTGAGGAACTTTGCATATTTGGGAATTTGCTTGATTGCATCCAGGAGTGGAATATTAACTTCAACTTTTCAATGTCTCCATGATCTCCTTGTCCACCCTCGCTTCGCCGCTTCTTGTTTTGTGTCACTCTATTGGGGAAGGGCAGTGGCAATTTCTCACTTTGTTCAACTTGCTTGCTATTGCTTGGTTCTACATAATTTTCCTCTCGATTCTACGTAATCGATTTTTCTTGTATCCTTGGTTGTTCTCGCATACCGCAGAATCTGGTTGTTCAACATCGTGAACCTTAAGTTGCTTGCCACTTCTCGAGTGATGGAACCGACATTCCTTGGATTGCTCACGGATTGGGAGGAGGTTTCGGAACCTTGGGATTGCAGCTCACTCCTTGTAGCCAATCGACCAATCTGTGTTTGCAGATTCTCGATCTTTGGCTTCGTTCTTTCTTGGCCGAACACTTTCCGGGTTGCCATCGCCTTCACAAGTTACGCCAAACTTGGTTCTCGAGCACGCTTTGTGGGTCGGGTCCTGGTTTAGCTTGCCGCGGATCTTCTGTCTCATGTTTGGTCCTCGCAAAGATTGTGCTTGAACTAATATTGAGGCTGCTGCCGCCGCCGCCGGAATTGATTAGTATTACAATACCTCAGCTTTGGGTGGTCTCTCCATCCGGGATTGTATGAATTAGAAAACGGGTCATAATTCCTCTGCTGCTGGTTCTGTGGTCGCTGATAAGGCCTCCCAGGAAATATTCCAAAGAATCGTTTCATTGCCTTCTTTCGAAATGCGGACATTGGTCCGTTGCATGACCTGGTATACAAAGAAATTCCACAAAGGCTTGCAGTGGTGGTATGGATTGCCGAGGTCGTTGTATCGACCAAGTGCCATTTGCCTCACTAAAGTTGTCAACTCATCTATTCTCGCTTCTCCATCCTCTGCTGGTTCGGATTATAGGTATTCACTTCATTCACTTCTCTTGTAGGCACTATGGCTCGGGTACCAAATTGTTGAGCATTTTCAGCCATGTTAGCAATCAAGTCCCGGGCTGCAGCAGGGGTTTTATCTACCGAGCTCCTCCGTATAAAGATCAACCATACTTCTATCCATTGGCATCAAACCTTCATAAAAATACTGAATGAGGAGCTGGTCACTAATCTGGTGGTGTGGACAGCTTGCACACAATTTCTTGAATCTCTCCCAATATTCATGTAAGGTCTCACCATGGATCTGCCTTATGCCACATATATCTTTTTCGATTGCAGCAGCTCTTGAAGCAGAAAGAATTTCTCTAGAAACTTGACCTATTCATGTCTTGCCAAAGATGTAATGGAACCAGGATGCAGATAGTAAAGCCAATCCTTTGCAGCTCCATCAAGTGAAAAAGGAAAAGCTCTCAATTTAATGTGATCTTCATCAACTCCATGTGGCCTCATGGTGGAGCACACCACATGGAATTCCTTGAGATGCTTGTGTGGATCTTCTCCAGCCAGACCATGGAACTTAGGAAGCAAGTGTATCAATCCTGATTTGAGCTCAAAATCCGCATGCAATTCCGGGTATTGGATGGCAAGAGCTTGGTAGTTGACATCTGGTGCTGCCAGCTCTTTCAAAGTCCTATCATGATTGTTAGCCATGTTTTTTGGAAGCAACTGGTCAGTCTCAGAATCAAATCAGTGAATTCAGATGCAGACTCACTAAAACTATCACTATGCAAGCTACTACTATGCAAATGACTAGTATGAAGACTATGCACACTACCCTGACTCCTAATGAGCCTATGGAATGTTCTATCTATCTCAGGATCAATATCACACAAATTTTGAGGGTTGGACCTGGTCATGCATGATCAGACAGAATTACTTACAATGCAAGAAAAGCACAAAAAATGCAAGAACACAAGAACCAAAGATGCGTAAACACTCAAACTAGGTAGAGGAGGGTGGATCGATCGCTTTAGGATGCAAATGAAGCACAAGAAAGCTTAGATCAAAATAAGCTTGTTTGCTACCTGAAAATTGAATTAGAAAAATCAGAAAATCCTAAAAATGAAGAAAAAGTGGCCTAAATGAGGTCTTTTTGAGAAATTGGTGGCCCAAACCGCCTTTGGCCGTTTGCCTAGCTAGATCTCAAAAAGTTATATGAAATGGACATATCATTTGCATCAATCGGAATTATATGCAAAAAGTTATGCCCTTTCAAAGTTTTGGTCTACTTTTTGTGAAAAGTCACAAAGAAATGATGGAAATTGCCAAAATTAAGTGTCACCTGACCCTATGGGTCACTTTTGCTCAGAAGGATGGTGAAACTTTGGACAGCAATCCTTGGTTCCAAACTCCCACTTAGGATCCACTTCCGTACCTCCTATTAGGCCCCCTTATGCTCCCTTGGTGTAATTTCAGAAAAACAGGGTCAGCACTCACAACCAAGGTTAGCAACAATCCTAATATGATTAATGTGGTCTATAGAAGCAAGGAAAGGTACTGTTCTATTGGTTGATGCAGAAAGTGCTATGACAGGTACTCGAAATGCTATGCAAGGTGAGGCTAAAGATGCTACTGATATGGATGCAGACTATGGCTTATATGAATGACTATTCTATGATGCGAACTCTATTAATGTCTGCAGACTAGAAAATGTAGAATGGAGGTTATGTATGAACTAGTCTATGAGCTAGTTATGCAGATGAGGAATTTGCCTAGCCTAGCTTATGAAGGTTCCTAGTTGCAGAATGCAGAATAGCAACCAGAGTGCAAGGATAGAAGCTAAATGTGCAGAGTGTAGGACCACACAAAGAAAATAGAATTGGACACTAACACTAAAACTAACAACTCAGAACCATCAAACAAGACAAACAGAAAACTGCAACATAGAATTTGGGGAGTTGTATGGATGCAAAACCACAGCATAAAACAGGATTAAACACTAAAGACTCAGAAACACTACTAATTCAGAACTACTCTTAATGCAGATTACTCCTAGTGCAGAAACTCAGAAATGCAGAAATGCAAAAATGCAGAATATGCAGAATATGCACAAACACAGCAACTCATGAACACAGCACACAGAATCACACATGCACTGACTCTGGACACAAGCACAAACAGGGAGTTAGCATGATATTCACAGGTATGAACATGATCAAACATAATGTATCTTCCCCGGCAGCGGCGCCAAAATTTGACTCGCGCGTCGTAACACGAGCAAATTAAACCGAATAGCGACTATAGTATAGTAGCCAACTCGGATCGTTTCCCAAAGATGAACACACTATTTGATCAGAAAATTCAGGGGGGTTTTTATAACAAACACTTAAAATGCAATACTGAATTCTAAAGCAAATAGAAAACGAAAAGGCTAAACCGAATTAAAATTCTAATCCAAGACACACAAGAAGAGAGAAATCAACACTCAATCATTGGATTCAAATGTACATGCACACTCCAATTCGATGATTCATTTTAGATTTAATTGAAACCTCAAATCAAACCTAGCATTCACATGAAAATCTCCATGCATTCAACTAATCACTCAAGCCATTCGGTTTAGAGACCTCTAAAACCGAATTGATTTTGGATTAGCTTCCAAACCAATGCTCTCCTCTCATATTCAGAACTGAAATATGAATCACACTCTTGAACAATCGAATCACATATATCAACCGAATTATACATGATTTGTTTGACTCTTAATCAACATGCTTGAATGAAAACCTCCAATTCAATTACGAGATTAAGAAGAAGAGAAGAGGAGTGAAACCGAAATTGGAATTTCCATGTCTTGATGCACCAATCCTCAAGAGCTTGAATGCTTCTCTTGATGCCTTGGATCAGAGGAGGATCACCCCTCCATTAATGGAGGAAAACGCAAAAGAGAGAAAGAGAGAAAAAAGAGTTTTCTTATTCCAAAGAAGGTCAAGCTTACAAAATGAGAAAAAGAAGGTCAAAAGTCTGAAGCATAATCAGAATTTCTATATATACCTCTAATTAAAAGTTACTAATTACTTAATTAAAATAATCCTCTTTTCCTAAGCTAAATTTGGATAGCTCATTTGCCCAATTTGGATGCTTAGAGAGAAAGTTGTGCCCAAAACAAGTTGAGTGGGCTCTCTTAGACTCAGCAGCGACTTCCAACACGTTTTTGGGCCTCATAACGGTTCTTCATGGCTTAGTGTTCTGAACATAAAATGAAGCCCTGGATGTTAGCTTTCCAATGCCACCGGAATGGGCTCAATTGAGTCCCTGTAGCCCAAGATATGGTCCAATCATTGAAGGCTGCTCAGAAACCGCGCCCAAACGCTTCAGTTCAGTTCCGAGCCCAATTTCGACTTTAAGATCTCAGAGTTAGCCCTTGCCCTCTTCATAGAAATTGTAGCTCTATCTCTTAGCTTTCCTACAAATCAAGAAGCATAATAAAATGAGGTATAGAGCTCAAGATATGATCTAAACACTGAAGCAGGTCAAAATAACCGAAATGCTGCAAAAATTAACTAAGTCTCACTAAGATCCAAAAGAAAGAAAATGATCTAAACTCAACCAATTAAGCGCAAAGGAGGATTAATGAGACAAGTATGAAGGATAAAAATAGTATAAAAATCTAATTCATCAGGATGTTGCATTGCCTTGGTAGGTGAAACCTCTGAAAAAGGACACTATTCCAACCCTATGGTGAGGTTAGCCAAAGCTTTACACCATGAGACCCCTTCCAGACCTATCCCATGTCAATTCTCAAAAACCAAGGTGATGCAGTGCTAGGTTTGTATCCAAAAGGAGAAACTTCCAATGGCCTAGCCTTCCTATGTGCCCTCTATCATAGCCAATTTGAGTAACCTAATAGCTAGCCTCCCTAAAAAGTGATGCCAAGGGTCCTTAGGCAGAGATATGTCCTTCTCAGATCAGTAAGGAATACTCTACTGCTAATTTGTTGCTTGGACCTGTGGAAATACCTTGGAACCTAAAGTCCTAAGCTAACGAACGGTAACCAAAAAGGCCTGAGGAGATTTTTCCAACAAGACACCAGAAAAAGAAACCATCCACCTCGAAGCCATAGGAAACACATCAAAAAGCCTTAAAATAGATTGAACTAATGCTCTACACGCAAAAACTAGAAACCAGTAGCAGAACCCATAAGCCCACACCTGACTCGAGTGCTGAGGTTGGTCATATTACAATAAAACCGAATTACAAAAATTTTGCAGTAAAGGATGCAATCCGAGTCATCTCTCAGTGATGACAATGTTATGTGATCAGGAATTCGGGGGGGGGGGTTGTTTGTTTATAAAATAAAAATGCAACTATTTAAAATGAAAGTGAACATAAATCGAAACATCTAATCCAAGAACCAAAGAAAACAACTATAGACACTCAATCATCAAATTCTAAAAATAACTCAGCAACCAGAATCAGTGATTAACATTGAATATGAATGAAACCTCAAATCAAACTCAGTATTCACATGAAAACCTTCATGTCTTTGATTAACACAGATTCAATTAAAATTCAGAAACCTCTAAAACCTAATTAAATTATGTTAATTTTGAGTGCCAATGTAGTTAACCGTATAACTCAATCCTAAAATTCTAATTCGTACTCCTTCAATAATCTGATTACATACATCAATCAAATAATATGTAACCAATCAAATTTCAATCATCAATTTAGAATGAAGAACTTCAATTCAAAACGAGATTAAAAATAAGAGAAAAGGGAGATGAAACCGATTGTATGCTGAATCTGATCAAACCAATTCTCAAAAGTGTTGTTGTTTCTTTAATCCTTGAATCAAATACAAGCTTAAGCCTCCATGAATGGAGGAAAATGAAATGTGAAGGTGGGGGGGCATGAGAGAAGAGAAGGAAGAGAGAAAAAAAATAAAAAAAAAAGAAAATCTATACCCAAAATTCTATTCAATTCATTACAAGGTTCTAGCTTCCATTTACACTCGGCCATCCCAGCATCCAAAATATCCAAAACAATTCAATATTACTTAATTACATTAATCATCTATCTATTAGCTGTATCTGGACACCTAAATTGCCTAATTCTGAATTCTAGAGACGTAGTTATGCTTGAAACCACCAATTAATGTCTTGAATCAGTCTGGGATATTATTCTGTGGTTTTGGCTAAGAAAACGCATCCTTTTGGATTTGTAGTCTGAAGATGACTCAAAGCTTTGGATTTTAGCTTCAAAACGCCACTAGAATGGGCTCAATTGGGTTTTTGTGGACCGAGTTAGGGTCCAAACATTGCATGCTGCTTAGGAATTGCGGTTGCAGTTAAGACTATGCTTCTAGGCCCAAATTCAGCTCCAAGACTTCTAAGTTTTCCTCTGACCTCTTCATAAAAGTTGTAGGTCTATCTCTCAGCTTTCCTAAAAATCAAGAATCACAATGAGCTCTACAACACAAGATATGGCCCAAAAACCAAATGGTGTCAGAATTAGCCTAATGTTGGAAAATTTAGCTCAAGCCCAACTAAAATCCAGTTAACACAAAATGGTCTAAATCAATACAATTAGACATAAAAGAGGATTAATGAGCTAGGAATTAAGGAAAATAAGTATATAAAAATCCAATTGATCAACACCAAAACCCCACTCTCCCATACCTACAAACACTCCCTTAAAACTAGAAAACATGGAACCTAGTAGCCTAAGCTAAATCTTGAAGTGGAAGGGTGTCTCACGATCTGGCGATAGCACCTTGTCATCCCTCAAAGGGCCGGGGTGCTGACAATATCTTTTTTCTTCCAAGGTTACAGGGCAGGAGTTCCTTCTTAGCTCCATATTGCTCACATTTTTCCTCCAAAGTTTCCGGACCTAGATCTCCTAATCTTGGCTTAGAGTGTGAACTCTTGCTAAAAGAAAAAATAGGTTTGGAACAATAGTCTGATTAAGTAGGTAAAGGAAAATAATATAAAACAAACAAACTACTTAAAATTATCATACTTCAAATGTTTTATTTATAGTGTGGTTTTTGATAATGGCATGCCTTGAACAATCTAACTAACTTTGCGGGATAAGGTTGTGTGATTATTATTATAATTATTCCAACAATTCACAAAACTTTTCTTGCTTTCCACAATTAAATATTTCTTGTTATATATTGGATCTCTTTACTTGAGTTGCTTCTAGCATGTTTTGTCTATCAACAAGCTTTTTCTTTCCTCCCCTTTTTTTTGGGGCCCTGCACAAGCATTCTTTTAGAATTCGAATTAAAATGGCTACTGGGTTCTGTGCTTATGAGGTCCACAAACCTTCCCCACATGCCATTTTTGCATGTTGTGAATTTTGACATGCATGCAACATTCTCAAGTTTTAGCTCTCTAATTTCTATTGACAAAGTGAGCATAACACGGCTAATCATGCTGAAAACCTTGTATAAGATAAACGTATGAAACAAGAAATCCTCTAATTCTTTTTTTTTTTTTCAATTCTTGACACACACACCATACCTTTGCCAATGTATTATGTGAATCAAGTTGTTTTCACCCATTATATCTAAGTATTAAATGGCTTGATGCAGGCCAAAAACTTGTTTATTTTTTTTATAAAGAGAAAAAAAGGAAGAAGAAAAATAGCTTAGCCCACAAAGATGTGAACAAATAATCAATCAAAACAAAATGCCTTATGTTTGTAGGCAACTTCTCAGTTGATGCCAATGAGCTTGTCACATAAATGAGTTTCTCACATACGGTGACTAATAATATTATATTATTATAATAAAAACGAAAGTCATAATAACCTTTTTCCCTCAATCTCTCTTTTCTCTCTCCCTTCCATTGCACCCTTCCTCCCTTGCAAGTCACATCTACCTCCCCTACTCCTGCTACACCTCACCAGTCAATTCACTGTGATTTTAGGCTTTATGAATAGAAAGAGCTTCTTTTAGCACCTAAAAATTGTTGCTTCATTGTGATGGAAGGCCAACTGGGGGAATGCTTGCTCTCTTCTTTTCTCCTACCTCTCCTCTCTCAACACCATTCTCCTTTCATCCCTCTCTATTGTTAGAAAACATAAGAGATAAATGCAGCGGAATGAACAAACAAAAATTTTAGTCATAATGAACACATTCATATAGGATCAAATAACACTCATGAAATCATATCTCATGAGTTTGGTGTCACCTCGTATTATTTAAACAACATAAACACCTAAAAATATAAAAGGATCATATGAGACATTTACCGCTTGAAGCGATGTCCCATAAAAATTTGATGTTCATCTCACGAACACACAGTCGCACAATTGTACGGCCTCTAACTCGTCCACGCAAACACGATCCTTCAAGGAACTCCTCTTCTCAATCCAAGATCCGTTCCTTGTTGCCTTCTTGAAGAACAAGAATCTCAGATTTGAAGTGGGTAGTGGTGTCAGAGAGTTTTTCAACAAAAAAAAGAGAAGTATTGTATGCTCAAAAGTTTCTGTCTACTCCTCTTGACCCTCAGTCTCCTCTCTCTATTTACTGTAATCAATAGTGGCCTTTCCTTTGCTTTTTTCTCTAGTGTTACACTTTTGCAAATATGGGCTGGCATTTTGCCATAATCAATTCCCAATTGATTCCCATAATAAACAAAAACCATTTTAAAAAATAGAATAAATTTCTCACATAATTCTTATTTTAAATAGGCCAATGTAATTTTTGGTATTCACCAAAAATTAACACATATTAATATGTAAGTCATCTCATGTCTTACATTAACCCAAACTTTGAAAAGACCAAAATGCCCTTTGTAACATCTCTATTTTTATCTAAGCTAATTAGCTTGGTGTCTTTAGCTAATTAGAGAGGCTAGCGATTAATTGAGAACTAATTGACTAATCTTGAGGGCAAGGGCTTAGTAAATTAAAGGCAAGTCAACAAGACAATTGAAAGTCAATTATTAATAAGAAAATTCAACAATTGGAGCATAATGCACTAAAGGTTATAATTAAAAGCCTAATTGCCCAATTCTTGTTAATTTATGATTTAGAACATATAATCAAGGTGATTTAACCTTATTAACTGAGTGCATGACAAGCATTACATCTTAATCACACATGATAAATTAACCTCACACCCTCTATACATAATTAATGAGGAAAATTCTTTTCAATGAAAATGTATTGAAGTGTAATTAAACCAATTGAATTAATTAGCATTTAGATAATTTTAACAATTGTGAAAATTTAGAAACTTCCCTTTAATTATTGTTTGAGAGTTTGGTTAAGGCAAGAGCCATATCCAACCATCCATTTGCCTTCTTATCATGCACCTTTAGAACAAGAGTCTATGTTAGTAGTATTTCTTGAGCCAACACAAGAGATGTACTTCCCTCCATCAAGATTGTGCCACTTAGAGTGATCATATTCACCCAAGCCAATCCCAAGAATGTTCATGGCTTTGACCACTTGAAAAACACTAAATGGTCTTTACCCAAGTGCCAAGACTCAAAGGAAACACAACTCCTTCTTTTACCCTAAGGTTCCCCACTCTCTTGCTTGTTGGAAAAAGCAAAATTACATCACTCTTCCCCCTCATTTGTGCGCCATCAGCCTCCTCTCTCCCCCCTCATTTCATTTTTCATTTCCTCTCTCAAGACACAAAGCTCTCTCCTCTCTCCAAGTCTCATCCCCACTCTCTTCCTTTTCCAACTCTCTTTGCTCTTTTTCTAATCTTCTTACTGCCTTCTCCTCATTTCCATCACCACCCTCACAACCCCTTCAAGGACCACCATTTTTGGTCTTTGGAGAAATAAGACAACCCACACACAAGCTCCATTTCTAAGCTTTCAAGGAGGGAGGCTCTCGCCAACCTTCTCCACACTCCAAATTCTTCAAGAAGCTCTCTTTGGTAGTGACTCTAACCCTTCTTTTTCATGCATTTTTCAAGTACTAGAACCCCTAAGCTCCTTATAGCTAGGTGGTTTTACGACTTGCTTCAAAGTCTCATGACCATATCTTGTAAGCTTTTCTTACCTTGTTGAAAATGTTGTCTTAAAATGAGATTATGTGGTATGATGGTTTTTATGTAGCTTACTTTATTTTTGCTCTAGAATACTAATTTGGTGATTAAAACCTTGAATATGATGATGAGATAAAATATAAAAATGGTGGTTTGAAGTAGGATAGCAACATCTCCACAAGTTAGAAATGGAAAACACAAAAACTAGTTAAGCTAGAATTCTAGCTATCTATAATGCATACCAGATAACTTTCTCTAAAAAATACAAAATGTAATGAAACTAATTTTCAGTAAAAGTAGACTCAGAGAGCTTTTCATACATATAAAATACATGAAATTTGGCTTTGAAACGTGGGAGATATGAATTTTTGAAGTGGCCTATGTCCAGATGTGTTTCTGTCCAAGTAGTCGATACTAAAACATGAATAACTCAAGTTATACAAAACATTTATGAGTGGGACCAAGTTTTTTAGAAAGCTAAAACATAGAGGAACACCCCCATAAACATTTTTGTCAGATTCCTTATGAGGAACTCCCAGTAAAGTTTAAAGTCACTGCACCAAAAATAAACTTAAAAATGGAGCAGTCAGAATAAAACATGCATATCTCAAGTTAGAAAATGAATTTTTAAGTGGGGTTTGTTTCGTTTAAAAATAGACTTAGAGAAGTATAATCATACCCAAATTCAAAGCAAAAGAGTAAAAGATGAAATTATGGCAAATTTTTAAAGTTACTGCCCCATTGTAAAAGTAAAAAATGGTTATAGTTAAGTTTAAAGGTTAATGAGAAATAAACTTAAAGACATTAAGATCCCCAAATTAAGATATTGGAAAACCTTCATAATTCAGCTTAGAAAGCTTCAAAAAGGATAATAGATGAAATTGACCTATGCATAATAAAAGAATTTACACAAGAGGCAATCTCAATTAAAAGCTTGTACCAAATTTACTAAGCTAAGCTCATAAGACTTTGTGTGTTATGTATGCCTCTATATGTCAATATGATGAAAATGATATGATGATGATCATGATGATGATAATATGATAATGATGATGATGATAAGGATGATATGATTATGATAAGGATATGTGATGATATGATGCTTATGATATGTGATAAAGGAATCACATTTGGGGACGGCGATACGTAACGCCTAGATGTGGAAAAGAATTAGAATAATTTTGCATCATAAGCCTTAATAAGAAGAGATTGAACTAAGGGTATGATCCTTCAAAAGGCATAATAAGAAGCTCCCCTCACCCACGACTCACATGAGGCATGGTATCGACCTAGCTAGTATGAATATAGGGGATAGGGCTTGCATAAGGCATGACATGACCCAGCTAGTGTAAGTATCGAAATGTTATGGTGGCGAAGGCCATGGTATGAGCTCATTACCACTTATGTCTAGTGGGTGAAAAGAAAAAGACGTAAGATAAAGTCAAGTTAAGAAAAGAAAAGGGACTTCGGTCAAACCTTGGAAGGGAAGAAGTTAAGAAAAGCTTATAGCATAGCTATGCACGTTTTATGTTATTATAGTTGTTCCTATGCTTGGTATGATATAAATGATCAGAGGATATGTTAAAATTGAATCCACTTCGAATAGCTATGCTTTTGAAAATCTAAGAATTGGACCATATGCATGCTCACTCTTTTCATTTATAAAACTGAAGTGGCTGGAACGATGACGATGACACTTCCGTGTAAGGTTCGAGTCCTATTGAAAAATCTTATTTCTCACCCTAGTTATTTTTTGCATCGTCACCAAATTCCGATAGCACATTCAATGGAATGGAGCCCAGAGCTACCACACTATGAGTGGATATATGATGGGGGATGCTAGACGATGCTGTTTTGGGACTTATAGTGACCGTTGCTCTGCATCTTTGCATATTCCTTTTTGTGATGAGCTTTGTCATTCAAGTTTGTATATAGTATCTAATATTTGGGTCATGGCATGACCATGAGCCTCCTTCAATGTAATGCTGATATATATGAATGTATATGTATATTATGAACTCATATGGATGTAATGATTAGCTATGTAATGTAATGTATTTCTGAATTACTATTTATTTACCTTTCTCTTGTTTTATGATATTAGGGTATGTATTTTATGCGACACGCTCTTTCTCTATCTATCTTCTCGCTCAAGGCTTTACTTTCCAAAATGCTACTATAACAACCCCTATCATATAAGCCATGCTCAGGTCATGGAGTCATATTAAAATGTTATCACTATGCTAAAAAATCTTTAAAATGTGGAAAATATAATACATGGCCCTTTAACTGTACACTTTATTACTGACTAATAGCTCATAAACTTCGTCATCTCTGATACCTAGAGTATAAAATAATTACAATTTAAAAGAAATTGTGACTAACATAATACACAGAAATTGCTTTTGACATGGTTGCTAGCTAGCTTCAATAGTCTCTTGGTTTGGTTTGCGCCCGATTCTTGCTCAAAAAATGTCCTAGTACTCTACCTCGCACTTGATTTACAATTTAGGTGTTGAAATGTTTACGGAAAGAAAAACATACAAGTAGGCAGTAAGAACCTAATGTTCTTAGTAGGTAAACTTGAACTATTACTCATACAGTGCCATCATAAACATTCTAGCCGCTTCAGTTTCTTATGAAAATGTGAGCGCATATACGCAAGCAGTGGCTCAATTTTAAGTTGAAAACATCTTTCTCGTAGCAGGTTATATTTTAACAACCACTTGGCATATTATATGACAGAAAACTTAAGTAAGAATCATAATAATATCATGACATAATGAGATAATTAGAAATGCACATATAAATGTTTGTATTTGATTTTATGCAAGTGCACTTGACTTAATTCATCTTTGTTTTTAACTTGCAACTTGATCTTACTCTTTTCTGTACTTGGTCCCCAGGAGGTGAATAGCCTCTCTCACCCCTGGGTAATAGCCTGCTTTTCAGGTCCGAGCTCGTACTTATACATGAGTGATGGGTTTGCTTTCCCCAACCCTCACACCAGTCTATTCCCCTTAAATATGGTCGAGGGCTGGCCTAAGTTTTAGACAGTACTGCTTTGGCCCACGCTAGATGGGTCTATGCCATGCCTCACATGGTAGCTTGGTACGTCCTTCTTGTAAGTTCTTATTATCTTTTCCTTTCAATATCTTATCATGCATGCGGATGCTTTGTGCATTCATGGATATCTCTCATACCTTACTTCTCATATCATATTCTAATTATGCTTGTGTGCATGATGTACATGAACATGATGTGTAAATGTAAATATATTCAAAGCATAATCACCCATAGCATAAATTCCTGCTGAAAATTCAGCAGCATAATGGATCGAGTTCGCTTCCCTGTGAATAGTGCCAGGCAACCAAGAAATTTTAATGAAATAGCAAACCCAATATAGAACATCATATCTCCATTAGTTGTCACACACAACAAAGTCTTATGAGCAAAGCTTAGGTAGTTAGGTGTAAGTTTTAAAATCTTAAGTCTTAATCTATCTTGCAGCTTTTAACTTCTATTGATGTTCCTGAGTTCGATTTCCAAGATTGAATTGGGTCCGAGTTCTGAGATTATATAAGTTCCGACCTCCGGGGTTATGTGTGATCTCTGAGTTTGATTCTGGATTGAGTTTTGGAATTACGTGTATAAGAGTGTTAAAGCATCGTAGTTCTTGACTTCCGAGATTTGGGTATAAGGTTTTACATTCTGTTACCAACTTCTGAGTTTATGTTGAAAATCCTTGACTTTCGGGTTTAAGTATGTTATATTTTATATTCTTGTCCTTGACTTTCGATTTCAAAGTGTTTTATGTGCTGTGTGATTCGGATTTTTGACATTAATCCCTAATTGGTCTTCCAAGACTTTTATGATTGTGTTCCCTAAGTTCCAAGTTCCGCCATTAGTTTTACCAATCTAGTTTTCTATTCATTTAGTTCCAAGATTCTAACATTAACTATATCCGATCTAGTTTTCTATTCATTAAGTTTCGAGTTCAACATTAAGTATACCCGATCTAGCTCTTTATATGCTAAGTTCCGAGTTCCGATATTAACTTAAATTATTTGTATTTTATTCTAGATTGCCCTATTTCTAGCCAGAATTGCACTCTTATAAGAGAAAATTCACCAAAAATAGAAATCTAGGTGAAATCATGCGAAATTCACATCAATGTAAAGCTAACAGAGCAAGCTTTCAAATGAAATAAGTTGCATATCATTTGAATGAGTATAATTCGAGATATAATCCCCGAAACTTGACCCTACTAGACTACCCTGCTCTAGCCCGAATTGAACTTAAAGTGAATTTCATTGATTTACTGGGCATAGTTGGCAACAAATCTGACCTAAAATTTTTATGGCATGTTCTCTCATATGTTAGCTTTCAAACAATATTGGATTCACTCAAATTGAAGTTATGTAGGGTGAGTTACAGCCTTCTCAACTCATACTGCCCAGATGAAAGTCCCGATTTCTAGTTCAAACTTCAAAAATTCATAACTACCTCTATGCTGATCCAATGACCTTATATTATATAGGTATGAAAAGTCCTGAATGTCTAGTTTCATATAAAAATGGATTCACTAAATTTAAATAGCTATAGGCAGAGCCGTACACTCCGTCGTACGGACCATCAAGCGGAAAACCCTAATAGCTTCTTGAATTCTTCTTGAATTCATGTTTTCCTTAAATCAATCCATCCAATCTTCAATTCAAGCTCACATATACACCTTAAACAAACCTTAATTCATCATCATCACTCAAGATAACATCAAAATCATAAACAAACAAAGAACCCTACATAGCCCCAAATCAAAGAAAAGATGGAGAAAATTGAAATTCCTACCTTGGTGGTGTGGAATCTTGGTGGAACTTGATCTTCGAGTGAAGTTGATGGTTAGAGCTTGAGCTTGTAGATGAGAAGAAATGGAAGAAGATGAAGGGAAGTGATAAAATGAGGGCTGGTCTACACCTATTGTGGGGAGGCCGAAAATGAAAAGGGAGAAGGAAGGAAAAAATGAAAACTTATGCAGGAAGTTAGCTTTTGATTGATGGACTTCAATCCTCATTCAAACTTGGCTTGGCATCCCTCTTTTATGGCTAATGGAGGTTCCACTTGTAGGGATGTTTTGGCTAAATCTTGGCCCTACATCATAGGGTTCTCATAGTATAATTTCTATTGGTCCAGTTCCGATAGTTTAAAATACCGAAATTCTACCGATTTCCTTCAAATCGGTAAAATGGTTTTAGAAAAATCCTATGAGGTTTCCTATGGTTCTAATCTAATTCCATCAAGTCTAATCCTTCTAAATCACACTTAATTGGCTTTAAGTGAATGCTTAATCGAATCCTAATTAACACCAATTATCCGATGAAAATTGAACAACTAGGCGAAAAATGATAAAAATCGGGCAGAGGTGAGGCCTAGTTTCTTCACTATCTTGAGCAACACTTGGCACCACTCATATGTGCTAGGGGTGGCTGAATTTCAGCCACTTAAGTGAGGATTTCCAATAGAAAATTCTACTGGTTTGGTTCTGGCGGTTTAAAATACCGAATCTTTGCCGATTTTCTTCAAATCGGCAAAACTTTACTAAATGACTCTGAGAGAATTTCTATATCTCTATTCTAATTGTTCCTAAGCCTAATCCCTCTAATAAACATCCAATTAACTCCTAATTAACCTTACTTAGTCAGTAAGATCGAATAAATTGCTTGTTAAGGTGAAATAATCGTTTTTGCAAATTCAGAGTTTTTCTATTTTCTATTTTCTGTGGCTAATGACATATCTGTAATTTTGAGCAAGTCCAGGGGCACCCCACATCATTCATACCAGACTGCCTCCATGGCCCAATCGGCAGAGATTTAAACTTTTACGGTTTCCCCACGTGATTCTGCTTCGTTTAAAACCCAATTCTGCTAATTCTACTGATGTGGGGATATAAAGGTCATTTTATGGAAGTTTTAGGGTTATTATGGAAATAATTCTTTGGGGTCAAAATATAATTTCTAAAAATTCTGGGCATCACTACAATTAACAAAAGTTTACAGGGGCACCTTTGTCATTTCTTAATTTTTAACATATAGCAGTGCCATATTTTCAACAGCAATGTTACAATACCCTATAATTCTGAGTGTGAAGATCGTTTTGGCATAACGCTGCCTGAGAAATTCTTACACTGCCTAAGGGAAATAATTCAAAGTTTCCCTTACATTCTGTTTATGAAGGTGGTGATGTTACATTGTACCCACCTTAAAAATAATTTTGTCCTCAAAATTCCAGAGCTAAGAATGGTTGAGGAAGATTTTTCTTAATCCACAAGGCACTTTTCTTTTTGAGCTTGCCTCTAATTTTTAGATTGCTTGTTGGTAACTACAAGGTATTGCTTTAGTACGTACAAAGGATCCATAAGTAGTATGTTAGCGGCCAAGCCTATCTTGTCTCTATGATGCCCTGAACCATCATTTGGTTCATTGGAGACTTCCTTCATCTTCTTCACTTAGTACTCCACTACTTTCACTTTATAGTGGCCGTTAAACTTTCTGTTGTTTGTACTCGAGTCTCCGTAGCCATTACACTTTTTGTTGTTTGTACTTGAGTATCCAAATATCAATTTGCGAAGATTCGCAGTTTTTAAAGACAACCAGTTGTCGCCATAATTGATGTCAATATGTAGTAATGATGATGGTTGTGTCCAAGTTTTAGGAGGTGTGTACAACTTTTCTCAAGATTCTTATTTGCCCAGTTACCATTAGTTCAATCATAAATTCGCCTCCGATATCGCCCTTTAGAAGTATAAGCTTAGGTCTATTCTCAAAATTATAACTAGAAGCTTTATCTTAAAATTCCTTTTCCTTATAAACTTCACTTCGTGCTCTATTACTTGTGGGAAGATCTCAGGTCACTCCCACTATATGGTTAAAGTTTATAAGATTCATAGCTTTTCTTATTACCATCCTCTTGTTATCCTTGATTTTTAGCTATCAAGGTATACATGATTCAACGCAGAGATGAGGGTTAATAGCTGTATCTCCTTAGCGAAGCTGCAGACTCTTCCTTATCCCATTTCTTTTCTATGAGATACCTTCCTAACATGTCAAGAGTCCCCCTAGATTGTATGGCTGCCAATGTATACTTTATCCTGACGATGGCCTGATCTATTAGTGAGCTTGCCGAGAAAGTTACTTATCTTTCTTGCCATGTGTCTGACTACTATTGCATTGTGATTTCTGATAAACTCTTCATTACTTGTGTCTCGAGTCTTCGACACCAACTCAAGAAGTTCTATTGTTACCAGGGCTATTGTCTATAGCAGTAATTAATTTCGACAGGTAGTGGTCATAGGGGCCCTATCAAAGTTTTTGGGAAATGGATTTAGAGGTTGGCAAGGTTTTGGTCCACTTGACCACCTTTAATCAATGCTGAGTTCCCTTATGTTGACTCTAGAGTGTAGGACTAGAATATTTTCATAAACTATAACTATAGGCTTTACTTTGAAATCTCTCCCCTTCTTATGGGCTCTATTCCATTTTTTCCTCATTATTTGCTAGTCAAATTTTGTGTCATTCTTGTTGAACTTCTCAATTATCGTTGCGATACTTGTTCCCTCAAAATATGATCAGCTTCATGTAAGGAAAGGATTGTTGGACAGCATAAGTTCCTGCCACTTTTCTACTTTCTTCAATTGGTTAGCATGGAGATTCCTCGACTATTGTGTTGATGTCCACCTCCCACTTTTGTGGGCACCAACGTTACCAATCTCATTGGTGGTTTGTCCTAATACAATATAGAGATATGTGTTAGTTTCAGTGGCTAAATCTTATATTACCTTAACTGCTAAGCCTTCTGGCTATTCTTCATAATATCTTGTCCCTAGGATGTAATCCAATTGCTATGAGAAATGGAAATGATGGTCTTGCTTCCCTATTGAAGTTAAAATATGAAGACTTCCCAAAAGTCACCCATCTTAATATTACTCTACCTAAGCACGCTTAACTATGGACCTCTGATAGAATCTAGTGCATTAGTGATGATCGTATTTAATGTAGCCCAAAGTATGGAGACTCTTCTAACTGCCTCTAATTTCGACATCGTAACCTTGCCCTTCATGGGGTACGCTTCCAAATCCTTTTTGATATTATATTGGTGCATCATCCGATCTTGCTTAGGGTGCATTGGATCTATTGCACTTATGACAAGTGCCAAGGCAACCCTACTTGGTATTTCGTACACAATCTTATTTGCACCGTAATCCATACTAGGTAGCTTTTCTCTTTGTAATGGGCTAGTCAGAAATCCAAACTTCCTCCTTTCCTACCTCGTTCTTACTATGTTCTATTGTTCCTGCAGAAACTTATTTGTTTTCATTTGTCAGAACCTACCTTGCTGTTGCTCCCTTGGCCTATCGGGATTAGTTGCATACTTTAAGTCTTTATTACTCTCGCTTGAATATGAATACATTCCTTATCGAGTTACTCCACCCATAGCATATATAATGGTACCTAAAGGCAATTGTTAGACTTTGTCTTTCTTCCCTGAATAGTTGTATTTCTCCGCTAATAACATGTCGAAGATGGCTTTATCTTATGGTCCCTATGGTGACTATGGTTGACAGAGTTTCAGCATAATCAAACTTTTCAATACCTCCTTTATCCTTAATGGATAGAGAGCATTAAGCTTGCTTCTTATATCTCCCTAGTCCGAAAGTGTTCCTACTTTGGATTAATAGGGGATATGTTGTCTTTCCTTCTAAGGAAAGTTTCTGGACTCACTCTTGTGACTCCATTTTTCCTCCATATCATATATAATCGCATCTCTGTCTTGATGTAATGTGTAGTTAGAAGGATTCCTTCAAAGTTTGTTCAACTATCTCCCTTTGAAGTTGAAATTCCACTTAATGCTCCTCCAATTTGCAATCGCTACTATGTTTGTTTCTAGTACCTTTGAGGGAGAAGCCACTCCATTCTCTGGATGAGGACTTAAAAAGGTCTCCCGTATACATAACTGAAGCTTCTGCCCTCAGCTTCTTTCACTGATTCTCTGCTTCGTTCGTCCACTCTACAAATTTCTTAATGAAAGATCAGGTCTTTATAATATAGTATTTCCACAATTCAAAAACAAAACCATTGACTGAATTTGCTTGTAAGATACCTTTAAATAAGGGAACCATCTGTGCCGCATGAAATGATCTCATCGGCAAGTAATAATCTTACTCTTGTCAAGTACTAAAGTTACAAAACTAGGCAGAAAAATCCCCTAGATTTAATCTAGAAAAGATGGCCTGGATCAGATAATTGCAATAAAGCTTGAAACAAGCTCCATCATAGTCGTTTCCAACTAAAATTTTGCCCTTGACGATAGGAGGTCTTCAGCTACCCGACAACACCTTGCAAACAACATTATTTGATATAACTAGGTTTACTATGTCCATAGCAAACCGTCTGATACAATTCCTTTGATTGAATCCCCAATTCTCTGCACTCCTCAACTTGCTTAATTGTCTATCCCTTTATGCCATCGCTACTTGCTAGGAGTCTTATCCCTAATAATTATGTATAGAAGGTCCCTAATAAGCCTGCTAGGTGTTTTAGGCTTCTGTTTACACAAAACCTTATATTGAGGTGATCAGGCTCAACATTTAGTCAAGTGCAACAGGTAATCTACAACATTCACAACAAGGCTACCATGCAAAATATTTCTATATCCTCTTCATGCGAGGACCTAAAGCATGGTTTATCTAGATTCTCAGAGTATGCATCAGAACCATAATTAGTCCATCCACAGGCCTATACAGGATGAACTGCTCTGATACCAATAAATATAACAACCCCTATCATATAAGCTATGCTCGAGTTAGGGAGTCATATTAAAAGGTTGTCACTATGCTAAGAAATCTTTAAAATGTGGAAAATATAATACATGGTTCTTTAACTGCACACTGTATTACTGAAAAATAGCTCATAAACTTCGTCATATCTGATACATAGAGGATAAAATAATTACAATTTAAAAGAAATTGTGACTAACATAATACATAGAACTTGCTTTCGACATGGTTGCTAGCTAGCTTCAATAGTCTCTTGGTCTGGTTTGCGCCCGAGTCTTGCTTAGAAAATGTCCCAATACTCTACCTTGTACTTGATTCCTAACTTAGGTGCTGGAATATTTATGGAAAGAAAAACATACAAGCAGGCAGTGAGAACCTAAGGTTCTTAGTAGGTAAACTTGAACTATCACTCATACAATGCCATCATAAACATTCCAGCCGCTTCGATTTCTTATGAAAATGTGAGCACATATACGCAAGCAATGGCTCAATTTTAAGTTGAAAACATCTTTCTTGAAGCGGGTTATATTTTAACAACCACTTGATATATTATATGATAGACAACTTAAGTAAGAATCATAATAACATCATGACATAATGAGATAATTAGAAATGCACATATAAATGTTTGTACTTGATTGTATGCAAGTGCACTTGACTTAATTCATCTCTTTCTTTAACTCGCAACTTGCTCTTGCTCTTTTCTGTACTTAGCCCCCCGGAGGTGAATGGCCTCTTTCACCCCTAGGTAATAGCTTGCTTTTCAAGTATGAGCTCATACTTATACATGAGTGACAGGTTTACTTTCCCCGACCCTCACACCGATCTATTCCCCTTAAATCTGGTCGAGGGCTGGCCCAAGTCTTAGACAGTACCACTCTGGCCCATGCTAGCTGGGTGTATGCCATGCCTCACGTGGTAGCTTGGTATGTCCCTCTTGCAAGTTCTTATTATCTTTTCCTTTCCATATCTTATCATGCATGCAGATGCTTTGTGCATTCATGGATATCTCTCATACCTTGCTTCTTATATCATATTCTAATTATGCTTGCATGTATGACGTATAGGAACATGACATGTAAACGTAAATATATTCAAAGCATAATCACCCATAGCATAAGTTCCCATAAATTCCTGCTGAAAATTCAGCAGCATAACGAATCAAGTCCGCTTCCCTGTGAATAGTGCTAGGCAACCAGGAAATTTTAATCAAACAGTAAACCCAATATAGAACATCATATCTCCATTAGTTGTCACACACAACAAAGTCTTATGAGCAAAGCTTAGGTAGTTAGGTGTAAGTTTTAAAATCTTAAGTCTTAATCTATCTTGTAAGTGTTTAACTTCTATTGATGTTCCCGAGTTCGATTTCCAAGATTGAATTGGGTCCGAGTTCCGAGATTATATAAGTTCCGACCTTCAGGTTTATGTTCAATCTTTGAGTTTGGTTCTAGATCAAGTTTTGGAATTACGTGTATAAAAGTGTTAAAGCGTCCTAGTTCACAAATTCCGAGATTCGGGTATAAGGTCTCACATTCTGGTACCAATTCTGAGTTTATATTGAAAATCCTCGACTTCCGGGTTTAAGGATGTTAGATTTTATATTCTTGTCCTTGACTTACGTTTTCAAAGTGTTTTATGTGATGTGCGATTTCAATTTCTGACATTAATCCCAAATTGGTCTTCCATGACTTTTATGATTGTGTTCCCTAAGTTCCAAGTTCTGACATTATTTTTACTAATCTAGTTTTCTATTTGCTTAGTTCCAAGATTCTAACATTAACTATATCCGATCTAGTTCTCTGTTCATTAAGTTTCGAGTTCAACATTAAGTATACCTGATCTAGCTCTCTGTTTGCTAAGTTCTGAGTTCTGATATTAACTCAATTTATTTGTATTTTATTTTAGATTGCCCTATTTCTTACCAGAATTGCACTCTTATAAGAGAAAAGTCACCAAAAATAGAAATCTAGGTGAAATCATGCGAAATTTATATCAATGTAAAGCTAATAGAGCAAGCTTTCAGATGAAATAAGTTGCATATCATTTGAATGAGTATAATTCGAGATATAATCCCTGAAACTTGACCCTACTGGACTACCCTGTTCCAGCCTGGATTAAACTTAAAGTGAATTTCATTGATGCACTGGGGATAGTTGGCAACAAATCTGACTCTAAAATTTTTATGGGATGTTCCTTCATATGTTAGCTTTCAAACAATGTTGGATTCACTCAAATGGAAGTTGCTTTACACCCTTTTCAGCTCACATTACTCAGATGAAAGTCCTAATTTCTAGGTCAAACTTCAAAAATTCATAACTACCGATATATAGATCCAATGTCCTTATATTATATATGTATGAAAAGACTTGAATGTCTAGTTTCATATAAAAATGGATTCACCAAATTTAAATGGCTGTAGGCAAAGTCGTACACTCTGCCGTACGGACCGTTGAGGGGAAAACCCTAACAGCTTCTTGAATTCTTCTTGAATTTATGTTTCCCTTAAATCAATCCATCCAATCTTCAATTCAAACTCATATATACACCTTAAACCAACCTTAATTCATCATCATCACTCAAGATAACATCAGAATCGTAGATGAACAAGGGACCCTAGGTGGCCCCAATTCAAAGAAAAGAAGGAGAAAGTTGAAATTCCTACCTTGGTGGTGTGGAATCTTGGTGGAACTTGATCTTGGAGTGAAGTTGATGATTAGAGCTTCAGCTTGGAGATGAGAGGAAGTGAAAGAAGATGAAGGAAAGTGGGAAAATGAGGGCTAGTCTGCACCTATTGTGGGGAGGCCAAAAATCAAAAGGGAGAAGGAAGAAAAAAATGAAAACTTATGAAGGAAGTTAGCTTTTGATTAGTGGACTTCAATCCTCATTCAAACTTGGGTTGGCTTTCTGATCAATTGAATTTTTATATACTTATTTTCCCTCATCCCTAGCTAATTAATTCTCTCTTGTGCCTAATTGTTTTGAATTGGACCATTTTGTATTGTTTGGATTTTGTTTGGGTTTGAGTTAAATTTTCCAGCATTAGGCGAATTCTGACACTATTTTAGTTTTTGGGTTATATCTTGAGTTATAGAGCTCATTTTATTGTGATTCTTGATTTGTAGGAAAGCTGAGAGATAGGCCTACAAGTGATATGAAGAAGTTAGAAGCCAATTCTGGTGTTAAGGAGCTGAAATTGGGCCTAGAAGTGAACTGAAGCGTTGCAATCGCGGTTTCTGAACTGGGTGCAGTATTTGGACCATATCTTGGTCCATAGTAGCCGAATTGAGTCCATTCCAGTAGCATTTTGAAGCTGACATCCAAAGCTTTAAGTGATCTTCAGACCACAAATCCAAACTGATGCGTTTTCATTGCCAAAAATGCGGACAAACGTTACTAACTGGATTAGAAAACGTACTTGCATGTTTTTAGCATAACTTTCTCTATATAATTTAGAATTTAGCAAATAAGGTGTCCAGATTCAGAGAAGAGAGAGGGGATTAATGTAATAGCTGTTACGGATTGATTGGGAGATGTTTTGATTCAGTTTTGGCTGGCTGACTTAGGGGAAGCCAGAATTGTAACCATAGAGATTTTTTGGGGAAGAGAAAATTTTTTCGATTTTTTGGTTCTTCTTCTCCTCTCTTCTCTCACGCCCCCCCCCCCACCTTAGCAACTCATCTTCTTCCATTCATGGAGGAGTAAGCTTCCATCTAATCCAAGGATTCAAAGAAGCATTGGCTATCTTGAGGATTTGTGCAACCAAACTTCATCAAATCAAATCGATTTTCTACTCCCTTTTCTTTCATTGTGATTAATCCAATTTCGGATTTGAAGGTTTTTGATTCAGAATTGTGGTGGATTATAATTGCTTGCTTGCATATTGCTCGATTGATTAATATGTAATGCAATTGCGTGAGTAGAATCATTTTCAGGTTTGAATTTGATGATTGATTACATTGGTGCTTGAAGATTAATATGAATTGGTTAGGTTCTAGAGGTTTCTGAATTTAATCATTTATCTGTTAATTGAATGCATGAAGGTTTTCATGTGCAATGTCGTATCCGAACAGAGGTTTCTTTCGGGTTTGATGTCAGTCGCTGATTTGATTTGAATGATTATTTTTAGAATCCGATGATAGATTAGCCACTGTCTTTCTTGGTTCTTAGATCGGATGTTCCAAATTCTGTTCATTTCTTTTATATTCATTTCAGTATTTTAAGTTCCTAAACCCCCCTCCCCAATTTCCTGATCATATAACATTGTCATCACTGGGAAACGACCCGGGTTGCACCCTTGCTACGAGTTTAGTGTAATTCAGTTTTTATTGTAATTTGATCGAGCTCGGCACTCAAGTCAAATTTTGGCGCCGTTGCCGAGGATGATTGATGTTATTTGGTCATGTTAATATGTGTTTATAGCATTGCATATTCTGTTTTGATGTGTGCCTGGTCAAGTTGTTAGTTTTAATTCATAGTTAGTAGTTCGGTTTTACGGTTTTTGACGACTAACTCGTTTCAGTTGATTTCGGGGACTTGATTCCATAGCAAAACATCATTCTGAGAAAAACTTAATCCTTTGGATTAAGCCCCCCCTTGTTTTTGTCAAATTCCATCGTTTAGATAGGTTTTTAGAGGTTTCTTGATCTTTTTGGTATTTTTTAGGGATGTAACGGGTATTTTTGTAAAAGATTTTGTGCTCCGATTGACTTGAAAATTGGTCAGTTGAAGGAAAATGGCCTTCTAATCAGGATCAACAGCAAAGCAAAGCTGTTGACTTTTTATTTGTAAGCCAAATTCCTTTGTTTAGACCACTTTTTTTTTTTAATTTTTTAAGATTTTTCTTTGTATTTTCTTACTCCTTGAGGGTAAAATTTTTTAGGTGTAGTGGTCCAATAATTTTTAAAAATTTTCTGGTAGTGTCTTTATATTTATGTTGATTATTCTGAGTGTTTGTGCGCATGTTTTAGTGCTTTGTGCATATGGTTCTGTTTGCTATTTTGTTAGTGCATGACTAGGTCTGATCCAACTCCTAATTTAGTTGAATTTGATCCTGAATTAGAGAGAACTCTTAGACAAATTAGAAGAACTAAGAGGAGGTTGTTTGAGACTAATTCTGCTAGTAATTCTATTTTTGATTCAATTCCTGATTTTGTTGAAAATTCTGATTTTTCAGGAAGCATGGCTAATAGAACCTTGAAGGAACTTGCAGCACCTGATGTCAACTATCAAGCTTTGGCCATCCAGTACCCGAATTTGGATGCAGACTTCGAGCTAAAATCAGGACTGATACATCTGCTGCCCAAGTTTCATGGCTTAGCTGGAGAAGAGCCTCACAAGCACTTGAAGGAGTTCCATATAGTGTGCTCAACCATGAAGCCGCATGGAATGGAGGAAGATCACATCAAGCTGAGGGCATTTCCCTTCTCCCTAGATGGATCTGCCAAGGATTGGTTGTACTACTTGCATCCGTGTTCCATTATGAGCTGGCAAGACATGAAGAGATGTTCTTGGAGAAATTCTTCCCTACCTCAAGAGCTGCTTCTATCAGAAAAGAAATTTGTGGCATAAGGAAGATTAGTGGAGAGACACTGCATGAGTATTGGGAGAGGTTCAAGAAATTGTGTGCAAGCTGTCCACACCATCAGATTAGTGACCAGCTTCTCATTCAATATTTTTATGAAAGTCTCATGCCAATGGATAGAAGTATGGTTGATGCTGCTTCTGGAGGGGCTTTGGTAGATAAAACACCTATTGCAGCTCGTGAATTAATTGCAAACATGGCTGCCAATGCACAACAATTTGGTACCCAAGCCATAGTGTCAACAAGAGGAGTGAATGAAGTGCGTACCACTGATGCAAACCAGCAGAAGATGGAGAACCGAATAGATGAGTTGACAACCTTGGTGAGGCAATTGGCACTTGGCCAGCAGCAACCCCAGCAGCCAGTAGCTATGATTTGTGGCATTTGCTCTATACCAGGACATCCAATAGATCAGTGTTCGCATCTGCAGGAGAGCAATGAAACTGTTGCAGGAATTTTTCCTGGTAAGCCTTATCAACAGCAACAGTAGAAGAGCTACAATCCATTCTCCAACACATACAATCCTGGCTGGAGAGATCACCCAAATCTGAGGTATGGCAATAACTTCAATCAATTTCAGCAACCTCAGTTTAAGCAAAATTCTGCTGGACCAAGCTCAGGACAATACCATCCAACAGCTCAGCAAAATAAACCACAAAGCAGCAGCAGCAGCAACTCAAAGCCAAGCTTGGCAGAATTGGTGAAGCAGATGGCAACCAGTAGCGTTCAATTTCAGCAACGAACAGAAGCCAGCATTCAGAATCTGCAAACACAGATTGGTCAATTGGCTACAACAGTAAATGAGATGAAGTCTCAAGGCTCTAGCAACCTTCCCTCCCAATCCATAAGCAACCCAAAGAATGTGAGTTCCATCACTTTGAGAAGCAACAAGCAGCTTAAGGTTCCTGATGCTGCAGATTCTGCAGAACAACCAAAGGTGGTAGCAGAAAATTTTGATTCTGCAGAAATAAAAACAAATGGGGCAGAACCAAGCAGTAGCAGCAAGCAACCTGAACAAAGTGTTCCATTGCCTTTCCCCAACAGAGTGACACAAAACAAGAAGCGGGTGGAAGCTGAATTGGACAAGGAGATCATGGACATATTCAGAAAAGTGGAGGTCAATATTCCGCTCCTAGAAGCCATCAAACAGATTCCAAAGTATGCCAAATTTCTCAAGGATTTGTGCACTCATAAAAGGAGGTTGAAGGGAAATGAGAAGGTGAGCATGGGCAGAAATGTTTCTGCAATCATTCAGCCAAATATTCCTCCGAAATGCAAGGATCCGGGGGCTTTCACCATTCCATGCATCATAGGAAGTAAGCAGTTCAGTCAAGCTATGTTGGATCTTGGAGCTTCAATTAATGTCATGCCAAAATCAATTTACCAGTCTTTGTGCATTGGAGAGCTCAAGCCAACAGGAGTGGTCATCCAACTTGCCAACCGGAGCATAACTTACCCTGAGGGAGTTTTAGAAGATGTGTTGGTAAGAGTAAATGACCTTATTTTTCCTGCTGATTTCTATGTGCTAAATATGGAGGATGAATTGCATGCTAATCAACCAACATTAATCTTAGGTAGGCCATTTTTGAAAACTGCTAAGACTAAGATTGATGTGCATTCTGGTACATTATCCATGGAATTTGGAGATAGTAAAGTGCAATTTAATCTGTTTGATGCTATGAGATACCCAACAAAAGAGCATTCTGTTTTTCATATAGACATTATTGATTCATTGGTTGATGAAGTGCATGAGAACATGTTCGCTGAATTATATTGTGTTGATTGTGATTGTGATGGTAGCAATGACTCATGTGCTGTTTGTGCTATTTATGCTGAATTTGCTACATGCTTACAAGCTGAAAATGTTGTTTGTGCTGTTTCTGAATCTGTTGTTTCCACTGAATGTACTGTTTCTGCAGATTCTGATTTAATTTCTGCACATTTTGAAAATTCATTCTTTGTTTCTGCTGAAAATTCTGTTTCTAATTGTGCAAATTTTGCTGTTGTTCCTATTTTTTCTGCTGTTCAAAATT
This sequence comes from Pterocarpus santalinus, assembly GCA_031439595.1. Lineage (NCBI taxonomy): Eukaryota > Viridiplantae > Streptophyta > Magnoliopsida > Fabales > Fabaceae > Pterocarpus > Pterocarpus santalinus. The sequence goes on along the minus strand of CM062523.1, from coordinate 30,779,079 downwards.
TTTCTGATGAATCTGATTTTGTTCCTGCTGTTAATTCTGAAAATTCTGTTCCTGCTATTAATTCTAAAAATTCCATTCTTGCTGTTAATTACAAATCTTAAAACTCTGTTTCTGCTATCACATTATTTTCTGTAGCAGAAAATTCTGTTTCCACTGATTTAATTTCTACTACAGCATCTGTTTCTAGCAATTATGCTACTGTTCCCTCTAGTTGCACAAATTAAGTTGCGCACATGCCGCTTCTGGCTGATTCTGCTCGTCTGCTTTGTTTCGTAGGTTCCACATTACCATTTTCTGCACATTCTGCTACTTCAGTTTCTGGTTGCATAAATTCTGCATTTATAGAAATTTCTGCTACTGAAAATTATGTTTTCACAAATTCTGTTTCTGCTGCAAATTTTGTTTCTGCAGATTCTGATGTTGACGTGCAAATTTTAAATTTTGACTTTGCAGATTCTGTGATTTTGAATTTTGTACATCATTTTGACTCTGCTGATTCTGTTTTAGCTTCCATAGGATATGATGATGCTGTTGTGTAGAATTTTTCACAGATTGCAGGTGTTGAACCTAAACCATCAGAAGCAACTCCAAGATTAGCACCTTCTATCATGGAGCCACCTACCTTGGAATTGAAGCCATTGCCAGAAAATTTGAAATATGCATTTCTGGCACCAAATGAGAAGCTACCAGTCATCATAGCCAAAGATTTGCAACTAGAGCAAGAAGAGAAGTTGCTAAACATTCTGAGGTAGAACATGAAGGCTATAGGCTGGACATTGGCAGACATACCTGGGATTAGCCCCTCTACATGCATGCACAGAATTCAGTTAGAGGAGGGAGTGAACCCAGTGAGGCAACCTCAGAGAAGGCTCAACCCGCTTATCTTGGATGTGGTGAAGAAAGAAGTGAGCAAATTGCTAGCTGCAAGAATTATTTATCCAATTTCAGATAGCAAGTGGGTGAGCCCGGTGCAAGTGGTTCCAAAGAAGACTGGAATAGCAGTGGTGAAGAACTCAAAGGAGGAGTTGGTGCCTACAAGAATGCAGAACAGCTGGAGAGTTTGCATAGACTATAGGAGGCTGAACCAGGCCACCAAGAAGGACCACTTCCCATTACCCTTCATTGATCAGATGATAGAGAGATTGGCAGGTCAGTCACACTATTGTTTTCCTGATGGGTTTTCTGGCTATTTTCAGATCCACATTTCACCAGAAGATCAGGAGAAGACCACCTTTACTTGCCCATTTGGCACATTTGCATACCGGAGGATGCCTTTTGGTTTATGCAATGCCCCAAGTACATTTCAGAGGTGCATGGTGAGTATTTTTTCTGATTTTCTAGAGAATTGTATGGAAGTCTTTATGAATGATTTTACTGTTTATGGCACTTCATTTGATGCATGCTTGGATAGTCTTGATAGGGTATTACATAGATGTGTTGAGTCTCACCTTGTTTTGAATTATGAGAAATGTCATTTTATGGTTAGGCAAGGTGTAGTCTTAGGACATGTGATTTCTAGTGAGGGTATTGCTGTTGATAGGTCCAAGATTGATGTTTTGCTTCTTTACCTTACCCCACATATGTGCGGGAAGTGCGTTCTTTTCTTGGACATGCAGGTTTTTACAAGCGATTTATTCAAGACTTCAGCAAAATTGCCCTTCCACTTTCCAAGCTGCTCCAAAAGGATATAGACTTCCAATTTGATGATAACTGCAGGAGAGCTTTTGACCAGTTGAAGCGGCACCTGATTTCTGCTCCTGTTCTTCAGCCGTCGGACTAGGAATACCCGTTTGAGCTCATGTGTGATGCATCAAACCTTGCAGTTGGAGCTGTTCTTTCCCAGAGGGTTGGGAAAATTCCTTATGTCATAGCATATGCCTCCCGGACCCTAGACTTTGCACAGGCTAATTACACCACCACAGAGAAGGAGCTTTTAGCCATTATTTTTGCTTTAGATAAATTCCGTGCTTATTTGTTAGGAACTAAAGTAACTATTTTTTCTGATCATGCAGCCTTGAAGTTCTTACTGAAGAAGCTGGATGCAAAGCCTAGACTCATCAGGTGGATGTTGTTGTTGCAAGAATTTGATATTGAGATCAGGGACAAGAGTGGAGCTGAGAACCTGGTAGCAGACCACTTGAGTCGCATTTCACAGACCTTGGAGCCTTTACCTATCCGTGAGACCTTTCCAGATGAGCATCTTTTAGAGTTGCGAGGTAAGGATCCATGGTATGCTAATTTGGTTAACTATCTAGTTGCTTCTGAATTGCCTGCCTACTTTAAAAAGCATTAGATAGACAAACTTAAGAGTGAGGCTAAATATTATGTCTGGGATGATCCTTATTTGTGGCGCATGTGTAGTGATCAGATTATTAGGCGCTGTGTGCATGAGCTTGAAATTCCTTCTATTTTGCATTTCTGTCACACACTTGCTTGTGGTGGTCACTTTGGACCACAATGCACTGCTAGGAAGGTCTTAGATGCAGGTTTTTATTGGCCCACATTGTTTCGTGATTCTTACACTTATTGTAAGAATTGTGAACAGTGTCAAAAGACAGGTACTATTTCCCGTAGGAATAAGATGCCTCAACAACCATTATTGTTTTGTGAGATATTTGATGTTTGGGGTGTTGACTTTATGGGTCCATTTCCTGTCTCATTTGGCTTTGTTTATATTCTGTTGGCTGTTGATTATGTCTCCAAGTGGGTGGAGGCCAAGGCCACCCGGACTGATGATTCTCATGTTGTTGTAGATTTTGTCAGATCACACATTTTTTGTAGGTTCGAAGTGCCTAGAGCAATCATCAGTGATCAGGGGAGCCATTTCTGTAACAAGAACATGGCAACTCTGTTGAAGAAATATGGTGTCACCCACAAGGTCTCAACTCCATACTATCCGTAGACTAATGGACAGGCGGAGGTATCAAATAGGGAGTTGAAGCAGATTCTGGAGAAAACAGTCTGTAACAGAAGGATTGGAGCAAGAGGCTTGAGGATGTATTATGGGCTTACCGCACTACCTACAAGACTCCTTTGGGGATGTCTCCCTATAGGATTGTCTTTGGCAAGGCATGTCACCTTCCGGTAGAAATTGAGCACAAAGCCTATTGGGCGGTCAAGAACTACAACCTTGATATGAGCCAATCCGGACTTCACAGGAAGCTCCAACTTCAGGAGTTGGAGGAGATCCGGTTGGAAGCCTATGAGAACTCCCGCATGTACAAGGAGAAGACAAAACTCATTCATGATAAGAAGTTGCTGTGGAAGGAGTTCTCCATTGGTCAGAAAGTGCTTCTCTACAGTTCTCGCCTCAAGCTCTTTTCTGGTAAGCTTCGTTCTAGGTGGCTAGGTCCTTATATAGGGACTAAGATTTTTCCATATGGTGCTGTGCAGATTTTGGAGCTTGGGACTGATAAAGCTTTCACGGTGAATGGCCACCGCCTGAAGCCATTTCATGAAGACACACCCTTGGAGACCATTGAGGAGGTCCGCTTGTTAGCGGCCACTTACACTTGATAGGGGAGTTTTTCTGTTCTTTCCCTCACCTCATTTTACTTGCCTTGCATTTCCATTGTGTGTATTACATTGAGGACAATGTAATGTTCAAGTGTGGGGGGGTGGTTTCGACATAAGTTGTAGGTTGTGTTGTTTGGTAATTAATCATGCATTATAAATTTGTTTCATGGTTGTTTTTACTTCATTTTTTTCGGTTTAAAAAAAAAATTCTGCTTTGTTTTACTTCGGTTCTCCATTGTTGAATTGAAAGTTGTTAAGTTAAGGCATTAGGTTATAGGGAGGATAGAGTTCCAACATGATTTCATTTTTCTATCCCCTCTTCATATCTGTGAGTTGGGTGGTTGATATTGATTTGCAATGATTGAGTATGTTGGACTTTACCTTTGTGAGCTTTTGAGCCTTATTTTGGATGGTAGCACTTCATGCCATTCTTTTCTTTCTTGTGTATTTTCCCTCATAGATTTTGTTATTCTAGAACTTGCTTTGATTCTTCTTTGAGGCTACATTTTTCCATACACATTCATGAACATGATAGAGGCATTTCTTTGATTTTAACCACTTAGCCATATAGCCTACCCTACATTTTGCCCCTTGTTTAGCCCTTTTGAGCCTTATTGACCATTCTTTGGTTTCTAGCACATTACAAGCTTTAAGTGGAAAACCATGTTATACCCAACCTTAGGGAATAGGGAGTGCATTGGTTTCATCATTATTGTTGTATTTGGGATCAAGTGTGGAGGTTTGAATGAAAAAGAAAAAAAGAAAAAAGAAAAAAAGAAGTAAAAAATAAATAAATAAATAAAATGGGGACTCTTGATAAAGGGAAAAGAAAGTTTAAAGAGAGTAAGTGTGTGATGGCTTAATTTGTCTAATGACCAATGTCACTTCTATTCTCTTAGGTTGTATCTTGTCATATCCTCATATTTTCCTACCCTTACCTTAGCCCCATTCAACCTTGAATAAAGTCCTCTTGATTTGTGTTTGCATATGATTATGAGTAGTGGAGAAGTAGAAGATTAACAAGCTTATGGTAATGCATTGTCTATTGAGGTGACTTGAGTGAAACACTTTTGCCCATACACTTAAGAGTTGAGAGATTTAAACACCATCTTGTTAATCCTTTCATGCTTGATCTATTTGCATTTTGAAGGATATTGCTTAACTTACATTTTTGAGAGTTGGAATGTTGAATGATTTGATTGTTGGAAACTCTTGATGCCTTGTATGCTCTTATGTTCCTAAGCTTGGCACTTTTGATGATTCATTGGAGAATTTGCTTGTTCATTTTGGGTTATTCCATGATTTTTAGGTTGCATGTTTCTTTGTCCTTAGTTGAATCTTGCATGAGGACATGCCAGAGTTAAGTGTGGGGGAATTTGATCAATTGGATTTTTATATACTTATTTTTCCTCATCCCTAGCTCATTAATTCTCTCTTGTGCCTAATTGTTTTGAATTGGACCATTTTGTGTTGTTTGGATTTTGTTTTGGTTTGAGTTAAATTTTCCAGCATTAGGCGAATTCTGACACTATTTTGGTTTTTGGGTTATATCTTGAGTTATAGAGCTCATTTTATTGTGATTCTTGATTTGTAGGAAAGCTGAGAGATAGGCCTACAAGTGATATGAAGAAGTTAGAAGCCAATTCTGGTGTTAAGGAGCTGAAATTGGGTCTAGAAGTGAACTGAAGCGGTGCAATTGTGGTTTCTGAACTGGGTGCAGTATTTGGACCATATCTCGGTCCATAGTAGCCCAATTGAGTCCATTCCAGTGGCATTTTGAAGCTGACATCCAAAGCTTTAAGTGATCTTCAGACCACAAATCCAAACTGATGCGTTTTTCATTGCCAAAAATGTGGACAAACGATACTGACTGGATTAGAAAATGTACTTGCATGTTTTTAGCATAACTTTCTTTATATAATTTAGAATTTAGCAAATAAGGTGTCCAGATTCAGAGAAGAGAGAGGGGATTAATGTAATAGCTGTTACGGATTGATTGGGAGATGTTTTGATTCGGTTTTGGCTGGCTGACTTAGGGTGAGCCAGAATTGTAACCACAGAGATTTTTTGGGGAAGAGAAAAATTTTTCGATTTTTTGGTTCTTCTTCTCCTCTCTTCTCTCACGCCCCCCCCACCTTAGCAACTCGTCTTCCTCCATTCATGGAGGAGTAAGCTTCCATCTAATCAAAGGATTCAAAGAAGCATTGGCTGTCTTGGATTTGCACAACCAAACTTCATCAAATCAAATCGGTTTTCTACTCCCTTTTCTTTCATTGTGATTAATCCAATTTCGGATTTGAAGGTTTTTGATTCGGAATTGTGGTGGATTATAATTGCTTGCATATTGCTCGATTGATTAATGTGTAATGCAATTGCGTGAGTAGAATCATTTTCAGGTTTGAATTTGATGATTGATTACATTGGTGCTTGAAGATTAACATGAATTGGTTAAGTTCTAGAGGTTTCTGAATTTAATCATTTATCTGTTAATTGAATGCATGAAGGTTTTCATGTGCAATGTCATATCCGAACAGAGGTTTCTTTCGGGTTTGATGTTAGTCACTGATTAGATTTGAATGATTATTTTTAGAATCCGATGATAGATTAGCCACTGTCTTTCTTGGTTCTTGGATCGGATGTTCCAAATTCTGTTCATTTCTTTTATATTCATTTCAGTATTTTAAATTCCTAAACCCCCCCAATTTCCTGATTATATAACATTGTCATCGCTGGGAAACGACCTGGGTTGCACCCTTGCTACGAGTTTAGTGTAATTCGATTTTTATTGTAATTTGATCGAGCTCGGCACTCGAGTCACTTTCCTCTTTTATGGCTAATGGAGGCGCCACTTGTAGGGATGTTTTGGCTAAATCTTGGCCCTTCATCATGGGGTTCTCATAGTATAATTTCTATTGGTCCGGTTCCGATAGTTTAAAATACCGAAATTCTGCCGATTTCCTTCAAATCGGTAAAACGGTTTTAGAAAAATCCTATGAGGTTTCCTATGGTTCTTATCTAATTCCATCAAGTTTAATCCTTCTAAATCACCCTTAATTGGCTTTAAGCGAATGCTTAATCAAATCCTAATTAATCCCAATTATTCAATGAAAATCGAACAACTAGGCGAAAACGATAAAAATCCGACGAAGGTGAGGCCAAGTTTCTCCACTATCTTGAGCAACACTTGGCGCCAATCATATGTGCTAAGGGTGGCTGAATTTTAGCCACTTAAGTGAGGGTTTCCAGTAGAAAATTTTACTGGTTTGGTTCTGGCGGTTTAAAATACCGAATCTTCGCCGATTTTCTTCAAATCGGCAAAATTTTACAAAATGACTTTGAGAGAATTTCTATATCTCTATTCTAATTGTTCCTAAGCCTAATTCCTCTAATTAACATCTAATTAACTCCTTATTAACCATACTTAGTCAGTAAGATCGAATAAATTGCTTATTAACGTGAAATAATCATTTTTGCAAATTCGGAGTTTTTCTATTTTCTATTTTCCGTGGCTAATGGCATATCCGTAATTTTGAGCAAGTCCAGGGACACCCCACATCATTTCACACTAGACTGCCTCCGTGACCCAATTGGCAGAGATTTAAACTTCTATGGTTTCACCACGTAATTCTGCTTCGTTTAAAACCCCATTCTGCTAATTCTACTGATGTGAGGACATAAAGGTCATTTTATGAAAAGTTCTATGGTTATTGTGGAAATAATTCTTTGGGGTCAAAATATAATTTCTAAAAATTCTGGGCATCACTTCGATTAACAAAAGTTTATAGGGCACCTTTGTTATTTCTTAATTTTTAACATCTGGCAATGCCATATTTTCAATAGCAGTGTTACACTACCCTATAATTCTGAGCATGAAGATCGTTATGGCATAACACTGCCCGAGAAATTCTTATACTGCCTAAGGGAAATAATTCAAAGTTTTCCTTACATTCTATTTACGAAAGTGAGGATGTTACGGCTGCAAGTGACGACGTATTTCAATAAAAAAAAATTTACCGTATTTTTCGTGTAACTTAATTTATAAATGAAGTTTAGTTTTTCATGAGCATAAGTAACAAATAATAAAACGCCATAATATGACTTAAGCATAGTATCGGTTTATTAAGGCGTTATACCCTTGACGCAAGTTTCTAAAATGTGGACTTTCCATACATAGAAACTTTTCTTATGAGGATCCACCTTCACCCTAGACTTGACTTCGAGATGTGCTAGCAACCCTGAAATCAAATTTCAAGACTAATCCAATAATTAAATTATAATAACTTTTTTAATTAGAATTAATTCACTCTTGATGAGTACATGTCCTATTGTGTGTGACTAATTAGTTTCATCTCTAATTGGCAATAAGATTATTAAATCAACCTTTTAATTTTATCAGAAACTTATTTTCGTACCTAAAGTAATATTCCCAAAATACCCTCGGCTCTCATAAGTCATGGGTAAAACCTAACACAACATGCCATGACTATCCAAGTAGGGATGAATATATTAATTAGAATATTCTGATGAGCCAATGATCATATTTACCATGCACTCGAATCCTTTCATTACAGTATCCCGATCCAGCCCGAGTCATAGATAATGTCAAACCCTATAGCTTAGACCATATGGACTTTCTAGGTTTCTATTCTTTGATCAATAGGACATAAAATAAAAACTCTTTTGATTTAAGTTCAAGTACCTTGGCCAAGGATTTCACGATCAAGAATAACCTTACATCCATAGGACCTATCCATGTTTACTCAAGGTAATGAATTCCTTCTTAACTGTTCACCTATCTCCATATGTAACTAACTATAGCCAGAAACTGCCTAATGCTAATGCATAACATAAGTATATAAGCAGTAGCAAACTATAGTTATCTATGTACAGATAATCGTGCCATCTCAAGTCAAAGGATTATATGCACTAATATGATCTAGATAATGTTTCATTGACATTAGTAAAATACCATATTTCGAATGGAGTAGTAAGGACTAACTTAGATGGAATTGTATTAAGAATGTAGCAAGCAGTATACAACGTATATCCCCAAAATGAGATGGTAAGATCCGTATAGCTCATCATAGACCGTGCTATGTTTAATAAGGTACGGTTTCTCCTTTCAGAAACACCATTTAATTGTAGTGTTCTTGGACAAGTGCACTGCAAAATAATGCCATGTAATTTTAGAAATTAATCAAATTCAATACTTAAGTACTCTCTTCCTTGATCGGATCAAAGAATTTTGATGTTCTTTCCTATTTGTTTCTCTACTTCAGATTTGAATTCCTTAAACTTTTCAAAGGATTCATGTTTATTCTTTATAAGATAAACATACCCATACCTAGACAAATCATCAATAAAGGTTATGAAGTAGTGATATCCACCTCTAGCCATTGCACTAATTGGGCCACACATATCACTATGCACAAGCTCAAAACTTCTTTGGCCCTTTCCATTTGTCCTACAAATGGAGACCAAGTCATTTTGCCTTGAAGACATGATTCACAAGTTAGAGTGGGTTCAGAACCCAAAAGAACTAATAATCCCATCTTCTCTAACTTGTTTATCCTATCCTCTGCAAAATGGCCTAATCTTAAGTGCCAAAGTTGTTTGAGACTAGGGTTTGAACTAGATATAGCATTTGTAATATCCTAAATTTCTTGTCATGCTAAATTATCTCAATAACCCTGAGTAATTAGGCACTTAATGAGAAATTATGAGATTAAGGCTTAATTAAGGGAAACAGCATGAGTCAACTCGGATGAGAAAAGTCAAGTGACTGCTTAATCGAGATTAGATAATCTCTAATTAAGCAAGTCAGAGCCTTAATAGCTTAATTAAGCACTAATCACCCTTAATTAGCTTAATCAAGTTTAATTAAGGATAATTAAGCTTAATCACCAAATTTATTTTTGTTAATCATGTTTTTGTGTGTTAATCACTAATCCTTGCTTAATCATATTAATTAAGTTGCAAAAGCACTTAATCACATGATTAAATTCAAATTTAGTCAACTAGACAATAAAGTAAAGAGTGATGTCACTAAAGCATAAAGCATTAGACAAGAGTGCTTTATGTAAGAGTAAGTGCTTGATTTGTTCGCTCATCATCCAATTTGTCTCCCTAAATCTTAATAACACATAATGACACAAAAATATCTTCCCCAACCCCTTTATGTGTTACGGCCTCTCGCTTTCTCTCACACCCATCCATTTTCATTTTTATACTTCTCATTCTCTCTCTAAGACTCTCATCCTCTCACTTCTCTCTACATTCTTCTTCTACTTCTTCATCTTCTTCTTCCTTTCTCCACCACATCCATAACCAAAACTCTTACTTAGCCCTTCAAAGACCACATTTTTTGGTCGTTGGAGACAAAATCTAAACACTACAAGCTTCATTTTCAAGAGAACTCAAGAGCTCTCTTCTTATTCTTCCCAAAACTGCCACCTTTACATCTTGGGGAACATCATTTTCTTCATTTTCTCCTTCAAGAACACACCATTTTCAAAGCTTAAGTAGTGATCTTCGCTCTTTTATTTTGTTTACTCAAGAAAGCTTGAAGCTTGGTTCTTCTCGCGACCAAGATCTTCAAGTGAAAACTTGAGAAAATCTTTCATGCTTTTCATGAGCAAAAGTTTCTATTTTTAGTAAAATATGTTCATGTTCTTGTTCATGAGTGTTCTTGAGTTTTTGAAAAGTTTCTTTCTTTAAATGCTTCAAAGTTTCTATTTTTCTTTCTTGATGCATGAGATCTTGATGTTTCTTGTGAGATGCTTGAAAAAGAATGATGTTCTTAGTGGTTTGTTTAAAGTTTGTTCCTTTTCTTATGATGAGTTTATTATTAGAAAAGTTTCATCTTTACATGTTTTTCATGATTTGATAAGACTATGAATATTCCAAGAGCATAAAGCTCTAAAAGTTTGCTTCTTGATGCATGAAAAGTGGCACAAGTTTTGCTGCCTTCATAAAATCTTATTTTGTTTTGTTTTGAATACAAGACTACATGTAAAGCCTAAGCTTTTTGGAAACATGAAGCCTTTTTACGTTATAGAAATAATATCTTATCACTTGATATCTTAGAAATCAAATCTTGAAGACAATACCTTTCATAAAGTTTCAAACTTTAGAATGAAATCTTCAAGTCATAAAAGTGTTGACTTGTAGCCTTTAATTCGTAAAGTTTAGATCTTGAGTCAAGACCATGCATAAAAGTGCCGACTTTTGTAAAGATCAAGATGTTCTAACTTTAAATTTAATGTTTTATATCTATAGTTCATAAAGTTGAGACCTTAATGGTCTTAGAATAAATAAAAATGTCAACTTTCATAAAGAATTAGACTTTTAGTTCAAAAGCTAGTATCTTGTATCATTATTTCATAAAGATTTAATCTTTGAGTCAAGAGTATAATTTTAGAGGCACTTACTTTCATAAAGAATAAAACTTTATGACTACTTTATAAAGAATAATAACTTTTATAAGATTTAAGGTAAGATCTTGTCATGTTAATGATAAAAGCTTGAAATGTTACACTATGAATAAGTTAAAAATCATCCTTGGTGATTAGTAAACATGGTGTTGTTGGATTCATGAGTGTAGTTATGCATTGTCATGATCCAAGGATTAGAGGGTCTTGAACTCCTTGGGAACAGAAGTATGATTAGGTCCTCTGAGCATACCATGAACTTAGGAATCACTAAGTACACTATCTCAAGGAAAGGAAACAATTATCTAAGTTGATTAAATTAAACAAGTGTTCCATTAGACATGTACTTAAGTAAAGAGTAATATCACATGAGAACTAAGTAATTAAAAGACCACATAAATATATTTTAACTATGTGATTCTCTTATGGGTAATCACAGGAAATCATGTGATGACTTATAAGACGTCTCACAAAGAATAACACAATTATGAACCCCTTTAGGGTATGAATGTACGATGCCATTCGGCATGATGAATGACAAGTTTGATTGAGCTTTGTCTCATGATTGAATGATTAGTGTGATGATATGATATAGATATGATTGATTATTGGTTAAAAGTTTATGATTGGTATTTTGGGGAAGCTCTAGTCTAGCTATTATGCTACTGGATTTCCGTCAAAATTATGGACTTAGTCATATCATTGCATGTGTCTAGTCAAAGAAGTATTATGCATGTAAAGTATAATGATAAGAAAAGAAAGAAAGAATGGATATGACCCTTCAATCACTTTGATAAAGGAAGTCAGAGATGGCGATCCACAAAAACTCAAGAAACCTCTACGAGGGAGGCAAGGGTGACATGGAGGACCTTCCAACTTAAAGGTAACCAATATTGGCATAGTTTGATTTGGTTAGTACTGCATGACGAGAGTCGCGGAATGAGCTCATGTCCAAAAGCAGTCTATTTCAAAGGAAAAGTAAAGAATGTTAAGCACATGCTAAAAACGGAAGTAAAGTCAAGTATAACCATGGCTAAGTCTATGATGTTGCATGTCATTGCATGTATTTATATTGTCCATATGCATTATGAATGTTTATTCTATGCTTTTGTATGTATGTTTAGTTACGATGATATAGTTATAATGTTAAGTTTAAAAGCAACCCACTTCGAGGCTTAAGTTTTCAAAAATTATTAAAATTGAACTTATATCTGTCCGCTATTTTTATAATTAAACTCAAAGTGGCTAGGATGATGACGATGACACAGTGTTTGTCTAGTTGAGATCCTATTGAGAAATTTAGTATTTTTCACTCTTACGTTTCCATGTCATCTTCAGAGGATGCCAGCATTGGACATGGTGGTGATTTTCGTTGAGTTCCCGGTGATGCATTGGCACTTCGACCAGATGTTGAATGCATCTATACTGATTGTTTAGGCAGCAATGCGGGTCTACATATTCCATAGCCGCCAGTTCAGTGCACCTGTGATGAGTCCATTTTTCCGCCTCATGAGCCGTTTGAGGACATTATCATGGATGACATCTGTCCGCCTTTTCATCTTCCGAGGTACCTGATAGATAGGGATTCCAATTCTGACACTCAGTTGACGCTGACTGCTTCAATAGAGATGGATCCTTCAGAGTCATCATACCTGACTTATTTTGTGGGATCCTACCGTTCGGTGCCATCTCATCCTTCGGTGATTCGCCTATCTTTCGACTCTTCTACTTTGTCTGCTAGCCCAACTCCACCCCCAGTTTGCGGTCGTGGGTTCATTCGTACCCGTGCTATGCCTTGTGGGCATGGGCATGCCTGAGAAAGAGGACGTAGTGATGTTGGTCCCAATGGTTTCGGGAACGGTTTCCTCTCGCCAGATGAGTGATGTGGTGATCGCATGTGGAGCCCAGCGCGAGGATAGCCTTTTTTGGTTGTAGTTATAGGGTTATCATTCTATTGTATGGCATGCTTGGACTGTAGAGATTTTCTATGTATTTTCCTTTAAGATGTATCTGGTAGGTTTCCATTTGTAGGGCCGACAGTAGATATCGGATCCATCATTATCTTTATGTATGACTTCTGCTATCACTATTATTATACTAACTATAAATGGTCGTGGAATGAATGTTATGTTTATCTAAGTTATTATTATTCTTGTCGCTTCTATTTATTTTTATTTGCATTGTATGTATGAGCTAGTGATGTTTATATTACGCGTTCACAATGCGCATTTGGCTCTTGGCTTTAAAACATTTTATTCATTATTGTTCAAAAAAAAAAAAATTGCCCCCTATTTTCATTACAAGTATTTTCAAATGGTAAGATTAGTTCCACGAGTAAAAGTAACAACTAGTAATTCTATAATATGACTTAAGCATAGCATGGGACCATTAGGGTGTTACAGCATTCATTTCGGCAATCCTAGGAGATGCTTTGTTTTTGGTGCTTAAGTAATAAAGCCCATCATGCAAGTAACCAACGCCAACAACATTATTTCCAAAATAAATGCTGCAAACATTATCTTTAAAATCAAAATAATAACCAACTTTAGTCAAACTAGAAATTGAGATAATGCTTTGATAAGCATTTGGTAAAACCAATACATGATCCAAAAACATAACATGATTATTCATTAATAATAAAGGAGTTGAACCCAGAGCTTTGGCTACAACACTTGCTCCATTGCTTAATTTCGAGGTCACTTCATTGCTCTTGAGGACCCAACTACTTGCTAATTCCTGCATAGAGGTACAAATGTGAGAACTTGCACCCGTATCAAGAACCCATTCAGTATATGAGCTATATGGACTATTAGAATCAAAACAACAAGAAATAGACATACCTTCTAAAGGCACGCCTTTTCCTTTGCTTGCTTTCAATTCCTTCAAGTATTGAGGGTAATTTCTCTTCCAATGCCTATCTTTGCTACAATGGAAACATTTTCCTTTATCCGTAACTTGTTTCTTGTTGCCCTTTTTCTAGGACACCCCAACTGATGACTTGGGAATAGAATTCTTCTTGTTCTTCTTAGTCTCACTAGAAGTAGAAGCTACAAGAAGCTTTTCTTTCCCTTTGCTAGTCATAGCCTTTTGGGCCGTGGACAACATGTTGTTGAAGTTAGCAAGCATACATTCTATCTTATTCATGTGAAAATTCACAACGAATTGAGAGAATGATTTTGGGAGTGACTGAAGGATCAAATCCGAATAGAGGTTAAAATCCATCTAGAGCTCAAGATTCTCGAGCTGCTCAATCAACCTGATCATCCTTTGCACATGAGCTCCTACATCAGACCCTTCTAGCATTTTAGCCTGGAATAACTGCTTAGATATCTCATATCTAGTAGACTTGCTTTGCTCACCATATAACTCTTTAAGATGCAGCAAAATCTCACTCTCAGTTTTTATGTTTTGGGCCGTGACCAACATGTTGTTGAAGTTAGCAAGCGTACATTCTATCTTATTCATGTGAAGATTCACAATGAATTGAGAGAATGATTTTGGGAATGATTGAAGGATCAAATCCAAATAGAGGTTAAAATCCATGTAGAGCTCAAGATTCTCCAGCTGCTCAATCAACCTGATCATCTTTTGCACATGAGCTCCTACATCAGACCTTTCCGGCATTTTAGCTTGGAATAATTGCTTAGATATCTCATGTAACATCCTAATAAACCCATAATACGCTTAAGTCGTATTACAGTGTTTTATTAGTTGTTACTTATGCTCGTGGAAAACTAAACTTCATTTATAAATTAAGTTACGCGAAAAATATAGTAAAATATTTTTCTTTGAAATACATAGTCGCTTTGCATCGTTTTGGAAAGTAAAGCCTTGAGCGTGTCGCATAAATTCAAGTCATAAAATAAAGGAACAATGGATAAATAGAAATATAATGCATTCACCTTACTAAAACAACTATATATATAAAGTCTCATAATATTCAACAATACATGAAAAGGAAACTCATGGCTATGCCATGGCCTCAAAATATCAAACATAACCAAATATGACAAAATTCGTCACAAAATGAAATACATAGGATAAGGAGCAATAATAAAATAGGCCCAAGTACACACGTTTTGGTTTCTCTACCCCTTCTGTGCCCCTCGATCGAATGAAATCAGGTCCTCAAGTGCCTGATTTCCCTCGCTCCTTGGCCTCGGGGAACGTGAGGAGTACGGATGATATAAGAGTGCTTGTTGATCACCTTTATGCAATGAACATGATGGCCTGAAGTATAGCTGGCTACCGAAGAATGCTCCTCGGAGGGATCCTCCTCATACATAACAGGGTGATACTCAAGGAGTGGTAGCAAAGCGGCTGCGGCCCTCGGAGTAGCCGTGGAGCTCACGTCGACCATGGGAATCACAGGCTGTGGCATGGGCTCGGCTGCGGGCAGGTCTGGAGACATCGGCTCCATCTTAACATTTGGCAAGGGACCGGGGGGAAAATCCCAAGGACCCAGTGACTGTCCGAGGTATGCCAAAGGAATGTCTACTAGGGCTGGCTGAACATCGGGCTCCTCTCCCTCATGTATACGACCCAGGTAAAAGTAAGTGCGGACTACTGTGATGGTCGTAGCCAAGCCTGGGCATCAGCGTCATAGATCCACTCATGGTGGGGAGGGTCTATGCTCCACTCCACTGGGTGTGCCATAGGTATCTGGGGATGAAACAGAAAATGACTAGAGTGAGAAATAAGATTTCTCAGTAGGACTCGAACCTGACACGAAAGTGTCATTGTCATCGTCCCAGCCACTTCGGTTTTATAAATGAAAATAGTGAGCATTCATAAGATTCAATTCTTAGGTTTTTCGAAAACATCAATATCCGAAGCGGATTCCGTTTTAAGTACATATTCTCATATGCTAACATCATGGTATACATAAGAACTTACATGACAATTCGTATCATGCATGAACATCTTGAGAGTTTCATTCTTTACTTAGGTCAGACCGAGGTCCCTTTCTTTTCCTCACTTACCCTTTATCTTAAGTCTTTTTCTTTTCACCTACTAAACATAAGTGGTAATGACTCATACTGTGCTCGTCGCCATCATAGAATTTCGGTACTTACACTAGCTGGGTCATGCCATGCCTCATGTAAGCCCTATCCCCTATACCCACATTAGCTGGGTCATACCATGCCTCATGTGAGTCGTGAGTGAGAGGAGCTTAAATTAGGTCACCTTCCATTTTGAAGGGTCACATACTTGATTAAATCTCTTCTTACTAAAGCTTATAATGCAAAATATTTCTAAATCCACATTTTTGCAGAATTTCGGCAGCATAACAGTTAGACCGCTATATTTTTTGCCAAACAAAGAATCCAATATCACATATCATTATGCATTATATCATCAACATGTCATATTCATATCATCATCATCACTCATCATCATCATAGCATCATGCTTGCACATGAACATAGGCATATTCTCAAGCAAAATTTTATGAGCTTAGCTTAATAAATTTGGTGCAAATTTTTAATTGAGATTGCTTCTTGTGTAAACTCTTTTATTAGGCAAAGGGCCAATTTCATCTATTATCCTTTTTGAAACTTTTAAGTTGAATTATGAAGGTTTTTCCAATACTTAATGTAAGAATCTTAATGTCTTAAAGTTTATTTCTCATTAACCTTTAAATTTCACCATAACCAGTTTTTACTTTTACAGTGGGGTAGTAATTTCAAAAATTTACCATAATTTCATCTTTTATTTTTTTGCTTCAAATTTTGGTATGATTATACTTCTCTGAGGCTATCTTTAAACAAAATAAACCCCACTCAAAAATTTATTTTGTAACTTGAGATATACAAATTTTATTCTGACTATTCAGACTTGAAAGTTCATCTCGGGTCAGTGGCTTGTCAACTCCATTGGGAGTTCCTCACATGGAATCTGACAAAAATGTTTTTATGGAGATGTTTCTCTATATCTTAGCTTTCTAACAAACTTGGTTCCACTCAAAAATAATTTTTGTAGCTTCAGTTATAAGGTTTTTAGTGCAGACTGCCCAAACAAAAATCCATCCGGGAACAGCCCACTTTGAAAAATCATATCTCCCTCATTTTAAATCCAAATTTCACATATTTTATATGTTTGGAAAGCTCTTTGAGTCTACTCTCAAGAAAATTAATTCCATTACATTTTGAATTTTTTAGAATGAGTTTTACAGTACGTATTACAGACTATCAGAATTCGAGCTTAACTAGTTTTTATGTTTTACATATCAAACTTGTGGAGATGTTGCTATACCACTTCAAATCACCATTTTTTATGTTTTATCTCACCATCATATTCAAGGTTTTAATTGCCAAATTAGTATTTTAAAATAAAATAAAGTAAGATACATAAAAACCATCATATCACATAATCTCATTTTAAGACAAGATTTTCATCAAGGCAAGAAAAACCCATAAAGCAAGATATGGTCATGAGACCATGAAGCAAGTCCTAAAACCACCTAGCTATGAAGAGCTTAGGGGTTCTAGTGCTTGAAAAATGCATGATAAAGAAGGGTTAGAGTCACTACCAAAGAGAGCTTCTTGAAGGATTTGGAATGTGGAGAAGGTTGGAGAGAGTCTTTCTACTTGAAAGCTTGGAAATGGAGCTTGTGTATGGGTGGTCTTGTTTCTCCAAAGACCAAAAATGGTGGTCCTTGAAGGGATTGTAAGGGTGGTGATAGAAATGAGGTAGGAAGTAATAAGGAGATTGGAAAAAGAACAAGGAGGGTTGGAAGAACAAGAGAGTGAGAAAGAGACTTGGAGAGAGGAGAGAGCTTTGTGTCTTGAGAGAGGAAATGAAAATGAAATGAGGGGGAGAGAGAAGGGGCTGATGGCACAAAATTGAGGGGGAGGAGTGATGTGATTTTGCTTCTTACAACAAGCAAGAGAGTGGGCAAAAACCTTGGGGCAAAAGAGGGAGTTGTGTTTCTTTTGAGTCTTGGCATTAGGGTAAAGACCATGTAGTATTTTTCAAGTGGTTAAAAGCATGACCTCTCTTATGATTGGCTTGGGTGAATATGATCACTCCAAGTGTCACAATCTTGATGGAGGAGAGTACATCTCTTGTCTTGACTCAAGGAATACTACTAACATAGACTCTTGTTGTAATGGTGTATGATGAGAAGGCAAATGGATGGTTGGATATGGCTCTTGCCTTGACCAAACTTTCAAACAATAATTAAAGGGAAGTTTCTAAATTTCTACAATTGTTGCAATTACCTAAATGCTAATTAATTCAATTGGTTCAATCATACCTTAACATATTTTCATTGAAAAAGGATTTTCCTCATTAATTATGTAAAGAAGGTGTGAGAGTTAATTTTTCATGTGATTAAGATGTGATGCTCGTCATACTCTTAGTTTATAAGATTAGGTCACCTTGATTTTATGTTCTAAATCATGAATTAACGAGGATTGGGCAATTAGGCTATTAATTCTAACTTTTAATGCATTATGCTTTAATTGTTAAATTTTCTAATTAATCGTTGACTTGCCTTTAATTTACTGGGCCCTTGCTCTCGAGATTAATCGATTAATTCTCAATTAATTGCTAACCCCTCTAATTAGCCGGAGACACCGAGCTAATTAGTTTAGATGAAGATGGGGATGTTACATCTCATGTCTAGCATACCTGCTTTGCTCACCATATAACTCTTTAAGGTGCAGCAAAATCTCACTCTCAATTTTCATGTTTTCATGCTGCTTCTGTAACTCATTAGTCATCGAAGCTATCATGTAACATCGTGCTTGCATGTCATCAGATTGCCATTTATTATAAGCATCTATTTCCTGTTTCGTGGCTCCTTCCACCAACGGAGTAGGCTGTGGAGTGTCTAGAACGTATCCAATACATTCCAAATTCAGGACAATTTTCAAGTTGCGAAACCAGTCCACAAAATTAGGCCCAGTAAGCCTATTCATATCGAGTATGCTAGTGAGGAGGTTCAAAGATTTCATATTTGATAATACTGCAGAAAATAACAAAATTAAATTAGTGTAATGATATATGTATTTATCATAATGATCATGGTCTTATAATCAAAATGATCTCCCACTAATTTTTTGAATCCTGCACTTCCAAAATAGGAAACAAGAATCTTAGTCGAGTTTGATTCCTTGTAGGTGATTGAATTCTTATAAAATACTAACCCTCCTCAAGTACATCCATTCTTGGCCCATTTTCATAGTTAAGTCGAACCCACTAAACCTTAGATATCAATTACCTCAAGTACATCCATTCTTGGTAATTGACTATCTATAAACATCTCGTATTTAAACATTAACTCAAAAATATATTAACCAATATTCATGCTCCTATGTTACCATAGCCAACGATGAAATAAGTTAAAATTCTTGATTAATGTTTTAAAGGAGAGCCTAGACTTAGTTTCCAAAACTATACCATTTTAGACTTAATATTTTATGCGGAAGATTTTCTTAAGACAACCTAATTGCTATTTTGGTTTCACTTTTCACATGCATCCATATTCAATATATCATACATCACATCCATCTATAATATCAAAATGGAAATATAAAAGGCATAATCATGAACTTTCTATGGGCCCAATCCTAGTCATAAGGATTGGGTAGGGCCATTGGGGTAATATTGAAATTAAATAGTCTTCAAGCTCCCACTGGGCTCCATCTCCATGGACTTCCTCCTTGGGCTTTGGACCTCCACTACTTTTATCTCTTCTTTGATATCTCGTACATTGCAAGAAATTATCCTTGGCATACCAAGTTGAGAATAAAAAAATGGGCTCTACAAAAGGCCTCTTAACTCAAATTTATAAAATTACATCCCAATGAAAAATAATAATAATAATTAAAATAAATTACAACCCATTACAAAATTAATTACATCCCATAAAATAAAAACCAATCACATCAGTTTCCTAGAGTCCATAATCAGCCTCATGCAATAAAATCGAATAAGGAATCAAATAGTCAATAAGGAAATATCGATTTTATGCCTTCAATATGATTATTTCAATTATTGCATAATTAAAACTTGCTTTTGATATTATCTGTAACTATTACAGAATGTTTCATTTCCATATTGAAACTTGCCAACTAATAATTCTTTTGAAACTGACCATGTTTAACGAATTAAAATGCCAATTTGAAAGGATTCCATATCATTAATAAATATTCTATTTTGAAACAAACCAAATGACACATTTTTGGTTACTAATTTTAAAAATGTTCCATCTCAATAATATAGTCTATTTTGAAACAAATAAGATATCTCATAAGTTATCAATTTCAAATATCCCATATTATAAATAGCCTATTTTCAAAGCAAACCCAATATACTTGTATGCTATAATTGCCAGTTTCGAAAAAACTTGGAAATCAAATATCATAGACTTTATGTATATTCAGAATATAAAGAATATTTACTTAAATTACTAAATATCTTATATTCACTATCACAAGAACTATTCTTGCGGATTGCATGGGTTCTCTTCACGATTGACTAAATATCCTATATTTAGTATGACGTAAAATCAAATTCTACGGATAA
Organism: Pterocarpus santalinus; assembly: GCA_031439595.1. Taxonomy (NCBI): domain Eukaryota; kingdom Viridiplantae; phylum Streptophyta; class Magnoliopsida; order Fabales; family Fabaceae; genus Pterocarpus; species Pterocarpus santalinus. The sequence continues at coordinate 30,758,599 of CM062523.1, read as the reverse complement.
TGGATTGATAAGAAAATTATTTTGAAAACTAGAACACCTATTAACAGAGGCGACCTCCATCTTGAGTTGTTACCAGTTCATCGAACTCGCAAAAAAAAAAAAAAAATTCTCATCAAGCCAATGGCATATACAACGTATCTAAATAATCACGAGGGTGGCTCTGATACCATTGTTAGAAAACATAAAAGATAAATGCAGCAGAATAAACAAACAAAAATTTTAATCATATGACCACATTCATATAGGATCAAATAATACATGAAATCATATCTCATGAGTTTGATATCACCTCGTATTATTTAAACAACATAAACACCTGAAAATATAAAAGGATCGTATAAAGCATTTACCTCTTGAAACGATGTCTCGTAGAAATTTGATGTTCGTCTCACGAATGGACAGTCACACAATCGCACGGCCTTTAGCTCGTCCACACGAACACGATCCACCAAGGAACTTGTAACACCCTCCAAAGTACAGTACTATGCTTAAGTCATAGCACCACACTCAAGAGTTGTTACTGTTACCTGAGCAGACCTTATTTCACGGCAACTTCAGCCGTCTTCAAAATCTTTCAAGCTATCTGGAGATAATACAGAAATAGGAGTGAGAATTTTAAATTCTCAGTAGGATTCACTAAACTATCACATGTAGTGTCATCGTTATGATCTCCAGCTGCTTCAGTTTATAAAAAGAAATAGTGAACATGATATACAAACAGCTCCATTTTATAGTTTGAAACAATATGGTCCGAAGCAGAGTTAATTTTACTCAAGCACTTGAGTAACATTGGCAATATTTCATAGTTGGAAAATAATCATAGCATGAGTAGATAGAACAGCTTCAGCATCAATAAAACATGGGATGTCATTATGCAAATTCTCATTTTTGAATTCATGCAAATGCACTGATGCTTTTCTTTAACTTTCTTTGCTTTCTTCCACCCACTAAATATAAGTGCTAGTAAGCTAATACCATGGACGTTGCCACCATAAAGTTTTGGTATTTACACTAGCTGGGTCATGCCATGCCTCATGTGAGTGAGGTGTTTGCATATGTTTGAATCTTTAGTCTTTACTGCCTTTGGGTAGTTGATCTAGGAGTGAACTCAACTCGTGACCGTCGTCACATAGTACTGACCCGCAAGGGGACCGACGTGCCTCTAGGTCGGAGGGACTCAGTTGGCCATCTGCCTCCAACATAGAGGGACCCAAAAGTTTTAGCTGCCTTCATAGGGAGGGACCCAATGTGCAACTGCCTCCAAGTGAAGGGACACACATCTTTGTCTTTTAACTGCCTTCACAAGGAGGGATCTCAAATAACTACCTCCAGGTGAAGGGACAATCTTATTATATTTAACTGCCTTCACAATGAGGGATCTCATAACTGCCTATAGGTGAAGGGATCCACATTTAATATATTCATATCCTTCCATTCTTATTCATAATCAAGCATAGACATGTTGAATGCACTCATACATATGCTTCATCATTTATTTTCATATGTCCTTGCATACATGATTTCCATATACATATTCATAACATGTAAAGGCTCATAACTTCCTTACAATTCTACCGAAAATTCAGCAGCATAACGGATCAGATCCGTTTCCCTGTGAATAGTGCCAGTCTCAGCAGACAGTCAGTGACAGTAAGAGATCAAATATGATGCATCAATCTTTCAAGCATCAACATGGAATTTGCAACACTTAGACTTTAATTGAACTCATATATGCATTAAGGTGTCAAATCCTTTGATTTTGGAAATCCTGGTCATATTCTTCAACTCTGCCCGATTTTAGAAATTCAGCCTTAAATTCATTTTAACTCATTTAGATCTGAATTTTGGATATGTTGAAGTGTTATGTGTCTATTTTCTAACCTCTTTGGTCCCATCTAATTTTGATAAATTTAGCTCAAGTTATTTAAGTTTTATCTCGGCCTGCCCTGAAGCTGGCCAGAACTATACACTTAAAAGTAAAAATCCACTAAAAATCAAAAAATAGTTCAAATTATACGAAATTGGTATCCTATTAAAGCTAACAGGACATGCTTTCATTTTGCAATAAGTTTCATTTTATTTACTTTAGTAGAGCTTGAGTTATAAGCCCCGAAATTTGACCTTCGTGAACTGCCCTATTTTGGCCCGGTTTGGACAGTTTGGACATAGGGTAAATTTCTCTACTCACTGGGAACAAACGGGACCTTATCTAACTCTAAAATTTTTATGGGATATTCTCCTATGTGTAAGCTTTCTAACAAATTTAGTTTCATTCAATTCCAAGTAGCATAGGGCGAGGTTTACCTGGAACAACCCAGTCTGCCCAAAATCAAACACAAAAACCTAGGTCGAAATTCCAAAATTCATATCTCTCTCAATACTAATCCAACGACCTTATATGATATATGTATGGAAAGCCCTGAATGTCTAGTTTCATATAAAAATAGTTTTATCAAATTCAAACGGCTGTAGGCAGAGCCGTACACTCCTCCGTACAGACCGTCGTAGGTTTCCTTAACCTCATCCATTCTGTTTGCTTCTCGTCACTAGATAATCATCCAAAACTCAATTTAAAACACAACAATCCAGCCATAAATCTTCATATAGGCTCATAATAACATCAAATACATGCATCCAAATGAATCCACAGCAGCCCCAATTCACAAGAAAATTTAGAGAAGGGGTTGAATCCTACCTCCAATTGATGTAAAAACTAGCTAGAATTGAGCTCTTAGTGGAAGAAGTGGATGAGGCTTGAAGTTTTGAGGAAGATGAAGTGAAAATGGGGGAAGGAAGAGTGAGGAATGGCTAGCTGAAGAGGGAGCATGAAAATGAGGGAGTTGAGGGGATTTTAGAGTCTTAAAGCATAACAAATGAGTGGTGATTGGTGGAGGCTTGGATGGTGTACATTGAGCCAAGTTTTCCACACTTTGGGCAGCCACTTGGTGCCACTTAGGAAGGGCAATAGTGGCTGAATTTTAGCCACTCTTTCTAGGATTTCTAGTGTAGAGTTCTATTGGTCCGGTTCTGGTGGTTTAAAATACCGAATCTCTGCCAATTTCCTGCAAATCGGCAAAATAGTTTTGAAGAATTTTGTGAGGTTTTCTATGTTTCTATTCTAATTATTTCTAATTCTAATCTCTCTAATTAACATCTAATCAACTCTTGATTAACCTTTAATTAATTTCTAATTAATCTTAAAGATTCAATAAAATCGAATAAATCGATTAACAGTGTAAAAAACGTTTTACAAGTTGAGGGCCTTTTTGGTTTCTGCTTTTCATGGCTAATGGTATTTTCGTAATTATGGGTAAGTCTAGGGGCATCCCACGTCATTTCACATGTGGACACCTCCGTGGCCCAATTGGCCAAGAATTGGGTTTCTAAGTTTCCGCTATGTGGTTCTGCTTCGTTTAAAACCTTATTCTACTAATTCAATTGATATAAGGACCTAAATATCATTTTCAAAAACGTTCAGGGGCAAGGCTGTAAATAATAAAAGTTTGCCCAATGATGTTTTCATTATTTCCTATAATGTTATATGGGGATGTTACAGAGCTCTTTTTCTCAATCCAAGATCCGTTCGTCGTTACCTTCTTGGAGTGGGTGGTGGTGTCAGAGAGTTTTTCAACAAAAAGAGAGAATTTTGTACGCTCAAAGGTTTCTATCTACTCCTTTTGACCCTCAGCCTCCTCTTCTATTGTAATCAATAGTGGCCTTTTCTTTTCTTTTTTCTCTAGGGTTACACTTTTGCAAATATGGGCTGGCATTTATGTCATAATCAATTCCAAATTGATTCCCACAATAAACAAAAATCATTTTAAAAATATAATCAATTTCTCAAATAATTCTTATTTTAAATAGGCCAATGTCATTTTTGATATTCACCAAAAATTAACATATATTAATATGTAAGTAATCTCATGCCTTACACTAACCCAAAATTAGAAAAGACAAAAATGCCCTTGACACAAGTTTCTAAAATGTGGACTTTCCATATATAGAAACTTTTCTTATGAGGATCCACCTTCACCTTGGACTTGACTTCAAGATGTGCTAGCAACCCTGCAATCAAATTTCTAGTCAAATCCAATAGTTAAATTCTAATTAACTATTTTAATTAGAATTAATTCACTCTTGGCAAGTATATGTCCTATTGTGTGTGACTAACTAGGTTCATCTCTAATTGGCAATGAGATTATAAAATCAACCTTTTAATTTTATCGGAAACTTATTTCCATACCTAAAGTAAAATTCCCAAAATACCCTCGGCTCTCATAAGTTATGGTTAACACCTAGCATAACATGCCATGACCATCCAAGTAGGGACGAATATATTAATTAGAATATTCTAATGAACCAACGACCATATTTACCATGCACTTGAATCCTTTCATTACAGCATCCCGATCCAGCTAGGGTCATGGATAATGTCAAACCTTATAGCTTATGTCACGACCCAAACCCGGGTCGTGACTGGCGTATAGGGACAAGTCCCTATGCAAGCCTTCCACCACAAAAGTTTATAAAAATTTCGACAGAGTCCCCTCTGTAATTAGGATATTTCCCAATTACAAAAGGTTACCCTGCAAGACAAACAACACAATCTTCCATTGGGAATTCAGGTATTCTCATAATACACCCCTCAGCACACAGTATAACAGTAAAATATATAAATACAATCGTATGTCCAAAATACATGGCTTAAGTTCTTTGGAAAACAAATCCTTTGCACAACTTTAATTCTAACAAGTTGAAATATATATATATATATATATATATATATATATATATATATATATATATATATATATATATATATATATATATGTGAATACATAACAACAACAAAAACAGAACAAGGCCGGACCTTACTGTACTACTATGGAGCTATATACTAAGATTACAACTGAAATAGAATTACAAACAGGACCCTTACTATTGAGGGCTCACCAAAATAAGAATCTAATGATGCTGAGCTGAAGAGTCAACTCCCAAGTCTGAACCTGTATCTGAAAAGGATTAATAACCACGAGGTGAGTTTTGAGAAACTCAGTGAGAGATAGAATATCCCTAACCCACATGAGACAGTGTACAAACTTATAGACTTTAAGGCGATACAATAATATGTATAACAAAACCAAAATAGAAATCTTAATCAAATATTATCCAAATTTTCTTTTCCAAAAACAAAGTTCATCTATTCCAGGATAATCCGTCAGGAATCACACTTAGGTGACCTATCTTTCGTGTGAAACCCGTAATCAAGCACGCACCACTCTTTCAGTGGCCGTGAATATCAGGCATGCACCACACTATATGCATGGCTGTGAATAACAGGTACGCACCACTCACTTAAGTGGCTATGAAATACAACATCCTAGGTGCACCCAAGGCCAATGCCTACTACCGTTAGCCTACAGATCCTGGCCTAGACTTTCCCAAGTCTTTCTTTTCCATTATACAGAACATTTAATAAAGATTCTTATAAAAAATACCCAATATACCTTATATAAAACAATAAAATTGTAACTTCAAAGAAAAATAAAGCTTTGACACTTTAATAAATCAAAAATGAACAAAAGTCCAAAGCTTTTATCCAAAAACCTTTCAAAACAAAGAAAATTTTCCAAAGTTTAATAGGAAACCAAGGTAATAAACATTTGCCACATTTTTCCTTTTGAAAATCAAATCAGTGTCCCATGTGAACCAATAGAAATAGATAAGCTACCAAAATTTAAATTATATTGCTAAGACATACCAAATCATTTGCCTATGTGTGTGTGTATATATATATATAAAACTAAGATAGGGATAAACTATCTACTCACAGACTTAACGCCAATAGCAGAATCCTAATCCCATAAACTCTGAGAGCCAAAGCCAGTCCTCCAGTGGTATATACTATCAATAATATGGCAATTTAATTCAGAGTTAATCACTTAGAGTAAGGATCAATTTAACTTTATGCTTAGATAAGAAAATCCCCAATTCTTCTAACCTATGGTTCTCCAAGAACTCACTATAGAGTAAATAATCTATAACTCAAAGGAAAAGGAAAGGAAAGGAGTTTGAGGAGTACCTTTGAAGATAGAGAAAGGAAGAGAAGAGATTTAGGGATCTTGATACTCCTACTCCAAGCTCCAAGACTCACCAAGGGTATGGCTGGCGATTAGAAGAAGGATGAAGATTAAAGGTGAAATTGTTGTTATGAAAGTCAAAGAAATGTAATTTGATGAAGTTTTGAAGGAAAAGTTGAAGGATTTAAGTAAGGATTGAAGAGGAATGGGTTTTAGAGAGAAAGGAGAGAGTTTTGAGGGTAGAGAGAGAAAGGAAATTCGAAAATGAGGGCGTGGGACGCATCCAGACCTATATATTGGCCTGTGGTAATTGATTACCACGAAGAACTGGTAATCGATTACCAATTATGGTAATCGATTACCACAGCCAAAGAGCTAGTAATCGATTACCAATGATGGTAATTGATTACCACATAGAAAATTTTAACTCATGGCGTATAGAGAGGATTGTAATCGATTACAGGTCCTCTGTAATCGATTACCAACTCCAAAAACTTGGTTCCCTCCTTCTGTAGTCCTTTCCCAAGTCCAGGATATTGCACAGACTTATTTACATTAAGTTAATGTCCCCTTTAACTTTACTCTCCATTAACTTTAAAACATAAATGTAAATAAGGGAATATCCCCTATTTTGATTCAATAAAAATATCTAAAAATTCAAAATCCTTAGGAATCAGAATCCAACTTTTTGGTTTTAGTGCAATTCTCCAAAAACTTGCATTTTATGAACTTGAGGGTTGAAAATGAAGTGGTTATCCATTCCCTAATATTCATTAAAAATCCCTCTTCAACTCATTGATGCCCAGGGAACGATTATCAAGACTTTTGATCTTAAGAAAATGCATCAAACCTATAGCCCTCCAAGGGGGCATAGGGTTTAGACCCAGAATTTTTCAGGTTCCGATTTCGACAGGTAACTGCAACTCGGGCTGGGGTGTTATAGCTTATACCATATGAACTTTCTAGGTTTCTATTCTTTGATCAATAAGACATAAAATAGAAACTCTTTTCATTTAAGTCCGAGTACCTTGGCCAAGGATTTCATGATTTATATCCATAGGACCTATCCTTGTTTACTCAAGGTAATGAATTCCTTCTTGACTGTTCATCTATCTCCATACATAACTAACTATAGCCACAAACTGCCTAATGCTAATGCATAACATAAGTATACAAGCAGTAGCAAACTATAGTTACCTATGTACAAGATAATCCTGCCATCTTAGGTCAAAGGATTATATGCATTAATATGATCTAGACAATGTTTCATTGACATTAGTAAAATACCATGTAAATATTATCTATATGTCACATTCGACCCACTTATCACATAAGTGTCCACATATCTGTTTTGACATCTAATGTTGTATAGCATGAGACTCACTATTCCATCTTTATCAATACGTTCTACTAACCATGGAAACAGATAAAGGTGACAATCTTCCGGAATAATAATGCCCAGTTAATATTCCTATGATAGTGAACTATTTAAAGATCTTATACTAGACTACTTCATCACTCGTATTCTCAACTCTTGAGAATGAAGTATCTAACAAGTATCTGATGGACTTATTCTAATAAACATACACAAATTATGAATAAAAGAATAATAAACTACCATTAATAGGAATTATTTATACATATATCAGTTCTAGGGTATACAGCTAACATCTTTCTCTCTCTTAAAGTCTCAAGCTTTTTGGAGAGAGAAACACACACTTGCCCCTTCTTCTGCAATTGTGTTCTCTTTAATCTTTAATTTCAAGTATCAAAATTTTTTCTATTTGGATATGTTATTATCGGTGTTATTGTTCTATTGGGACCAGTGGAGAAAAAATGGGCCAGCCTTGGATTTGTTACAAGACATTTTGTTGTAGTGTGTGGTGTGTAGGATGCTGTTTTCATCACTCCTTGAATTATGAAAAACTCATCACTTGTAAGGGGGTGTGGGGGATGTAACATCCCCAATTTTGTCTAAGCTAATTAGCTAAGTGACCCTGGCTAATTAGAGGGATTAGCGATTAACTAAAAACTAATCGGCTAATCTCAATGAGCAAGAGCTTAGTAAATTGAGTCAACTCAACAATTGAATCATAATGCATTAAACGTTTTAAGTAAAACCTAATTATTTGAACCTCATTAATTCGTAATGTAAAAATATGGTTAAGCTAATGTAATCTTATTAGTCAAGTACATGACAATTGTTTTACCTTAATCAATTGAGATAAATTAATTCTTACACCCTAAATATATAATTCATGAGAACAATTCTTTTAAAGGATGAATGCCTTAAAAGTGTAATTAACTGAAATTGACTAATGAGCAATTAAACTAGTCAAATTAGTTAACAACTTAGGTAGTTCTAATAGCTTTGAATTTAAAAATTTCTCCTATTTGTTGGATAAAAATTTTGGCCAAGATAAGAGCAAGATCCAACCATCCATTGCTTCCTAATCTTGTACCCTTAGATCAAGCCTATTTTGGCATTATTCCCTAGTTAAACCTAACCTAAAGGAGAGCTAGTCTTCACTAAAGTCTTGTCACTTAAGGTAGGTAGACTCAAGTCAATCAACTCTCAAGAGTAAGTAGACATTTCCTTTACTCACTTGAGAAAACACAAAATGGTCCATAGCATGCACCAAGACTCAGAAAACACAACCAACCCTTTTACCCCAAGTTTTCTAGCCTTCTTGCTTGTAAAAGAAGCAAAACTCACCTACTTCTTGGCCATGATGGGGACACCAATCATCCCTCTCTCACTCACTTTCTCATTTTGCAAACTTTCATCCTCTCTCTTAGACACAAAAGCTCTCACTTCTCTGCACTTCTCCTTGTTCTTTCTATTCTCCTTCTTGTTCTTCTTGCCTTTCCACCACCATCACCCTCATCTTCTATCACCGCCCTCACAAACTTATCAAGGACCAGCTTCTTTAGTCTTTGGTAGAGAAAAACAAACACTCATTTGGCCTCATTTGCAAGCTCAAGAGGAGGAAGGCCACCTCCAACACTTATCTTTCCCTTCAAGCTCTCCAAGAAACACTTGAGGTAGTGAATCCAACCCTTTCTTCCTATATGTTTTTAAGCTCTAGAACTCCTAAACTCTCCATAGCTAGGTGGTTCTAGAACTTGCTCTAAAGGCCTCAAGGCTATACCCTTATTATGAGAAGTTTACCTGTGGTTGTTGCTCTTCTCTTGGAAGAATGGTTTTGGTTGTGCATTTATCTTATTTTGAACCTAACTTTTTAGAACTCAAAATATTGATTTTTCATCAAAATATCAAAGTATGAAAGTAGCTTGGAAGATAAAAGCGGTCACTTGAAGAAAAGACTTAATGTTTTTACAAGAAAACTAATTAAAACAAAAACTGTTGAAGCTGGAAATTCTGGTTGTCTATTTTTCACGATCAATAACTCATTCAATACAGCTCCAAATGCAATGAAACTAACTTTAAATGAAAATTGACTCGTAGAGCTTTTTATTCATTTAAAATACACATAATTTGACCTTAAAACAAGGGAGATATAAATTTTCAAAGTGGGGTGTACCCAAATATGTTTTTGTTCGGGCAGTCTGTACAAAAATCTTAATAACTCGAGCTATACAAAACATTTTTGATTGGGACCAAGTTTGTTAGAAAGCTAAGACATACAGAAACAACCCATAAGATAGTTTTGGCAGATTCCTTGTGAGAAGCTCCTAATAAAGTTTATAAGTCACTATTCTAGAATGAATCTAAAAGAATGAACAATCAGAATAAAATGTACATATCTAAAGTTATAAAATAAATTTTTGAGTGGGGTTTATTTTGTTTAAAAATAGACTCAGAGAAGTATAATTGTACCAAATTTCAAGTCAAAATTGTGAAAGATGAAATTATGGCAAATTTTTGAAGTTACCGCCCCACTGTAAAAGTAAATCTAGTTATGGTTAAATTTAAAATGTTAATGAGAAATAAGCTTGAAAACATTAAGACCTTCAAATTAAGATATTGGAAAACTTCATAATTCAACTTAAAAAGTTTCAAAAAGGATAATAGACAAAATTGGCCCTATGTCTAATAAAAGAATTAACACAAGAGGCAAATTTAATTAAAACCTTGCACCAAGTTTACTAAGTTAAGCTCATAAGACTTTGAGTGTTATGGATGTCTTCATGTGCCAATATGATGATGATAATGATGCTTAATGATCTATGAGATTGGACTCTCTGTTTGGCAATTTTGGGGAAGCTTCGGTCTAGCTGTCATGCTGTTGGAATTCCGCAAAATTTATGGAATTAGAATAATATTGCATCATAAGCCTTAATAAAAAAAGATTGAACTAAGGGCATGATCCTTCGAAAAGGAAGGTGGCCTGTAATAAGAAAACCCCTCCACCCATGACTTACAAGAGGCATGGCATAGACCTAGCTAGTGAGAGTATAGGGGATAGGGCTTCCATGAGGCATGGCATTGACCTAGCTAGTGTAAGTACTAAAAGTTTATGATGGCGCGGCCATGGTATGAGCTCATTACCACCTATGTTTAGTGGGTGAAAAAGACTTAAGATAAAGTCAAGTTAAGAAAAGAAAAAGGACTTCGGTCCAAAACCCTTGAAGGGAAGGTGTTAGGAAAAGCCTAATACACATCCATGTATGTCATATGTAATTATACTTGTTTCCATGCATGTTATGATATAATTCCTATGAATTAGAGTGTATGTTAACAATTGAATCCACTTCGAATAATCATGTTTCGAAAATCTAATAATTGGATCTTATGAATGCTCATTATTTTCATTAATAAAATCGAAGTGGTTGGGACAATGACAATAGAACTTCCATCTCGGGTTCGAGTCCTGCTGAGAAATCTTATTTCTTACCCTAATTATTTTTCCATATTATCACCAGATCTTGATGGCACATCTGGTAGAGTAGAGCATGGATCCACCACACTATGAATGGATGCATGACAAGGCATGGCCGGAGTATATATGCTAGATGATGCCGTTTTGGACTTGTAGTTACTGTTGCTATGCATCTTCACATATCCTTTTTTGCGACGAACTATGCCATTTTAGCTTGTATTTGATATATAGTATTTGGATCGTGGCATGGCCATGAGCCCCTTCTATGTATTCTTTAACATTATGAGCCTTATGGATGATATGACTAGCTATGTAATGTGATGCATTTATGACTACTATTTATTTATATCTCTCATGTTTTATGATATTGTGATATGATTTGTATACGATGCACTCTCTCTGTAACACCTTACTAGACAAAGTACTATGCTTAAGTCACAATAAATTATCTGATAAGCGATTACGTGTAATACTGGTTAAATTCTATTTTCTGCATTAGTATTAGTTACTTACATAAAAATGCTCAATCGCGTAACAAAACTTTCTGCGTGACGGCGGGATAAGTGTTAGTTAATCAGTAATACTATAAATAATGAAACATTACTAAAATACAATAGAGACAGAACTACTACAAAAGGCATCATAAATATATACATCGACATCTGATTTTAACGTTTGTCAAAACGATACAGGGTAACAAAATGAGGCTGCTAATACAAAATAAAACGGCCAGTTTCTATGAACAACACCCCAAGTGGTCCCCATGGGACATTTCATATACATCTCCTAACATCTACCCATCCACCCATGACCCAGATTGCCAAAAGAGGGTCATTCTGTACATCTAACTTTACTACAGCATGCACGCTATCTAAACGGAATCTGAAGAAAGGAACCCGTTCGCCATGGTGGCATCTGTTGGAGGGTGACCGACACTAGGAGCAGAGGATGATGAAGAAGAACTCGCCGCCTCAGATGGATCCTCCTCCGATATCGAGGCTGACGACATTGGCTGCGGTGGTGAAGCAAGAAGGGCCATGGGAACTGGAGCTGCTGGTAGTGGTGGTGGAAATGGATGGGCCATGTGGAGGGGTATGGCAATGTAGGGGACAGTAGGATCAAAGAGAGGATGCATAAGCGGGACGGCGAAATCCCTCTAGAAAAAAAATAGAGGCGGAACTGATATCGGCCAGAGATATATACAGAATCCAAGAATGGGTCGAGGTGTATATGTAGCTCAGGGAACTCAATGAATAGCACCCCAGTCGCTACGTGCTCCATGGTCTGAGAATGACACGGAACATACAATAGGGTGATAAATGAATATTTCTCAGTAGAAATTCCTAGCTTCTATATATCTGTCATCGCTGTCATTCCCAGTTATTTCAGTCATGCAATATTTTTCAAATAGTACGGTAAAATGATAATATTCAACTTAAATACTTGTTTGTAAAGCATACACCGAAACAAATTCAATTTTAGTTAACAGATACACTAATGTACTCAAACAGTAATCATGGTGGAACACTAGCATATTAAGAATAATAAATAGGGATCTAAAACAATCAATAAAGAAGCATTAACTATACATATGCATGTGCAATTAGAAAATGAATCTTATTCTTGGAGACTTTCGCCTATTAGAACTTATTTCCATCCTTGGTCCCCTAGGAGTCATTGGCCATATACTCCTGGGTAATAGTCCGCTTTTCAGGACCGAGCTCGCTCCTATACAGGATGGCCGGGTTTACTTTTCCCAACCTTCCCACTGATCTATTCCTCTTAATTTATTCCGGGGTTGGCCCAAGTGATATGGAATCCTTTATAATATCATGAAATGAATGCACATTTAAGTTGCTTCTTCATATATCATGTATTCATGCTATTGTAACTTTCACAACATACGAATGTTCTTACCGAAATTTCGGCAGCATAACGGATCGAGTCCGCTTCCCCATGAATAGTGCCAGACAATCAGTACATTTGTACAGTTGCAATTTCAGTATAGACCAGCAAATATATATATACATTCATAGCATCAATCAGCAATTTCAAATCAAGCATCATTAGAGTTTTAGCTTATCCTCCTCTGTTTTGCCCGAATTTGGCATGCCCCACTTCTCATTCAATTCAACTCATTTAAATCTAATTTTTGATATGTCATAGCCTCATATGTCTAGATTCTAATCCTTTTAATTCCATCTCATTTTGAATTGTATAACTCATGATATAAACAATTTACCTCAGGCTGCCTTATTCTTAGCCAGAATTGGGCTCTTAAAAGTAAAAATTCACTAAAAATAGAAAAATAGGTGAATTTATACAAAATTCATATCAAATTAAAGCTATCAGAATAGAATTTCAAATGAATTAAGTGTCATGTCATTTGCATAAGTATATTTTGACTTATGAGTCCCGAAACTTGGCCCTACTAAACTATCCTGGTTCAACCCGGTTTAGACTTAAGCCAACTTCCTTGGTGCACTGGGAGCAAACGGCTATGAATTTGGTTCTGAAATTTTTATGGGATATTCCTTACATGTTACCTTTCAAATGAACTTGGGTTCATTCAATTTGAAGTTGTATAGGGTGAGTTATACCCTTCTCAACTCATACTACCTGGGTAGGAATCCAGATTTCTAGGTTAAACTTCAAAAATCCATAACTAATCCTATACTAATCCAATGGACTTATATGATATATGTATGGAAAGCCCTAGATGTCTAGTTTCATATAAAAATGGGTTCATCCAATTTAAATGGCGATAGACAGAGCCATACACTCCACCGTACGGACCGCCGAGGAAAACCCTAATAGCTTCTAGATTTGTCTTTCTCCTTCAAGCTATTTGCTCTCTATTCCAATTTTAATCACAACATACATGCAAAACTAGTCATAAAACATCATCATCACTCTTCAAAACATCAATATTTCAGATTATGCATGCTCACCATGCAGCCCCAAATCAGAGAAAACAAGAAGAGAAGTAGGATTTTCTACCTTGTCTTATGAAATTTGTGTTGATTTTGTGCCTTTGATGGTAGTAACTTGGGATGAGACTTGAAGATGGATGAGAATGGAGTGAAAATGAGAGTAAAGAGGAGAGAAAGAGAAGGGCTTCAGCAGCTGGAAGGGTGGTCGAAATTAATGAGGGGAAAAGGAGAGAAAAGGTGAAGATATTTGGAGATTAGTTGGTTTTGATTGGTGGATCCAACTTGGTCATAAAATCTGGTTTAACTTCCCATCATCAAAGGCTGTCAAGGCGCCACTTGAGGGAGTTATTTGGCTAAATCTTAGCCATTGATTCTAAGGCACTCATAGAAAAATTCTACTGGTCTGGTTCTGACAATTTGAAATACTGAAATCTTAACGATTTCCCTTAAATCGGTAAACTGGCTCAAAAATTTTCTGTGGGGTTTTCTATGCTTCTAATCTAATTCCATCAAGCCTAATCCGTCTAAATCATACTTAATTGGCTTTAAGTAAATGTCTAATCAGATTCTGATTAAACTCACTTATTTGATAAAATCAAACAACTCAGTTGTTAACGATAAAATTTTTCGGATGTTACATTTCTACCCTCCTAAAAAAAAAATTTGTCCTCAAAATTTAGTACCTGAGAATAGTTCGGGATGTTCTCTCCTCATATCAGATTCTAACTCCCACATACAATCCGCTGAGTCTTCATGTCCCCATGCTACCTTCACCAATTGTACAGCTTTGTTCCGAAGGTGTTTGATGCTCTTATCCACTATCCGTGCGGGGGGTACATGAAAAGTTAAGTCATCCCTTAACTGGATTGATTCAGGTTCCAACAAGTGAGCAGGATCTGGCTGGTATTGTGAAATATGGAAAATATCATGAAGATTAGATAGATGCAGAGGTAAGGCAACTCGATATGCAACTGCCCCAATTTGCTTTAAAATTTGAAAGGGACCTATAAAGCGAGGGCTTAACTTTTTGACTTTAATAGCTCTACCCACCCCAGTTGTGGGTGTTATTTTTAGAAACACATGGTCTCCTTCTTGAAACTCCAAGGGTTTCCTCCTGACATCCGCATAGTTCTTTTGACGGCTCTGAACTGCAAGTATTTTGCTATGGATTCTTTTGATTTGCTCTGTAGTTTGTTTGACTAGTTCTGGACCAATAGACTCTATTCTCCTGGTTCATACCAACATAGGGGAGATTGACACTTTCATCCATATAAAGCCTCATCTGGAGCCATGCCGATACTAGCATGGTAACTGTTGTTGTAGGCAAATTTGGCTAACGGTAAGTATCGATCCCAATTCCCTCATTGTTCCAGAATGTATGCCCGCAACATATCTTCCAAAGTCTGAATCATCTGCTTTGTTTGGCCATCTGATTGTGGATGATATGCAGTACTTAAACATAGTTTAGTACCGAATGCTTTTTGGAGCGCTCCCCAAAACCGTGAGGTGAACCTTGGACCTCGATCGGGGATGATTGTTGAAGAAAGACCATGTAACCGTACCACTTCTTAGATATATAGTTGAGCCAACTTTTCTAGAGGAGAATTCGCTCGAATGGGCAAAAAGTGAGCAGACTTGGTTAGTCTATCCACTATGACCCATATGGCGTCATATCTTGAGGGGGTCCTTGGCAAACCCATCACGAAATCCATAGAAACGCTCTCCCATTTCCATTCCAGAATCTCTAAAGGTTGTAATATCCCTGCCGGCTTCTAATACTCTATCTTCACCTTCTGGCAAGTTAAACATTTATTCACAAAATTGGCCACATCTATTTTGAGGTCTGGCCACCAAAACATCTTGAGATCTTGGTACATCTTATTAATGCCAGGATGTATAGTAAACTCACTCTTATGGGCTTCCTCCAAGACCTTCCTCCTGAGGTTGTCCTCCTTAGGTACACATTCTCCCATGATATCGTCATATCCCGTCTACGTCTTGGAAAAATCCTGTTAGCTTGCCGGATTGTACTAGTCGCATTGTATGCTGGAAGTCATCACTTCCTTGTTGTGCCTGCTGGATTTGATCTTTAAAAGTACTAGTTATCTTAAGTTGGTGCAATTGAATAGCGCTGGGGGTTATAGAGATCCCCAAGTTGAGGATTTGGAAACTCTATAAGTTCCGCTTCTTTTATCATCATCCATGCCATTGTCAAGGATTTCCTGCTTAGGGCGTCTGCTACCACGTTTGCCTTGCCTGGATGGTACTTCAGGTCGAATTCATAATCTTTGAGAAACTCCATCCACCTTCGCTGCCTCATGTTTAATTCCTTCTGATAAAAAATGTATTTCAAGCATTTGTGATCAGAAAATACTGCAAACTTCACTCCATAGAGATAGTGTTTCCACATCTTCAAGGAAACACTATCACTGCCAGCTCAAGGTCATGTGCTGGATAGTTTCTTTCATAAGTTTTCAATTGCCTAGAAGCATATGCCACGACGTTTCTATTCTGCATTAACACACACCCCAATCCTTTCTTAGAAGCATCACAGTACACTTCGAACGGTCCATGAGGATCCGGTAAAATAAGTATTGGGGCTGTTGTCAACCTTTCCTTTAACTCTTAAAAGCCCTGCTCGCACTCAGGTGTCAATTCAAATGGGGCGTTCTTTCTAGTTAATTTGGTTAAAGGTAGAGCTATTTGAGAGAAGTTCTTAACAAATCTTTTGTAGTATCCTGCCAGCCCTAAGAAACTCCCGACTTCCGTAACTGTCGCTGGTCGTTCCTAGTTTAATACTACTTCTACCTTACTGGGATCCACTGAAATTCCCCCATGGGATACCAAGTGGCCAAGAAATTTTACTTCCTTCATCCAAAATTCACATTTGGATAACTTGGCGTTAAGTTTCTTCTCTCTTAGAATTTGCAGAACATCTCGCAAATGTTCCGCGTGCTCCTGTTTCGTCTTCGAGTAGACAAGTATGTCATCAATGAACACTACCACAAATTTATCAAGATATGGCTTGAATATTCAATTCATGTAATCCATGAATATTGCCGGTGCATTCGTCAATCTGAAGGACATCACAGTATATTCATAATGTCCATAGCGAGTCCGAAACGCCGTCTTCGGAATATCTTCTTCTCGAACCCGAATCTGGTGATATCCAGACCATAGATTAATCTTGGAAAATACAGTAGCCCCTTGTAGTTGATCCATAAGATCATCAATCCTTGGTAACGGATACTTGTTCTTGATTGTCACCTTATTCAACTGCCTGTAATCTACACAGAGTCGCATGCCTCCATCTTTCTTCTTAACTAACAAGACTGAGGCTCCCCATGGTGATGCACTTGGCCTAATGAATTTCTTTTCTAAGAGTTCTTCAATCTGCCCTTTAAGCTTAGCCAGTTCCAAGGGTGACATGCGGTATGGTGCTAAAGATATTGGTCCAACTCCTGGCACTAATTCAATGGTAAACTCAATCTCTCTCTCGGGAGGGAACTCAGGGATATCTTTGGGGAGCACATTAGGATATTCCCTAACAACTGGAATATTGTTTAACTCCTGATCAACCTCCGTTATGCTGGTTGCCAAGAAAATATACCCTTGACTTCCCTTCCCACAAGGGTGCATAGTTAAGGAACATAAATAAAGACTTACAGGGATTACTAATTCAGAAGATGAAACCGGGGGGGGGAGTATAATGGATTTATCGGAGTAATTTAGCAAGGCTTGGTTGGCAGAAAGCCAGTCCATACCCAAAATAATGTCAAGCCTAGACAAAGGAAGACAAATTAAATTAGTTGGAAAGGTTCGACCTCCTATTTGATAGGGGACATTCATACAAATATGTTTGGTTCTAACGGGCTCATATGTAGGGGTAGAAACTAGCAAGTCATAGGGTAATTCAGAAATAGGTAGCTGCAGGGCTGTCATGCAATCATGAGAGATGAAAGAGTGAGACGCACCTGAATCGTATAAAATGGTTAAGGTCTCACCATTTACTTCACACGTATCTTGGATCAAATTTTCTGACTTGTTGACCTCCTGTTCATCCATAGTGAAAACTCTCCCTTGACGTTGCGACTTAGGAGTCGATTAAGAATTTCTGGCAGGGCATTCGTAGATTTTGTGGCTTGGTTTGCCAAATCTAAAGCAGACATTTTGACCTGCCAAGCAGGGGCGGTCGCCATGATTCCTGCCACATTGACCGTAAATCTGGTTCCCAAAAGGCCTTTCGGGTTGCTTGCCTTTATTACTCGCCGGCTGGAACTTCCTCCGCTTTTGTAAGTTAGGCTTGAACCTCGGACCTTGCGGAGCTAACCCGCTCTTAAAGTTGTTGCCGGTTGCTCTAGCAGCAACTAACTTCTTGTTATAGTCCTCCATTAAGCGGCACTTGTTTACCAAAGTAGGGAAGTCTCTGACCTCCATTGGTCCTATGGTGGCAAGGATGTTCTCTCTTAGTCTGCCTTCAAATTTCATACATTTCCATGCTTCATCGGGGTTCCATTGATAAATAGTGGAAAATTTGCACAACTCGTCAAATTTAGCAATGTACTCTGACACGTTACTATTTCTTTGACGGAGGTGCATGAATTCCAACTCCTTGGCATTGCGGACAGATGCAGGGAAATACTTCTGGTAAAATGCATCTTTGAATACGTACCAAGTAATTCTGTCTGGGATCCTTCTAATAATTGCCATGCATCATTCCACCAGAATTCTGCATCAGCTTCTAACATATAGGTGGCAAAAGTCACCTTCTGACAGCCTGTGCAATCTAACACGGAGAAAACCTTTTCCATAGCTTTAACCCATTCATCTGCTTTATCTGGGTCAAAGGCTCCCTTGAAGCTGGGAGGATTAGTCTTTCAAAACTCAGCAAATTTGAGGTATTCCAGATCCATTCCAAGGCCATTATGATTTCCTCCATGATCTACCTCTGACTGCCTTCCTAATTGGCCCATCATTTGAGTTGCCGCAGCTGCCTGTTCGCGCATAGCATGCGCCATCTCTCGCATTGTGTCCAGGAACTTCTTGGATTCCTCTTGGGCTGGGGAAGTTCATGGTCTACCTCGCCTTCCAGAAGCCATTAAGTTCTGAACACACAAAACAAGAGTAATTGAGTTGATCAGGCTCAATACTAAGTTCGGTGTGCTAGTAAATAATAGTATACAGTTAGCCAAACTCCTTCACGTACGTCCTATCCATATGGACGAGACTCAGAACATAATAAGATCTAGGGAATATAGAGCATATGCAAAGCATAGTCAGTCCAATCCTCAGGCCTACATTAGGATGAACTGCTCAGATACTAAAAATGTAACATCTTACCAGACAAAGTACTATGCTTAAGTCATAATAAATTATCTGATAAGTGATTACATGTAATACTGGTTAAATTCTATTTTCTGTATTAGTATTAGTTACTTGCATAAAAATGCTCAATCGGGTAACAAAACTTTCTGCATGACGGCGGGATAAGTGTTAGTTAATCAGTAATATTGTAAATAATGAAACATTACTAAAATACAATAGAGACAGAACTACTACAAAAGGCATCATAAATATATACATCGACATCTGATTTTAAAGTTCGTCAAAATGATATAGGGTAACAAAATGAGGCTGCTAATACAACAAAACGGCCAATTTCTATGAACAGCACCCCAAGTGGTCCCTATAGGACATTTCATGTACATCTCCTAACATCTACCCATCTACCCATGACCCAGACTGCCAAAAGAGGGTCATTCTGTACATCTAACCCTACTACAGCATATATGCTATCTAAACGGAATCTAAAGAAAGGAACCCATTTGCCATGGTGACGTCTGCTGGAAGGTGACCGACACTAGGAGCAGAGGATGATGAAGAAGAACTCACCGCCTCGGATGGATCCTCCTCCGAGATCGAGGCTGACGACATCGGCTGTGGTGATGAAGCAAGAGGGGCCATCAGAACTGGAGCTGCTAGTGCTGGTGGTGGTGGTGGTGGAAATGGATGGGCCATGTGGAGTGGTATGGCAATGTAGGGGACAGCAGGATCAAAGAGAGGATGCATAAGCGGGACGGCGAAATCCCTCTCGAAAAAAAGTAAAGGCAGAACTGACATCGGCCGAAGATATATACAGAATCCAAGAACGGGTCAAAGTTTATATATAGCTCAGGGAACTCAATGAATAGCACCCCGGTCGCTGCGTGCTCCATGGTCTGAGAATGACGCGGAACATACAATAGGGTGAGAAATGAATATTTCTCAGTAGAAATTCCTAGCCTATATACATCTGTCATCACTGTCATTCCCAGTTGTTTCGGTCGTGCAATATTTTTCAAATAATACGGTAAAACGATAATATTCAACTTAAATACTTGTTTGTAAAGCATACACCAAAGCAAATTCAATTTTTAGTTAACAGATACACTAATGTACTCAAACAGTAATCATGGTGGAATAATAGCATATTAAGAATAACAAAGAGGGATATAAAACAATCAATAAAGAAACATTACACTATACATATGCATGTGCAATTAGAAAATGCATCTTATTCTTGGAAGCTTTCGCCTATTAGAACTTATTTCCATCCTTGGTCCCTTAGGAGTCATTGGCCATATACTCCTGGGTAATAGTCCGCTTTTCAGGACCAAGCTCGTTCGTATACAGGATCGCCAGGTTTACTTTCCTCGACCTTCCCACTGATCTATTCCCCTTAATTTATTTCGGGGCTAACCCAAGTGTTGTGGAATCCTTTATAATATCATGAAATGAATGCACATTTAACTTGCTTCTTCATATATCATGTATTCATGCTATTGTAACTTTCACAACATACGAATTTTCTTACCGAAATTTCGGCAGCATAAACGCTTCCCCATGAATAGTGCTAGAAATCAGTACATTTGTACACTTGCAATTTTAGTATAGACCAGCAAATATATATATATACATTCATACCATCAATCAGCAATTTCAAATCAAGCAACATTAGAGTTTCAGCTTATCCTCCTCCATTCTGCCCGAATTTGGCATGCCCCACTTCTCATTCCATTCAACTCATTTAAATCTAGTTTTTGATATGTCATAGCCTCATATGTCTAGATTCTAATCCTTTTGGTCCCATCTCATTTTGAATTGTATAACTCAAGATATAAACAATTTACCTCAGGCTGCCCTGTTCTTAGCCAGAATTGGGCTCTTATAAGTAAAAATTCACCAAAAATAGAAAACTAGGTGAATTCATGCGAAATTTATATTAAATTAAAGCTATCAAAATAAAATTTCAAATGAATTAAGTTTCATGCCATTTGCATAAGTATATTTTGACTTATGAGTCCCAAAACTTGGCCCTACTAAATTACCCTGGTTCAACCCGGTTTAGACTTAAGCCAACTTTCTTGGCATACTGGGAGCAAATGGCTATGAATTTGGTTCTGAAATTTTTATGGGATATTCTTTTACATGTTACCTTTCAAAGAAACTTAGGTTCACTCAATTTGAAGTTGTATAGGGTGAGTTATATCCTTCTCAACTCATACTGCCCAGATAGGAATCCAGATTTCTAGGTTAAACGTCAAAAATCCACAACTAATCCTATACTAATCCAATGGCCTTGTATGATATATGTATGGAAAGCCCTAGATGTCTAGTTTCATATAAAAATAGTTTCATCCAATTTAAATGGCGGTAGACAGAGCCGTACACTCCACCGTACGGACCACCGAGGAAAACCCTAATAGCTTCTAGATTTGTCTTTCTCCTTCAAGCTATTTGCTCTCTATTCCAATTTTAATCACAACATACATGCAAAACTAGTCATAAAACATCAATATTTCATATTATGCATGCTCACCATGCAGCCCCAAATCAGAGAAAACAAGAAGAGAAGTAGGATTTTCTACCTTGTCTTATGAAATTTGTGTTGATTTTGTGCCTTTGATGGTAGTGACTTGGGATGAGACTTGAAGATGGATGAGAATGGAGTGAAAATGAGAGTAAAGAGGAGAGAAAGAGAAGGGCTTCAGCAGCTGGAAGGGTGGCCGAAATTAATGAGGGGAAAAGGAGAGAAAAGGTGAAGATATTTGGAGATTAGTTGGTTTTGATTAGTGGATCCAACTTGCTCATAAAATCTGGTTTAACTCCCCATCATCAAAGGCTGTCAAGGCGCCACTTGAGGGAGTTATTTGGCTAAATCTTAGCCGTTGATTCTAAGGCACTCATAGAAAAATTCTACTGGTCTGGTTCTGATAGTTTGAAATACTGAAATCTTAACGATTTCCCTTAAATCGGTAAACTGGCTCAAAAATTTTCTGTGGGGTTTTCTATGCTTCTAATCTAATTCCATCAAGCCTAATCCGTCTAAATCGTACTTAATTGGCTTTAAGTAAATATCTAATCAGATTCTGATTAAACTCACTTATTTGATAAAATCAAACAACTCAGTTATCAACGATAAAATTTTTCGGACGTTACACTCTCTATATCTATATTCTCACTCAAGCCTTCACTTTTCAAAACGCTGCAAAGCGACGACGTATTTCAAAAAAAAAATTACCATATTTTTCACGTAACTTAATTTACAAATGAAGGTTAGTTTTCCGCAAGCAAAAGTAACAACTAACAAAACGTTGTAATACGACTTAAGTATAGTATGGGTTTATTAGGGTGTTATAGGGGATGTAGTTAGGGTTGGGGGAAAAGGGGCCTAGGGACACTAAGTAGGTTGGTGGTGGAGGTGGGCGGTGAAGGTGGCAGTAATAGAGTGGTGGAAGGTATGAAAGTAAGAGAGAGGGTGGGAGAAGAAGAAGGGTAAAACATGCAAATTATTTGTATAATTATTTTTATAAATATTAAAATATAAATATAAATTTTAATTTTGACTAGCCTATACCATAGATTCAATATCCAACAATTGAAATTTTGTGACTATCGCGGTGACAAACTTATTTGTCACCACCTATGAAGCTGCCTATGTTTGTAACAAGATATAGAGCCTTGTATTTGTATCA
This sequence comes from Pterocarpus santalinus, assembly GCA_031439595.1. Classification (NCBI taxonomy): domain Eukaryota; kingdom Viridiplantae; phylum Streptophyta; class Magnoliopsida; order Fabales; family Fabaceae; genus Pterocarpus; species Pterocarpus santalinus. The sequence goes on along the minus strand of CM062523.1, from coordinate 30,735,728 downwards.
ACATGGTCTAATATATGCATTTTACGTATTAGACAATATAGAGCCTAAACTCACAAAGGCTTATTATACATTTGTTTTGAACTAGATTTTGCGCCCACCCGATGGCAGGTGACTACATATTTTTTAAAATACTAATAATTATTATTAACTTTAATTATTTGTTAATTATCATTTATTAGTGATTAGTTATAAGTATCAAATTTAAGATATATCTAATATCTATTATTTATTATCTATCATTATAATTATATTATTAGTATGAGTTACTATTATTATGTAATAAATTTATATAATATATAGAATAATTATACTAACCTCCTCTGAGATTTAGTGTAATTACACACACATCCCGCTATTTGCAAAATTATTTCCATAAGTCTTTGAACTTTACGGAAACCTACAATGACCTCCCCTATTGTTAAGAGCCTGTTAACAAAGCTAACAGAAATTATAGCATGTGATCAGCACATGCATATTAATGGTAATTTCATAATATAGTTGACATATTTTTGAAACACAACCTGTCACCGGAGCCCAATTCAGCTATGCCTTAGCCTAAGTAGGAACTCCAATCAAAGAGGAACTTGGAATATGAATCAAATAGGAACTCAAAACTCACATCAAGTCAAGCATTAGTTTCCTCATCTTTAATCACATGAACTCAAAACTCAAATCAAATGGAAGTTGGAACTTGCATCAAGTCCATTCTCTACTCCTCATCTACTGTCATGTTAACTCAGAACCCAAATCAAAGATTAACTTGAAACTCACATTAAGTCCAGCCTTAGCTATAATACCTTCCCAAGCATAGTGCTATGTGTAAGTCATAGTACCATATTCAAGAGTTGTTACTGTTTTTTGAATGGACCTTGTTTGATAGTAACCTTTGGTTGTCTCTACTCATCCTAGTTGATTCTGCCTAGGATGACCATCGTCAGGTTTTCTTGCACTATCTGGAGATAATATAGAAATAAACATGGGAGTGAGAATTTAAAATTCTACGTAGGATTCTCTAAATTATCACACATAGTGTCATCATTACTATCTTCAGCTGCTTCAATTTATTATGAAAAAGTGATCATGCCATATAAAGTATTGAGTTTTATAGTTTTGGAAATATATTGTCCGAAGCATAGTTCATTTTATTAATACATTTAGATCATAATGGAAATAACATGAATAACTCAAAATTTATAACTAGAATAGTAGTCACAGCATGCTCAGATATAATAATAATTTTAGCATACTAAGAAATCCTGGAACGTATGCAAATGCTTATACTTGAGCTTATGCTGATGCACTTGTTTTTTGTTAGCTTTCTTCACTTTCTCTTCTTAGCACATTAGGCATTATGTATCATCATCCTTAGGGTGCGTCCTTTATCTCTTTTTCTTTTAATCTTTACTGCCCTTGGATAAACTGATCTAGAAGTGAGCTCAACTTATGATCATTGTCACATAGTACTAACCTACAAAGGGACCCACGTGCCTCTAAATTAGAGGGATTCAACTGGTTAACTGCTATAGAGGGACCCAATAGTTTTAGCTGCCTTCACAAGGAAGGACCCAATGTGTAATTGCCTCCGAGTGAAGGGACCCATATCTTATCTTTTAACTACCTTCACTTGGAGGGATCCAAATAACTACCTCCAATGTGAAGGGATCTTATGTATATACTTTCTTCATTCATATGCAATTATGCATTATCTCATAAGAATAATCATGGTCATATCATCATAATGTACTCATATGCATTCTTGTACACTTACCATCAAACATTCTTGCATGCATTATTTCAAGAAAATAGATTTCACATAGCCTTTATATCATGATCGAATCAACTTGAATAACATTTGTATTTGCATGTATGACATATTACGTACATAAGTTTTGCCAAAATTTTGGCAGTATAATAGATCAAGTCTGCTTCCCTGTGAAGTAGCAGTCAACCAAACAATCATTTACATAGAAAATCAAGGCAAGATATATATATTTCAATAATCAAACAAAGTTTCATAACCTTGGTCTTGAATTAGTTTTCTATCACTTCCTTTTAATTCTGCCTAGTCATTGTAAATTAAGCCATAAATCCATTTAAACTCATTTAGGCCTGAATTTTAGTTATGTTGAAGTGTTATGTGTTTATTTTCTAACTTCTTTGATCCCATTAAGTTTTGATACATATAACTCAAGTTATTGAAGACCAAGGCCTATCTTGTACTAGGCAACTTTAAACTCTGAAAAGTAAAAATTCACTAAAAATGGAAAACTAAATGAAACCTATATGCTTTTAAATCTAACTGAACCAGTTTTCATTACCATCAGTTACATCTTTTTTAAATAAGTAGAACTCAAGTTACGAGCTTTTGAAGTTGGCTAATTTGAGCTGCCTTGTTCTAGCCTAGTTGGGACTTAAGGCAATTTTCATGAATTATTGGGAACAACATGTGTTGAAATTGGTTCTGAAAATTTTATGGTATATTACCCTATGCCTTAACTTTCTAAAAAAATTAGTTGCACTCAATTTGAAAAATTATAGGGTGAGTTATGCCCTGCTCAACTCACTCTGGTCAGAATCCAAAACAGAAAATTAGGGCAAATTTTAAAAATTCATATCTCTCTTAATACTAGTCCAATGATCTTATAATTGATATGGTTAGAAAGCATTAGATGTCTAGTTTAACTAGAAATAGTTTCATCAAATTTCAGTGGCTTTAGGTGGAGCTGTACACTCCCCCAGTATGAACACCATAGGATTTCTTAGATTTTTCAGATTCTGGTTTGCTATCTATCTTGTTTTTCATGCAAGATTCAATCTCAATCCAACTGAAAACTTAATAAACCAGCCATAAATCATCAAAATCACATCATATATCTTCAATTAGAGGAGTAAAGAAAAATATTTTAACAACCACAAATTCACAAAAATCAAACAAAAGCTTGAATCCTACCTTAAATTGATGTGGAAACTAGCTAGATTTGAGGTTTTAGTGGAGGAAGTGGGTGGAGCTTGGAGATTTGAGGAAGAGGAAGTGAGGAAGAAGAAGAATGAAGGGAAAGAAGCTAGCTAAAGGGTGCAGCATGAAAATTGTAACATCCCCATTTCTACCTAAGCTAATTAGCTCGGTGTTCCCGGCTAATTAGAAGGATTAGCGATTAATTGAGAACTAATCGATTAATCCCGAGAACAAGAGCTTAGTAAATTAAGTCTAGCCAACAATTCAATCATAATGTCCTAAGCGTTTTAATAGAACCTTAATCGTCTAATCCTTAATTACTCGAAGGTGCCGAAACAAAAGTAAGACAACCTAACCTTACTAATTAAGTTTATAATGATTAAGACACTTAAGACAACTCTTGAAAAATTAAATCCCAAATTAAGCATATGGTTAACCGTAATGCAAGACATCATAAAAAGTGTAATTGACAACAGTTAACTCATGGGTAATTAAGCCAATTAAGTTAAATTACATTTAAATAATTCTAATAACATTTAGAGATAAAAGTTCTTCCATGCATATGCCCTAAAAAGACACACCAAGGAGGAGCAACATCTCACCCTTCATCCAATCTCTTTAATCCTACACCATTAGATCAAAAGCCAAGACTAGGATCCTTATCATCCACCATTAGATCTTGACACTTGGATGAGTCTTAGACAAGCAACCAAATCCTAAGAGGGGTACTCCCCTTTAACCCCTAGAGAAAAACATAAATTGGACATTAGGATGCCTCCAAGACTCAAAGGAAAAACAACTCACCCTTTTGCCCCAAGGTTTTTCCACTCTCTTGCTTGTTGTAAGAAGCAAAGTCACATCATCTCTCCCCCCCTCAAACTCGCCACCTTCAGCCCATCCTCTCTCCTCATTTCATTCTTTCACTCCTTTCCCATAGACACACACACAAAGCTCTCTCCTCTCTCCAAGACCCATTCCTCTTCTCTTGTTCTTCCAATCTTTCTCATTCTTCTTTCAATCTCCCTACTACTTCTCATCTCATTTCCATCACCACCATCACCATCCCTTCAAGGACTACCACTTTTGGTCCTTGGAGAAACAAAACTACTCATACACAAGCCTCAATATCAAGCTCAAGGAGAAGGAGGCCATCTCCAACCATCTCCATCCTTCAAGCCTTCAAGAAAAACTCTTTTGGTAGTGGCTCTAAACTCTTTTTCTCTCTTGTTTTTCAAGCTTTAGAACTCCTATGCTCTCCATAGCTAGGTGATTTTAAAGATTGATTATGGGTATCATAGCCATTTTTGTCATAAAATGAGATGTTGTTGCTTGTATGGTTGTTTGTTGAAAACATGTTTTCGGTTTGGTGTGATGCATGGCTGAACTCAATATTTTTGAACTCCAACATGTTAGTTTTTCACTAATCTTTCATGGTATATGAGTGTTTTATAACTTGAGAATGTTTTCTTGAAAGTGAGATTGAGTGTTTTGGAGAAAACATGAGAAAAATCAAAACATAAAATCTGGGTTTTCTAGCAGTCTGTAAACCGAACGGTATAACTTTTTCCAGAAAACTCAGAAATTAGTGGAACTAATTTTATATGAAAATAGACTCAGAGAGCTTTCCATACATATAAAATACATAAGATTCTGAGTTAAAATGAGTGAGATATGATTTTTCAAAGTGGACTGTTCTCGGATTGGTTTCTGTCTGGGCAGTCTACACTAAAATGTGTATAACTCGAGCTACAAAAATGATTTTTTGAGTGAGACCAAGTTTAAATGAAAGCTAAGACATAGAGGAACAAACCCATAAAACAGTTTTCTCAGATTCCTTCTGAGTAATTATAATGAGAAGTAACAATCCACTGTACCGGGAGTGAACTTAGAAACTGAACGGTCAAAATAAAATATGCATAACTGGAGTTAGAAAATGAATTTTTGAGTGGGACTTATTTTGTTAAAAACTAGACTCAGAACCCTATAAGCATATAAAATTTCGCATTAAAATGATAAAACACCAAATTATGGTGAATTTTTGAAGTTACTGCCCCACTGTAAAAGTAAAACTGGTTAGGGTAAAAGTTAAAGGTTAATAAAGAATAAGCTTTAAGACATTAATACCCTTATATTAAGTATTAGAAAAACTTCATAATTCCACTCAAAAAGTATCAAAAAGGACATTAGACAAAATGGGCCCCACAACAATTAAAAGAGGACACCCAAGAGGTAACCTAAATTAAAAGCTTGCACCAAATTTACTAAGCTAAGCTCATAAAACTTTGCTTGAGTATATGCCTATGTTTATGTTGCAAGCATGATGTTATGATGATGATGTGATTATGATGCCATGATAATGATGATATGATATGATGCTATGATACTGGTATTCTGTTTGGCAAAATTTTGGCAAGCTTCGGTATAGCCGTTATGCTGCCGAAATTTTGTAGAAATTGTGGACTTAGTAATATTTTGCATCATAAGTTTAATAAGAAAAGATTCAATAAAGTGTGTGATCCTTCAAAAGGGAAGGTGACCTAATTTAAGTTCCCCTCACCCACGACTCACATGAGGCATGGCATGACCCAGCTAGTGTGAGTATAGGGGATAGGGCTTACATGAGGCATGGCATGACCCAGCTAGTGTAAGTACCGAAATTTTATGGTGGCGACGGCCACGGTATGAGCTCATTACCACTTATGTTTAGTGGGTGGAAAGAAAGGACTTAAGATAAGTCAAGTTAAGGAAAGAAAGGGACTTCGGTCCAACCCAAGCAAAGAATATAACTCTCAACCTGTTTATGTATGTTATGAATAGTCATATAAGCTTTCATGTATGCCATGATGTTGTTAATACAACTAGGATAAGTACTAAAAATGGAATCCACTTCGGATAGTAATATTTTCGAAATTCAAATAATTGAACCTATTGAATGCCCACAGTTTTCATTTAAAAACCGAAGTGGCTGGGGCGATGACGATGACACCAGTGTGTCAGGGTCGAGTCCTACTGAGAAATCTTATTTCTCATCCTAGTTGTTTTTCCGTCTCGTCACCAGATACTCATGGAGCCTCACATGGCATGGAGCATGGAGCCTCCCCACCATGAGTGGGCCTATGATGAGGACGCCCACGCTATCGTGGCCACGACCACCATGATAGTTCGCACATACTTCTATCCGGGTCGAGTTTTTGAGCAGGAGGAGCCAGAGATCCCGCCAGCCCCTGTGGACGTATCATCGGCACACCTTGGACAGCCATTGGGTCCTTGGGATTTCCCGCCCGAGCCATTGCCCGAGATCGAGATAGAGCCTATGTCTCCCGGTTTACTCGTAGCCGAGCCCGTGCCGCTGCCAGGAGTCCCCGTGATCGATGTAAGTTCGACGGCCACCCCTAGGCCCGCAGCAGCTTCGCCGCCACTCCCCAAGTATCAGCCTGCCGCATCTGAGGAGGATCCCTCCGAGGCACGTTCTTCGGTAGGCAGCTATACTCCGGGTCGCCGCATTCGTTGCGTAGAGGTCAACAACCGGCACCCTCGCATCATCCATACTCCTCACGTTCCCCGAGGCCTAGCAGCGTGGGGGACTAGGTATTCGAGGACTTGAGTCCGTTCGATGGAAGGGCATGGAAGGGGCAGAGACGCTAGCATATGTCTACGTGGGCTTATCCCAATATTGCTCCTTATCTGTTGTATTTCATTTTGTATTGGATCTCATCAGACTTGTGTACCTTCGATATTTGGGGCCATGGCATGACCATGAGTTTCCTTTATATGTATTTGTTGGATATTATGCGGATAATTATATTATGTAGTTGATGTTATAATTTGAATGCATGATATTATGATTTATCTCTTGTTCTCTCCCTTTATACCGAAATCTCTGCGATACGCTCGTTTACTGTTATCTTCTTGCGCAAGGTTTTACTTTCCAAAAGCGACGACATATTTCAAAAAAAAAATTTTACTGTATTTTCCGCGTAATTTAATTTCAAGTGAAGTTTAGTTTTCCACGAGCATAAGTAACAACTAATAAAACGCCGTAATACGACTTAAGCGTAATATGGATTTATTAGGGTGTTACAAAAATGAAGGAATTTTGGAGTTTTTAGGAAGCATGATAGTTAGGTTTGTGGCTTTTGATTGGTGGAGGGTTAAATGGTTCTGAGTTGGCCAAGATTTCCTCTCCTTTTGGGCTGCAAGTGGCGTTGCCCACATGAGAGAATAGTGGCTAAATTTTAGCCACTTCAACTAGGGTTGTTAGTGTAGACTTTTATTAATTCGGTTATGCCAGTTTATAATACCGAATATTTACCAATTTCTTTAAATTGGCAAAATATTACTAGATGATTTTGTGAGATCCTCTATATCTTCATTCTAGTTTTTCTTAAGCCTAATCTCTCTAATTAACATCTAATTATTTTCTAATTAGCTTCTAATTACTCTATTAAAATCAAATAAATCGATTAACAACGTAAATTAATCGTTTTGCAAATTCAGGGCACTTTCTGTTTTCTGTGGTTAATGGCATGTTTGTAATTTTGAGTAACCATAAGGGCATCCCATGTCATTTCACATATAGACGCCTCCGTAGCCCAATTGGCTAAGAATTAGGTTTATACATTTTCGCTATGTGATTCTGCTTTGTTTAAAACCTTATTCTGCTAATTTTATTGATATAGGGACCTAAATGTTATTTTCTAAAAGGTTCAGAGGTAATTATGGAAAGGATCTTTGGGGGTCAATATGCAATTACTAAAAGTTCTAGGTAACACTGTAAATAACAAAAGTTTACAGGTTCATTTCTATCTTTTCTTATTATTCAGTATATGGCAATGCTATTTTTTCGATGGTAGTGCTACCCTAACCTATAGGTCTAAGTGTGAGGATTGTCATGGCATAATACTACCTAAAAAATTCTCACACTGCCTAAGGGAAATAATTTAAAGTTTTTGTTATACTATTTTCAGAAAGTGGGGATGTTACATTAGCTATGTCAACTTCCTCATCAAGGCTATTTTGGACAAAATACAGTCACCTAACGTTTGTATCAGTGTTGCCATTATCGAGCTTTGTCGAACTCAGAAGGCCATATAACTCGAAAGATGTAACATCCTCAATTTCGTGTTATGCTAAATTACCTCAATAACCCTGAGTAATTAGGCATTTAATGAGAAATTATGAGATAGAGGTTTAATTAAGGGGTTAACGAAGAGTTCATGAGTTAACTCGTGTAACATCCGCGATTTCCGAATTCCGATCCCCTCTATTGTTGATATTTCCGATTTCCGAGTTGCCTTACATTCCGCTTCCAACCACCATATTAGCTACGACTTCTGACTTCGTTTCAAGGCTTACAAGGGACTTCTTACGACTTCCGACCTCATGCGTGCAGCTTACGGTCTCCGATTTAATGCATGAAGCTTACGATTTCCAACCTTGAAAGCGTGTATAAATTTTGACCTTCTCTGTATGAATTCCGATTTCCGATTTTGTGAGCTGAAATGAGGTGACTGATGCTTCCAACTTACGAGTTCGTTTTCGACTTCAGCACACTTTACGACTTCCGATCTTGTCGATCAAAGAGCAGAATGTTCGATTTTCGACTTTGTCTCTAAGGCTCAAATGAACTGACTTTATTCCGAATTCCGACATTATGATTCACAAATGGTAGGAGATCCGATCTTGAGTCCAATATTAGTAGCTCTCACTTCTATATCTTCTCGAGTTCCGGGATAGAAATTTTATAATTCCCGAGTTCCGACCTTAAGTGCTTGGCTTCACACCAGGCTCTGCTTTCAAGTTTCAATTTGACTGGATGTTTTCTGAGTTCCGACTTCATATACAAGAGGTTCATGAGGTCCGACTTTATAGAGTGTACGAGTTCCGATTTCGTTTCCAGAATATGCTAGAAACTACTCCCACTTTAGGCGACGTGGAGAGTGATTCTACCACACAAAGAGGGCAACCAATCACAACCTTCCAAGTTAACTCCCACTCATGCTTATATAACACACCTCCTCCTTTGATTCAGACCATTATTCACGTTGCATTCCTCTTCTCCTTCAGCTATCTTTCTCTCTTGCTCACACACCCAAAACTCAAGCTAAGTTCCAGCCTTGTTCATCCAACCTTCAAGAACTCAGCACCAAACACTTAAATCAAAGGTAGGGGTTTTTAATTTCTTGCATCAAATCCATGCACTTGGCTGGCTGGGCTGAATTAGTTTCACCTTAATTGATGTGTGAATTGAATAATTATGCTTGGATTAATAGAAGATTTTGAGTTAGAAGTAGAATTAGAAGAAGAAAACTAAGAGGATTAAATGGATGGAGATGCTGTCTTGGTGGAGAGTCCACGGTAGTCCATATGGCGGAGTGTACGGCGCCGCCTACGATCGGTCAAACCCGATGAAACTATTTTTAGATGGAACTAGACATCTAGGGCTTTCCATAGACATATCATATAAGGATTTTGGATCAGAATTGAGGAAGATATGAATTTTTGAATTTTGACCTAGGGTTTTGACTCTGGCTCTGGGCAGATTAGGTTATTTAGGGTAGAACTCGACCTATACTACATGAAAATGAGTGAAACCAACTTTGTTGGAAAGCTTACACATAGGAGAACAATACCCAAAGAAATTCCAAGTTTGTTATCAACTCAGTTGTTCCCAGTGATTTGAAGAAATTACCCTACGTCCAAACCAGGCCAACACATGGCAGTTCAGAAAGGCTAAGTTTCGGGGCTTGTAACTCGAGCCCTACTAAGGCAAATGAAATGGAACTCTTTGTATATGAAAGGTTACCCTGTTAGCTTTAATATGAGTCCAATTTTGTCTGATTTGAGTGAGTTTTCGATTTTTAACGAATTTCTACTTTTAGTTGCCTGATTTTGGCTAGCCAATGGGCAGGCCGAGATAAAGTTTAGATATCTTGAGTTATAGATACCGAAATTAGATGGGACGAAAGAGGTTAGAAAATAGACACATAACACTGTAACATACTCAAATTTGAGGTCCAAATGAGTTAAAATGAAATTGTGGTATGAATTACAAAAACCGGGTTGGTTGAATAAGCTGAGGCAGGATTTCAGTTTTAATGGAATTGATATGGATTTGAGTTCTATGTTGAAATATAAATGCAAATTTGTGTTCTTGTGATATATTGATGTATTGATTGGCTGGCACTATTCATGGGGAAGCGGACACGTTCCGTTATGCTGCCGAAATTCCGGTAGAACCCATGTACAAGTTATGAATCACAAGTGGATGCATATACATTCTTAAGAAAGTCATGAAAGTTATGAAAAGAAGTATGTTATTATGCAAGTTCCATACTACTTGGGCTAGTCCCGGATAGAAAGTTAATGGGAATAGATCGGTGGAAAGGTCGGGGAAAGTAAACCCGGCATTTCTGTATAGGAACGAGCTCGGTCCTGATAAGCAGACTATTACCCAGGAGTCTAAATGGCCAAGAACTCCCAGGGGACCAAGAGATGGAAAAATGATGGAAAGAAATGAAAAAGTTTATGAAGGAAAGTTCAAGAATAAGTCTACATAGTTACATGAATGCATGCATACTTGAAATAGTTACATCAAAATGTTTACAAGTATATGTTATAATTGCTCACAGCTATGCATTTATTTATTTCGATTACCATTCTATGTACCCGTATTAGTGATCTATGTGGTTTCTTATGTCAATGTAAAGTAAAACTGAACCTTGCCTCGGACCAGACATTTTCTTAAACTCATGAAAATGGACTTTTTAGCTTGAACACATGTTTTATAATTAAATAAAACCCGAGGCAACTGAGAATGTATGTGACGTCGATTAAGATAATCGAACCCTACTGAGAATTTTCTTGAAATTCTCACCCCGTTTTGTGTCTCCCGCATCATTCTCAGACATTGGCGATGGACTCCACAGCCACCCTTTTTATTGAGATTCCGGCATTACAGTTCCACCATGACCTGGAGTTGGACTCGTTGTACATAGCTGGTTCTTGCAACTTTCGTTTGTACCTCTTCAGCGACAGGAACTTTGATGTTCCTTTACACCATCCCCTATTCGACCCTGCTACCCCTTATATTGCCATCCCTCTACATATGGCGCACCCACATCCTGCACCTCCTGCACCCGCAGCACCCGCTGACCCTGCTCCTGAGTCATCACCGTAGGCAGCCCCCGACGTCCCGCTGAGTTCCGAGAGTGACCCCTCCGAGGCCACCGGCTCCTCACCCTCTTCTTCCTCGGGACCCAGTCTAGATTATACACTGGCCAAGCCTGGCATGGCTAACGGCTACCTGACGGAGTAGCTTAGCGGCAGGAGATGTTGTACAGTATGACCCTTTTTGGACAGCATGTAGCTTTGGGTCATGAGTTTTGACTGTAGGGTTAGCAGTAGGTTACGAAATGTCCTTTGAGGACCTTAGGGTATTATGGTCTTTTGATACACCACCCCACGTATGTATTTCTACTTTAGAACTTTGTATATAAACTGAGATAGTGACTTCTGATATATATATATGTGTGTGTGTGTTTACACGCATGCAGTAATATTATTCTACCCTACTTATCCTGATGATATTTTATTTGGTTCGTTTCGTTTTTAATATAACAGTACGCCGTTTCGTTCACAGAGACGATTTAAAGAGAAATTAAAAATAAGAAAGGTAAGTAAAGTATCAGCACGGTAACACAACCTGACTAGTTTCATGCTATGCCTTAAGCATAACATAAAATTAGTAGGGTGTTACATTATTGGTATCAGAGCAGTTCGTCCTAGCTAAGGCCTGAGGATTGGACTGAGTAGGCTTCACGCATATTCTGTACTTTTAGTTGATAATGTGCACCAGATCTTGCCTGTATGGTTGAGATATAGTTGTGCATGTGTATGAAGTGCCTGACCGTGTGGGCTATTATTTACTAGCACATTAAACTTAGTATTGAGCCTGATCAACTCAATAACTTTTGTTTTGTGTGTTCAGAACTTAATGGCTTCCAGAAGGCGAGGAAGACCACGTGCGGAACCTGCTCCAGAGAACCCGATTGACGTGATGGCCACAATGCGGGAAATGGCTCACGCAATGCGGGAGCAAGCCGCGGCAGCTCACCAAATGATGGAGCAGCTAGGCAGGCGGCCTGCAGCAGGCTGTGAGAGGAACCCACAAGGCCTAGAGGCTAACCTGGACTACCTCAGGTTTGCGGAGTTCAGGAAGGCAAATCCGCCAAGTTTCCGAGGGGCATATGACCCGGACAGAGCTGACGAGTGGATCAAAGCCATGGAGAAGATTTTCTCCGTCTTGGATTGCCCGGATCATCAAAAAGTGACTTTTGCCACTTACACACTTGAAGCAGACGCCGAGTTCTGGTGGAACGGCGTGCGAAGGTTGTTCGAGGAATCTCAGACAGTAGTCACCTGGACAATGTTCAAGGATGTATTTTACCAGAAGTACTTCCCCGCTTCAGTTCGAAATGCTAAGGAACTCGAGTTCATGCAGCTGCACCAAGGAAATCGGACAGTATCCGAATATATTGCCCGATTTGAGGAGCTATGCAAATTCTCCACCATTTACCAAAGGAACCCAGATGAAGCCTGGAAGTGCATTAAATTTGAAGGTGGGTTACGAGAGGACATTCTCACCGCAATCAGCCCAATGGAGATTAGGGATTTCCCTACACTAGTGAATAAATGCAGACTTGTGGAGGATTGCAACTCGAAATTAGCTGCAGCCAGGGCATTTGGTGGGAATTTCAAGAGGGGGTTAGCCCCGCAAGGCCTAAGATTCAAGCCTAATGTACAACAACAGCGGAGATTTCCGCCAAGAGGCAACAAAGGCAAGCAGCCTCAGAGGCCTTTTCCAAATTCAACTTGCACAAAATGCGGCAAGAATCATGGTGATCGGCCGTGCTTGGCAGGCCAGAATGTCTGCTATGGATGTGGCAAGCCAGGCCACAAAATTTACGAGTGTCCGACCAGGAACTCATCACAGCCGCCTCGACCCCAGCGACAAGGACGGGTCTTTACTATGAATGCAGAAGAAGCCGATAAGTCGGAAGGATTGATCCAAGGCAATTGTGATGTGAATGGTGAGACTCTAACTGTACTTTATGATTCGGGTGCCTCACATTCATTTATTTCTCATAATTGTGTAGCTGCTTTGCAATTGCCAATTTCTGAATTACCTTATGATCTGTTGGTTTCCACTCCTACCAATGGGCCTGTTAGAACTAGTCAAATGTGCATCAATGTTCCTCTTCGAATTGAGGGCAGGACCTTTGCCGCTAATTTGATTTGCCTCCCTCTATCTGGTCTCGATGTAATTCTGGGCATGGATTGGCTTTCTGCCAATCATGTTGTACTCAATTGCTCTGATAAGACGGTGGTACTTCCCTCTGTCTTACTTTCTGAATCCCAAACCGCAATACTCTTCTATCTGAACTCTTTCAGGCCAAAGAATCAGGGGTATATCCTCTTGTCAACTAATGCGGTAGAAGCTGAGCAGGAACTGGAGAAGATTCCGATTGTCAGGGAATACCCGGATGTTTTCCCAGAGGATATTCCTGAATTCCCTCCAGAGAGAGAGATTGAGTTTACCATCGAGTTGATTCCAGGTGCGGGACCAATATCCATAGCTCCGTATCGAATGTCACCTATGGAGTTGACGGAATTAAAAAGACAGATCGAAGAGCTTTTAAAAAAGGGATTTATACGACCAAGTGCGTCGCCATGGGGAGCTCCAGTCTTGTTGGTTAAGAAGAAGGATGGAAGCATGCGCTTATGCGTGGATTATAGGCAGTTGAACAAAGTGACGATCAAGAACAAGTATCCGCTGCCGAGGATTGATGACCTCATGGACCAACTACAAGGTGCAGCAGTATTTTCCAAGATCGACTTGCGTTCTGGATATCACCAAATTCGAGTTCGGGAACAAGATATTCCTAAGACAGCTTTTCGAACTCGTTACAGACACTACGAGTATACCGTAATGTCATTTGGGCTGACGAATGCGCCAGCGATATTCATGGATTACATGAATCGAATATTCCGCCCATATCTGGACAAATTTGTAGTGGTCTTCATCGATGATATACTTGTCTACTCGAAGACGGAACAAGAACATGTGGAACACTTACGGCTAGTTCTGCAAATTTTAAGAGAAAAGAAGCTCTATGCCAAGTTATCCAAATGTGAATTTTGGATGAAGGAGGTAAAATTTCTCGGCCACGTAGTGTCATCTGGAGGAATCTCTGTCGACCCCAGCAAAGTAGAAGCAGTTCTGAACTGGGAGAGGCCAACTACAGTCTCGGAAGTTAGAAGTTTTCTGGGCTTAGCTGGATATTATAGGCGATTCGTTAAGGATTTTTCTCGAATAGCCTTGTCTTTGACCAAGCTAACCAGAAAGAATGTCCCTTTCGAGTGGACACCGAAGTGTGAGCAGAGTTTTCAGGATTTGAAGAGGAGGTTGACCATGACACCAGTACTAGCCTTACCAGACCCTCAAGGACCATTTGAGGTCTATTGCGATGCTTCCCAACAAGGATTAGGATGTGTGTTGATGCAAGTTGGAAGGGTGGTCGCGTATGCCTCCAGGCAATTAAAGCCACATGAAAGGAATTACCCGACTCATGACCTTGAATTAGCAGCAGTAGTGTTGGCTTTGAAAATATGGAGACATTACCTGTATGGAGTAAGGTTCGAGGTCTTTTCTGATCATAATAGTTTGAAGTACCTTTTTGATCAGAAGGAATTGAATATGAGGCAACGGAGATGGATGGAACTCCTTAAAGACTACGAATTTGAATTGAAATACCACCCAGGTAAGGCGAACATCGTGGCAGATGCGTTAAGCAGAAAATCCTTGACTGTTGCGTGGATGATGATTAAAGAGACGGAACTTATTGAAAGTTTCTGAAATCTTAATTTGGGAATTCATATAACTCCCAAAACTCTTCAGCTACACCAAATTCAGATAACCAGTAGCTTCAAGGACCAGATTCGGCAAGCTCAACAACAAGATGCTAACTTTCAACATACGCTTAATCTCGTGCGATCAGGGAAACTAGCAGGTTTTGACCAAGATAAAGAGGGTATATGGCGGTGCCACGACAGAGTATGTGTTCCTGAAAGGGACGATCTTCGAAAGAGAATCTTAGAAGAAGCGCATAGAGGCGAGTTTGCTGTACATCCTGGCATAACTAAGATGTATCAAGACCTCAAGAAGATGTTTTGGTGGCCAGGCATGAAGTCAGATGTAGCAAACTTTGTTGGCAAATGTTTGATTTGTCAAAAGGTGAAAGCAGAACATCAGAAGCCCTCTGGGATGCTTCAACCCTTGGAAGTTCCTGAGTGGAAATGGGAAAGTATTTCCATGGATTTTGTGATGGGATTGCCAAGAACACCAACAGGATACGATGCCATATGGGTCATCGTGGATAGATTGACCAAGTCTGCCCACTTTCTACCCATCCGAGCGAATTATCCGTTGGAAAAATTGGCACAACTGTATATTCAAGAGATTATAAGGCTGCATGGTACCCCTTCAACCATTATCTCCGATCGAGACCCAAGGTTTACTTCAAGGTTTTGGGGAGCCTTACAAAAGGCATTCAGTGCTAAGTTATGTCTAAGCACTGCATACCACCCGCAAACGGACGGCCAAACAAAAAGGACAATTCAGACCTTGGAGGATATGTTACGAGCTTATACACTGGAGCAACGCGGGAATTGGGATCGATATTTACCATTGGCCGAGTTCGCGTACAACAATAGCTATCATGCTAGCATTGGCATGGCTCCTTATGAAGCACTATATGGATGAAAGTGCCAATCTCCCTTATGTTGGTATGAGACAGGAGAATCAGCACTACTGGGACCCGATCTAGTCGAGCAGACTACCGAGCAAATTAAGAAAATACGGAACAAGATACTTGTCGCTCAGAGTCGCCAGAAGAGTTACGCGGATACCAGGAGGAAACCTCTAGAATTTCAAGAAGGAGACCATGTATTTCTAAAGGTTACTCCTACTACGGGGATAGGTAGAGCAATCAAAGTCAAGAAGCTAAATCCTCGTTTTATTGGTCCCTTCCAAATCCTAAAGCGAATCGGGTCAGTGGCGTACCAAGTCGCTTTGCCTCCACATCTATCAAACCTCCATGATGTTTTTCATGTCTCCCAACTCAGAAAGTATCAACCGGACCCTACGCACTCCCTTGAAACCGAATCAATAAAGTTGAAGGAGGACCTGACCTTCCATGTTCAACCAGTACGGATCGTAGACAGAAGCAGCAGACAACTCCGAAACAAATCTGTGCAACTAGTGAAGGTAGCATGGGGAAAAGAAGGTACTGAAGATTACACTTGGGAACTGGAATCAGAGATGAGAAAAGGATATCCTGAGTTATTTACAGACACTAAATTTTGAGGACAAAATTTTTTTTAAGGGGAGTGGTATTGTAACATCCGCGATTTCTGAATTCCGATCCCCTCTATTGTTGATATTTCCGATTTCCGAGTTGCCTTACATTCCGCTTCCAACCACCATATTAGCTACGACTTCCGACTTCGTTTCAAGGCTTACAAGGGACTTCTTACGACTTCCGACCTCATGCGTGCAGCTTACGGTCTCCGATTTAATGCATGAAGCTTACGATTTCCAACCTTGAAAGCGTGTATAAATTTTGACCTTCTCGGTATGAATTCCGATTTTCGATTTTGTGAGCTGAAATGAGGTGACTGATGCTTCCAACTTACGAGTTCGTTTTCGACTTCAGCACACTTTACGACTTCCGATCTTGTCGATCAAAGAGCAGAATGTTCGATTTCCGACTTCGTCTCTAAGGCTCAAATGAACTGACTTTATTCCGAATTCCGACATTATGATTCACAAATGGTACGAGATCCGATCTTGAGTCCAATATTAGTAGCTCTCACTTCTATATCTTCTCGAGTTCCGGGATGGAAATTTTATAATTCCCGAGTTCCGACCTTAAGTGCTTGGCTTCACACCAGGCTCTGCTTTCAAGTTTCAATTTGACTGGATGTTTTCTGAGTTCCGACTTCATATACAGGAGGTTCACGAGGTCCGACTTTATAGAGTGTACAAGTTTCGATTTCGTTTCCAGAATATGCTAGAAACTACTCCCACTTTAGGCGACGTGGAGAGTGATTCTACCACACAAAGAGGGCAACCAATCACAACCTTCCAAGTTAACTCCCACTCATGCTTATATAACACACCTCCTCCTCTGATTCAGACCATTATTCACGTTGCATTCCTCTTCTCCTTCAGCTATCTTTCTCTCTTGCTCACACACCCAAAACTCAAGCTAAGTTCCAGCCTTGTTCATCCAACCTTCAAGAACTCAGCACCAAACACTTAAATCAAAGGTAGGGGTTTTTAATTTCTTGCATCAAATCCATGCACTTGGCTGGCTGGGCTGAATTAGTTTCACCTTAATTGATGTGTGAATTGAATAATTATGCTTGGATTAATAGAAGATTTTGAGTTAGAAGTAGAATTAGAAGAAGAAAACTAAGAGGATTAAATGGATGGAGATGCTGTCTTGGTGGAGAATCCACGGCAGTCCATATGACGGAGCGTACGGCGCCGCCTACGATTGGTCAAACCCGATGAAACTATTTTTAGATGGAACTAGACATCTAGGGCTTTCCATAGACATATCATATAAGGATTTTGGATCAGAATTGAGGAAGATATGAATTTTTGAATTTTGACCTAGGGTTTTGACTCTGGCTCTGGGCAGATTAGATTATTTAGGGTAGAACTCGACCTATACTACATGAAAATGAGTGAAACCAACTTTGTTGGAAAGCTTACACATAGGAGAACAATACCCAAAGAAATTCCGAGTTTGTTATCAACTCAGTTGTTCCCAGTGATTTGAAGAAATTACCCTACGTCCAAACCAGGCCAACACATGGCAGTTCAGAAAGGCTAAGTTTCGGGGCTTGTAACTCGAGCCCTACTAAGGCAAATGAAATGGAACTTTTTGTATATGAAAGGTTACCCTGTTAGCTTTAATATGAGTCCAATTTCGTCTGATTTGAGCGAATTTCTACTTTTAGTTGCCTGATTTTGGCTAGCCAATGGGCAGGCCAAGATAAAGTTTAGATATCTTGAATTACAGATACCGAAATTAGATGGGACGAAAGAGGTTAGAAAATAGACATATAACACTGTAACATACTCAAATTTGAGGTCCAAATGAGTTAAAATGAAATTGTGGTATGAATTACAAAAACCGGGTTGGTTGAATAAGCTGAGGCAGGATTTCAGTTTTAATGGAATTGATATGGATTTGAGTTCTATGTTGAAATATAAATGCAAATTTGTGTTCTTGTGATATATTGATGTATTGATTGGCTGGCACTATTCATGGGGAAGCGGACATGTTCCGTTATGCTGCCGAAATTCCGGTAGAACCCATGTACAAGTTATGAATCACATGTGGATGCATATACATTCTTAAGAAAGTCATGAAAGTTATGAAAAGAAGTATGTTATTATGCAAGTTCCATACTACTTGGGCCAGCCCCGGATAGAAAGTTAATGGGAATAGATCGGTGGGAAGGTCGGGGAAAGTAAACCCGGCATTTCTGTATAGGAACGAGCTCGGTCCTGATAAGCAGACTATTACCCAGGAGTCTAAATGGCCAAGAACTCCTAGGGGACCAAGAGATGGAAAAATGATGGAAAGAAATGAAAAAGTTTATGAAGGAAAGTTCAAGAATAAGTCTACATAGTTACATGAATGCATGCATACTTGAAATAGTTACATCAAAATGTTTACAAGTATAAGTTATAATTGCTCACTGCTATGCATTTATTTATTTCGATTACCATTCTATGTACCCGTATTAGTGATCTATGTGGTTTCTTATGTCAATGTAAAGTAAAACTGAACCTTGCCTCGGACCAGACATTTTCTTAAACTCATGAAAATGGACTTTTCAGCTTGAACACATGTTTTATAATTAAATAAAACCCGAGGCAACTGAGAATGTATGTGACGTCGATGCAAGATAACCGAACCCTCATCGAGAATTTTCTTGAAATTCTCACCCCGTTTTGTGTCTCCCGCATCATTCTCAGACATTGGTGATGGACTCCACAGCCACCCTTTTTATTGAGATTCCGGCATTACAGTTCCACCATGACCTGGAGTTGGACTCGTTGTACATAGCTGGTTCTTGCAACTTTCGTTTGTACCTCTTCAGCGACAGGAACTTTGATGTTCCTTTACACCATCCCCTATTCGACCCTGCTACCCCTTATATTGCCATCCCTCTACATATGGCGCACCCACATCCTGCACCTCCTGCACCTGCAAAGACCACGACCACGCTCCTGAGTCACCACCGCAGGCAGCCCTCGACGTCCCGCTGAGTTCCGAGAGTGACCCCTCCGAGGCCACCGGCTTGTCACCCTCTTCCTCCTCGGGACCCAGTCTAGATTATACACCGGCCGAGCCTGGCATGGCTAATGGCTACCTGACGGAGTAGCTTAGCGGCACGAGATGTTGTACAGTATGACCCTTTTTGGACAGCATGTAGCTTTGGGTCATGAGTTTTGATTGTAGGGTTAGCAGTAGGTTACGAAATGTCCTTTGAGGACCTTAGGGTATTATGGTCTTTTGATACACCAGCCCACGTATGTATTTCTACTTTAGAACTTTGTATATAAACTGAGATAGTGACTTCTGATATATATATATATGTGTTTACATGCATGCAGTAATATTATTGTATCCTACTTATCCTGATGATATTTTATTTGGTTCGTTTCATTTTTAATATAAAAGTACGCCGTTTCGTCCACAGAGACGATTTAAAGAGAAATTAAAAATAAGAAAGGTAAGTAAAGTATCAGCACGGTAACACAACCTGACTAGTTTCATGCTATGCCTTAAGCATAACATAAAATTAGTAGGGTGTTACAACTCGGATGAGAAAAGTTAAGAGAATGCTTAATCAAGGTTAGATAATCTCTAATTAAGCAAGTTAGAGCCTTTATAGCTTAATTAAGCATTAAATGCCCTTAATTAACTTAATCGAGTTTAATTAAGGTTAACTAAGCTTAATCACAAGATTAATTTTTGTTAATCATGTTCTTGTGTGTTAATCACTAATCCTTGCTTAATCATGTTAATTAAGTTGCAAGAGCACTTAATCACATGATTAAATTCAAATTTAGTCAACTAGACAATAAAGCATTGATGACATCACCAAAGTTAAAAAGTAAGAGACAATATTACTTTATGTAAGAAAAGCATTAGGTCTTGTTTAAAGTAAACCCCTTAATTAACCATTTTGTTCCCTTCATTACAGCAAAAGAAATATATCTCCCCCTCCCTAAGACAAAGAAGCTCACGGCCACTTCATGCACACATACACATATTCACTTCATTTTCAACTTCTCATTCTCTCTCTAAAGTCCTCAAACTCTCCAACCTCTCTCTACATTTCCTCTTCTTCTTCTTCATCTTCCTCATCATTCTCCACCTCCATAACCAAACCTTCCTCACTAAGCCCTTCAAAGATCACATCTTTTGGTCTTTGGAGAAGAGATCTAAACACCACAAGACTCATTTTCAAGAGAACTCAAGAGCTTCCATCTTCATCCTCTCAAAACCGCCACCACCATCATCAAAGGAGAACTCTTCTTCATCTTTTTCTTCTCCTTCAAGGATGCCATTTTCAAGCTTAGGTAGTGATCTTCATTCTTTTATTTTGTTTACTCAAGAAAGCTTGAAGCTTGGTTCTTTTCATGACCAAGGTCTTTAAGTGAAAACTTGAGAAAAATCTTTCATGCTCTTTATGAGCAAAAAGTTACCTTTTTGGCAAAATATGTTCTTGTTCTTCTTCAAGTGTTCTTAATGTTTCTACTTTTAGAAAAACATGTTCTTGTTCTTCTTCAAGTGTTCTTGGTGTTTCTATTTTTGGTAAAATATGTTCATATTATTATTCTTGTATGTTCTTGATGCTCTTGGTGGCATTTTGCTTAAAGTTGTTTTTTTTTTCTTATGATGGGTTTATGATTAGAAAAGTTTCATCTTTACATGCTCTTCATGATTTGATAAGACTATGAACCTCCTAAAAGCTTAAAGCTTTAAAAAGTTTGCTTCTTGATGCATAAAAAATGGCGCAAGTTTGATGCCTTTATAAAGGTCTTATTTTGTTTTGTTTTGAGGTCAAGACTACATGTAAAAGTCTAAGCTTTTTGGAATATTAAGCCTCTTTGAGTTATAAAAATGGTATTTTGTCACTTAATGCTGTAAAGATTGATTCTTGGATGTAAATCCTTTCATAAAGTTTTAAACTTTAATCAAGAAGGTGACTTTAAGTCATAAAGTTATAAGCTTGCACACTAAGTCTTGTAAAGGTATAATCTTGAGATGAATATATTAGTAAAGTTCCAAGCTTTAAGCAAAAATAGCATTTTTGAGTCATAAAAGTGTTAACTTTTATAAAGATCAAGACTTTAAAACTCTAAAGCTAATGTTTTATGTATTAGTTCATAAAGTAGGAACCATTTTAATTTAGAGGCAACTTTAAATCATAAAGTTGAGACCTTGATGGTCTTAGAATAATTAAAAGAGTCAACTTTCATAAAGAACAAGACTTTTTAGTTAAAAAGCTAGTAACTTGTATCATTATTTCATGAACATCTAATCTTTCAGATAAGAGCTTAATTTTAAAGACACTTACTTTCACAAAGAATAAAACTTTATAACTACTTTATAAAGAATGATAACTTTTATAATACTTAAGGTAAGATCTTGTTATGTTAGTGATAAAAGCTTGAAACTTTGTAACTTGGTTTAGTTAAAAATCACCCTCGGTATTTAGTGAACACGATGTTGTTGGGTTCATGATGTGGTTATGCATTCTCATGACCCAAGGATTAAAAGGATCTCGAACTCCTTGGGAACAGAAGTATGATTAGGGCTTCTGAGCATATCATGAACCTAGGAATCACTAAGTGTACTATCTCAAGGAAAGGAAACAATCATTTAACTTAATTAATTTGAATAAGTGTTCCATAAGACATGAACTCAAGTAAAGAATAATCTCGTATGAGAGCCAGGTAACTAAAAGACCATATACATACATCTTTACTATGTGATTCTCTCATGGGTAACCACGAGAAATTATGTGATGATTCATAATATTTTTCACAAAGAATAACACAACTATAAACCCCTTTAGGGTATGCATGTGTGATGCCATTCGACATGATGAATGATGAGTTTGATTGAGCTTTGTCTCATGATTGATTGATTATTGTGATATGATAAACTGTTGATTGAAAGTTTTATGATTGGCATTTTGGGGAAGCTCCAGTCTAGCCGTTATGCTACCGGATTTCCTTCAAATTTATGGACTTAGTCATATCATTACATGTGTTTAGTCAAAGAAGTATTATGCATGTAAAGTATAATGATAAGAAAACAAGTAATGGGATATGACCCGTTGATCACTTCAAGGAAGTGAGAGACGGTGATTCACAGACTCAAGGAACCTCTTTGAAGGAGGCAAATGTGACATGGAGGACCCTCCAACTTAGAGGTAACCAATATCGGCTTAATCTGATTTGGTTAGTACTACATGGCAATGGTCACAGAATGAGCTCATGTCCAAAAGCGGTCTATTTCAAAGGAAAAGTAAAGAATGTTAAGCATGTGATAAAAACGAAAGTAAAGTTAAAGTATAACCATGGTTAAGTTAATGATGATGCATGTCTTTGCATGTATTTATATTGTTCATTTGCATTATGAATGTTTATTCTATGTTTCAATATGTATGTTAGTTATAATGATGTAGTTAAAATGTTAATGTAGTTAAAATGTTAAGTCTAAAAGCAACCCGCTTTGGGGTTTAAGTTTTCAAAACCATTAAAATTGAATTTATATCTGTCCATTGTTTTTATAGTTAAACCCGAAGTGGCTAGAATGATGACGATGACACAATGTTTGTCTGGTCGCGATCCTACTAAGAAATCTTGTATTTCTTACTCCTACCTTCCCATGTCGTCTTCAGATAGAGTTGATGGCATCCATGGCAGCACTTCTGACAGTACCTGACTGGATAAGATGAGGAGCTACCATGTTTCTTCACTTAGCTAAGGAGGATCGAGATAGTAGCATAGTATTTTCATTTTCTTAAGAGCATGTAGGAAGTCATGCTACTTAATTTGACCTATTACATAGTGATATTTATTAAGTGTAATGATGACTCTTGGGTATCTATGATTACATTCTTGGCTTATGGTATTGTGTTATGTTGTTTTAATTTTATCATATGTCTTATTAGTAACTCAATGATATGAAGAATAACGTTCATATGTATAAGAGTAAGTAAGTGCTTAAAAGCTTAGTTTTCAAGCATAAAGTTTTACCAAAAAAAAAAAAATTACATGCTATTTTCGTATATTACGCTAATTTCAATGATAAGAACTTTCGCTAGTTAAGAGTAACAACTAGTGATGCCATAAAATGACTTAAGCATAGTATGGTATTATTAGGGTGTTACAAAAGGCGAAGCTGAATAACGGAGATGAAGCTGGTGTTGTCCTTGTCAAGCTCCTTCTAACTTAGAATAAGGAGCTACATGATAGAGATGAAGCTAGTGTTGTCCTAGTCAAGTTCTATCAAACTTGGAAGGTGGTCTAACTCAAAAAGTGGAGCTGCGTGACAGAAATGAAGCCAGTGTTTGTCCCTGTCGTGCTCCATCTAACTCAGAAAGTAGAGCTATGTGAAAGATACAGAGCCGGTGTTGTCCATGTTGAGCTCCGTCGAACTCAAAAGGTGAAGCTACGTGACGGAGATGAAGCTGGTGTAGTCCTTGTCAAGCTTCTTTGTCAGTTGCATCATAGTGCATCAAACTTGAAGATCGGGTTTGCCAACAAGATCAATATACTTATTTCGGTCATACAAGATTAGAAGTACGCTAGCATGACCAGCGTCCTTCTTTTGGTTGCATAAGATTGAAAGTCGGGTTACAACTCGGAGGTCGAGTCTACTAGCAAGGTCAAAAGCTTTTTCGTTGGTAGCATAAGATCAGAATTCAAGTTTCAATTCGAGTTCCATGTAAAATGTTGTATGAAAAATTACAAATAACTTCACAAAACACTCACAAAAAAAAAAAGCAATATATACAATATGATTAGTTTCTAGCTACATAGCTCAAGAACTCTGAAATGCAAATATATTCACAAACATGGACGAATATAGAAAAAGCTACAGCAATTAAAAAGATGACAAAATATAGCGTACTATTTACATTAATCAATAAATAGTTCTAAGTCCAACAAAAAAGACTAACTATATTTGTCCAGCATTTAGAATAGTAAATATAAATATCATAAGTGCCATATGGTACTATATGACATTGCTTCACCTGTGCTTTGTTAGATCTTTCACTTATCACATTAACAGTCTCAAAATCTCCAGTTTCTTCATCAAGACTATCTAACACAATTTTCTTCACACAAAATGTGTAATACCCTGTTTAAAAATAAAATGCATGTTTAGAATAGAACATTGGTAATCAAAATATTTAAAAATTTTCATAGCTTATGGTTTCGATAATTTCTTTAATTACTTTTAAAAAATGCAATGATATTTAAAATTATATAAATGAAATTTTTGAAGTGTTTTTTTTATTAAAAAAATGAGGGACCATGGTGCACCATAAGTGATATGGTGCACCTTAGACCCCTCTCCTCCTTCATTTCATGTTCTGGAGCCTTACCCAGACACCATTTTTTTCCTTTCTTTCATTTTTCCTTTCCTTTGTCACATTCTTTCTTTCTCTTCCTCTCTTTTTCTCTCTCAATCTCCTTTTTCCTTCACTCCCATGGGCCACCACCCGTGCTTCCCTCTCTCCGCCACATACCACGAACTGCATCTCTCTCTTCCTTGCAATCTCTCTCTCTCTCTCTCTCTCTCTCTCTGCATCATCTCTCCTTGCTGTCTCCATGGCTCTGCCTTGCTTCCTTCTCGGTGGCTAGGAGCTGATTTTGCCCTTCCAAAGCAAGCTATAGTCTTAGGTGAGCTATTGACTTTAAACTAGTTAGCATCTTTTGTATTTTTTTTATTTCAAAAAGAAAGTAAGATGTGCTTGCAATAACTATTTTTTAAATGGAGTTGAATTGCTAAGTTCTAATTGTTTGGATTATTGATATAGATAATAACATTTTGGTAGCTTAGGCTTAAATTTTAAGTCTTGTTAGTAAAGGTTGATGGTGGAGTTAAGCCAAGTTGGCAAAGATTAAATTGATATTAGTTAATAGTTTTAATTTTTGGGCTATGTGTGAAATTGTTATTGTATGAACAATTTATATTAGCTATAATGCCAAAGGAAACTACATATTATTCAAATTGATTTTGAAATAATTCAAAAGCAACTGTACTAAATAAAGAGGAATTTAAATTCTAGGTTGCAAGGTTGAAGAAGAGGATAAGGGGTTAAATGTTAAATCATAATATTTATTGTTAAATTGGGAGTACTCATTTATGTGTCAATTTCAGATTCTCAGGAGATTAACGCACAAATTTAATAGCCCTAGGACATAGATTGGACATTTCCTGACATTTTGTGAGTGGACAGTGCCTCTATGGCATATGATTTTATTTTATGCAATTAATATTAGTTTGATTTTGGTACATTTATTGACAACTTATTTTTATATATCTAGTTAGTTATAAATACTTTGTTTAGTGATATAATTGTCTTATGGTTTAATATATTAATCTAATCATGGACCTCTGATTCAATTTTGAGGAAATTTTACTGATGTTCAAGTGTTAAATGTTCTGAAAGCTTTTTGGAAAAGACTATGAGTTTTATAAATGAAAGGCCAAGCTCTAATATTTGTTTGGATTACTGAATAATTTATTGAGTAAATTACATTTTGGACTTTCAAACTTTGATGAATGCTTTGTGCTTCGAAAATTTGATTTAATATTTGTTACTTAGCTTTTATTAATATTTAGTACTTTAGTTCATATATCCTTTGTGGGAGGATTTTCAGTTAATCGGTAGCTAGCGGTCATTGATGTTAGCCTTGGTGCACCTTGTTTCGAACCCAGCTAGCAGGGTGTTGCTAGCTCAGTGCATGTGTTGAGGCCTACGCATACCACCGACTTAGTCAAATCTGAAGGGGGTAACCCTCATTTGAAAATTTCTCTGAATTAGAAGCCTCCCTACCTTGGATATATAATTGAGAATCATGTTTTAAGGTTATGAAATAATGTTACTTCTTTGTATACATGCATAATATTCAATTTTGATTCTTTATGTAAATATTATTTAAACGATTTCTTATTTAAATTTGATTTGTGATATTAGTTCCTTATTTAATCATAGTTTGCTTTATTCCAAGAGCTTGTCCTCATATGTTATAGATCCATTGCCCCTTACTGAGTCGGTTGGACTCACCCTCCCATTTTTCCTTCCTGTTTCAGATCCTAGTGTTGTACCTAATTCAGTTTCTCTAACTATATGGAGTGCAGACACCTTTGATAGCCCTTCTACAAGGGCCTTACGTTGACTCTAATTTTAATATTTCAAATATGTTTGATGCTTTAGAGTTGCTCCACAATCCATAGACAGGATCCTGTGGCTTGATGTTCTTTTTAGATGAAATCTTTATATATAAGTCTTCTATACCGAATTATGTTTCCTTGTACGTAGAGTAATGGATATATGCATGTATGTATATGTATACTAAATATATGGGAGTGAATGGATACTTGTAAATATGTATGCAAACGATTTGAGAGTGCTCTGAGGGCCTCAATTTTGGATATATGGTTGGTTGGTTATTTGGTAAAGTTCTGGCTATTATGGGGAAATTGGAAAAATAGAGGAAACTTTATCCAATTATCACAAAAAATTTACATTTTAGGCTTGCTGGAGGTCCATCACCTTCAAGCGCCGGTCACGACTCAGGTTTCGGTCGTAACAAAATGATTCTATTAGAAATTGAGTACATAAGAAAACTAAATATTATATCACTATGTTATTGAAATTTGTCATGTTACCTTAGAAATGTTGAAAGCTTTTATGCTTCTTTCCTTATACTTTTGCAGAGCTTCACCTTCCTGATTTGATTTCTTCAATCAAATAAAAATCAATATTTATACATTCAATATATCAACAAAAATTAGCAAGAAAAAATGTATAATAACAACCTATGCTTTTGTCAGTATTTTTGTTGTTGACATTTTAACAGTAAAAATATCTAAACTACTAGGAGATGCCTCAACCAAATTAACTGATGTTACTTTAACCGAAGTAACACCAGGAGTCTTACAATTTCCCTCTTCATTTTTAGCAATCTTTGACACAATCTTGTAGCCAGGAAAACACTCAGATTGTAAATGATGATCATATGAAAAAGGAAAGTCATGGTATTTGAGATAACTAATCAAATTACACATAATAATATTTTTCTATATCACATGAAATATGCACCAGTTGTAACACTCTCCTAAGCACAGTACTATGCTTAAGTCATAGTACCATACCCTGGAGCTGTTACTGTTACCTGAACAGACCTCGTCTGACAGCAACTTTAGCCGTCTTTGGAAACTTCTAAAATCATCTGGAGACAACATGGAAATAAGAGTGAGAATTATAAAATTCTCAGTAGGATTCTCAAATTTTCATACATAGTGTCATCATGGTCGTCTCTAGTTTGCTTCGGTTTACTTTGAAAAAAAGTGAACATGCTGCACAGACTGTTTAATTTTACATTTCGAGAAATGTCTTATCCGAAGCAAAGTTCATTTTAATCATACTCTAAGCATTTGGGAGAACCCATAAAATTCATTCAATTATGACACCATGAATAATAACTGTAGCATGTTAAAACACAGATAACATCAATATGCTGGGAATACAACATCTACACATAAAATTACTCGTACTTAAATTCACGCCTATACATGAAACTTGCTTTCCTTTCTTCATCTTCCTTTTCGTCATAAATCTTTAGTCTTTAGTCTTTTACTTGGCACACCTAGCCGTATCGCCGTCCCTAGGGTGCATTTACTACCCTTGGGTAGCCTGGCCTTGGAGTGAGCTCGTCAGCTTCACCTGTGACCGTCGTCACACCGACTCACCCGCAAGGGGATTCACGTGCCTCTAGTCTTGGAGGGATCTCATTCTGGTCACGTGCCTCTAGTTGAAGGGATCTCTTCTGGTCACGTGCCTCTAGTTGAAGGGATCTCTTCTGGTCACGTGCCTCAAAATTGAGGGATCTCATCTGACCACGTGCCTCCAACATAGAGGGATCTCATCTGACCACGTGCCTCCAAGGTAGAGGGATCTCATTGTCTTAGCTGCCTCCACAGGGAGGGATTCAAGTGCAACTGCCTCCAAGTGAAGGGATTTCATATCTTTATCATTTAACTGCCTTCACAGGGAGGGATTTCAAATAACTGCCTCCGAGTGAAGGGATTTACATTTAATATACGCATGGCTTTTCATTCTCATATAAGGTCATGCATAGTCATATTGACTGTACCTATACTTCATTCATTTTCATATGTCATTATACACATGATCTTCACGTACATATTCATAACGTGTAAAGGCTCGTAGCCTCTTTACCATTCTACCGACACTTATACATAAGCTTTATCCTTTACTTTCATATATCTCATCTCATACATATGCTACTTATCCTCACATACCTCATAACATAATTATGTCATTCTTATATATAGGGTTTCTATATACCTATTTATATTTCAATTCATCCTTACATTTAAACATTCATAACTTCTTAGACTTCTGCCGTAAATCCGGCAGTATAACGGATCAGGTCTGTTTCCCCATGAATAGTGCCAGCTTCTCACGGACAAATCAGTTATGGCAACATAATCAACTTAACACACATATAACAATGTCAAGCTAGCAATCCTCCATTCAAACTTTATATGTTTCACTAACAATTGTAAAATTATCATTTTGGCCATTCTGCCAATTCTATTCGGTTCTGCCCGAATTTCATATGAACCACCTTTATCTCTATTCAACTCATTTAAATCTGAAATTTGGATATGTCATAGCTCTATATGTATACTTTCTAACCTCTTTGGTCCCATGTCATTCTGATTTATATAAATCAAGATATTCAACTTTTACTTCAGCCTGTTCAGTCACTAGCCCGAATTACACTCCTGGAAATATAAATTCACTAAAAATCGAAACTAAGCTCAAATCATGCGAAATTGGTCTCATATTGAAGCTAACAGGACAACCTTTCATTTTCCACAATTTCACTCCATTTGCTTAAGTATATCTCGAGTTCTAAGTCCTGAAAGTCGACCTTCCTGTACTACTCTATTTTGGCCTGAATTGAACATAGGACAACTTCCTCGAATCACTGGGAACAATTGGGACCATAACAAACTCGGAATTTTATACTGGGATGTTCCCCTATGTGTAGGCTTTCTAACAAAACTGGTTTCACTCAATTTGGAGTTGTATAGGGTGAGTTATACCCTCCTCATGTCACCCTGCCCGGATGAACATCCTAAACCCTAGGTCAAACTTCAAAAATTCGTATCTCCCTCAATACTAATCCAATAACCTTATATGATATTATCTATGGAAAGCCCTGGATGTCTAGTTTCATCTAAAAATGGTTTCATCGGATTTGACCGATTGTAGGCGGTGCCGTACACTCCGTCGTACGGACTTCCGTGGAATTCCTCAACTAGACAGTATTCCAACTTTCACTTCTCCTAGTTTTCTTC
The DNA here is from genome assembly GCA_031439595.1 of Pterocarpus santalinus. NCBI lineage: Eukaryota > Viridiplantae > Streptophyta > Magnoliopsida > Fabales > Fabaceae > Pterocarpus > Pterocarpus santalinus. The sequence continues at coordinate 30,705,977 of CM062523.1, read as the reverse complement.
TTCTAATCTTACTCCCAACCCAATATTTCACGTTAACTCAATCATGATCCATCATAATACATCTATTAACTCATCAAATACATGAAGAATAATACAAGTTCATACAGCCATAGGGCAAATAATTCAAGAATAAAAGTAGAATCCTACCTCTTTGGAGTATGATTTGAGCTAGGTGCTGAAACTTGGAGTGTTAGAGCCTTACTAAGCTTGAAGGAGTAATGGAGTTAAAGAAGAGAAAAGAGAGCTGAACAAGGGACAAAGTGGCGTAGAAAAAATGGGGCTAAAGGAGAGAAAGAGATGAGTTTATAAGCTTGAGGTGGTAGTTAACTTCGAGGGCTTTGATTGGCTGAATTTTCTTGTGATGCACTTAGCTACGTCTCCCTATCAGTGTAACTTGCTGCCATACTGTTTGAAATCGGAACTCGCATTTACTCTATTTCAAGTCGGAACTCATCCTTATTATACTTGAGTTCGGAACTCGTACAAGCTTGTTTGTGACTTTGGGGAAATCTTGAATCAAGTTTGGAGGCCGTAAGTCGAAAGCTCACAATCACATAATCTCGAAACTTCCTATTTGAACTCGGGAATGCCAATGCTGGATGTAAAATCGGAACTCGTGTGACTGAGGATTTGCTTAAGGGTCCGAACTCGTGTCCATCCCAATTGAATTCAACACTAAGGTCGGAACTCGGGAATTCGGGTCACATTTCCAAACACAAGTTAACAAACTCGGAAGTCGGGATTTATATACTGTATGGTTGGTGACATCGGAAACCGGATATATTTTCCTTAAGGCACGAAGTCGGATCTCATGGAATTACGTTCATGTGTTCGGACTTGAAGGTTAAACTCGGAAGTCGTTGGAAATAATCCATACGAAGTTGGAAGTCGTACAAGGCATGAAGTCGAGAATCCAGCAAGACTAACTTGGAACTCAGGAATAATCCTCTTATCTGTGTTTCAAAGACGAAGTCAGAAATCGGAATGGATCAATCCTGAGGGCGAAGCCGAACTCGGAAATCGGGATGTTACACCAGTAATACAAATAAAATAGTAAAAAATTGTGAAAAAATTATGATCATTAAAAGCTTAAATATGTATACTATCCAACTTATCTACCTCATATTTGTCATGCTTCTTTGATGTCAATATCATTGGAGTTTGAATATTAGAAAGCCTACGACAATCTTCAAGAGAGTTAACATAACTCTTCTTATTTGGGGTAAGTCCTTCAATGTCTGATGTTGTACTTTCATTATATGGTATCTTAGAGACAATTTCCTATAAATTAAGATTTCTAATTACATAGTAATTAAAAATTGTAGGCTATAAAGTACAATAAAATTAAGCAATAAGTATATAAAAATATGAACTTAAAAGTGTAATGGTACTTGAGATACACTCACAGCATTTGAACTTGACTTGTATTGTAACACCCTACTAATTTTATGTTATGCTTAAGTCATAGCATGAAACTAGTCAGGTCGTGTTACCGTGTTGATACTCTATTTACCTTTCCTGTTTTAATTTCTCTTTAAATCGTCTCTATTGACGAAACGGCGTGCTGTTATATTAAAAGCGAAACGAAGCGAACAAAATATCACCAAGATAAGTATAGTACAATAGTGTTACTGCATACGTGTAAACATACATACATATATATATATATATATATATATATATATATATATATCAGAAGCCACTGTTTCAGTTTATGTACAAAGTTTTAAAGTAGAACACATACGGGGGCTGGTGTATCAAAAAGACCATAATGCCCTCATCTGCAAAAATACCCTATGGTCCTCAAAGGACATTTCAGAACCTCATCGCTAACCCTACAGTCAAGTCCATGACCCAAAGCTACATGTCTTTGTCCAAAAGAGGTCATGTCAGACAACATCTCTCGCCACTAAGCTACTCCGTCAGGTAGCCGTTAGCCATGCCAGGCTCTACGGTGTATAGTTCTGCTGGGTCCCGAGGAGGAAGAGGGCGACGAGCCGGTGGCCTCGGAGGGGTCACTCTCTGAACTCAACGGGATGTCGGGGACTGCCTGCGGTGGTGACTCAGGGGCAGGGTCAGCGGGTGCAGGAGGTGCAGGATGTGGGTGCGCCATGTGTAGAGGGATGGCAATATAAGGGGTAGCAGGGTCGAAGATAGGATGGTGTAAAGGAACATCAAAGTTCCTGTTACTGAAGAGGTAAAATCGGAAGTTGCATGAACCAACTATGTACAAGGAGTCCAACTCTGAATCATGGTGGAGCTGTAACGCAGGAATCTCAATAAAAAGGGTAGCTGTGGAGTCCATCGCCAGTGTCTGAGAATGATGCGGGAGACACAAAACGGGGTGAGAATTTCAAGAAAATTCTCAGTAGGGTTCGGTTATACTTGTACTGACGTCACATACATTCTCAGTTGCCTCGGGTTTCATTTAATTATAAAATATGTGTTTAAGCTGAAAAGTCCATTTTCATGAGTTTAAGAAAATGTCTGGTCCGAGGCAAGGTTCAGTTTTATTTTACTTGACATAAGAAACAAAATATATTACTAATACGGATACATAGAATGGTAATCGAAATAAATAAATGCATAGCAGTGAGCAATTATAACATATAATTGTAAACATCTTGATGAAACTATTTCATGTATTCATGCATTCATGTAATTATGTAGACTCGTTCTTGAACTTTCCTTCATAAACTTTTTCATTACTTTCTATCATTTTCCATCTCTTGGTCCCCTGGGAGTTCTTGGCCATTTTAGACTCCTGGGTAATAGTCTGCTTATCAGGATCGAGCTCGTTCCTATATAGGAATGCCGAGTTTACTTTCCCCGACCTTCCCACCGATCTATTCCCATTAACTTTCTATCCGGGGCTGGCCCAAGTAGTATGGAACTTGCATAATAACACAATTCTTTTCATGGCTTTCTTAAGAATGCATATGCATTAACATGTAATTCATAACTTGTACATGGGTTCTACCGAAATTTCGGCAGCGTAACGGAACGTGTCCGCTTCCCCATGAATAGTGCCAGCCAATCAATACATCAATTTATCACAAGGAACACAACTTCACATTTATATCCCAATATAGAACTCAAATCCATATCAAATTCATTGAGGCAGAAATCCTGCCTCAGCATATTCAACCAACCCGGTTTTTGTAATTCAAGCCATAACTTCATTTTAACTCATTTGGAGCTCAAATTTGAGTATGTTAAAGTGTTATGTGTCTATTTTCTAACCTCTTTGGTCCCACCTAATTTTGGTATCTACAACTCAAGATATCTAGATTTTATTTCGGCCTGCCCACTGACTAGCCAGAATCAGGCAACTAAAATTAAAAATCCACTAAAAATCGAAAACTGATTCAATTCATACGAAATTGATCTCATATTAAAGCTAACAGAACAAAGTTTCATTTAGAAAAAGTCCCACTCAATTTGGCTTAGTGGGGCTAGAGTTACAAGCCCCGATTTCGGACCTTCCTACACTGCCCTGTTCTAGCCCGGTGTGGACATAGGGCGAATTTCGTGGAGAACTGGGAGTAACTGGGACCTTAATAAATTCTGAAATTTTTATGAGATATTCTCCTATGTGTAAGCTTTCTAACAAAGTTAGTTTCACTCATTTTCATGTAGTATAGGTCGAGTTCTACCCTAAAGAACCTAATCTGCCCAGAGCCAGAGTCAAAACCCTAGGTCGAGGTTCAAAAATTCATATCTCCCTCAATTCTGATCCAAAATCCTTATATGATATGTCTATGGAAAGCCCTAGATGTCTAGTTCCATCTAAAAATAGTTTCATCGGATTTGACCGATTGTAAGCGGCACCGTACGCTCCGCCATACGGACTGCCGTGGACTCTCCACCAAGACAGCACCCTCATCCATTTACTTCTCTTAGTTTCCTTCTTCTAGTTCTACTTCTAACCCAAAATCTTCTATTAATTCAAGCATAATTATTTAATCAACACATCAAAGTAAAATTTAGACCACCATCAATACTTCAAGAATCTAAAAGTCAAGTAAGAATTTAGAACTCCTACCTCTTATCGTGAATAATTTTGATTTAAGCTTGTAGCTACAACTTGGTAGAAGTTCAAGATATGATGGAGTTGGGTGAGAGATGAAAAGAAAAGAGAGAGCTGAAGTGAAGAAGAAATTATGTAGAAGGGGGTCTGAATCAGAGGAGGAGGGTGTGTTATATAGGCATGAGTGGGAGTTAACTTAGAAGGTTTGATTGGCCTCTAAACATAAGGCCAAGTTTCGGCCAACCTTGCCCTCCACGTTGCTGACTCGCGCGTCGTAACACGAGCAAATTAAACCGAATAGCGACTATAGTATAGTAGCCAACTCAGATCGTTTCCCAAAGATGAACACACTATTTGATCAGAAAATTCAGGGGGGTTTTTATAACAAACACTTAAAATGCAATACTGAATTCCAAAGCAAACAGAAAACAAAAAGGCTAAACCGAATTAAAATTCTAATCCAAGACACACAGGAAGAAAGCAATCAACACTCAATCATTGGATTCAAATGTACATGCACACTCCAATTCGATGATTTATTTTAGATTCAATTGAAACCTCAAATCAAACCTAGCATTCACATGAAAATCTCCATGCATTCAACTAATCACTCAAGCCATTCGGTTTAGAGACCTCTAAAACCGAATTGATTTTGGATTAGCTTCCAAACCAATGCTCTCATCTCATATTCAGAACCGAAATATGAATCACACTCTTGAACAATCGAATCACATATATCAACCGAATTATACATGATTTGATTGACTCTTAATCAACATGCATGAATGAAAACCTCCAATTCAATTACGAGATTAAGAAGAAGAGAAGAGGAGTGAAACCGAAATTGGAATTTCCATGCCTTGATGCACCAATCCTCAAGAGCTTGAATGCTTCTCTTGATGCCTTGGATCAGAGGAGGATCACCCCTCCATTAATGGAGGAAAACGCAAAAGAAAGAAAGAGAGAAAGAGAGAGAAAAAGAGAGAGAGAGTTTTCTTATTCCAAAGAAGGTGAAGGTCCTGAAGCATAATCATAATTTCTATATATACCTCTAATTAAAAGTCACTAATTACTTAATTAAAATAATCCTCTTTTCCTAAGCTAAATTTGGATAGCTCAATTGCCCAATTTGGATGCTTAGAGAGAAAGTTGTGCCCAAAACAAGTTGAGTGGGCTCTCTTAGACCCAGCAGCGACTTCCAACACGTTTTTGGGCCTCATAACGGTTCTTCTTGGCTTAGTGTTCTGAACATAAAATGAAGCCCTGGATGTTAGCTTTCCAATGCCACCGGAATGGGCTCAATTGAGTCCCTGTAGCCCAAGATATGGTCCAATCATTGAAGGCTGCTCAGAAACCGCGCCCAAACGCTTCAGTTCAGTTCCGAGCCCAATTTCGGCTTTAAGATCTCAGCGTTAGCCCTTGCCCTCTTCACAGAAATTGTAGCTCTATCTCTTAGCTTTCCTACAAATCAAGAAGCATAATAAAATGAGGTATAGAGCTCAAGATATGATCTAAACACTGAAATAGGTCAAAATAACCGAAATGCTGCAAAAATTAACTAAGTCTCACTAAGATCCAAAAAAGGAAAATGATCTAAACTCAACCAATTAAGCGCAAAGGAGGATTAATGAGACAAGTATGAAGGATAAAAATAGTATAAAAATCCAATTCATCAGTTGCCCTCTTTGTGTGGTAGAATCATTCTCCACGTCGCCTAAAGTGGGACTAGTTTCCAGTATATTCTGGAAACGAAATCGGAACTCGTACGCTTTATAAAGTCGGAACTCGTGAACCTCCTGTATATGAAGTCGGAACTCAGAAAACATCCAGTTTAATCAAAACTTGAAGGCAAAGCCTGGTGTGAAGCCAAGCACTTAAAGTCGGAACTCGGAAATTATAAAATTTCTATCCCGGAACTCGAAAAGATATAGAAATGAGAGCTGCTAATATTGGACTCGAGATCGGATCTCGTACATTTGTGAATCATAATGTCGGAATTCGGAATATGGCCAGTTCATTTGAGCCTTAGTGACGAAGTCGGAAATCGAACATTTTGATCTTTGATTGCTAAGGTCGGAAGTCGTAAAATTGTGCTGAAGTCGAAGACGAACTTGTAAGTTGGAAGCATCAGTCACTTCATTTTCGCTCCTGAAATCGGAAATCGGAATTCATACTGATGAGGTCAAAATTTATACACGCTTACACAAAGGTCGGAAATGGTAGTCTACATGCATTAAGTCGGAAATCGGAAGAAATACATTGCAAGCCTTGGAACGAAGTCGGAAGTCGAAACTAATATTGAGATCGGAAGCGGAATTATAAGACAAACTCGGAAATCGTAAATCCTTGTCTGTCCAGCCTTGAAGATGAACATGGGAATACTATGAGCTCGGAAGTCGGAAGTCGTGGATGTTACATGTATCAATTGAACAACTTCAGAATAACCTTTTTCATTAGTTTTCTAAAATAATTGAAAAATTAATGTTATATAATGCAAGGAAAATATTGTATGCTAAAATTGAATATGATCTAACTATATAAAAGTCAAAATAATTAACCTCAATAAAAAGAGAGCTTGAAGCCCCAACAAACTCATTGAGAACTTCCTCATTTTCAGTCAATTTCCAAATTATGTAAGATGTTGATTTCTTTAGTATGTTATATTCATAAAAGACTTCAACAACAAAAACAAATTTTTTGTTCACCAATATGTCCAAAGCCTTGGGAAATCCATACTCATCACCATCCGTAAAATTTATTACAAAATAAAGTCAGAAGTTGACATTTAAAGGAATTGTACAATAGTAATATTAATAGTAATAGGAATAGGAATAGAATAATTAGTATTCTTTGAAAGATATTTGTCAATTTAAACTACCTTAATGAGTTGCTTTCTCAAGTCATGTGCATTCTTCTCGAAAAGGTCACAAAAACATCCTTATCAAACAAAACAAAGTATGTAGCACCAAACTTGTAACACCTTACCAGAAGTAATACTATGCTTAAGTCATAATATTTCACAAGGTAATTTGTCATATGAAATAAATCATAAATCTTGCTTTTCTTTAATGTCAAAGTGAATAATTAATGTGGAATGTAGTCAATCAGTTGGTGTCATAACAAAGAGATTAGTAAAACGGACCAAAAATTGCATCTCTAACTTTTAACTATATAAATATATACATCTCATACAAGTTTACTATGACATGAGTACATAAATAGTAAAAAGGTACAAAGATGAGGCCGACAAAAACAAAATAAATTAGCCTATCTGTAACACCCTCCCATATATAAGCCACGCTCGAGTCATGGAGTTATATTAAGAGGTTCTCATAGTGCTAAGAAAATCTTTAAATTGTGGGAAATACAATACATGACCCTTCAACTTAACACTTTATTATTGAATAATAATAATTCATAAATTTCATCTCTGATGCGTAGAGAATAAAATAATTATAATTTAAGAAAAATTCTTGTAACTAATATTAGTTATATGTAGAAACTGCCTCTACATTGCAGCTGTCGCCCTTTCTGAACTTCAACCGGCCTCTTTAGTCTTCCGGGCTGACTTAAGCCTGAGTCTTATACGATGAACGTCCCAGTATTCTGCCTCGTTCTTAAGTTTCAGTCTATGATTTGGAATGTTTATGGAAAGAAGAACATACAAACAAGTAGTGAGAACCTAGGGTTCTCAGTAGGTAAACATGAATCATACAGTGTCATCATAAACACTCCAGCTGCTTCAATTTCTTAAAAAAAACGGTGAGCACATATACACAACTAGTGGTTCGTTTTTAAGTTGAAAACATCTTTCTCGAAGCGGGTTATATTTTAACAACCACTTGTCATATCATATAACAATCATAAAAATATGAATAGTATAATATGGTTCAACAAGAATCATAATAACATCATGACTTAGCAAGATAATTGAAAATGCACATAAGATGCTCATACTTGACTGTATGCAAGTGCACTTGACTTAATTCATATCTTTCTTTAACTTGCAACTTGATCTTCATAAACTTTTCCATTACTTGGTCCCCTAGGAGTTCTTGGCCACTTTAGACTCCTGGGTAATAGTTTGCCTCTTAGGATCGAGCTCATTCCTATATAGGAATGCCGGGTTTACTTTCCCTAACCTTCCCACCGATCTATTCCCCTTAACTTTAAATCCGGGGCTGGCCCAAGCATTATGGAGCTTTCATCATAACATAACTTTTATGAACTCATACATAACCTTTATGGACTCATAACATATGCACGTGGATTGAATGTAGATTGTAACTCATGCATAGGCTTACCGAACTTTTGGCAGCATAACGGAACATGTCTGCTTTCCCATGAATAGTGCCAATACTCAGACAATCAATTATACAGAGATATCATAACATTTCATTGATAATTCACTTATCAATCTCATAGGGATAAGTGTTGCATTTTAAAAACATAATTGCTGTCTCAGCACATTCATTCAAACTGGTTTTTGTAAGTCAAGCCACAATTTTTATTTAACTTATCTGGACCTCCATTTTGGATATGTTAGAGTATTGTGTGTCTATTTTCTAGCCTCATTAGTCCCATCTCATATTGACTTGTATAACTTCAGATATTCAAGTTTTATCCCAGCCTACCCTGTAGCTAGCCAGAATTACACACTTAAAAGTAAAAATCCACTAAAAATCGAAAACTAGCTCAAATCATACCAAAGTGGTATCATATTAGAGCTAACATGAAAGCTTTCATTAGCAACAAATCCCATTTCATTTGCTTTAGCAGAGCTCGAGTTATAAGTGTAACACCCTAATAAATCCATATTACGCTTAAGTCGTATTACGGCGTTTTATTAGTTGTTACTTATGCTCATGGAAAACTAAACTTCACTTGAAATTAAATTACGCGGAAAATACAGTAAAATTTTTTTTTTTTTTTGAAAAATGTCATCGCTTTTGGAAAGTAAAGCCTTGCGCGAGAAGATAGCGGTAAACGAGCGTATCGCAGAGATTTCGGTATAAAAGGAGAGAACAAGAGATAAATCATAATGTCATACATTCAAATTTCGACATCAACCACATAATATAATTATCCGCATAATATCCAACAAATACATAAAAAGGGAACTCATGGTCATGCCGTGGCCCCAAAATATCAAAAGTACAAGTCTGATAAGGTCTAATGCAAAATGAAATACAACAGATAAGGAGCAATATTGGGATAAGCCCACGTAGACATATACTAGCTTCTCTGCCCCTTCCATGCCCTTCCATCGAACGGACTCAGGTCCTCGAATGCCTAGTCCCCCACGCTGCTCGGCCTCGGGGAACGTGAGGAGTATGGATGATGCGAGGGTGCCGGCTGTTGACCTCAACGCGACGAATGCGACGGCCTGGAGTATAGCTGCCCACCGAAGAATGTGCCTCGGCGGATCCTCCTCGAGATCGACGGTGATACTCGGGGAGTGGCGGCGAAGCTGCTGCGGCCCTAGGGGTGGCCGTCGAACTCACATCGATCACAGGAACCTCTGGCAGCGGCACAGGCTCGGCTACGGGTAGACCTGGAGACATAGGCTCCATCTCGATCTCAACCAATGGCTCGGGCGGGAAATCCCAAGGACCCAACGGTTGTCCAAGGTGTGCCGATGACACGTCTGAGGCAAAGCGGGATCTCGGCTCCTCCTCGCCAAAAACTCGACCCGGGTAGAAGTATGTGCGAACTATCGTGGTGGTCGTGGCCACAATAGCGTGGGCATCCTCATCATAGGCCCATTCATGGCGGGGAGGCTCCATGCTCCATGCCACGTGATGCTCCATGAGTATCTGGTGACGAGATGGAAAAACAACTAGGATGAGAAATAAGATTTCTCAGTAGGACTCGGCCCTGACACACCGGTGTCATCGTCATCGTCCCAGCCACTTCGGTTTTTGAATGAAAACTGTGGGCATTCAATAAGTTCAATTATTTGATTTTCGAAAAACATTACTTGACTTGTCTTAAGTCCTTTCTTTCCACCCACTAAACATAAGTGGTAATGAGCTCATACCGTGGCCGTCGCCACCATAGAATTTCGGTACTTACACTAGCTGGGTCATGCCATACCTCATGTAAGCCCTATCCCCTATACTCACACTAGCTGGGTCATGCCATGCCTCATGTGAGTCGTGGGTGAGGGGAACTTAAAATTAGGTCACCTTCCCTTTTGAAGGATCACATTTTATTGAATCTTTTCTTATTAAACTTATGATGCAAAATATTTCTAAGTCCACAATTTCTACAAAATTTCGGCAGCATAACGGCTAGACCGAAGCTTCCCAAAATTTTGCCAAACAGAATACCCGTATTACAGCATCATATCATACCATCATATCATATCATCATCATCATATCATCATCATAACATCATGCTTGCAACATAAACATAGGCATATTTTCAAGCAAAGTCTTATGAGCTTAGCTTAGTAAATTTGGTGCAAGCTTTTAATTTAGGTTACCTCTTGGGGGTTCTCTTTTAATTGTTGTAGGGCCAATTTTATCTAATATACTTTTTGATACTTTTTTTTTTTTTGTTGAGTTATGAAGGTTTTCTAATACTTAGTATAAGGGTATTAATGTCTTAAAACTTATTCTTCATTAACCTTTAACTTTTACCCTAACCAGTTTTATTTTTACAGTGGGGCAGTAACTTCAAAAATTCACCATAATTTGGTATTTTATCATTTTAATGCGAAATTTTATATGCTTATAGGGTTCTGAGTCTAGTTTTTAACAACACAAGTCCCACTCAAAAATCCGTTTTCTAACTCCAGTTATGCATATTTTATTCTGACTGTTCAGTTTCTAAGTTCACTCCCAGTACAGTGGATTGTTACTTCTCATTATAATTACTGAGAAGGAATCTGAGAAAACTGTTTTATGGGTTTGTTCCTATATGTCTTAGCTTTCATTTAAACTTGGTCTCACTCAAAAATCATTTTTGTAGCTCGAGTTATACACATTTTAGTGTAGACTGCCCAGACAGAAACCAATCCGAGAACAGTCCACTTTGAAAAAATCATATCTCACTCATTTTAACTCCGAATCTTATGTATTTTATATGTATGGAAAGCTCTCTGAGTATATTTTCATATAAAATTAGTTCCACTAATTTCTGAGTTTTCTGGAAAAAGTTATACCGCTTGGTTTACAGACTGCTAGAAAATCCAGATTTTACGTTTTGATTTTTCTCATGTTTTCTCCAAAACACTCAACCTCACTTTCAAGAAAACATTCTCAAGTTATAAAACACTCAGATACCATGAAAGATTAGTGAAAAACTAACATGTTGGGGTTCAAAAATATTGAGTTCAACCATGCATCACACCAAACCGAAAACATGTTTTCAACAAACAACCATACAAGCAATAACATCTCATTTTATGACAAGAATGGCTATGATGCCCATAATCAATCTTTAAAATCACCTAGCTATGGAGAGCATAGGAGTTCTAAAGCTTGAAAAACAAGAGAGAAAAAAGAGTTTAGAGCCATTACCAAGAAGCTTCCTTTGAAGGAATTTGTGATGGAAGAAGGTGATGGTGGTGGTATTCCTCCTCTTGGATCTTGAAAGAGGCTTGGTATGTGATTGTCTTTGATTCTCCAAGAACAAAAATGGTGGCTCTTGAAGAGCTTGTGAGTGGGATGAGGAGAGGAAAGGATGAGAGAAGTGGAAGGATTCTAGAGAGAAGTTGGAGAGTTTAGAGAGAAGGAGGAGAATTTTGGAATTGAGGAGAGAGAAGAGGATGAGTGAAATGAAAATGAAGAGAGAAAGAGAGAGGGAGGGAGGCGTACATGGGGGGAGGGAGGGCTGATTGCTCTTGCTTCTCCAACAAGCAAGGGGAGTGGGTGAGTTTAGCTTCTTTTGCAAGCAAGAAGGCTAAGAACTTTGGGGTAAAAGAGGGGGTTGTATTTTCCTTGAGTCTTGGAGGCATTCTAATGTCCAATTTGTGTTTTTCTCTAGGGGTTAAAGGGGAGTACCCCTCTTAGGATTTGGTTGCTTGTCTAAGACTCATCCAAGTGTCAAGATCTAATGGTGGATGACAAGGATCCTAGTCTTGGCTTTTGATCTAATGGTGTAGGATTAAAGAGATTGAATGAAGGGTGAGATGTTGCTCCTCCTTGGTATGTCTTTTTAGGGCATATGCATGGAAGAACTTTTATCTCTAAATGTTATTAGAATTATTTAAATGTAATTTAACTTAATTGGCTTAATTACCCATGAGTTAACTCTTGTCAATTACACTTTTTATGATGTCTTGCATTACGGTTAAGCATATGCTTAATTTGGGATTTAATTTTTCAAGAGTTATCTTAAGTGTCTTAATCATTATAAACTTAATTAGTAAGGTTAGGTTGTCTTACTTTTGTTTTGGCACCTTCGAGTAACTAAGGATTAGATGATTAAGGTTTTATTAAAACGCTTAGGACATTATGATTAAATTGTTGGCTAGACTTAATTTACTAAGCTCTTGCTCTCGGGATTAATCGATTAGTTCTCAATTAATCGCTAATCCCTCTAATTAGCCGGGAACACCGAGCTAATTAGCTTAGGTAGAAATGGGGATGTTACATTTCTCCCCTCCTTAAAAAGAATTTTGCCCTCAAAATTCATTACCTGAAAACAGGTGGGGGTAATCTTTTTGCATCTCTGCCTCGAGTTCCCACGTGTGCTCTTCCAAGTTTCCTCTTCCCCAGGCCACTTTCACTAGGGGCACAGACTTGTTCCTCAGCTGCTTGACCTTCCTATCTATGATTCTCATAGGCGGTAGGTCGAAGGTTAGGTCTTCTCTTAACTATACACTTTCTGGCTCAAGAAGGTGATTGGGGTCGGAGTTGTACTTTCTTAGTTGGGAGACATGGAAGACATTGTGAAGGTTTGACAAATGAGGTGGTAATGCTATCTGGTAGGCAACTGTTCCTACTCGTTTCAAGATTTCAAAAGGGCCAAGAAAACAAGGGCTCAATTTTTTGACTCTAAGGGCTCTACCAATGCTTGTTGTAGGAGTGATTTTCAAGAATACGTGTTCTCCCTCTTGGAACTCGATTGGCTTCCTCCTTTTGTCCGCATAGCTCTTCTGACGACTTTGTGCTGTGAGGATCTTTTCCCTTATCCTCTTAATTTGCTCGGTGGTTTCTCTAAACAGATCAGGTCCTAAGGGACTTTGCTCACCCGGTTCATACCAACAAAGCGGAGATCGGCACTTCCTACCATATAGAGCTTCATAAGGCGCCATCCCAATGCTAGCATGAAAACTATTGTTGTAGGCGAACTCGATGAGGGGTAGGTGTTTGTCCCAACTTTCGAGTCGATCCATTACGCATGCCCTTAACATATCCTCTAGGGTTTGTATGGTTCTTTCCGATTGTCCATCAGTCTGGGGGTGGTAGGCTGTACTTAAACAAAGTTTCGTCCCAAATGCCTTTTGCAAGGCTCCCCAGAACCTAGAGGTAAACCTTGGGTCTCTATCCGACACAATGGTTGCAGGTACTCCGTGCAATCTCACGATCTCTTGGATGTATAGCTGGGCTAGCTTATCCAAAGGATAATTCGCCCTTATGGGTAAGAAGTGGGCAGATTTTGTCAATCTATCCACAACGACCCATATGGCATCAAATCCACCTTGGGTTCGGGGTAAACCCATCACGAAGTCCATAGAGATTCCATCCCATTTCCATTCGGGGATCTCCAATGGTTGTAGCATGCCTGAGGGTTTTTGGTGCTCAATCTTCACCTTTTGACAAACTAAGCACTTATCCACAACATCTGCTATGTCTCGTTTCATGCTTGGCCACCAAAACATCCTTTTGAGGTCTTGGTACATCTTTGTTATGCCAGGATGCATGGTGAAATGACCTTTGTGGGCTTTTTCTACAATCATCCTCCTCAAGTCATCCTTAGCAGGCACGCATATCCTCCCTTGATACCTCCACACGCCATCAATGCCTTGAGTAAATTCTTTCAGCTTTCCCTCCTTCACCTGAGCTACAATCCTCAAGAACTCTTCATCCTCTTCCTGAGCCCGCATAATTTGCCCTCTGAACTCACTTGTCACCTTGATCAGACTCAACCTTATGCTACGAGGGGTCAGGGTAACTCCGAGATTCAAGTCTCTAAAGCTCTCAATCAACTCCGCTTCCTTGACCATCAACCACGACACATGCAATGATTTTGCGGCTCAGTGCGTCCGCTACCACATTGGCCTTACCAGGGTGGTAGTTCAACCCGAAATCGTAGTCCTTCAAGAATTCCATCCATTGCCTCTGCCTCATGTTAAGCTCCTTCTGATCAAACAAGTACTTCAGACTCTTGTGATCCAAAAATACCTCAAACCTAACTCCATATAGATGGTGCCTCCATATCTTCAAGGCAAACACAACGGCCGCTAATTCCAGGTCATGGGTCGGGTAGTTAACTTCATGAGGTTTCAGTTGCCTAGAGGCGTATGCTACCACACTACGATTTTGCATCAGAACACAACCTAACCCTCTTCCAGAGGCATCACAGTAAACCTCAAAGGCTCCCTTAGGGTCAGGCAGGACTAGTACAGGTGTAGAAGTCAACTTCGCCTTCAACTCTTGAAAACTTCTCTCACACTCTTCAGTCCACACAAAAGCAGCATTCTTCCTAGTGAGCTTAGTCAAAGGTAGGGATATCTGAGAAAATCCCTTTATAAACCTCTGATAATATCCGGCTAGGCCGAGAAAACTCCGAATCTCCGTCACCGTCGTCGGCCTCTCCCAGTTCATTACAGCTTTCACCTTGCTTGGATCTACGGATATCCCTCCCTTAGTCACGACGTGACCCAAGAACTTCACTTCTTCTAGCCAAAACTCACACTTCGACAAACCGCATAGAGCTTCTTATCCCTCAAGATTCCCAACACAATCCGAAGATGCTCTTCGTGTTCCTCCTTCGTCTTTGAATAGATGAGGATGTCATCTATAAAGACCACCACAAACTTATCCAAATACGGCCTAAAGATCCTGTTCATATAATCCATAAACACAAATGGCATTGGTCAAACCAAACGACATTACTCTAAACTCATAATGCCCATATCTAGTCCTAAAGGCCGTCTTGGGAATATCTTCCTCCTTTACTCTAATTTGATGGTATCCCGACCTTAGATCTATCTTTGAAAACACCACTGCTCCTTTGAGTTGATCCATCAAGTCGTCTATCCTTGGTAAGGGGCACTTGTTCTTCACTGTGACCTTGTTCAACTGCCGATAATCCACGCATAGCCTCATGCTTCCATCCTTCTTCTTGACAAATAACACTGGGGCTCCCCAAGGTGAGGCGCTTGGTCGCACAAACTTCTTTTCCAGCAACTCCTCCAATTGGGTCTTCAACTCTTCCAACTCCAAAGGGGACATTCGGTAGGGTGCAATAGATATTGGTCCAGTCCCTGGCACCAATTCTATGGAAAATTCTATCTCTCTCTCAGGGGAAACTCCGGGATATCCTCAGGGAAGACTTCAGGGTAATCATTCGCCACAGGAATCTCATCAAGAGCTTGCTCTAGTTCAACCTCACTAGCCGATAGGAGAACGTATTCTTGATTCTCAGTCTTACAACAGTATAACACGATAGGTTTCAAGCTTAAACTAACAGGTTTAGAAGGTAAGGAAGGGAATACGATTGTTCTGGCTGCACAATCTAACATAACATGGTTGGCTGAGAGCCAATCCATGCCTAAGATTAGATCTAAACCAGACAAAGGAAGGCAGATTAAATCAGACTCATAAGTTCTACCCTCAATATGAATTTGACACTTCAAACAACACAGACAAGTTCTAACTGGTTTCCCAGTGGGAGTAGAAACAAGCAACATATAAGGCAGCTCAGAAATAGACAACCCCAATCTACTTACGCAATCATGGGAAATAAAAGTATGCGTAGCGCCAGGGTCATAGGGTACAGTTAAGATGTTACCATTCACTTCGCACGTACCTCGAATGAGATCGTCAGACTCCGTGGTCTCCTCGGCATTCATGGTGAAGACCCTCCCTTGGCGTTGCGGTTTAGGGGCAGATGTGTCCTTCGTGCTGTTTTTGGCAAAATGGCCAGGCTGTCCATATCTGAAGCAGACGTTTTGTCCAGTGTAGCAAACCCCTTTGTGTTGCTTCCCACACTTAGGGCAGATGGAATTGGTTGTAGGCTTCGGAGGCTGGCCGGCGGGTCTTGAAGGGTTGGCAGAGGATCTCTGTGGCTGCTTGCCTCTAGAACCTTCACCATGGTAAGGCTTCTTCTGTGGGGGCTGCTTCTGGTGTTGCCCTTGAGATGCTTGCCTTCTCTTATGGGCTTCCGACCTCTGGATAGCCAGCTTGCGGTTGCAGTCCTCCACCACGCGACTCTTATTAACAAGGGCCGCATAATTTCGAATCTCCAGCGGGGCCACGGATGCCAGGATGTCGGCTCTCAAACCTCCTTCGTACTTCATGCACTTCCAATGCTCATCGGGGTTTCGCTGATAAAGCGTGGAGAACTTACACAGCTCCTCAAACTTTGCTGTGTAATCGGCAACGCTCATACCTCCCTGGTAGAGCCTCAGGAACTCCATCTCCTTTGCATTCCTCACAGACATCGGGAAATACTTCTCGTAGAAAGCTGTCTTGAAGACGTCCTAAGTGATTTCCCTTTGGTCACTCTCCATCAAGCTCTTCGCCCCCTTCCACCAGAATTCAGCATCCGCCTTCAGCATATAGGTAGCAAAGGCTACCTTGTGGGTCTCCAAGCAAGTCAGCACTGAGTAGATCTTCTCGATCTCTTTAATCCATTCATCAGCTTCCTCAAGGTTGAAGGCCCCCTTGAAACTGGGCGGGTTAGCCTTGCGGAACTTCGAGAACTTCTGATATTCCGTACTTGCCCCATTTCCGCCGACGGACTCTTCAGACCTTCGATTTAGCTGATCCATCATGTGTTCAGCTGCCGTAGCTTGAGCTTGCATGGCATTCGCCATCTGTTGAAAGGTCCTCATGAAATCAGCGATGTTCGTGCTGTCGCTGGGCTCAGTGGCGGTACGTCTGCGAGTTGCCATTAGTTCCTGAACACACCAAAACAAAAATATCGAGTTGATCAGGCCCAATATCAAGCATAAGCATGGCAGCAACAAGAGGCAATCTCACATGATGGTCATGCATTCTAAGTCCTACATCCTATCATACAGACAGGATTCTTAGCACGACTTAACATAGCGCACGTAGAATTATGCTTGGAAGCATAGTCAGTCCAATCCTCAGGCTTTAACAGGATGAACTGCTCTGATACCATAATGTAACACCCTAATAAATCCATATTACGCTTAAGTCGTATTACGACGTTTTATTAGTTGTTACTTATGCTCGTGGAAAACTAAACTTCACTTGAAATTAAATTATGCGGAAAATACAGTAAAATTTTTTTATTTTTTTATTTTTTTTGAAAAATGTCGTCGCTTTTGGAAAGTAAAGCCTTGCGCGAGAAGATAGCGGTAAACGAGCGTATCGCATAGATTTCGGTATAAAAGGAGAGAACAAGAGATAAATCATAATGTCATACATTCAAATTTCGACATCAACCACATAATATAATTATCCGCATAATATCCAACAAATACATAAAAAGGGAACTCATGGTCATGCCATGGCCCCAAAATATCAAAAGTACAAGTCTAAAAAGGTCTAATGCAAAATGAAATACAACAGATAAGGAGCAATATTGGGATAAGCCCACGTAGACATATACTAGCTTCTCTGCCCCTTCCATGCCCTTCCATCGAACGGACTCAGGTCCTCGAATGCCTAGTCCCCTACGCTGCTCGGCCTCGGGGAACGTGAGGAGTATGGATGATGTGAGGGTGCCGGCTGTTGACCTCAACGCGATGAATGCGACGGCCCGGAGTATAGCTGCCCACCGAAGAACGTGCCTCGGAGGGATCCTCCTCAGATGTGACAGGCTGATACTCGGGGAGTGGCGGCGAAGCTGCTGCGGCCCTAGGGGTGGCCGTCGAACTCACATCGATCACGGGAACCTCTGGCAGCGGCACAGGCTCGGCTACGGGTAGACCTGGAGACATAGGCTCCATCTCGATCTCAGGCAATGGCTCGGGCGGGAAATCCCAAGGACCCAACGGCTGTCCAAGGTGTGCCGATGACACGTCTATAGGGGCAGGCAGGATCTCTGCCTCCTCCTGCTCAAAAACTCGACCCGGGTAGAAGTATGTGCGAACTATCGTGGTGGTCGTGGCCACAATAGCGTGGCGTCCTCATCATAGGCCCATTCATGGCGGGGAGGCTCCATGCTCCATGCCACGTGATGCTCCATGAGTATCCGGTGACGAGACGGAAAAACAACTAGGATGAGAAATAAGATTTCTCAGTAGGACTCGGCCCTGACACACCGGTGTCATCGTCATCGTCCCAGCCACTTCGGTTTTTGAATGAAAACTGTGGGCATTCAATAGGTTCAATTATTTGATTTTCGAAAAACATTACTATCCGAAGTGGATTCCATTTTTAGTACTTATCCTCGTTGTATTAACAACATCATGGCATACATGAAAGCTTATATGACTATTCATAACATACATAAACAGGTTGAGAGTTATATTCTTTACTTGGGTTGGACCGAAGTCCCTTTCTTTCCTTAACTTGACTTGTCTTAAGTCCTTTCTTTCCACCCACTAAACATAAGTGGTAATGAGCTCATACCGTGGCCGTCGCCACCATAGAATTTCGGTACTTACACTAGCTGGGTCATGCCATACCTCATGTAAGCCCTATCCCCTATACTCACACTAGCTGGGTCATGCCATGCCTCATGTGAGTCGTGGGTGAGGGGAACTTAAAATTAGGTCACCTTCCCTTTTGAAGGATCACATTTTATTGAATCTTTTCTTATTGAACTTATGATGCAAAATATTTCTAAATCCACAATTTCTACAAAATTTCGGCAGCATAACGGCTAGACCGAAGCTTCCCAAAATTTTGCCAAACAGAATACCCGTATTACAGCATCATATCATACCATCATATCATATCATCATCATAACATCATGCTTGCAACATAAACATAGGCATATTTTCAATCAAAGTCTTATGAGCTTAGCTTAGTAAATTTGGTGCAAGCTTTTAATTTAGGTTATCTCTTGGGGGTTCTCTTTTCATTGTTGTAGGGCCAATTTTATCTAATATACTTTTTGATACTTTTTTTTTTTGTTGAGTTATGAAGGTTTTCTAATACTTAGTATAAGGGTATTAATGTCTTAAAACTTATTCTTCATTAACCTTCAACTTTTACCCTAACCAGTTTTACTTTTACAGTGGGGCAGTAACTTCAAAAATTCACCATAATTGGGTATTTTATCATTTTAATGCGAAATTTTATATGCTTATAGGGTTCTGAGTCTAGTTTTTAACAAAAAAGTCCCACTCAAAAATCTGTTTTCTAACTCCAGTTATGCATATTTTATTCTGACTGTTCAGTTTCTAAGTTCACTCCCGGTATAGTGGATTGTTACTTCTCATTATAATTACTGAGAAGGAATCTGAGAAAACTGTTTTATGGGTTTGTTCCTCTATGTCTTAGCTTTCATTTAAACTTGGTCTCAGTCAAAAATCATTTTTGTAGCTCGAGTTATACACATTTTAGTGTAGACTGCCCAGACAGAAACCAATCCGAGAACAGTCCACTTTGAAAAAATCATATCTCACTCATTTTAACTTCGAATCTTATGTATTTTATATGTATGGAAAGCTCTCTGAGTCTATTTTCATATAAAATTGGTTCCACTAATTTCTGAGTTTTCTGGAAAAAGTTATACCATTCGGTTTACAGACTACTAGAAAATCCAGATTTTACGTTTTGATTTTTCTCATGTTTTCTCCAAAACACTCAACCTCACTTTCAAGAAAACATTCTCAAGTTATAAAACACTCAGATACCATGAAAGATTAGTGAAAAACTAACATGTTGGGGTTCAAAAATATTGAGTTCAACCATGCATCACACCAAACCGAAAACATGTTTTCAACAAACAACCATACAAGCAACAACATCTCATTTTATGACAAGAATGGCTATGATGCCCATAATCAATCTTTAAAATCACCTTGCTATGGAGAGCATAGGAGTTCTAAAGCTTGAAAAACAAGAGAGAAAAAAGAGTTTAGAGCCACTACCAAGAAGCTTCCTTTGAAGGAATTTGTGATGGAAGAAGGTGATGGTGGTGGTATTCCTCCTCTTGGATCTTGAAAGAGGCTTGGTATGTGATTGTCTTTGATTCTCCAAGAACAAAAAAATGGTGGCTCTTGAAGAGCTTGTGAGTGGGATGAGGAGAGGAAAGGATGAGAGAAGTGGAAGGATTCTAGAGAGAAGTTGGAGAGTTTAGAGAGAAGGAGGAGAATTTTGGAATTGAGGAGAGAGAAGAGGATGAGTGAAATGAAAATGAAGAGAGAAAGAGAGAGGGGGGAGGCGTACGAGGGGGGAAGGAGGGCTGATTGCTCTTGCTTCTCCAACAAGCAAGGGGGGTGGGTGAGTTTAGCTTCTTTTGCAAGCAAGAAGGCTAAGAACTTTGGGGTAAAAGAGGGGGTTGTATTTTCCTTGAGTCTTGGAGGCATTCTAATGTCCAATTTGTGTTTTTCTCTAGGGGTTAAAGGGGAGTACCCCTCTTAGGATTTGGTTGCTTGTCTAAGACTCATCCAAGTGTCAAGATCTAATGGTGGATGACAAGGATCCTAGTCTTGGCTTTTGATCTAATGGTGTAGGATTAAAGAGATTGAATGAAGGGTGAGATGTTCCTCCTCCTTGGTATGTCTTTTTAGGGCATATGCATGGAAGAACTTTTATCTCTAAATGTTATTAGAATTATTTAAATGTAATTTAACTTAATTGGCTTAATTATCCATGAGTTAACTCTTGTCAATTACACTTTTTATGATGTCTTGCGTTACGGTTAAGCATATGCTTAATTTGGGGTTTAATTTTTCAAGAGTTGTCTTAAGTGTCTTAATCATTATAAACTTAATTAGTAAGGTTAGGTTGTCTTACTTTTGTTTTGGCACCTTCGAGTAATTAAGGATTAGACGATTAAGGTTTTATTAAAACGCTTAGGATATTATGATTAAATTGTTGGCTAGACTTAATTTACTAAGCTCTTGCTCTCGGGATTAATCGATTAGTTCTCAATTAATTGCTAATCCCTCTAATTAGCTGGGAACACCGAGCTAATTAGCTTAGGTAGAAATGGGGATGTTACATTTAGCCCCAAAATTTGACCTTCCTTAACTATCCTATTTTAGCCTGATTTGGGTATAGGGCAACTTCTTTGAACCACTGGGATTAAACAGGACTGTAACAGACTCGAAATTTTATTGTGGATATTCTCCTATGTATAAGCTTTCTAAAATAGTTTGTTCCATCCAATTCCAATTGTATAGAGCAAGTTATGCCCTAAACAACCCAATCTGCCTAATATCAACCTCTACAATCTAGGTCAAACTTCCAAAATTCATATCTCTCTCAATACTAATCCAATGGTTTATATGATATATGTATGGAAAGCCCTGAATGTCTAGTTTTATATAAAAATAGTCTCATTAGGTTTAACTAGCTGTAGGCGGAGCTGTACACTCCGCCGTATAGACTGTCGAGGGAATTTGGTTTTCCAGCCCCTCATATCTTCTTATTCTCACCCTTTCCTATTCCTTAATCAATCTGATTTAAACACACAAACAGCCAAAAACTAGCCAAAAATCTTCATACTCATTCACTAATCACATTAAGAAGTGAGAAAATAAAGCTAAAGATCAGCCACCCACAATCAGAATAAAAGAACAAAATTAAACCCCTACCTTTTTAGAGTATGATTTTGCTAGGTGTTGAAGTTTAAATTGATTGAACCTTGTGAAGCTTGAAGATTTGGTAGAGATGGTTGAGAGAAGGAGAGAAGAGAAGGCCAAAATCAGAGGAGAATGAGACGCAAGTCAGCAGGGAGAAGAGAAAAATCTGATTTAAGTATTGAAAAGGTAGTTGGCTTTGTGAGTTTTGATTGGTTGAAATCTTTATGGGTAAAGTTCAGCCATATCTCTCTCCTTTGTGGCTATATTATTCTCCACGTCACCTAAAAGTGGAACTCGCTTCCATCGTATCTTAAATCGGAATTTGTCTCAATTTTGCTTAAAGTCAGAACTCATGCCCATCGATTTGAAACTTGGGGGTTAAATCGGAGATTGGAAATTTTGTTTGTTCTATTCGAAACTTGAAAACATAGTCTGATATTAGAAATCATGCACAATTTATTTGAAACATAAAGTCGTAAGTCGGAAATCACACAGCAAACAAATCACCTTAAAATCGAGTCACGGACAAGAATACGAAACCTAAAATACTTAAACTTGGAAGTCGAGGATATACATCATAAACTTGGAAGTTAGTACCAGAACATAAAACCTCATGCCCGCATCTCCAAAGTCGAGAACTAACCCATAAAACTCTTATACATGTAATTTCAAAACTCGATCCAATAATCAATCTCGGAGATCAACTCAAAACCCTGGAAGTCGGGAATCAAAACATTTGCCTTAAGAACTGGGAAGTCAGAACTTATATAATCCCAGAGCTTAATTCAATCTCGGAAGTCGGTTCTAAGCTCAGACTCGGGAACATCCACAGAAATGAAAGATAAATTCGGAAGCCGGAACTCATGTATAACAATTGAAGATTAATTTGGAGATCGGAATTCGTGTAATTGAATCTTTGGGATCAATCCTGAGGTCGGAACTCGTGTTCATTCTCGTTGAACTTGGATATAAACTGGGAGGTCGGACCTCGTGTCCATTCTAGTTGATCTTGAACATCAATTCTGAGGTCAAAAATCGGGTACATTTTAGTTGAATCTTAATTAACATCAATTATTTGATAAAAACCCGAACAAATAGGTGAAAAACGATAAGAAAGTTCTAGGGGATGTCACATTACCACCCTCCTAAGAAAAATTTTGTCCTCAAAATTTAGTATCTGAGAATAGTTCAAGATACTCTTTCTTCATGTCTCATTCTAATTCCCAAATGTAATCCTTGGCATCTTCTTTTCCCCATACTACCTTTACTAACTGCACAGTTTTGTTTCGAAGTTGCCTACTGCTTCGGTCTATGATCTGTGCTAGCTGTACATGGAAAGTCAGGTCCTCTTTTGGCTGTACTGATTCAGGTTCTAAAAAGTGTGTAGGATCAGGCTGATATTTTCTGAGTTGAGAAACATGAAAAACATCATGAAGGTTTGACAAATGTGGAGGTAAAATGATTCGGTATGCAATTGACCCAATTCGCTTCAAGATTTAAAAGGGACCGATAAAATGGGAACTTAACTTCTTGACCTTAATGGCTCTACCTATCCCCGTTGTAGACATAACCTTCAGAAATACGTGGTCTTCTTCTTGAAATTCCTGAGGTTTCCTCCTGGTATCCGCATAACTCCTCTGACAGCTTTGAGTAGCAAGCATCTTATTTTGAATCTTCTTGATCTGCTCAATGGTTTGTTCAACTAAATTAGGCCCCAATAAAGTTGTTTCTTCGGTTTCATACCAACATAATGGAGATTGGCACTTCCATCCGTACAATGCTTCGTACGGAGCCATGTCGATGCTAGCGTGATAGCTATTGTTGTATGCAAATTGGGCTAGCAATAAGTATCGATCCCAATTCCCACTTTGCTCCATTATATAGGCTCGTAGCATATCTTCTAAGGTTTGAATTGTCCTCTCCGTTTATCGTTTGCAGGTGCTATGCAGTGCTTAAGCACAACTTAGTACCAAATGCTTTTTGTAAAGCTTCCCAGAGTCGTGAAGTGAATCTTCGATCTCGATCAGAGATAATGGTTGAAGGTGTAACACCCTAATAAATCCATATTACGCTTAAGTCGTATTACGGCGTTTTATTAGTTGTTACTTATGCTCGTGGAAAAAACTAAACTTCACTTAAAATTAAATTACGCGGAAAATACAGTAAAATTTTTTTTTGAAATATGTCGTTGCTTTGGAAAAGTAAAGCCTTGCGCGAGAAGATAGCAGTAAACGAGCGTATCGTAGGAATTTCGATATAAATGGAAGGAACATGATATAAATCATAAAGTCATACATTCAAATTACAACATCAACCACATAAATATAATTAATCTCATAATATTCGTCAAATACATAAAAGGGAAACTCATGGTCATGCCATGGCCCCAAAATATTAAAAGTACACAAGTCTGATAAAATCCAATACGAAATGAAATACAGGAGTTAAGGAGCACAAATCAAAATAAGCCCATGTAGACATATACTGACTTCTCTACCCCTTCCATGCCCTTCCATCAAGCGGTCTCAGGTCCTCGAGTGTCTAGTCCCCCATGCTGCTCAGCCTCGAGGAACGCGTGGAGTGCAAATGATGCGGGGGTGCCTGCTAATCACCTCGATACGACGGATGCGACGGCCGGGAACATAGCTGCCCACTGAAGAACGTGCCTCGGAGGGATCCTCCTCGATGCAGCGGTGATACTCGGGAGTGGCGGCGAAGCTGCTGCGGCCCTAGGGGTGGCCGTCGAACTCACATCGACCACGGGGACCTCTGGCGGCACTGGCTCGACTCTGGGTAGACCGGGAGACATCGGCTCCATCTCGATCTCGGGCAATGGCTCGGGCGGAAAATCCCAAGGACCCAGCGGCTGTCCAAGGCGGGATGATGATACGTCCACTGGGCAAGGGATCTCTGGCTCCTCTTGTTCAAAAACTCGACCGGATAAGTAGGTGCGAACTATTGTGGTGGTCGTGGCCACGATAGCGTGGGCGTCCTCATCGTAAGCCCACTCATGGTGGGGAGGCTCCATGCTCCATTCCACGTGTGGCTCCGTGAGTATCTGGTGACGAGACGGAAAAACAACTAGAATGAGAAATAAGATTTCTCAGTAGGACTCGACTCTGACACACTGGTGTCATCGTCATCGTCCCAGCCACTTCGATTTTTAAATGAAAACTGTGGGCATACAATAGGTTCAATTATTTGATTTTCGAAAACGTTACTACCCGAAGTGGGTCCCATTTTTAGTACTTATCCTTGTTGTATTAACATCATCATGGCATACATGAAAGCTTATATGACTATTCATAACATACATAAACAGATTGAGAGTTATGTTCTTTACTTGGGTTGGACCGAAGTCCCTTTCTTTCCTTAACTTGACTTATCTTAAGTCCTTTCTTTCCACCCACTAAACATAAGTGGTAATGAGCTCATACCGTGGCCGTCGCCACCATATAATTTCGGTACTTACACTAGCTGGGTCATGCCATGCCTCATGTAAGCCCTATCCCCTATACTCACACTAGCTGGGTCATGCCATGCCTCATGTGAGTCGTGGGTGAGGGGAATTTAAATTAGGTCACCTTCCCTTTGGAAGGATCACACTTTATCCAATCTTTTCTTATTAACTTATGATGCAAAATATTTCTAAGTCCATAATTTCTACAAAATTTCGGCAGCATAACGGCTAGACCGCAGCTTCCCAAAATTTTGCCAGACAGAATACCAGTATCACAGCATCATAGCATATCATCATATCATATCATCATCATCATATCATCATTATCATGGCATCATAATCACATCATCATCACATCATGCTTGCAACCTAAACATAGGCATATTCTCAAGCAAAGTCTTATGAGCTTAGCTTAGTAAATTAGGTGTAAGCTTTTACATTGGCTTTCGTTTTATTGATTCCTACTCCTCAATTATTCTAACTTGACTTATATGATCTCCATATTTTAATTAGGAAGATTTATAGCTTAGGTATTGCATTATAGTTTGATTAGAATCTTATGAACGTAATCGAGTACATTAACTACATTTACATTCGGTTTTCGTTTTATTCGCTTCTTTTGTTAAGGACTAGGTGAGCTTAGTATTTTATTCTATCTCATCTTCATTAAGTGAATTATGAAGTTTCATTACTTTTAGGCTAAGGCCTTTTACCTTTTTAAGTCATTTATGCCTAGTCTTACTTAAGGTTAAGTTTTGACAGTTTTACTTTTACCCTAGGCAGTAAATTTAAAAATTCACCATAAATTGGTATCTTATCATTTTAATGCGAAATTTTATATGCTTATAGGGTTCTGAGTCTAGTTTTTAACAAAAGAAGTCCCACTCAAAAATTCGTTTTCCAACTCCAGTTATGCATATTTTATTCTGACTGTTCAGTTTCTAAGTTCACTCCCGGTACAGTGGAATGTCACTTCTCATTATAATTGCTCAGAAGGAATCTGAGAAAACTGTTTTAGGGGTTTGTTCCTCTATGTCTTAGCTTTCATTAAAACTTGGTCTCACTCAAAAATAATTTTTGTAGCTCGAGTTATACACATTTTAGTGTAGACTGCCCAGACAGAAACCAATCCGAGAACAGTCCACTTTGAAAAATCATATCTCACTCATTTTAACTCCGAATCTTATATATTTTATATGTATGGAAAGCTCTCTGAGTCTATTTTCATATAAAATTGATTCCACTAATTTCTGAGTTTTCTGGAAAAAAGTTATACCGTTCGGTTTACAGACTGTCAGAAAATCTAGATTTCACATTTTGCTTTTTCTCATGTTTTCTCCAAAACACTCAACCTCACTTTCAAGAAACCATTCTCAAGTTATAAAACACTCAGATACCATGAAAGATTAGTGAAAAACTAACATGTTGGGGTTCAAAAATATTGAGTTCAACCATGCATCACACCAAACCGAAAACATGTTTTCAACAAACAACCATACAAGCAATAACATCTCATTTTATGACAAGAATGGCTATGATGCCCATAATCAATCTTTAAAATCACCTAGCTATGGAGAGCATAGGAGTTCTAAAGCTTGAAAAACAAGAGAGAAAAAAGAGTTTAGAGCCATTACCAAGAAGCTTCCTTTGAAGGAATTTGTGATGGAAGAAGGTGATGGTGGTGGTATTCCTCCTCTTGGATCTTGAAAGAGGCTTGGTATGTGATTGTCTTTGATTCTCCAAGAACAAAAAAAATGGTGGCTCTTGAAGAGCTTGTGAGTGGGATGAGGAGAGGAAAGGATGAGAGAAGTGGAAGGATTCTAGAGAGAAGTTGGAGAGTTTAGAGAGATGGAGGAGAATTTTGGAATTGAGGAGAGAGAAGAGAGCTTTGTGTGTGTGTTTGGGAGAGGAGTGAAAGAATGAAATGAGGGGGAAAGAAAGGTGGGCTGATGGCGCACAAAGGGGAGGGAAAAGAGTGATGTGACTTTGCTTCTTACAACAAGCAAGAGAGTGGAAAAACCTTGGGGTAAAAGGGTAAAAGGGTGAGTTGTTTTTCCTTGGGTCTTGGAGGCATTCTAATGTCCATTTTATGCTTTTCTCTAGGGGTTAAAGGGGAGTACCCCTCTTAGGATTTGGTTGCTTGTCTAAGACTCATCCAAGTGTCAAGATCTAATGGTGGATGACAAGGATCCTAGTCTTGGCTTTTGATCTAATGGTGTAGGATTAAAGAGTTTGAATGAAGGGTGAGATGTTGCTTCTCCTTGGTATGTCTTTCTAGGGCATATGCATGGAAGAACTTTTATCTCTAAATGTAATTAGAATTATTTAAATGTAACTTAACTTAATTGGCTTAATTACCTATGAGTTAACTCTTGTCAATTACACCTTTTTATGATATCTTGCATTATGGTTAAGCATATGCTTAATTTGGGGTTTAATTTTTCAAGAGTTGTCTTAATCATTATAAACTTAATTAGCAAGGTTAAATTGTCTTACTTTTGTTTTGGCACCTTCGAGTAATTAAGGATTAGATGATTAAGGTTTTATTAAAATGCTTAGGACATTATGATTAAATTGTTGGCTAGACTTAATTTACTAAGCTCTTGCTCTCGGGATTAATCGATTAGTTCTCAATTAATCGCTAATCCCTCTAATTAGCCAGGAACACTGAGCTAATTAGCTTAGGTAGAAATGGGGATGCTACAGAAGGGATCCCATGTGGCCTGATAATTTCTTGGATATACAATTACGCCAATTTTTCCAATGGATAATTTGCTCAAATGGGTAGAAAGTGAGCAAATTTGGTTAATCTATCCATGATAACCCATATGGCATCGTATCCTGCCGACGTTCTTGGTAATCCCATCACAAAATCCATGGAAATACTCTCCCATTTCCACTCAGGGATTTCCAAAGGTTGTAGCATCCCGGAGGATTTTTGATGTTCCGTTTTCACTTTCTGCCAGGTCAGGCACTTGCTCACGAAGCTCGCCATGTCTAACTTCATGCCTGGCCACCAAAACATCTTCTTGAGGTCTTGATACATTTTAGTAATGCTAGGATGTACAGTAAATTCACCTTTATGTGCGTCTTCCAAGATTCTACTTCAGAGATCGTTTCCCTCAGTTATACACACCCTATCATGGTGTCGCCATAAGCCTTCTTTATCCTGAGCAAAACCCATAAATTCCCCTGATTACACAATATTGATGGTATGTTGAAAACTAGCATCTGCCTACCGAATCTGCTCCTTAAAGCTACTGGTTACCTTAACTTGGTGTAACTGAAAAGTCATAGGGGTCATAAGGATTCCTAGGTTAAGATTTCAAAAGCTCTCAATAAGTTCTATCTCTTTCACCATCATCCAGGCTATAGTCAATGATTTTCTGCTTAAGGCATCTGCCACAATATTTGCCTTGCTTGGGTGGTATTTCAATTCGAATTCGTAGTCCTTAAGGAGTTCCATCCATCTCCGCTACCTTATATTTAGTTTCTTCTGATCAAAGAGGTATTTCAAACTTTTATGATCAGAAAAGACCTCGAACCTCACACCATAAAGGTGATGTCTCCATATCTTTAAAGCAAATACTACTACTACTAATTCGAGATCGTGTGTAAGACAATTACTTTCATGTGGCTTTAATTGTCTAGAGGCACAAGCGACCACCTTTCTAGCTTGCACTAACACGCATCCGAATCCTTGCTTGGAAGCAATCACAATAGACCTCAAATGGTCCATGACGGTCTGGCAAGGCTAACACTGGTGTCGTAGTTAACCTCCTTTTCAAGTCTTCGCATTCCGGCGTCCATTCAAATGGAACCTTTTTCCGGGTTAGTTTGGTCAAAGGCAAAGCTAATTGAGAGAAATTCTTGACAAATCGCCTATAATATCCCGCTAAGCCCAGAAAACTCCTAACTTCAGTGGCTGTGGTCGGTCTTTCCCAGTTTAGTACTGCTTTTACTTTGCTAGGGTCTACAGAGATTTCCCCACAGGATACCACATGGCCGAGAAATTTTTACTTCTTTCATTTAGAATTCACATTTGGATAACTTAGCATAGAATTGCTTTTCTATTAAAATTTACAACACCAACCGCAAGTGTTCCGCATGCTCCTGCTCCGTCTTCGAATAGGCAAGTATGTCATCGATGAAAACCACTACAAACTTGTCTAGATATGGGTGGAATATCCGATTCATATAATCCATGAATACTGTTAGTGTGTTTGTCAGTCCAAACAACATCACGGTATACTCATAGTATCCATAATGAGTTCGAAAGGCTGTCTTAGGATTTCTTATTCCTGAACTCAAATTTGAGGATATCCGAAATGCAAATCGATCTTGGAAAATACTGTTGCACCTTGTAGTTGGTCCATGTGGTCATCAATCCTTGGCAGTGAATATTTATTCTTAATCATCGATTTATTCAGCTGTCGATAGTCCACGCATAAGTGCATGCTCCCATCTTTCTCTCTAATCAACAAGATTGGAGCTCCCTACGGCGATGCGCTTAGCTGTATAAATCCTTTCTCCAAAAGTTCTTCAATTTGCTTCTTTAGTTCTGTCAGCTCTAGAGGTGATATTTGATACAGAGCTATAAAAATTGGTTCCGTACCTGGAATCAGCTCAATGGCGAATTCAATTTCTCTCTCAGGAGGGAATTCAGGAATATCTTCTGGGAAAACATCGGGATATTCATTAACAACTAAGATCTTCTCTAGTTTCTATTCAACTTTTCAACTTCCTTCACATTAGCTGATAGGAGGATGTATCCTTAACTCTTCGACCTACTATAGTTTACTAATAAGGAGTTCAAATAAAAGAGTGTTGAGACTTGGGATTTAGAAGATGGGATAAAGGAGAATACCACCATCTTATCAGGACAGTTGAGCATGACTCGATTGGCAGAAAGTTAATCCATACCCAGAATTATATCAAGTCCAGACAGAGGGAGACAAATCAAATTAGCTACAAAGGTCCTATCCTCAATTCGAAGAGGAATATTGATGCAAATTTGAGTAGTTTTAACAGGTTCATTTGTAGGAGTAGAAACCAATAGGTCAAAAGGCATTTCAGAAATTGGTAATTGCAAAACAGCCACATAGTCATGAGAAATAAACGAGTGGGAAGCACCTGAATCATAGAGTACAGTTAGAGTCTCACCGTCTACTTCACAGGTACCTTAGATTAATCCTTCGTACTCATCAGCTTCTTCTGTATTCATTATAAAGACCCGTCCTTGACGTTGAGGTCTAGATGATCGTGATCACGATGGTGTCAATTTTGGTTATTCTTGAGGAAAAACCCGCTCCATCATCTAGACGTGGACTTACAAAAGTCTCCCATATACTTAACCGAAGCTTCTATTATTAGCTTCTTTCACTGATTCTCTATGTCATCTTTCCACTCTACAAATTTTCTTAATGAAGGATCAGGTCTTTATAATGTGGTATTACCACATTCCAAAGTAAAAACCATGGACTGAATTTGCTGACAAGGTACCTTTAGGGTAGTCCTATTCGTGCAGAAAGTAAGGGTACCATCCATGCCGCATGAAGTGACCTCATCAATGGGTAATAATCTTACTCTTGTCGGATACTAAAGTTACAAAACTAGGTAGAAGAATCCCCTAGATTCAATCTAGAAAAGATGGCCGGATCAGATAATTGCAATAAAGCTTGAAACAAGCCCCATCACAGTCGTTTCCAACTAAAATTCTGCCCTTGACAATAGAAAGTCTTCAGCCACCCGGCATCATCTTGCAAACAACCTCCTTGATATAACTAGGTTTACTATGTCCATAGCAAACTGGCCGACATAATTTCTTTGATTGGTTTCCCCAATTCTCTGTACTCCTCAACTTGCTCAATTGTCTATCATTGCTACTTTCTAGGAGTCTTATCCCTAATAATTATGTATAGAAGGTTCCTAATAAGCTTGCTGGGTGTTTTAGGCTTCTGTTTACACAAAACCTTATATTGAGGTGATCAAGCTCAACATTCAATCAAGTGCAATAGGTACTCCACAACACTCACAATAAGGCTACCAAGCATAATATTTCTATGTCCTCTTCACGTGAGGACTTGAAGCATGGTTTATATAGATTCTCAGAGTATGCCTCAAAAGCATAATCAATCCATCCATGGGCCTATACAGGATGAACTGCTCTGATACTAAAATGTAACACCCTCCAATATACACGTCACGCTCGAGTCATGGAATTATATTAAGAGGTTGTCACGGTGCTAAGAAAATCTTTAAATTATGGGAAGTATAATACACGGCCCTTCAACTTTACACTTTATTATTGAGTAAATAATTCATAAATTTCATCTAATGCATAGAGAATAAAATAATTACAATTTAAGAAAACTTTCTGTAACTAATATTTGTTACTCGTAGAAACTGCCTCTACATTGTGGCTGTCGCCCTTTCCGAACTCCAACTAGCCTCTATAGTCTGCCGGGTTGACTTAAGCATGAGTCTTATACGATGAATGTCCTAGTATTTTGCCTTGTTCTTAAGTTTCAGCCTATGATCTGGAATGTTTATGGAAAGAAGAACATACAAACAGGCAGCGAGAACCTAGGGTTCTCAGTAGGTAAACTTGAACCATACAACATCATCATAAATACTCCAGCCGCTTCGGTTTCTTAAAAAATACTGTGAGCATATATACACAAGCAGTGGTTCATTTTTAAGTTGAAAACATCTTTCTCGAAGTGGGTTATATTTTAAAAACCACTTGTCATATCATATAGCAGTCATAAAAATATGAATAGTATAATATGCTTTAACAAGAATCATAATAACATTATAACTTAACAAGATAATTGAAAATGCACATAAGATGCTCATACTTGACTGTATGCAAGTGCACTTGACTTACTTCGTATCTTTTTTTAACTTGTAACTTGATCCTCCTAAACTTTTCCATTACTTGGTCCCTTGGGAGTTCTTGGCTACTTTAGACTCCTGGGTAATAGTCTGCTTCTCAAGATCGAGCTCGTTCCTATATAGGAATGCCGGGTTTACTTTCCCCGACCTTCCCACTGATTTATTCCCTTGAACTTTAAATTCAGGGCTAGCCCAAGCATTATGGAACTTTCATCATAACATAACTTTTATGAACTCATACATAACCGTTATGGACTCATAACATGTGCGCATGGATTGAATGTAGATTGTAACTCATGCATAGGCTTACTGAACTTTTGGCAGCATAATGGAACGTGTTCGCTTACCCATGAATAGTGCTAGTACTCAAACAGTCAATTATATAGAGATATCATAACATTTCATTGATAATTCACTCATCAATGTCATAGGGACAAGTGTTGCATTTTAAAAACATAATTGATGTCTCAGTACATTCATTTAATCGAGTTTTTGTAAGTCAAGCCACAATTTCTATTTAACTCATCTAGACCTCAATTTTGGATATGTTAGAGTATTATGTTTCTATTTTCAAGCCTCATTTGTCCCATCTCATTTTGACTTGCATAG
Organism: Pterocarpus santalinus; assembly: GCA_031439595.1. Classification (NCBI taxonomy): domain Eukaryota; kingdom Viridiplantae; phylum Streptophyta; class Magnoliopsida; order Fabales; family Fabaceae; genus Pterocarpus; species Pterocarpus santalinus. The sequence continues at coordinate 30,673,128 of CM062523.1, read as the reverse complement.
CTCAAGATATTCAAGTTTTATCCTGGCCTGCCCTATAGCTAGCCAGAATTACACACTTAAAAGTTAAAATCCACTAAAAATCAAAAACTAGCTCTCATATGGAAGTGGTATCATATTAAAGCTAACAGGATATCATTAGCAACAAATCCCATTTCGTTTGCTTTAGTAGAGCTCGAGTTATAAGCCCCAAAATTTGACCTTCCATAACTGTCCTGTTTTAGCCTAGTTTGGCCATAGGGCAACTTCTTTGAACCACTAGGAGCAAACGGGATTGTAACAAACTCAAAATTTCATTGTCGATATTCTCCTATCTATAAGCTTTCTAACAAAGTTAGTTTCATCCAATTTCAAGTTGTATAGAGGAAGTTATGCCCTGAACAACCAAGTCTGCCCAATATCAACCTCTACAATCTAGGTCAAACTTCCAAAATTCATATCTCTCTCAATACTAATCCAATGGCCTTATATGATATACGTATGGAAAGCCTGAGTGTCTAGTTTAATATGAAAATAGTCTCATCGGATTTAACCAGCTGTAGGTGGAGCTGTACACTCCGCCGTATGGACTGCTGAGAGAATTTGGTTTTCTAGCCCCTCACATCTGCTTATTCTCACCCTTTCGTATTCCTTAATCAATCAGATTTAACCATACGAACAGCCAAAAATCTTCATCTTCATTCACCAATCACATTAAGAAGTGAGAAAATAAAGCTAAAGATTAGCCACCCACAATCCGAACAAAAGAACAAAATTAAACCCCTACCTCTTTGGAGTGTGATTTTGCTAGGTGTTGAAGTTCAAATTGATAGAACTTTGTCAAGCTTGAAGATTTGGTGGAGATGGTTGAGATAAGGAGAGGAAGAGAAGGCTGAAATCAAAGGAGAATGAGACGCAAGTCAGTAGGGAGAAGAGAAAAATCAGATTTAAGCATTGAAGAGGTAGTTGGCTTTGTGAGTTTTGATTGGTCGAAATCTTTGTGGGTAAAATTCAGCCATGTCTCCCTCTTTTGTGACTATATTATTCTCCACGTCACATAAAAATGGAACTTGCTTCCATTGTATCTTAAATTGGAACTCATCTCGATTCTGCTTAAAGTCAGAACTCGTGCCTATCGATTTGAAACTTGGAGATTAAATCAGAGATCGGAAATCTTGTCTGTTCTATTCGAAACTTGAAAACAAAGTCTGATGTCAGAAATTATGCACAATTTATTTGAAACATAAGGTCATAAGTCATAAATCACATAGCAAACAAATCACCTTAAAATCAAGTCAAGGATAAGAATACGAAACCTAAAATACTTAAACTCGGAAATCGAGGATATTCATCATAAACTTGGAAGCTAGTGCCAGAACATAAAACCTTATACCCGTATCTCAGAAGTTGAGAACTAACCCATAAAACTCTTATACATGTAATTCTGAAACTCGGTCCAATAATCAATCTCGGAGATCAACTCAAAACCTCGGAAGTCGGGAATCAAAACCTTCACCTTAAGAATCGGAAAGTCAGAACTTATATAATCTCAGAGCTCAATTCAATCTCGGAAGTCGGTTCTAAGCACAAACTCGGGAGCATCCATAGAAATGAAAGATAAATTCGGAGGCCAAAACTCATGTATAACAATTGAAGATTAATTCGGAGGTCGGAATTCATGTAGTTGAATCTTTGGGATCAATCTTGAGGTCGGAACTCATGTCCATTCTCGTTGAACTTGGATATAAACTCGGAGGTCGGACCTCGTGTCCATTCTAATTGATCTTGAACATTAATTTTGAGGTCGGAAATCGGGTACATTTTAGTTGAATCTTAATTAACATCAATTATTTGATAAAAACCTAACCAAATAAGTGAAAAACGATAAGAAAATTCTGGGGGATGTTACACTATCTACAAGAAGCATTGCCCTTGATGTCCTTCACAAGGCATTATATGTAATAACTCTCCATAAGAAGTACTAACATAACTAAGTCTAAGGCCCAAAAATGCCAAAAGAGGATCATGTTGTGCGTCACTATCCACTAGCTGATATCCTCCTCTATGGATTCCGAAGAAAAGAATCCATTTGCCATACTAGCATCTACTAGATCGTAATAGCCATCTGGTGCTGAAGATGAAGAGGATGAGCCCGTAGCCTCCGAGGGGTCATCATCGTTGTTGGCAAAGATGGAGGGGCCTGCTGGGGTGGTGAGGCTGGAGTTGCTACTGTAGAAAGTGGAAATGGGTGTGCCATATATAATGGGATAGCAATATAGGGGGCAGAGGGATCAAACTGTGGGTGAGCGAGAGGAACAATGAAGTCTTGGCGGAAGAAGAAGTAAAAAACAGAATCGCCAAGTGCTAGAAATGTATACAGAGTCTAGGAAAGGGTCAGGAAGTACAGGTCAGGAAACTTAATGAAAAGGACTCCTGTCATCGCCTAGTCCATGGTCAGAGAATGACGCGGGCATACACAATAGGGTGAGAATTTAAAGAGATTCTCAATAGGATTCCTAAAACTATACTATACTGACATCACAATCATTCTCAATTGCTTCAGTTTTTATTTACTTATGAAAAAGGTGAATAGCACCATACATTAAATTAGATTTAAGAAAATATGGCCCGAAGCAAGATTCAATTTTACTTAAAGTAGTAAAAAATAGAATAAGCATTAATATGGCAGTATATGGTATAAAGTGCAAAATAATAAAGACAACAATTGTAGAAGAATTTAATATTCAGACTACAAACAATTATAATATTTATGTAATGCAAACATGCATGTATTCAGGATATTCTTTCCTTCATTAATCCCTAAACTTGACATCATAAACTTTTCCCTTACTTGGTCCCCTGGGAGTTATTAGCCATATAACTCCTGGGTAATAGTCTGCTTTTCAGAGCTAAGCTCATTCCTATACAAAAATGTCGGGTTTGCTTTCCCCAACCTTCCCATTGATCTATTCTCCTTAACTTTATTTGTAACACCCTAATAAACCCATACTACGCTTAAGTCGTATTACGACATTTTATTAGTTGTTATTTTTGCTCATGGAAAACTAAACTTCACTTGAAATTAAGTTACGCAGAAAATATGGTAAATTTTTTGTTTTTTGAAATACGTCGTCACTTTAGAAAGTAAAGCCTTGAGCGAGAAGGTAGATAGAAAAAGAGCATGTCGTATAAGGTACATACCCAAATATCATAAAATATGAGAAAGGTAAATAAATAGTAATTCACAAATACATTGCATTACATAACTAATCGTTACATCCATATGGGTTCATAATATTTATATACATACATATATATAAGAGCATTACATCGAAGAAAGCTCATGGTCGTGCCATGATCCAAATACTAGGTACTAAATACAAACTTCAATTACAAAGCTCATCTCAAAAAGGAATATGCGAAGATGTAGAGTAACGGTCACTATAAGTCCCAAAATAGCTTCGTCTGGCATCCCACGTCATACATCCGCTCACAGTGTCGGGGATCCATGCTCCACTCCACCGGATGCGCCATCGAATTCTGGTGACGATGCGGAAAAGTAACTAGAGTGAGAAATAAGATTTCTCAGTAGGACTCGAACCCGACACGGAGGTGTCATCGTCATCGTCCCAGCCACTTCGGTTTTATAATGAAAACAGTGAGCATGCATAAGGTTCAGTTCTTAGGTTTTCGAAAACATGAATATCCGAAGTGGATTCAATTTTAACATACTCTGTAATCATTTATATCATAACATACATGGGCATAAGTATAGTCGCATAAAACATGCATGACTGTGCTGTAAGCTTCTCTTAACTTCTTCCCTTCAAGGGCTTGGACTGAAGTCCCTTTCTTTTTCTTTACTTGACTTTATCTTGAGTCTTTTTCTTCAAGTGATCACTTTTCTCTTCCAAACCACTTTTAATCTTTGAAATCTTGATATTAACTCAATGTTTTAACTTCTAAAAATTTAGTTCAACAACAATAAACGTTCCAACCAAAAATTTCATGCCAAAGAGAAGGACACAACACATGAAAACTCATCATACCAACAAGCATGGCCATAAGGCCTTGGAAATAAGTCCTAGAACCACCTAGCTGTGGAGAGCTTAGGAGTTCAAGGGCTTGAAGAACACATAAAAGAGAAAGGTTAAAGTCACTACCACAAGGATTCTCTTGAAAGCTTGAAGGATGAAAATGGTTGGAGATGGTCTCCTTCCTCTTGAGCTAGCAAATGAGGCTGAATGGGTATTTGTTTTGCTCTACCAAAGAGCAAAGAATGTGATCCTTGGTAAGTTAGTGAGGGTGGTGATAGAACATGAGGGTGATGGTGGTGGAAATATGACAAGAACAAGAAGAGAAATAGGAAGAACAAGGAGAGGTTGAGAGGAAAAAGAGTGGCTACTTGGTGTCTTTGTGAAAGAATGGAAATAACAAATGAGAGAGTGAAGGAGGGGGCTATTTTGCACAAGAAATGGGGGAGAGGGGGCTGATTGCTTTGCTTCTCCAACAAGCAAGAGAGAGTAGGTGAGTTTAACTTCTTTTTCAAGCAAGAAAGCTAGGGACTTTGGGGTAAAAGGGTGAGTTGTGTTTTCTTTGAGTCTTGGCACTTGGGTAAAGACCATTTTGTGTTTTCTCAAGTGGTTAAGAGCATGACCACTCTTGGGATTGGCTTAGGTGGATATGATCACTCCAAGTGTCACAATCTTGATGGAGAAGGGTACATCTCTTGGCTTGACTCACGAAATACTACTAACCTAGACTCTTGATCTAATGGTGCATGATGAGAAGGCAAAGGGATTGTTGGATTTTGCTCTTGTCCTTGGCCGAAATTTGGTGCATCAATTAGAGAAATTTTTAAATCTTCAAAGCTATTAGAATTACCTAAGTTGTTAATTCAATTTGATTAGTTAAATTGCTCTTTAATCGATTTCGGTTAATTACACTTTTAAGAATTTTTCCTCTAAAAAAATTGCTCTTATGAATTATGTAATTAGAGTGTAAGAATTAATCTATCTCAATCGATTAAGGTAAAATAATTGTCTTGTACTTAATTAATAGGATTGGATTACCTTAATTATATTTCTAAGTTACGAATTAATGAAGTTCGAATAATTAGGTTTTAATTAAAATATTTAGTACATTATGATTCAATTATTGACTTGACTCAATTTACTAAGCTTTTGCTCATCGAGATTAGCTGATTAGTCCTCAGTTAATCATTAACCTCTCTAATTAGCCAGGATCACTGAGCTAATTAGCTTAGACAAAAATTAGGGATGTTACATTATTCCGTGGCCAGCCCAAGTAATTTGGAACTTTTCATACTCTTTATAAGTCTCATAGGAAATAACAACTTGACTTTTGATATCTTATGCATGTACAAGTGCATAATGTCTTATACAGGGTTTCTACCAAAATTTCGGTAGCATAACGGATCAAGTTTGCTTTCCCCATGAATAGTGCCAGCTATCCAGACAATCATTTATACAGAAAATCAACATAATACATCAACCATTTCAATACTCATACAAAACTTGCAACTTTTGCATTTAAATTGGATTTCTACCAATTTTTTCAATTCTGCCCGTTTTTAGAAATTAAGCCATAATTTCTGTGTAACTCATTTAAATCTAAATTTTAGATGATAATGTTTAGGTAGACATAATCTTGGAAACCGGAACACTTTTTAACTTGCAAACCAACACTTAAGGTTTAATGATAATGTTTGGGTATAACATGATCTTGGAAACGAGAATACTTATAAACCCGCAACCTAGTACCTTAAATTGGTAAGGTTAAATAATGTTTAGGTATGACTTAATCTCAAAAACCTCAACCTCAGAGATTGCTCGAAAATTAACCTTGGAGATCAGACCCACATTGACCTCAGAGATTAATTGAACCTTAACCTCGGAGATCGATTTGAGTTAAACTAGGACACCGGTCTAAACTTAACCTCAGAGATTAGTCTCAAGTAAACCTTGGAGACCAATTAAACCTTAAACCTGAACATTGGTCACAACCTACTCTAGGAAGATCGATCATAATTTCATCCCAGAAGTCAAAACCCAGTAAACATAAAACCTTTACTCATGTTATCTCGGAGATCGGTTCTGATGTAATCTCGAAAATCGGTCACGAATTAAACCCAGAAGTTGGTACACTAAACAAAAAGGAACTTGGAAGTTATAAAAGACAAGACTTAAATTAAAAACTTGTATTTAATTACCTAATTATTGTTCATAAAACTTTATTGCGTAATTAGTTTATGACTAATTACCTTTGCATGTGACCTTTGGGTTACATGTCAACTAGATTTATAGTTGTCTCAAGTTATACATGAATGTTTATGAAGTTCGTCTATGTGAAGTAAAACTATGATGTTGATGATTATGTGTGTTGGATAGATGTTCTTTTATTTGTCATATTATATTTACATGTTACATAAGAATAATCATTTAAGTTGCATGTGATGCATTAACTAAGAGATAAAAGAATTGAGGGCATGATCCTTCCACAAGAGAAGGTGACCCCCAAAGACAAGATAATGGAGATAACTCTTCCACTAGGGAAGGTGATACCCTTTCCCCCTCTCCTATATGGGAAACCTAAGGTGGCAATAACTACAACATGAACTCTGTAACACCCTAATAGTCCCATACTATGCTTTAGTCATATTATGGCATTACTACTTCTTACTTTTACTCATGGAACTAACATTACCATTGGAAAATACTTTTATACGAAAATAGGGGTAAATTTTTTTTTTGAACAATAACCAATAAACTATTTTAAAAGCCGAAACACATATAATAAACAATGCTAATAGAATAAATAGAAGTGACAAGATTAACAATAACTCAGATAAACATAACATTCATTCCTTAGCCATTCATATTTAATATAATAATAATGTTACCAGAAGTCGTACAAAGAGATACTGATGGGTCTGATATCTACTGTCGACCCAACAAAAGAAACCTAACAAATACATCGGTAAAGGAAATACATAGGAAATCACATCCACTTATACATGCCAAAAGAAAATGATAACCCTAGTTACAACCAAAAAGGGCCATCCTCATGCTCAACTCCGCATGCAAACATCTCATCACTCATCTGGTGAGAGGAAACTGTTCTTGAATCCACCGGGAGCAACATCACTGCGTCCTCCTCCTTGGGCACACCAATGCCCATGAGGCACAACACGGGTGCAAATGAACCTACAACCTCAAACTGGGGGTGGAGTTGGGCCAATAGATGAAGCGAAGAGTTGGAAGATAAAGATAGCTCCGAATGGTAGGATCCTACAAAATAAGTCGGGTATGATGACTCAAAAGGATCCATCTCTATCAAAACAGTCGGTGTCAGCCGAGTGTTAGAGTCGGAATCCTCATCCGTCAGGTACCTCGGAAGATGAAAAGGCAGACGGATGTCATCCATGGTAATGTCCTCGAATGGCTCTTATAGGTGGAAAAATGGACTCATCATAGGTGTACGGAACTGGTGGCTATGGAACATGTAGACCCAAGTCACTGCCTGAGCAATCAGCACTGATGCATTCAGCATCGGGTCAAAGTGCCAATGCATCATCGGGAACTCAACGAAAATCACCACCGTGCCCAATGCCGGCATCCTTTGAAGATGACACGGAAATATAGGAGTGAGAAATACTAAATTTCTCAGTAGGATCGCGACTAGACAAACACTGTGTTATTGTCATTGTCCTAACCACTTCGGGTTTAATTATAAAAACAGTGGACAGATATAAGTTTAATTTTAATGATTCTGAAAACTTAGGCCCTGAAGCGGGTTGCTTTTAAACTTAGCATTATAACTATATCATCATAACTAAACATACATACTAAAGCACAGAATAAACATTCATAATACAAATGGACAATATAAATATATGTAAAGACATGCATCATCATAGACTTAACCATGATTATACTTGACTTTACTTTCATTTTTAGCACGTGCTTAACATTCCTTACTTTCTCTTGAAATAGACTGCTTTTGGACATAAGCTCATTCTGTGACCGTCGCCATGCAATATTAACCAAATCAGACTAAGCCAATATTGGTTACCTCTAAGTTCGAGGGTCTTCCATGTCACCTTTGCCCTCCATAGAGGTTTCTTGAGTCTTTGTAGATCACCGTCTCTCACTTCCCTGAAGTGATCGAGGGGTCATATCCTATTATTTCTTTTCTTATCATTATACTTTACATACATAATATTTCTTTGACTAGACACATGCAATGATATAACTAAGTCCATAATTTTAATGGAAATCTGGCAGCCTAACGGCTAGACCGGAGCTTCCCCAAAATGTTAATCATAAAACTTTCAACCAACAGTCCATCATATCTATATCATATCATCACACTAATCATTCAATCATGAGACAAAGTTCAATTAAACTTGTCATTCATCATGCCAAATGACATCATACATGTAACACCTTCCCGAGTACGATACTATGCTTAAGTCATAGTACCTCACCTAGGAGTTATTACTGCCACTTAATCGGACCTTGTCTGGTAACAATCTTTGGCTACCTTCAATCTTACTAGTTAACTCCGCCTCAGAGGACCTTCTTCGAAACTGCTGAACCATCTGGAGATAACACGGAAATAAACATAGGAGTGAGAATTATAAATTTTCAGTAGGATTTATTAAACTAACATAAGCTGTGTCATCGTTGTCATCTCCAGTTTGCTTCGGTTTATTATGAAAAGGGTGAACATGCTATACAAACTATTCAATTTTAAGGTTCGAAAATATACTTTCCGAAGCAAAGTTCATTTTGCTCATACACTTGGCAATTTGGGGGAGCCCATACGAAACAAATTTCATGAATTATATTAGGAATAGTAACTGAAACATAATAAAATTACAATAGCATTAATATACTGGGGACATAACATCTGCACATAACTTTACTTGTACTTAAATTCATGCATATACATAAAGTTTACTTTTCTTTCTTTTGCTTCCTTTTCATCATAAAATCTTTACATGCCACATCCTAGAGTATGATCGCCATGTCATACCCCATCAGAGCGTGATCGCCATGTCACGTTCCTTATGAATATGGGACCTTCATTCGGCACTTAGACTAGCTGGGTCATTCCATGCCTCATGTAAGTCCTACCCCTTATACTCACACTAGCTGAGTCGATGCCATGCCTCATGTGAGCGGGGTGCTTGTATATGCTTTAATCTTTAGTCTTGAGTCTTTAGTCTTTAGCCTTTACTGCCCTTGGGTAGCCTGGCCTTAGAGTGAGCTCGTCAGCTCAACACGTGACCATCGTCACACCGACTCACCCACAAGGGGACCCACGTGCCTCTAGGTCGGAGGGACTTAGTTGGCTATCTGCCTCCAACATAGAGGGACCCAAAAGTTTTAGCTGCCTTTACATGGAGGGATTCAAAGTGCAACTGCCTCCAAGTGAAGGGGCTCATATCTTATCTTATTTACTGCCTTCACAGGGAGGGATCTCGTAACTGCCTCCAGATGAAGGGACCCACATTCAATATATTCATATCATACTTACATCATCCTTGCATATATGAATCTTATGAGCTTAACACATAAAGGTTTATCACATTCATATAATTCACATATTTCTGCCGGAATTTCGGCAGCATAACGAATCAAGTCCGCTTCCCCATGAATAGTGCCACCCAACCAATACATCAATTTATCACAAAGAACACAACATCACATTTATATTCCAACATTAAACTCATATCAACATCAAATTCATTAAGGCAGAATTCACTCGCCAAAGATATTCAACCAACCCAATTTTTATAATTCAAGCCATAATTTCTATTTAACTCATTTGGACCTCAAATTTGAGTATGTTAAAGTGTTATGTGTCTATTTTCTAACCTCTTTGGTCCCATCTAATTTTGATATCTACAACTCAAGATATCTAGATTTTATCTCGGCTTGCTCAATGGCTAGCCAGAATCAGGCAACTAAAAGTAAAAATCCACTAAAAATCGAAAACTGACTCAAATTACACGAAATTAGACTCATATTAAATCTAATAGGGTAAAGTTTTATTTGCAAAAAGTTCCATTCTATTTGGCTTAGTAGGGCTCCAGTTACAAGCCCCGAATTCTGACCTTGCTAAACTGCCCTGTTCTGGCCCAGTTTGGACATAGGGCAACTTTCTTGGATCACTGGGAGCAACTAGGACCTTATCTAACTCTGAAATTTTTATGGGACATTCGCCTATGTGTAAGATTTCTAATATCATTCATTTCCAAGTAGTATAGGGCGAGTTCTATCCTGAACAACCCAGTCTACCCCAGAATCAAAGTCAAAAACCTAGGTCGAAATTCAAAAATTCATATCTCTCTCAATACTAATCCAAAAGCCTTATATAATATATCTATGGAAAGCCCTAGATGTCTAGTTTCATATAAAAATGGTTTCATCAAATTTAATCGGTTGTAGGCAGAGCTGTACACTCCGCCGTATGGATTGCCGAGGGTTTTTAGTTCTCTAACCCATCAGCTCTTCCTATTTTCATGCTTTCTTGCTTCCACTTCGGTTTTAATCAAACAAACAGCCCAAAAACAATCACATATCATCATAAACATTCATTTAACACATCAAAGAAGGTGAAAATAATTCAAGCTCAGCCAGCCAAGGCCACAGAACTGAAGCAAGAATCAAAACTCCTACCTTTGTTCCAAGTGATTTTGCTGGATTTTGAAGGCTTGGATAAGCAAAGCTTGAAGTGGCTTGATGTTGACTGGAGTTTGGTGTATGAAGAAGAGAGAAAGAGAGCTGAAAGGAAGGAGAAAAGTGGCGCTGGAAAAGGGGTCAGGATGGGTGAAAGAGAAGTAGAAAAATCTGATGGAAGGAGTGGTGTTAAGGTGACTTTGTCTTGGATTTGATTGGTCTAAAATGCTTGGCTGAAATTCAACCAAGCTTCTCCATGAAGTGTGGCCTTTGTTGCGCCACTTTTGGGTGGTAAGTGGCTGAGTTATCAGCCACTAAAAATAGGGTTTAAAGCTTGCAATTCTATTGGTCCAGTTCCGACAGTTTAAAACGCCGTAATGTTACTGATTTCCTTTAAATCGGTAAATCGGTTTTCAAGAAATTTGTGAAGTCTTATATGTTTCTATTCTAATTATTTCTAATTCTAACTCTCTAATTAGCATCTAATCAATACCTAATTAATCCTTAATTAACTTCTATTTAACTTATGCATTAAAATCGAATAAATCGATTAATGGTGTAAATTAAACATTTTACAAATTGATGGCCATTCTGTTTTCTGTTTTACATGGCTAATGGTATTTTCATAATTATGGATAAGTCTAGGGGCATCCCATGTCATTTCACATATGGATAGCTCTGTGGCTCAATCGGCCGAGGTTTAGGTTTCTACGTTTTCACTACGTGATTCTGCTTCATTTAAAACCTTATTTTACTAATCTTGTTGATATAGGGACCTAAATGTCATTTTCTAAAATATTCAGGGGCAAGGTTGTAAATAATATATAAGGACCTAAAGGTCATTTTCTAAAAAGTTTAGGGGTAAGATTGTGAATAATAAAAATTTATTTTTATTATTTCCTATTACGTTATATAGGGATGTTACAATACATTCATACCCTAAGGGGGTTCATAGTTGTGTTGTTCTTTGTGAAGAATCTTATAAATCATTATATGATTTTCTGTGGTTACCCATGAGAGAATCCCATAGTTAAAATATATGTATGTAGTCTTTTAGTTGAATTCATGTCTTATGGAACACTTGTTCGAATTAATTAAGTTAAATTATTGTTTCCTTTCCTTGAGATAGTGCTTAGTGATTTCTAGGTTCATGGTATGCTCAGAAGCCCTAATCATATTTTTGTTCCCAAGGAGTTTGAGATCCCTCTAATCCTTGGGTCATGACAATGTATAACCATATCATGAACCCAATAACACCATGTTCACTAATCACCAAGGGTGATTTTTAACTTAACCAAGTTGCAAAATTTCAAGCTTTTATTATTAACATAACAAGGTCTTATCTTAAAAATTATAAAAGTTATCATTTTTTATAAAGTAGTCATAAAGTTTTATTCTTTATGAAAGTAAGTGCCTCTAAAATTATATTCTTGTCTTAAAGATTAAACTTTATGGAATAATTATACAAGATACTAGCCTTTGAACTAAAAGTCTTGTTCTTTATGAAAGTTTGCTTTTTACTTATTCTAAGACCATCAAGGTCCCACTTTATTATATAAAGTTGTCTTATAATTTAAAAGAATCATTTCAAAAAAGAAGTTCAACACTTTATGAATTATTTTGACTAAGATACAAACCTTATGATCTAGAAATTACAAGTTAACACTTTTATAACTAAAAAGTAACATTCTTGTTAAAGCTTAAAACTTTACCTTTAAGAGTCCATTTTTAAAATATGAAGAGACAAGTTCTTACTTTATAACTTAAAAAGTTTCCAAGATCCAAGAAGACTTGAACTTTACACTTATTCTTGCCGTCAAGACAAGACAAAATGAAACTTTATGGAAGCACAAAGGTTGCTCCACCTTTAAAGTGTCAAGAAGCAAACTTTTTGAAGCTTTAAGCATCAAGAATGATTTTAGTCATGTCAACTCAATAGAAAAATGATGAAGAAGACAACTTTCAACTCAACACCGCCAAGAACACCAAGATCTCATGCATCAAGCATTAAAAATGGAAAACTTAAAGCATTTAGAGTGAGAAACTTTCAAAGGGTCAAGAACACTTGTGGAGAAAGGCATGAACATATTTTATGAAAAATAGAAACTTCAAGAACACTTGAAGAAGAGCATGAACATATTTAACCAAAAATAGAAACTTTTGCTCATGAAGAGCATGAAAGATTTTCTCACGTTTTCATTTAAAGATATTGGTCATGAGAAGAACTAAGCTTCAAGCTTTCTTGAGTAAACAAAATAAAAGAGTAAAGACCACTACCTCTAATAAAAAATGGCGCTACGACAAGAGAAGAAGAAGAAGATGATGGTGGTTCTTTCCTTGAAGATGGTGGCAGTTTTGCAAGGAAGAAGGAGAAGCTCTTGAGTTCTCTAGAAAATGAAGCTTGTAGTGTTTATATCTTGTCTTCAAATACCAGAGATGATGTCTTTGAAGGGCTAAGTGAGAGGTTTTGGTGGTGGTGGTGGTGGAGAAAAGAAGGAAAAGAAGAAGAAGAAGTGTTTAGAGAGAAGTGGGAGGATTTGGTTTCAAGAGAAAGAATGAGATGAGTGAAAATGAAAATGAGTGGGGGTGGGAAAGAGAGAAAGTGGCTTCATATGAAGAAGGACGAAAGTGAGATATTTTGCTTAATTTTGTGTTATCTAGTGATTAAGGGGACAAAGTGGATGATGGGGGCACAAAGCCAAGGTCAATTGATGAGTTTTTACCTTAAGCCTCTTGAATTATAGGACTTGGACACAAGAAATTGAAATAGAAAGAGGAAGAAACAAAAGATTGCGGTAGCAAAATGCAAATTCAACACGAAGTTAACACAAGCATGTATCTCACGTTACAAGTCTCGGAATTGGACAATTCAAAAACGAGAAGAAAGTTGACGTTCTGAAACACAATTTAGACTCAAGAATCGCCAAAAAACAATATGTATAACTCGAGATATGAGCAAGAGATAACTGAGACGAATGTTGGGAAAAATTGACGCGAAATTGATGAAAAAGAAACAAGATAAGAATGGCACCACAAACCTAGTTTGATAAGCCAAGAAAGATCGTCACAAGAATTGGAGGATTCTTGATAAGATCAGAAGATGCAAGGAAGAACCCTGGCAGAGAAAAACTCACAATTTGTGCAACATACATCTTCCACTCTGTATTGATCTCCAAATGTTTTAATACAAATCAGTTTAAGAGTTTGCTCCTAGGACTTAACAAAACTAAAAGCAAAACCCCTTAGCATAAGCATTATTGATATGTTCCAATAGTTAAGGAGACATATTCAGTCTCAAGTGCTTAGGTTCTAATCCTACTACAGATAATTTATATTTTTTTATCACAACATAACAATAGAAAAATAAAATAAATAACTAAAGTCTTGCTAATTCAGATTGACTCTTTAGGCTTTTTTCCTCTCATTCCAAGTGAGCTATGCATGTGTAAACCCTCAGATTCATGTGTAGGGCTTCATTTGGATATTGGGCTTCAAATTGTGTTTGGGCTCTAACAAGGAGATAATTACATGTTTGACAGCTTCTTGCGCCTTCTTTGCTCTAGCTCTTATCATGGGTCCTCCTAGGCCTTGTATTGGATCTTGGGCTTCTTTTTGGGCTTAAGTCTAGACTTGGGCTTGGGCCTTTGTGTCCTCATCATTCCCTCCTTCTTGAGAAGCATTTGTCCTCAAATCTTGTAAGTCATCACTTGCATCATAGAGGGACAAGTCAGCCACATAAAAAGTAGCACTTATTCCATACTCACCTGGCAAATCAATCTTATAGGCATTATCATTGATCTTAGCCAATACTTGGAAAGGTCCATCTCCTTTTGGCATCAGCTTAGACTTCCATTGAGATGGAAATCTTTCCTTCCTGAAGTCTACCAATGTCCAGTCACCTAGTTCAAAAGTTACCTTCCTCCTTCCTTTATTTGCATGTTTAGCGTACCCTTCCATTTTCTTCTCAATTTGGGCCTTGATCTTCTTATGCAACTTCTTGACGTAATTAGCTTTTTCCTGGCCAGACTTATCTTTCAATTGAGAAATGTTAGGTAAAGGCAATAAATCCAACGGAGTCAAAGGATTAAAACCATAAACAATTTCAAATGGTGAAAGCTGAGTTGTACTATGTACTACCCTATTATAAGCAAACTCAACACGTGGCAAACACTCTTCTCAAGTTCTAAGATTTTTCTTAATAATAGCTCTAAGAAGAGTAGAAAGAGTTCTATTTACCACCTCTGTTTGCCTGTCAGTTTGGGGATGGCATGTAGTTGAAAACAAAATTTTAGTGCCAATCTTTCCCCACAAGGTCCTCCAAAAATGACTAACGAATTTAGAGTCTCGATCACTCACAATACTCCTAGGCAAACCATGCAATCTTACCACCTCTTTGAAGAATTAGTCAGCTACATGACATGCATCATCCACCTTCTTGCAGGGTATGAAGTAAGCCATTTTAGAAAACCTGTCAACCAACATAAAAATTGAGTCCTTTCCTCCCTTGGACCGAGGTAAACCTAAAACAAAATCCATAGAAATATCAATCCAAGGGTGTTAAGGAATAGGCAACGGAGTGTACAAACCATATGGCATGACCTTAGACTTAGCCTTTTTACAAACAAGACACTTATCACACAACTTATGTACATCATGCTTCATCTAAGGCCAGTAGAAATGGTCATGCAAGATGTCATATGTCTTTTGCACCCTAAAGTGCCCCATTAAGCCGCCTTCTGTGCCTCCTAAACAATCATTTCTCTAATTGAACTCTTAGGCACACAAAGTCTCTTATCTTTTATTAAATAACCATCATGCTTAAAATACCCATTAAATGTAGTATGAGAACATATTTGATAAATATGAGAAAAATCAGCATCATGCTCATATACTTCCTTAATGCAATCAAAACTAAGAAGCTTAGTTTCAAGAGTAGATAATAAAGCATACCTGTGTGACAAAGTATCAGCTACCATATTGGACTTACCTTTCTTGTGCTTGATCATATATGGGAATTGTTCAAGGAATTCCACCCACTTGGCATGCCTTTTGTTCAACTTTCCCTACCCTTTCAAATACTTCAAGGATTCATGATCACTATGAATGATAAATTCTTTAGATTGAAGATAATGTTGCCAAGTTTGCAAAGCCCTAACTAAAGCATACAATTCCTTATCGTATGTAGGGCAGTTAAGGGCAGCCCCATTCAATTTTTCACTAAAATATGCAATGGGATGTCCTTCTTGCATTAAAACAGCTCCTATGCCTACCCCAGATGCATCATAATCCAATTCTAAGGATTTTGCAAAGTTAGGCAAAGCAAGTATGGGTGCATGTGTTAATTTCTCTTTCAGGGCAGCAAATGCTTTCTCTTGTTTCTCTCCCCATTTAAATTCCAACTGCTTCTTGACTAGCTCATTTAAAGGTGCAGCAATGGTACTAAAATCCTTAACAAACTTCCTATGTAGCAAGCCCATGGAAACTTTTTATCTCACTTACACTTTTAGGAGTTGGCCATTCTTGGATTGCTTTTATTTTCTCCTTACCTACATGCACTCCACCAGAATTAACCACAAATTTTAAGAACACAACACGATCCTTACAAAATGTACACTTTTCCAAATTAGCATACAATCTTTCTTTTCTAAGCACATGCAAAATAGATTTCAAATGATGCAAATGCTCATCCAAATTTTTACTATATACAAGAATATCATCAAAGTAAACAACCACAAATTTTCTTAGAAACTTTCTCAAACATGGTTCATCAATCTCATGAAGGTACTAGGGGCATTTATCAAACCCAATGGCATTACTTTCCATTCATACAAGCCATACTTGGTTTTAAAAACTGTTTTCCACTCATCACCTTCTCTAATCCTAATCTGATTATATCCACTTTTTAAATCAATCTTAGAGAAATAATAAGAACCATATAGCTCATCAAGAAGATCATCCAACCTGGGAATGGGATGTCTGTACTTGATGGTGATGTTGTTGATGGCTCTGCAATTAGAACACATCCTCCAGCTTCCATCCTTTTTGGGCACCAATATAATAGGTACAGCACAAGGGCTCAAGCTCTCCTCAACCCAACCTTTGCTAATCAAGTTAGCAACTTGCCTTTGAATTTCCTGGGTCTCCTGGGGATTACTCCTATATGCTGGTCTGTTAGGCAACACAGCTCCTAGAACCAAATCAATCTGATGTTCAATGCCTCTCAATGGTGGAAGTCCTGGTGGTATCTCTTCAGGAAATACATCTTGAAAGTCTTGCAAAGTAGATTCAACACCACTTGGTAGATCAAGGTTAGAAATAGAATTATGAGTAGGTGAAGTGACTTCCTTACTATATATAATGTACATGGATTTTCTTGCCAAAAGGACTCTTTTCATCTCTCCATTTTTCACAAATAAAACATTTTTCCTCTCTTTCTTTTCTCCACTTTCTTTTCTCTTTTTCTTTGAACTCTTTTTCTCTTTCTGTTTCTCTTTTAGCTCTTGGCCACTCTAACTTTTTTTGCCCTCTTTTTCATTTTCTTTCTTTCTTTTCTCTCTTGCTCCTTTTTCTCTCTCATTTTATTTTGATCCTCACAAACCTCTCTCAAAAACAATGGAACAAGAGTGACCTTGTGATCATTATGGACAAAGATGTACTTGTTGGTGTGTCCATCATGGTGAGCTTTCTTATCAAATTGCCATGGTCTCCTAAGCAACAAATGATTAGCCTCCATAGGAACTATATCACAAATGATCTTATCCACATATCTTCCAATGGAAAACTCAATTTCTACTTCATGTCACCTTGCTCAGTTAACCGTTGTAACTTATAAGATCTAGGGTGGGATTTGGTCTCCAATTTCATCTTTGTCACCATCCTAGCACTAGCCACATCTATGCAACTCCCTCCATCTATGATTAGAGAACACAACTTCCCTTGGATAAGGCATCTAGTATGGAAAATGTTCTTTCTTTGGCTTCCCTAATCTTCTTTTGCTATCCCTCCTAGCATCCTCCTCACAATGAATAAATATCCCTCAAGAACCTCCTCCTCTTTCTCACTCTCTTCCTCACTAGATGGTTCAGATTGAGAACTCTCACTTGTGATTTCCCCATTATCTTTTACTACCATAACTTTCTTAGTAGGACACTCTAAAGCTATGTGTCCTCTACCCAAATACTTAAAACACTTTATGACTCTAGAGCGAGACTTGTTGGCCATTTCTTTGCCCTTGTTTTGGGTTAGTTGTGATGCTACCCTTGGGGTCTTATTAGATGAAGTTTCCTCCTTCTTAAACCTCTCCTCCCATCTAGAGTTATCATAGTTTGAAGCACTCTTCCTCACATTTTTTCTTTTTAATTGTTGCTCCACTTTCATGGCCTGATGGACTAGGTCCTCAATCTCTAAACATCCCTTATTTCTCCATTCAACCCATTAAGAAACCTTGCCATAGTAGACTCCCTTTCCTCCTCAACATTGGCTCGGATCATGGCTATCTCTAGCTCCTTATAATACTCATCTACACTCCTATTACCTTGGGTAAGTCTTTGCAGCCTATTATGTAATTCCCTGTGGTAATGGAATGGCACATATCTCCTTCTCAAGACTCTTTTCAATGCCTCCTAAGTTTGCAACATAGGCTCTCCATACCTCCTTCTCCCCTTTTGAAATTGATCCCACCACACCAAGGCATAATCTGTGAACTCTAAGGTAGCCAATTTAATTTTTCTCTCTTCAGTTAGGATATGACAAGAAAAAATTTGTTCTACCTTCATCTCCCACTTTACATAAGCTTCAGGATCATTACCTCCAAATGGTGGAATGGTAACTCTTACTCCCTTATCTCAGTTTTCTCTTGGTTCTTCCTCATTTTCTCTCCTTCTTCTCCTTCCATGTCTTACATTATGATTTTCCTCCTTATTATGGTTTTGATTTTCTAAGTTCTCAAGCCTCTCATAGATTCCCTCGGTATGCTCCCTCAACACTTGGTCCATTCTTTGAGTTAAACATCTAACAACAACCTATGATCTCCAGTAGGGGATGATGGTCCTTCTCTTTCAGCCATAATTTAATCTAAATCTCACCAAGTGTTTCTGTAACACCCTCCCAAGCACAGTACTATGCTTAAGTCATAGTACCACACCCTGGAGTCTATATCACACTGAGTGGACCTCATCTGACAGCAACTTCAGCTGTCTTCGGAAACTTCTACAATTATCTGGAGACAACATGGAAATAGGAGTGAGAATTTTAAAATTCTCAGTAGGATTCTCTAATTTTCATACATAGTGTCATCATGGTCGTCTCCAGCTTGCTTCGGTTTACTTTGGAGAAGGTGAACATGCTGCACAAACTGTTTAATTTTACATTTTGAAAAATGTCTTATCCGAAGCAAAGTTCATTTTTACTCACATACTGGTCCTTTGGAAAAGTGTACACAAGATTAATTCATGAACAATGCCATGGATAATAACTTCAACATATAAAACGCACATAGCATTAATCTAATGGGAACATAACATCTGTACCTAACTTAACTTGCACTTGAATTCATACATATACATAAAATTTTACTTCTCTTTCATTCGGCACACCTAGGCGTTACGTATCGCCGTCCCTAGGGTGCTTGGATCTGTCTACACTTGAGCGTTACGTATTGCCATCCTCAAGTGCAACATCATACCATATTCCAGAGTATGATCGCCATGTCATACCCCATCAGAGCGTGATCGCCATGTCACGTTCCTTAGGAATAGGGGATCCTCATGCTATATTCCAGAGTATGATCGCCATGTCATACCCCATCAGAGCGTGATCGCCGTCCCTAGGGTGCTTGGGAGGGTGTTACAGTTTCTCTCAAGTGTTTCACTTAATTAGGCTTTTGTGTAATGTAACTCTCTTGCCTTTTTCCACTCTTCCTCCAGCTTAAGGTTTTTAGTAGATCAAACAATCAATTATCAAGAATCACTTAATGGCAGCAAACATAAGACAAGAAAGACAAACACGGACTCTATGGAAAATAAAGATGAGACAAGACACAAGACACAACTTAAGAAAATGATAAGAAAACAAACTCACAAGTTTAGGACAACAAAGGTACAAACTTCAACTAAGAAGAATAAAGGAATACAAATTACTACAAACAAAAGATTAACAATCAAAGGACAAGGATATCAATTTAGAAACAAGAAATAGACCAAAGAAACTTAGTTAAAAGAAATTTCAAGCTCTAAATCCAAAATTTCAAGATAGCTCAAGAACTCAATTTTTTTTTTTCAGAAACTCAAGTTTCCCATGTCATCTTCAATCACTTTCACTTTACTCCTTTTTTTTTTTTCAACTTCAATTCTATTTTCCTTCTTTTCCATTTTTTTTAATATGAATGTAGAATTTTATCCTTCAAATCACTCACAATTGTTCAACAAATCCTAGCCACACTTGATGTAAATTTCAGCACCAAATTCACCTCAAAATAGTTCAAATTCAAAATTTTAATTCCTTCAAATTAGGCTTCAAACAAGCAATTAAAATCAGGGTTTTACAAGTACCTACTTGCTAGCCAATGCAATGCCTCCTTGTAACCTTCAAGCAATCAAATTTCTACATTTTTCTTCTGCAAAAACATCACCCAAATAGCCCTTTTTTCCTCTAAATTCACATCCATAACTAGCCCTAGTGACTAGCTCTGATTACCAAATGATGAGTTTTTACCTTAAGCCTCTTGAATTAGGATCTATCTAGGACTTGGACACAAGAAATTGAAATAGAAAGAAGAAGAAACAAAAGATTGTGGCAGCAAAATGCAAATTCAACACGAAGTTAACACAAGCACATATCTCACACTACAAGTCTCGGAATTGGACAATTAAAATATGAGAAGAAAGCTGACATTCTGAAACATAATTTAGACTTAAGAATCACTGAAAAACAATATTTGTAACCCGAAATATGAGCAAGAGATAATTAAGACGAATTATGGGAAAAATTGACGCGAAATTGATGAAAAAGAAACAAGATAAGAATGGCGCCACAAGCCTAGCTTGATACGCCAAGAAAAATTGCTACAAGAATTGGAGGATTCTTGATAAGATCAAAAGATGCAAGGAATAGCCCTAGCAGAGAAAAACCCACAATTTGTGCAACATACATCTTCCGCTCTGTATTGATCTCCAAATGTTTTAATACAAATCAGTTTAAGAGTTTGCTCCTGGAACTTAACAAAACTAAAAGCAAAACCCCTTAGCATAAGCATTACTGATATGTTCTAATGGCTAAGGAGACATATTCAGCCTCAAGTGCTTGGGTTCTAATCCTGCTACAGGTAATTTATATTTTTTTTATCACAACAAAGCAATAGAAAAATAAAATAAATAACTAAATTCTTGCTAATTCAGATTGACTCTTTGGGCTCTTTTCCTCTCATTCCAAGTGGGCTACGCATGTATAAACCCTCAGATTCATGTGTTGGGCTTCATTTGGATATTGAGCCTCAAATTGTGTTTGGGCTTCTAACAAGGAGATAATTACATGTTTGGCAGCTTCTTAGGCTTTCTTTGCTTTAGCTCTTGTCATGGGTCCTCCTAGGCCTTGTATTGGATCTTGGGCTTCTTTTTGGGCTTGAGTCTGGACTTGGGCTTGGGTCTTTGTGTCCTCATCATCAACTCTTACATAAAGCGCTTTTGTCTAATACTTTATGCTTTAGTGACATCACTCTTTACTTTATTGTCTAGTTGGCTAAATTTGAATTTAATCATGTGATTAAGTGCTCTTGCAACTTAATTAACATGATTAAGCAAGGATTAGTAATTAACACACAAGAACATGATTAACAAAAATTAAACTTGTGATTAAGCTTAATTATCCTTAATTAAACTCAATTAAGCTAATTAAAGGCAATTAGTGCTTAATTAAGCTATTAAGGCTCTGACTTACTTAATTAGAGATGATCTAATCTCGATTAAGCATTCTCTTGACTTTTTTCTCATCCGATTTAACTCATAAACTCTTCATTAACCCCTTAATTAAACCTTAATTTCATAATTTCTCATTAAGTGCCTAATTACTCAAGGTTGCTGAGGTAATTTAGTATGACAAGAAATTAAGGATGTTACAAACTCATTACCATTCTATGAGGCACAAGGCCTACGAGGGTGGACCAAGTAATAAGACATTAAAAAGTGAAGAAAGTTAAGGGGCACAAGGCCAAAGATAAAGTTGCATTAAGCATATGTATACATTCTTATTATCGTATCATTATTTATTATGCACTATCATGCTTTATCATTTTATGCTCTAGACCTAGGCAAAGAGAAATGTTAAAATGAATCCACTTAAGCTAATAATGTTTTTAAACTTACATAAATGAACTTATTGTATGCACACTATTTCGTAATAAACCCAAAGTTCCTGGGACAATAACGATGACATGTTAGTTGCCACATTAGAATCCTAAAGGGAAATTTCAATTTCTTATCCCTACTATCTGTGTCGCCTCCAGGCAAGAATGGCATCATCGATGGAACATTACATAATGTCACTGAAGGTTGATTGGTACTACTACCAAGCGCGTGATGTCGTAGTGGTTGCAACCACTACTATGACTTATACACTACTATGCATAGGTCGTACCAATAACATAGCTGAGGTTCCTCTTACTCTTACACCTGTAAAACTTCTAAAGTTCTTATGGCCTCTTCCAGCCTTGCCAGAGCACGAACTCATTCTAGGAGTAGAACCAATTCTAGAGCCCAAGCCACTACTGGAGTAAATTCCTTTACCAAAGTTACAACATATGTTTTCTGATCTACGATTCTTGGAGCCCATTATTCTGGAGGTATTAGTAGTAGTCATACAGATAAGTTCGTTGGATTCTCTTATTTTAGTAGCAGAGCTTCATTAGGTTTCAACCTCATCTGAGTCAAACCCTTTGGAGGAAACGTCTACAGTAGCTAGTCGAGTTTTCCAATGTAGTCCTGGATGTGCACGTGATTCTGGTCCATGCTAGATTCACACCCTGATCATTCTCCGATGGCATGGTCATAAAGGGCATGGCATTGAGTTTCTTGCCATTAAGTGTTAATGGGAGGATTTGTTCCTTTGAATGTTTAGTAGTTATAGTGATTGTTTAAGGATGCCTATGATAGTTAAAAGTAGAAGATTTTCTTGTTTTGTTTCTTGCCAATATGAATGATGTTATTAGGTTATTTAGTTATTATTAATTACTTATATTATTATGAAATGTCTTATTGAGATTTACAGATATCGTCTTTACGCCGTTATCGATGTCTCTCTTACCCAATGCATCACATATTCATGTTATTTCCACGATCAAGGGTCATGTTTTCAAAATATATTTAAAAAAAAAAATACTCGCTATTTTCAATGTAAAGTAATTTTAAAGAAAAGGAAAGTATTCTGCAAAGCTATGATTAAATGTTTGATAGTTATGACATGCCATGAAACTTATCTATGTAATAGGATACAGGAATTAGAAATACATGATCATTTAGTAGTGTATGCAATTAGTTGCTACCATGCTTAGCATTACATTGAGCTTGATCAACTCAATTGTTATTGTTTGATGTGTAAGAACCAAATGGCAAGCCACAAACATGCTAGGAACAAAGTTGCAACGAATAAGGATGTGATGGAGTCCTTCATAGCTATGGCAAGGGTAGTCAGGGAGCAAGCTATTGCCAACACTCTCATGGCCCAGCAAATGGCAAACAGAAATGGTAACAAATATGGCAATGGGCATGGAGATGAGTACCTGAGGTTTATGAAGTTCTTTAAGGCAAACCCACCTAGTTTCTAAGGCATCTATGACTCAGATGCTGTTGATGAGTGGATCAAGGAGATGGAGAAGATATTCTCTATCCTTACCAACACTGAGGAACAGAAGGTCTTATTTGCTACATTCATGCTAAAGATGGATGCAGAGTTTTGGTGGTGTCAAGAATTTGATAGAGAATGATGGGACACCTATCAACTAGGAAACTTTCAAGACAACTTGCTATAATAAGTACTTTCCTGCTTCCATTACAAATGCCAAGGAGCTAGAGTTCATGTAGCTGAGGCAAGAAAGAGCATTGCAGAATAAATAGCCAAGTTCAAGGAGTTGTGCAGTTCTCCACCATTTACCAAGCGAATCCCAATGAACGCTGGAAATGCATGAAGTGTGAAGGTGCTATGAGGGTGGAGATTTGGCATCAATGGCTCCGTTGCAAATTAGAAACTATGCGGCTTTGGTAAATAAGCGTCATGTAGTAGAAGGCTGCACCAAAATATTAGTGTTGGAGAGGTTTGAAGCTTACAAGAGAAAGTAGGCATCCCAAGGGACACAACCCCATCAACCGCTACAAAAGAGGCCTTTCCAGAATAGAGGTTCTAAAGGCAAGTAATCGTAAAAGTCTACTACTAACCCCCAACAAACTGCTACCAACACTACAAAGTCCACAAAGGACCAAGCTTACACCAAGTGTGGAAAGCTTCTCAAGGGAACCTGCCTAGCGGGACAAAATGTCTACTTCCAATATGGTAAGCCCGAACATTTTGTTAAAGACTACACTACTTAGCCCTTGCCTCCAAGGCATGACACCAAGGATGAGTCTTTGCCCTTTATGGCAAAGTGGCCAACAAGTCAGGAGATCTGATTGAAGGTAAGTGCAAAGTAAATAGTACAATCTTAATTGCTCTATATGATTTTGGTGCCATATATTCCTTGATTTAATATGATTGTGTTCATAGACTAGGATTACCTATTTTTGAATTAATGTATATTTTAGAAGTGTCAACACCCATCGAAGAATAGGTTAGAACTAGCCAAGCCTATTTGTAGTGTCATCTCAAAATTTTTTATAAGAATAGTACGGTAGATTTAATATGCCTTCCCCTATTTGGCCTAAATATTATCCTAGGTATGAATTGGCTTCCGGCTAATCATATTATGTTAGACTATTCCAATAAAATTGTCATGTTTGCCCAATTGTCTTCTGAACCTGAGAAACATGTGAGTCTGTACCTAAATTCCCTAGAGGCAGAAAGTGGTAAGAGTGGGAGTCAAGGATACATTCTCCTGATGGCAAGTGAGGTAAATTTAGAGCAAGCTTTGAGCAAGATCTCAGAGGTATGAGAGCACGTTGACATTTTTCCCAAAGACATACCTGAATTTCCTCTAGAGAGGGAAGTCAACTTTTCTGTAGATTTGGTTCCAAGAACGGGATCCATATGTATAGCTCCTTACAAAATGTCCCCGTAGGAGTTGACCGAGCTAAAGAAGTAATTAAAGGAATTGTTGTAGAAGAAGTTTGTGCAAATTAGCATGTCATCATGGGGAGCCCCAGTGTCATTTGTAAAGAAGAATGATAGGAGTATATGGTTTTGTGTAGACTATCGATATCTAAACAAGGTGACTATTAAGAATAAGTATCCCATTCCAAGGATAGATTTCCTAATAGACCAACTACAAGGTGCAGTTGTGTTCCCTAAGATTGATCTTATATTTGAATATCATTAAATTAGGGTTAAACGAGAGGGCATACCCAAGATGACATTTAGGACTAGATATGGGCATCATGAGTTTACTATTAAGTCTTTTGGTTTGACTAAAGCCCTAGTCATATTTGTAGACTACATAAATAGGATCTTTAGATCTTTTTTTGGACAAGTTTGTGGTAGCATTCATTGATGATATATTCAAGGACGGAGGAGGAACATGAAGAACATCTGAGATTAGTACTAAAGGTGCTTAGGGAAAAGAAGCTATTTGTTAAATTGTCTAAATGTGAATTTTGGATGAAAGAGTCAAGTTCTTAGGACATGTGGTGTCTGGTAAGGGAATTGTTGTAAATCCAAGCAAGGTCGATGCGATGATGTGTTGGAAAAGACCATAACTGTAATGGAGATAAGAAGCTTTTTGGGTCTTGCAAGCTATTACAAGATGTTCATCAAAGGATTTTCTCAATTAACCTTACCCTTAACCAAGCTGATAAGGAAGAATACCCGAGTATTGTTGGAAATGGTAACATAAGAAGAGAGGTCGAATCTGCTATAGATAAAAAATCTTTACCTGAAAATTTTTCATTAAACAACTTTCCCAAGTCCTAGACTTGGAACGCAGAAACAATTTGGTTAGAAATAAAAGTAGTCTAGCTTACTAAAATATGTTAAATTAGGATTATAATAAACTTAGAGTTATATACTAATTGAAGATAGTAAATAAAATAAAGGAAATACAGAGATCACATAGCCATTATCCTGGTTTAGCTAAACAAATGCCTACATCCAGTCCCCAACTCTTTGTTGAGATTTTTATATCATAAGTATTCTTTTTCTATGCTTCTCCAAGCTTTTACTTACATGTGAGTGTTCTTTCTTAAGCCTCTCCAAGCTTATACAACAGAGTAGTTTTCCTCAAGCCTCTCCAAGCTTTCAGTGACTGCTAATAGGTCTGGTTACAAGAAGTTAATAAGAAGGTTTGTGTTTAAGCACTCACACTAATCTCTTTTCAGAGTATGATTAACAACAAATCTGTGTTTCTGACTTCTCTAAATTCTCAATATGAGAATATTATCTAATACAAATTAGTAGAGAAGATTTTATAACAAAAGTTACAATGAGTAACTTTTGGATGATTCAGAAGGTTGAGAAGGTTGATGAAGAAGATTTGTTAAGCGCAAAAAAATATTCATCAATCTAACCATTTTTTCTTCATTTTCCAGCTTTATATAGACTTCAAGATATAACCGTTGCAGTTTACAGATCTTAAGCCTTGAGCCTCTTTGATCCACTGGTCTATGACTGGAAAGAGAGAAATGTTGTTTTCTTCTTTAACAAGTAAACTCGACACAGAAGAGGAAAAAATAACCATTGAAGTATTACCCACTTTTCGAACTTGTCAGCGCTTCTTTTGCATATTTTCAAATCATATTTGACTTTTTGAATTTATTAATGAAGCGTGTAGAAGAAGCATTGAAGGTGAGATACTTCATGAGAAGCATGCTTCTGATGATTACCCTTCTAGACGAAGTTATTCCTCAGAATGAATAAATATCCTTCTGGCAACACATTTTCCTTCTGATGTTATAATATCATCCTTCTGAACTTTTCGTCTGCTTCTTGCATGAGAAATAATATAGACCACAAAGCATTTGTTTTAATATAAGTATATTCAAGAGAAGTACTATGGATTAAGACACTTTGTTTAGTTCAAAAGTTGTTTAAGTATGAGATAAAAGATTTTGCTCACAAAAGAAAATGTTTTAATAAAACAAATCATTTACAAACAAAAGTTTTAACTCAAAACTTGATTTGGTATTCATCAAAACCATGAAGCTTGAAACATCTTAAGTTATGAGACGGTTTCAGCAGGGCATTGGAGCTTATAAGTGTGAGAAGTGTAATACCCTCTATTATATAAGCCATGCACGAGTCATGGAGTTATATTAAGAGGTTGTCACTGTGCTGAGAATCTTTAAAATGTGGAAAATATAATACATGGCCCTTTAACTGCACACTTTATTACTGAATAATAGTTTATAAATTTTGTTGTCTCTGATACATAGAGAATAAAATAATTACAATTTAAAAGAAATTGTGACTAACATAATACACAGAACTTGCTTTCAACTAGTCATTAACTAGCTTCAATAGTCTCTTGGTCTAGTTTATGCCCGAGTCTTGCTCAATGAATGTCCTAGTACTCCGCCTCACACTTGATTTCCAACTTAGGTGCTGGAATGTTTACGGAAAAGAAAAACATACAAGCAAGCAGTGAGAACTTAAGGCTCTTAGTAGGTAAACTCAAACTATCACTCTTACAGTGTCATCATAAACATTCCAACTGTAACATCCCCAATTTTTGTCTAAGCTAATTAGCTCTGTGATCCTGGCTAATTAGAGAGGTTAACGATTAATTGAAAAATTAATCGATTAATCTCGAGAGCAAGGGCTTAGTAAATTAAAGGCAAGTCAATAAGATAAGTGCAAGTCAACAAATAATTAGAAAATTCAACAATTGAAACATAATGCACTAAAGGTTACAATTAAGAACCTAATTGCCCAATCCTTATTAATCCATGATTTAGAACATACAATCTGTAACATCCTAATAAACCCATACTACGCTTAAGTCGTATTACGGCGTTTTATTAGTCGTTACTTATGCTCGTGGAAAATTAAACTTCACTTGAAATTAAATTATGCGGAAAATACGGTAAGATTTTTTTTTTTTTTGAAATACGTTGTCGCTTTGCAGCGTTTTGAAAAGTAAAGCCTTGAGCGAGAAGTCAGATAAAGAAAGAGCGTGTCGCGTAAGATACATGACCCATTCTCATAAAACAAGAGAAAGATAAATAAATAGTAATTCACAAATATATTGCATTACATAACTAATCATTACATCCATATAGATTCATAATATTTATATACATACATATATATAACAGCATTACATCGAAGAAAGCTCATGGACGGGCCATGATCCAAATTCTAGGTACTAAATACAAACTCCAATGGCAAAGCTCATCTCAAAACGAAGTATACGAAGATGCAAAGTGACGATCGTTATAAGTCCCAAAAATAGCTTCGTCTGGCGTCCCACGTCATCCGTCCGCTCACCGTGTCAGGGATCCATGCTCTACTCCACCGGAGGTGCCATCAGATTCTGGTGACGATGCAGAAAAGTAACTAGAGTGAGAAATAAGATTTCTCAGTAGGATTGGAACCCGACATGGAGGTGTCATCGTCATCGTCCCAGCCACTTCGGTTTTATAATGAAAACAGTGAGCATGCATAGGGTTCAGTTCTTAGGTTTTCGAAAATATGAATATCCGAAGTGGATTCAATTTTAACACACTCTCTAATCATTTATATCATAACATACATGGGCATAAGTATAATCACATGAAACATGCATGACTGTACTATAAGCTTCTCTTAACTTTTTCTCTTTAAGGGTTTGGACCGAAGTCCCTTTTCTTTTCTTTTCTTGACTTATCTTAAGTCCTTTTCTTTCCACCCACTAAACATAAGTGGTAATGAGCTCATACCGTGGCCGTCGCCACCATAAAATTTCGGTACTTACACTAGCTGGGTCATGCCATGCCTCATGTAAGCCCTATCCCCTATACTCACACTAGCTAGGTCTTGCCATGCCTCATGTGAGTCATGGGTGAGGGGAACTTACTTTGGGTCACCTTCCCTTTTGAAGGATCACACCCTTAGTTTACTTTCTCTTCTTATTAAAGCTTATGATGCAAAATATTTCTAAGTCCACAATTTCTACAAAATTTCGGCAGCATAACGGCTAGACCGAAGCTTCCCAAAATTTTGCCAAACAGGAAACCAGTATCACATCATCATAGCATATCATCATTATCATTATCATGCCATCATCATCATCATAGCATACTATATCATACCATATCGTCATTATCATTATCATGTCATCATCATCTTCATAGCATACTATCATCATATCATGATCATCATCATCATATAATTGTCATCATATTAATACATGAAGGCATACACATCACACAAAGTCTTATGAGCTTAGCTTAGTAAATTTGGTGCAAGCTTTTACTTGAGGTTGTCTCTTGTGTGTCCTCTTTTATTAGTTGTAGGGCCAATTTTATCTAATATACTTTTTGATACTTTTTAAGTTGAGTTATGAAGGTTTTCTAATACTTAGTATAAGGGTATTAATGTCTTAAACTTATTCTTCATTAACCTTTAACTTTTACCCTAACCAGTTTTTCTTTTACAGTGGGGCAGTAACTTCAAAAATTCACCATATTTTGGTATTTTATCATTTTAATGCGAAATTTTATATGCTTATAGGGTTCTGAGTCTAGTTTTTAACAAAAGAAGTCCCACTCAAAAATTCGTTTTCCAACTCCAGTTATGCATATTTTATTCTGACTGTTCAGTTTCTAAGTTCACTCCCGGTACAGTGGATTGTTACTTCTCATTATAATTACTCCGAAGGAATCTGAGAAAACTGTTTTATGTGTTTGTTCCTCTATGTCTTAGCTTTCATTTAAACTTGGTCTCACTCAAAAATCATTTTTGTAGCTAGAGTTATACACATTTTAGTGTAGACTGCCCAAACAGAAACCAATCCGAGAACAGTCCACTTTGAAAAATCATATCTCACTCATTTTAACTCCGAATCTTATGTATTTTATATGTATGGAAATCTCTCTGAGTCTATTTTCATATAAAATTGGTTCCACTAATTTCTGAGCTTTCTGGAAAAAGTTACACCGTTCGGTTTACAGACTGCTAGAAAATCCAGATTTTACGTCTTGATTTTTCTCATGTTTTCTCCAAAACACTCAACCTCACTTTCAAGAAAATATTCTCAAGTTATAAAACACTCATATACCATGAAAGATTAGTGAAAAACTAACATGTTGGAGTTCAAAAATATTGAGTTCAACCATGCATCACACCAAACCGAAAACATGTTTTCAACAAACAACCATACAAGCAACAACATCTCATTTGATGACAAGAATGGCTATGATGCCCATAATCAATCTTTAAAATCACCTAGCTATGGAGAGCATAGGAGTTCTAAAGCTTGGAAAACAAGAGAGAAAAAGAGTTTAGAGCCACTACCAAGAAGCTTTCTTCGAAGGAATTTGTGATGGAAGAAGGTGATGGTGGTGGTATTCCTCCTCTTGGATCTTGAAAGAGGCTTGGTATGTGATTGTCTTTGATTCTCCAAGAACAAAAAAAATGGTGGCTCTTGAAGAGCTTGTGAGTGGGATGAGGAGAGGAAAGGATGAGAGAAGTGGAAGGATTCTAGAGAGAAGTTGGAGAGTTTAGAGAGAAGGAGGAGAATTTTGGAATTGAGGAGAGAGAAGAGGATGAGTGAAATGAAAATGAAGAGAGAAAGAGAGAGGGAGGGAGGCGTACATGGGGGGAGGGAGGGCTGATTGCTCTTGCTTCTCCAACAAGCAAGGGAAGTGGGTGAGTTTAGCTTCTTTTGCAAGCAAGAAGGCTAAGAACTTTGGGGTAAAAGAGGGGGTTGTATTTTCCTTGAGTCTTGGAGGCATTCTAATGTCCAATTTGTGTTTTTCTCTAGGGGTTAAAGGGGAGTACCCCTCTTAGGATTTGGTTGCTTGTCTAAGACTCATCCAAGTGTCAAGATCTAATGGTGGATGACAAGGATCCTAGTCTTGGCTTTTGATCTAATGGTGTAGGATTAAAGAGATTGAATGAAGGGTGAGATGTTGCTCCTCCTTGGTATGTCTTTTTAGGGCATATGCATGGAAGAACTTTTATCTCTAAATGTTATTAGAATTATTTAAATGTAATTTAACTTAATTGGCTTAATTACCCATGAGTTAACTCTTGTCAATTGCACTTTTTATGATACCTTGCATTACGGTTAAGCATATGCTTAATTTGGGGTTTAATTTTTCAAGAGTTGTCTTAAGTGTCTTAATCATTATAAACTTAATTAGTAAGGTTAGGTTGTCTTACTTTTGTTTTGGCACCTTCGAGTAATTAAGGATTAGACGATTAAGGTTTTATTAAAACGCTTAGGACATTATGATTAAATTGTTGGCTAGACTTAATTTACTAAGCTCTTGCTCTCGGGATTAATCGATTAATTTTTCAATTAATCGTTAACCTCTCTAATTAGCCAGGATCATAGAGCTAATTAGCATAGACAAAAATTGGGGATGTTACACAATCAAGGTGACCTAACCTTATTAACTAAGTGCATGTCAAACATCATATCCTAATCACATGAAAATTAACCCTCACATCTTCTTTACATAATTAATGAGGAAAAATTATTTTCAATAAAAAGGTGTTAAGATGCAATTGAATCAATGGAATTAATTAACATTTAGAGAATTGAAACAATTATAAAGATTTAAAAACTTCCCTTTAATTATTGTTTGAAAGTTTGGTCAAGGCAAGAGTCATATCCAACTATCCATTTGCCTTCTCATCATACACCCCTAGATCAAGAGTCTATGTTAGTAGTACTCTTTAAGTGATGACAAGAGTTGTACTCTCCTCCATCAAGATGATGACACTTGGAGTGATCATAGCTATCCAAGCCAAATCCTAAGAGAGCTCATGCTTTTAACCACTTGAAAAACACACTACATGGTCTTTACCCAATTACCAAGACTCAAAGGAAACACAACACCCTCTTTTGCCCCAAGGTTTTTCCCACTCTCTTGCTTGTTGTAAGAAGCAAAGTCACTCACTCACTCCGCCTCTTTTTGCGCCACAATCAGCCCCCCTTCCCCCCTCATTTCATTTTCCATTCCTCTCACTAAAACACAAAAAGCTCTCTCCTCTCTCCAAGTCTCATCCTACTCTTTTGTTCTTCCCATCTTTCTTGTTCTTCTTCTAACCTTCTCACTACTTCCTACCTCATCTCCATCACCATTCTCACAAGCCCTTCAAGGGCCACCCTCTTTGGTCCTTGGAGAAGTAAAACAAACACTCACCTAGCCCCAATATTAAGCTCAAGGAGAAGGAGGCCATCTCCAACCATCTTCATCCTTCAAGCCTTCAAGAGAAACTTTTGGTAGTGACTCTAACCTCCTTCTTTTATGTGTTCTTCAAGCCTTTTAACTCCTAAGCTCTCCATAGCTAGGTGGTTCTAGGACTTGTTCCCAAGGCCTCATGGCTATGCTTGTTGATATGATGAGTTTTATGTGTTGTATCCTTCTCTTTGGCATGAGATTTTCGGTTGGTATGTCTATTGCTATTGAACCAAATTTTTAGAAGTTAAAACATTGAGTTAACACCAAGATCTCAAAGTATAAAAGTGGTTTGGAAGAGAAAAGTGGTCACTTGAGGAAAAGACTTAATGTTTTTACAAGAAAACTCATTGAAACCAAAACCGTGGAAGCTGGAAAATTCTGGCAGCCTGTAATGCGTACTGTATAACTCGTTCTAAAAAGCTCAAAATGTAATGAAACTAATTTTCTGTGAAATTAGATTCAAAGAGCTTTTCATACATGTAAAATATGCTAGATTTGGCCTTAAAACGAGAGAGATATGAATTTTCAAAGTTTGCTATTCCTGGATGAGTTTCTGTCCGGGCAGTAGGTAATAAAACGTGCATAACTCAAGTTATACAGAACATTTTTGAGTGGGACCAAGTTTGTTAGAAATGTAAGACATAGAGGAACATCCCCATAAAACAGTTTTGGCAGATTTCTTGTGAGGAGTTCACAGTAATGTTTAAAAGTCACTGACCTGAGATGAACTTTCAAGTCTGAACAGTTAGAATAAAATGTGTATAACTCAAGCTACAAAATTAATTTTTGAGTGGGGTTTCTTTTGTTTAAAAATAGACTCAGAGAAGTATAAGCATACCAAAATTCGAAATAAACGAGTAAAAGATGAAATTATGGTGAATTTTTGAAGCTATTGTCCCACTGTAAAAGTAAAACTGGTTAGGGTAAAAGTTAAAGGTCAATGAAGAATAAGCTTTAAGACATTAATACCCTTACATTAAGTATTGGAAAACCTTCATAATCCAACATAAAAAGTTTTAAAGAGGACAATAGATAAGATTGGCCCTAGGCCTAATAAAAGAATTTATACAAGAGGCAATCTCAATTAAAAGCTTGCACCAAATTTACTAAGCTAAGCTCATAAGACTTTGTGTGATATGTATGCCCTTATGTGTCCACAGGATGACACTGATATGATGATGATGATTATGATAATGATATGATGATGATCATGATACGATATGATGATGATGAAAATGATAAAATGATGATGATGGTATGATAATGATGAGATGATATGATGCTTAATGATACTGTGATGTTGGTTTCTCTGTTTGGCAAAATTTTGGGAAGCTTCGGTCTAGCCGTTATGCTACCGAAATTTTGTAAAATTTGTGGATATAGAAATATTTTGCATCATAAGCTTTAATAAGAAGAGATTCAATAATGGGGTGTGATCCTTCAAAAGGGAAGGTGACCTAATCTAAGTTCCCCTCACCCACGACTCACATGAGGCATGGCATGACCCAGCTAGTGTGAGTATAGGGGATAGGGCTTACATAAGGCATGGCATGACCCAGCTAGTGTAAGTACCAAAATTTTATGGTGGCGACGGCCACGGTATGAGCTCATTACCACTTATGTTTAGTGGGTGAAAAAAAAAGGACTTATGATAAGTCAAATTAAGGAAAGAAAAGAATTTAAGAGAAAGTCAAGTTAAGAAAAGAAAGGGACTTCGGTCCGACCTAAGTAAAGAATGAAACTCTCAACATGTTCATGCATATTATGAATTGTCATATAAGTTTTATGTATACCATGATGTTGTTATTATAACAAGAGTATGTACTTAAAATTGAATCCACTTCGGATAGCCATGTCTTCGAAAATCTAAGAATTGGACCTTATGCATGCTCACTGTTTTCATTATAAAACCGGAGTGGCTGGGACGATGACGATGACACCTCCGTGTCGGGTTCGAGTCCTACCGAGAAATCTTATTTCTCACTCTAGTTGCTTTTCCGCATCGTCACCAGATTTTGTTGGCACATCCAATGGAGTGGAGCCTGAAGCCACTGCACTACGAGCGGACGTACGACGTGGGGTGCCAGACGAAGCTATTTTGGGACTCATAGCGACCGTCACTCTACATCTTCGCATATTCTTTTTGAGAGGAGCTTTGTCATTGAAGTTTGTAGTTAGTACCTAGTACGTGGGTCATGGCACGACCATGAACTTCCTTCGATGTAATGTTGTTACATATATGTATGTATATATATAAATATTATGAACCTATATGGATGTAACGATTAGTTATGCAATGCAATGTATTTGTAAATTACTATTTATTTATCTTTCTCTTGTCATATGAGATTGGGTTATGTATCTTATGCCACATGCTCCTTCTTTATCTACCTTCTCGTTCAAGGCTTTACTTTCCAAAGCGATGACGTATTTCAAAAAAATCTTACCGTATTTTCCGCGTAATTTAATTTCGAGTGAAGTTTAATTTTCCACGAGCATAAGTAATAACTAATAAAACGCCGTAATACGACTTAAGCGTAGTATGGGTTTATTAGGGTGTTACACCAACCGCTTCGGGTTCTTCTAAAAATATGAGCACATATAAGCAAATAGTGGTTTAATTTTAAGTTGAAACATATTGCTTGAAGCGGGTTATATTTTAACAACCACTTGGCATATTATATGATAGACATAGAAACACGAATAGTATAATATACTTCAGTAAGAATCATAATAACATCATGACATAATGAGATAGTTAGAGATGCACATATAGATGCTTGTACCTGACTGAATACAAGTGCACTTGACTTAATTCATCTCTTTCTTTAACTTGCAACATAATCTTGCTTTTCAGTACTTGGTCCCCCGGAGATGAATGGCCTCTCTCACCCCTAGGTAATAGCCTGCTTTTCAGGTCCAAGCTCGTACCTATATATGAGTGACGGGTTTACTTTCCCCGACCCTCACACTGGTCTATTCCCCTTAATTCTGGTCGAGAATTGGCCCAAGTCTTAGATAGTACCACTCTGGCCCACACTAGCTGGGTCTATGTCATGCCTCACGTAGTAGCTTAGTACGTCCCTCTTGTAAGTTCTTATTATCTTTTTCCTTTCCATATCTTATCATGCATGTGAATGCTTTGTGCATTCATGAATATGTTTCACACCTTACTTCTCATATCATATTCTAATTATGCTTGCATGCATGACGTACATGAACATGACATGTAAATGTAAACATATCCAAAGCAAAATCACCCACAGCATAAGCTCTCATAACTTCATAAACTTTTGCCGAAAATTCAGCAGCATAACGGATCGAGTCCGCTTCCCCGTGAATAGTACTAAACTACCAATAAAATCATTCAAACATGTAAATCAATATGGAACAGCGATTATATATTGACAATATCATTCATTAAATTCAATATAAACATCAATAGAATTTTCTGCTTACTTCATCCTATCTGCCCGAATTTTGTATAATCCAACTTTAGTACAATTCAACTCATTTAAACCTGAATTTTGAATATGTCATAGCTTTGTGTGTCTAGTTTCCAACTGTTTGGTCCCATCCCATTTTGCTTTGTATAACTCAAGTTATTAGCATTTTACCTCAGACTGCCCTATACTTAGCCAGAAATATACCCTTATAAGTGAAAATTCACTAAAAATAGAAATATGGGTAAAATAATAAGAAATTTATATCAATTTAAAGCTAACAGAACAAGCTTTCAAATGAAATAAGTTGCATATCATTTGTATGAGTCTATTTTGAGATATAAGCCCGTAACTTGACCCTACTAGACCACCCTATTCTAGTCTAGTTTGATCCTAAGGTAAATTCATTGATGTTTTGGGAATAATTGGCATTGAATCCGACCCTAAAATTTTCATAAGATATTTCGTTATATGTTAGCTTTAAAACAGCATTAGTTTCACTCAATTTAGAGTTATGTAGGGTGAGTTACGACGCTCTCAACTCACACTGCCTAGATGGGAATCCAAGATTCTAGGTCCAATTTCAAAAATTCATAACTAATCCTATACTAATCCAATGGCCTTATATTTTATATGTATGGAAAGCCTTGAATGTCTAGTTTCATATAAAAATGGATTCATCCACTTTCTATGGTTGTAGACAGAGCTATACACTCCGCTAGTACAGGACACTGTAGGGTTTTCTCATAAAAATATATTCTGCTTAGCTTCTTTCCTTTTTGAGTTTTTGATAAATTCCTCAACTTAAACTAAATTTCTTCATTTCAATTCACAAGAAAAACATCATAACACAAGCATACAAGCATGGATCAGCATGGCATAAGGAGCACATAATAGCCATATAGTCACACAACACAACAAATAACTAAGGATTTAAGTTACCTACCTCAAAATCCTTGAAACTATCGAAGTAAGGAAGCCAAGAACCACTCCTAACCTCTCTCCTTCACCATGGTAGTAGCTCACATGAATGTGGGGAGGCTCTATTTGATGTTTAATCATGAAATTATTAGAGAGGGAGAAGGAGGTAAGGATCAATTTTCATAAAACAAAGCAAGAGGATTTGAGGTCAAAAAGGCTTCCAATCTTGAGCTTGAAGCTCTTGACCATGGAGGTAAGGAAAGAAACGAAGAAGAAGAAGAAATGAGGATAGGGATGCGCTGGTGGGGGCGCAAAAATAAAAGGAGATAGGTGGAATTTTCTAAGCTTTATGACATAAATGAGGGTGGCTTGAAGTAGTTGGCTTTAGTGGTCATGATTTGGCCAAATCTCCTTATCATATGGCTGCAATATGGCGCCATTTATGGTGGTGGAGGTGGTTGAATTTCAGCCATTCAATCTAAGGTTATCAGTGTAAAATACTACTGATTTGATTCTTGCGGTACAATTTTACCGAATCTTTACCGATTCCCTCCAAACTAGCAAAACGTTACTAAAAATCCAATAAGATTTCTTGTATATCCATTCTACCCTAATTTCTCTAATTAACATCTAATTAACTCCTAATTAATATCTAATTAACTCCTAATTGCCTTTACATAACTATTGAAATAGAATAAATAGATTAATTATGTAAATTAGAGATTTTCGCAAATTCGAAGCCTTTTTGTTTTCTGTTTTCTATAATTAATAGCATTTCCGTAATTTTGGGTAAGTCCAGGGGCACCCCACGTCATTTCACACCAGACTGCCTCCATGGCTCAATCGGCAGAGATTTAAACTTCGACGGTTTCACCACGTGATTCTGCTCTGTTCAAAATCTAATTCTACTAATTCTACAAATGTGGGGACATAAAGGTCATATCATGAAAAGTTCTGGGGTTATTGTGGGAATAAGTCTTTGGGGTCAAAATATAATTTCTAAAAATTCTGGACATCACTGAAATTAACAAAAGTTTACAATGGCACTTTTGTCATTTTCTAATTTTTAATATATAGTAATGTCATATTTTCAACGACAGTGTTACACTACCCTATAATTCTGAGTGTGAAGATCGTTATTGCATAACACTGCCTGAGAAATTCTCACACTGCCTAAGGGAAATAATTCAATGTTTCCATTACGTTCTGTTTACGAAAGTGGAAATGTTACATTCTACCCTCCTTAAAAAGAATTTTGTCCTCAAAATTCCAGGGCTAAGAAAATTTAGGAGTATTCTCTTAGCTTATTGGGGTAATCTCTTCTTAGGGTTCATGCATTGTCCTAAAATTGATTGTCGGTAATTACAGGGTATTGTTTCAGTACGTGCAAAGAACCCTTAAAAATTGTGTGGGTGCTCGAGGTTATCTCATATCAATCATGTCTTGAACCTTCATTAGGTTCATTAGAGACTTTCCTCATCTCCTTTGCCTTAAACTTAATTACTTTTAGTTAGTAGTAACTACTAAATCTTTTACTCCTTACACTTGAGACCTTAGATTTTGATCCTTGAAGATTCGCGATTATAAGGATTACCAACGGTTGTCATGATCGATGTTAATGTATAATAATGAAAATGGTTGCGTCAAAATTTTAGGAGGCTCATGTAACGTCCGATTTTCGACTTCCGATCCCATTTAATGTTGAAATTTCAGATTTCCGAGTTTGTCTTATAATTCCGCTTCCGACCTCAATATTAGTTTCGATTTCCGACTTCATTCCAAGGCTTAAAAAGGGAATGGCTATATTTTCTGATTTCCGACCTCATGCACGTAACTTACGATTTCCGACCTTATGCTCGAGTATGAACGAACGTGATATCCGAGTTCCGACATTAGGTGATTCAAAATGAACACGAAATGCGACTTCCGAGTTTAGCTGAATTGGATTCCGAGTTCAACCAAAATTTTCACGAGTTTCGATATCGAGTTAGAGTGCCGAGACCCTATAATTTCCGACTTAACCGTGTACGAATTCCGACTTTAGGAAGTACACGAGTTCCGATGTCATGTTCAGATACTCTGAAAGCGAGTTTCACTTCTCTGGCGACGTGGAGAGCAATTTTGACACAAAAGAAGGGGACATGGCTGAACCTTGCCCACAAAATTTCATCCAATCAAAGCCACTCATTCTAACTACCACTTCGAAGCTTTGCCTATATATATATATATATCCTCCTCCTGCCTCTTCAGCTCATTTCATACGTTGCCTTCCCTTCCTCACTTCAGCTCCCTTTCCTCTTCTCAACTCTCCTACTCTGTCCAGCCTTCAAGTTCAGCCCAGCTCTATTTTCAAACTCAAAGCAAGAGGTAGAGGTTTTGATTCTTGTCTTGGTTTTTCTGATTCTGAATGATTATTGGTAGTTTAATTCATCAATCCTGATTTATTGACTGAGTGATCATGATGAATTGTTGCTAGTTTATTGGTTGTTTGTGAGATTAAAATTGAATTGAAAACAAGAAGGAATGATGATATGAAGAAGTTGAGAGGCTGGAAAACTCAAAACTCTCGGCAGTCCGTATGGCGGAGTGTACGGCTCCGCCTCTCGCCATTCAAACTTAATGAAACCATTTTTATGTGAAACTAAACATCTAGGGCTTTCTACACATATATTATATAAGACCATTGGAGTAACATTGAGAGAGATATGAATTTTTGAAGTTCGACCTAGGAATCAGGACATCCACCCAGACAGTATGGGTTGAGAAGGGTGTAACTCACCCTATACAACTCCATTTTGAGTGAAACTAATTTTGTTGGAAAGCTTACACATAGGAGAACATTGTACTTAGAAATTCCGAGTTTGTTACTATCCTATTTGTTCCCAGTGATTTGAAGAAGTTAACCCATGTCCAAACCAAGCCAAAACTGAGCAGTTCAGGAAGGTTAAGTTTCGGGGTTTATAACTCCAGCCCTACTAAGTCAAATAGAATGATACTTTTTCCAACTGAAAGATGGTTCTATCAGCTTTAATATGAGACCAATTTCATATCAATTGATCCCGTTTTCGATTTTTAAGAGATTTTTATTTTTGAGTGAGCAGTTCTGGTCAGCCACAGGGCAAGCCAGGATAAAACCTGAATAACGTGAGTTATGATTATCAGAATCAGACGGGACGAAAGAGGTTAGAAAATAGACACATAAAACTTTAACATATCCAAAATTGAGGTCCAAATGAGTTGAATGGAAATTATGGCATAATTTATAAAAACCGGGTTGAATGATTATATTGAGGCTATAACTTTGCCTTAAGAAGACTAATGCTTCTATGAGTTCCATAATAAATTGTGCATGCAATATTGTGACTTCTATGAGAAATTGATATCCTGATGTACTGGCACTATTCATGAGAAGGCGGACACGTTCCGTTATGCCGCCAAAATTGCGGTAAAGTATATGCATGAGTTATGAGATACATGTAGATGCATGTGCATTCTCAAGCAAGCTATGAAAGTTATGTCATGATGAACCCAAAGAATATGTTATGATGAAAGTTCCATGTTACTTGGGCTAGCCCCGGATAAGAAGTTAGGGGGAATAGATCGGTGGGAAGGTCAGGGAAAGTAAACCTGGCATTCCTGTATAGGAACGAGCTCGATCCTGATAAGCAGACTATTACCCAGGAGTCTAAAATGGCCAAGAACTCCCAAGGGACCAAGTAATGGAAAAAGTTTATGAGTAAAGGAAAAGTTTATGAAAGAGGGTTAAAGAGCAAGCTTCGCATGAATGCATTAATTGCATGATTACAAGTTGTTTATAGTTTGACTACTATGTTTACTTGTAGCATATGTCCACTTATTCTGCTCATTATACTGTGTATTGTTGTTAGTAGTTTAGTCGGATTCTTATGTTGTTTAAGTAAAACTGGACCCTGCCTCGGACCAGACATTTTCCCAACCTTACTAAAAATGAATAGTTAAGTTTAATCTCATATGTTTGATAGTTAAATAAAACCCGAGGCAGCTGAGAATGAACGCGACGTCAGTTAAACGTCACCCACGACCCTACTGAGAATTTTCTTAAATTCTCACCTCGCTTTGCAGCTTCACCATGACCCTGCGGTAGGCTCACTGTACATAGCCGGCTCTTGCCAGTTCCGCCTTTATCTTTTTAGTGATAGGGACTTTGCGGTCCCTTCCTGCCACCCCATACATTGAGGTCCCACTACATGTGGC
Organism: Pterocarpus santalinus; assembly: GCA_031439595.1. NCBI lineage: Eukaryota > Viridiplantae > Streptophyta > Magnoliopsida > Fabales > Fabaceae > Pterocarpus > Pterocarpus santalinus. The sequence continues at coordinate 30,632,325 of CM062523.1, read as the reverse complement.
ACACCCTCCGCCAGCACCCCCTGCACCTGCGACGCCTGTAGCTCACGCCGATCCTATGCCAAAATCACCTCCACAGGTAGTACACGACATCCCCCTTAGCTTCGAGAGCGACCCGTCAGAGGCCACCAGCTCATCATCCTCCTCATCAGGACCTAGTATTGACTACTCTCCAGCCGGGCCAGGTATGGCCAATGGCTACCTGACTAAGTAGATCAGCCGTAGGCAGTATTGTATAGCATGACCCTCTTTTGGCAGCATGCAGCCTTGGGTCATAGACCTAGTAGTAGGCTTTTTGAAATGTCCTCTGAGGACCACATAGGATCAGGTTGACTTACATGGGCTTTATGCCTTTTGGTACACGGCCCCTCTCATTTTGATATGTTGTATATAAACTAAAGCAGAGGCTTTTGAGATGTATACATATATACATACAAATATATATATAAGCACGTATTCAGTAATGTCATTGTACTATTCCCATCTTTATGATATTCGGTTGAATTCGTTTCACTTTTAGTATAGCAGTACGCCGTTTCATTACAAAAAAAAAAAATGGAGCATTAACACAGTAACACAACCTACTTAATTTCATGCTATGACTTAAGCATAACATTAAATTAGTAGGATGTTACAATTTTGGTATCAGAGCAGTTCGTCCTAGCTAAGGCCTGAGGATTGGACTGACTATGCTTCGCGCATATTCTGTGTTTTTAGCTAATAACGTGCACTAGATCTTGCCTGTGTGGCTGAGATATAGTTGTGCATGTATGTGAAGTGCCTGACCATGTGAGCTATTATTTACTGACACATTAAACTTAGTATTAGGCCTGATCAACTCAATAACTTTTGTCTTGTGTGTTCAGAACTTAATGGCTTCCGGAAGGTGAGGCAGACCACGTGCAGAACCTGCTCTAGAGAACCCGACCGACTTGATGGCTACAATGCGGGAAATGGCTCACACAATGCGGGAACAAGCCGCGGCAGCTCACCAGATGATGGAACAACTAGGCAGGCGACCTGCAACTAGTTGTGAAGGGAACCCACATGGCCTAGAGGCCAACCTGGAATATCTCAAATTTGCTGAGTTTAGAAAGGCGAATCCGCCCAGCTTCCGAGGGACGTATAATCCTGATAAAGCCGATGAGTGGATCAAGGCCATGGAGAAGATTTTCTCTGTCCTGGATTGCTCGGATCATCAAAAGGTGACTTTTGCCACTGATATGCTTGAAGCATACGCCGAGTTTTGGTGGAACGGCGTACGAAGATTGTTCGAGGAATCTCAGACAGTAGTCACTTGGACGATGTTCAAGGATGTATTTTACCAGAAGTACTTCCCCGCTTCGGTTCGAAATGCCAAGGAACTTGAGTTTATGCAGCTGCGTCAAGGAAATTGGACAGTATCCGAATATATTGCCCGATTTGAAGAGCTATGCAAATTCTCCATAATTTACCAGAGGAACCCAGATGAAGCCTGGAAGTGCATTAAATTTGAAGGAGGATTACGGGAGGATATTCTTACCACAATCGGGCCAATGGAGATTAGAGATTTTCCCATGTTAGTAAACAAATGCCGACTGGTGGAAGATTGCAACTCGAAACTAGTGGCAGCCAGTGCATCCGGTGGTGGTTTCAAGAAGGGGTTAGCCCCGCAGGGCCCAAGATTCAAGCCCAACTTTCAACAGCAAAGGAGATTTCCGCCGATGGGCAACAAAGGCAAGCAACCTCAAAGGCCCCCTCCAAATCCAACTTGCACGAAGTGCGGCAAGAATCATGGCGATCGGCCGTGCTTGGCAGGCCAGAATGTTTGTTTTGGGTGTGGCAAGCCGGGCCACAAGATTTATGAGTGCCCAACCAGGAACCCATCACAGCCGTCTCGACCACAACGTCAAGGACCCGTCTTTACTATGAATGCAGAGGAAGTTGATAGGTCTGAGGGACTAATCCAAGGCACCTGTGACGTGGACGGTGAGACTCTAACTGTACTCTATGATTCGGATGCTTCTCATTCATTTATTTCTCATAGCTGTGTAGCTGCTTTGCGATTGCCAATCTCTGAGTTACCTTATGATCTATTGATTTCTACTCCTACTAATGGGCCTGTTAGAACTAGCCAAATATGCCCCAATGTTCCTCTTCGAATTGAGGGTAGGACTTTTGCCGCCAATTTGATTTGTCTCCCTCTGTCTGGTCTTGACATAATTCTGGGTATGGATTGGCTTTCTGCTAATTGAGTTGTACTCAATTGCTCTGATAAGATAGTGGTACTTCCCTCTGTCTCACTTTCTGAATCCCAGACCGCAACACTCTTCTATTTGAATTCTTTCGGGCCAAAGAAACAAGGGTATATCCTCTTGTCAGCCAATGTGACTGAAGCCGAGCAAGAACTAGAGGGGATTCCCGTTCTCAGAGAATATCCGGATGTTTTTCCAGAAGACATTCCTGAATTTCCTCCGGAAAGAGAGATTGAATTTACCATTGAGTTGGTTCCAGGTGCGGGACCAATATCTATAGCCCCGTACTGAATGTCACCTATGGAGCTGACGAAACTAAAGAGACAGATCGAAGAGCTTTTAGAGAAAGGATTCATACGGCCAAGCGCATCGCCATAGGGAGCTCCGGTTTTGTTGGTCAAAAAGAAAGATGGAAGCATGCGCTTATGCGTGGATTATAGGCAGCTGAACAAAGCGACAATTAAGAATAAATATCCACTGCCAAGGATTGATGATCTCATGGACCAACTACAAGGTGCAACCGTATTCTCCAAAATTGATTTGCGTTCCGGATATCACCAAATTCGAGTTCGCGAACAAGATATCCCTAAGACAGCTTTTCGAACTCGTTACGGGCACTATGAATACACCGTGATGTCGTTTGGGCTGACGAATGCACCAGTAGTATTCATGGATTACATGAATCGAATATTCCACCCATATTTGGACAAATTTGTAGTGGTCTTCATTGATGATATACTTGTCTACTCGAAGACGGAACAAGAACATGCGGAACACTTACGGCTAATTCTGCAAATTTTAAGAGGAAAGAAACTCTATGCCAAATTATCCAAATGTGAATTTTGGATGAAGGAGGTAAAATTTCTCGGCCACGTAGTGTCCTCTGGTGGAATCTCTGTCGACCCCAGCAAAGTAGAAGCAGTTTTGAACTGGGAGAGGCCAACTACAGTCTCTGAAGTCAGAAGTTTTCTGGGCTTAGCTGGATATTACAGGCGGTTCGTTAAGGATTTTTCTCGAATAGCCTTGCCCTTGACCAAGCTAACCAGAAAGAATGTCCCATTTGAGTGGACGCCGGAGTGCGAACAGAGCTTTCAGGATTTGAAGAGGAGGTTGACCACGACACCAGTGCTAGCTTTACCAGACCCTCAGGGACCATTTGAGGTCTATTGCGATGCTTCCCAACAAGGGTTAGGGTGCGTGTTGATGCAAACCGGAAAGGTGGTCGCGTATGCCTCCAGGCAATTGAAGCCACACAAAAGGAACTACCTGACTCACGACCTCGAATTAGCAGCAGTAGTATTTGCTTTGAAGATATGGAGACACCACCTATATGGAGTAAAGTTCGAGGTCTTTTCTGATCATAAGAGTTTGAAGTACCTCTTCGATCAGAAGGAATTAAACATGAGGCAGCGGAGGTGGATGGAACTCCTTAAAGACTACGAATTTGAATTGAAATACCACCCAGGTAAGGCAAACATCGTGGCAGATGCGTTGAGCAGGAAATCATTAACTGTCGCTTGGATGATGATTAAAGAAACAGAGCTTATTGAGAGTTTTCGGAATCTTAATTTGGGGATTCTTACAACTCCCCAGACTCTTCAGCTATACCAAATTAAGATAACCAGTAGCTTTAAGGACCAGATTCGGCAAGCACAGCAGCAGGATGCTAACTTTCAGCATACAATTAGTCTCGTACAATCAGGGAAACTAGCAGGTTTTGCCCAAGATAAAGAGGGCATCTGACGGTGCCATGACAGAGTATGTGTTCCTGAAAGGAACGACCTCCGAAAGAAAATCTTAGAAGAAGCACATAGAGGCGAATTTTCCGTACATCCTGGCATAACCAAGATGTATCAAGACCTCAAGAAGATGTTTTGGTGGCCAGGCATGAAGTCAGATGTAGCAAACTTCGTAGACAAGTGTTTGATCTGTCAGAAGGTGAAAGCAGAACATCAGAAGCCTTCTGGGATGTTACAACCCTTGGAAATCCCTGAGTGGAAATGGGAGAGTATCTCCATGGATTTTATTATGGGGTTACCAAGGACATCAGCGGGACACAATGCTATATGGGTCATTGTGGACAGATTAACCAAATCTGCTCATTTCCTACCCGTTTGAGCAAATTATCCGCTAGAAAAGCTAGCTCAGCTATACATTCAAGAAATTATAAGGTTGCATGGGACCCCTTCAACTATTATCTCTGATCAAGACCCAAGGTTTACCTCCCGGTTTTGGGGAGCTTTACAGAAGGCGTTCGGTGCAAAGCTGTGTTTAAGCACTGCATATCACCCACAAACAGATGGCCAAACAGAAAGGACGATTCAAACCTTGGAAGATATGCTACGAGCTTATATACTGGAACAACGCGGAAATTGGGATCGATACTTACCGTTGGCCGAGTTCGCATACAACAATAGCTATCACGCTAGCATCGGCATGGCTCCTTACGAAGCATTGTATGGACGAAAGTGCCAATCTCCCCTGTGTTGGTACGAAACAGGAGAATCAACCCCTATTGGGGTCTGATTTAGTTGAGCAGACCACGGAGCAAATCAAGAAAATACGAAGCAGGATGCTTGCCGCTCAAAGCCGCCAAAAGAGTTACGCGGATACCAGGAGGAAGCCTCTAGAGTTTCAAGAAGGAGACCATGTATTTTTGAAGGTTATACCTACAACGGGGATAGGCAGAGCCATTAAAGTCAAGAAGTTAAATCCTCGCTTTATTGGTCCTTTCCAGATTTTGAGACGAATTGGATCAGTTGCATATCAAGTTGCTTTGCCTTCACGATTGTCACACCTTCATGATGTGTTCCATGTTTCTCAACTTAGAAGATATCAACCTGACCCCACGCACATGCTGAAACCCGAATCAATAAATTTAAAAGAGGACCTGACTTTCCCTTTTTAACCAGCACGGATTGTAGACAGAAGCAGCAGGCAACTTCGAAACAAATTCGTGCAACTAGTAAAGGTAGCGTGGGGAGAAAAAGAAGATGCTGAAGATTACACTTGGGAACTGGAATCAGACATGAGGAAAGAGTATCCTGGACTATTCTCAAGTACTGAATTTTGAGGACAAAATTTTTTTAAGGAGGGTGGTAATGTAATGTCCGATTTCCGACTTTCGATCCCATTTAATGTTGAAATTTCAGATTTCCGAGTTTGTCTTATAATTCCACTTCCGACCTCAATATTAGTTTCGATTTCCGAATTCATTCCAAGGCTTAAAAAGGGAATGGCTATATTTTCCGATTTCCGACCTCATGCATGTAACTTACGATTTCCGACCTTATGCTCGAGTATGAACGAACGTGATATCCGAGTTCCGACATTAGGTGATTCAAAATGAACACGAAATGCCACTTCCGAGTTTAGCTGAATTGGATTCTGAGTTCAACCAAAATTTTCACGAGTTCCGATATCGAGTTAGAGTGTCGAGACCCTATGATTTCCGACTTAACCGTGTATGAATTCCAACTTTAGGAAGTACACGAGTTCCAATGTCATGTTCAGATACTCTAAAAGCGAGTTTCACTTCTCTGGCGACGTGGAGAGCAATTTTGACACAAAAGAAGGGGACATGGCTGAACCTTGCCCACAAAATTTCATCCAATCAAAGCCACTCATTCTAACTACCACTTCGAAGCTTTGCCTATATATATATATCCTCCTCCTGCCTCTTCAGCTCATTTCATACGTTGCCTTCCCTTCCTCACTTCAGCTCCCTTTCCTCTTCTCAACTCTCCCACTCTGTCCAGCCTTCAAGTTCAATTTGACTCTATTTTCAAACTCAAAGCAAGAGGTAGAGGTTTTGATTCTTGTCTTGGTTTTTCTGATTCTGAATGATTATTGGTAGTTTAATTCATCAATCCTGATTTATTGACTGAGTGATCATGATGAATTGTTGCTGGTTTATTGGCTGTTTGTGAGATTAAAATTGAATTGAAAATAAGAAGGAATGATGATATGAAGAAGTTGAGAGGCTGGAAAACTCAAAACCCTCGGCAGTCCGTATGGCGGAGTGTACGGCTCTGCCTCTCGCCATTCAAACTTAATGAAACCATTTTTATGTGAAACTAAACATCTAGGGCTTTCTACACATATATCATATAAGACTATTGGAGTAATATTGAGAGAGATATGAATTTTTGAAGTTCGACCTAGGAATCAGGACATCCACCCAGATAGTATGGGTTGAGAAGGGTGTAACTCACCCTATACAACTCCATTTTGAGTGAAACTAATTTTGTTGGAAAGCTTACACATAGAGGAACATCCTAATCAGAAATTCCGAGTTTGTTACTATCCTATTTGTTCCCAGTGAAGGGTTGCAGAGTTCTTGCCAGTTTCTAATGCTTTATTTTTACTTTCTAGCAAGTTAGACATTTATTCACAAGACTCGCCACATCCTTCTTGAGGCCTGGCCACCAAAACATCTTCTTGAGGTCTTAATATATCTTGTTAATGCCAAGATGTATAGCGAAATCGCTCCTATGGGCTTCCTCCAAGACTCTCTACCTAAGGTTGTCCTCCTTAGGCATCTATATCCTTCCCTGATATCGCCATACACCTTCTGCATCTCGAGTACATCCTGTTAGCTTTCTGGATTGCACCAATTGTACTATATGCTGAAAGTTAACATCCCGTTGTTGTGCCTGCCGGATTTGGTCACTAAAATTGCTGGTTATCTTAATTTGGTTTAACTGAACAACATAAGGGGTTATAGAGATTCCCAAGTTGAGGTCTCAAAAACTTTCTATGAATTCCGTCTCCTTGATCATCATCCATGCCATAATTAAGGACTTCCTATTGAGGGCATCTGCCACCATGTTTATTTTGCCAAGATGGTATTTTAGCTCAAACTCATAATCTTTAAGAAACCACATCCATCTTCGCTGTCTCATGTTTAATTCTTTCTTATCAAAAAGGTATTTCAAGCTTTTGTGATCAGAGAATACTTCAAACTTCACTCCGTAGAGATGGTGTCTCCATATCTTCAGAGCAAATACCACCGCTGCTAACTTGAGGTCATGCGTTAGATAATTTCTTTTATGAGTTTTAAATTGCCTAGAAGCATATGCGATGACATTCCTATTTTGCATTAACATGCACCCCAATTATTTCTTGGAACCATCACAGTAGACTTCAAACGGTCCATAAAAATTCGGCAAAGTAAGCACTGGGCTGTCATCAACTTTTCTTTTAATTCTTGGAAACTCTACTCGCACTCAGGTGTCCATTCGAATAGAGTATTCTACCTGGTTTGCTTTGTTAGGGGCAAGGCTATTTGAGAGAAGTTCCTAACAAATCTCCTATAGTATACTACTAGACCTAAGAAACTCCTGACTTCCATGACTGCCGTTGGCCGTTCCTAGCTTAATACTGCTTCCATCTTACTGGGATCCACTAAAATTCGCCCATGGGATACCATATAGCCAAGAAATTTTACTTCTTTCATCCAAAATTCACATTTGGATAGCTTGGCATAAAGTTTCTTCTCTCTTAGAATTTGCAGAACCAATCGCAAATGTTCTGCATGCTCTTGCTCCATCTTCGAGTAAACAAGTATGTCATCAATGAATACCACCACAAATTTGTCAAGATATGGTCGGAATATCCAATTCTTTTATTCTTTAAAATTTGTGGCGCATTTGTCAACCCGAAAGACATCACAGTGTATTTGTAATGTCCATAAGTCCAAAACGCTGTCTTCAGAATATCTTCTTCTCGAACCCAAATCTGGTGATATCCAGACCGTAGATCAATATTAGAAAATGTAGTAGCCCCTTGTAGTTGATCCATAAGATCATCAATCCTTGGCAACGGATACTTATTCTTGATCGTCACCTTATTTAACTGCCTATAATCCACACATAGTCGCATGCCTCTGTCTTTCTTCTTAACTAACAGGACTGGGGCTCCCCATGGCGATGTACTTGGTCTAATAAATTTCTTTTCCAGGAGCTCTTCAATCTATTTTTTAACTTCGGTCAGCTCCAAGGGTGACATTTGGTACAGCCTATGGATATCGGTCCTGTTCCTGGTACCAATTCAATGGTGAACTCAATTTCCCTTTCGGGAGGAAAATTAGGGATATCCTCAGGGAACATATCGGGATATTCCTTAACAACTGGAATATCATCTAGCTTCTGATCAATTTCCGTTACATTGGTTGATAACAGAATATACCCTTGACCCTTATTCCCACAATGGTGCACTACTAAAGAGCTTAAATAAAGGTTTATGGAGATTACTGATTCAGAAGGTGAAGCAAAGGGAAGCATAATGGATTTATTAGAGCAATTTAACAGGGCTCGGTTGGCAGAATGTGTAACATCCCCATTTCTACCAAAGCTAATTAGCTCGGTGTTCCCGGCTAATTAAAGGGATTAGCGATTAATTGAGAACTAATCGATTAATCCCGAGAGCAAGAGCTTAGTAAATTAAGTCTAGCCAACAATTCAATCATAATGTCCTAAGCGTTTTAATAAAACCTTAATCGTCTAATCCCTAATTACTCGAAGGTGCCAAAACAAAAGTAAGACAACCTAACCTTACTAATTAAGTTTATAATGATTAAGACACTTAAGACAACTCTTGAAAAATTAAACCCCAAATTAAGCATATGGTTAACCGTAATGCAAGACATCATAAAAAGTGTAATTGACAAGAGTTAACTCATGGGTAATTAAGCCAATTAAGTTAAATTACATTTAAATAATTCTAATAACATTTAGAGATAAAAGTTCTTCCATACATATGCCCTAAAAAGACATACCAAGGAGGGGCAACATCTCACCCTTCATTCAATCTCTTTAATCCTACACCATTAGATCAAAAGCCAAGACTAGGATCCTTGTCATCCACCATTAGATCTTGACACTTGGATGAGTCTTAGACAAGCAACCAAATCCTAAGAGGGGTACTCCCCTTTAACCCCTAGAGAAAAACACAAATTGGACATTAGAATGCCTCCAAGACTCAAGGAAAATACAACCCCCTCTTTTACCCCAAAGTTCTTAGCCTTCTTGCTTGCAACATAGCTAAACTCACCCACTCCCCTTGCTTGTTGGAGAAGCAAGAGCAATCAGCCCTCCCCCCCCATGTACGCCTCCCTCCCTCTCTCTTTCTCTCTTCATTTTCATTTCACTCATCCTCTTCTCTCTCCTCAATTCCAAAATTCTCCTCCTTCTCTCTAAACTCTCCAACTTCTCCCTAGAATCCTTCCACTTCTCTCATCCTTTCCTCTCCTCATCCCACTCACAAGCTCTTCAAGAGCCACCATTTTTGTTCTTGGAGAATCAAAGACAATCACATACCAAGCCTCTTTCAAGATCCAAGAGGAGGAATACCACCACCATCACCTTCTTCCATCACAAATTCCTTCAAAGAAAGCTTCTTGGTAGTGGCTCTAAACTCTTTTTCTCTCTTGTTTTTCAAGCTTTAGAACTCCTATGCTCTCCATAGCTAGGTGATTTTAAAGATTGATTATGGGCATCATAGCCATTCTTGTCATAAAATGAGATGTTGTTGCTTGTATGGTTGTTTGTTGAAAACATGTTTTCGGTTTGGTGTGATGCATGGTTGAACTCAATATTTTTGAACTCCAACATGTTAGTTTTTCACTAATCTTTCATGGTATATGAGTGTTTTATAACTTGAGAATGTTTTCTTGAAAGTGAGGTTGAGTGTTTTGGAGAAAACATGAGAAAAATCAAAACGTAAAATCTGGATTTTCTAGCAGTCTGTAAACCGAACGGTGTAACTTTTTCCATAAAGCTCAGAAATTAGTGGAACCAATTTTATATGAAAATAGACTCAGAGAGCTTTCCATACATATAAAATACATAAGATTCGGAGTTAAAATGAGTGAGATATGATTTTTCAAAGTGGACTGTTCTCGGATTGGTTTCTGTTTGGGCAGTCTACAATAAAATGTGTATAACTCGAGCCACAAAAATGATTTTTGAGTGAGACCAAGTTTAAATGAAAGCTAAGACATAGAGGAACAAACCCATAAAACAGTTTTCTCAGATTCCTTCTGAGTAATTATAATGAGAAGTAACAATCCACTGTACCGGGAGTGAACTTAGAAACTGAACAGTCAGAATAAAATATGCATAACTGGAGTTAGAAAACGAATTTTTGAGTGGGACTTATTTTGTTAAAAACTAGACTCAGAACCCTATAAGCATATAAAATTTCACATTAAAATGATAAAATACCAAAATATGGTGAATTTTTGAAGTTACTGCCCCACTATAAAAGTAAAACTGGGTAGGGTAAAAGTTAAAGGTTAATAAAGAATAAGCTTTAAGACATTAATACCCTTATATTAAGTATTAGAAAACCTTCATAATTCCACTCAAAAAGTATCAAAAAGGACATTAGACAAAATGGGCCCCACAACAATTAAAAGAGGACACCCAAGAGGTAACCTAAATTAGAAGCTTGCACCAAATTTACTAAGCTAAGTTCATAAAACTTTGCTTGAGAATATGCCTATGTTTATGTTGCAAGCATGATGTTATGATGATGATGTGATTATGATGCCATGATAGTGATGATATGATGATGATGATATGATATGATGCTGTGATACTGGTTTTCTGTTTGGCAAAATTTTGGGGAAGCTTCGGTCTAGCCGTTATGCTGCCGAAATTTTGTAGAAATTGTGGACTTAGAAATATTTTGCATCATAAGTTTAATAAGAAAAGATTTGATAAAGTGTGATCCTTCAAAAGGGAAGGTGACCTAATTTAAGTTCCCCTCACCCACGACTCACATGAGGCATGGCATGACCCAGCTAGTGTGAGTATAGGGGATAGGGCTTACATGAGGCATGGCATGACCCAGCTAGTGTAAGTACCGAAATTTTATGGTGGCGACGGCCACGGTATGAGCTCATTACCACTTATGTTTAGTGGGTGGAAAGAAAGGACTTAAGATAAGTCAAGTTAAGGAAAGAAAGGGACGTCGGTCCAACCCAAGTAAAGAACATAACTCTCAACCTGTTTATGCATGTTATGAATAGTCATAAAAGCTTTCATGTACGTCATGATGTTGCTAATACAACGAGGATAAGTACTAAAACTGGAATCCACTTCGGATAGTAATGTTTTCAAAAATCAAATAATTGAACCTATTGAATGCTCACAGTTTTCATTCAAAAACCGAAGTGGCTGGGACGATAACGATGACACTTGTGTGTCAGGGTCGAGTCCTACTGAGAAATCTTATTTCTCATCCTTGTTGTTTTCCGTCTCGTCACCAGATACTCATGGAGCATCACGTGGCATGGAGCATGGAGCCTCCCCGCCATGAATGGGCTTATGATGAGGACGCCCACGCTATTGTGGCCACGACCACCACGATAGTTCGCACATACTTCTACCCGGGTCGAGTTTTTGAGCAGGAGGAGCCAGAGATCCCGCCAACCCCTGTGGACGTATCATCGGCACACCTTGGACAGCCGTTGGGTCCTTGGGATTTTCCGCCCGAACCATTGCCCGAGATCGAGATGGAGCTTATGTCTCCAGGTCTACCCGTAGCCGAGCCCATGCCGCTGCCAGGAGTCCCTGTGATCGAAGTGAGTTCGACCGCTACTCCCCGAGCCGCAGCTGCTTCGCCGCCGCTCCCCGAGTACCATCCTGACACGTCCGAGGAGGATCCCTCCGAGGCACGTTCTTCGGTGGGCAGCTATACTCCGGGTCGCCGCATTCGTCGCGTAGAGGTCAACAACCGGCACCCTCGCATCATCCATACTCCTCACGTTCCCCGAGGCCGAGCAGCGTGGGGGGACTAGGCATTCGAGGACTTGAATCCGTTCAATGGAAGGACATGGAAGGGGCAGAGAAGCTAGTATATGTCTACGTGGGCCTATCCCATTATTGCTCCTTATCTGTTGTATTTCATTTTGTATCAGACCTTATCAGATTGTACTTTTGATATTTTGGGGCCATGGCATGACCATGAGTTCCTTTTTATGTATTTGTTGGATATTATGCGGATAATTATATTATGTGGTTGATGTTGTAATTTGAATGCGAGATATTATGATTTATCTCTTGTTCCTTCCTGTTATATCAAAATCTCTACGATACACTCGTTTACCGCTATCTTCTCGCGCAAGGCTTTATTTTCCAAAGGCGACGACATATTTCAAAAAAAAAAAAAATTTTACTGTATTTTCCGCGTAATTTAATTTCAAGTGAAGTTTAGTTTTCCACGAGCATAAGTAACAACTAATAAAACGCCGTAATATGACTTAAGCGTAATATGGATTTATTAGGGTGTTACAGAATGCCAATCCATACCCAAAGTAATGTCAAGTCTGGACAAGGGAAGACAAATTAAATTAGCTAAAAAAGTTCGACCTCCTATCTGATAGGGGACATTCATACAAATATGATTGGTCTTAACGGCTTCACTTGTAGGAGTAGAAACTAGCAAGTCATAGGGTAATTCAAAAATAGGTAATTGCAAGGCTGACATGCAACATGAGAAATGAAAGAGTAAGATGCACCTAAATCGTATAAAACATTCAAGGTCTTACCATTCATTTCACGTGTATCTTGAATCAAATCTTCAGATCTTTTGACTTCTTGTGCATCCATGGTGAAAACCCTTCCCTGGCGTTGCGATTTGGGAGTCGGCTGAGGGTTTCTGGCTGGACATTTATAGATTTTGTGCCTGGCTTACCACATCCAAAATAGACATTTTGACTTGCTAGGCATGGGCGGTTGCCATGTTTCTTGCCACACCAGCTGCAAGTCTGATTCCCAAAAGGCTTCTAGGGTTGCTTGCCCTTATTGTGTATTAGTTGAAACTTTTTTTACGGCTGAAAGTTAGGTTTAAACCTTGGGCCCTGCGATGCCAATCCTTTCTTGAAGTTGCTGCCAGCTGATCTACCAGCAATTAACTTCTTGTTACAATCCTCCACCAATCGGCACTTGTTAACCAGAGTAGGAAAATCTCTGATCTCCATCGGTCCTATGGTGGTGAGGATATCCTCTCACAGTCCACTTTCAAACTTTACGCATTTCCAAACCTCATCGGGGTTTCGTTGATAGATTGTGGAAAATTTACACAACTCCTTAAATTTAGCAATATACTTTGATATGCTACTATTCCCTTGATGAAGGTGCATAAACTCCAACTCCTTAGCATTGCAGATGAGGCAGGGAAGTACTTTTGATAGAATGCACCTCTGAATACGTCCCAGGTAATATCTATTTGGGATCCCTCTAATAACCACCGTGTACCATTCCACCAGAACTCTGCATCTGCTTCCAGCATATAGCTGGCAAAAGTCACCTTCTGATGGTCTGTGTAGTCTAAAACGGAGAAGACTTTCTCCATAGCTTTAACCCACTCATCTACCTTATCCAGGTCGAAGGCTCCTCTGAAGCTGGGCAGGTTAGCTTTTCAGAACTCGGCAAATTTAAGATATTCTAGGTCCACCCTTGGACCATTAGAATTCCCTCCATGACCAACCTTAGGCTACCTTCCTAGTGGTCCATTATCTGGGTTGCCGCAGTTGCATATTCTCACATGGCGTATGCCATCTCCCGTATTGTATCCATAGACTCGGCAAATTCCTCCTGACATGAATCCATTTGTGGTCTACCCCGCCTTCCGGAAGCCATCAAGTTCTAAATACACAAAACAAGAGTGATTGGGTTGATTAGGCTCAATACTAAGTCCAATGTACTAGTAAATAATAGCATACGATTAGGCAATCCCCTCACATACATCCTATACATATTGACAAGACTCAGAGCATGATAATATCTAAGGAACACAAAGCATATGCGAAGCATGGTCAGTCCAATCCTCAGACCTATATTAGGATGAACTGTCCTGACACCAAAAATGTAACACCTTACCAGACAAAATACTATGCTTAAGTCATAATATATTACCTGATAAGTTATTACGTATGGTAGTCTAATCAAATTCCATTTTTTCATTCAATGTTAATTACCCATATAGAGTTAACTGTTCACTTAATTAATTTCTATTTGGTTGCGAAATAAGTAATGGATAATCGTTGTAACAGAAATAAAATAAGATGAATAAAAATGCAGAATAGATAGAACTATTTAACTTCACTATATGTGTATATGTACATAGATTTTCATTTCTCAAGTTACCAAAAGGATATATAAACAGTATAGGGTATAAAATGAGGCTACTATAACAAAATGAAACTGGCTTGTCCTTATAATCAGAACCCTAACTAGTCCCCACGGGATATTTCGTGTGCTAACCATCCACATATACCATACGCTAAACTATTGCCTATGGCCCAATAATGCCAAAAGAGGGCCACTATATACATTCCCTACTACAGCACTACGTGGGCATCCTAGATGGATTCCGAGTAAAGGAATCCATTCGCCGTATCGGCGTCAGCTAGAGTGTAATTCACGCTTGGGGCAGAGGACGAGGAAAATGAACTCATCGCCTCAGATGGATCCTCCTCATATAGTGAAACAGAGGGGATCTGCTGCGGTGGAGAAGCGGGCAGAGCCATGGGAGCTGCTATTGGTGTTGCTACTGCTACTGCATGTAAAGGTGGAAAGGGATGGGCCATGTATAGTGGGATAGCAATATAAGGTATGGTGGGGTCGAAGAGTGGGTGAGTTAGGGGGACAGCAAAATCTCGACGAAAGAAGAAATAAAAATGAAACTGACATCTATCGGATATATATATAGAGTCTAAAAATGGATCCAGGTGAATATGCAGCTCGGGAAACTCAATATAGAGAATGCCGGTCACCGCGTTCGCCATGATCTGAGAATGACACGGAAATATACAGTAGAGTGAGAAACAAAGATTTCTCAGTAGGAATCCTAATTTTATACACATCTGTCATCGCCGTCATTCCCAGTTGTTTCGGTTTTTCCTTAATTTATAATAGTACGACATAATGGTAATATTCAACTTAAATTCTTATTATAGAAAACATACACCAAAACAAAATAAATTTTAAATCGGAATAATGAAAATATACTGATCAGATATGCTAATATAACTAAGATAGTAACCATAAATAAACAGTAACATATCATGAGAAATAAACAAATAACTATAACAATCAATTAAGAATTATCATACAGTGCATATAAATGATGTGCAAACTGGAAAATGCATCTTATCTTTGAAGGCTTTCGCCTCCTAAAACTTATTTTCCATCCTTGGTCCCTTAAGAGTTATTGGCCATATACTCCTGGGTAATAGTCTACTTTTTAGGATCGAGCTCATTCTTATACAAGATTGCCGGGTTTGTTTTCCCCGACTTTTCCACTGATCTAATTCCCTTAAACTTATTCAGGGATTGGCCCAGGTAATATGGAATCCTTTATATCTTTCATAATTTGCATGCACAACTAAGATTATTTTACTTGAACATCTTGTATTCATACAAATATTTCATAAGGTATATGAATCCATTATCGAAATTTTGGCAGCATAACAGATTGAGTCCGCTTCCCTGTGAATAGTGTCAGGCTACCAGTACAATCAATTAAGTATGCATTTCAATGTAAAACAGTAAGTTACAATAACATTATTAATCATATGGCATATCAAAATCAATAGAAATATCAACAGAATTTTTTTGCTCACTCTACCCTCTTCTGCTCAAATTTTTGTAAAATCCACCTTTACTCCTATTCAACTCATTTAAACCTAAATTTTAGATATGTCATAGCTCTATGTGTCTAGTTTCCAATCCTTTTGGTCCCATCTCATTTTGACTTATATAGCTCAAGTTATTAGTATTTTACCTCAGACTGCCCTGTACTTAGCCAAAAGTGCACCCTTATAAGTGAAAAATCACTAAAAATAGAAATTTGGGTGAAATCATACAAAATTTATACTAAATTAAAGCTAACAGTTTTCAATAAAATAAGTTCCATATCATTTTCATGACTATGTTCTGAGATATAAGCCATATAATTTGACTCTATTGGACTACCCTGTTCCAGCCCAATTTGAACTTAAGTCAACTTCATTGATGTTCTGGGAACAAATGGCAAAGAATCTGACTCTGAAATTTTTATGAGATGTTTCCTTACATATTAGATTTTAGACAGCGTTGGTTGCACTCAATTTAGAGTTATTTAGCATGAGTTACACCCTTCTCAACTCATCCTGCCCAGATGAGAATCCAGGATTCTAGGTCAAATTTCAAATATTCATAATTAATTCT
The DNA here is from genome assembly GCA_031439595.1 of Pterocarpus santalinus. Taxonomy (NCBI): domain Eukaryota; kingdom Viridiplantae; phylum Streptophyta; class Magnoliopsida; order Fabales; family Fabaceae; genus Pterocarpus; species Pterocarpus santalinus. The sequence goes on along the minus strand of CM062523.1, from coordinate 30,615,875 downwards.
ATACTAATCCAATGGCCTTATATTTTATATGGTTGGAAAACTCTGGATGTCTAGTTTCATATAAAAAGAGTTTCATCAAATTTAAACAGCTGTTGATGGAGCCGTACACTCCACCGTAAGGACCGTCAAGGGAAAAACCCTAACAGCTTCTTGAATTCTCTCTATCTTCAAGTTCTTTCATACCAATTTCAATTCTAATCACAATATACATGCAAAATCAACCATAATCCATCATCATCACTCCAAATCACATCAGTTTCATGAGAAAAATAGGATCCCACATAGCCCCAAATCAAGGAAAATAAGAAGAGAAGTTGGATTCCTACCTTTCCTAGGTGTGATTCTTGCTAGATTTGTGTTTTGAGTTGAAGAAATCTTGATGTGGCTTAAAGGTTTGTTAGAGATGAAGATGATACGAGATGAGGAAGAAAGGAAATGGAGAGGGGTCAGCTACATGTTGTGGACGAAATTGCAAGGGGTAAGAAGGGAAAAAATTTAAAGACTTTGGAGAGAAGCTATCATATGATTGGTGGATGTATCTTGCCAATTCAACTTGATGTAGCTGCCCTTTTTGGGGCTGATGGTGGCACAACATGCAAGGGTGTGGTGGCTGAATCTTGGCCATCCATCCTAGGGTTTTCACAGTATAATTTCTATTAGTTCAGTTCTGACAGTTTAAAATACCGAAGTCTTATCAATTTTTTTTAAATCAGTAAACCAATTTTAGAAAATTCTTATGAGGTTTCTTATGGTTTTAATATAATTTCCTCAAGGTTAATTCTTCTAAATGTTACTTAAATGGCTTTGGGTAAATACTTAATCAAATTTCAATTAATCCCAATTATTTGCTAAAAACCAAACAACTCAGTTAAAAACCATGAAATTTCTCAAACATTACAAAGTTGATGTCTAAAAGATTCTTTCTTGAAGAAAGATTAGAACTTTACTCAATACTTCATTTCAAGATTTTTCCTTTACAAGATTAGAGTGCAAATCTACATCTTTGTGACTTTAAAGTTACATTTTTTTTATTAAAGTTTGAAACTTTATGAAATGTCTTGTCTTCAAGATTCAACCTTTAAGACATAAAGTGACAAGTTCTCATTTTTATGACTTAGAAAACTTCATGTTCAAAAAGTTTTAGACTTTTACACATATTCTTGTCTTCAAGAAGAACAAAATGAAACCTTGTGACACCCATAGAAATAGCACCACTTTTTATGTCACAACCCATCCCGGGGCGTGAACGATGCATAAGGGACAAGTCCCCTAGCAAGCCTTACATCACACAATTTTTCACAAAAATCAGATAGAGTCTCCTTTGTATTTAGGAGAAACCCTAAATACAAGTCCTCATCCTACACATCCAAATAATCACACTTATCCATCAGGAATTCAGGCATTCTCAGAATGCATGCCTCCGTATGCAACATAATAATTTTTCAAAATATATACAAACATATATAAACACAAACATATATCATTTCAAGCCATTCAATCCAAATACAAATTTTCCTTCCATTAGAAATTCAATAACTCTAATACACATGATCACCATATAAACATATACATAATCCAACAAGGGTCAGACTCTGCCTGTTGTACCATGGAGCTACCCTACCCTAGGGATACAACATCACTCACTACAACAAATATTGGCTTCAACCACGCTATTTTAGGCCACGTTTAAAAAGCGTGGCCTATAATTGTCAAAGACAATGCTTATATTAGGGTGGGCTTAGATCATATCTTTTGGCCACACTTTTAATGCCATGCTACTAAAATGTGGCTATAGACTAAAAGGACCACACTTTTTAAACGTGGCTTATTTGCAGTAAATTAGCTATACTTACAGTAATAATAGACCACACTTATATACTGTGCCTTCTATTTTTCATTTGAGCTAGGCTTTAGAAACATGGTCTATAGGATTCCCACTATAATTTTAATGTTCCCACCAATTCTATTTAGTGTACCAAATTGTAAAGGGAATCAAAACTAAACAAAGAAAAAATAATATTGTTGGATCTGAAAAAAAAAAATTCTTATTAATGAACCTAGCTAACATCTCTTGCATTGTTCATCTCTGAAACAAAACCTTCAAAGAGAACCCATTGCTGAAAACCTAATGTCTCTCTTGCCCAAAAACCCATTGCCACCTCTTTCTTTCTCTCTCTCTCTCTCTCACAGTTTGCACGTTGCCTCTGTCATTGCTTTCCTCTATTTCGTGATGAACCCCTATTTCTTGCTTTCTCTCTCATTGTCCCCTTCAAATGCAGTTGGTAGTTACCGTTGATGCAGGAAACGCCATTTGTTAAGGTGGTCCTGGTCCACGTCTAAGCATTGCTCATGTGCCATTGGAATGATGTCGTTCCGGTGGTGCGAAGGTACTGCAAATCGTTCAGCGTGTGGGTCAACTCATCCACCGAGTCAAAAATCTGGACCGCGCAATTACCCATCATGACGCGCTTCCTCTTGTTGGACCCCAGTGACAGCGTCGCCTATAATTGTGACTGAAAGGTGTTGAGGATCGGGACATTCCTCTTCATCAGTGCTCATCCACACATTCCAGTCCCTCACTGTATTCCGTTTATCCTCTAACACTACGTTTCGTTCATCCTTCTTGTTGGAACCTTTGCCGAAAAATGCCATCACTGCAAGCCCTTATTTCCCCCGAATTTGTTCTTCCTCATTCTGCCCGACTTGTTGGTGTCGAAGATAGTGTCTCTCATTGTCAAAGGTGATTTTCATCTTTATTTTCCTTTCTTTAAGCTTATGTTGAACCAATTTTATTTGTTATTGTGCTAAAAATCCCATGTGATTAGGAGCTATGTATGGTGGTGTGGTATTGGGACATGTGGGTGTATCCATAATCTATGGCTTTGTTTGCTAAATGTAACACCTTTTATCATACAAGCCATGCTCGAGTCACGGAGTTATATTAAGAGGTTGTTGTAACGTCTAAAAAATTTTATCATTTTCAACCGAATCGTTTGATTTTTATCAAACAATTATAACTAAAGACAATTTGATTGAGCATTTATTTAAAGCCAATTAAGTGTGATTTAGAAGGATTAGATTTGATGAAATTAGATTAGGAATATAAGAAAACTCATAGAATTTTCCTAAAACTAGTTTACCGATTTAAGAGAAATCGGTAAGATTTCAGTATTTTAAACTATCAGAACCAGAGCAATAGAATTTATACTATGAGTACCCTAGGATGGATGGATAAGATTTAGCCAAAACATCCCCATATGTGGTGCCACTTTCAGCCAAATGAGGCAGCCACAAATCAAGTTGAATGACCATTACGCATCCACCAATCAAATGCAACTTGCTTTAGAAATTTTCACTTTTTTCCTTTCCTACCCCTTGCAATTTCGGCCACTACATGTAGCTGACCCCTCTCCATTTCCTTTCTTCCTCATCTCATCTCATCTCATATCATATCATCTTCATCTCCAACAAACTTTCAATCCACATTAAGATTTCTTCAACTCAAAACACAAATCTAGCAAGAATCATACCTAGGAAAGATAGGAATCCAACTTCTCTTCTTGTTTTCCTTGATTTGGGCTATGTGGGGATCTTGTTTTTCTCATGATACTGATGTCATTTGGAGTGATGGTGATGGATTATGGTTGATCTTGCATGTATGTTGTAATTAGGATTGGAATTAGTATGAAAGAACTTGAAGAATAGAGAGAATTCAAGAAGCTGTTAGGATTTTCACTCAATGGTCCGTATGGCAGAGTGTATGGCTCTGCCTACAGTAGTTTAAATTTGATGAATCCATTTTTATATGAAACTAGACATTCAGGAATTTCCATACATATAAAATATAAGGTCGTTGGATTAGTATAGCATTAGTTATGAATTTTTAAAGTTTAACCTAGAATCCAAGATTCCCATCTAGGCAGTGTAAGTTAAGAGGGGTATAACACACCCTACAAAACTCTAAATTGAGTGCAACTAATTGGCTTTGAAAGCCAACATATAGGGAAGCATCCCATAAAAATTTCAGAGTTTGATTTCATCCCAATTATTCCCAGTAATTCGATGAAGTTGCCTTGAGTCCAAATCAGACTAGAATAGGGTAGTCTAGAAGGGTCAACTTATAGGGATTATAACTCAAGCTATACTTATGTAAATGAGATGAAACTCAAATAAAAGGTTGTCCTATTAGCTTTAATTTGGCATAAGTTTCATATGATTTCACCTAGTTTACTATTTTTAGTGAATTTTTACTTCTAAGAGTCCAATTCTAGCTAGTTGTAAGGCAAATAGAAGTAAACTTTGAATAACTTGAGCTACATAGATCAAAATGAGATAGAGCTAAAAGGGTTGGAAACTAGACACATAGCACTATAATTTATTGAAAATTAGGTCCAATTGAATTGAATAGAAATTATGGTGAATTTTACAAAATCTGGTAGAATTAAGTAGAATGAGCAGAAAACCTAAGTTATGTATTTATGTTGACATATTATATGATTGATATCATTGTTATAAAATTTGATGCTCTATGTTGGATTTGTTGCTTGATTGATCCTTCTGGTAGTCTAGCACTATTCATGGGAAAGCGGACTCGATCCATTATGCTGCCGAAATTTTGGCAAAGAATTCATATGTTGTATGAGTTATACTTGCATGAACACATGGTGTTTGAAAGGATAAAATTAGTTGTGTGTGTAACTCATGAATATTATAAAGGATTCCATATTACTTGGGCCAGCCCTTGAATAAGTTTAAGGGGAATAGATTGGTGGGAAAGTCGGGGAAAGTAAACCCGTTAATCTTGTATAGGAACAAACTCGGTCCTAAAATGCAGACTATTATCGAGGAGTATATGGCCAATGACTCCTAGGGGACCAAGAAATGGAAATTATAAGTTACCAAAGTTGAAGGCTCTCAAAGACAAAGTGTACTTTTTTTAGTATATATATCTACTGTGTTTGTTGATTTGTAACTACTTTTACAATTATCAGTGTCCCTCATATTATGTTACTGTTTAACTATCATTACTATTTTAGTCATGTTGACATGCTTGGTTTAAATGTCCTAGTATTGCTCTAATTTAAAATAAAGCTTGTTTCGGGTTATACTTTTCATAATATCAATTAAAGTTGACTATTATTGTCTTAGTGTATTATTTAAACCTAAGAAAAATCGAAACAACTAAGAATGACAATGATGCCAGAAATGTATAGGATTAGGATTCCTATTGAGAAATTTTTATTTCTCACCCTACTATATGTTTTCCGCGTCATTCTCAGATCATGGAGAACGTGGCTATAGGAGTCCTGTTCATCGAGTTCCCTGAGCTTTATATTCACCTTGACCCATTTATAGACTTTATGTACATATCTGGTAGTTGCCAATTCTGCCTTTATTTCTTCTTCAATAGAGATTTTATAGTCCCACTTACTCACCCCCTTTTCAACTCATTTGCTCCTTATATTGCCATCCTACTCCACTTGGCTCATCCGTTCCCACATCCACCCACAGCAGCAGCAACACCGGCGGTAGCAGCATCTCCTATGGCTCCGCTAGCTTCACCACCACAGCAGACCTCCTCTGCCTCACTGTCTGAGGAGGATCCGTTGGAGGCAGTGAGCCCGTATTCCTCGTCCTCTGTCCCAAGCGTGGACTACACTTCAGCTAATGCCGACATGGCGAATGGATTCCTTTCCTCGGAATCCATCTAGATAGCATACGTGTAGTAGCAGCAGGAGTTGTACAGAGTGGCCCTCTTTTGGTATTTTGGGTCACAGGCAGTAATCTAATGGATGGTCAGTACATGAAATATCCCGTGGGGACTAGTTAGGGTACTGTTCATAGAGACAGGCTGATTTATTTTGTTTCAGCGGGCTCATTTTATTGCCCTATACTGTTTATGTATCTTTTGTCAAACTTTGAAAATAGATGTCTATGATGCAGTGTCAGTAGTTCTGTCTATTTCGTATTTTTTTATTATTTTATTTCATTTCTGCTACCACGATTATCCATTACTTAGTCCGCAACCAAACAGAAATTAATTAAGTGAACAGTTAACTCAATATGGGTAATTAACATTGAATCAAAAAATGGAATTTAATTAGACTGTCACATTTAATAACTTATCAGGTAACATATTATGACTTAAGCATAGTATTTTATCTGGTAAGGTGTTATAGTTGTCATAGTGCCAAGAGATCTTTAAAATGTGAAAAATATAATACATGGCCCTTTAACAGCACACTTTATTACTGAATAATAGTTCATAAATTTTGTCATCTCTGATACATAGAGAATAAACTAATTATAATTTAAAAGAAATTGTGACTAACATAATACACAGAACTTGCTTTCGACTAGTCGTTAGCTAGCTTCAATAGTCTCTTAGTCTGGTTTTGCGCTTGAGTCTTGCTTAGTGAATGTCCCAATACTCCGCCTTGCACTTGATTTCCAACTTAGGTGTTGGAATGTTTACGAAAAAGAAAAACATACAAGCAGGCAGTGAGAACCTCAGGTTCTCAGTAGGTAAACTCGAACCATCACTCTTATAGTATTATCGTAAAAATTCCAGCCGCTTCAGTTTCTTATGAAAATATGAGCATATATACACAAATAGTGGTTCCATTTTAAGTTGAACATATTTCTCGAAGTGGGTTATATTTTAACAATCACTTGGCATATTATATGATAGACATAGAAACACGAATAGTATAGTATACTTCAATAAGAATCATAATAACATTATGACATAATGAGATAATTAGAGATGCACATGTCGGTGCTTGTACTTGATTGTATGCAAGTACAATTGACTTAATTCATCTTTTTCTTTGACTTGCAACTTGATCTTGCTCTTCTATACTTGGTCCCCCGGAGGTGAATGGCCTCTCTTACCCCTTGGTAATAGCCTACTTTTTAGGTCCAAGCTCGTATCTATATATGAGTGACGGGTTTACTTTCCCCGACCCTTACACTGTCTATTCCCCTTAAATTTGGTCGAGGGCTAGCCTAATTCGTAGACAGTATCGCTCTAGCCCACGCTAGCTGGGTCTATGCCATGTCTCATGTGGTAGCTTAGTATGTCCCTCTTGCAAGTTCTTATTATCTTTCCTTTCCATATCTTATCATGCATGCGGATGCTTTGTACATTCATGGATATGTCTCACACCTTATTTCTCATATCATATTCTAATTATGCTTGCATGCATGACATACATGAACATGACATGTAAACGTAAATATATTCAAAGCATAATCACCCATAGCATAAGTTCTCATAACTTCATAAACTTCTGCCGAAAATTTGGCAGCATAACGGATCGAGTCTGCTTCCTCATGAATAGTGCCAGCTAACTCAGTTAACATAAATCTCATAGGCATAAATCCTCACTTCAATAGTTTGATAAAGGCTTTGATCAAGGAACTAGCTAAGCTTATGAATTAGAGTTCAAGAGTGTTGCCAATTCTTAAGGTTTCTTATTCTATTTTATGTCCTCTATTCTATGCAATTTTTGTAAAATCTACCATAATTTCTACTTAAGATATTAAATTATGAATTTTTGGTATGTTGAAGTATTATGTGTTTAGTTTTTAGCCTCTTTAGTTCCATTTGGTTTTGATAAGTATAACTCAACTTATTGGAGATATACCTCGGACTGCCTTGCAGCTAGCCAGATTTGTACACTCAAAAGTAAAAATTCACGAAAAATAGAAACCTAGTTTGAATCATATAAAACTTATATCATATTAAAGCTAACAGAACAAATTTCATTTCCAATAAGTTTCATCTTATTTGCATAAGCAGATCTCGAGTTATAAGCTCTTGAAGTTGACTAATATGGACTGCCCTGTTCTAGCCCGAGTTGGACTTAGGGCGACTTTATTGAACTATTGGGAGCAAACGAGCATGGACCAGTATAGCATAAGGAGCACACAACAGCTATATAGTCACACAACACAACAAATAACTAAGGATTTGAGCTACCTACCTTGAAATCCTTGAAACTATGGAAGAAAGGAGGCCAAGAACCAACTCCTAGCCTTCTTCCACCACCATGGTAGTAGCTCACATGAATGTGGGGAGCCTCCACTTGATGTTTAATCATGAAATTGTTAGAGGGGTTTTGTAGAGAAGAAGATAAGGATCAATTTTCATAAAAGGAGTTAGTAGATTTGAGGCCAAGAAGACTTCCAATCTTGAGCTTGAAGCTCTTGGTTATGGAGGTGAAAGAAAGAAAAGAAAGAAGGAGATGATGGGGCTTCAGAAATGACAGAGAGAAAGGTGATATTTCTAAAGAGAAAAAGGGGAGAAATGATAGCTTAGTAATTAAGTTGGTGTGGCTTGATTGGTAAGCTTTGGTAGTAGAGAATTGGCCAAGTTACCCCTCATCTTGGGCTGCAATGTGGCGCCATTTATAGTGGTGGAGGTGGCTGAATTTTAGCCACCATCTTAAGCTTTTCAATATAAAATTCCACTGATTCGGTCCTTGCGGTGTAAAGTACCGAATCTTTACCGATTTCTTCGAATCAGCAAAACATTTCTAAATAACTTTGTGAGATCTTCTACATCTCCATTCTAATTATCTTTAAGTTTAATCTCTTTAATTAATATCTAATTAACTTCTAATCAACCTTAAATTAATTTCTAATTAACCTTGCTTAGTCAGCAAAATTGAATAAATTGATTAATAGCGTAAATTAAATGTTCTGCAAATTCAGAGTCTTTCTATTTTTTGTTTTCTGCAAATAATTGCATTTCTGAAATTTTGAGCAAGTCCAAGGGCACCCCACATCATTTCACACCCCGACTGCCTCCGTGGCCCAATCGGTAGAGATTTAAACTTCTACAGTTTCACCACGTGATTTTGCTCTGCTTAAAATCCCACTATGCTAATTCTATAGATGTGGGGACATAAAGGTCATTTCACGAAAATTTATAGGGTTATTATGGGAATAAGCCTTTGGGGTCAAAATATAATTTCTAAAAATTTTGAATATCACCACAAATGACAAAAATTTGCTGGGGCACTCTTATCATTTCTTAATTTTTAAACATATGGTGGTGCCATATTTTCAATGGCAGTGTTACACTACCCTATAATTCTGAGTGTGAGGATCTTCATAGCATAGCGCTGCCTGAGAAATTCTCACACTATCTAAGGGAAATAATTCAAAGTTTCCATTACGCTTTATTTAAGAAAGTGGGGATGTTACACTAAAAGGGAAGGATTTTGAGAAGTAAGTGCTGCAAAATTGTAGATTTTGGCATTGTTTGGGTTAATAGGTGATTTGAGATCTTGCCTTTTCTTGGTTTGACCATGTGGTTAGTGGATATGGTGGTGAAGATCTTGCCTTTTTCGAAGTACATTGTTAAATTTATCTTGTATTCTGTTGCATGTTGATGAGCATGTTTTGAAATATTGGTAGATTGATTTTGATGCCTGTTCAGGAGTCGTTTTTTTCCTTCTTCATTTGCTGTTGGTACAATGGCTTTGGATAGTCTAGAAGTTTGGTTTTGATTTAAATGTTTCAGGTTCCATTTTCAAGTTATGGGATGTTGTAGTGCTTAAGGTAATTCTTATGTTTTTTACTTTATAGATTGGGGGAGTTGGTAAGCTAAACTTGGCTATTCCAATACCATGAAAAAGAACTAATTTCATACTACTCTAAATTTTCAACTTAGTTCCCTAAAGGTACACTTTTAAAGGGGTTAATGTGATCTTATCATTGTGATGTTAGACATTACAATTTTGCACTGAATTTGAAAACATCAAGAAATGGAAAGAGAAACATGTTATGAAAGAGCAAAAGGCTTATGCAGGGTGTAACATCCCCATTTCTACCTAAGCTAATTAGTTCGGTGTTCCCGGCTAATTAAAGGGATTAACGATTAATTGAGAACTAATCGATTAATCCCGAGAGCAAGAGCTTAGTAAATTAAGTCTAGCCAACAATTTAATCATAATGTCCTAATCCTTAATTACTCGAAGGTGCCAAAACAAAAGTAAGACAATCTAACCTTACTAATTAAGTTTATAATGATTAAGACACTTAAGACAACTCTTGGAAAATTAAACCCCAAATTAAGCATATGCTTAACCGTAATGCAAGACATCATAAAATGTGTAATTGACAAGAGTTAACTCATGGGTAATTAAGCCAATTAAGTTAAGTTACATTTAAATAATTCTAATAACACTTAGAGATAAAAGTTCTTCCATGCATATGCCCTAAAAAGACATACCAAGGGGAAGCAACATCTCACCCTTCATTCAATCTCTTTAATCCTACACCATTAGATCAAAAGCCAAGACTAGGATCCTTGTCATCCACCATTAGATCTTGACACTTGGATGAGTCTTAGACAAGCAACCAAATCCTAAGAGGGGTACTCCCCTTTAACCCCTAGGGAAAAGCATAAATTGGGCATTAGAATGCCTCCAAGACTCAAGGAAAAACAACACTCCCTTTTGCCCCATGGTTTTTCCCACTCCTTAGCTTGTGTAAGAAGCAAAAGTCACCTCACTTCCCTCCCTCCTTATGCGCCACCTTCAGCCATCCCTCTCTCCTCCATTCATTTTTCATTTCCTCTCCCAAAGACACACACACAAAGCTCTCTTCTCTCTCCTCAATTTCAAAATTCTCCTCCTTCTCTCTAAACTCTCCAACTTCTCTCTAGAATCCTTCCACTTCTCTCATCCTTTCCTCTCCTCATCCCACTCACAAACTCTTCAAGAGCCACCATTTCTTGTTCTTGGAGAATCAAAGACAATCACATATCAAGCCTCTTTCAAGATCCAAGAGGAGGAACACCACCACCATCACCTTCTTCCATCACCAATTCCTTCAAAGAAAGCTTCTTGGTAGTGGCTCTAAACCCTTTTTCTCTCTTGTTTTTCAAGCTTTAGAACTCCTATGCTCTCCATAGCTAGGTGGTTTTAAAGATTGATTATGGGCATCATAGCCATTCTTGTCATAAAATGAGATGTTGTTGCTTGTATGGTTGTTTGTTGAAAACATGTTTTCGGTTTGGTGTGATGCATGGCTGAACTCAATATTTTTGAACTCCAACATGTTAGTTTTTCACTAATCTTTCATGGTATATGAGTGTTTTATAACTTGAGAATGGTTTCTTGAAAGTGAGGTTGAGTGTTTTGGAGAAAACATGAGAAAAATCAAAACGTGAAATCTGGATTTTCTAACAGTTTGTAAACCGAACGGTATAACTTTTTCCAGAAAACTCAGAAATTAGTGGAACTAATTTTATATGAAAATAGACTCAGAGATCTTTCCATACATATAAAATACATAAGATTCGGAGTTAAAATGAGTGAGATATGATTTTTCAAAGTGGACTGTTCTCGGATTGGTTTTTGTCTGGGCAGTCTACACTAAAATGTGTATAACTCGAGCTACAAAAATGATTTTTGAGTGGGACTAAGTTTAAATGAAAGCTAAGACATAGGGGAACAAACCCGTAAAACAGTTTTCTCAGATTCCTTCTGAGCAATTATAATGAGAGGTAACAATCCACTGTACCGGGAGTGAACTTAGAAACTGAATAGTCAGAATAAAATATGCATAACTGGAGATAGACAACGAATTTTTGAGTGGGACTTTTTTGTTAAAAACTAGACTCAGAACCCTATAAGCATATAAAATTTCGCATTAAAATGATAAAATACCAAATTATGGTGAATTTTTAAAGTTACTGCCTAGGATAAAAGTAAAACTGTCAAAACTTAACCTTAAGTAAGACTATGCATAAATGACTTAAAAAGGTAAAAGGCCTTAGCCTAAAGTAATAAAAATTCATAATTTACTTAATGAAGACTAGATGGAATAAAATACTAAGCTCACCTAATTCTTAACAAAAGAAGCGAATAAAACGAAAACCGAATGTAAATATAGTTAATGTACTAGATTAAGTTCATAAGATTCTCATCAAGCTATAATGCAAAACCTAAGCTATAAATCTTCGAAATTAAAATATGAAAATCATATAAGTCAAGTTAGAATATTGGAGAAGAAGGAATCAATAAAACGAAAGCCAATGTAAAAGCTTGCACCTAATTTACTAAGCTAAGCTCATAAGACTTTGCTTGAGAATATGCCTATGTTTATGTAGCAAGCATGATGTGATGATGATGTGATTATAATGCCATGATAATAATGACATGATGATGATGATATGATATGATGATATGATATGATGCTATGATACTGGTATTCTGTCTGGCAAAATTTTGGGAAGCTTCGGTATAGCCGTTATGCTGCCGAAATTTTGTAGAAATTGTGGACTTAGAAATATTTTGCATCATAAGTTAATAAGAAAAGATTTGATAAAGTGTGATCCTTCAAAAGGGAAGGTGACCTAAGTTAAGTTTCCCCTCACCCACGACTCACATGAGGCATGGCATGACCCAGCTAGTGTGAGTATAGGGGATAGGGCTTACATGAGGCATGGCATGACCCAGCTAGTGTAAGTACCGAAATTTTATGGTGGCGACGGCCACGGTATGAGCTCATTACCACTTATGTTTAGTGGGTGGAAAGAAAGGACTTAAGATAAGTCAAGTTAAGGAAAGAAAGGGACTTCGGTCCGACCCAAATGAAGAGTATAACTCCCAACATGTTTATGTATGTCATGAATAGTCATATAAGTTTTCCTGTATGCCATGATGTTGTTAATACAACAAGGATAAGTACTAAAAATGGGATCCACTTCGGATAGTAACGTTTTCGAAAATCAAATAATTGAACCTATTGTATGCCCACAATTTTCGTTTAAAAACCGAAGTGGCTAGGACGACGACGATGACACCAGCGTGTCAGGGTCGAGCCCTACTGAGAAATCTCATTTCTCATCCTAGTTGTTTTTCCGTCTCGTCACCAGATACTCATGGAGCCTCACGTGGAATGGAGCATGGAGCCTCCCCACCATGAGTGGGCCTATGATGAGGACGCCCACGCTATCGTGGCCACGACCACCACGATAGTTCGCACATACTTCTATCCGGGTCGAGTTTTTGAGCAGGAGGAGCCAGAGATCCCGCTAGCCCCTGTGGACGTATCTTCGTCACGCCTTGGACAGCCGTTGGGTCCTTGGGATTTCCCGCCCCTGCCATTGCCCGACATCGAGATCGAGCCTATCTCTCCGGTCTACCGTAGCCGAGCCTGTGCGTGCCGCAGAGGTTCCCGTGGTCGATGTGAGTTCAACGGCCACCCCTAGGGCCGCAGCAGCTTCGCCGCCACTCCCCGAGTATCGGCCTGTCGCATCTGAGGAGGATCCCTCCGAGGCACGTTCTTCGGTGGGTAGCTATGTTCCTGGCCGTCGCGTTCGTCGTATCGAGGTGATTAGCAAGCACCCCCGCATCATTCGCACTCCTCGCGTTCCCTGAGGCCGAGCAGCGTGGGGGACTAGGCATTCGAGGACCTGAGTCCGTTCGATGGAAGGGCATGGAAGGGGCAGAGAAGTCAGCATATGTCTACGTGGGCTGATTTTGATTTGCGCTCCTTAACTCTTGTATTTCACTTTGTATTGGATTTTATCAGACTTGTGTACCTTTGATATTTGGGGCCATGGCATGACCATGAGTTTCCTTTATATGTATTTATTTGGATATTATGAGATTAAGTATATTATGTAGTTGATGTTATAATTTGGAATGTATGACTTTATGATTTATCTCATGTTCCTTCCATTTATATCGAAATCTCTGCGATACGCTCGTTTACTGCTATCTTCTCGCGCAAGGCTTTACTTTTCAAAAGCAACGACGTGTTTCAAAAAAAAAATTTACTGTATTTTCCGCGTAATTTAATTTTAAGTGAAGTTTAGTTTTCCACGAGCATAAGTAACAACTAATAAAACGCCGTAATACGACTTAAGCGTAATATGGATTTATTAGGGTGTTACACAGGGGAGTGTAATTGATTAGGTAGCTTTGTTTCTAGCTTGATATCTTATAGTGGATAATGAATGGAAATTTGACTTATCAATTACCTTAAATTTCTATAACAATATTTTGTTTCCAATATGATTTTTGTATTATGATGTCATTTGCTTCATTAAAAATATCAGAAGTGGAACATGAAAAAAAAACCAATTGCTTTAAGTTATTTAGTTTCCTACAGGTAGTGAATGAATATTGATGTGGATTTCCAATTTGTGTTAATTCTTACATCATGGCTACTCTTGGTTTTTGGTAAAGGAATGATTATATTAGTGGTTCTTGACTATAAAGTTGGGATGGGCTGAAACAAGTTTAATTCTCTATCTTTTTAATCTCAAGATTATATCTTCTTCAAAATATAGTCTAGAGTTAAATCTTTTGTTCTATTAGTTTATTTGGAGTTAAATTAGCCCAAGTTGGCCCTTGATCATGTTCCCAACATAGGAAGATATCATTATGATTAAGTTCATGCACTCTCATATCTTCTACTTGATTCTCCCTTTGATTCTCACAATCCTCATTGCTTTTGGTGATCTTTGTGGACTATTAACAACCCTGATGTGTTTGCTTCAATGATTAGGAGTCCATCATACATTTTTGCATCTTTTTTTTGCTGCATTTTATTCTTACTTCCAGTTGGGTGTATTTATTGAAAAGATGAGGTTAGGCTCTACTTTGATAAGTTTAGATCATGCCTAAAAAAAATGGAGCTACATAAACTACAAAGTTTTCTATGTTTATTAGCTCATGTGGGAAGATTATGTAGCTTTTTTTTCCCCTATTTGAAAGAATTTCAATCCCAAGGTATTTAATGGGTTGTTGTTTGCATTATTCCTTCATCATTTCATGTCACAGATTTCTAGCATTCATACTGAGAAAAAGAGCTCTCCATGGCAACATCATCTGTGCCTTCCTAACTGGTTTCATATGTGCTCTCCACTTTTTCTCTCAGATGCACAAAAATAGAAACCAGAAAATTACTTGCTAACTATATTTCCAATGCCATGACATTAGCCAACAATTTACAAGGTTAATTGCTAGATTATGCACCTTTTTGAGTACAGTAATTACTTACGAATTGGGACTATGCATTTCTAAGATTTTAATCTTCATTTCTAAGATTAAAATGCTTGAAACTTAGAAAGGAGAATTATTACATTTTTTGAGCTTGCTCTGTACTATTTTGGAGAAGAAGTGAAGGATTATGTGTATATTTGTGGCTAATAAAAGAGAGAGAAAAATGATGAGAATGTAGTAATATATTGATCTTTTTATGCATGTGCTGTTTTATGCATTTTTGCTTTCTTTCATTCAACAATGTCTTGCTCCTTACAGAATATTGGATAGTAAAATGGATGCTTGTGTGCCTGCTGCTATAGGCAATGATGGAATACTGTGTTGAATTTCCAAGTTATAGTTATAGAGTATTGGCAGCTTCACTATTTGTTGACTTCTATACTACTAATTATTTATATTACTGGAACTAGTTTGAGGAAGTTGTATTGTGTTTTAATACTAGTTTGTGAGATCCTTATTAAAAATGCTACACTTCTATTCAAATGGTGGTAGGGACTCAAGGACAATGGCAGAGCAAATCAAATTTCTAGGGATATTTTGGTCAACTGATAAGAAGGTGGTGTTTCTAGTATATGTAACATCCTCAATTTCGCGGTGTGATAAATTACCTCAATAACCTTGAGTAATTAGGCACTTAATGAGAAATTATGAGATTATGGCTTAATTAAGGGGTTAACGAAGAGTTTATGAGTTAACTCGGATGAGAAAAGTCAAGAGAATGCTTAATCGAGATTAGATAATCTCTAATTAAGCAAGTCAGACTCTTGATAGCTTAATTAAGCACTAGTCGCCCTTAATTAGCTTAATCGAGTTTGATTAAGGTTAATTAAGCTTAATCGTAAGATTAATTTTTGTTAATCATGTTCTTGTGTATTAATCACTAATCCTTGCTTAATTATCTTAATTAAGTTGTATGAGCACTTAATCACATGATTAAATTCAAATTTAGTCAACTAGACAATAAAGTAAAGAGTGATGTCATAAAAGCATAAAGCATGAGACAAGACTACTTTATGTAAGAGTTCGACCATGCTTTGTTCTCCCATCATCCAATTTGTCCCCCTAAACCTTAATTAACACAAAATAACACAAAAATATCTCTCTCCCTCCCTTTAATGTGGACGCCACTTTCAAGCACACACACACACACACTCACATTCTCATTTTCACTCATCCTATTCTCTCTTTAAAACCCTCATCCTCTCACTTCTCTCTAAAAGTTTCATCTTCTTCTCTATCTTCTTCTTCCTTTCCTCACCACCACCACCCAAAACCACTCACTTAGCCCTTCGAAGATCACATCTTTTGGTCTTTGGAGACAAGATCTAAACACTACAAGACTCATTTTCAAGAGAACTCAAGAGTTCTCTCCTTGCTCATTCAAAACCGCCACCATCATCAACCAAGAAGGAGTCTTCTTCATCTTCTTCTCCTTCCTCAAAGACGCCATTTTCCAAGCTTAGGTAGTGATCTTCATCTTTTTTTTTTTTTTTTTTTACTCAAGAAAGCTTGAAGCTTGGTTCTCTTTATGACCAAGATCTTTAAGTGAAAATTTGAGGAAATCTTTCATGCTCTTCATGAGCAAAAGTTTCTATTTTTGGTTAAATATGGTCTTGATGTTCTTCAAGTGCTCTTAAGTTTCTACTTTTAGAAAAATATGTTCTTGATGCTTTTCAAGTGTTCTTAAGTTTCTACTTTTGGAAAGTATGTTATTATTGTTGAGTGTTCTTGATGGTATCTTGTTTGAAGTTCTTCCTTTTCTTATGACGAGTTGATGATTAGAAAAGCCTTATCTTTTTATGTTTTTCATGATTTGATAAGACTATAAACATTTTAAAAGCCTTAAACTTTAAAAAATTTGCTTCTTGATACACAAAAAGTGGCGCAAGTTCTAGTGCCATTATAAAGTCTTCTTTTGTTTTGTTTTGAAGACAAGAATACATGTAAAAGTCTAAGTTTTTTGGCATAATAAGGCTTTTTGAGTTAGAAAATGATATCTTGTCACTTTATATCTTAGAAATCAAACCTTAAAGAAAAGACCTTTCATAAAGTTTCAAACTTTAATCAAGAAGGAGACCTTTAAGTCATAAAAGTGTTGTTTTATAACATTTCATTCATAAAGTTTAGATCTTGAACCAAAACAATGCTAGAAAGCGTTAACTTTTATAAAGATTAAGACCTTTTAACCTTAAAGTAATGTTTCATATCACTATTTCATAAAGTAGGAACCTTTTTAATGTAGAGACAACTTTAAGTCATAAAATGGTCTTAGAATAATTAAATGAGTCTTTCATAAAGAACAAGACTTTTTAGTTAAAAAGCTAGTAACTTGTACCATTATTTCATAAAGATCTAATCTTTAAGAGAAACGCTTGAAGCTTTGAAACTTGATTAAGTTAATATCATCCTTGGCGTTTAGTGAACATGGTGTTGTTGGGTTCATGATGTGGTTATACATTGTCATGACCCAAAGATTAGAGGGATCTCGAATTCCTTAGGAACAGAAGTATGATTAGGGCCTCCGAGCATACCATGAACCTAGGAATCACTAAGTGCACTATCTCAAGAAAAGGAAACAATCATTTAACTTAATTAATTGGAACAAGTGTTCTATAAGACATGAACTCAAGTGAAGAATAATTTCATATGAGAGCTAAGTAACTAAAAGACCACATATACATATCTTAACTATGTGATTCTCTCATGGGTAACCATGAGAAATCATACGATGATTCATAATACTCTTCACAAAGAATAACACAACTATGAACCCCCTTTAGGGTATGAATGTATGATACCATTCGGTATGATGAATGACAAGTTTGATTGAGCTCTGTCTCATGATTGAATAATGAGTATGATGATATGATATAGATATGATGAACTGTTGGTTGGAAGTTTCTAATTGGCATTTTGGGGAAGCTCCAGTCTAGCTGTTATGCTGCCGGATTTCCATCAAAATTATGGACTTAGTCATATCATTGCATGTGTCTAGTCAAAGAAGAACTATGCATGTAAACTATGCATGACCCTTCAATCACTTTGGTAAAGGAAGTGTGAGATGGCAATCCCCAAAGACTCAAGGAACCTCTATGAAGGAGGCAAGGGTGACATGGAGGACCCTCCAACTTAGAGGTAACCAATATCGGCTTAGTCTGATTTGGTTAGTACTGCGTGACGACGGTCACGGAATGAACTCATGTCCAAAAGTAGTCTATTTCAAAGGAAAAGTAAAAGAATGTTAAGCACGTGCTAAAAACGAAAGTCAAAGTAGGACCATGGTCAAGTTGATGAGTTGCATAGCCATGCATGTTATTATATTCCTTATGTGCATTATGAATGTATATTATGTATATTAGCATGTATGTTTATGTATGACATTATGGATATGATGATAAAGTTAAAAGTAACCCGCTTCGCAATTTACGTTTTCTGAAACCATTAAAATTGAACTTATACCTGTCCACTATTTTTATAATTAAACCCGAAGTGGCTGGGACGATGACGATGAACTGTATTTGTCTAGTGGCGATCCTACTAAGAAATTCAGTATTTCTCATTTCTACATTTTCTGTGTCGTCTTCAGAGGATGTCGACGTCGGGCATGGTGGTGATCTACATTGAGTTCCCGGTGTGGCGTTGGCGCTTTGACCCGATGCTGAACACCTCTGTGCTATCGGCGAGCATAATGATGAGGGTCTACATCTTCCACGACAGCTAGTTTCTGACTCCCGTAATGAGCCCATTTTTCCGACCGCATCAGCCATTTAGCGAGGTTACTATGGATGACATCTCCCCTATTTTCAACCACCGAGATACCCCACCGACGATGACGAGACTGACTCAAATACCCGTTTAACTCCAACTATTTCACTGGATTCCAATCCCTTGGAGCCGTCTTATCCGAGCTACCATGTGGAGATCGATCCATTTGAGCCCTTCTATCCGACTCATTCTGGGGGATCTCACTGTTCGGGTTCATTGTAGCCTTCATTGATTCGTCTATCTTCTGATTCTTCTGCTTCATCGGCTGGCCCAGCTTTAGCCCCAGTTCATTCGTATCCGTGCTGTGCCCCGTGGGTAAGGACGTGCTTGAGGAGGGGGACGTGGTGGTGTTTCTCCTGGTGGATATGGGAACAGTTTTCTCCCGCCTGATGCTTGATGTGACGATTGCATGCGAAGCCCAGTACGAGGATAGCCCCTTTTGGTTGTAGTTATATTCTATTGTATGGCATGCTTGGGTAGTAGGGTTTTCTGATGTATTTCCTTTTATTATGTATTTGGTAGGTTTCTTGTGTAGGGCCGATGGTAAATATCGGACCCATTATTATCTTATGTATGACTCTGGTATGACTATTATCATATTATTATGGATGGTCGTGGAATGAATGTTTTCTTTATCTAAGATTGTGGTTATTCTTATGGTGTCTATGTATGTTAAATGTGATGTATGAATGAGATAGCGATGTTTGTTTTACACGTTCATGATGCGCTCATGGCTCTCGATTTCAAAAACAGTTTTCTTGTTTTGTTCAAAAAAAAAAAATTACCCCTATTTTTAGTAAAAAGTAATTTGTAAAAGGTAATGTTAGTTCCACGAGCAAAAGTAACAACTAGTAATTCCACAATATGACTTAAGCGTAGAATGGAACTACTAGGGTGTTACATTTTGGTATCAGAGCAGTTTGTCCTCGAAAAGCCTGGGGATGGAGTGACTATGCTTCTAAGCATATGTGTTAGTTAAGTCATGCTTTGAGTCTCGTCTATATAATGAGATGTAGGAGTTAGTGTGCATGATCGTCTGTTTTGAATGTGGTTAGCTGCTGGTTCACTCAACATAAATGTTGAGCCTAATCAACACAATGTCTTTTCTTGTGTACCAGGAACTAATGGCTTCAGGAAGACATGGTAGGCCCCGTAACGAGCCGAAAAGTCCCGAGGAAGTCATGGGGACGCTCCGTGAAATGGCTGCTGCTATGAGGGAGCAAGCCGCTGCTGCCCATCGCATGATGGAGCAAATAGAGCAAAAGGATAAGGAGAATCCCGAAGGGCACAATGGAGGAGCTGAGGTAGATCTTGAGTACCTCAAGTTTGCTGAGTTTAGGAAGGCAAATCCGTCGAGCTTTAGAGGGATGTAGTACCCCGATCGAGCTGATGAGTGGATCAAGGCCATTAAGAAGATTTTCACGGTGTTGGCCTGCACCGAGGAGTAGAGGGTAGCCTTTGCTACCTATATGTTGGAAGCTATTGCTGAGTTCTAGTGGGTAGGCACAAAGAGGCTATTGGAGGGAGCCCAAACCCACATCACCTGGCAGATTTTCAAGACGCACTTTTATGAGAAGTATTTTCCTGCATCCATGAGGAATACAAAGGAGCTGGAGTTCATGAGTCTGCATCAAGGGACCATGAATATTGCTAAGTATACAGCCAAGCTCGAAGAGCTGTGCAAGTTCTCAATGATTTATCAAGGGAACCCAGATGAGCGTTGGAAATGTGTGAAGTTTGAAGGGGGATTGTGTGAGGAGATACTGGCATTTGTAGGACCAATGGAGATCCGTGACTATGTTGTACTGGTTAACAAGTGCCGTTTGGTGGAGGATAGCAACCGCAAGCTGTCTATGGCAAGGTCCGAGGCTTACAAGAAGAAGTTGGCACCATAAGAGCAGAAGTTCAAGCCCCAACCCCTGAGGAAACCATTTCAAGGTAGAGGTTTCAAAGGAAAGCAACCCTAGAAGCCTACTGGCAATCCCACCAAGCCGGCGAATGGTCAAGCTTGCCCTAAGTGTGGCAAACATTGTGGAGGACGCCCTTGTTTAGCTGGCCAGAATGCGTGTTTTCGATGCGAAAAGCCAGGGCATATGGCTAGAGACTGCACTTTCAAGCTATTGTCCCCTGTCAACAAGTCCCAACACCAAGGAAGAGTCTTTGCCCTTAATGATGAGGAGGCCACTCGGTCCAACGATCTAATCCAAGGTAAGTGTGAGGTCAATGGTAGGACCTTAACTGTGTTGTATGATTCTGGAGCTACACACTCCTTTATTTCTCATGATTGTATAGATAGATTAGGATTGTCTGTGTCTGAATTGCCTTATATGTTAATCGTTTCTATTCCTGCTGGGAAACCAATTAAGACTTGTCATTATTGCTTGAGTTGTCAATTCCAAATTGATGGTAGGCCTTTCGTAACGAATTTGATTTGTTTGCCTTTGTCTGGTTTGGATTTGATTCTAGGCATGGATTGGTTTTCAGCTAACTATGCTATGATAAATTGCTCTGAAAAATCTGTTGTTCTTCCCCTTGTACCTGTTAAGCCCGTGGAGCCTGTTAGTTTGTTTTTGAACTCTGTTAGGGTAGGAAATAGTGAGTTTGGTGACCAGGGATATGTTCTCCTTATGGCAAGTGAAGTGGAACTCGAGCAGGTATTGGATGAGATCCCCGTAGTTAGGGAATACCCGGATATGTTTCCTAACGACATACCCGAGTTTCCCCCGGAAAAGGAAATCGAGTTTTCTATAGAGTTGGTGCCGAGTACGGGGCCAATCTCTATAGCACCCTATAGGATGTCCTCACTGGAGTTATTAGAGTTAAAGGGACAATTGGAAGAGTTGTTGGAAAAGAAGTTTGTAAGACCTAGGGCCTCACCTTGGGGAGCCCCAGTGTTACTTGTGAAAAAGAAGGATGGCACTATGAGGCTGTGTGTGGATTATAGGTAATTAAACAAGGTGACTGTCAAGAACAAGTATCCCTTGCCTAGGATAGATGACCTCATGGACAAACTACGAGGTGTAGCTATGTTCTCTAAAATTGATCTGAGATCTGGATATCATCAGATAAGGGTAAAGGAGGAGGATATACCCAAGATAGCTTTTAGGACAAGGTATGGGCATTATGAGTTTACGGTGATGTCGTTTG
Organism: Pterocarpus santalinus; assembly: GCA_031439595.1. Lineage (NCBI taxonomy): Eukaryota > Viridiplantae > Streptophyta > Magnoliopsida > Fabales > Fabaceae > Pterocarpus > Pterocarpus santalinus. The sequence continues at coordinate 30,593,931 of CM062523.1, read as the reverse complement.
GATTGACTAATGCCCCTGCTGTTTTCATGGATTATATGAACAGGATCTTTAGGCCCTATTTGGACAAGTTTGTAGTTGTTTTCATAGATGATATTCTCATCTATTCGAGAACAAAGGAGGAACATGAAGAACATTTGAAGGTTGTGTTAAGGATCTTGAGGGAAAGGAAGCTTTATGCCAAGTTATCTAAGTGCGAATTCTGGATGGAGGAAGTAAAGTTCTTAGGGCATGTGGTGTCACAAGGGGGTATTGCTGTGGATCAAAATAAGATTGAGGCTGTGATGAATTGGGAGAGGCCAATCTTAGTGACTGAGATAAGGAGTTTCTTGGGTTTAGTCGGTTACTACCGCAGGTTTATAAAAGCGTTCTCCCAGATATCTTTACCCTTAACCAAGTTGACGAGGAAGGATGCCCTGTTTGTGTAGATGATGGACTACGAGAAGAGCTTTCAGGAGCTAAAAAGCAAGTTAACCTCAACCCCAGTATTAGTTTTGCAAGACCCTAGTGGACCGTTTGAGGTTTACTGTGATGCCTTTAGGAGAGGTTTAGATTGTGTCTTATTGCAGAATAGGAACGTGGTGGCTTATGCCTCTAGACAGTTGAAGCCTCACGAAGTGAACTGCCCAATTTATGACTTAGAATTAGCGGTCGTAGTGTTTGCCCTGAAGATTTGGAGGCATTATTTGTATGGTGTGAGGTTCGAGGTGTTCTCTTCTCATAAGAGCTTGAAGTATCTCTTTGATCAAAAGGAGTTGAATATGAGGCAAAGGAGGTGGATGGAGTTTCTGAAGGATTATGATTTTGGGTTGAACTATCATCCTGGGAAAGCCAATGTGGTGGCTGACACATTAAGTTGGAAATCATTGCATGTGTTGTGGATGATGGTCAAGGAGTATGAGCTAGTAAGGAGCTTTAGAGACCTTAACCTTGGAGTTATAAGGACCTCCCATAGTTTAAGATTGAATCAACTTAGGGTGACGAGCAATTTCAAGAGTCAAATTACTCAAGCCCAAGGCGAGGAAGAGGAGTTCTTGAAAACCCTAGTGTTGGTGAAAGAAGGAAGGTTGAAGGGTTTTGCACAAGGTGCAGATGGACTATGAAAATTTGAAGGAAGAGTCTGTGTACCCGCAAGTGGTGACCTCTGAAGAAAGATTTTGGAGGAGGCTCATAAGATCCATTTCACCATACACCCTGGTATGACAAAGATGTATCAAGATGTTAAGAAGATTTTCAGGTGGCTAGGATTGAAGAGGGATGTTGCGGAGTGTAACACCCTAATAAATCCATATTACGCTTAAGTCGTATTACGGCGTTTTATTAGTTGTTACTTATGCTCGTGGAACACTAAACTTTACTTGAAATTAAATTACGCGGAAAATACAGTAAAATTTTTTTTTTGAAATATGTCGTTGCGTTGGAAAAATAAAGCCTTGCGCGAGAAGATAGCAATAAACGAGCGTATCGCAGAGATTTCGATATAAATGGAAGGAACATGAGATAAATCACAAAGTCATACATTCAAATTATAAATCAACTACATAATATACTTAATCTCACAATATCCAACGAATACATATAAGGGCAACTCATGGACATGCCATGGCCCCAAATATCAAAGGTACACAAGTCTGATGAGATACAATACTAAATGAAATACAAGAGTTAGGGAGCACAAATCAAAATAAGCCCTCGTAGACATATGCTGTCTTCTCTGCCCCTTCCATGCCCTTGCATCGAACTCAGGTCCTCGAATGTCGAGTCCTCCATCTTTGCTCGGCCTCGAGAAGCGTGCGAGTGCGAATGATGCGGGGGTGCTCGCCGATCACCTCTATACTGACGGACGCGACGGCGGGAACATAGCTGCCCACCGAGGAACGTGCCTCGGAGGATCCTCCTGACGCGACAGTCGATACTGGGAGTGGCGGCGGTCGCTACGGCCCTGGGGGTGGCCGAACTCACCTCGACCACGGGAACCTCTGGCGGCATAGGCTCGGCTACGGTAGACCGGGAGACATAGGCTCCATCTCGATCTCGGGCAATGGCTCACGGAAATCCCAAGGACCCAATGGCTGTCCAAGGCGTGACGAAGATACGCCCATGGGGGCTGGCGGAATCTCTGGCTCCTCTTGTTCAAAAACTCGACCCGGATAGAAGTAGGTGCGAACTACCGTGGTGGTCGTGGCCACGATAGCGTGGGCGTCCTCATCATAAACCCACTCATGGTGGGGAGGCTCCATGCTCCACGTCACGTGAGGCTCCATGAGTATCTGGTGACGAGACGGAAAAACAACTAGGATGAGTAATAAGAGTTCTCTGTAGGACTCGACCCTGACACACCGGTGTCATCGTCATCGTCCCAGCCACTTCGGTTTTGAAACGAAAACTGTGGGCATACAATAGGTTCAATTATTTGATTTTCGAAAACGTTACTATCCGAAGTGGATCCCATTTTTAGTATTTATCCTTGTTGTATTAACATCATCAGGGCATACATGAAAGCTTGTATGACTATTCATAACATATATAAACAGATCGAGAGTTATGTTCTTTACTTGGGTTGGACCGAAGTCCCTTTCTTTCCTTAACTTGACTCATCTTGAGTCCTTCTCTTTTCACCCACTAAACATAGGTGGTAATGAGCTCATACCGTGGCCGTCGCCACCATATAATTTCGGTACTTACACTAGCTGGGTCATGCCATGCCTCATGTAAGCCCTATCCCCTATACTCACACTAGCTGGGTCATGCCATGCCTCATGTGAGTCGTGGGTGAGGGGAAACTTAACTTAGGTCACCTTCCCTTTTGAAGGATCACACTTTATCAAATCTCTTCTTATTAACTTATGATGCAAAATGTTTCTAAGTCCACAGTTTCTACAAAATTTCGGCAGCATAACGGCTATACCGCGGCTTCCCAAAATTTTGCCAGACAGAATACCAAGATCACAAAGATCATATCATATCATCATATCATATCATCATCATCATATCATATCATCATTATCATGGCATCATAATCACATCATCATCACATCATGCTTGCAACCTAAACATAAGCATATTCTCAAACAAAGTCTTATGAGCTTAGCTTAGTAAATTAGGTGCAAGCTTTTACATTGGCTTTCATTTTATTGATTTCTTCTTCTCACTTATTCTAACTTGACTTATATGATTTTCATATTTTAAATTTTGGAAGATTTATGTTTTAGGTTTTGCAATATAGTTTGATTAAAATCTTATGAACTTAATCTAGTACACTAACTACATTTACATTCGGTTTTTCGTTTTATTTGCTTCTTTTGTCAAGGATTAGGCAAGCTTGGTATTTTATTCCATCTAGTCTTCATTAAGTAAATTATGAAGTTTCATTACTTTGAGCTAAGGTCTTTTACCTTTTAAGTCATTTATGCAAAGTCTTACTTAAGGTTAAGTTTTGACAGTTTTACTTTTACCCTAAGCAGTAACTTTAAAAATTCACCATAAATTGTTATTTTATCATTTTAATGCGAAATTTTATATGCTTTTATGGTTCTGAGTCTAGTTTTTAACAAAAGAAGTCCCACTCAAAAATACATTTTCTAACTCCCGTTATGCATATTTTATTCTGACTTGTTCAGTTTCCAAGTTCACTCCCGGTACAGTGGATTGTCACTTCTCATTATAATTGCTCAGAAGGAATCTGAGAAAACTGTTTTAGGTATTTGTTCCTCTATGTCTTAGCTTTCATTTAAACTTGGTCTCACTCAAAAATCATTTTTGTAGCTCGAGTTATACACATTTTAGTGTAGACTGCCCAGACAGAAACCGATCCGAGAACAGTCCACTTTGAAAATCATATCTCACTCATTTTAACTCCGAATCTTATATATTTTATATGTATGGAAAGCTCTCTGAGTCTATTTTCATATAAAATTGGTTCCACTAATTTCTGAGTTTTCTGGAAAAAGTTATACTGTTCGGTTTACAGGCTGTCAGAAAATCCAGATTTCACGTTTTGCTTTTTCTCATGTTTTCTCCAAAACACTCAACCTCACTTTCAAGAAACCATTCTCAAGTTATAAAACACTCATATACCATGAAAGATTAGTGAAAAACTATCATGTTGGAGTTCAAAAATAATGGATTCAGCCATGCATCACACCAAACCGAAAACATGTTTTCAACAAACCACCATACAAGCAACAACATCTCATTTTATGACAAGAATGGCTATGATGCCCAAATCAACCCTTAAAACCACCTAGCTATGGAGAGCATAGGAGTTCTAAAGCTTGAAAAACAAGAGAGGAAAAAGGGTTTAGAGTCACTACCAAGAAGCTTTCTTTGAAGGAACTTGGGATGGAAAAAGAGATGATGGTGGTGGTGGTGCTCCTCCTCTTGGATCTTGGAAGAGGCTTGATATGTGAGGGTCTTTGATTCTCCAAGAGCAAGAAATGGTGGCTCTTGAAGAGTTTGTGAGTAGGATGAGAAGAGGAAAGGATGAGAGAAGTGGGAGAATTCTAGAGAGAAGTTGGAGAGTTTAGAGAGAAGGAGGAGAATTTGAAATTGAAGAGAGAGAAGAGAGCTTTGGGTGTGTGTTTGGGAGAGGAGTGAAAGAATGAAATGAGGGGGAAAGAGAGGTGGGCTGATGGCGCACAAAGGGGAGGCAAAAGAGTGATGTGACTTTGCTTCTTACAACAAGCAAGAGAGTGGAAAAACCTTGGGGTAAAAGGGTGAGTTGTTTTTCCTTGAGTCTTGGAGGCATTCTAATGCCCATTTTAAGCTTTTCTCTAGGGGTTAAAGGGGAGTACCCCTCTTAGGATTTGGTTGCTTGTCTAAGACTCATCCAAGTGTCAATATCTAATGGTGGATGACAAGGATCCTAGTCTTGGCTTTTGATCTAATGGTGTAGGATTAAAGAGTTTGAATGAAGGGTGAGATGTTGCTCCTCCTTGGTAGGTCTTTCTAGGGCATATGCATGGAAGAACTTTTATCTCTAAATGTTATTAGAATTATTTAAATGTAGTTTAACTTAATTGGCTTAATTACCCATGAGTTAACTCTTGTCAATTACACCTTTTTTGATGTCTTGCATTACGGTTAAGCATATGCTTAATTTGGGGTTTAATTTTTCAAGAGTTGCCTTAATCATTATAAACTTAATTAGCAAGGTTAAATTGTCTTACTTTTGTTTTGGCACCTTCGAGTAATTAAGGATTAGATGATTAAGGTTTTATTAAAACGCTTAGGACATTATGATTAAATTGTTGGCTAGACTTAATTTACTAAGCTCTTGCTCTCGGGATTAATCGATTGGTTCTCAATTAATCGCTAATCCCTCTAATTAGCCAGGAACACTAAGCTAATTAGCTTAGGTAGAAATGGGGATGTTACACGGAGTTGGTAGGCAAGTGTTTAGTCTGCCAGAAAGTAAAGATTACGCACCAAAAACCCTCTGGTATGCTACAACCATTGGAGATCCCAGAATGAAAATGGGAAAGTATCTCTATGGACTTCGTGATAGGTTTACCCAAAATGCAAGCTATTTTCGATGCGATATAGGTAATTGTTGACAGATTAACCAAGTCTGCTCACTTTTTGCCTATTCGAGCTACTTATCCTTTGGAAAAGTTAGCCTAATTGTATGTTCAAGAGATAGTAAAACTGCATGGCATACCTTCAACCATAATCTCAGATAGGGACCCGAGATATACCTCTAGATTCTAGGGAGCCTTGCAAAGGGCATTTGGGATGAAGCTCTACCTAAGTACAACTTATCACCCCCTGACAGATGGACAGTCGGAGAGGACTATCCAAACTTTGGAGGATATGTTGAGAGCTTGTGTGTTGGGCAACCGAGAAAGTTGGGACAAATACTTACCTTTGATTGAGTTTGCCTATAGCAATAGCCATCATGCAAGTATTGGTATGGCACCTTATGAAACTTTGTATGGAAGGAAGTGCCAATCTCCCCTGTGTTGGTTTGAATTAGGTGAGCAAAGCTCATTAGGACCTGATCTTGTGAGGCAGACCACAGAGAAAATCAGAAGGATTAGGGACAGAATCCTTACAGCCCAGAGCCGTCAAAAGAGTTATGTGGATAAGAGGAGAAAGCCTCAAGAGTTCCAAGAAGGAGAACATGTGTTCTTGAAAATTACTCCTATGACTGACATAGATAAAGCCATGAAGGTCAAAAAGTTAAGCCCCGTTTCCTTGGCCCTTTTCAAATTTTAAAACGTGTCGGGACAGTTACTTACCAAATGGCCTTACCACTAAATTTGTCAAACCTTCACGATGTTTTCCATGTGTCTTAATTGAGAAAATACGATTCGATCCTAGTCATCTACTTGAGCCTGAAAGCGTACAGTTAAGGGAGGACCTAACCTTCAATCTACCGCCATCTCGGATCATGGATCATGGGGCAAAACAGTTGAGGAGTAAGATGGTACCCTTGGTCAAGGTGGCTTGGGGCAGAGGAAATGTGGAAAAATATACGTGGGAGCTGGAGGCCGAAATGAAGAATGAGTATCCAAATTTGTTTACAGGTAATGAATTTTGAGGGCAAAATTCTTTTTAAAGGTGAGGAGAAATGTAACATCCTCAATTTCGTGTTGTGCTAAAGTACCTCAATAACCCTGAGTAATTAGGCACTTAATGAGAAATTATGAGATTATGGCTTAATTAAGGGGTTAACGAAGAGTTTATGAGTTAACTCGGATGAGAAAAGTCATGAGAATGCTTAATCGAGATTAGATAATCTCTAATTAAGCAAGTCAGATTCTTGATAGCTTAATTAAGCACTAGTCGCCCTTAATTAGCTTAATCGAGTTTGATTAAGGTTAATTAAGCTTAATCGCAAGATTAATTTTTGTTAATCATGTTCTTGTATGTTAATCACTAATCCTTGCTTAATCATCTTAATTAAGTTGTATGAGCACTTAATCACATGATTAAATTCAAATTTAGTCAACTAGATAATAAAGTAAAGAGTGATGTCATAAAAGCATAAAGCATGAGACGAGACTACTTTATGTAAGAGTTTGACCATGCTTTATTCCCCCATCATCCAATTTGTCCCCCTAAACCTTAATTAACACAAAATAACACAAAAATATCTCTCTCCCTTCCTTCAATGTGGACGCCACTTTCAAGCACACACACACACACACACTCACATTCTCATTTTCACTCATCCTATTATCTCTCTAAAACCCTCATCCTCTCACTTCTCTCTAAAAGTCTCATCTTCTTCTCTATCTTCTTCTTCCTTTCTTCACTACCACCACCCAAAACCACTCACTTAGCCCTTCAAAGATCACATCTTTTGGTCTTTGGAGACAAGATCTAAACATTATAAGACTCATTTTCAAGAGAACTCAAGAGTTCTCTCCTTGCTCATTCAAAACCACCACCATCATCAACCAAGAAGGAGTCTTTTTTGTAACGCCCGAAAAATTTTATCAATAACAATTGAGTTGTTCGATTTTATCGGATAAGTGAGTTTAATTAGGATTTGATTAAACATTTACTTAAAGCCAATTAAGTGTGATTTGAAAGGATTAGCCAAATAACTCCCTCAAGTGGCGCCTTGACAGCCCTTGATGATGGGAAGCTAAACCAAATTTTATGACAAGGTTGAATCCACCAATTAAAACAAAGTGTCTCCAAATATCTCCACCTTTTCTTCCCTTTTCTCCTCATCAATTTCGGCCACTCCCTTGCTGAAGCTCTCTTCATTTCTCTTCTCCTCACTCTCATCTCCACTCCATTTCCATCTCTTCTTCAAGTCTCAACACAAGTTGCTTCCATCAAAGGCACAAAATCAATACAAGTTGAATTAAACAAGGTAGGAAATCCTACTCCTCTTCTTATTTTCTCTGATTTGGGGCAGCATGGTGAGCACGTATAATATGAACTATTGATGTTATATAGAGTGATGATGATGGTTTATGACTAGTTTTGCATGCATGTTGTGATTAAAATTGGAATTGAGAATAAATAGCTTGAAGGAGGAAGACAAATCTAGAAGCTGTTAGGGTTTTTCCTCGGCGGTCCATATGGCGGAGTGTACGGCTCTGCCTATCGCCATTTAAATTGGATGAAACCATTTTTATGTGAAACTAGACATCTAGGGCTTTCCATACATATATACATATAAGGCTATTGATTAGTATAGAATTAGTTATGAATTTTTGAAGTTTAACCTAGAAATATGGATCCTTATCTAGGCAGTATGAGTTGAGAAGAACATAACCCACCCTATACAACTCCAAACTGAGTGAACCGTTTGTTTGAAAGATAACATGTAAAGGAATATCCCATAAAAATTTCAGAACTAGATTCATAACCATTTGCTCCCAATCCATTAGGGAAGTTGGCTTAAGTCTAAACCGGGCTGAACCTGGGTAGTTTAGTAGGGCCAAGTTTCGGAACTCATAAGTCAAAATATACTCATTCAAATGATATGATACTTAATCCATTTGAAAGCTTGTTTTGTTAGCTTTACATAGATATAAATTTTGCATGATTTCATCCATATTTCTATTTTTAGTGAATTTTCCTCCATAAGAGTGCAATTTTGGTTAGAAGTAAGACAACTCTGGGATAAGACACAAACAACTTGAGTTAATGTCCGAAGTCGGGATTTAGTGAATAGAGAGCTAGGTTGATACACTTAAAATCAAACTCTAAACTTAAGGGACTAGGTCGAGAATACTTGAAATTGAAGTCGGGACTTAATAAAACAGAAAACTAGGTCGGGAGTATGTAAGGATGAACCTGAAAGTGTATACTAAGGTTGAACTTGGGGGGGTTTACTCAATGATTAAACTCGGACTTAGTGAATCGGAATCCATATCGGGTATGTTTTAAGGCGGTACTCAGCACTTAGTAGAGAAAGCTAGATCGGGTATATTTGATGTTGAACTCGGGACTCAGTAAATAGGAAGCTCGGGATTTAGGAAACATACTTATCAAAGTCTCAGAAGACCAATGGTAGGGTAAGGTCGAAGGTCGCACAACCTCGGAAGTTGGGAATGATGTAATCTCAGGAGATCGAACATAATGTAAGGAAGTCGGAACCTATATAAGTTCAGAACTCGGAACCCGTTAGACATTGAAAGTCGAACTCGGGAATCTTAATAAAAATTAAAAGCCTGCAAGATAGATTGATACTTGAGATTCTAAATCTTGCACTTATCAATATTGTTATATTCTTGGTATGAGTATGATGTTTTATATTGAGTTTACTATTGATTTAAATGTCTTGATTGTTTGGCACTATTCATGGGGAAGCAGACTTGATCCGCTATGCTGCCAAAATTTCGGTAAGAAGTTCATATATTGTGAAATTTATAATAGCATGAATACATGATATTTGAAGAATAAAACTAGATGTGCATTTATTTCATGATATTATAAATGATTCCATATCACTTGGGCCAGCCCCGGAATAAATTAAGGGGAATTGATCAGTGGGTAGGTCGGGGAAAGTAAACCCGGCAATCCTGTATAGGAACGAGCTCGGTCTTGAAAAACGGACTATTACCCAGGAGTATATGGCCAGTGACTCCCAGGGGACCAAGGATGGAAATAAGTTCTAATAGGCGAAAGCGTTCAAGGATAAGATGCATCTCCTAATTGCACATTCATATATACAGTGTAATGCTTCTTAATTGATTGTTCTAGATCTCTATTTATTATTCTTAATATGCTATTGCTCCACTATGATTACTGTTTGAGTGCATTAGTGTATCTGTTAACTAAAATTGAATTTGTTTCGGTGTATGCTTTACAAATAAGTATTTAAGTTAAATATTATCATTATACCGTACTATTTGAAAACTATTGCACGACTAAAACAATTGGGAATGATAGCGATGATAGATATATAGATACTAGGAATTCCTACTGAGAAATATTTATTTCTCACCCTATTGTACGTTCCACGTCATTCTCAGACCATGGAGCACGCAATGACTGGAGTACTATTCATTGAGATCCCTGAGCTATATATACACATTGACCCGTTCTTGGATTCTGTATATATATCCGGCTGATGTCAGTTTTGCCTCTATTTCTTCTTCCAGAGAGATTTCGCCGTCCCATTTATGCACCCTCTTTTTGATCCTACTGTTCCCTACATTGCCATACCTCTTCACATGGCCCATCCATTTCCACCACCACCACCACCACCAGCACTAGCAGCACCAACAACTCACGCTCTTATGGTCCCTCCTGCTTCACTACAGCAACCGATGTTATCAGCCTCGATCTCGGAGGAGGATCCATCCGAGGTGGCTAGTTCTTGTTCCTTGTCCTCTGCTCCTAGTGTGGGTCACCCTCCAGTAGGCACTGTCATGGAGAACGGTTTCTTTTCTTCAGATTCCGTTTAGATAGTGTGCATGCTGCAGCAGTAGTAGATGTACAGAATGGCCCTCTTTTGGCAGTTTAGGTCACAGACAGATGGGTAGATGTTAGGAGATATACATGAAATGTCCCATGGGGACCATTTGGGGTACTGTTCATACAGACTAGCCATTTTGTTTTGTATTAGCGGCCTCATGTTGTTACCCTGCATCATTTTGACAAACTTTAAAATCAGATGTCTATGTATATATTTTTGATACCTTTTGCAGTAGTTCTATCCTTATTGTATTTTTTATTTATGTTACGTTATTTACAGTATACTGATTAATTAGCATTTGTCCCGCCATCATGCAAAAATTTTTGTTACACGATTAAGCATTTTTATGTGGGTAACTAATAATAATACAGAAAATAGAATTTAACCAGTACTACACGTAATCACTTATCAGATAAATTTATTATGACTTAAGCATAGTACTTTGTCTGGTAAGATGTTACATTTTTGGTATTAGAGCAGTTCGTCCTAATATAGGCTTGAGGATTGGACTGACTATGCTTCGCATATACTCTATATTCCCTAGATATTATTATGTTCTGAGTCTTGTCCATATGGATAGGATGCACGTGAAGGAGTTTGCCTAACTGTATGCTATTATTTACTAGCACACCGAACTTAGTATTGAGCCTGATCAACTCAATTACTCTTTTTTTGTGTCTTCAAAACTTAATGGCTTCTGGAAAGCGAGCTAAACCACAAACTTCCCCAGCCCAGGAGGAATCCACGGAGTTCCTGGATGCAATGCGAGAGATGGCACACGCTATGCATGAATAGGCAGCTGTGGCAACTCAAATGATGGGCCAATTAGGAAGGCAATCAGAGGTAGATTGTGGGGGAAATCATAATGGCCCTGGAATGGATTTGGAATATCTCAAATTTGCTGAATTTCGGAAGGCTAATCCACCCAGCTCCAGGGGAGCCTTTAACCCAAATAAGGCAGATGAGTGGGTTAAAGCTATGGAAAAGATTTTCTCTGTGTTAGATTGCACAGGCCGTCAGAAGGTGACTTTTGCCACCTATATGTTAGAAGCCAATGCAGAATTCTAGTGGAATGGTGCACGACAATTATTAGAAGGATCTCAGACAGAAATTAGTTGGGATGTATTCAAAGATGCATTCTACTAGAAGTATTTCCCTGCATCTGTCCGCAATGCCAAGGAGTTGGAGTTCATGCACCTCCGTCAAGGAAATAGTAGTGTGTCGGAGTACATTGCTAAATTTGAGGAATTGTGTAAATTTTCCACCATTTATCAACGGAACCCCGATGAAGCATGGAAATGTATGAAATTTGAAGGCGGACTAAGAGAAGACATCCTTACCACCATAGGACTAATGGAGATCAGAAACTTCCCTACTTCGGTAAACAAGTGCCGCTTAGTGGAGGACTGTAACAAGAAGTTAGTTGCTGCTAGAACATCCGACAATAGCTTTAAGAGGGGTTTAGCTCCGCAAGGTCCAAGGTTCAAGCGTAACTTACAATAGCGGAGAAAGTTCCAGCTGGCGAGTAACAAAGGCAAGCAACCTCAAAGGCCTTTTGGGAACCAGATTTGCAGCCAATGTGGTAGGAATCATGGCAACCGCCACTGCTTAGCAGGTCAAAATGTCTGCTTTGGATGTGGCAAACCAGGCCACAAAATCTATGAATGCCCTGCCAGAAACCTTCAACCGACTCCTAAGCCGCAACGTCAAGGGAGAGTTTTCACTATGGATGCACAGGAGGTCAACAAGTCGGAAGATTTGATCCAAGATACGTGTGAAGTAAATGGTAAGACCTTAACTGTTTTATACGATTCAGGTGCATCTCACTCTTTCATCTCTCACAATTGCATGACAGCCCTGCAGTTACCTATTTCTGAATTATCCTATGACTTGCTAGTTTCTACTCCTACAAATGAGCTCGTTAGGACCAACCATATTTGTATGAATGTCCCCTGTCAAATAGGAGGTCGAACCTTTCTGGCTAATTTAATTTGTCTTCCCTTGTCCGGACTTGACATTATTTTGGGTATGGATTGGCTCTCTGCCAACCAAGCCCTGTTAAATTGCCCCAATAAATCCATCATACTCCCCCCTGTTCCATCTTCTGAATCAGTAATCCCTGTAAGTCTTTATTTAAGTTCCTTAACAGTGCACCCTTATGGGAATGGAAGTCAAAGGTATATTTTCTTATCACCCAGCATAACAGAGGTTGATCAAAAGTTAACCAATATTCCAGTTGTTAGGGAATATCCTGATGTGTTCCCCAAAGATATCCCTGAGTTCCCTCCCGGGAGAGAGATTGAGTTTACATTCAATTAGTGCCAAGAATTGGACCAATATCTTTAGCACCACACCGCATGTCACCCTTGGAATTGGCCAAACTTAAGGGGCAGATTGAAGAACTCCTAGAAAAGAAATTCATTAGGCCAAGTGCATCATCATGGGGAGCCCCAGTCTTGTTAGTTAAGAAGAAGGATGGAGGCATGCGACTCTGTGTAGATTACAAGCAGTTGAATAAGGTGACAATCAATAACAAGTATCCGTTACCAAGGATTGATGATCTTATGGATCAACTACAAGGGGCTACTATATTTTCCAAGATTGATCTATGGTCTAGATATCACCAGATTCGGGTTCGAGAAGAAGATATTCCGAAGACGGCGTTTCGGACTCATTATGGACATTATGAATATACTGTGATGTCCTTCGGATTGACGAATGCACCGGCAATATTCATGGATTACATGAACCGAATATTCAGGCCATATCTTGATAAATTTGTGGTGGTGTTCATTAACGACATACTTGTCTACTCAAAGATAGAATAAGAGCACGTAGAACATTTGCGAGTAATTCTGTAGATTCTAAGAGAGAAGAAACTTTACGCTAAGTTATCCAAATGTGAATTTTGGATGAAAGAAGTAAAATTTCTCTGCCACATGGTATTCCATGGGGGAATTTCAGTGGATTCCAGTAAGGTAGAGGCAGTATTAAACTAGGAGCGACCAATAATAGTTACAGATGTCAGGAGCTTCTTAGGGCTGGCAGGATATTATAGAAGATTTGTTAAGAACTTCTCTCAAATAGCTCTACCTTTAACAACACTAACCAGAAAGAACGCCCCATTTAAATGGACACCGAGTGCGAGCAGAGCTTCCAAGAATTAAAAGAAAAGTTGACAACAGCCCCAATACTTATTTTACTGGATCCTCATGGACCGTTCGAAGTGTACTGTGATGCTTCTAAGAAAGGATTGGGGTGTGTGTTAATGCAGAACAGAAACGTCGTGGCATATGCTTCTAGGCAATTGAAAACTCATGAAAAAAACTATCCAACACATGACCTCGAGCTGGCAGCGATAGTGTTTGCCTTGAAGATGAGGAGACACTATCTCTATGGAGTGAAGTTTGAAGTATTTTCTGATCACAAAAGCTTGAAATACCTTTTTGATCAAAAGGAGTTGAACATGAGGCAGCGAAGGTGGATGGAGCTTCTTAAAGATTACGAGTTCAACCTGAAGTACCATCCAGGCAAGGCAAATGTTGTAGCAGACGCCCTAAGTAGAAAATCCTTGTCAGTGGCATGAATGATGATCAAAGAAGCGAAAATTATCGAAAGTTTCCCTCAACTTGGGAATCTTTGTAACCCCCAGTGCCATTCAATTGCAACAACTTAAGATAACTAGTACTTTTAAAGCCTAAAACCAGCAAGCACAACAAGGAAATGATGACTTCCAACATATAGTGCGACTGGTACAATCCGGCAAGTTAATAGGATTTTCCCAGGACGTAGATGGAATATGGCGATATCATGGGAGGATATGTATGCCTAAGGAGGACAACCTCAGGAGGAAGGTCTTGGAGGAAGCCCATAAGAGTGAGTTTACTATACATCTTGGCATTAACAAGATGTACCAAGATCTCAAGAAGATGTTTTGGTGGCCAGGCCTTACAACAGATGTGGCCAATTTTGTGAATAAATGTTTAACTTGCCAGAAGGTGAAAATAGAGCATCAGAATTCGGCAGGGACATTACAACCCTTAGAGATTCCGGAATGGAAATGGAAGAGTATTTCTATGGATTTCGTGATGGGTTTACCAAGAACCCCCTCAGGATATGACGCTATATGGGTCATAGTGGAAAGGCTAACCAAGTCTACTCACTTTTTACCCATTCGAGCGAATTCTCCTCTAGAGAAGTTGGCTCAACTGTATATCCAAGAAGTGGTACGGTTACGTGGTACTCCTTCAACAATCATTTCCGATCGAGACCCAAGGTTCACCTCACGGTTTTAGGGAGCGCTCCAGAAGGCATTCGGTACTAGGCTATGTCTAAGTACTGCATATCATCCACAATCAGATGGTCAAACGGAACAAACAATTCAGACTTTGGAGGATATGTTGCGGGCATACATTCTGGAACAATGGGGAAATTGGGATCGATACTTACCGTTAGCCGAGTTTGCCTACAACAACAGTTATCATGCTAGCATCGGCATGGCTCCATATGAGGCTTTATATGGACGAAAGTGTCAATCTCCCCTATGTTAGTATGAAACAGGAGAATAGAGTCTATTGGGTCTAGAACTAGTCAGACAAACTACAGAGCAAATCAAAAGAATTCGTAGCAAAATACTTGCAGCTCAGAGCCGTCAAAAGAGCTACGCGGATATCAGGAGGAAACCCTTGGAGTTTCAAGAAGGAGACCACGTATTTTTAAAAATCAAACCCAGTCAAAAAGCTAAGCTCTCGCTTTATAGGTCCCTTTCAAATTTTAAAGCAAATTGGATCAGTTGCATATCGAGTTGCCTTGCCTCCGCATCTATCAAATCTTCATGATGTTTTCCATATTTCGTAACTCAGAAGATACCAGCCAGATCAAGCTCACTTTTTGGAACCTGAATCAATCCAGTTAAAGGATGAGTTAACTTTTCGTATACCCCCAGCACAGATAGTGGATAGGAGCATCAAACACCTTCGGAATAAAGCCGCACAACTGGTGAAGGTAGCATGGGGACATGAAGACCAGCGGATTGTACGTGGGAGTTAGAATCCGATATGAGGAGAGAACATCCCGAATTATTCTCAAGTACTAAATTTTGAGGACAAAATTTTTTTTTTAGGGGGGTAGAAATATAACGTCTGAAAAATTTTATTGTTAACAATTGAGTTGTTCAGTTTTATCGGATAAGTGAGTTTAATTAGGATTTGATTAACATTTACTTAAAGCCAATTAAGTCTGATTTGAAAGGATTAGGCTTGATGGAATTAGATTAGGAGCATAGAAAAACTCCACAGAAAATTTTCAAGCCAGTTTACCGATTCAAGGGAAATCAGTAAGATTTCGGTATTTAAAACTATCAGAACTGGACCAATAGAAATTTTTCTATGAGTGCCCTAGAGTAAACGGCTAAGATTTAGCCAAATAACTCTCTCAAGTGGCACCTTGATAGCCCTTGATGATAGGAAGCTAAACCAAATTTTATGACAAGGTTGAATCCACCAATCAAAACAAAGTGTCTCCAAATATCTCCACCTTTTCTTCCCTTTTCTCCTCATCAATTTCGGCCACTCCCTTGCTGAAGCTCTCTTCATTTCTCTTCTCCTCACTCTCATCTCCAGTCCATTTTCGTCTTTTTTTCAAGTCTCAACACAAGTTGCTTCCATCAAAGGCACAAAATCAACACAAGTTGAATTAAACAAGGTAGGAAATCCTACTCCTCTTCTTATTTTCTTTGATTTGGGGCTGCATGGTGAGCATGTATAATCTGAAATATTGATGTTATATAGAGTGATGATGATGGTTTATGACTAGTTTTGCATGTATGTTGTGATTAAAATTGGAATTGAGAACAAATAGCTTGAAGGAGGAAGACAAATCTAGAAGCTGTTAGGGTTTTTCCTCAGCAGTCCATACGGTGGAGTGTACGGCTCCATCTACTACCATTTAAATTGGATGAAACCATTTTTATATGAAACTAGACATCTAGAGCTTTCCAAACATATATCATATCAGGCTATTGGATTAGTATAGAATTAGTTATGAATTTTTGAAGTTTAACCTAGAAATTTGTATCCTTATCCGGGTAGTATGAGTTGAGAAGGATATATCCCACCTATACAACTCCAAATTGAGTGAACCCAGGTTTGTGTGAAAGATAACATGTAAAGGAATATCCCATAAAAATTTCAGAACTACATTCATAACCATTTGCTCCCAGTGCACCAGGGACGTTGGCTTAAGTCTAAACCGGGTTGAACCAAGGTAGTTTAGTAGGGCCAAGTTTCGGAACTCATAAGTCAAAATATACTTATTCAAATTATATGATACTTAATCCATTTGAAAGCTTGTTCTATTAGCTTTACATAGATATAAATTTTGCATGAATTCATCCATATTTCTATTTTTAGTGAATTTTCCCCCATAAGAGTGCAATTCTGGTTAAAAGTAGGACAAGTATGGGATAAGACACAAATAACTTGAGTTAATATCGGAAGTCGGGACTTAGTGAATAGATAGCTAGGTCGGTACACTTAAAATCGAACTCTAAACTTAAGGGACTAGGTCGGGAATACTTGAAATTGAAGTTGGGACTTAATAAAACAGAAAACTAGGTCGGGAGTATGTAAGGATGAACCTGGAAGTGTATACTTAAGGTTGAACTTGGGGGGGTTTACTGAATGATTGAACTCAGACTTAGTGAATAGGAATCCATATCGGGTATGTTTTAAGGCAGTACTCGGCACTTAGTAGAGAGAGCTAGATCGGGTATATTTGATGTTGAACTCGGGACTCAGTAAATAGGAAGCTTGGGATTTAGGAAACATACTTATCAAAGTCTCAGAAGACCAATGGCGGGGTAAGGTCGAAAGTCGCACAACCCCAGAAGTCGGGAATGATGTAATCTCGAGAGACCGAACATAATGTAGGGAAGTCAGAACCTATATAAGATCGAAACTCGGAACCCATTAGACATTGAAAGTCGAACTCAGGAACCATAATAAAAATTAAAAGCCTACAAGATAGATTGATACTTGAGATTCTAAATCTTGCACTTATCAATATTGTTGCATTCTTGCTAGGAGTATGATGTTTTATATTGATTTTACTATTGATTTAAATGTCCTGATTGTCTGGCACTATTCATGGGAAAGCGGACTCAATCCGCTATGCTACCGAAATTTCGATAAGAAATTCATATATTGTGAAATTTATAATAGCATGAATACATGATATTTGAAGAATCAAGTTAGATGTGTATTCATTTCATGATATTATAAAGGATTCCATATCACTTGGGCCAGCCTCAGAATAAATTAAGGGGAATAGATCAGTGGGTAGGTTGGGGAAAGTAAACCCGGCAATCCTGTATAGGAACGAGCTTGGTCCTGAAAAGCGAACGATTACCCAGGAGTATATGGCCAATGACTCCCAGGGGACCAAGGACAGAAATAAGTTCTAATAGGCGAAAGCCTTCAAGGATAAGATGCATCTCCTAATTGCACATTCATTTATATAGTGTAATGCTTCTTAATTGATTGTTCTAGATCTCTATTTATTATTCTTAATATGCTATTGCTCCATTATGATTACTGTTTGAGTGCATTAGTGTATCTGTTAACTAAAATCAAATTTGTTTCGGTGTATGCTTTACAAATAAGTATTTAAGTTAAATATTATCGTTGTACGGTACTATTTGAAAACTATTGCATGACCGAAACAACTGGGAATGACTGCGATGATAGATGTATAGATACTGAGAATTCCTACTGAGAAATATTTATTTCTCACCCTATTGTATGTTCCGTGTCATTCTCAGACCATGGAGCATGCAGCAACCGGAGTACTATTCATTGAGTTCCCTGAGCTACATATACACCTTGACCCATTCTTGGATTCTGTATATATATCTGGCCGATGTCAGTTCCGCCTCTATTTCTTCTTCTAGAGAGATTTCGCCATCCCGCTTATGCACCTTCTTTTTGATCCTGTTGTCCCCTACATTGTCATACCTCTTCACATGGCCCATCCATTTCTACCACCACCACCAGTAGCAGCTCATGTTCCTATGGCCTGTCCTGCTTCACGATCTCGGAGGAGTATCCATCCGAGGTGGCTAGTTCTTCTTCCTCGTCCTCTACTCCTAGTGTGGGTCACCCTCCAGCAAACGCCACCATGGCAAATAGTTTCCTTTCTTCAGATTTTGTTTAGATAGCGTGCATGCTGCAGCAGTAATAAATGTACAGAATGGCCCTCTTTTGGCTGTTTAGGTCACGAACAGATGGGTAGATGTTAGGAGATATACATGAAATGTCCCATGGGGACCATTTGGGGTACTGTTCATAGAGACTAGCCATTTTGTTTTGTATTAGTGGCCTCATGTTGTTACCCTGTATCATTTTGGCAAACTTTAAAATTAGATGTCTATGTATATATTTATGATGCCTTTTGCAGTAATTTTGTCCTTATTGTATTTTTTATTTATGTTATGTTATTTACAGTATACCGATTAACTAGCATTTGTCCCGCCGTCACGCAGAAATTTTTGTTACATGATTAAGCATTTTTATGTGGGTAACTAATAATAATATAGAAAATAGAATTTAACCAGTACTATACGTAATCACTTATCAGATAAATTTATTATGACTTAAGCATAGTACTTTGTCTGGTAAGGTGTTACATTTTTCATCTTCATATCCTTCCTCAAAGATGCCATTTTCCAAGCTTAGGTAGTGATCTTCATCTTTTTGTTTTGTTTAGTCAAGAAAGCTTGAAGCTTGGTTCTCTTCATGACTAAGATCTTTGAGTGAAAACTTGAGGAAATCTTTCATGCTTTTCATGAGCAAAAGTTTCTATTTTTGGTTAAATATGTTCTTGATGTTCTTCATGTGTTCTTAAGTTTCTACTTTTAGAAAAATATGTTCTTGATATTCTTTAAGTGTTCTTAAGTTTCTACTTTTGGAATGTATGTTCTTATTGTTGAGTGTTCTTGATGGTATCTTGTTTGAAGTTCTTCCTTTTCTTATGATAAGTTGATGATTAGAAAAGCCTTATCTTTTTATGTTTTTCATGATTTGATAAGACTATGAACATTCTAAAAGCCTTAAACTTTAAAAAGTTTGCTTCTTAATACACAAAAAGTGGTGCAAGTTTTAGTGCCATCATAAAGTCTTCTTTTGTTTTGTTTTGAAGACAAGAATACATGTAAAAGTCTAAGTTTTTTGGCATAATAAGCCTTTTTGAGTTAGAAAATCATATCTTGTCACTTTATGCCTTAGAAATCAAACCTTAAAGAAAAGACCTTTCATAAAGTTTCAAACTTTAATCAAGAAGGAGACCTTCAAGTCACAAAAGTGTTGTTTTATAACATTTCATTCATAAAGTTTAGATCTTGAGCCAAAACAATGCTAGAAAGTGTTAACTTTTATAAAGATTAAGACTTTTTAACCTTAAAGTAATGTTTCATATCACTATTTGATAAAGTAGGAACCTTTTTAATGTAGAGACAACTTTAAGTCATAAAGTTGAGACCCTGATGGTCTTAGAATAATTAAATGAATCAACTTTCATAAAGAACAAGACTTTTTAGTTAAAAAGCTAGTAACTTGTACCATTATTTTATAAAGATCTAATCTTTAAGATAAAAGCTTGAAGCTTTGAAACTTGATTAAGTTAAAATCACCCTTGGCATTTAGTGAACATGGTGTTGTTGGGTTCATGATGTGGTTATGCATTGTCATGACTCAAGGATTAGAGGGATCTCGAACTCCTTGGGAACAAAAGTATGATTAGGGCCTTTGAGCATACCATGAACCTAGAAATCAGTAAGTGCACTATCTCAAGGAAAGGAAACAATCACTTAACTTAATTAATTGGAACATGTGTTCTATAAGACATGAACTCAAGTGAAGAATAATTTCATATGAGAGCTAAGTAACTAAAAGACCACATACACATATCTTAACCATGTGATTCTCTCATGGGTAACCATGAAAAATTATATGATGATTCATAATACTCTTCACAAAGAATAACATAACTATGAACCCCCTTTAGGATATGAATGTATGATGCCATTAGGCATGATGAATGACAAGTTTGATTGAGCTCTATCTCATGATTGAATGATGAATATGATGGTATGATGGCATTTTGGGGAAGCTCCAGTCTAGCCGTTATTCTGCCAGATTTTCGTCAAAATTATGGACTTAGTCATATCATTGCAAGTGTCTAGTCAAAGAAGAACTATGCATGTAAAGTATAATGATAAGAAAAGAATTGATGGGACATGACCCTTCAATCACTTCGGTAAGGGAAGTGTGAGATGGCGATCCCCAAAGACTCAAGGAACCTCTATGAGGGAGGCAAGGGTGACATGGAGGACCCTCTAACTTAGAGGTAACCAACATCAGCTTAGTCTGATTTGGTTAGTACTACATGACAACGGTCACGGAATGAGCTCATGTCCAAAAACAGTCTATTTCGAAGGAAAAGTAAAAAATGTTAAGCACATGCTAAAAACGAAAGTCAAAGCAGGACCATGGTCAAGTTGATGAGTTGCATAGCCATGCATGTTATTATATTCCTTATGTGCATTATGAATGTATATTATGTATATTAGCATGTATGCCTATGTATGACACTATAGATATGATGATAAAGTTAAAAGTAACCCGCTTCGTGATTTACGTTTTCTGAAACCATTAAAATTGAACTTATACCTGTCCATTGTTTTTATAATTAAACCCAAAGTGGCTAGGACGATGACGATGACACTGTGTTTGCCTAGTCGCGATCCTACTGAGAAATTTAGTATTTCTCATTCCTACGTTTTCCGTGCCGTCTTCAGAGGATGTCGATGTCGGGCACGGTAGTGATCTACATTGAGTTCTTGGTGTGGCATTGGCGATTTCACCTGATGCTAAATGACTCTGTGCTGTCAGCGAGCGCAACGATGAGGGTCTACATCTTCCATGATCGCCGGTTTCAGACTCCCATGATGAGCCCATTTTTCCAACTGCATCAGCTATTTAGCGAGGTTATTATGGATGACATCTGCCCCTATTTTCAGCCACCGAGATACCCCACCGATGATGACGAGACTGACTCAGATACCCGTTTGACTCCGACTATTTCACTAGATTTCGATCCCTCGGAGCTGTCTTATCCGTGGAGATCGATCCATCTGAGCCCTTCTATCCGACTCACTCTGGAAGATCTTACCGTTCGGGTTCGTCGTAGCCTTCGGTGATTATTCTATCTTCTGATTCTTCTACTTCATCTGCTGGCCCAGCTTCACCCCCGATTCGCGGGCATGGGTTCATTCGTACCCGTGCTGTGCCCCGTAGGCTAGGACGTGGTGGTGCTTCTCCTAGTGGATATAGGAACAGTTTCCTCCTGCTTGATGCTTGATGTGATGATTGCATGTGGAGCCGAGCACAAGGATATCCCCTTTTGGTTATAGTTATAGGGTTATCATTCTGTTGTATGGCATGCTTGGGTAGCAGGGTTTTCTGATGTGTTTCCTTTTATTATGTATTTGGTAGGTTTCTTGTGTAGGGCCGATGGTAGATATCGGACCCATTATTATCTTATGTATGACTCTGGTATGACTATTATCATATTATTATGGATGACCATTGAATGAATGTTATCTTTGTCTAAGATTGTAGTTATTCTTATGGTTCCTATGTATGTTAAATGTGATGTATGAATGAGATAGCACTGTTTGTTTTACACATTCATGATGCGCTCATGGCTCTCGATTTCAAAAATGGTTTACTTGTTTTGTTCAAAAAAAAAAAACACTTACCCCTATTTTTAGTAAAAAGTAATTTCTAAAAGGTAATGTTAGTTCCACGAGCAAATGTAACAACTAGTAATTCCATAATATGACTTAAGCGTAGAATGGAACTATTAAGGTGTTATAGTATGCAGAAAAAATACTGGATGTCCATGTTTTTTCATTGTTCTGTGAATAGTGTGGAGAGCTAGAAACAAGATGATTTTTGAAAAATGTGGGGTTAATACTAATGATTTAGTGGAAGAAGTGAGGTTCTATGGAAATCTTAGGGTGCAGGGTTTGGGTAGCAAGCTTTGTTTAATCAACTTTCCTCATCAAGCTTTACAAAGGAGGATCTGAATCAGCAGAGGGAGATCAAGAGGGTAGCAGAATAGGATAACCAAGAAAAGTAAAAGAAATTTTGGTGGCTTTGATGTTTTTTAATTTACGTTCTGGAAATTTATGATTTCATGAGGTTATTTATTCTATGAGTGGCGGTTCTTTGGTGTTTGAGCTTTTTATTTCCCCTTGCTGCCTACAACATATATGTTGAATCATGCCCTGAATTTTTTCTGCTTGGAAGCGCACCTAAATTTTGCATATAAAAATAAACAGTATATTTACAGATTGGTACAATTTTCCTATTAACAAGAAATATATTGTATGCTAAAATTGTACCTTGTATATCTCCCCAAATCCATGCTCACCTACTGTGTATATGATACCTTGTAATTGTTAAATAAAGTTAGATTTGTTATGTTATGTTGGTATATTTGTACAAGTATTGTAGAAGTTTGTGGTGATGTTAGTAGCTATCAATGGATAGCAGTTTTCAAGAGTTATACATGTTAATTTTAATAAGTTTATGGTATAAATTTTTAGGACTTAATTGGGTGGTAGTAATTGTCATATATACAGCCTATGTGAAAGTGATTTTATGGTGTGAATAAAAGTTTGCTTGCAGGTTCTTCTCCTACTAGTTTTATGTTTTGAAAATACTGCTTTGATAGAAATGAAATCAAATTTCAAGGATTCTATGGTGGTGATAAGTTGCAGCAAAAATAAAAAGAAAAAATTGTATGCCTATGACACATAATTATAATAGCTGACTGTACAAAAGAGAACAAAAAGAAAAAAGTCAACATTTTTTCAATTTACTTGTCTACATCCAGCGTTTGTCTAGCACAGATTCATTTAGAATTATGATGGAAAACAAGATGGGATCTATGCCAATTTTTTCTCCATGTCTCCTTTTGTACTATCAAGCAATTTTCTTAATCTAATTACCTAGTAAAGAGAATTAAGGGGAAGCTCTTTTTCTACATTTCTTTAGGGAATTTACTAGAAGGTCTCATTTATGACATTCAAATTGGTATTCTTTTGCTATTTTTTGTCACAAATGATGATGCATGCATACAAAGTAAAGTAGTTAACTACTTATTTGGAAATTTGATATTTATTCTTGTAAGATCTTGGAGAAAGATATTGAAATATATATATGAGAAGAAACTGAGTCCAATTTTTTTCAGAGAAATATTGTTCTTGTCTCATTTACTAGAAAGAATGGCTACTTGCGTTCATTTGCAAGTGCTATATATTTTAAACGCATATCAAGTAAATGTCCCAATTATTCATAATTTGCTCACATTCTTGATGAAGCCAAATCAGTTGTTGCTATGTTATCTATCAACTTGCTCATATTCATAATTATTTAGTTTTTGACATTCTATTTTTCTTTTCTAATGTAGTGACTATTTGATTCACTGGTGATATACACTGCATTGAGTTGGTGCCAGCTATTGCCTCCATTTCTCTCCCTGTCAACATTTACAAAAATAATTCTACTACTACCATCATTAACATGTGCTTTATAACTTCTCTTCGTGCGAAATTTTGGTTTGCTTGTTTGAGAAAATAATGCATTTGTTTCTTTGTTCGTGTTTGATTAAAAACTCCTACTGTACCTATATAATGCTTGGTAAATGTCAAAGGACTCAGAAAGACTATTAAAATAACTTTATTATTACTTTTTCCTACATTTTCTTCATCATATTGATTGGTACAGCATGCATAGGAGGAAATATGTGAAAACTGACATTTTGTTGGAGAACTTATCTCAATTATAACCATTTATTAACACAGATTAAATTATTTCACAATAATCAAGTCTTGTTTCACTAGGTAACATCAGCTACATGATTTGACAACAAATAAACGGTAGTAGACTTAAAATAGATCCCAAATAATACTTTCAGCCATCTTTTTATTTTTCTAGCTAACTTTAGCAGGCTTGCATCTTAACCTAAATGTCCAACTCTTCACTTGATTCACATGTTTCCAAATTGATAAATGGTACAAGATCCAAACATATTTATTCATTTGGCCTTGTGAATGAGCAAGGTACAGAAATTTACAAATAGAATAGAAGCACTCTACCATAAACCAAAGTGCAATTACATCAACTGAATATACCAGATTAAAAAACCTTTATCACATTAAAAAATTCGCCTAAACCAAAGTGGAATTTCATCAATTAAGCAACAATTTAACAATAAGTGGTAATAAGTAGATAGCCTTCCTTCCTTCATGCTTTTGACACTAATATGTAAACTTAATTTTTAGCAAACTAGTTTCACCCTTGTTGCTCAATTGATGCAGGTCTATTCCTTCTCATTATTTCCCTTCTCATCCTTCGCTTTTGTACTATTGCAAGATATAAATTACACCATTGACCCAGCACACGAACATACTATTACCATCTTGAATTTGTATTTTAATTTGTGTAGGATAATTTGAATGGTGCATTGGTGGCAATGGAGCATCTTAATCTTTGGCATAGTGAGGAGAGATGGATTATGAAGATCATGGTGTTTCATATATTTTGTAACCTATAATATATGTTTCTTTTTATTTTGTTTAATTTCTAGACTTACAATTAGACTAATATGTTAAACTAGTTTATTTCTAGCTACTACTTACTTAAACCAATATGTTAAATCTATTTCTAGCACTTGTGTAGACTAATATGTCAATGTATTACTTTAGACAATATTAATGAATTATTGATGTGTCTTTTTGTTTAATAATTAATCTTTGAACAATTTATTTTGAGAATACATCTTGGGAGTATATGAATAAGTATATAATTGAAAATTAGTTAGGCTTAGTTAAAATTATTTATGTATTAAAATTAAAATAAAAAATAGCAAATTATTATTAAATAATTGATTTCTCAAATAATTTTTACTTAATAAAAAAGTTAAATTTTTTTAAAATTGTAGCCATTTTTCAAACTCAAAATGAATTTATTATACTTCATGATTGAAAAGCGTGGGCTAAACTAAAAGGAAAAAAGACCACGGTTCAACAGCATGGCAATAAGTGAAAAGCAAAGACCACGGTTCAAAAGTGTGGCCTTTGGGCTATAAAAAAGAGAACGTTTAAAAGGCGTGGCCTTTAGGGTATAAAGAAGACAACATTTAAAAAGCATGGCCTTAGGTTTAGATAATACACAATGCTTGAAAATGTGGCCTTAAGCTTCTATAAAAGGGCACATTTTAAAAGTGTGGTCTTAGATTAAAGCAATGGAGAACATTGATAAGCGTGACCTTAGATGCTGTTGAAAGCGTGGCCATTGCTTGGACCAAATGCCACGTTTTGGCTAGAAATGTAGCCTTTGCTGAAGACAAGCGTGGCCATAGAGAATAGGATATGGTTGTAGAAGCCATGACGGGAGAAGCGTGGCCTTTGGCCGAAAAGTGTGGCATTTGACTTTTTATAACCAAAGGCCACACTTTTTAAACGTGGCCTTAGGGTTTATTTGTTATAGTTTAAATTTCCAAATACCCTAGATCATGAGGGTTCACCGAAGAAGCAGAACCAACTACAAGGAATAGGGAAATTGAATCCCAAAATGGTACTTGTATTCGAAAAGAAAGGAAGAATAACGGGTGAGTTTTACAACTTAGTAAGAGATAAGCTATCCCTAACCCACATGAGACAATGTGCATAAATAAATATTAATCAAATATAGATGTAAGCAAAATTTAAATAGAAATCTCAATTTTAGAATATTAATCAATTTTCTAGAACCCTTAGAAACTATCTTTTGTAGGATAGTCTGTCAAGAATCACACTTATGTAATGCCCCAGTATGAGTTGCAGTACTCTGTCGATATCGGGTCCTGAAAATTCTGAATCTGAACCCCATGCCTACTTGGAAGGCTATAGGACTGAGGCATTTTTTTAAGATCAAAAGTCTCGATAATGGTCCCCTTGGCATCATTGAGTTAAAGAGGGATTTTTAACGAATTTTAGGGAAGGGGTAAACCCTTCGATTTCAACCCATCGGTTTATAAAAATGCAAGTTTTCGGAGAATTGAACTAAAACCCAAAAATTGGATTCTGAATCTTAAGGATTTTGAATTTTTGAATATTTTTATTGAATCCAAATAAGGGGTATTTTCTTATTTACATTTATGATACCCATATCTCCAAGCTATGAGTCTGTTCTGTGGTGTTTTGATGCTGCATTTTTCCTTATTGTAATCGATTACAAGGGTCAGGTAATCGATTACCAGTGACTGATGAGATACGAAAATAAAGTTTTCTTCACTTGTAATCGATTACATATGGCTAAATGGGTTCTTAGGTTCCTAATGCTCTTTGGTAATCGGTTACACAAGCTTGTAATCGATTACAATTTTTGGATTCTTGGTAATTGATTACAAGGAGTTGTAATCGATTACAAGCCGCCTATATAACGTTATGGGTCGTTCTCTCTCTCATTTTTCGCAATTTCTTCTCTCTCCAAAACCCCCAAAATGTCTCTCTCTCTCTCTCTCTCTCTAAACTCACCCTAACCTCACCCCAACACCTCCATATCCAATCTTTACACTAAACTTACTTCAAAACACCGATTAAACACTTTAATCTACCAAAAATCATCATCAATCCATCTCACTCTCTCTCTCTTTCGCTCTCTCTCTCTTTCTCTCTACCTCCACCATGGATGAGCTTGGAGCTTGGAGGAGGAAGAACTCGAAAATCCACTACCAAAGGTAAATCCTAACATCCTTCCTCCTTCCTTTTCCAAGAAATTCGAACCTATGCTTGGATTGAAGTTGTTCTTGAACCTTAGGTTTGGATTTGGGAAAATTCTTGAGTTGGGGATAGATAGTGTAATCTCTCATGATATGTAGCTAATGTATAGATATATTATTATGATTATGGTGCTAGATGACTCCAATGACTGCTATATGAGCCCCGGAGCTCCGTAGGATCGAATTCCACCTTTGGGCTAGTGAATTGTGAGTAAATGGTGTGCAAATGATTTGGTAGCCTATTTATTCTAACTTTATCACATGAAACAATGATTTGAATTCTAAAAGAGTATGGTAGCTGTTTATTATATTGGTTTTCTACGAAGTTTTGGATTTCATTTTGTTTGAAAGGAAAGAAAGTAAATTCTTGAGGATTTTATATGAAACTAGAATGAAAAGTTTAGATATACTTAAGGATATATGGTTTTATATGAAAGGTTTTATGGGTAAAGCTATTAAAGGTTTCATCTTTCTTTAATGATATAATTTTTGATTTCATGTAAGGTATGTTTTATGAGAATTCATGTTGAATGTTATGTATAATGGAAGAGAATGACTTAGGAAAGTCTAGGCCAGGATTTGTGGGCTAAGGATGAGGTATTACATAGCCACTCAAAGGAGTGGTGCATGACGGATATTGTACGGCCACAGAGAAAGGTGATGCGTGATGAATTATAGGGTCACACAAAGGAATGGCTGTAACATCCCGATTTCCGAGTTCGGCTTCGCCCTTAGGACTGATTCCTTCCGATTTCCGACTTCATCTTTAAAACACAGATAAGAGTATTCTTTCCGAGTTCCGAGTTAATTCTTGCCCAATTCTCGACTTCATGCCTTGTACGACTTCCGACTTCGTATGGATTATTTCCAACGACTTCCGAGTTTAACCTTCGAGTCCAAACAACATGAACGTGATTCACCGGTATCCGGCTTCATGTCTTAAAGCAAATGTCCCCGACTTCCGATCTCATAACTTATGATCAAGTTTCCAGCAAGATGTACGCGAGTTCCAACCTAAGACAACAAGGTTCAAAATAGTATGCGTGGTTTCCGATCTCAGAAGTTATGGTTTAACACCATGGTGCAAATACCGAACTCCAAGTTTAATATAACGAGTTCCGACCTTAGTGTTGAACTCAATTGGGATGGACACGAGTTCGGATCCTTGAGAATCGGTACACGAGTTCCGGTATACGATTTAACAACTAGCATTGGCATTTCCTGGTTCAAATGGGGAGTTCCGAGATTATAAGATTGCCAGTTACACGAGTTCTGACCTCCGACCTTGATACAAGATTTCCTCAAGTCACACACAGATAGGACGAGTTACGACATACGACTTAAGCCCCAGTCTCAATTGGGATACACGAGTTCCGACTTAAGGTGTAATGGGGACGAGATCCGATTTCAGATAGAACAGGAGCGTATCTCCATTTTTGGGACGACGTGGAGAGCAATTTTAACACAAAGGGAGAGACATGGCGAACCTTGCCCACAAAATTTCATCCAATCAAAGCCACTTATTCTAACTACCACTTCGAAGCTTTGTCTATATATATGCATCCTCCTCCTGCCTCTTCAGCTCATCATTCTTACGTTGCTCACTTCAGCTCCCTTCCTCTCTCAATCTACTCTCTCAAACCTCCAAGCTTTGTCAAGGCTTCCTTCACCTCCAATTCAAATTCAGCAAGATCACACTCCAAAGAGGTAGGATTCTACTTCTACTCTTAAATTCCTTGCTCTATGATTGCATGAGATTGGATTCTTCTTGCGTATGTGATGAATTATTGGATGTATTATGATGGATTGTGATTAAATTCATAGAGGATTTTGAGTTAGAATTAGAATTAGAAGAAGAAAACAAAGAGAAATGGATGGATGAGGGTGCTGTCTTGGTGGAGATTCCACGGCAGTCCGTATGGCGGAGCGTACGGCGCCGCCTACAATCGGTCAAATCCAATGAAACCATTTTTAGATGAAAGTAGACATTCAGGGATTTCCATAGCTATATCATATAAGGTTATTGGATTAGTATTGAGGGAGATACGAATTTTTGAAGTTTGACCTAGGGTTTAGAATGTTCATCCGGGCAGGGTGACATGAGGAGGGTATAACTCACCCTATACAACTCCAAATTGAGTGAAACCAATTTTGTTAGAAAGCTTACACACAGGGAACACCCCAATATAAGATTCCGAGTTTGTTATGGTCCCAATGGTTCCCAGTGATTCGAGGAAGTTGTCCTATGTCCAATCTAGGCCAAAACGGAGTAGTTCAGGAAGGTAGACTTTCAGGACCTATAACTCGAGGTATACTTAAGCAAATGGAGTGAAACTGGTGGCAAATGAAAGGTTATCCTGATAGATTTGATATGAGACCAATTTCGTAAGATTTGAGCTTAGTTTCGATTTTTAGTGAATTTATATTCCCAGAAGTGTAATTCGGACTAGCAACTGAACAGGCGGAAGTAAAAGTTGAATATCTTGATTTATATAAATCAGAATGACATGGGACCAAAGAGGTTAGAAAGTAGACATATAGGGCTATGATATATCCAAATTTCAGATTTAAATGAGTTGAATAGAGATAAAGGTGGATTATACAAGATTCGGGCAGAACCGAATAGAATTGGCAGAATGGCCAAAATGATAATTTTACAAGTGTTAGTGGAACATATAAGGTTTGAATTGAGGATTGCTAGCTTGACATTGTTATATGTGTGTTAAGTTAATTATGTTGCTATGACTGATTTGTCCGTGAAATGCTGGCACTATTCATGGGGAAACGGACTGATCCGTTATCTTTGCGGATTTACTTGAAGTCTAAGAAGTCATGAATGTTTAAATGTAAGGATGGATTGAAATATAAAGGGGTATATAGAAACCCTATATTTAAGAATGACATAATTATGGTATGAGGTATATGAGAGTAAGTGATGTAGCATATGTATAACTATGCTTGAATATGTTTGAGAATGAAAGAATGTGAAAATATTGAATGTGAATCCCTTCACTTGGAGGCAGTTATTTGAAATCCCTCCCTGAAGCAGTTAAATGATAAAGATGTGAATCCCTTCACTTGGAGGCAGTTATTTGAAATCCCTCCCTGTGAAGGCAGTTAAATGATAAAGATGTAAATCCCTTCATTTGGAGACAGTTGCACTTGAATCCCTCCCTGTGAAGGCAGTTAAGACAATGAGATCCCTCTACCTTGGAGGCACGTGGTCAGATGAGATCCCTCTATGTTGAAGGCACGTGGTCAGATGAGATCCCTCTATGTTGAAGGGACGTGGTGAGAACCGATCCTCAATTTTGAGGCACGTGACGAGATCGATCCCTTCACCTAGAGGCACGTGACTTAATCGATCCCTCCAAGACTAGAGGCACGTGGGTCCCCTTGGGTGAGTCGGTGTGACGACGGTCACGGTGAGGCCGACGAGCTCACTCCAGGCCGACTACCCAAGGCGATAAATGCACTCCTAGGGACGGCGATAGGTAACGCCTAGGTGTGCCAAGTGAAAGACTAAAGACTAAAGATTAAAGTATATGCAAGCACCCCAATCACATGAGGCATGGTATTGACCCAAACTAGTGTGAGTATAGGGAAGGACTTACATGAGGCATGGGATGACCCGGCTAGAGTAAGTACCAAATGAGGATCCCATCTTCCTAAGGAACGTGACATGGCGATCACGCTCTGATGGGGTATGACATGGCGATCATACTCTGGAATATGGTATGATGCTGCACTTGAGGACGGCGATACGTAACGCTCAAGTGTAGACAGATCCAAGCACCCTAGGGACGACAACATGTAATGCCTAGGTGTGCCGAATGAAAGAAAAGTAAAACTTTATGTATATGTATGAATTCTAGTGCAAGTTAAGTGAGATATAGATGTGATATTCCCATTAGACTAATGCTATATGTGTTTTATATGTTGAACTTATTATCCAGGTATTATTCATGAATTAATCTTGTGTACATTTCCCCAAAGGACCAAAGTGTATGATTAAAATGAACTTTGCTTGGAAAAGATATTTTTCTAAATGTAAAATTTAACAATAGTGCAAAGATGTTCTTATTTTTTTAAAATAAACCGAAGCAAACTGGAGACGACCATGATGACACTATGTATGAAAATTAGAGAATCCTATTGAGAATTATATAATTCTCACTCCTATTTCCATGTTGTCTCCAGATAATTGTAGAAGTTTCCGAAGACGGCTAAAGTTGTTTGTCGAGACAAGGTCCGCTCAGTAACGATAATGACTCAGGCGTAGTACTATGACTTAAGCATAGTAATCTTGTGCTTAGGAGGGTGTTACATTAATGGTATCAGAGCAGTTCGTCCTAATCGGACCTGGGATGGGCTGATTATGCTTCCAAGAAGGCATAACTCTGAAAGTTTAGAAAGGCCATACTTTAGGTCCTTACATGAGAAAGGACATAGACGTTTGTGTATGGCAGCTCTGTTGTGTGTTGTAGCTTCTCTATCGCACTTGACTGCATATTGAGCTTGATCACCTCAATATGAAGTTCGGTGTATGCGGAGTTCTACGGCATTCAGCTGGCTTATTAGGGATGAGGGAATTTTGAGGGTAGAATTCAGCCTTCTGGCTATCCCTCGTAACATTTTGACCCTAGGATGCACTCCATTTGTGCGAGAGATGGGAATGGTCATCCATCTCCATATTACTTTTGTCCGAGCATGCTTAACTACGGAATTCTGAGGAAAACCTGGTGCATTAGTAAGGATCACTTTTAATCCGGCTCAAAGTGTAGTGCGTGAGGGTGATATGAAATTTAGTCATTGAAACTAACACACCTCCATATCTTGTATTAGGACAAACCCCCAATGAGATTGGTACCACTGGTGCCCATAAAAGTGGGAAGTAGACATTAATACGATAGTTGAGGAACCTTTATGCTAACCAATTGAAGAAAGTAGAAGGGTGGTAGGGACTTAGGCCGTCCCACAATCCTTTCATTATGTGAAATTGATCGAATTCTGAGGGGACTATCTTAAATTTGCTGAGTTCAGAAAAGCGAACCCGCCTAGCTTCCGAGGAACTTTCGATCCAGATAAAGCTGAGGAATGAGTCAAAGCAATGGAGAAGATCTTTTCTGTCTTGGCCTGTAATGATCAACAGAAAGTGGCCTTTGCCACTTATATGT
Organism: Pterocarpus santalinus; assembly: GCA_031439595.1. Lineage (NCBI taxonomy): Eukaryota > Viridiplantae > Streptophyta > Magnoliopsida > Fabales > Fabaceae > Pterocarpus > Pterocarpus santalinus. The sequence goes on along the minus strand of CM062523.1, from coordinate 30,561,483 downwards.
TGGAAGCGGATGCCGAGTTTTGGTGGAATGGCGCGAAGAGACTGTTGGGGGAACCCCAAGTTGATATCACTTGGGACATGTTCAAGGAGGCATTTTATCAGAAATATTTTCCACCTTCGGTGCGGAATGCTAAGGAATTGGAGTTTGTGAGGCTTCAACAAGGACACATGAGTGTTTCAGAATACATTGCTAAGTTTGAAGAACTCTGCAAATTCTCCACCATCTATCAGCGCAACCCTGACGAGAACTGGTAATGCATCAAATTTGAAGGAGGATTAAATGTGGACATTTTAGCCTCGGTGGGGCCAATGGAGATAAGGGATTTTGCTGCATTAGCAAACAAGAGTCGATTAGTCGAGGGATATAACAAGAAGCTCACTGATACCAGGATGGATGTTGGTGGAAAGAGGCTGGCACCTGAAAATCAGGAGTTTCAGTATAATTCCCCACCAAAGAAATCATTTCAACCTAACGGAAATGAAGAAAAGCAGCTGCAAAGGCTAACCACTAATCAAGAATGTTCGAAGTGCGGAAGGTATCATGGAGGAAGGCCTTGTTTGGCTGGACAAAAGGTTTGCTTTAAGTGTGGAAAGCCAGGGCACCTGATTAGGAAATGCCCCGGCCATTAACTACCTATTCCTAAGCGGTAATATCCAAAGTCAAAAGCTGAAAGAACTACTTCCTCAGAGGAGCCATCGCGAATATATGGGATAAACCAGAACAAAGATTCACTTTTCGCTAACTGTTTACTGTATTTTTCTTTGACCATGTTTGTTCAACTTCAGTGTGCTTATGTGTGAAGTTTTTCTTCAAACTCGTAGTTAGTTTTGTAATCAAATTTTGAGGACAAAATTTTTTAAGGAGGGAAGTAATGTAACATCCCGATTTCCGAGTTCGGCTTCGCCCTTAGGACTGATTCCTTCCGATTTCCGACTTCATCTTTAAAACACAGATAAGAGTATTCTTTCCGAGTTCCGAGTTAATTCTTGCCCAATTCTCGACTTCATGCCTTGTACGACTTCCGACTTCGTATGGATTATTTCCAACGACTTCCGAGTTTAATCTTCGAGTCCAAACAACATGAACGTGATTCACCGGTATCCGGCTTCATGTCTTAAAGCAAATGTCCCCGACTTCCGATCTCATAACTTATGATCAAGTTTCCAGCAAGATGTACGCGAGTTCCGACCTAAGACAACAAGGTTCAAAATAGTATGCGTGGTTTCCGATCTCAGAAGTTATGGTTTAACACCATGGTGCAAATACCGAACTCCAAGTTTAATATAACGAGTTCCGACCTTAGTGTTGAACTCAATTGGGATGGACACGAGTTCGGATCCTTGAGAATCGGTACACGAGTTCCGGTATACGATTTAACAACTAGCATTGGCATTTCCTGGTTCAAATGGGGAGTTCCGAGATTATAAGATTGCGATTACGAGTTACGACCTCCGACCTTGATACAAGATTTCCTCAAGTCACACACGATAGGACGAGTTACGACATACGACTTAAGCCCCAGTCTCAATTGGGATACACGAGTTCCGACTTAAGGTGTAATGGGGACGAGATCCGATTTCAGATAGAACAGGAGCGTATCTCCATTTTTGGGACGACGTGGAGAGCAATTTTAACACAAAAGGGAGAGACATGGCCGAACCTTGCCCACAAAATTTCATCCAATCAAAGCCACTTATTCTAACTACCACTTCGAAGCTTTGTCTATATATATGCATCCTCCTCCTGCCTCTTCAGCTCATCATTCTTACGTTGCTCACTTCAGCTCCTTCCTCTCTCAATCTACTCTCTCAAACCTCCAAGCTTTGTCAAGGCTTCCTTCACCTCCAATTCAAATTCAGCAAGATCACACTCCAAAGAGGTAGGATTCTACTTCTACTCTTAAATTCCTTGCTCTATGATTGCATGAGATTGAATTCTTCTTTGCGTATGTGATGAATTATTGGATGTATTATGATGGATTGTGATTAAATTCATAGAGGATTTTGAGTTAGAATTAGAATTAGAAGAAGAAAACAAAGAGAAATGGATGGATGAGGGTGCTGTCTTGGTGGAGATTCCACGGCAGTCCGTATGGCGGAGCGCTGGCGCCGCCTACAATCGGTCAAATCCAATGAAACCATTTTTAGATGAAAGTAGACATTCAGGGATTTCCATAGCTATATCATATAAGGTTATTGGATTAGTATTGAGGGAGATACGAATTTTTGAAGTTTGACCTAGGGTTTAGAATGTTCATCCGGGCAGGGTGACATGAGGAGGGTATAACTCACCCTATACAACTCCAAATTGAGTGAAACCAATTTTGTTAGAAAGCTTACACACAGGGGAACACCCCAATATAAGATTCCGAGTTTGTTATGGTCCCAATGGTTCCCAGTGATTCGAGGAAGTTGTCCTATGTCCAATCTAGGCCAAAACGGAGTAGTTCAGGAAGGTAGACTTTCAGGACCTATAACTCGAGGTATACTTAAGCAAATGGAGTGAAACTGGTGGCAAATGAAAGGTTATCCTGATAGATTTGATATGAGACCAATTTCGTAAGATTTGAGCTTAGTTTCGATTTTTAGTGAATTTATATTCCCAGAAGTGTAATTCGGACTAGCAACTGAACAGGCGGAAGTAAAAGTTGAATATCTTGATTTATATAAATCAGAATGACATGGGACCAAAGAGGTTAGAAAGTAGACATATAGGGCTATGATATATCCAAATTTCAGATTTAAATGAGTTGAATAGAGATAAAGGTGGATTATACAAGATTCGGGCAGAACCGAATAGAATTGGCAGAATGGCCAAAATGATAATTTTACAAGTGTTAGTGGAACATATAAGGTTTGAATTGAGGATTGCTAGCTTGACATTGTTATATGTGTGTTAAGTTAATTATGTTGCTATGACTGATTTGTCCGTGAAATGCTGGCACTATTCATGGGGAAACGGACCTGATCCGTTATCTTTGATTTCTGGCAGAAGTCTAGAAGTCATGAATGTTTAAATGTAAGGATGGATTGAAATAAAGGGGTATATAGAAACCCTATATTTAAGAATGACATAATTATGGTATGAGGTATATGAGAGTAAGTGATGTAGCATATGTATAACTATGCTTGAATATGTTTGAGAATGAAAGAATGTGAAAATATTGAATGTGAATCCCTTCACTTGGAGGCAGTTATTTGAAATCCCTCCCTGTGAAGGCAGTTAAATGATAAAGATGTGAATCCCTTCACTTGGAGGCAGTTATTTGAAATCCCTCCCTGTGAAGGCAGTTAAATGATAAAGATGTAAATCCCTTCATTTGGAGACAGTTGCACTTGAATCCCTCCCTGTGAAGGCAGTTAAGACAATGAGATCCCTCTACCTTGGAGGCACGTGGTCAGATGAGATCCTCTATGTTGAAGGCACGTGGTCGATGAGATCCCTCTATGTTGAAGGCACGTGGTCGAACCGATCCCTCAATTTTGAGGCACGTGACCGTAATCGATCCTTTCACCTAGAGGCACGTGACCGTAATCGATCCCTTCGCCAGAGGCACGTGACCAGAATCGATCCCTCCAAGACTAGAGGCACGTGGGTCCCCTTGCGGGTGAGTCGGTGTGACGACGGTCACGGGTGAGGCTGACGAGCTCACTCCAAGGCCAGACTACCCAAGGGCAGTAAATGCACCCTAGGGACGGCGATACGTAACGCCTAGGTGTGCCAAGTAAAAGACTAAAGACTAAAGATTAAAGTATATGCAAGCACCCCAATCACATGAGGCATGGCATTGACCCAGCTAGTGTGAGTATAGCGGTAGGACTTACATGAGGCATGGCATGACCCAGCTAGTGTAAGTACCAAATGAGGATCCCATCTTCCTAAGGAACGTGACATGGCGATCACGCTCTGATGGGGTATGACATGGCGATCATACTATGGAATATGGTATGATGCTGCACTTGAGGATGGCGATACGTAACGCTCAAGTGTAGACAGATCCAAGCACCCTAGGGACGGCAACATGTAATGCCTAGGTGTGCCGAATGAAAGAAAAGTAAAACTTTATGTATATGTATGAATTCTAGTGCAAGTTAAGTGAGATATAGATGTGATATTCCCATTAGACTAATGCTATATGTGTTTTATATGTTGAACTTACTATCCAGGGTATTATTCATGAATTAATCTTGTGTACATTTCCCCAAAGGACCAGTGTATGATTAAAATGAACTTTGCTTCGGAAAAGATATTTTTCGAAATGTAAAATTTAACAGTTTGTGCAGCATGTTCTTATTTTTTCAAAATAAACCGAAGCAAACTGGAGACGACCATGATGACACTATGTATGAAAATTAGAGAATCCTATTGAGAATTATATAATTCTCACTCCTATTTCCATGTTGTCTCCAGATAATTGTAGAAGTTTCCGAAGACGGCTAAAGTTGCTGTCAGACAAGGTCCGCTCAGGTAACAGTAACAGCTCCAGGGCGTAGTACTATGACTTAAGCATAGTACTGTGCTTAGGAGGGTGTTACAATGGCCACCTAAGTGTGATTCCTGACGAATTATCCTAGAATAGATGGTCTCCATGGTTTTCGAAAAGGAAAATTTGGATAATGTTTTACTGAGATTTCTAATTGGTTTTAATTATATATACATATATAATTGTATTATCTTAATATCCATAAACTTCCACATTATCTCATGTGGGTTAGGGACATTCCATCTCTCATTGAGTTTCATAAACTCACTCCATTGTTTCCTCTTCTTTTTCAGTTTCAGGTGTTCAAGTAGAAGCTACTCCTTTGGTCCTTGTTATTGAATTCTGGATAATGTGGGTGAGCCCTTCTTTGTTCAAGGGCATTTTGTAAATTATTTATGTTGAGAAGCTCTTAGTTTATGGTAGCTCCATGGTACTGCAGGCAAGGTCTGGCCTTATCCTGATTGTTGTTGTTATTGTTGTATTTTAGTTCTATTTATCAAAATTGTTGGATTTCCTAAAGGATTGGAATTATGTGTTTGACTAAAAGTTGTTTAAAAGGATTCGATTCTCTAAAGAATTAAAGCTATGTATTTTGGATGAATAATTGTAATTATATATTCTACTTTTATACTATGTGCTATGGGGTGTATTCTGAGAATACTTGGATCTCCAATGGATTGTGTGTTTATGTTTCTTTTTGCAGGGAGGGGCTCTATATTTGGGGAATAGTCCTGAATACAGAGGAGACTCTGCCCAAATTTTTAAGAAAATTCTATGGTGGAAGGCTTGCGTAAGGACTTGTCCCTATGCGTCACGTGACAACTTAGGTGGCCTTCTTTCATGTGATTCCTATATTCCGTCACGCACCATTCCTTGAGAGGCTATCTGTAACACCTTACCAGACAAAATACTATGCTTAAGTCATAATATATTACCTGAAAAATTATTACGTGTAATGAACTTAATAGTTAACTATTCACTATAATCAATTTCGATTTGGTAGTGGAATAAACACTATTCAGTCATTGTACTGAAAATAAAGTAACACAAACAAGATTGTAAAATAACCAAACTGTGTTATACATACATATATATATATATATATACATATATATATATGTATGTATATATATATATATATATATATATATATATATATACATATATATATATATATATGTACATATATATATATATGTACATATATATATATATGTACATATATATATATATATATATGTACATATATATATATATATATACATATATATATATGTATGTATATACATGCATATACATTTGCTGCTAAAGTTGTCAAAAGAAATATAACACAATACAGAATAAAAAAAATGAGGTCGCTAACACAAAATAAATTGGCCTGACTATCTGAATAGCCCTCTTCTACTGGTCCCCACGGGACATTTCATGTATAGCTACTAACTCCTACCGATATGCCTATGGGCCAAACTGCCAAAAGAGGGTCATCCTGTATATCTATTGCTGCTACGATGGATACTCCATCTAGATGGATTCCGAAGAAAGGAATCCATTCACCATACCAGCATCAGCAAGGGTATAATCTATACTTGCGGCAGAAGATAAGGACGACGAGCTCGCTGCTTCTGAAGGATCCTCCTCAGACATAGAGGCAGAGGGGATCGGCTGCAGTAGAGTGACTGGCGGAGCCATAGCTGGTGTTGCTGCTATGGGTGGAGGTGGAAAGGGATGAACCACATGGAGAGGGATGGCGATGTAAGGGACAGCAGGGTCAAAAAGCAGGTGCATAAGGGTTACAGCAAAATCTCTCTAGAAAAATATGTAACTTCAAAACTGGCATCTACCAGATATGTACATAGAATCCATTAACGGATCGAGATGGATGTGGAGCTCTGGAAACTCAATCAAAAGTACGCCGGGTGCTGCGTTCTCCATGATCTGAGAATGACGCGGGAGTATATAGTAGAGTGAGAAATAAAGATTTCTCAGTAGGAATTCCTAAATCTATGCTTATTTGTCATCGCTTCTCAGGTGTTTCGGATTTTGGTTAATTAAAAGTAAATGTTATATCATTAGGAAGTCCTACTCAATTAGTTATGTAAATCATAGCTCGAAACACAGCTCTGTTTTACTTGAGGAAGTAAAGGAAATTAAACAGAAAATAAACAATCAAATATGTGCATTGACATAGATAAATGATAATCATAAAATGAGCAATAACATATATATACATAACATCCAATGGTGCAATTAAATCAATGCATGATAATTGAAAATGTGGTTATGCATGAAAAATGATGCAGTTGATCTTAACTCATATTTTTCCATACTTGGTCCCCTGGGAGTATGTTGGCCATAAGACTCCTAGGTAATAGTCCACTTTTCAAGATCGAGCTCATTCCAATACCGAGTCGCCAGGTTTGTTTTCCCTGACTTCTCCACTGATCTATTCCCCTCAAATTTGTTTAGGGGCTGGCCCAAGTCACATGGAAATCCTTCCTCATTCTTATAAGGGTAGCATCACTTGTCTCATGCTTTGACCAAAGCAATGCATAACATGTAAATTCATACTAATTGCATTTTCTGCTAAAATCTCAGCATAACAGATCATGTCCACTTCCTCATAAATAGTGCCATACAACCAGGAAATTGTAATCAACAGCAAACTCGATACAGAACATCATATTCATACCAAGAATATAACAATACCAATAAGTGCAAGATTTAGAATCTTAAGCATCAATCTATCTTGCAAGCTTTTAATTTCTAATGAGGTTCCTGAGTTCACTTTCAAGGTTAAATAAATTCCGAGTTCCCATCTTATACAAGTTCCGACCTACTGGATTATGTTCAACTTTCCGAGATTATATGATTTATGACTTCCGAGGTTATGTTTAATCCCCCGAGATTGATTCTGGGTCGAGTCTCGGAATTACGTGTATAAGGGTTTTATGTGCCTATGATCTCGACCTCCGACCTGAACCCACAATTTGGTCTTTCAAGACTTTTGAGTGTTTCCTAAACTCTAAGTTCCCGACCTGGGCTACATTCGATGTAATTACCTATTCACTAAGTTCCGAGCTCAACTTTAAGTATACTCTTCCGAGTTCAACCTTAAGTGCATTCTCCTGAGTTCAACCTTAAGTACACTCTCCCGAGTTCAACCTTTAAGTATAATTTTCCGAGTTCAACCTCAAATATTTCTGATCTAACTTTCTATTTTACTAAGTCCCAAATTCAACCTCAAAGATCCCTGCCCTAGTCGCTTATTTACTAAGTTTAGAGTTCAATTTTTAAGTGTACTGACCTAGCTCTCTGTTTACTAAGTCCCGACTTCTAACATAATCTCAAGTTGCTCATGTCTTATCCCAGACTTATCCTACTTCTAGTCAGAATTGCACTCTGATGAGAGAAAATTCACTAAAAATAGAAATATGGATGAAAATCATCCAAAATTTATATCCATGTAAAGTTAACAAAACAAACTTTCAAATGAAACAAGTTTCATATCATTTGAATAAGTATAATTCAAGATATAAGCTCTGAAACTTGACCTTACTGGATTATCCTATTCTATCCTGGATTGGACATAGTGCAACTTTCTTGACTCATTAGGAATAAACGAGACTTTATCTAACTCGAAAATTTTTATTGGATATCCTCGTATGTGTAAGCTTTATAACAAAGTTGGTTTCACTCAATTTGGAGTTGTATAGGGTGAGTTACACCCTTCTCAACTCATACTGTCCGGATGAAGGTCCTGATTTCTAGATCAAACTTCAAAAATTCATATCTACCTCTATACTGATCCAATGGCCTTACATTATATATGGAAAGCCCTGAATGTCTAGTTTCATATAAAAACAAATTCATGGAGTTTAAATGGCTATAGGCAGAGTCGTACACTCCGCTATACGGATTGACGAGAAAAAACCCTAACAGATTCTTGAGGTTTCTCTTTTCTTCAAGTCTTGCATACCAATTCTAATTCCAATCATGATACACAGGCAAAATCATCCATAAACCATCATCATCACTCCACATAACATCAGTTTCACAAGTATACAAGACCCACACACAACTCCAAATCAAGGAAAATAAGAAGAGAAGTAGATTCCTACCTTTGCTAGGTATGATTCTTGTTAAATTTATGGTTAAAGTTGAAGAAATCTGATGATGGCTTGAAGGTTTGTGGGAAAGAAAGATGATATGAGTTGAGATGAGATGAGATAATGGAGAGAAATGGAGAGGGGTTAGTGTAGATAATGGCTGAAAATGTGCAAGGGTAGAAAGGAAAAATTTAAAAACCTCTCAAGCAAGTTACATGTGATTGGTGGATTTGAATAAGTTATGTAACTTGGCTTGGCAGCCCATTTGGAGGGCTGAGATGGCGCCACTTGCATGGTTAAGTTGGCTAAATCTTGGCCATCCATCCTAGGGTTCTCACAGTATAATTTCTATTGATCCGGTTTTGACAATTTAAATTACGGAAATCTTACCGATTTCTCTTAAATCGATAAACCGGTTTTAGAAAAATCTTGTGAGGTTTCCTATGTTCCTAATCTAATTTCATCAAGCCTAATCACTTCTAAATCACACTTAATTGTCTTTAATTAAATGCTTAATCAAACTCTGATTAAACCCACTTATTCGATAAAAACCGAACAACTCGGTTAGTAACAATAAAAATTTTTGGACATTACATTCTACCCCCCTAAAAAAAATTTTGTCCTCAAAATTTAGTACCTGAGAATAATTCAAGATACTCCTTTTGCATATTGGCTTCTAATTCCCACATACAGTCCGCAAAGTCTTCGTGTCCCCATGCCACCTTTACTAGCTGTACAGCTTTGTTCCAAAGGTGTTTGGTGCTCCTCTTTACTATCCGTGCTTGAGGCACGTGAAAAGTTAAGTCATCTCTTAACTGGATTGATTCAGGTTCCAAGAAATGAGTAAGGTCAGGCTGGTATTTTCTGAGTTGAGAAACAAGGAACACATCATGAAGGTTTGACAGATGTGGAGGTAAAGCGACTCGATACGCCACTGGCCCAATTCGTTTTAAAATTTGAAAGGGACCTATAAAGCGAGGGCTTAGCTTTCTAACTTTAATGGCTCTACCTACTCCAGTTGTGGGCGTGATCTTTAGAAACACATGGTCTTCTTCTTGGAACTCCAATGGCTTTCTCCTGACATCCGCATAGCTTCTCTGACAACTTTGAGCTGCAAGTATCTTGCTACGGATCCTTTTGATTTGCTCTATAGTTTGTTTGACTAATTCTGGTCCCAACAGATTTTGTTCTCCTGATTCATACCAACACAAAGGAGATTGAAACTTCCATCCATATAACGCCTCATATGGAGCCATGTCGATGCTAGCATGGTAACTATTATTGTACGCAAACTCGGCTAATGGTAAGTATCGATCCCAGCTCCCATGCTATTCCAGAATGTACGCTCATAACATATCTTCCAAAGTTTGAATAGTTCGCTCTGGCCATCTGTTTACAAATGGTACGCAGTACTTAAGCATAGCCTAGTATCGAAGCCTTTTGGAGTGCTCCCCAAAATCATGAGGTGAATCTTGGATCTCGATCTGAAATGATTGTCGAAGGAATACCATGTAGCCATACCACTTCTTGAATGTACAATTGAGCCAACTTCTCCAAAGGATAATTCGTTCGAATGGGCAAAAAGTGAGCGGATTTGGTTAGCCTATCCACTATGACCCATATAGCACATATCCTGACGGTGTCTGTGGTAAGCCTATCACGAAATCCATGGAAATACTCTCCTATTTCCACTCCAGAATCTCTAAGGGTTGCAGAGTTCCTGCTAATCTCTGATGTTCTATTTTTACCTTTTGGCAGGTTAAACATTTATTCACAAAATTTGCCACATCTATCTTAAGGCCTGGCCACCAAAACATCCTCTTGAGATCTTGGTAAATTTTGATAATGTCAAGATGTATAGTAAACTCACTCTTATGGGCTTCTTCCAGTATTTTCTTCTTGAGATTATTCTCCTCAAGTACACATATTCTTCCTTAATATTGCCATATTCCTTCTATATCCTGAGTAAATCCTGTTAGCTTGCCAGACTGCACTAGTTGCACTATATGCTGGAAGTCATCATTTCTTTATTGTGCTTGCTGGATTTGGTCTTTGAAACTACTGGTTATCTTTGATTTAACTGAATGGCATTGGGAGTCATATAGATTCCTAAGTTGAGGTTTCGAAAACTCTCTATGAGCTCCATCTCCTTGATTATCATCCATGCCACAGTTGAAAATTTCCTACTCAGGGCGTTTGCCACCATGTTTGCTTTGCCAGGGTGGTACTTTAGCTTACATTCGTAATCTTTAAGAAACTCCATCGGCCTTCTCTGCCTCATGTTCAATTCTTTCTAATCAAAAAGGTATTTCAAGCTTTTGTGATCAGAAAATACTTCAAACTTTACTCTATACAGGTGGTGCCTCCATATCTTCAGAGCAAATACCACCGCCGCTAACTCTAGGTCATGCGTTGGATAATTCCTTTCGTGAGTTTTCAATTGCCTGGAAGCATACGCGACGACGTTCTTGTTCTGCATTAATACGCACCCTAATCCTTTCTTAGAAGCATCACAATAGACTTCAATGGTCCATGAGGATTCGGCAGAGTAAGTACTGGGGTCGTCGTCAACTTTTCTTTTAATTCTTGGAAACTCTGCTCACACTCAGGTGCCCATTCGAATAGGGCGTTCTTCCTAGTTAACTTTGTTAGGGGTAAGGCTATTTGAGAGAAATTCTCAATAAATCTCCTATAATATCCTGTCAACCCTAAGAAACTCTTGACTTCCACAGCTATTGTTGGCCGTTCCCAGTTTACCACTACTTCTACCTTAATGGGATCCACTGAAATTCCCCTATGGGATACCACATGGCCAAGAAATTTTACTTGCTTCATCCAAAATTCACATTTGGATAACTTGGCATAAGGTTTCTTCTCTCTTAGAATTTGCAGAACCAGTCGCAAATGGTTTATGTGTTCCTGCTCTATTTTCGAGTAAGCAAGTATGTCATCAATGAATACCACCACAAATTTGTCAAGATATGGCCGGAATATCCGATTCATGTAATCCATGAATATTGCGGGTGCATTCATCAATCCGAAGGACTTCATAGTGTATTCATAATGTCCATAACGAGTTCGAAATGCTATTTTCGAAATATCTTCTTCCCCAACCCGAATCTGGTGATATCCAAACCGTAGATCAATCTTGGAAAATACAGTAGCCCCTTGTAGTTGATCCATGAGATCATCAATCCTTGGCAATGGATACTTATTTTTGATCGTCGCCTTATTTAGCTACCTGTAATCCACACACAGTCGCATGCCCCCGTCTTTCTTCTTAACCAAGAGAACTGGGGCTCCCCATGGTGATGCACTTGGCCTAATAAATTTCTTTTCCACGAGTTCTTCAATCTGCTTCTTAAGTTCAGTTAACTCCAAAGGTGACATTCGGTATGGCACCATAGATATTGGTCCTGCTCCCGGTACCAATTTAATGGCGAACTCAATTTCCCTCTCAGGAGGAAAATCAGGAATATCTTCAGGGAACACATCGGGATATTCTCTAACAACTGGAATATTATCCAACTTCTAATCAACCTCTGCTACACTGGTTGATAAAAGAATATACCCTTGACTTTCATCCCCACAGTGGTGTACTGGTAAAGAACTTAAATAAAGGCTTACCGGGATTATTAATTTGGAAGATGAAACAGAGGGCACAATGGATTTATCAGAGCAATTTAACAGGGCCTAATTGGCAGAGAGCCAGTCCATACCCAAAATAATATCAAGTCTAGATAAGGGGAGACAAATTAAATTGGCTAAAAAAGTTCAACCTCCTAGCTGAAGGGGGATATTCCTACAAGTATGATAGGTCTTAACGGACTCACTTGTAGGAGTAGAAACTAGCAAGTCATAATGTAATTCAAAAATAGGTAACTGTAAGGCTGACACGCAATCATGAGAGATGAAAGAGTGAGATGCACCTGAATCGTATAAGACAGTCAAGATCTTGCCATTCACTTCATACGTATCTTGAATCAAATCTTCTGACTTGTTGACCTCCTATGCATCGATAGTGAAAACTCTTCCCTGACATTGTGGTTTGGCAGTCGACTGAGGATTCCTAGCGGGACATTCATAAATTTTGTGGCCTGGTTTGCCACATCCAAAATAGACATATTGACTTGCCAAGTAGGGCCGGTTGCCATGATTCCTACCGCACTAGCTGCATGTCTAGTTCCCAAAAGACCTCTGAGGTTGCTCGCCTTTGTTGCCCACATGCTAAAACTTTCTTTGCTGCTGAAAGTTGGGCTTGAACCTTGGGCCTTGCCGGGCTAGCCCCTTCTTAAAGTTACTGCTGGTTGATCTAGCAGCAACCAACTTCTTGTTACAATCCTCCACTAGGTGGCACTTGTTCACCAAGGTAGGGAAGTCTCTGATCTCCATTGGTCCTATGGTGGTAAAGACGTCTTCTCTCAGCCCACCTTCGAACTTCATGCATTTCTAGGCTTCATCGGGGTTCCTTTATAAATGGTGGAAAATTTGCACAACTCCTCAAACTTAGCAATGTATTCCGATACACTACTATTCCCTTGACGGAGGTGCATGAACTCTAACACTTTAGCATTGTGGACAGAGGCAAGGAAGTACTTGTGCTAAAACGCATCTCTAAATACGTCCCAAGTAATATCTGTTTGGGATCCCTCCAATAATCGCCGTGCTCCATTCCACCAGAACTCTGCATCTGCTTCCAGCATATAGGTGGCATAGGTCACCTTCTGACAATCTGTACAATCCAATACAGAGAAAACCTTCTCCATAGCTTTAACCCACTTATCCGCCTTATCTGGGTTAAAGGCTCCCCTAAAGCTGGGTGGATTGGCCTTTCTGAATTCAGCAAATTTGAGATATTCCAGATCCATTCCAGGGCCATTATGATTTCCTCCAAAACCTACCTCTGGCTGCCTTCCTAGTTGGCCCATCATTTGTGTCGCTGCAGCTGCCTGCTCTTGCATAGCATGCGCCATTTCTCGCATTATGTCCAATAACACAGAAGATTCCTCCAGTGCTAGATTCATTCGTGGCCTACCTCGCCTTCCAGAAGCCATCAAGTTTTGAACACACAAAATAAGAGTAATTGAGTTGATTGGGCACAATACTAAGTTCGGTGTGCTAGTAAATAATAGTATACAGTTAGGCAATCTTCTCACATGCATCCTATCCATATGGACAAGATTCAATGCATCATGACATCTAAAGAATACAGAGCATATGCGAAGCATAGTCAGTCAAATCCTCAGGCCTATATTAGGACGAATTGCTCTGATACCAAAAATGTAACACCTTACCAAATAAAATACTATGCTTAAGTCATAATATATTACCTGATAAGTTATTACGTGTGATGAACTTAATAGTTAACTATTCACTATAATCAATTTCGGTTTGGTAGCGGAATAAACACTATTCAGTCGTTGTACCGAAAATAAAGTAACACAAACAAGATTGTGAAATAACTAAACTGCGGTGTATATATATATATTAAAGTTCTCAAAAGAAATATAACACAGTACAAAATAAAAAAAATAAGGCCGCTAACACAAAATAAATTGGTCTGACTATCTGAACAGCCTTCTCCTACTGGTCCCCACGAGACATTTCATGTATAGCTACTAACTCCTATCCATATGCTTATGACCCAAATTGCCAAAAGAAGGTCATCCTGTACATCTATTGCTGCTACGGTGGGTACTCCATCTAGATGGATTCCAAAGAAAGGAATCCATTCACCATACCGGCATCAGTAAGGGTATAGTCTATACTTGGGGCAGAAGATGAGGATGACGAGCTCGCTACCTCTGAAGGATCCTCCTCAGATATAGAAGCAGAGGGGATCGACTGCGGTGGAGCGACTGGCGGAGCCATGGCTAGTGCTGCTACTACGGGTGGAGGTGGAAAGGGATGAACCATGTGGAGAGGGATGATGATGTAAGGGACGGCAGGGTCAAAAAGCGGGTGCATAAGGGGTACAGCAAAATCTCTCTGGAAAAAGATGTAAAGATAAAACTGGCATCTACCAGATATGTACATAGAATTTATGAACGGATCGAGATGGATGTGGAGCTCTTAAACTCAATGAAAAGTACGTCGGTTGGCGCATTCTCCATGATCTGAGAATGATGTGGGAGTATATAATAGAGTGAGAAATAAAGATTTCTCAGTAGGAATTCCTAAATCTATGCTTATCTGTCATCGCTAACATTCTCAGGTGTTTTAGATTTTGGTTAATTAAAAGAAAATGTTATATCACTAGGAAGTCCTACCCAATTAGTTATATAAATCATAGCCCAAAATACAGCTCTGTTTTACTTAAGGAAGTAAAGGAAATTAAACAGAAAATAAACAATCAAATCTGTGCATTGACATAGATAAATGAAAACCATAAAATAAGCAATAACATATGTATACATAACATCCAATGGTGCAATTAAATCAATGCATGATAACTGAAAATGTGGTTATGCATGAAAAATGATGCAGTTGATCTTAACTCATATTTTTCCATACTTGGTCCCCTTGGAGTATATTGGCCATAAGACTCCTGGGTAATAATCCGCTTTTCAGGATCGAGCTCGTTCCTATATAGGTTTGCTTTCCCCGACTTCCCCACTAATCTATTCCCCTTAAATTTGTTCAGGGCTGGCCGAATCACATGGAAATCCTTCCTCATTCTTATAAGGGTAGCATTACTTGTCTCATGCTTTGACCAATGCAATGCATAACTTGTAAATTCATAGTAATTGCATTTTCTGCTGAAATCTGCATAACGGATCATGTCCGCTTCCTCATGAATAGTGCCATACAACCAGGAAATTGTAATCAACAGCAAACTCGATACAGAACATCATATTCATACCAAGAATATGACAATATCAATAAGTGCAAGATTTAGAATCTTAAGCATCAATCTATCTTGCAAGCTTTTAATTTCTAATGAGGTTCCTGAGTTCACTTTCAAGGTTAAATAAATTCTGAGTTCCCATCTTATACAAGTTCCGACCTCCTGGATTATGTTCAACTTTCCGAGATTATATGATTTACGACTTCCGAGGTTATGTTTAATCCCCCGAGATTACGTGTATAAGGGTTTTATGTGTCTATGATCCCGACCGCCGGCCTGAACCCACAATTTGGTCTTTCAAGACTTTTGAGTGTTTCCTAAACTCTAAGTTCCCAACCTAGGCTACATTCGATGTAATTACCTATTCACTAAGTTCCGAGCTCAGCCTTAAGTATACTCTCCTGAGTTCAACCTTAAGTACACTCTCCCGAGTTCAACCTTAGGTATACTCTCCCGAGTTCAACCTTAAGTGCACTCTCCCGAGTTCAACCTTAAGTGCACTCTCCCAAGTTCATCCTTAAGTACACTGTCCCGAGTTCAACCTTAAGTACACTCTCCCGAGTTCAACTTTAAGTATAATTTTTCGAGTTCAACCTTAAATATTTCTGATCTAACTTTCTATTTTACTAAGTCCCAAATTCAACCTCAAAGATCCCCGACCTAGTCCCTTATTTACTAAGTTTAGAGTTCAATTTTTAAGTGTAACGACCTAGCTCTCTGTTTACTAAGTCCCGACTTCTAACATAATCTCAAGTTGTTCGTGTCTTATCCCAGACTTGTCCTACTTCTAGTCAGAATTGCACTCTGATGAGGGAAAATTCACTAAAAATAGAAATCTGGATGAAATCATCCAAAATTTATATCCATGTAAAGCTAACAGAACAAACTTTCAAATGAAAGAAGTTTCATGTCATTTGAATAAGTATAATTCAAGATATAAGCTCTGAAACTTGACCCTACTGGACTATCCTGTTCTATCCCGGATTGGACATAAGGCAACTTTCTTGACTTACCAGGAACAAGCGGAACCTTATCTAACTCAGGAATTTTTATTGGATATCCTCTTATCTGTAAGCTTTCTAACAAAGTTGGTTTCACTCAATTTGGAGTTGTATAGGGTGAGTTACATCCTTCTCAACTCATACTGCCCGGATGAAGGTCCTGATTTCTAGGTCAAACTTCAAAAATTCATATCTACCTCTATACTGATCCAATGGCTTTATATTATATATATGGAAAGCCCTGAAAAAATAGATTCATGGAGTTTAAATAGCTATAGGCAGAGCCGTACACTCCGCCGTATGGATTGCCGAGGAAAAACCCTAACAGATTCTTGAGGTTTCTCTTTTCTTCATGTCTCGCATACCAATACTAATTCCAATCATAATGCACAGGCAAAATCAGCCATAAACCATCATCATCACTCCACATAACATCAATTTCACAAGTATAGGACCCACACACAACTGCAAATCAAGGAAAATAAGAAGAGAAGTAGGATTGCTACCTTTGCTAGGTATGTCTTGTTAAATTAGTGGTTGGAGTTGAAGAAATCTAGTGATGGCTTGAAGGTTTGTGGGAAAGGAAGATGATATGAGTTGAGATGAGATGAGATGAAATGAGATGATGGAGAGAAATGGAGAGGGGTTAGTGTAGATAATGGCCAAAAATGTGCAAGGGCAGAAAAGGAAAAATTTAAAAACTTCTCAAGCAAGTTACATGTGATTGGTGGATTTGAATAGGTTATGTAACTTGGTTTGGCAGCCCATTTGGAGGGCTGAGATGGCGCCCCTTGCATGGGTAAATTCGCTAAATCTTAGCCATCTATCCTAGGGTTCTCACAATATAATTTCTATTGATCCGATTTTGACAGTTTAAATTATGGAAATCTTACCGATTTCTCTTAAATCAGTAAACCGGTTTTAGAAAAATCTTGTAAGATTTCCTATGTTCCTAATCTAATTCCATCAAGCCCAATATCTTCTAAATCACACTTAATTGGCTTTACTTAAATGCTTAATCAAATTCCGATTAAACCCACTTATTCGATAAAAACCGAACAACTCGGTTAGTAATGATAAAATTTTTCAAACGTTACACTGTGTATTTTCCGTCACGCACCACACTATGTATGGCTGTGTAATAAATCATCCGATGTGCACCAAGGCTAATGTGTACTACCATTAGCATACCAATCCTGGCATAGACTTTCCCAAGTCTTTTCCTTTACCATCTCACATAACATTTGTCACCAATCCTCAAAGTTTCACAAAAATCCATTCATTGCTTTTCTTATAAAGCAATATTCATAGTCTCATTATACTTGTCACTTAATATGGATCCTCATAAAACCAATTGTCATTTTATACATAAAAATTAAATCATATCATTAAAGAAAGACAAAAGCTTTAACAGTATCATGCTTCCAAAATTTATAAAATTTCATAGCTGTCTAATATATACATATATATGTATATATATTCAAACGATTAGCAAGATTCACCAAAAATCCCTTCATTGTCTCATGTGAGAATTTTGAATAAAACATTCATAAGAGAAACAATTGTCCACATAAAACATGACACCAATATCTAAATCATAATTCCAAGATATACCGAATCATTTGCATTTATATTAAATAAATATACTAGAAAACAAGTTAGGAATAACTATCTAATCATAGACTCTTTAAAGCCATGGGATACAGAGCCAAAAATTGGACCTCCAACGGAATATCTCACCATAATTATGATAATCTAATTCAATATCAATCATTGAGACCAAAGATTAACCCTATTTATTCTTAGATAATAATTGCCCAATTCTTCTAACCTATGGTTCTCCAAGAACTCACTATTGAAGAAATAATCCAAAAATTCATAGGAAAGGAAGAGCAAAGGAGTTTAAAGATTACCTTTAGAAAGAAAAAAGGGAGGAAGAAGTGATTGGAAGTCTTGGTGTCACCTCCTCAATTTTCAAGACCCTACAAAGTTGATGTTGGAGAGAACCAAGAATGGAGATTAAAGAAGGGATTTGATGTTATGTTAGGAAGTATGAGTGTGATTTGATGGAAAGAGTTATGTTAGGGGTAAAAGGTTGGTGAAGAAATGGGTTTTAGAGATAAGGGAGAGAGTTTAGGGGTAGAGAGAGAATGAAATTCACGGAAAATATAGGGAGAGACGCGTCCACTGCCTTATATAGACCCGTGGTAATCGATTACCACTCCATGTAATCAATTACAATAGGGAAAACCTTCATGCTTATAATCGATTACAAGCCCTATGTAATCCATTACCAACTCAAAAACCTGATTTCCTCATTTTGCAGGCCCTTCCCAGGTCCAGGATATTGTACATACTTATTTACAAGTTAATGTCCTCGTAACTCTACTCTCTATTAACTTTAAAACATAAATATAAATAAGGGAATACCCCCCATTTGGATTCAATAAAAATATCCAAAAATTTAAAATCTTTAGGAATCAGAATCCAACTTTTGGGTTTTAGTACAATTATTAGAAAAATTCATTTTTATAAACTTGTGGGTTGAAAACGAAGGGGTTGCCCATTCCCTACAATTTGTTAAAAATTGCCCTTTAACTCATTAATATCTAGGGAATCATTACCGGGATTTCTGATCTTATGAAAATGTCTCAATCCTATAGCCCTCCAAGGAGGTATAGAGTTCAAGCTTAGAATTTTCAGGACTCAATATCAACAAATTACTGCAACTCACGAGGGGGTATTACATTTAATGCATCAAGAAGCAAATTTTTAAAGATTTATATTTTTGGAATGTTCATAGTTTTATCAAAATCATAAGATATAAAGATGAGGACTTTTCCAATCTTAAGTTCATAAAAAGGAAAGAAATCAACTTTAAACCAAAACCACTTAGAATCATCATGAACTCATGCATTAAGAAAGAAAAATGGAAACTTTCGAGCATTCAAAGAGAGAAGCTTTCCATAAATAAGAACAACTCATGAACAAGATCAAGAACATATTTTGCTAAAAATAGAAACTTTTAGGGCATTCATGATGAAAACTCAAGACATCTGCATGAACACCCATGAACAAGGTTCAAGAAGCAAACTTTTTTCTAAAAAAGGAAACTTTCTCGTGTTCTTACTTGACAATCTTGGCCATGGTGAGAGCCAAGATTCAAGCTTCTTGAGTAACAAAAAGAAAAGAGTAGAGATCACTGCCTAGAGTGAAATGATGCCTTGAAGGAGAAGAAGATTGCTCCTTTGGTGATGGTGGTGGCAGTTTTGCAAGGAGAAGGAGAGAGCTCTTGAGATCTTGTGATAATGGAGGTTGTGGTGTATAGATCTTGTCTCCAAAGACCAAAAGATGTGATCTTTGAAGGGCTTAGTGAGAAAGGTTTGGTTATGAAGGTGAAGAATGATAAAGAAGATGAAGAAGAAGAAGAAGAGGAAATGTAGAGAGAGGTTGGAGAGTTTGAGAATTTTAGAGAATGAATAAGAAGTTAAAAATGAAGTAAATGTGTGTGTGTGTGTGTGCATGAAGTGGCCGTAAGTTTGAATAGGGTGGGGGGAGATATTTTTGTATTATTTTGTGTTATCATGTGTTAATTAATGATTAAGGAGACAAAGTAAGGACTAGCGATTAACTCATGTGACCATGATTAACAAAAATTAATCTCTGTGATTAAGCTTAATTACTCTTAATTAAACTAGATTAAGTGAATGATTGGTGATTAGTGCTTAATTAAGATATTAAGAGTTTGAATCCCTTAATTAGAGATTTTCTAATCTTAATTAAGCATCTTTTAACTTTTCTCCTCATAATTGGCTTATAATCACTTTGTTAATCCCTTAATTAAGCCTTAATCTTTTAATTTCTCATTAAGTGCCTAATTACTCAGGGTTACTAAGATAATTTAGCATGAAGGAAAATTGGGGATGTTACAACGCTTAAGCGTGGCCGGGTTCCAGATTCTTCCTTTCGCTGTCCTAGGAGCATGAGGTCATGCACTTGAGCGCACCTCCATGGTTGAGTGCAGGGAGCTACACTTGAGCATTGCTCGCAGACTTCTAGAATTTTGGTTTTTCCTTCCCCTTTGATCTCTAATGCTCCTTAAGGTACAGTCTTACACTATCTCTTTTAACTTTACTCTCCATTAACTTTAAAACATAAATGTAAATAAGGGAATATCTGTAACACCTTCAATCATGTAAGCCATACTCGAGTCATGAGTTATATTAAGAGGTTATTACTGTGCTAGGAGATCTTTAAAATACATAAAGTATAATATATGGCCCTTTAACTGCATAGTATATTACTGAATAATAGTTCATAAATTTCGTCATTTATGATACATATAGAATAAAATAATTACACCTTAAGAAAAAGTTTTGTAGCTAACATTATACATAGAAACTACTTCCGCACTGTAGCTATCGCCTTCACTGACTTTAGCCGATCTCCATAGTCTCCTGGGCCGACTTATGCCTGAGTCTTGCATGATGAATTCCCTAGGATTTTGCCTCATTATTAAATTTTAGCCTTGGCACTAGAATGTTTATGGAAAAGAAAAACATACAAGTAGGCAGTGAAAACCTAAGGTTCTCAGTAGATAAACTCGATCCATTACTCAAACAGCACTATTATCAATATTCCAGCCGCTTCAATTTCTTATGAAAATGTGAGCACATATATGCAAGCAGTGGTTCAATTTTAAGTTGAAAACATCTTTCTCGAAACGGGTTATATTTTAACAACCACTTGGCATATTATGTAACAGACATAGAAAGAAGAATAGTGTAACATACTTCAATAAGAATCATAATAACATTATGACATAATGAGATAATTAGAGATGCACATGTAGATGCTTGTACTTGACTTTATTCATCTCTTTCTTTAATTTGCAACTTAATCTTGCTCTTCCGTACTTGGTCCCCTAGAGGTGAATGACCTGTCTCACCCTTGGGTAACAGCCTACTTTTCAAGTTTGAGCTCATACCTATACATGAGTGACGGGTTTACTTTCCCCGACCTTTACACCAGTCTATTCCCCTTAAATCTGGTTGAGGGCTAGCCCCAGTCTTAGACAGTACCGTTCTGGCCCACGCTAGCTGGGTCCATGCCATGCCTCACGTGGTAGCTTGGTATGTCCCTCTTGCAAGTCCTTATAATCTTTTACTACCTCTTGGATATGATTATGCACATGAATGCTCTATGCATTTATGCATGTATCTCATATCATTCCTCAATCCTATTTGCATGCATGATTTTCATAGACATGGCATTCATATGAACACATGTATCCTTATAATCTTAGAACAATTATTCATAATATAAGTCCTCATAAACTCCTGCCGAAAATTCGGTAGCATAACAGATCGAGTCCACTTCCCCATGAATAGTGCCTGACTACTACAAGAATCAATCAAGCAACAAAACCAACATGGAGCATCAAGTTTTATAACAGTAATATCAATAATATAATATGTCAACATAAATACATAACTTAGGTTTTTTGCTCATTCTACTCAATTCTGCCCGATTTTGTAAAATTCACCATAATTTCTATTCAATTCAGTTATGTGTCTAGTTTCCAACCCTTTTGGTCCCATCTCATTTTGATTTATGTAGCTCAAGTTATTCAAAGTTTACCTCTATCTGCCCTGCAACTAGCCAGAATTACACTCTTAGAAGTAAAAATTCACTAAAAATAGGAAACTAGGTGAAATCATACGAAACTTATACCAAATTAAAGCTAACAGGACAAGCTTTTATTTGAAATAAGTTTCATCTCATTTACATAAGTATAGCTTGGGTTATAAGCCTTCTAAGTTGACCCTTTTAGACTGCCCGGTTCTAGTCTGATTTGGACTTAAGGCAACTCCATCGAATTACTGGGAATAACTGGATTCAAATCAAACTACTAAATTTCTATGGGATGCTTTCCCAATTGGTTGCACTCAATTTAGAGTTTTGTAGGGTGAGTTGCACCCCTCAAAACTCATACTGCCCAGAAGAGAACCCAAAATTTTAGATTAAATTTCAAAAATTCATAACTAATCTATACTATTTCAATGGCCTTATATTTTATATGTTTGGAAAGCCCTAAGTGTCTAGTTTCATATAAAAATAGTTTCATTGAATTTAAATGGCTGTAGGTAGAGCCGTACACTCTGCCGTATGGACTATCAAGGGAAAAACCCTAACAGCTTCTTGAATTCATGTTTTCCTTAAATCAATCCATCCAAGCTTCGATTCAAACTCACATATACACCTTAAACCAATCTTAATTCATCATCCTCACCCCTCACAACATCAGAATCATGGATGAATAAGGGACCCTAGGCAGCCCTAAATCAAAGAAAAGAAGGAGAAAGTTGAAATTCCTACCTTGGTGGTGTGAAATCTTAGTAGAACTTGATCTTGGAGTGAAGTTGATGGTTGAAGCTTGAGCTTGGGGATGAGAGGAAGTGGAAGAAGACGAAGGAAAATGGGAAAATGAGGCTGGTCTGCATCTATTTGTGGAGAGGCCGAAAATATTCATGGGAGAAGAATGGAATTTATGTGTTTGTTGAAAAAGGAATGAAGATGATTGGATGGTGCCTGAGTGGTGAGGGTTGCTATAACACCCTACTAATTTAATGTTATGCTTAAGTCATAACATGAAATTAAGTAGACTGTGTTACCGTGTTAATATTCTACTTACCTTCTATAATTCGTATCACATCTCGTTTCTGTTTTTTTTTGTAAACAGATGAAACGGCGCGTTGCTATATAATGAGCGTAATGAGATTTGACAAAATACCACAAAAGGTAAGAATAAATAAAATAACATCAACTGTATACGTGCATATATATATATATATATATATATGAAGCCATTGCTTCAGTTTATGTACAGAATTTCAAAATAGGATACATAAGTGGGGCCGGCATACCAAAAAGACATACGGCCCGTATCAGTTAAAATGATCCTATGGGTCCTTAGATGACATTTCAAACCTACTGCTAGTCCTGCTACTAAGTCTATGACCCAAAGCTGTGTGCTGTCAAAAGAGGGTCATGATGTACAATGTCTTCTGCGGCTGACCTACTCCGTCAGATAGCCGTTGGCCATGCCAGGCCCGGCCGGAGAGTAATCTATACTGGGTCCCGAGGAGGAAGAGGGTGATGAGCCAGTGGCCTCAGAAAGGTCACTCTCAGAGTTGAGTGGCATATCTGGAACCACCTGCGAAGGTGACTCTGGTGCAGGGTCAGTAGGAGCTGCATGTGCTGCGGGTGCAGGAGGAACTGGAGGTGGGTCCGCCATGTGTAGTGGGATGGCAACATACGGAGTAGCAGGATCAAAAGCAGGATGAAATAGAAGGACGGCAAAGTTCCGATTACTAAATAGGTAAAGACAGAAGTGGCAGGAACTGGCTATATACAGAGTATCTAGGACAGGATTGTGGTGAAGCTGCAGATCTGGAATCTCAATAAAGAGAGTGGCCGTGGAGTCCATCGTCAGCGTCTAAGAATGATGCGGAAATGCAAAACGAGGTGAGAATTTACAAAAATTCTCAGTAGGGTTCGCGTACGGTATTTAACTGACGTCACATTCATTCTCAGTTGCCTCGGGTTTTGTTTAATTATAAAAACATGAGGTCAAACTTAACTACCCGTATTTAATAAGTTCAAGAAAATGTCTAGCCCGAGGCAAGGTCCAATTTTACTTATGACAGCATAAAAAACAGAACAATTTAATAAATAGTGATACCTAGGACATTGAGCAGAATAAACGAATATACAGCAGCAAATAAATATGGCAAACAACTGTAAACATCTTGAAATAACTATTTCATGTTATCATGCATTCATGTAATCTTGCCAACTCATTCTTGCAACTTTCTTCATAAACTTTTCCATTACTTTTCATCATTTTCCATCACTTGGTCCCCTGGGAGTTCTTGGCCATTTTAGACTCCTGGGTAATAGTCTACTTATCGGGATTGAGCTCGTTCCTATATAGGAATACTGGGTTTACTTTCCTCGACCTTCCCACCGATCTATTCCCCTTAACTTTTTATTCGTGGCTGGCCCAAGTATCATGGAACTTTCATCATCACATATTCCTTAGGTTCATCATAACATAACATTCATAACTTTCTTGAAAATGCACATGTCTTAACATGTATATCATAACTCATGCATAGACTTTACTGAAATTTTGATGGCATAACGGAACATGTCCGCTTCTCCATGAATAGTGCCAGTACATCAGAACACCAATCTTCCATAGAGGTCATAATATTGCATTCATAATTCAACATTAAACTCATAGAAACATTAGTCTCATTAAGGCAGAGTTACTGCCTCAGCATAACCATTCAACCCGATTTTTGTAAATCAAGCCATAATTCCTATTTAACTCATTTGGACCTCAATTTTGGATATGTTAAAGTGTTATGTGTCTATTTTCTAACCTCTTTGGTCCTATCTAATTTTGATAATTATAGCTCAAGTTATTTAGGTTTTATCCTCGTCGCCAAAGGACTGGCCGTAATCGGACACACCTAAAAGTAAAAATCCACTAAAAATCGAAAATTGATTCAAATCATACGAAATTGGCATCTACAAAAAGTTTCATTTCATTTGACTTAGTAGGGCTCGAGTTATAAGCCTCGAGATTTGACCTTCCTAAACTGCCCTACTATAGCCTAGTTAGGATGTAAGGTAACTTCTTTGAACTACTAGGAGCATATGGGATCGTAACGAACTCGGAATTTCATTGTGGTATATTCTCTACGTGTAAGCTTTCTAACAAAATTGGTTTCACTAAATTTGAAGTTGTATAGAGTGAGTTACACCTTTCTCAAGTCATACTACTTGGATGAAAATTTTGATTCCTAGGGCAAACTTCAAAAATTCATCTCTCTCAATACTAATCCAATAACCTTATATGATATATGTATGGAAAGCTCTGAAAGTCTAGTTTCACAGAAAAATAGTCTTATCGAATTTAATCGGCTGTAGTTAGAGCCATACACTCCACCATACGGACTGCCGAGGAACTTTGGTTCTCCAGCCCTTCACACCTCCTTATTCTCACCCTTTTTTACTTCTTAATCAATCAGATTTTAAACATACAAACAGCCAACAACCAGTCAAACATCAACATATTCAGTCACTAATCAATTTAGGAGTAAGAAAATAAAGCCAAGAATCAATCACCCAAGATCAAAATATCAAGAACAACATTAAGCCTCTACCTCTTTATGTGTTGTTTTGCTAAGTGTTGGAGGTTGATTTTGAGAGGAGAAGAGAACGAGAAGAGGAAAGTGAGACTGAAGTAGAGTGAGAAAGGAGCGTGTAAATCAACTCAATGAAGAAGGAAAAATCTGATTTAAACATAAAGAGGGTAGTTGGGATTGTGAATGTTGATTAGCTGAAATTCTTGTGGCTGATTTCCAGCCGTGCTTCCCTTCTTTTGTGGTTTAATGTGGCTTGTTTATTCTCCATGCAAAAAGAAGGGATTCATTTGCACTTTGTATAAACTCAAAACTCGTAACCATGCTGCGTAAAGTCGAAACTCGTGTTAGGAACATAAAGTCTGAGATCGTAAATCACAGCACACCATTTACCTTAAAATCAACGGTCCAAGATGAGGTCATGGGACATAAACGACTTAAACTCGGAAGTCGGGGATATTACACAAACTTGGAAGTTAGTATCAGGACATAAATCCTTAGGTACCTGGAAATCGGAACATATATAATCTCGGAAGTTGGTCACAAATTCAAACTCGAGTGTAAATGGAAATTAGAACGCTCTTAAGTTAAGTTCGGATATCGGTAAATAGATAAACTCAAACATCGAATCACGTCAATTTGGTTAGGACCTTGAAGGATAAGTTGGAAATCAAAAAATGTACCTATTTTATTGGAAACTCGAAGATAAAGTCGGGAATAATGTCCATTGTACTTGAAACTGGAAGATTAGGTCGGAAATCGTGTAAATTGTGGTCAAACTTGGAGATTAGCTCAGAGATCTGAACTCGAATCCATTCTATTGGACATCAACCCTGAGATTGGAAATCATGAAAATTTCACCTTTCATTTAAAACTCGAAGTCGAAAATCATGAGAATTGAAAATGAGGTCGAAAATCGTGAAAATTGTCTATTTCACTTGAATCTTAGAAACAAGGTCAGAAGTCGGAACTAGTGGAGGATGTTACAGTTGCTCCAAGTTTCTTCTCTCCCTCATAACACAAGTGGCGCCACATTTAAGGGAGAAAGTGGCTGAGTCATGGCCACTTGATTCAAGGGTTTTTCACATTATAATTTCTATTGGTTCGGCTCCGATAGTTTAATTTACCGAAATTTTGCCGATTTCCTTTAAATCGGTAAATTGGTTTTGGAAAAATCCTGTGAAGTTTCCTATGCTTTCAATCTAATTCCCTTATATCTAATTTATCGAAATGATATTTAATTCGCTCTAAGTAAATATTTAATCGAATGCTAATTAATCTCAAGTAGTTGATAAAACCGAACAACTTGCTAAAAAAAAAGCGATAGAATGTTTTCAGATGTCATACTAAATAATTTCTCATAGTATTTTACATAACAATCTAAATTTCCTTTAACTCTAGTATTTATAATTCATCCCTAATTACTCTTATTTTTCTGATAAATTGATTAGCAGCGCAAATCAATTGCACCATTTCTTTGAACTGTTATATTTTTGCTTTTTCATAAATCCTTTAGCATTTTCTGTTTGGTTTTCGTAACTAATGGCATTTTCGTAAATTTGAGGAAGTCTAAGGGCACCCCATGTCATTTCACACCCAACGACCTCCGGAGCCCAATCGGCAGAGATTTAAACTTCTATAGTTTCGCCATGTGATTCTGCTTCATTTAAAACCCTATTCTGCTAAATTTACAGATGAAAGGATATAGATGTCATTTTCTAAAATGATCCAGGGTCCTTATGGAAATATGCTTGTGGGGTCAAAGTGAAATTTTTTATAAGTCCTAAGCAACCCTACAAATAACAAAAGTTCACAGGGGTATCTTTGTAGTTTTCTAATTTTTAACATATGGCAGTGTCATATTCTCAGTGGCAATGTTATGTACCCTATAGTTTTAAGTGTAAGGATTGTTAGGGTATAGCACTGCCTGAGAAGTTCTCACACTGCCTAAGGGAAATAATTCAAGATTTCTATTATTCTTTATTTAAGAAAGTGGGGATCTTACAATATCCCCCATTTGAATCCAATGAAAATATTAGAAAAATCAAACTCCTTCAGAATCAAAATCCAACTTTTGGATTTTAGTACAAATTCTCGAACACTTAGACTTTCTTGAACTTCCAAGCTCAAAATGAAAGGGTCAATGACATCCTAAAATTCATTAAAAATTACTCTTCAACTCTTGGATATCTAGAGAATAATTATCGAGACTTTTGATCATATGAAAATATCTCAATCATATAGCTATCTAAGGAGGGCATAAGGTCCAAACTAAGAACTTCCGTAGAGTCCGACATGATAAAGTATCCCCATTTTTTCTAGCTCCATTTCTATTTTTCCTTAATTTTTACTGAAATTCAACCTCATTCAAATTAGGTAAAAATTTCTAAATCACCAAGAAAAATTCTAATTAATTTTCTGGTGGCATTGTGACTTAAGCAGAAACCCAAGTAGACACATCCGTCTTTTTAGAGTTAGCCCTTTAAGCCTTGTCTATTGTGAGTTTCCATTTGGAACACTTTACGAGGTATGATTGTATAAGCTGACATAAATATAATATATTATAAAGCAAATAGGTTTTTTGGTCCCTAAAGATTTATGTGACATCAATTTAGTCCAAAAAATTTTTTTGACATCAAATAAGCCCTTTAGAGGTCAAATGTGATATCACATTAGACCCCAAAAGCTTTTGACATCAAATAGGTCTCTAAAAGTTAAATATGGCATCACTTTAGTCCTTTTGAAAGACTATTTGATCCCCTTTTTGATAAAATATGAGGGTTTATTTAGTTTATCTTCATTCATGTGTTTCATTTCTTGTTTTAAGTTTTAATTATAAAAATGCCACATTGTTTTCATTCTATTTTCTATTTTCAGAATTTTATAAAGGAAATAATGAAAACAAGAAAATCCTTTTTTTTTTTTTCATTTCCTATTTTCATAATTTCCTTAGCAAATTTCTGAAAATATGAAATGGATTGAAAAGAAGTTGACATTTTTGTAAGTAAGAATAAAAATAGGAAATAAAAACATAATCAAATAGGTTGAGTTTTTAGGGTCCTATGTGATATCAAATAAATCTTAGTTGAATTAAAGTGTTGCCACAAATTAACTTTTAGAGATTTATTTGATGTGAAACAACTTGTAGGGACTAATATGATGCCACATATGACCTTTTAAGGACCTATTTTATGTCAAAATCTTTCAAAGACTAAATAGAACTCACACAACTCTTCCATGGGCCAAAATGCATGTTCACTCCATATTATAACATTATTAGTTGTTTGGTACAATTAATCTATTGCAATGCCCCAGTAATGTTAAGTACGTAAGGTGACTTGAGGTTTACGAGTGAATTGTGATTTCTAGTTATTTTGGGCTCTGGAAATTTTCTAAATCTGAATCATATGCCTTCTTGGAGGGCTCTGTGATTTGGATATTTTCTGGAAATCAAAAGTTAGGTAATGGTTCATTGGCTACCAATGAATTGAAAAGTGATTTTTAATGAATTTTGGGAAATGATGAGATCATCCGTTTTAAAATCAAAAGGTTTTGAAATCTTTGAGTTTTGCAGAATTTTACTAGGATCATAAATTTGGACTTTAAATGTCAAGGATTTTAATTTTTTTATATTTTTGTTAAAACAAAATATGGGATATTCCCCTCTTTACATTTATATTTTAAAGTTCATGAAGAGTAAAATTTAAAAAGGATATTAGCTTGGCTTGATCAGCTTGGAGGCATGAACATTAGGCTAGTTGGTTTGGTTGAGCCTGGGGAATTTTGCTCTAGCACAATAGCAATAGAAAGGGGTGCATTCCTTTTTCTAACCATGCTCCAGTTGGCCCAAGCGCACTCTAGTGTGGTGTTTTGGCAAACAAAAATAAAAAGGAAGCTTTGGTAAAGCTAACGCTTAGGCAGCTTATGTTAGTGTTTATGTTGCTACACTGAGGATGGCCCGAGGTAATGCTCAATTGTGGATGTGTGTGTGTCTACCTACTAGGGATGGCCAAAAGTGGCGCTCAAGGGGTATTTGTATTTGATAATGATTGTGCTATGTGAATTGCTTTAAAGTGATTTATATGTCTGTCTGTTTACTTTAATAGAAAGGAATTAAGTTATGTATATGGTTAGTTATATATAGTTTTAGATATGTTATCTCTCACTGAGTCATACAACCCACTCTGTTGTACTCCCATGTTTTCAAATATAGGTGAAAATGCGCATTTAGCTTAATTTGCTTACTAGTGTCTAGCTCGTCTTTCTACTAAGCCCAAAACTAAAGTGTAAGCCTTTTTGTTTTCAGCTTTGTTGTTCCTTTTGAGTTGGAAATTTTTGTAATGATGCTTCATTAACCTACAAGCAAGGTCCTGCTTCTGTTAAGTATTTGATTGTAATAAATTTAGTATTGGATGATTGTATAAGCGCATGTGTGTGTGTCTATATATATATATATATATATATATGGAAAAACTTGAACATAGAAAGCACTCTCAGAATGCCTGTAGACTTACAATTGATTTTATGGATTATTTATTGTTATCAAGGTATGAAATGAACAATTTACAAGGGAAATTTTGTTAGTTTTCCCATGAAATCATGGTTAGGCTTGCTAAGGATGACACTCCTTATGTGCCGGTCATGGCTTGTAAGTGGATAATGATATGTATTACATTAATTTATCCATTCAAGTCACCTTATACATTAAATGGTGCATGTATGTGATGTAACATCCTCCCAAGTATAGTACTCTGCTTAAGTCATACTACCTCACCTGGGAGATGTTACTGTTACTTAATCGGATCTTGTCTGGCAGCAACCTTCGGCCACCTTCGCCTCGGAGGGCCTCCTTCAAATCTTTTGAACAATCTAGAGATAACACAGAAATAAACATTGGGGTGAGAATTACAAATTCTCAGTAGGATTCAATAAGAAGCTTCATACCGTGTCATCGTTATTATCTCCAGCTGCTTCGGTTTGTTATAAAAAGGTGAATTCATATTATGAATTGTTCTATTTTATAGTTTGACAACAAATAGTCCAAAGCATAATTCATTTTATCTCATGCACTTAAGTCATATTGGCAATATTTCATATCTAGGATAAAATCACTGCGTAAGTAGATAGAACAGCTTCAGCATCAATAAAACATGGGATGTCATTATGCAAATTCGCATTGTTGAATTCATGCAAATGCACTGATGCTTCTCTTTAACTTTCTTTGCCTTCTTTCACCCACTAAATATAAGTGGTAGTGAGCTAATGCCATGGACGTTGCCACTATAAATTTTCAGTACTTACACTAGCTAGGTCATGCCATGCCCCATGTAAGTCCTATCCCTTATACTCACACTAGCTAAGTCATGCCATGCCTCATGTGAGTTGTAGGTGAGGGAAGCTTACTTTCTTTACTTTCTTTTCTTGGTACACATATTCTAGAGTATAATCGCCATGTCATACTCTATCATGATCACCATGTCACACTCCTTAGGAATATGTTCTTCCTGCCATGTCCCAGAGTATGATCGCCATGTCATACTCCATCGGAATGTGATTGCCATGTCACATTCCTTAGGGTGTGGGATCATCATGCCACATTCCAGAGTATGATCGCCATGTCATACCCCATCAGAGCGTGATCGCCATGTCACGTTTGTTAGGAATATGGATTCATCATCATATCTTTCATCGTAGAATCTTTACATGCCATATTCCAAAGTATGATCGCCATGTCATACTCCATCAGAGCGTGATCGCCATGTCACGTTCCTTAGGAACATGGAATCTTTATTATATCTTTTAACTGCCTTCACAGGGAGGGACTCAATGTGCAACTGCCTCCAAGTGAAGGGACCCAATCTTATCTTATTTAGCTGCCTTCACAAGGAGGGACCTCATAACTGCCTCGAGGTGAAGGGACCCACACTCAATATATCCATATGCTTTCATTCTCATACATAATCATGCATAGCCATGCTGAATGTACTTATACATATGCTTCATCATTTATTTTCATATATCCTTGCATCTAGAATTTCGTATTCATAACTTAGATCTTCCTAACACAAGCTATTATAACTTCATACAATTCTACTGAAAATTCGGCAGTATAACAGAACATGTCTGCTTCCCCATGAGTCAACTAAATAGTTATTCATACATAAAAATCAATGCAAGGTATAGATACTCTAATAATCAAACAAAATTTCATAACTTTGATATTGAATTAGTTTTCTGCCACTTCCTTGTGATTCTACCCGGTTTTTGTAACTTAGGCCATGAATTCATTTTAACTTATCTAGCCTGAATTTTGGACATGTCAGAGTGTTATGTGTCTATTTTCTAACCTCTTTGGTCCCATCTCATTTTGATAAGTGTAGCTCAAGATATTTAAGTTTTATCCTGGCCTGCCCTGCAACTAGCTAGGATTATATGCTTAAAAGTAAAAATCCACTATAAATCGATAACTAGCTCAAATCATACAAAATTGGCATCATATCATAGCTAACAGGAACCTTTCATTAGCAACAAATTCCATTTCATTTGCTTTAATAGAGCTCGAGTTATAAGCCTCGAAATTTGACCTTCCTGAACTATCCTGTTTTGGCTTGGTTTGGACATAGGGTTAATTCTTTGAAACACTAGGAGCAAATGGGACCACAACAAACTCAAAAATTCTTATGGAATGTTCTCCTATGTGTAAGCTTTCTAACAAAGTTAGTTTCACTCAATTTGGAGCTGTATAGAGCGAGTTATGCCCTGAACAACCCAGTCTGCCCAATATTAACCTCTAGAATCTAGGTTAAATTTCCAAAATTCATATCTCTTTCAATACAAATCCAATGATGGCCTTATATGATATATGTATGAAAATCCTTGGATGTTTAGTTTCATCCAAAAATAGTTTCATCGGATTTTTACGGTGTAGTGGAGCCGACGCCTTTCAGCATCGTTGACCGCCATGGGTTTCTTCACTTAGATAGCATTCCAAGTCTCCACTTTTTCTAATTTTCTCCTTCTAATCCTTAATTTCAACTGAAGATTTCATGTTAATCCAACCATAATCCATCATATATATCAATATATCATCAAATACATGAAGAATGAACTTTCATGCAACCATAGTTTAGAGAAATTAAGGATAAAATTGAATCCTACCTCCTTTAGATGTGATCTTTGCTGAATTTGAGTTTAGGTTGATGGAACCTTGTGAAACTTGAAGGTTTGATGGAGATGGTTGAGAGAAGGAGAGAACGTGAAGGCTAAAATCAGAGGAGACGTAAGTCAGTAGGGAAAAGAGAAAAATCTAATTTAAGTATTGAAGAGGTAGTTGGCTTTGTAAGTTTTGATTGGTTGAAATCTTTGTGGGTAAAATTCAGCCATATCTCCCTCTTTTGTGACTATATTATTCTCCACATCGCCTAAAAGTGGAACTCGCTACCATTGTGTCTTAAATCGGAACTTGTCTCCATTCTGCTTGAAGTCGAAAATCGTGTCCATTATCTTTGAAACATAAAGTCAGATATCGGGAATCACGTCCATTTTGTTTGGACCTTGTAGGTTAAGTCAAAAGTCAGAAATTACAATTTATTTGGAACATAAGGTCGGAGGTCGGAAATCACACAACAAACAAATCATCTTATACCCGCATCTCAGAAGTCAAGAACTAGCCCATAAAACTCTCATACATATAATTCCGAAACTCGGTCCAATAATCAATCTCGGAGATCGAAAGTTTTAAGTCGGAAATCAAAACATTCACTTAAGAATCGGGAAGTCGGAACTTATAAAACATTCACTTAAGAACTAGGAAGTCGGAACTTATATAATCCCGGAGCTCAATTCAAGTCAGTCCTAAACTCAAACTCGGGAGCATCAGTAGAAACAAAAAGCTCTTGGAAATAGTTTCGGATATCGAAACTCGTGTATATCCTGGAAATCAATTCTAATGTCGGAACTCATTAAATTCGACCCGGAGGTCAATACTTGTGACCATTCTGGTTAAACTATAAACTCGGAGGTCGGAAACCATGTACACTTGTTTAAAAGATGAAGTCGGAAATTATGCACACTATATTCCTAACTCGAAGTCGGAGGTCAAAACTCGTTGCGGATGTTACATTACCACCCTCCTTAAAAAAAAAAAATTGTCCTCAAAATTTGATTAATAAACTAACTTGTTATAATTACAACAGTTTAAATAAGGTGCACATATAAGCACATAGTTGATGTAAAACTACTTGGCAAAATAGGGTCGATCAGAAATAAATTAGCTAATTCTTTATTCTGGTTTATCCCTAATTCTCGCGATGGCTCTTTCGGGGTGTCGCCTCCTCCGTATTTATAGTGAAAACTCTTCCCGAACATTGTGGTTTAGGAGTTGGTAGTTGGTTTTCTGGGCATTCTCTGATCATATGTCCTAACTTGCCACATTTGAAACACACATACTGTTTAACCAGGTAAGGCTTATTTCCATGGTTCTTCCCACACTTCGGACATCGTTGTTTGACCACCGATTCTTGCAGCTGCTTACCCTTATATTCACTAAGGTGAAATTGCTTCTTTGGTGGTGAGGCATATTTGAGTTCCTGGTTTTCAGGTGCAGGCTTCTTTCCATAAGTATCAAACTGGGAAATCTCCAATTTCTTGTTATAGTCTTCCACAAGTTTGCATTTGTTTATCAAGGTAGGAAAATCCCTGATCTCCATAGAGCCTATCGCTACAAGGATATCCTCCGTTAATCTGCCTTCAAATTTGACACACTTCCACGCCTCATCTGGATTCCGCTGATAGATCGTGGAAAACTTGCATAGTTCCTCAAACTTAGCGATGTATTCTGACATGCTACTGCTTCCTTGGTAGAGTTGCATAAATTCCAACTCCTTGGTGTTCCGAACTAATGGAGGGAAGTATTTCTTGTAAAAAGCGTCCTTGAACACAGTCTAGGTGATATCTGTCTGGGACTCTTCCAATAGTTGTTTCATATTATTCCACCAAAATTCTGCATCTGCTTCGAGCATATAAGTGGCGAAGGTCACTTTCTGGTAGTCAGTGCAGTCCAGAATGGAAAAGGCCATCTCCATAGTCTTAATCCACTCGTCAACCTTATCAGGATGAAAAGTGTAACGTCCGAAAAATTTTATCATTAACAATTGAGTTGTTCAGTTGTATCGAATAAGTGAGTTTAATCAGGATTTGATTAAACATTTACTTAAATCCAATTAACTGTGATTTAAAAGGATTAGGCTTGATGGAATTAGATTAGGAACATAGAAAAACCCCACAGAAAATTTTCAAGCCAGTTTACCGATTTAAGGGAAATCGGTAAGATTTTGGTATTTAAAACTGTCGGAACCGGACCAATAGAAATTTTTCTATGAGTGCCCTAGACTCAACAGCTAAGATTTAGCCAAATAACTCCCTCAAGTGGCGCCTTGACAGCCCATGATGATGGGAAGCTAAACCAAATTTTATGACAAGGTTGAATCCACCAATCAAAATAAAGTGTCTCCAAATATCTCCACCTTTTCTTCCCTTTTCTCGTCATCAATTTCGGCCACTCCCTTGCTGAAGCTCTCTTCATTTCTCTTCTCCTCACTCTCATCTCCACTCCATTTCCATCTCTTCTTCAAGTCTCAACACAAGTTACTTCCATCAAAGGCACAAAATCAACACAAGTTGAATTAAACAAGGTAGGAAATCCTACTCCTCTTCTTGTTTTCTCTGATTTGGGGCTACATGGTGAGCATGTATAATCTGAAATATTGATGTTATATAGAGTGATGATGATGGTTTATGACTAGTTTTCCATGTATGTTGTGATTAAAATTGCAATTGAGAACAAATAGCTTGAAGGAGGAAGACAAATCTAGAAGTTGTTAGGGTTTTTCCTCGGCGGTCTGTACGGCGGAGTGTACGGCTCCACCTAATGCTGTTTAAATTGGATAAAACCATTTTTATGTGAAACTAGACATCTAGGTCTTTCCATACATATATCATATAAGGCTATTGGATTAGTATAGAATTAGTTATGAATTTTTGAAGTTTAACCTAGAAATCTGGATCCTTATCCGGGCAGTATGATTTGAGAAGGATATAAGCCACCCTATACAACTCCAAATTGACTGAACCTAAGTTTGTTTGAAAGATAACATGTAAAGAAATATCCAATAAAAATTTCAACACTAGATTCATAACCATTTGCTCCCAGTGCACCAGGGAAGTTGGCTTAAGTCTAAACTGGGCTGAACTAAGGTAGTTTAGTAGGGCCAAGTTTTGGAACTCATAAGTCAAAATATACTCATTCAAATGATATGATACTTAATCCATTTGAAAGCTTGTTCTGTTAGCTTTATATAGATATAAATTTGCATGATTTCATCCATATTTCTATTTTTAGTGAATTTTCTCCCATAAGAGTGCAATTTTGGTTAGAAGTAGGACAAGTCTAGGATAAGACATAAATAACTTGAGTTAATGTCGGAAGTCGGGATTTAGTGAATAGAGAGCTAGGTCGGTACACTTAAAATCGAGCTCTAAACTTAAGGGACTAGGTCGAGAATACTTGAAATTGAAGTTGAGACTTAATAAAATAGAAAACTAGGTCGGGAGTATATAAGGATGAACCTAGAAGTGTATACTTAAGGTTGAACTTGGGGGGGTTTACTGAATGATTGAACTCGGACTTAGTGAATAGGAATCCATATCGGGTATGTTTTAAGGCGGTACTCGGCACTTAGTAGAGAGAGTTAGATCAGGTATATTTGATGTTAAACTCGGGACTCAGTAAATAGGAAGCTCGGGATTTAGGAAACATACTTATCAAAGTCTCAGAAGACCAATGGTGGGGTAAGGTTGAAAGTTGCACAACCCCGGAAGTCAAGAATGATGTAATCTCGAGAGACCGAACATAATGTAGGGAAGTCGGAACCTATATAAGATCGGAACTCGGAACCCATTAGACATTGAAAGTCGAACTCGGGAACCTTAATAAAAATTAAAAGCCTGCAAGATAGATTGATACTTGAGATTATAAATCTTGCACTTATCAATTTTATTATATTCTTGGTATGAGTTTGATTTTTTATATTGAGTTTACTATTGATTTAAATGTCCTAATTGTCTGGCACTATTCATAGAGAAGCGGACTCGATCCGCCATGCTACCGAAATTTTGGTAAGAAGTTCATATATTTTGAACTTTATAATAGCATGAATACATGATATTTGAAGAATCAAATTAGATATGCATTCACTTCATGATATTGTAAAGGATTCCATATCACTTGGGTCAGCCCCAGAATAAATTAAGGGGAATAGATTAGTGGGAAGGTAGGGAAAAGTAAACCTGGCAATCCTGTATAGGAACGAGCTTGGTCCTGAAAAGCGGACTATTACCTAGGAGTATATGGCCAATGACTTCCAAGGGACCAAGGATGGAAATAAGCTCTAATAGGCAAAAGCCTTCAAGGATAAGATGCATCTCCTAATTGCACATTCATATATACAGTGTAACGCTTCTTAATTGATTGTTCTAGATCTCTGTTTATTATTCTTAATATGCTATTGCTCCACTATGATTACTATTTGAGTGCATTAGTGTATCTGTTAACTAAAATTGAATTTGTTTCAGTGTATGCTTTACAAATAAGTATTTAAGTTAAATATTATCATTGTACCGTACTATTTGAAAACTATTGCACGATCGAAACAACTGAGAATGACAGCGATGACAGATGTATAGATACTAGGAATTCCTACTGAGAAATATTTATTTCTCACCCTATTGTACATTCTGCGTCATTCTCAGAGCATGGAGCACGCAGCGACCGGAGTACTATTCATTGACTTCCCGGAGCTACATATACACCTTGACCCATTCTTGGATTCCGTATATATATCCGGCTGATGTCAGTTCCACCTCTATTTCTTCTTCCAGAGTGATTTCGCCGTCCCGCTTATGCACCCTCTTTTTGATCCTGTTGTCCCCTAAATTGCCATACCTCTTCACATGGCCCATCCATTTCCACCACCACCAACAGTAGCACCAACAGCTGCAGCAGCTCACATTCCTATGGCCCCTCCTGCTTCAGCACTGCAACCGATGTTATCAGCCTCAATCTCGGAGGAGGATCCGTCCGAGGCAGCTAGTTCTTCTTCCTCGTCCTCTGCTCCTAGTGTAGGTCACCCTCCAGCAGACGCCGCCATGACGAACGGTTTCTTTTCTTTAGATTCCATTTAGATAGCGTGCATGCTGCAGCAGTAGTAGATGTACAGAATGGCCCTCTTTTGGCAGTTTGGGTCACGGACAGATGGGTAGATGTTAGGAGATATTCATGAAATGTCCTATGGGGACCATTTGGGGTACTGTTCATAGAGACTAGCCGTTTTGTTTTGTATTAGAGGCCTCATGTTGTTACCCTGCATCATTTTGATAAACTTTAAAATCAGATATCTATGTATATATTTATGATGCCTTTTGTAGTAGTTCTGTCCTTATTGTATTTTTTATTTATGTTATGTTATTTACAGTATACCGATTAACTAGCATTTGTCCCGCCATCACGCAGAAATTTTTGTTATGCGATTAAGCATTTTTATGTGGGTAACTAATAACAATACAGAAAATAGAATTTAACCAGCACTACACGTAATCACTTATCAGATAAATTTATTATGACTTAAGCATAGTACTTTGTCTAGTAAGATGTTACATTTTTTGTATCAGAGCAGTTTGTCCTAATGTAGGCCTATGGATTGGACTGACTATGCTTCGCATATACTCTGTATTCCCTAGATATTATTATGTTCTGAGTCTTGTCCATATGGATAGGATGTACATGAAGGAGTTTGCCTAACTGTATGCTATTATTTACTAACACATCAAACTTAGTATTGAACCTGATCAACTCAATTACTCTTATTTTGTGTGTTCAGAACTTAATGGCTTCTGGAAGGTGAGGTAGACCATGAACTTCCCCAACCCAAGAGGAATCCATGGAGTTTCTGGATGCAATGCAAGAGATGGCTCACGTTATGCGTGAATAGGCAGCTGCGGCAACTCAAATGATGGGCCAATTAGGAAGGCAGTCAGAGGTAGATCGTGGGGGAAATCATAATGGCCCTGGAATGGATTTGGAATATCTCAAATTTTGCTGAATTCCAGAAGGCTAATCCGCCCAGCTTTAGGGAAGCCTTTAACCCACATAAGGCAGATGAGTGGGTTAAAGCTATGGAAAAGATTTTCTCCGTGTTAGATTGCACAGGCCATCAGAAGGTGACTTTTGCCACCTATATGTTAGAAGCCGTCTGCAGTTACGGTGGAATGGTGCACGGCGATTATTAGAAGGATCTCAGACAGAAATTACTTGGGATGTATTCAAAGATGCGTTCTACCAGAAGTATTTCCCTGCGTCTATCCGCAATGCCAAGGAGTTGGAGTTCATGCACCTCCATCAAGGAAATAGTAGCGTGTCGGAGTACATTGCTAAATTTGAGGAGTTGTGTAAATTTTCCACTATTTATCAACAGAACCCCGATAAAGCATGGAAATGTATGAAATTTGAAAGCGGACTAAGAAAGGGCATCCTTGCCACCATAGGACCAATAGAGATCAGAGACTTCCCTACTTCGGTAAACAAGTGCCGCTTAGTGGAGGACTGTAACAAGAAGTTAGTTGCTGCTAGGGCATCCGACAATAGCTTTAAGAAGGGGTTAGCTCTACAAGGTCCGAGGTTCAAGCCTAACTTACAACAGTGGAGAAAGTTCTAGTTGGCGAGTAACAAAGGCAAGCAACCTCAAAGGCCTTTTGGGAACCAGATTTGCAGCCAATGCGGCAGGAATCATGGTGACCGCCCCTGCTTGGCAGGTCAAAATGTCTGCTTTGGATGTGGCAAACCAGGCCACAGAATCTATGAATGCCCTACTAGAAACCCTCAACCGACTCCTAAGCCGTAACGCCAAGGGAGAGTTTTCACTATGGATGCACAAGAGGTCAACAAATCGGAAGATTTGATCCAAGATACATGTGAAGTAAATGGTAAGACCTTAACCGTTTCATACAATTCAGGTTCATCTCACTCTTTCATCTCTCATGATTGCATGACAGCCCTGCAGCTACCTATTTCTGAATTACCCTATGACTTGCTAGTTTCTACTCCTACAAATGAGCCCGTTAGGACCAACCATATTTGTATGAATGTCCCCTGTCAAATAGGAGGTCGAACCTTTCTGGCTAATTTAATTTGTCTTCCCTTGTCCGGACTTGACATTATTTTGGGTATGGACTGGCTCTCTACCAACCAAGCCCTGTTAAATTGCCCCGATAAATCCATTATACTCCCCCCTGTTCCATCTTCTGAATCAGTAATCCCTATAAGTCTTTATTTAAGTTCCTTAACAGTGCACCCTCATGGGAATGGAAGTCAAGGGTATATTTTCTTATCAACCAGCATAACAGAGGTTGATCAGGAGTTAAATAATATTCCAATTGTTAGGGAATATCCTGATGTGTTCCTCGAAGATATCCCTGAGTTCCCTCCCAAGAGAGAGATTAAGTTTACCATTGAATTAGTGCCAGGAGTTAGACCAATATCTTTAGCACCATACCACATGTCACCCTTGGAACTGGCCAAACTTAAGGGGCAGATTGAAGAACTTCTGGAAAAGAAATTCATTAGGCCAAGTGCATCACTATAGGGAGCCCTAGTCTTGTCAGTTAAGAAGGATGGAGGCATGTGACTCTGTGTAGATTACAGGCAGTTGAATAAGGTGACAATCAAGAACAAGTATCCGTTACCAAGGATTGATGATCTTATGGATCAACTACAAGGGGCTACTGTATTTTCCAAGATTGATCTACGGTCTGTATATCACCAGATTTGGGTTCGAGAAGAAGATATTCCGAAGATGGCGTTTCGGACTCGTTATGGACATTATGAATATACTGTGATGTCCTTTGGATTGACGAATGCACCGGCAATATTCATGGATTACATGAACCGAATATTCAGGCCATATCTTGATAAATTTGTGGTGGTGTTCATTGACAACATACTTGTCTACTCGAAGACGGAACAGGAGCACGCAGAACATTTGCGAGTAGTTCTGTAGATTCTAAGAGAGAAGAAACTTTACGCTAGGTTATCCAAATGTGAATTTTGGATGAAAGAAGTAAAATTTCTTAGCCACGTGGTATCCCATGGGGGAATTTCAGTGAATCCCAGTAAGGTAGAGGCAGTATTAAACTGGGAGCGACTAACAACAGTTACGGAAGTCAGGAGCTTCTTAGGGCTGGCAGGATATTATAGAAGATTTGTTAAGAACTTCTCTCAAATAGCTCTACCTTTAACCAAACTAACCAAAAAGAATGCCCCATTTAAATGGACACCCGAGTGCGAGCAGAGCTTGCAAGAATTAAAAGAAAAGTTGACAACAGCCCCAATACTTATTTTACTGGATCCTCATGGACCGTTCGAAGTGTACTGTGATGCTTCTAAGAAAGGATTGGGGTGTGTGTTAATGCAGAACAGAAACGTCGTGGCATATACTTCCAGGCAATTGAAAACTCATGAAAGAAACTATCCAACACATGACCTCGAGCTGGCAGCGATAGTGTTTGCCTTGAAGATGTGGAGACACTATCTCTATGGAGTGAAGTTTGAAGTATTTTCTGATCACAAAAGCTTGAAAAACCTTTTTGATCAAAAGGAGTTGAACATGAGGCAGTGAAGGTGGATGGAGTTTCTTAAAGATTACGAGTTCGACCTGAAGTACCATCCAGGCAAGGCAAATATGGTAGCAGATGCCCTAAGTAAAAAATCCTTGTTAGTGGCATGGATGATGATCAAAGAAGCGGAACTTATCGAAAGTTTCCAAACCCTCAACTTGGGAATTTATGTAACCCCCAGTGCCATTCAATTGCACCAAATTAAGATAACTAGTACTTTTAAAGACCAAATCCAGCAAGCACAACAAGGAAATGATGACTTCCAACATACAGTGCAACTGGTACAATCCGGCAAGTTAATAGGATTTTCCCAGTATGCAGATGGAATATGGTGATGTCATGGGAGGATATGTGTGCCTAAGAAGGACAACCTCAGGAGGAAGATCTTGGAGGAAGCCCATAAGAGTGAGTTTACTATACATCCTGGCATTAACAAGATGTACCAAGATCTCAAGAAGATGTTTTGGTGGCTAGGCCTTAAAACAGATGTGGCCAATTTTGTGAATAAATGTTTAACTTGCCAGAAGGAGAAAATAGAGCATCAGAAGCCGGTAGGGACATTACAACCCTTAGAGATTCCGGAATGGAAATGGGAGAGCATTTCTATGGATTTCGTGATGGGTTTACCAAGAACCCCCTCAGGATATGACGCTATATGGGTCATAGTGGATAGGCTAACCAAGTCTGCTCACTTTTTACCCATTCGAGCGAATTCTCCTCTAAAGAAGTTGGCTCAACTGTATATCCAAGAAGTGGTATGGTTACATGGTATTCCTTCAACAATCATTTTCGATCGAGACCCAAGGATCATGTCACGGTTTTGGGGAGCGCTCCAGAAGGCATTCAGTACTAGGCTATGTCTAAGTACTGCATATCATCCACAATCAGATGGTCAAATAGAACGAACAATTCAGACTTTGGAGGATATGTTGCGGGCATACATTCTGAAACAATGGGAAAATTGGGATCGATACTTACCATTAGCCGAGTTTGCCTACAACAACAGTTACCATGCTAGCATCAGCATGGCTCCATATGAGGCTTTATATGGACGAAAGTGTCAATTTCCTTTATGTTGGTATGAAATAGGAAAACAGAGTCTACTTGGTCCAGAACTAGTCAGACAAACTACAGAGCAAATCAAAAGAATTCGTAGCAAAATACTTGCAGCTCAGAGCCGTCAAAAGAGCTACGCGAATGTCTTGGAGTTTCAAGAAGGAGACCACGTATTTTTAAAAAGCACACCCACAACTGGAGTAGGTAGAGCCATTAAAGTCAAAAAGCTAAGCCCTCGCTTTATAGGTCCCTTTCAAATTTTAAAGCAAATTGGACCAGTTGCATATCGAGTTGCCTTGCCTCCGCATCTATCAAATCTTCATAATGTTTTCCACATTTCGCAACTCAGAAGATACCAGCCGGATCCTGCTCACTTTTTGGAACCTGAATCAATCCAGTTAAAGGATGACTTAACTTTTCGTATACCCCCAGCACGGATAGTGGATAAGAGCATCAAACACCTTCGGAACAAAGCCGTCCAACTGGTGAAGGTAGCATGGGGACATG
The DNA here is from genome assembly GCA_031439595.1 of Pterocarpus santalinus. Taxonomy (NCBI): domain Eukaryota; kingdom Viridiplantae; phylum Streptophyta; class Magnoliopsida; order Fabales; family Fabaceae; genus Pterocarpus; species Pterocarpus santalinus. The sequence continues at coordinate 30,518,542 of CM062523.1, read as the reverse complement.
AAGACTCAGCGGATTGTACAGGGGAGTTAGAATCCGATATAAGGAGAGAACATCCGGAATTATTCTCAGGCACTAAATTTTGAGGACAAAAATTTTTTTTAGGAGGGTAGAAATGTAATGTTCGAAAAATTTTATCGTTAACAATTGAGTTGTTCAGTTTTATTGGATAAGTGAGTTTAATCAGGATTTGATTAAACATTTACTTAAAGCTAATTAAGTGTGATTTAAAATGATTAGACTTGATAGAATTAGATTAGGAGCATAGAAAAACCCCACAGAAAATTTTCAAGCTAGTTTACCGATTTAAGGGAAATCGGTAAGATTTCGGTATTTAAAACTGTCGAAATCGGACTAATAGAAATTTTTCTATGCATGCCCTAGAGTCAACGGCTAAGATTTAGCCAAATAACTCCCTCAAGTGGCACCTTGACAGCCCTTGATGATGGGAAGCTAAACCAAATTTTATGACAAGGTTAAATCCACCAATCAAAACAAAGTGTCTCCAAATATCTCCACCTTTTCTTCCCTTTTCTCCTCATCAATTTCACCCATTCCCTTGCTGAAGCTCTCTTCATTTCTCTTCTCCTCACTCTCATCTCCACTCCATTTCCATCTCTTCTTCAAGTCTCAACACAAGTTGCTTCCATCATCAACACAAGTTGAATTAAACAAGGTAGGAAATCCTACTCCTCTTCTTGTTTTCTCTGATTTGGGGCTGCATGGTGAGCATGTATAATCTGAAATATTGATGTTATATAGAGTGATGATGATGGTTTATGACTAGTTTTCCATGTATGTTGTGATTAAAATTGCAATTGAGAACAAATAGCTTGAAGGAGGAAGACAAATCTAGAAGTTGTTAGGGTTTTTCCTCGGCAGTCTGTACGGCGAAGTGTACGGCTCCACCTAATGCTGTTTAAATTGGATAAAACCATTTTTATGTGAAACTAGACATCTAGATCTTTCCATACATATATCATATAAGGCTATTGGATTAGTATAGAATTAGTTATGAATTTTTGAAGTTTAACCTAGAAATCTGGATCCTTATCCGGGCAGTATGATTTGAGAAGGATATAAGCCACCCTATACAACTCCAAATTGACTGAACCTAAGTTTGTTTGAAAGATAACATGTAAAGAAATATCCAATAAAAATTTCAACACTAGATTCATAACCATTTGCTCCCAGTGCACCAGGGAAGTTGGCTTAAGTCTAAACTGGGCTGAACTAAGGTAGTTTAGTAGGGCCAAGTTTTGGAACTCATAAGTCAAAATATACTCATTCAAATGATATGATACTTAATCCATTTGAAAGCTTGTTCTGTTAGCTTTACATAGATATAAATTTTGCATGATTTCATCCATATTTCTATTTTTAGTGAATTTTCCCCCATAAGAGTGCAATTCTAGTTAGAAGTAGGACAAGTCTAGGATAAGACAAAAATAACTTGAATTAATGTCGAAAGTCAGGATTTAGTGAATAGAGAGCTAGGTCGGTACACTTAAAATCGAACTCTAAACTTAAGGGACTAGGTCGAGAATACTTGAAATTGAAGTTGGGACTTAATAAAATAGAAAACTAGGTTGGGAGTATGTAAGGATGAACCTAGAAGTGTATACTTAAGGTTGAACTTGGGGGGGTTTACTGAATGATTGAACTCGGACTTAGTGAATAGGAATCCATATCGGGTATGTTTTAAGGCAGTACTCGGCACTTAGTAGAGAGAGTTAGATCGGGTATATTTGATGTTAAACTCGGGACTCAGTAAATAGGAAGCTCGGGATTTAGGAAACATACTTATCAAAGTCTCAGAAGACCAATGGTGGGGTAAGGTCGAAAGTTGCACAACCCCGGAAGTCAGGAATGATGTAATCTCGGGAGACCGAACATAATGTAGGGAAGTCGGAACCTATATAAGATCGGAACTCGGAACCCATTAGACATTGAAAGTCGAACTCGGGAACCTTAATAAAAATTAAAAGCCTGCAAGATAGATTGATACTTGAGATTCTAACTCTTGCACTTATCAATATTGTTATATTCTTGGTATGAGTATGATGTTTTATATTGAGTTTACTATTGATTTAAATGTCCTGATTGTCTGGCACTATTCATGGGAAAGCGGACTCGATTCGCTATACTGCCGAAATTTCGGTAAGAAGTTCATATATTGTGAAATTTATAATAGCATGAATACATGATATTTGAAGAATCAAATTAGATGTGCATTCATTTCATAATATTATAAAGGATTCCATATCACTTGGGCCAGCCCCGGAATAAATTAAGGGGAATAGATCAGTGGGAAGGTCGGGGAAAGTAAACCCGGCAATCCTGTATAAGAACGAGCTCGGTCCTGAAAAGTGGACTATTACCCAGGAGTATATGGCCAATAACTCCCAGGGGACCAAGGATGGAAATAAGTTCTAATAGACGAAAGTCTTCAAGGGTAAGATGCATCTCCTAATTGCACACTCATATATACAGTGTAACGCTTCTTAATTGATTGTTCTAGATCTCTATTTATTATTCTTAATATGCTATTGCTCCACTATGATTATTGTTTAAGTGAATTAGTGTATCTGTTAACTAAAATTGAATTTGTTTCGGTGTATGCTTTACAAATAAGTATTTAAGTTAAATATTATCATTGTACCGTACTATTTGAAAACTATTACATGACCAAAACAACTAGGAATGACAGCGATGACAGATGTATAGATACTAAGAATTCCTATTGAGAAATATTTATTTCTCACCCTATTGTACGTTCCGCGTCATTCTCAGACCATGGAGCACACAATGACCGGAGTACTATTTATTGAGTTCCCCGAGCTACATATACACCTTGACCCATTCTTCGATTCCGTATATATATCCGGCCGATGTCAATTCCGCCTCTATTTCTTCTTCCAGAGAGATTTCGCCGTCCCGCTTATGCATCCTCTTTTTGATCCTGCTGTCCCCTACATTGCCATACCTCTTCACATGGCCCATCCATTTCCACCACCACCACCAGCGCCAGCAGCACCAGCAACTCATGTTCCTATGGCCCTTCTTGCTTCACCACTGCAGCCGATGTTATCAGCCTCGATCTCGAAGGAGGATCCATCCGAGGCAGCTAGTTCTTCTTCCTCGTCCTCTGCTCCTAGTGTGGGTCACCCTCCAGCAGACACTGCCATGGCGAACGGTTTCCATTCTTCAGATTCCGTTTAGATAGTGTGCATGCTGCTGCAGTAGTAGATGTACAGAATGGCCCTCTTTTGGTAGTTTGGGTCACGGACAGATGGGTAGATATTAGGAGATATACATGAAATGTTCCATGGGGACCATTTGGGATACTGTTCATAAAGACTAGCCGTTTTGTTTTGTATTAGCAGCCTCATGTTGTTACCCTGCATCATTTTGACAAACTTTAAAATCAAATGTCTATGTATATATTTATGATGCCTTTTGCAGTAGTTCTGTCCTTATTGTATTTTTTTTTTATGTTACATATTTTACAGTATACCGATTAACTAGCATTTGTACCGCCGTCACGCAGAAATTTTTGTTACACGATTAAGCATTTTTATGTGGGTAACTAATAATAATATAGAAAATAGAATTTAACCAGTACTACACGTAATCACTTATCAGATAAATTTATTATGACTTAAGCATAGTACTTTGTCTGGTAAGGTGTTACAAAAAGATCCTCTAAAATTGGGCGGGTTCACCTTTCGGAATTCTGCGAACTTGAGGCATTCCAGGACTGAGTTATTCGGGTTTCCACCGTGACTAGCCCTAGGTTGTCTTCCTAGTTGGTCCATCATTTGGTGTGCTGCAGCAGCTTGTTCACGCATGGCATATGCTATTTCTCGTAGAGTGTCCATGAAATTAGCGGCGTCCCTTGAAGTGGGTGCAGTTTGTGGCCTACCACGCCCCCTGAAAGCCATTAGTTCCTAGTCACTCACAACAAAACATTGAGTTGATCATGCTCAACAATAAGTTAAGTGTGACAGCAACTAATATCATTCACAGTTGGGCGGTCATGCATATCTAATTCCCTATATCTTATCTGAGCAGATAAGAATTGTCCCATGATGTTTTCGAAGGACTTCAGAGTGCATCAGAAACGTAGTCAGTCCAAATCCTCAGGTCCGGGGAAGATCGAACTGCTCTGATACCATTTTGTAACATCCTCCTAAGTACAATACTATGCCTAAGTCATACTACTTCACCTGGGAGATGTTACTATTACTTAATCAGACCTTATCTGACAGCAACCTTCGGCCACCTTCGCCTCGGAGGGTCTCCTTCAAATCTTTTGAACTATCTGAAGATAACTCGGAAATAAACATAGGGGTGAGAATTACAAATTCTCAGTAGGATTCAATAAGAAGCTTCATACCATGTCATCATTATTATCTCCAACTGCTTTGATTTATTATAAAAAGGTGAATTCATATTACAAACTGTTCTATTTTATAGTTTGACAACAAATAGTCTAAAGCAGAATTCATTTTATCTCATACACTTAAGTCATATTGCGAATATTTCATATCTAGGATCAAATCACTACATAAGTAGATAGAACAGCTTCAGCATAAATAAAACATATGATGTCATTATGCAAATTCTCATTGTTGAATTCATGCAAATGCATTGATGCTTCTCTTTAACTTTCTTTGCCTTCTTTCACCACTAAATATAAGTGGTAGTGAGCTAATGCCACATATGTTGCCACTATAAATTTTCGGTACTTATACTAACTTGGTCATGCCATGCCTCATGTAAGTCCTATCCCTTATACTCACACTAGCTGGGTCATGTCATGCCTCATGTGAGTTGTATGTGAGGGGAGCTTACTTTCTTTACTTTCTTTTCTTGTTACACATATTTCAGAGTACGATCGCCATGTCATACTCCATCGGGGTGTGATCACTATGTCACACTCCTTAGGAATATGTTCTTCCTGCCACGTCCCAGAGTATGATCGCCATGTCACATTCCTTAGGGTGCGGGATCATCATGCCACATTCCAGAGTATGATTGCCATGTCATACCCTATCAGAGTGTGATCGCCATGTCACGTTCCTTAGGAATATGGATTCATCATCACTTTCATCGTAGAATCTTTACATGCCACATTCCAAAGTATGATCGCCATGTCATACTCCATCAGAGTGTGAACGCCATGTCACGTTCCTTAGGAACATGGAATCCACTATAAATCGAAAACTAGCTCAAATCATACGAAATTGGCATCATCAAAGCTAACAAGACAAGCTTTCATTAGCATCAAATTCCATTTCATTTGCTTTAGTAGAGCTCGAGTTATAAGCCTCGAAATTCGACCTTCCTGAACTGTCCTGTTTTGGTTTGGTTTTTACATAGGGTTACTTCTTCGAAACACTGGGAGCAAATAGGACCACAAAAGACTCGAAAATTCTTATAGAATATTCTCCTATGTAAGCTTTCTAACAAAGTTGGTTTCACTCAATTTGGAGCTGTATAAAGCGTGTTATGCCCTGAACAATCCAATCTGCCCAATATCAACCTCTAGAATCTAGGTTAAATTTCCAAAATTCATATCTCTTTCAATACAAAGCCAATGGCCTTATATGATATATGTATGAAAAGCTCTGGATGTCTAGTTTCATCTAAAAATAGTTTCATTAGATTTTACTGGCTGTAGGCAGAGCCGTACACTCTATAGTACGGACTACTGTGGGTTTCCTCACTTAGACAGCATTCCAAGTCTCCACTTCTTTCCTTAATTCCAACTCAAGATTTTATGTTAATCCAACCATAATCCATCATATATATCCAATATATCATCAAACACATGAAGAAGAATGAACTTTCATGCAACCATAGTTTAGAGAAATTAAGGACATAAGTGAATCCTTCCTCCTTTAGATGTGATCTTGCTGAATTTGAGTTTAGTTTGATGGAACCTTATAAAGCTTGAAGGTTTGATGGAGATAGTTGAGAGAAAGAGACAACGTGAAGGCTGAAATCAGAGGAGAATGAGATGTAAGTCAGCAGGGAGAAGAGAAAAATCTAATTTAAGTATTAAAGAGGTAGTTGGCTTTGTAAGTTTTGATTGGTTGAAAATTTTGTAGGTAAAATTCAGCCATGTCTCCCTCTTTTGTGGCTATATTATTCTCCATGTCACCTAAAAGTGAAACTCGCTGCCATTTATCTTAAATCAGAACTCGTCTCCATTCTGCTTGAAGTCAGAAATCGTGTCCATTTTCTTTGAAACATAAAGTTGGATATCGGAAATCACGTCCGTTTTGTTTGGACCTTGCAGGTTAAGTCGGAAGTCGGAAATTACAATTTATTTGGAACATAAAGTCGGAGGTCGGAAATCACACAGCAAACAAATCATCTTATACCCGCATCTCGGAAGTCGAGAACTAGCCCATAAAACTCTCATACATGTAATTCTGAAACTCGGTCCAATAATCAATCTCGGAGATCGGAAGTTTTAAGTCGAAAATCAAAACATTCACTTAAGAACCGGGAAGTCGAAACTTATAAAACATTTACTTAAGAACCGGGAAGTCGGAACTTATATAATCCCGGAGCTCAATTCAAGTCAGTCCTAAACTCAAACTCGGGAACACCAACAAAAACGAAAAGCTCTTGGAAATAATTTCAGATATCGGAACTCGTGTATATCCTGGAAATCAATTCTGATGTCGAAACTCGTTAAATTTGAGCCGGAGGTCAGTACTTGTGACCATTCTGGTTAAACTATAAACTTGGAGGTCGGAAACCATGTACACTTGTTTCAAAGATGAAGTCGGAAATTATGCACACTATATTCCTAACTCGAAGTTGGAGGTCGGAACTCGTTGCGGATGTTACATGTGAGACTGGGCATGATTGAATTTTGATGTATGAGGATTCTCTTTTTCTTTCCTTCCCCCCCCCCCCTCTTTTTTAAAATTTTATATTTAAGAAAATAATAAGAAATAACTATTAAAAATATATAACTATATAATAAACAAATTTTAATATAAACCATTATATCTAATAAGAGTTTTAATATACGACTATATTTTATTATAATTTTCTTTTCTCTGGTCATTTTTTATAGTAAGAAACAGAAAATACTAAAATATATAAAAAAAAATGAGTATTATTTGTATTTTTTGATTTTATAAAACTAAAAAAAATACTTATTCAAAATATATAAATAAAAAGTAAATATTACTTAACATCAACCATTTTTATATATAATGAAAGAACAAGAACTATTTAAACTAATCTTATACTTAAAATTTATAGTATTTGAATAATAATAATAATATTTATTTGTTAATTTGTGTTTAATAATAATTTCTTTTTAAGTATAATTTTGTTTATTATTAGAACTTTGTTTTTAATAATAATAATATTTATTTGTTAATTTGTGCTTAATAAAAATTTCTTTTTAAGTATAATTTTGTTTATTATTAGAACTTTGTTTTTTATTAGAATTATTTGTGATGGTGAAAGGATAATATCTTATGTAACATAACATCTTATATAATGATATACTAGATATTACATATTTTTTAAATTTTATCAGGTTTTATACAATTAAATTTTATACTATTAAATTCTATTCTATCAGTTCTTCTCTTGTGTTGTGCGTCAAATGTGTCATTTGTTCCTTGTATATGCTCGTTCATCTTTTGCTACTTATATGTCTGTTTTGATCTAACCATCGTTGTCGTTCATTTTTATATGTTTTGAATAGCAAGTTGAGTATGCCATAATTCCAAAGAAAAAAAAAAGGATGAGTAATGCGACAGATGGGGATTTTCATGGTTAAGATTCGGCACGTACATGAACGGCAGCCAGACGTATACAAAACGTTTCTGGCGAATGGACAAACTACTGAAGTGTAAACAAAATCAATAACTATTATCTTGAAAATGACATTTGGTTTAGCACGACGTATTTATTCCTATATATGTATCGGTGTAATTATTGAACAGTAATCTCCAACAACTCCTGTATAGGTGACTGCATCACCGAGTCATAGATTTTATTAGAGATATTTATATAATAGATCAACCTGAATAATATTTGGAGAAGAACGGACAAAATAAGAATTGTTAAATCACATTAGGTTGGGCCACGCCAACATACATTCAATGGGGATTAACTCATCCCATATCATAAAATCTAGGGAAATTAATGTAATGGAAAATTGAGTAGAAATATTTAATTTTAAGAGATATAAAATGTTCAAATTGTTTAGAAACAAGGATTACATACAATTTATTTAGAGAATAAAGAACCATTATATTTTATTTAATAGACTAAAATATCTTTAGCAAAACTAATAATCCTAAACTATATCAACAGTTTGATGTCGTGGTTAGCAAGTTGACTCCTTTTGATCCTATTTCCAGAGAGAGCAAATTATTGGAAGGGCTTGTTAATCGCAAAAGTGTTAATCTCGAAATATCTTGATCAAAGATATTTTAAAAAAAAAAAGTTCAATAGGAATGAACAACTACACATTGCAAGATAATAGCCAATCACAATTATAACTTCTTATTTCTTAATTAAAAAAGAAATTTTTATTTCCGTTAGCTATTTACAAAATTATTCTGAATTATAAATCATATGTGGAACTTTTTCAAAAATTATTCACCACCTAGTAAAAACGAATAATCACTAACAAAAATAAAAAAAAAAAATTTGTATAACTTCATGTATGAGTATTTTTTATTGCTTGTAGCGACTTTCGAAAGAGTAAATTATATCAATCTATAACAAGCAATTGTCAGTCATAACATTATTCTAAATTTTGTTGATTTTAATATAGATTTTCATTTGAATTATTAGTCATTTTGTGAGAACAAATAACCCCTTTTAACAAAACACAATAGTTATTCACAATTTTTTTTTTTTAATTTCATGGAATTAATGTTGAATTTCATTTATAAGTGTTAGGCAATCAATGATGATAAATAACCAGTAAAAACAATAACAGTCCACAATTTCTTCGTAACTTCATGAGTATGATATATAAATTCATTATCACTGATAATTGAATTTTTAATATCATGACTAGCCTTCACATTTAGAGTTTTAACTCTTCTTTGTGCTTCTTTGTACGCTATTTGAATTATATTTTGTGTTCACGCAATTGGGCCTTAATGTGAATTTCAATATAATTTATCTATGACACTACTTCTTGTATTTTAGCCATAATTTGTATTTTAGACCTATAAAAATTGTGCTTTTTAGTTTTTAGGAAAGCTAAGATAAGGCTCTATAATTGATGACGAGACCAACAACTAAATTTGAAGTCTAGTGGGTTGAATTGGGCTTGGAAGCTTGGTCATATCTTGGGTTGCAGAGATCTAAAGTCAAACCAATGCTATTTGAAAGCTGAGACATGTAGCTTCAAGTCTCATTTATTTCGCTTTTCAAAACAACATAGCTAGTCTTGAGGGTCTTTTGGATGTTTTAATTTCATGGCTGGTCTAGAAGACATGGGTACATTGTTTTGGATATAACTCTCTCACCAGAAGCTTGATTAAAGCAAATTATAAGTCCAAATGAAACTTAAAGGACGGGAACTAAGAGAATTAGAGATAGAAGCCTTAGATGTGCTTATGAGTATGGTGAAACCAAGTTAGATGATACCTGTAGTCATTTTCTGCACCAAGATAGGATAAAGTAGAAAGCATTTTGGCTTCATGTACAAGTTTCTTGTCCTTCTCCTCTTCTTTGGAATTTTGTTTATCTCTTTTTGTATTCTCTCATCCATAGAGTTGTGAGAAGCTAATAGCTAGTTTAAAACTCATAGTTGATCTACTATCTTGATTCGAATTTATAAGTGCATATTCTTCCTTTTTTTTTTATCTTTTCTTGATTTTTGATTTTGGGTTTGTGATTCTATATTCTGAATTTCAAATTGAGATAATGCTTGGATTCATATCAATTGATTAATTGATGTGGTTTTGAATGCATGAATTGAGGAAGTTAGGTTTTCGATATAGAACCTAGGCTAATTTCATTCTCATGCTCAAGCTAACTTTGATCTCTTCAGTTTTGAGGTTTCAGACTTAATCGATGGTTAGTTAGTTGAATTCCAAGAAATTTCCAAGTTAGAATGTTGAATCAAATGCAGGGATTCCAATTTGTTTTAGATTAGCCAAGGATCACTAGCTAATCCCAATATTGACAAAGTCCTTAATCTCTCCCAAAGCTTTAAGGAATTCAACATTGAACACATCCCAAAAAATAAGGTAACCCCATTTGTTTAGTATGTAACACCCTTTATTATATAAATCATGCTTGAGTTATGGAGTTATATTAAAGGGGTGTCACTATAGTAAGAAAGCTTTAAAATATGGAAAATATAATACATGGCCCTTTAACTGCACACTTTATTACTAACTAATAGTTCATAAACTTCGGCGTATCTGATACATAGAGGATAAAATATTTACAATTTAAAAGAAATTGTGACAAACATAATACACAGAACTTGCTTCGACATGGTCACTAGCTAGCTTCAATCGTCTCTTGGTCTGGTTTTGTGCCCGAGCCTTGCTCAGAAAATGTCCCAGTACTTTCTCTCACACTCAATTTCCAACTTAGGTACTAGAATGTTTATGGAAAAGAAAAACATACAAGCAGGCAGTGAGAACCTAAGGTTCTCAGTAGGTAAACTCGAACTATTACTCATACAGTGTCATCATAAATATTCCAGCCGCTTCGATTTCTTATGAAAATGTGAACACATATACGCAAGCAGTGGTTCAATTTTAAGTTGAAAACATCTTTCTCAAAGCAGGTTATATTTTAACCACCACTAGGCATATCATATGACAGACATAGAAACATAAATAGTGTAATATACTTCAGTAAGAATCATAATAACATCATGACATAATGAGATAATTAGAAATGCCCATATAGATGTTTGTACATGATTGTATGCAAGTCTACTTCACTTAATTCATCTCTTTCTTTAACTTGCAACTTGATCTTGCTCTTATTTGCACTTGGTCCCCCGGAGGTGAATGGCCTCTCACCCCTGGGAAATAGTCTGCTTTTCAGGTCCGAGCTCGCACCTATACATGAGTGACGGGTTTACTTTCCCCGACCCTCACACCAGTCTATTCCCCTTAAATCTGGTTGAGGGCTGGCCCAAGTCTTAGACAGTACCGCTCTAGCCCACGCTAGCTGGGTTTATGTCATGCCTCACGTGGTAGCTTGGTACGTCCCTCTTGCAAGTTCATATTATCTTTTCCTTTCCATATCTTATCATGCATGTGGATGCATTGAGCATTCATGGATATGTCTCATACCTTACTTCTCATATCATATTCTAATTATGCTTGCATTAATGAAGTACATGAACATGACATGTAAATGTAAATACATTCAAAGCATATTCATACCAAGAATATAACAATATCAATAAGTGTAAGATTTAGAATCTTAAGCATCAATCTATCTTGCAAGCTTTTAATTTCTATTAAGGTTCCTGAGTTCGGCGTCCAAGGTTAAATGAATTCCGAGTTCCGAGTTTATATAATTTCTGACTTCCTGTGTTATGTTTGATCTCCGATATTATATAATTCCCGACTTCCGAGATTATGTTCGATCTCCCAGATTATATAATTCCCTACTTCCGAGGTTATGTTTGATCTCCTAGATTATATGATTTCCGACTTCCGGGGTTATGTTCGGTCTCCAAGATTAATTCTGGGTTGAGTTTCGGAATTTCGTGTATAAGAGTTTTGTGTGCCTATGGTCCCGATCTCCGACCTGAACACAAAATTGGTCTTTTCCAGAACTTTATGAGTGTTTCCTAAATTCTAAGTTCCCAATATTGACTATATTCACTTGTAATTTCCTATTCACTAAGTTCCGAGTTCAACCTTAAGTACACTCTCCCGAGTTCAACCTTAAGTATAACTTTCCGAGTTCAGCTTTAAATATTCTTGACCTAACTTTCCGTTTTACTAAGTCCCGAATTCAACCTCAAAGATCCCCGACCTAGTCCCTTATTCACTAAGTTTAGAGATCAATTTTTAAGTGTACCGATCTAGCTCTCTGTTTACTAAGTCCCGACTTCCGACATCAACTCAAGTTGTTTGTGTCTTATCCCAGACTTGTCCTACTTCCAGCTAGAATTGCACTCTTATAAGGGAAAATTCACTAAAAATAGAAATCTAAGTGAAATTATGCGAAATAAGTTGCATATCATTTGAATGAATATAACTCGAGATATAAGTCCCGAAACTTGACCTTGAATTAGCCTATTCCAACCTAGGTTAAACTTAAGTCAACTTCATTGATGTGTTGGGAATAATCAACAATGGATCTAACTCAAAAGTTTTTATGGGATGTTCTCCTATATGTAAGCTTTCTAACAAAGTTAGTTTCACTCAATTTGCAGTTGTATAGGGTGAGTTACGCCCTTCCCAACTCATACTGCCTGGATAAAGGTTCTGATTTTTGGGTCAAACTTCAAAAATTCATAATCACCTCTATACTGATCCAATGACCTTATATTATATATGTATGGAAAGCCCTAAATGTCTAGTTTCATATAAAAATAGATTCATGAAGTTTAAATGGCTGTAGGCAGAGCTGTACACTCCACCATACAGACTGCCAAGAAAGAATCTTAAGAGTTTCTTGAGTTTTCTCTTCTCTCCAAGTCCTTTCATACAAATTCCAATTCTAATCATGACAGTCATGCAAAATCAGTCGTAAACCATCATCATCATTTCACCTAACATTAGTATATCATAGTATACAAAACCCCTACACAACTACAAACCAAGGAAAATAAGAAGAGAAATAGGATTCCTACCTCTTCTAGGTGTTGTTGTGCTATATTGATGCCTTGGATTGAAGGAATCTTGATGAAGCTTAAGGAGTAGATGGAGATGGAGTGAAGATGAGTTGAGATCGAAGAGAAATAATAAGGGTTCAGCAGGTTATGAAATCCGAAAATAATCAAGGGAGTTGGAAGGAAATAATTGGAAACTTTTGGAACAAGATTACATGTGATTGGTGGATGTGTTTTCCTTCTCCAATTTGATTTGGCTGCCTTCTTGAAGGCTAATTATGGTGCCACTTGTAGGGTGTGTTGGCTAAATCTTGGCCATCTATCCTAGGGTTCTCACAGTATAATTTCTATTGGTTCGGTTCCAACAGTTTAAAATACCGAACCTTCGCCGATTTTCTTCAAATCGGTAAAACTTTACTAAATGACTCTGAGAGAATTTCTATATCTCTATTCTAATTGTTCCTAAGCCTAATCCCTCTGATTAACATCTAATTAATTCCTAATTAGCCTTACTTAGTCAATAAGATCAAATAAATTGCTTGTTAACGTGAAATAATCGTTTTTGCAAATTCGGAAATTTTTCTATTTTCTACTTTCCATAGATAATGGCATCTTTGTAATATTGAGCAAGTCTAAGGACACCCCACGTCATTTCGCACCAGACTGCCCTCATGGCCCAATCGGTAGAGATTTAAACTTCTACGATTTCACCACGTGATTCTACTTTGTTTAAAACCCATTCTGCTAATTCTACCGATATGGGGACATAAAGGTCATTTTATAAAAAGTTTTAGGGTTATTATGGAAATATTTCCTTGGGGTTAAAGTATAATTTCTAAAACTTTTTGGCAAGATTGCAATTAATAAAAGTTGATAGGGGCACTTTTATCATTTCTTGAATAGGGGATGTTACATAGTATGCATTGCAAGAATCCTACTAGAGAGAGAAAAAGAGGCTTAGAAAATACAATATGTAACATCTTGAATTTTACTACCAATTAATTGAAATTTTAGACATATTTTAGAGATACAAATAAACAACAAGGAAATACAAATTCTAGGGTAATAATATTAGAAATCTTCTTAAAGAAAAGAATATATATATATATATATATATCTTGTTAGTAGAAAAAGACTATTTATTAGCAGTACATCTAATTTGCACTGTTAACCAAATTATTTGATTTCATTAGATAAGTAAGAGTAATTAGAAGTTAACTAGAGGTTAATTTGAAATTAATTGAAGAGATTAGGATTAGGGAAAGTTAAATTAGACATGCAAAGAAAATTTCAAAAGATTACTAGTAAGGTGTTGCCGGTTTAAAGGAAATTCGGTATTTTAAACTGTCGGAACCGAATCAGTAGGATTTTATAATGACAACCCTAGCTTTTATGGCTAAAATTCAGCCACTCTAATCCCCTATAAGTGGCACCATTTGGCTGCCCAAGTGAGTGGAGAGATTTGGCTCATCCTCCACCACTAAGCCAATGACCAATCACCAACCAAAATCATAACCATCTAGCTTTATTAAATCTCATAATTTCCTCCTCACTCCCCCTCATTTGAATGCCTCCTTTCTGCTGCTCCCTTCTCCTCTTTTCTTCTCCCACCTCACTTCATCCTCATCCCACTTCCAAGCTTCTTCCATATTCCTACCTAAGAAACTCAAGTCTAGCTAACTTCTACACGCATTTGAGGTAGGATTCTTACTCTTTTCTTGATTTTAATGACAAGTGACTGATTGGGGTTGAGTTGCACCTTCTTCTTTTGATATTATTTGATGACTTTATGATATGTTTGAGTGATTAAAGCTGGGTATTCTTAGTTTAGGTTGGTAATTTAATGAAATACTCAAAGAGAAACTAAACCAGAATTTGTTGGAAGAGAAACACAGCATCCAAACTAGTAGAGTGTACAGCTCCACCTACAACCATCAAAACTTGATGAAACTATTTTTATATGAAACTAGATATTTAAAGCTTTCTAACCATATAAATTACAAGGCTATTGGATTAGTATTGAATTAGATATGAATTTTTTACATTAACCTAGAATTCTATCGTTGGACTTGAGCATACTACGGTTTTAAGGGCATAACTTGCCCTATACATCTTCAAATTGAGTGAAACTAATTTTTTTAAAAATTTTACACATACAGAAACATGGCAAAAAGATTTTAGAGTCAAATTTAATCCTTGTTATTCCCATTAATTCATCCAAGTTACCCCATGTCCTGATAGGACAAAGATAGGGCAAGCAAATTCCTCCAATTTTGTGAGTTCAAAACTCGAGCTTTCGTAATTTAAATAAAATGAAACTTATTCAAAATGAAATCTAGTTCAGTTAGCTTTAAAATAATATTGGTTACTATAAAGCCAAATAGGTTCCTATTTTTAGTGAATTTTTATTTTTCAAAGTGTAATTCTACTTATCTACAGAATAGGCCCAGGTTAATCTACAATAATTTGAGTTATGCTTATCAAAATTAAATAGGACCAAGGAGATTAAAAACTAGACAAATAACATTTTAACATAGTGAAAAATTAAGAATTTGATACATTAAGTAGAAATTATGGCATAATTTACAAAAATAGATAGAATATGGGACATAAGGCAAGATGAGCAATTCTAAGAAGTAGCAAGCTCTTGAACTCCAACTTGTAAACTTCGCTAGTTTCTTTGAGCTAAACCCTTATTAAACCATTGAAATAATGAATATGAATGTGATGTTTCTATCATGTGAATTGGCTGACTGTATGTACTAAAGAGCACTATTCATGGGAAAACAGATCTGACTCGTTATGCTGTCGAATTTTCGGCAGAAACTTATGAATTCATATAGCTTATGTTATGAGAATTTATGATATGAATATGAAATTCTACATGCAAGAATATTTGAAGGTAAATGCACTATAATGCATATGAACATTTTATGATGATATGATCATGATTCTTTTTATGAAAGATGGCATATTTGCATGCAAAAACGGAAAATACATGAATATATAAGATTGGGTCACTTTACTCGGAGGTAGTTATTTGGGTCCTTCCTTGTGAAGACAGTTAAAAGATATGATGAGAGTCTCATATTCATAAGGAGTATGACATGATGATCATATCTCGATGGGATATGACATGCATGGCAATCATACTTTGGAATATGACATGATGAATATAGCTTAAGGAGTGTGACATGACGACCACATCCCGATGGGGTATGATAGGCGATCATATTCTCGAATGTGTATACCAAGTACTAAAGGCAAATTGCACCCTAGGGATGGTGATACATAACGCCTAGGTGTGTAAAGGAAAAAAAGTAAAGAAACCTAAAAGAGGCCCAGACACTTACACCAAGGAGTCATATGCATTCATTTCTGCATGAAAATCAACTGTTCCTTATGTTATCATGAATCTGTGCACCTTATTCAATTATCTTTCATGTTACTATGTTGATATGTAGATTCTCTCTCTATTTAACAAGTGTGTGAATAAAATGAAGCCTGCTTTGAATAATATGTTTTCAAACTATAAAATTGAACAATTTATATAACAAGTTCACCTTTTTCATAATAAATCTAAGCATGTAACACCCTAATAGTCCCATACTATACTTAAGTCATATTATGGAATTACTATTTGTTACTTTTGCTCGTAGAACTAACTTACTATTTTGAATTTACTTTATACAAAAACTAGGGGTAAATTTTTTTTGTATCTATACAACGAAAGTAATCTTTTGGAAAAAGAACAGCCATAAGCGCATTGCAAAGTGTATAATACTAAACATCGATATCTCATACACATGGCGTAATAAATCAAATAAAAACAACCTGGAGAATCTACCTTGGATAAACATAATACCATTCCACAACTAGCATAGTTATATATATATATATATATATATATATATATATATATATATATATATATATATATATATATATATATATATATATATATAGATATATATATATATATATAGGGTCCAATACTTACTGTCGGCCATACAAAACACCTAACCAAATACAACATCAAAAGAAATGCATCAGAAATCTCTATTGCCCATGCATGCCACACAATCAAATGATAACCTTATAACTACAAATAAAAAGGGCTATCATCATGTTCAACTCTGCAAGCAATCACCACATCACCCATCTGACAGAAGAAATCCGTTCCCAAATCCAGCAGGTGTATCACCTCCACATCCTCCTCCTCGGGCATGCCCACGTCCATGGGGCACAATGTGGGTACGGATGAACCTATAACCATGAATCAGGGCTAGTGCATGATGAGGAACTGCAGATGAAGAAGACGAATCGAAAGTCAAGCGAATCACTAAAGGGTAGGAAGGCTCAAATGGGTCGGACTCCAATGGTAGCTCGGGCAGGATGGCTTCGAAAGATCGAAATCCAAAGAAACAATCGGTGTCATATGAGTACTCGAGTCAAACTCCCCATTAGTGGGGTACCTCAGCAGCTAAAGTAGGGACGAACATCATCGAAGGTGACCTTACCATATGACTGGTGTGGATGAAGAAATGGGCTCATAATGGGTACTTGGAGCAGACGATCGTGGAAGATGTAGACCCTTATGGCTGCGCTCGCAGGCATCACAGAGGCATTCAGTACTAGGTCAAAGCACCAATGCCATACTGGGAACTCAATGAATATTATCACCGTGGCCGACGCCGCCATCCTCTCCATACTGGGAACTCAATGAATATTATCACCGTGGCCGACGCCGCCATCCTCTAGAGACGACACAAAAACTTGGGAGTGAGAAATACTAGATTTCTCAATAGGATTATGACTAGACAAACACTGTGACATCGTCATTATCCCAGCCACTTTAGGTTTAATTATAAAAATAGTGGACATGCATAGGTTCAATTTTAATAATTTTGAAAACATAAATCGTGAAGTGGGTTGCTTTTAGGTTTAACATCATAATTATAACGTCATACAAAAACATACATACTAAAACATGGAAGAAACATTCATGATGCATAGGGATAATATAGATGCATGTATTTCTATGCAAACTCATTAACTTGACCATGGTTTCACTTTGACTTTACTTTCATTTTTAGCACGTGCTTAACATTCTTTACTTTTCTTTTGAAATAGACTGCTTTTGGACATAAGCTCACTCCGTGACCGTCATCATGTAGTACTAAACCAAATCAGACTAAGCTGATAATGGTTACCTCTAAGTTGGAAGGTCCTCCATGTCACCCTTGCCTCCCCCATAAAGGTTCCTTTAGTATTTATGGATCACCGTCTCTCACTTCCCTTACCGAAGTGATTTAAGGGTCATATCCCATTCTTTCTTTTCTTTTGTTATGACCATATCTTTTATGCATTGCAATCATTGACTAGACACATGTGGGTATATAATGATATGGTTAAGTCCATAATTTAAGCAGAAATCCGGTAGCATAACGGCTCGACCGGAACTTTTCCAAAATGCCCAACATGGAAATTCAACCAACAACCAATTATATCCATCTCACATTATCATACCAATCGTCCAAAATCATTCAATCATGAGTCAATACTCAATCAAATTAATCATACATCATGCTCAAAGGCATCATACATTCATCCCCTAAAGGGAGTTTATAATTGTGTTATTCTTTGTGAAAAGTCTTATGAGTCATCATATGATTGTTCGTGTCAACTCATGAGAGAACCATATAGTTAAAATAAATGTGTATAATCTTTTAGTTACTTAGTCCTCATATAAAATTACTTTTTACTTGTGTACATGTCTTGTAGAACACTTGCTCAAGTTAACTAAGTTAGGCAATTATTTTCTTTCCCTGAGATAATACACTTAGTGATTTCTAGGTTCATGGTATGCTCAGAGGCCATAATCATACTTCTGTTCCCAAAGGATTTCGAGATTCCTCTAGTCCTTGGGTCATGACAATGTATAACCACACTCATGAACCCAGCAACATCATGTTCACCATTTATCAAGGGACACTTTTTATTTTCACAAGTTATAAGATTGAAACTTTAGTAATTAGAATAGCAAGATTTCACCTTTATAATTATAAGGTTTTTATCCTTCAGGGAAACATGAGTCTATGAAATTATATTCTTATCTTAAAGATTCAACCTTTATAAGAAAATGGTACAAGATGCTAGCTTTACGATTTAAAGTCTCATTCTTTAAGAAAGTTGACACTTTTAATCATTATAAGACCATCAAGACTCCAACTTCATGATTTAAAATTGTCTTAAAGTCTAAAAGATTCTTTCTTTATGAAATAATGATACAGTGCATTAGCTTCAGAATTAAAAAGTCTTATTCTTTATAAAAGTTAATTAACTTTATGCATTATTTTGACTCAAGATACAAACTTTATAAATTAAAAGTATCAAGTCAACACTTTTATGGCTAATAAATAACATTTTTGAAGAAAGCTTAGAATTTTACTTAATATTTTTATCTCAAGGTTCAACCTCTACAAGATTAAAGTGCAAATCTACAACTTTATGACTTAAGGTTACTTTCTTGATTAAAGTTTGAGACTTTTATAAAAGGTCTTGTACTCAAGATTCTATTTTTAAGACATGAAGTGACAAGTTCTCATTTTCATGATTCAAAAGCTTGTTCCATGAAGCTTAAACTTTTACAATATTCTTGTCTTCAAAAAAGACAAAATTAAGCTTTAGAGAGGCACAAAACTTTTTTGCGCCACTTTTAAGGTTGCAGGGAATAAACTTTTTGAAGTTTTATGGATCAACAATCTCTTTAGTCTTATCAAATCAAGAGAAAGTGATAAAGATGACAAACTTTCCAATTATAAGCATCATCATAAGAAAAAAAAATAACTTTTAACCCAAACACCACCGAGAACATCATTCTTTTTCCAACAACTCACAAGAAACATCAAGATCTCATGCATCAAGAAAGCAAAATAGAAACTTTAAAGCATTCAAGAAGGAATGTTCAAATAATCAAAAACAACTCATGAACAAAGTCATGAACATAAAAAGGGAAAGTTTTGTTCATGAAGAGCATAAGGGTTTTTCTCAAGCTTTCACTTGAAGATCTTACTCATGGTAGAAACCAAGCTTCAAGTTTTCTTGAGTGAATAAAAGAGAAGTGTAAAGATCACTACCTAGAGTCAAAAAGTGGCGTCTTTAACAAACGAAGAAGAAGAAGAAGATGAAGACTACTCTTTAATAATGATGGTGGCAGTTTGCAAGGAGAAAGAGAGAGCTCTTGAGTTCTTGATAAAAATGGAGCTTGTAGTGTATAGATATCGTCTCCAAAGACCAAAAGATGTGGGCTTAGTGAGAAGGTTTGGTTATGGTGATAGTGGAGAAAGGAAGAAGAAGGTGTAGAGAGACGTGAAAGGATGAGAGACTTAGAGAGAGAATGAGAGTGTGAAAATGAAAAGTAAATGTGTATGTGAGGGTGTGTGTTGCTGGTTGTAGGTTTGAATAGGGTGGGGGGAGATATTTTTGTGTCATTTTGTGTTATCATGTGTTAATTAGTGATTAAGGGGACAAATGGAATGATGGAGAGACAAAACATGGTCAAACCCTTACATAAAGTACACTTGTCTAATGCTTTCTGCTTTAGTGACGTCACCATTTACTTTATTGTCTAGTTGACCAAATTTGAATTTTAATGGTGTGATTAAGTGCTCATACAACTTAATTAACAAGATTAGACAAGGATTAGTGTTCAATTCATGTGATCATGATTAACAAAAATTAATCTTGTGATTAAGCTTAGTTACCCTTAATTAGACTTGATTAAGCTAATTATGTATGATTAGTGTTTAATTAAGCTATTAAGGGTTTGACTTACTTAATTAGAGATTCTCTAATCTTAATTAAGCATTCTCTTAACTTTTCTCCTCATAATCACTTCGTTAATCCCTTAATTAAGCCTTAATCTCATAATTTCTCATTAAATGCTTAATTACTCTAGGTTACTGATGTAATTTAGCACAACAAGAAATTGAGGATGTTAATACAAAGCAGTTGAAGATAATAACGATGACACTATGTGTAACAATTTAGAGAATCTTAATGAGAATTTTAAATTCTCACTCCTATGTTTATTTTCGTATTATCTCCAGATTATTCAAGAAATATTGAAGACGACCAGTGGTTGCTGTCAAATAAGATCCATTCAGGTAACAGTAACAACTCCTGAATATGATGTTATGACTTAAGTATGGTACTGTGCTTAGGAAGGTGTTACATTAAATGGTATCCGAGTAGTTCATCTTACCCAAACCTGTGATGGGCTGATTATGCTTCCGAGGAAGCATACTGTGAAAGTTTAGAAAGGTCGTGCTTTAGATCCTTACATGACAATGACATAGATGGTTGTGCATGGCAACCCTGTTGTGTGTTGTAGTTTATTTGCTATACTTCACAACATATTGAGCTTTATCACCTCAATATGAAGTTCAGTGTAGGCAGAGATCTACAGAATTCAGCTCGCTTACTAGGGATAAAGGAATTTTGAAGGAAAAATTCTTTTTAAGGGGGGTAGATTATAGCATCCCAAATTTTGCTATCAATTAAAAATTATATATATACATACATACATATATATATATATATATATATATATATATATATATATATATATATATATATGTCTTCTTAGCAAAAAAGACTATTTATTAGTAGTGTGTCTAATTTGCGCTGTTAATCGAATTATTTGATTTTCATTAGAAATGTAAAAGTAATTAGAAGTTAATTAGAGATTAATTTGAAGTTAATTAAAGAATTAGGATTAGGGAAAGTTAAATTAGACATGCAGAGAAAATTTCAAAAGATTACTAGTAAGGTGTTGCTGGTTTGAAGGAAATTTGGTATTTTAGACTGTCAGAACCGAATTAGTAGAATTTTACAATGAAAACCGTAGCTTTTGTGGCCACTCTAATCCCCTATGGGTGGCGCCATTTGGCTGCCCAAGTGAGTGGAGAGATTTGGCTCATCCTCCACCAGTAAGCTAATAACCAATCACCAATGAAAATCATAACCACCTAGCTTTATTGAATCTCATAATTTCCTCCTCACTCCCCCTTATTTGAATGCCTCCTTTCTGCTGCTGCCCTCTCCTCTTTTCTTCTCTCACCTCACTTCATCCTCATCCTACTTCCATGCTTCTCCCATATTCCATGTAACATCCCCATTTTTATCTAAGCTAATTAGCTCGATGTCTTCGGCTAATTAGAGGGTTTAGCGATTAATTGAGAATTAATCGATTAATCTCGAGAGCAAGGGCTTAGTAATTTAAAGGCAAGTCAACAAGATAAGTGAAAGTCAACGATCAAATTAGAAATTCAACAATTGAAACATAATGCATTAAAGGTTACAATTAAAAGCCGAATGGCCCAATCCTTGTTAATTCATGATTTAGAATATAAAATCAAGGCGACCTAACCTTATTAACTAAGCATGACAAGCATCACATCCTAATCACATGAAAAATTAACCCTCACACCCTCTTTACATAATTAATGAGGAAAATCCTTTTCAATAAACATGTGTTAAGGTGTAATTGAACCAATTGAATTAATTAACATTTAGATAATTGTAACAATTGTAAAGATTTAAGAACTTTCCTTTAATTATTGTTTGAAAGTTTGGTCAAGGCAAGAGTCATATCCAACTATCCATTTTCCTTCTCATCATACACCACTAGATCAAGAGTCTATGTTAGTAGTATTCCTTGAGTCAAGACAAGAGATGTACTCTTCTCCATCAAGATTATGACACTTGGAGTGATCATAGCCACCCAAGTCAAATCCTGAGAGAGGTCATGGTTTTAACCACTTGAAAAACACTACACGGTCTTTACCGAAGTGCCAAGATTCAAAGGAAACACAACTCCCTCTTTTGCCCCAAGGTTTTTCCCACTCTCTTGCTTATTGTAAGAAGCAAAATCATATCACTCCCTCCCCCCTCATTTGCGCCATTCAACCCCGTCTCTCTCGCCTTCATTTCATTTTTCATTCCTCTCACTAAAACACAAAGCTCTCTCCTCTCTCCAAGTCTCATTCCTACTTTCTTGTTCTTCCTTCCCTCCTTGTTTTTTTTCCAATCTCCTTACTACTTTCTACCTCATCTCCATCACCACCCTCACAATCCCTTCAAGGACCACCATTTTTGGTCTTTGGAGAAATAAGATCATCCATACACAAGCTCCACTTCCAAGCTTTCAAGTAGGAAGGCTCTCTTCAACCTTCTCCACATCCCAAATCCTTCAAGAAGCTCTCTTTGGTAATGACTCTAACCTTTCTTTTTCATGTATTTTTTAAATACTAGAACCCCTAAGCTCTTCATAGCTAGGTGGTTTTAGGACTTGCTTCAAGGTCTCATGATCATATCTTGCTCTATGAGTTTTCTTGCCTTGTTGAAAATATTGTCTTAAAATGAGATTTTGTGGCATGATGGTTCTTATGTATCTTGCTTTATTTTTGTTTTAAAATACTGATTTGGTGATTAAAACCTTGAATATGATGGTGAGATAACACATGAAAATGGTGATTTGAAATGGCATAACAACATCTCCACAAGTTTGATATGTAAAACATAAAAACTAGTTAAGCTAGAATTCTGGCAGCCTGTAATTCGTATAGTATAACTCATTCTACAAAACTCAAAATGTAATGAAACTAATTTTTTGTGAAAGTAGACTCAAAGAGATTTTCAAACATATAAAATACATAAAATTTGGATTTAAAATGAGGGAGATATGATTTTTCAAAGTGGACTGTTCCCGGATGGGTTTCTGTTTGGGCAGTCCGCACTAAAAACCTTATAACTGAAGCTACAAAAATAATTTTTGAGTGGGACCAAGTTTTTTAGAAAGCTAAGACATAGAAGAACACCCCCATATTATCAGATTCCATGTGAAGGACTCCCAGTGAAGTTGACAAGCCACTGACCCAAGATGAACTTCCAAGTCTAAACAGTTAGAATAAAATGTGCATATCTCAAGTTATAAAATGAATTTTTGAGTGGGGTTTGTTTTGTTTAAAAATAAACTCAGAGAAGTATAATCATACCAAAATTCGAAGCAAAAGAGTAAAAGGTGAAATTATGGTGAATTTTTGAAGTTACTACCCCACTGTAAAAGTAAAACTGGTTATGGTAAAATTTTAAGGTTAATAAGAAATAACCTTTAAGACATTAAGACCCTTACATTAAGTATTCGAAAACGTTCATAATTCAACTTAAAAATTTCAAAAGGGATAATAGATGAAATTGGCCCTATGCCTAATAAAAGAGTTTACACAAGAGGCAATCTCAATTAAAAGCTTACACCGAATTTATTAAGCTAAGCTCATAAAACTTTGCTTAAGAATATGCCTATGTTTATGTGCAAGTATGATGTTATGATGATGATGATGATGATGATAATATGAATATGATATGTTGATGATATGATGCTTAATGATATGTGATATTGGATTCTCTGTTTGGCAAAATTTTGGAAAGCTTCGGTCTAGCCGTTATGCTGTCAAAATTCTGCAAAAATTGTGTACTTAGAAACATTTTGCATCATAAGTTTTAGTAAGAAGAGATTTAATAAAGTGTGTGATCTTTCAAAAGGGAAGGTGACCTAATTTAAGTTCCCCTCACCCACGACTCACATGAGGCATGGCATGACCTAGCTAGTGTAAGTATCGAAATTCTATGGTGGCAACGGCCACGGAATGAGCTCATTACCACTTATGTTTAGTGGGTGAAAAGAAAAAGACCTAAGGTAAAGGTTAAGTGAAGAAAAGAAAGGGACTGTGGTCCAACTCAAGTAAAGAATGAAACTTTAAAGATGTTCATGCATGATACGAACTGTCATATAAGTTCTTATGTATACTATGATGTTAGCATATGAGAAATGTGTACTTCAAATGGAATCCGCTTCGAATATTGATGTTTTCGAAAAACCTAAGAATTGAACCTATTGAATGCTCACTGTTTTCATTTATAAAACTGAAGTGGCTGGGACGATGACGGCGACACCTTCGTGTCAAGTTCGAGTCCTACTGAGAAATCTTATTTCTCACTCTAGTTATTTTCCGTTTCATCACCAGATACCTATGGCACATCCAGTGGAGTGGACCATGGACCCTCCCCACCATGAGTGGGCCTACAACGCTGATGCTCAGGCTATCATGGCCACGACCACCACAATAGTCCGCACTCACTTTTACCTAGGTCATATATATGAGGGAGAGGAGCCAGATGTTCCACCAGCCCCTGTAGACATTTCTTCGGCTTACCTTGGACAGCCGCTGGGTCCTTGGGATTTTCCGCCTGAGCCGTTGCCAGACATCGAGATGGAGCCAATGTCTCCGGGCTTGCCCACAGCCGAGCCCGTGCCAAAGCCGGTGATTCACGTGGTCGACGTGAGTTCCATGGCCACTCCTAAGGCCGCAATTGCTTCGCCACCGCTCCCTAAGTATCACCTCGCCACGTCTGAGGAGGGTCCCTCCGAGGAGCATTCTTCGGTGGCCAGCTATACTCCAGGTCGTCGCGTTCGTCACATTGAGGTGATCAGCAGGCATCCTTGCATCATCCGTACTCCTCACATCCCCCGAGGCTGAGGAGCGAAGGGAACCAAGCACTCGAGGACTTGAGTCCATCCGATCGAGGGGCACGGAAGGGGCAGAGAAACCAACACGTGTAACATCCCCATTTTCACCTAAGTTAATTAGCTCGGTGTTCCCGGCTAATTAGAGGGGTTAGCGATTAATTGAGAACTAATCGGCTAATCTCGAGAGCAAGGGCTTAGTAAATTAAAGGCACGTCAACAATTGAAACATAAGGCATTAAAAGTTACAATTAAAAGCCTAATTGCCCAATCCTTATTAATTCATGACTTAGAACATAAAATTAAGGTGATCTAACCTAATTAACTAAGAGCACATAAGCATCACATCCTAATCACATGAAAATTTACTCTCACATCTTCTTTACATAATTAACGAGGAAAAATCCTTTTCGATAAAAATGTGTTAATGGCATAATTGAACCAATCAAATTAATTAACATCTAGATAATCGTAACAATTATAAAGATGTAGAAACTTCCCTTTAATTATGGTTTGAAAGTTTGGTCAAAGCAAGAGCCAAATCCAACCATTCAATTGCCTTCTCATCATACACCACTAGATCAAGAGTCCATGTTAGTAGATCCCTTGAGTCAAGACAAAAGATCTACTCTCCTCCATCAAGATTGTGACACTTGGAGTGATCACAATCATCCAATGCCAATCCTAAGATAGCCCATGCTTTTAACCACTTGACAAAAATACTACAAAGTCTATACCCAAGTACCAAGACTCAAAGGAAACACAACACTCTCTTTTGCCCCAAGGTTTTTCCCACTCCCTAGCTTGTGTAAGAAGCAAAAGTCACCTCACTCCCTCCCTCATTTGTGAGCCACCTTCAGCCTCTCCTCCCTTCTCAATTCATTTTCATTCCCTCTCTCTAGACACACACACACACACACAAAGCTCTCACCTCTCTCTAAACCTTTCTTTATTCTTCCTACTCTCCTTCTTGTTCTTCTTGTTTTTCCTACTCTAAGTCATCACTTTTCCACCACCATCACCCTCATCTTCTATCACCACCCTCACTAACTTATCAAGGATCACATTCTTTGGTCCTTGGTAGAGCAAAACAAACACTCATTTAGCCCCATTTGCTAGCTCAAGAGGAAGGAGGACATCTCCAACCACTTCATTTTTCAAGCTTCCAAGAGAAACTCATTTGGTAGTGACTCTATCCTTCTTCTCCATGTATTTTTCAAGTTTTAGAACCCCTAAGCTCTTCATAGTTAGGTGGTTTTAAAGCTTGCTTCAAGGTCTCATGACCACATTTTTCTCTATGAGTTTTCTTATCTTGTTGAAAGTGTTGTTTTGAAATGAGATTATGTGGCATGATGGTTTTATGTATCTTGCTCTATTTTGTTTTAAAATACTGATTTGGTGACTAAAACTTTGAATATGGTGATGAGATAAAACATAAAAATGGTGATTTGAAGTGGTATAGCAACATTTCCACAAGTTTGATATGTAAAACTTAAAAATGAGTTAATCTGGAATTCTGGCAGTCTTTAAAGCGTGTGGTATAACTCACTCCACAAAACTCAAAATGCAATGAAACTAATTTTCTGTGAAAGTAGACTCAAAGAGCTTTTCATACATATAAAATATGTGAGATTTGGCCTTAAAATTTCAAAGTTCACTGTTCCTGGATGGGTTTCTGTCCGGGCAGTAGGTAATAAAACATGCATAACTTAAGTTATACAGAACATTTTTGAGTGGGACCAAGTTTGTTAGAAAGCTAAGACATAGAGGAACATTCCCATAAAATAGTTTTGGCAGATTCCTTGTGAGGAGTTCACAATAATGTTTAAAAGCCACTGACCCGAGATAAACTTTCAAGTCTGAACAGTCAGAATAAAATATGCATAAGTCAAGCTACAAAATGAATTTTTGAGTGGGGTTTCTTTTGTTTAAAAATAGATTCAGAGAAGTGCAAGCATACCAAAATTCGAAAGAAAAGAGTAAAAGATGAAATTATGGTGAATTTTTGAAGTTACTGCCCCACTATAAAAGTAAAACTGGTTAGGGTAAAAGTTAAAGATTAATGAAAAATAAGCTTTAAGACATTAATACCCTTATATTAAGTATTAGAAAACCTTTATAACTCAACTTAAAAAGTATCAAAAAGGACATTAGACAAAATTGGCCCTATAACTAATCAAAGAGGATACACAAGAGGTAACCTCAATTAAAAGCTTGCACCAAATTTACTAAGCTAAACTCATAAAACTTTGCTTGAGAATATGCCTATGTTTATGTGCAAGCATGATGTAACATCCCCATATAATGTTATAGGAAATAATGAAAATGTCCTTGGGCAAACTTTTATTATTTACAACTTTGCCCCCGAACTTTTAAGAAAATGACCTTTAAGTCCTTATATATTATTTACAGCATTGCCCCTGAATATTTTAGAAAATGACATTTAGGTCCCGATATCAACAGGATTAGTAAAATAAGGTTTTAAACGAAGCAGAACCGCGTAGCGAAAATGTAGAAACCTAAACCTGAGCCGATTGAGCCACGGAGGTATCCATGTGTGAAATGACATGGGATGCCCCTAAACTTACCCATAATTACGAATGTATCCTTAGCTTTGAAAAACAGAAACAGAAGTCCCAAAAATTTTGCAAAACATTTAACGTACACTATTAATCGATTTACTCGATTTTATTGGGTTTATAGAGTTAATTAAAAAGTTAATTAGAGGTTAACTAGAAGTTGATTAGAGGTTAAATTAGAGAAGTTAGAGCTAAGATAGAAACTCATACAAACCTCATACAATTATTCAAAACCGATTTACCGATTTAAAGGAAATCGGTAACTTTACAGTATTTTAAACTGTCAGAACTGAACTAATAGGATTACAAGCTCTAAACCCTATTTTGAGTGGCTGATAGATCAGCCACTTACCAGCCAAAAGTGGCGCAAAAATAGCCACATTTCATGGAGAAGCTTGGCTGAATTTCAGCCAAGCATTATGGACCAATCAAATTCAAGATAAAACACCCAAAAGCAATCAGATTTTTCACCCTTTCTCACCCATTTCAGACCCACTTCTACGCCACTTTTCTCTCTTCTCTTTCAGCTATCTTTCTCTCTTCTTTACACTCACAACTTCAGCCAACATCAAGCCACTTCAAGCCTTGCTCATCCAAACCTTCAAATTCCAGCAAAAACACTTGGAACAAAGGTAGGAGTTTTGGTTCTTGCACCAAATCTGTGGACTTGGCTGGCTGATCTTGAATTATTTTCAACTTCTTTGATGTGTTAAATGAATGTTTATGATGATATGTGATTGGTTTTGGGCTGTTGGTCTGATTCAAACCGAAGTGGAAGCAAGAAAACATGAAAATAGAAAGAGCTAATGGGTTAGAGAACCAAAAACCCTCGGCAGTCCATACGGCGGAGTGTACGGCTCCGCCTAAAACAGATCAAATTGGATGAAACCATTTTTATATGAAACTAGACATCTAGGGCTTTCCATAGACATATCATATAAGGCTTTTGGATTAATATTGAGGGAGATATGAATTTTTGAATTTCGACCTAGGGTTTTGACTCTGGCTCTGGGCAGATTAGGTTGTTTAGGGTAGAACTTGACCTATACTACTTGAAAATGAGTAAAACTAACTTTTTTAGAAAGCTTACACATAGGAGAATGTCCCATAAAAATTTCAGAATTAGATAACATCCCAGTTGCTCCCAGTGCTCAATGCAATTCGATCTATGTCCACATCGGGCTCGAACAGGGCAGTGTAGGAAGGTCTGAATTCGGGGCTTGTTACTCGAGCTCTACTAAGCCAAATTGAGTGTAACTTTTTCTAAATGAAACTTTGTTCTGTTAGCTTTTAATATGAGGCCAATTTCGTATGATTTGAGTCAGTTTTCGATTTTTAGAGGATTTTTACTTTTAGTTGCCTGATTCTGGCTAGCCAATGGGCAGGCCGAGATAAAATCTAGATATCTTGAGTTGTAGATATCAAAATTAGATGGGACCAAAGAGGTTAGAAAATAGACACATAACACTTTAACATGCTCAAATATGAGGTCCAACTGAGTTAAATAGAAATTATGGCTTGAATTATAAAAATCGGGTTGGTTGAATATGCTGAGGCAGGAATTCTGCCTTAATGAATTTGATGTTGATATGAGTTTAATGTTGGAATATAAATGTGATGTTGTGCTCCTTGTGATAAATTGATGTACTGGTTGGCTGGCACTATTCATGGGGAAGCGGACATGTTCCGTTATGCTGCCGAATTTTCGGCAGAATTATGTGAAGTTATAAAAACTTGTGTTATGAAATTTTAAGTTATGAATATGGAATCTTATATGCAAGGGTATATGAAAGTAAATGGCAAAGTAGATGTATGAAAGCATATGAACATATTGAATGTGGGTCCCTTCACCTGGAGGCAGTTATGAGGTCCCTCCTTGTGAAGGCAGTTATGAGGTCCCTCCTTGTGAAGGCAGTTAAATAAAATAAAGATGTGAATCCCTTCACCTGGAGGCAGTTGCACTTTGAATCCCTCCCCGTGAAGGCAGTTAAAAGATATAATGAAGATCCCATATTCCTAAGGAACGTGACATGGCGATCACGCTCTGACGGAGCATGACATGGCGATCATACTCTGGAATATGGCATGATGATCCCACACCCTAAGGAATGTGACATGGTGATCATATTTCGATGGAGTATGACATGGCGATCAGACTCTGGGATGTGGCAGGATAAATATATTCCTAAGGAACGTGACATGACGATCACGCTATGATGGGGTATGACATGGCGATCGTACTCTGGAAAATATACTCCCCTCACCCACATGAGGTATGGCGTGACCCAGCTAGTGTGAGTATAGGGGATAAGGCTTACATGAGGCATGGCACGACCCAGCTAGTGTAAGCAATGAAAATATATGGTGGCAACATCCATGACATTAACTCATTACAGAGCAAAGAAAGTTAAAGAAAGGCATCAGGATATCTGCATGGATTCAAAGATGAGAATTTGCATAATGACATCCTACGTTTAATTGATGCTGAAGCTGTACTATTTATGTATGCTGTGATTATGTTCTAAATATGAAATATTGCCAATGAGAACTCAAGCGCGTGAATAAAATGAACCCTGCTTCGGATAATACATTTTCAAACTATAAAACTGAAAAGTCTATTAACATGTTCATTTTTTTCATAATAGACCGAAGCAGCTGGAGATAATAACGATGACACAGTTTATGTTAATTTAATAAATCCTACTGAGAATTTATAATTCTCACTCATACGTTTATTTCCGTGTTATCTCCAGATAGTTCAGAAGTCTTGAAGAAGATCCTCCAAGGCGGAGTTGACTAATAAGATCGAGGGTGGCCGAAGGTTGCTGCCAGACAATGTCCGATTAAGTGACAGTAACAACTCCCAGGTGAGTTATTATGACTTAAGCATAATACCATACTCGGGAGGGTGTTACACATGATGTTATGATGATGATGTGATGATGATGATATGATAATGATGGTATGATACTGATGATATGATAATGATGAGGTGATATGATGCTTAATGATACTGAGATATTGGTTTCTCTGTTTGGTAAAATTTTGGGAAGCTTCGGTTTAGCCGTTATGCTGCCGAAATTTTGTAGAAATTGTGGACTTAGAGAAATATTTTGCATCATAAGTTTTAATAAGAAAAGATTCAATAAAGTGCGAGATCCTTCAAAAGAGAAGGTGACCTAATTTAAGTTCCCCTCACCCACGACTCACATGAGGCATGGCATGACCCAGTTAGTGTAAGTACCGAAATTTTTATGGTGGCGACGGCCACGGTATGAGCTCATTACCACTTATGTTTAGTGGATGAAAAGAAAAGGACTTAAGATAAGTCAAGCTAAGAAAAGAAAGGGACCTCGGTCCGACCCAAGTAAAGAAGGAAACTCATAAGATGTGCATGTATGATACAAACTGTCATACAAGTTCCTATGTATACTATGATATTAGCATATGAGAAATACGTACTTAAAATAGAATCCACTTCGGACATTGATATTTTCGAAAACCTAAGAATTGAACCTATTGAATGCTCCCAGTTTTTATTTATAAGATCGAAGTGGCTGGGACGATGATGATGACATCTGTGTGTCAGGGTCGAGTCCTACTGAGAAATCTTATTTCTCACCCTAGCTGTTTTTCCGTCTCGTCACCAGATACTCATGACACACCTCGTGGAGTGGAGCATGGAGCCTCCCCACCATGAGTGGACCTATGATGAGGACGCGCACACTATTGTGGCCACGACCACCACAGTAGTCCACACATATTTCTACCTGGGTCGAGTTTTTGAGCAAGAGGAGCCAGAGATCCCGCCTGCCCCTGTAGACGTATCATCGGCGCACGTTGGACCGCCGCTGGGTCCTTGGGATTTCCCTCCTGAGCCATTGCCAGAGATCGAGATGGAGCTAATGTCTCCGAGTCTACTTGTAGCCGAGCCCGTGCCACTGCCAGAGGTCCCTATGATCGATGTGACTTCGACAGCTACTCCTAGGACCACAGCCGCTTCGCCGCTGCTCCCTGAGTATCATCCTGCTGCGTCTGAGGAGGATTCCTCTGAGGAACGTTCTTCGGTCGCTAGCTATACTCCTGGCTGTTGCATTCATCGCGTAGAGGTGATCAGCCGGCACCCCCGTATCATCCATACTCCTCATGTTCCCCGAGGCCGAGGAGCGAGGGGGACCAAGCACTCAAGGACCTGAGTCCATTCGATGGAAGGGCATGGAAAGGGCAGAGAAGCCAATATATGTCTACGTGGGCCTATCCCATTATTGCTCCTTATTTGTTGTATTTCATTTTGTATTAGACCTTGTCAAACTTGTGTACCTTTGATATTTTGGGGCCATGGCATGACCATGAGTTCCTCTTTATGTATTTGTTGGATATTATGAGACTAATTATAATTATATGATTGTTGTTATAATTTGAATGCATGATATTATGATCTATCCCTTGTTTCTTCCATTTATACCGAAATCTTTGCGATATGCTCGTTTGTTACTATCTTCTCGCGCAAGGCTTTACTTTCCAAAAGCGACGACGTATTTAAAAAAAAAATTCACCGTATTTTCCGCGTAATTTAATTTCAAGTAAAGTTTAGTTTTCCACGAGCATAAGTAACAACTAATAAAACGCCGTAATACGACTTAAGCGTAATATGGATTTATTTGGGTGTTACAGCACGTGTCTACATGGGCCTATTTTATTATTGTTCCTTATCCTATGTATTTCATTTTGTGACAAATTTTGTCATATTTGCTTATGTTTGATATTTTGAGGCCATGACGTGACCATGAGTTTCCTTTTTATGCATTGTTGGATATTATGAGACTATATATATATATATATATATATATATGGTTGTTTTAGTAACGAGAATGCATTATATTTCGATTTATCCATTGTTCCTTTATTTTATGACTGGAATTTATGTGACACGCTCGTTTATTGCTATCTTCTCGCTCGAGGCTTTACTTTCCAAAAATGCTGTAAAGCGACGATGTATTTCAAAAGAAAAATTTTACTGTATTTTTCGCATAACTTAATTTATAAATGAAGTTTAGTTTTCTACGAGCATAAGTAACAACTAATAGGATGCCGTAATACGACTTAAGCATAGTATGGGTTTATTAGGATGTTACACATAACACCTAAATGTGCTAAGGAAAGAAAGTAAAGAAAGCTAAAAGAGGCCAAGATACTTACACCAAGGAGTCATATGCATTCATTTATGCATGAAAATAAACTATTCCTTATGTTATCATGAATCTATGCACCTTATTCAATTATCCTTCATGTTACTATGTCAATATGTAGATTCTCTCTCTGTTTGACAAGTGTATGAATGAAATAAACTCTGCTTCGGACAATATATTTTTGAACTATAAAACTGAATAGTTTATATAACATGTTCACATTTTTTGTAATAAATCGAAGCAGCTGGAGATAACAACGATGACACTTTGTGTGATAATTTAGAAAATCCTATTGAGAATTTTAAATTCTCACTCCTATATTTATTTCTGTATTATCTCCAAATAGTTCAAAAAATATTGAAGACGGATAGAGGTTGCTGTTAGACAGGGTCCATTTATGTAACAGTAATAACTCCTGGGTATAGTGCTACAACTTAAGCATGGTATCGTGCTTGAGAGAGTGTTACAAAATAGCTTGCATTTTTCTACACTATCATGAATGATCAACCGTACAATGCAGTTTTCCCATCCCTTTCCTAATAATGCCTTGATAAAAAGTGTGCCTAGTATGTAATTACTTAAGGACATGAAAGGATATGACATCACATGGCAGGTTAATCCCTCTCACGAAGGTCTTACGACTTAGATACTAGTGCTGACAATGAAGGCAGATTCTATGACCTGCAATTGGAAGTTTGAAATGCGTTAATGATTAACTCATATCCACCAGGCTCATTCAAAAGGTCCTGATCTGAACACTTGGTCTCTCTCACTCTCTCACTCATTGGAGACATAAAAATACATATGTACATGCACATATACATTCACACATACATATAGCACCACTCTTTATCCTTTGTCATCTTTTGTTGGTGCATACTCTGGTGAAGTGCTTCTCTTGTACTTCACCATGAAGTCCGTATATGGCTGAGTAAAAATCTTAAATGTGGAGAGTGGGCCATTTCATTATGTGGCTTAACAAAGAGGTCAAAACTCAAGTCCCATTACACTGTGAAGCA
The DNA here is from genome assembly GCA_031439595.1 of Pterocarpus santalinus. NCBI lineage: Eukaryota > Viridiplantae > Streptophyta > Magnoliopsida > Fabales > Fabaceae > Pterocarpus > Pterocarpus santalinus. Next base: position 30,484,349 of record CM062523.1, on the reverse strand, counting down.
CACGCATTACACAGTAAGCATTCTCTTTCTTTCGACCTAGAAACAGGCACTCACATAATTAAAATAAATGCTCACAATTCAACATTTTAGTTGTGAATCAATGCAGTTTTCGCTTTCACTACAATGGTAATGAAATAGTTAAAGTAAATTATGAATGATATAAAGCAATATATTTTTAATTCTTTCTAAAAATTTCTTTTATTTTACGATATTAAAGGCATTTTGGCACGCTGTATTAGGTCTATAGTATAGATTAATACAATGATTTTTTTTTTTTTTTTTAAATCATCCTATGTGGAAGGCTGCGCCACTGACCCCAACTAATTGACGTTTATTATGAGATAAAATTCTTCTAACACTAATTTTTTCTATAGAAAAGATTCACTTAAGACCTTGATTAAAAAAATAAATATTGAATCACTTAAACTAAATATGCTTATGATTTTATCATTTGTTTGATGTAAGCTACGCACTTTAGTAACTTATCTATTGAAGGCCTTTTATACATCAAAATGATTGATGTATAACTTAAACAGATCTTGGAATATGAGAGTAGATCTAATTCGACTTGGATGTATATGGAATCTTTAATTCTTTCTTTCCCTCGCAATTTTTTACATTTATGAAAATAATAAAATAATTAATGAAAATATATAAATAAATAATAAGTAACATTTAATATAAAATGTAATTATAAATAATAAGAATTAAGAGATATTGAAAATAATTATAATTTAAAAATAAAATTTTATATAATTATCTTTATTTTTAATTAATAATTAAATAATTAATAATGGTTAATATTTTGTTATAAATTTATTTTCTTGTTATATTTTATTTTTAGAAGCACAAACAGAAAATATGAAATATATAAAAGATTGAGTATAAATATTTGTAATAGAATATAATACTTAAATAATTAATAAATATTATTTATTATAAATTATAATTATATTTAATGAATAATTGAGAAATATTTAAAATAATTCACAGAAAATATTTAATTTTAATTTCTAATTAAATAATTAATAAAATTAATTTTTTTATTATTATTTTTATGTTTTATTAGAATTATTTTTATTGTGAAATGATAATATTATTTTATATAATATAATATCTTATATACAATAGCATATCAAACATTACACAATATCAAAATTCTATTAGATCTTATATTATCAGACTTTATTTTATTAGATATGCTAAATGACTCTTGAATATTAACACTTAAAATTCTATGACATATTATTATTTCTTTATAATTACATTTTTAATATTGTAAGAATCGTGATGTGTATTTAATTGGTTTCATTAATCTGCAGGTCCCTACAGTTTGACCCAATTTTTAATTAGGTTCCTATAGTTTAAAAGTTTTCAATCAGATTCGTACATTAAATAAATTTTTATAATAAAATCCTTGAAGTAATCTACCATTACAAATTTTTTTGGTTAAATTGAATAAATTTATAGTTTGAGCTTACAAAATTGGTTGGAAATCTATTAAATTATATAAAATTTTAAAATTTTTTGTAGCATTAGGTTGCCTCAAAAACTTAATTATAAAATTTATTTAATATAACAACCTAATAAGAAACTTTTAAATTGTAGGAATCTAATTAAAAACTAAATCAAACTATAAAGACTAGTAAGTTATTTAAACCTCTTTAATTTTATAAGGAGAAAGTTTTTGAAATTGATGAATTATAAATATTGTAAAAACATAGTATATTATCGTAAGGTACTACAACAAGCTCAAGTGTGATGTTATATTTGATGTGCCGGTAGGATGTGCAACCAATACTGCTTACTTTATAAGAGTAAATATCTATTTTAGTCATAATATTTTAAAATTAATATTAATTTAGTCTTAAAATTTTTTTTATATCAATTTAGTTTTAATATTTTAAATTTTGATATCAATTTAGTCCTATATTGATGATTTGATAAAAAATTTTGATTTTATTAAAAATTTATTAGGACTAAATTAATGTCAAACCTCAAAATATTAGAATTAAATTAATATTAAAATTTTAAAGTATTAGGACTAAATTAATATCAAAATTATTTTTAAAACCAAATTGATGTAAATTTTAAAATGTTAAGACTAAATTAGATGTCAAAAATTCTTTTAGAACTAAATTAATATCATCTTTAAAATATTAGGACTGAAAAAATTATTTACTCTATAACATATAAAAAATGAGTTTAATTGGTATGCACTGACAGTGTAAAATAGTTTCTGTTTGTCAACCAATAGAAATAGGGGAAAGTGAGAATTCATGGTGGGTCCCTCATTATAATGGGTGGTTATTTTGATATGTTGGCACTTTCCACCATTTCTATTGGTTGACAGTGTAAAATACACTGTCAGTGTATTTAAATTAAATTCATAAAAAATTTTGAGTTTTGGACTACATTTGAATTTCTAACTTTTCGACTCTTCAGAAGATCAGGACGGCGAGTGCCGCTAATTGGAATCAGTATCCTTTTGTCACATCCTAGCGTCTTAGAGCTACTGGAGTTTACAACTCAGACATTGTTCTGACTGGGTTCTCATTAAATTTTGACGCGGTCTGGTACTCATTGCAAGTCATCTGAACTTGCATTATAACCAATTTTTCTCGCCTCTTTGTCTCTCCTTTTCATCTTTTTCAACTGCAGAAACGTTATCCGTGGAACCAGGTCCTCCCGTGACGTCAAACAGTAATCTTACTCAATCTGTATAGGTAGAGCTCGCAAAAAAGGTATCTGCATTTGGGAGCCGAAAAGCTCCCACAAACTCGAGTCTTCCGCGTATATGCATGTATACATGTATCGTGAATATATTGTATTGTGAAAGCATCCATTGTTTCTATTGGTTAATTTTGACTTTTCCTTGCTCTCAAATAAGGAAATCAATTGCAACTTCAAGGAGAATATCAAACCATATATATTTGACTGACATGGCCGCAGAAGCAGTGGCCAGAGAAGATCTTATGAGGTCAATGAGCGGTGGAAATAGGAAGAGTATTTCATCACCCAGCACGCAAAACTGGGCCTCAGCAAGCTTGCGTGAAGCAGTGAGCGGAGAGGGTGACGTGTTTCAGAGAAGTGGAAGGGAAATAGATGAAGAAGAGAAGCTGAAGTGGGCAGCATTAGAGCGGCTTCCCACATACGACAGGCTGAGGAAAGGGATTCTGAAGCAAGTTCTTGATAATGGGAGAGTTAACTATGAAGAGGTTGACACCACCAAGCTTGGAGTGCAGGAAAAGAGGCATCTCCTTGAGAGCATGCTAAAGGCTGCTGGAGAAGACAATGAGAAGTTTCTCCATAGGATGAGGGACAGGATTGACAGGTGCATTTTTATATATTTTGGTAGTCTCTGTGTGATGTTAAAGGCCACAGTTTCAATATATATATATATATATATATATAACTTGCTTTGGCTTTAGTTTAACTTTTTTCTGCAAGATTTGAGTCACTGGATTTTCTTGTATACAATTTTCGTTCACTATTCTAGGGTCGGAATTGAGATTCCCACGATTGAAGTTCGATTCGAGCATTTATCAGTCGAAGGAGATGCATACATTGGAACTAGGGCCTTGCCAACGCTGCTGAATTCTACCATGAATGTTATAGAGGTATTTTGGTCAAATACGAGGTTATTTTCGACAATTCCATGACAAGTTCTATAAATAACCTGTTTGAATAATTTTCTTAAAAAAATATTATTTTAAAAATTTTTTAAACATATTTTAAAAAAGTAAAATCTAATTTATGTTTAGTTATAAAATAAATTTATGTTTGACTGTAAAATTAAAAGGCATTCTTTAATTTTATCTTTAGATAAATTTTTATCAACATTTAGTTGATTTAAGTGATTTAACAGTTTTTCCTTTTAAATATGATATTGAATTCGAATATTGAGGATGAAAAAATTAGCACTGAAACAGTTTTACCTCTATAATAGATTGATCTAACTCGAATTAGATTATTTAAAGTCCAATAGGCTTCATATATTGATAATTTAAATAAAAAAAAATTATGTTATAAAATCTTGTTAGAGCATCAAAATCATAGCCTCTACAATTTTGTTTTTTTAAACCTTTTTAATGATTTTGCTTTTTCTAAGAAAATCATCCGTAACATATAAAAAGCATAAAAATATTTGTTTTATTAACAACAGATTTTTTTTTTTCATTCAGAATATTACTTCTAAATCCAAACGAACTGAAACTGAAAAAAGGATGTCATATTGCCTATTGACCCGTAAAAATTACAATTTTATTCCTAAAAATATAATGTTTTTAGTTTTGATCCCTCAATAATTTTGCATCATTTTGGTCCCTTATATTTTTAAAGTGAGCATAAATGTTCCCTTTGCAGCACTTCTAAACTCTTTGTTGGAGATCATTTACACTCGTTTTAAAAAAGTGAGGTATTGAAATGATGCAAAACTATGTGTTTTGATGAACTAAAAATAAAAAATATTATATTTGCAAGAATGAAAAATATATCTAAGCCTAAAAATTTTAGTTATATTGATAACAAATGAAGAATTGAGATATAGATTGGTAATTCTAAACTAAATTAAAATTTTATTCTATCTTGAACAATTTATAAAAATGAAGTTTTGAAGAGATCTCAATTGTTGCTTTTTCTTTGTCATTTGTCAAGTGCATCACAAGTTCACAACATTGTTGACACCAACATTTGGAAAATGATGAAACACATGGAATGAATTTGCCAGCACGATCAATTGCTATAGGTTCCGTAAATTTTTTCTTGTTTTATTTTTAGTTTGAAATCTGAAAATAATTGAATCATGTGGTATAATCATATTTTCACTTCACTATTTTACAACAAAAAAGTATTAGTACTATTTTCAGAGAGGCGATCAAATGTGAAGCAGTGAACCTAAAATACATTATTTCTTTTTCTAGCTTTTTATTTTTTTGTTTTTGTTTAATAAACCTGTTTCCTTCGTTCAACTGTGTTGGCAAATGATCGTATATGCTTCTTGTTAGTGGCAAACAGGGAGTTCTGGGGTATATCAAGCTTTTGCCATCTAAGAAAAGGGTTGTCAAGATTCTGGAAGATGTCAGTGGAATTGTGAAACCATCAAGGTACTTTATTATTAGTGGTGTCATTTTCAGTTGTATACTTCATCGTATACTAGTGCACCATCTAGTTAATTCTCCTTGGTGAGCATGTTCATCCAAAACTCATCGTGATGAACAAGTGTCATCAAACTCTTCCATTCATTAGAACGTTCCGCGATTACTCTAGTCAGTTATACATCAAATTTCTTTTATGTGGGAAAATATCATTTTCAACATTATATTACTAAACAGCTATAGTTGACGCTTTGGTAACAAGATTTTGTTCTCTCTCTCCAGAATGACTTTGCTTCTGGGACCTCCAGGATCTGGGAAAACTACACTCCTGCAGGCACTTGCTGGAAAACTGGAAAAGGACCTTAGGGTTGGTCATCCTCTTCCTCCACTTTAGAAGGAGTGAATATATAATTTAACCCCTAAAAGATTTGTGTGAAATTAATTTAGTCCCTCAACAGTTTTTGACATTAATTTAGTTCTTGAAAGATCAAATATGATATGATATTAGTTGAGAGTTAAAATGGAATATTAAATAAGTTCCTAAAAGTTAAAATGTGACATCATTTTAATTCTTTCTAAACAAGTTTTAAAAGACCTATTTGATGTAATATGTATCTTTCAAGGACCAAAATAATGTTGCATTTTAACTTTCAGGGAGCTATTTGATTTCAAACAACTTTTAATAACTAACGTGATATCACATGTTAACTTTTAATGACCTATTTTATGTCAAAAATCTTTCAGGAACAAAATTAATGTCACACAAATTTTTCAAGGACTAAATTATATATTCACTCAACCTAAAATATTAAGCTTTTTGGACTATCCTTGATTATTGCTCTTTTTTAAAATAGGGATAATCTTGCAGCAAATACTTAAAATAAATCTTTAAAATACTCTATCAAATTACTTATTATGCGCCTAAAAAACTGAATAGTATAAGTAAAAATATTTTCATGAAGTGTTAATATTGACTGAAACGTACTTATCTCAAAAATGATTTTGACAGTAAAAGACTCAAAGTGATTATTTGTTTTGAAAAGAAAAATAATCATTGATAAAGGTATACTGTACAATAACAATAAATAAAAGTTAAAAATAATCATTAAACTATATGAGATTATTTTTTTTTAAAAACGTATATTTTGTCATGCATATAATTATATATAACGGAGAATGAAAAATACAACAATTGTACTAAAATATCGTTTACAATGAAGTGTTTAATGAACTTTCTTAATGTAAGTATCTTTAATATGTTTTATAATGGAGAATAATTCAAGAAAAATACTCAATATATTATATTGCATATAATTTTTAATCGCTATCACAATTTTCTTTCAAAATGTTATAATTAATAGTAATTATAAAAAAAATATAATGAAATTTATGCAACGTACGGACATGTAACAGCAGATGAATTGAAGAGACTGATCGGGAAATATTTATATCATGATAGAATTAACTGTACTATCATTAAGTCATATCTACTTATAATATATATCAAAATTTTTCTTTTATTAAGATTGTCACATGTCAATTTTTAAATTCTTTTTAACTATAACTTAATTATTTTTTCCTTTTTTAACTTGTCAATTTTGCCCTTCATAGTTTTTGTGATCTTTTGAAATTTTCGTTTTCTTAAATTTTATTTTAAAATACTTTTTAAAAACGATCTTGAGTAACAGTTAGTTAATTAATGACATTAATTTCTATTAACATTAGATACAAATAAATTAATTTAAAAATATAAAAGAAAAAAGTTATCAAAATAATTAAGGTGGAGTTAGGAATCTGTTTTGTAAAATGGAAATCTGAACCATAAAAGTTTTAGTTGAGGTATTAAGTAACTTTAAGATTTGAAATAAGGATACAAATTCAAATATTATATAAATAATAATTTTTGTGAAGAAACTACATGACCATTATATTTTTATAGTTGAACAATGACTAATTTTAGAGTAAATATGCATTTTGATTTCTAAAATAGTGGTGTGACATCAATTTAGTTCTTAAAAGATTTTTGACATCTAAGCTCTTAAAAGGTTAAATGTGATATTACATTAATTTTTAAAAGTTATTTATCATCAAATAAGTCCTTAAAAATTAAAATATAACACAACTTTAGTCCTTCTAAAAAATAGCTCCTTGAATACCCGGGGCCTATTTGGTTTTTGTTTTTATTTCCATTTTCAGTTTTAATTACAAAAATGTCACTTTATTTTCAATTTGTTTCATGTTTTCAAAATGTTGTGATGAAAATAATGAAAACAAAAAATAAAAACAAAAAAAAAAGATCTTCTTTCTTTTACTATTTTTTTTCACAAAATCCTAAGAATTTGAAATAGAATGAAAATAAGGTAACATTTTTATATTTAAAATTAAAGATAGAAAATAAAGACAAACCAGACAGACCCTCATATTTTGTCGAAAAAAAGAGATCAAATCGTCTTTTATAAGGACTAAAATGGTGTCATATTTTAATGTTTAAAGAACTACTTGATATTAAAAACTTTCAAAAATTAATGTGATGTCATATTTTACCTTTAAGGAATCTATTTGATATTAGAAATTTTTAACAAACTAAATTGATATCACATAAATTTTTCAAGAATCAAAATGCATGTTTACTCTTGATTTTATGAATGTTTAAACAAACTAAATTTGTGAAGATATCTAAGGAGGTGTTTGACATGCTGTATTAGGCATAATAGAATAAGGTAATACAATACGTTATGATCTTATCCATTGTTTGGTGCCGTCAACGTATTATATAAACTTATTTATCAAACCTCGCTTATACGTTATAGTGATGGATAACTTAATACGGCCTAGGGAGGCTGTATTAGGCCTGATTAGCTTTTAATGTATAAGGATTCTTTCATTTTTTTATTTTTTAATATATTTAATTAAAAGAAAATTAATTATTAAATAAATAATAAAAAATAAAAATATATAAATAAAAAATAATATTATTTAATAATAAATAAATATTTTTTAAAAAATAATTGTAAAATAACTATTCAAACTAAAATAAAAATATAGGAATAAAAATTTATTATTAAAATATATAAATAATAATATTTAATATAAATTTAATTATATATAATAAAAAATACAACCAAATATAGGAATGTGATACTAAGCCTACTTATATTTTGATATATAAAAACTCTATCTCTATTTCATTCACTCTCTCTCTCTCTCTCCCATATTTTTTATATTTATAAAAAAATATTAAAAATAAATGAATAAATAATTTTTAATATAAAATTATTTTTATATGTAATAAAAAATAGCTAAAATAATTATAATAACTATTTTAAAATTATATTTATTATAATCTCTTGTTCTGGTTATATTTTATATAATACAATATCTTATACAGTGACATACTAAATACTGCATAATATTAAATTTTTATCAAGCCTTATACTATTAGCTCTTATCCTATCAGGCCTTACATTATTAGGCATACCAAACGGGCCCTAACGGTCTTACCAAATTTAAAGAAAAATAAAAAATACTAAAAAGTAAATAAGTAGCATTTTCATGTCATAAGAAATTCAATTAACATGTAAGAATGAATTGTAATGCCTTTCCTCTTTTCAAATATATATATATATATATATATATATATATATATATATATATATATATATAAAGTTTAAATGTATAGGTAAGTAGTTCTATGAACAAAAGTGATGCACACTAATAAATTCTACATATTATTTTAAGAGTTTAATTATTATACATTGATAATATAAAAATTTTTTGCACTGCCATTTAATTAAATACTTGTATTTGTAAGACTTTTAAAGTAGTGGGTGATTGACTCAAATATTCTTGCTAATGTAACAACACATGATTAGATATTTATATAAATTTTTTTTACGCTGATAGTGCATATAAATTAAATCCTATTTTAAAATAAAATAAGTTAATTTAATTAAATAATTCATGCAATGATTAAGATTGCTAATACTATTAAATGAAAGTTATACTTTCTAAACAGCGAGAGAAGCACTCATTCATTTTATCCATCTATCTTAAATTTTACGTCTATCTCTATTTCGATGTTTTTTTGGATGGTAGACTCATGGTACTTAAACTGCAAGACTTGCAGAATTCTATGATCTCAATCCACCTATTGTTGAACTTACATTTCATGTGCTTCATCTTACATTTACTTAAATGAAAGGCTTGTGCTTCTAAAATTTGTATTCATAGCTCTAACTTCCTATTTATTTAATTTCCTCGCTTGACTTTTCAATAAGGACTATATCATCTATTAGAATCATGCATCAAGTCATTGGTTATTAGATATGTCAGTAAGCATATCCAAGATCTGTAAAGAGATAGAGGCTCAAAGCCCACCTTCGTAGTCCTGTGGTGATAAGAAAGTCTCATGTGGCCACACCTTGTGTTCTTACACTTGTTGTAATGCATCATACATATCTCTAATTGCTCGACACAGGCAATATGAATTCGTTTCTTTTCCAAAATTTTCCACAGTACCTCTATTGGGACCTTATCATATGTCTCTTTAAAACTGTGTTGCCTCCAACATCTTCCTTAAATCTCTTTAGCAAGTAGAATGCTTAAAACGTAGACCTCCCAAGCATAAAATCGGGGTGGTTCTTTATAATTGGTGTCTCTTGTTTTAATCTCCATCCAATTACTCTCTTTCGTAATTTCATAGTATGACTTATGAGCTTAATTCGTTTGTAATTTGTTTTGCATAGAGACTGAAGTACTTCCCCTCCACTCTTCTAGCGTTTTTCTTAGATCTTATTACCTCGTTGAACAACTTTATGAGCTAACATATGCCTTCATCTTACAAGCACTTTCATACTTAAGTATATTATTGGGTCCAACTACTTTTTCATCGTCTATCCTCCTTAATAACTTTTTTCATCTACTCTCAAATTTTTTGATAAAATGTATAATTTTACTCGTCCACTCTAGTGTTGAGGCTAGTAAAAAGCCCCATGCCCTTGAATAAAATACTGAAACATTAAAATTAAATCCATCATGCTACACATTTTGAATTGAGTTATGATGCATGATATGGGTACCAGTAGTCATGAGGGATGAATAATTTGATTCTGCAGGGATGGTGAACTTTAGTTTTGGGGAAAACGATAAATGATGATATTTTGTTAATTTAGATGATGACGTTCAGTGTGATTATGAATTATACAATATTATTTAGTTATATACGTAAAATTTTAGATATTTTGTGTAATATAATTTAACGTGGCAGTATCCTAAATTTTCAAAAGATTGTCAATATCCAGGTGCTGCATATAATACTCGAACTCTCGAAGCTATTCGTGCCACGTGCTATACAGTATTGTTATTTTGGAAACTGATTATTTAGATATTATTTCGACATATAAAGAATCATCTACAAATAATTAGAGATCTTCATTGCATTACTTGTGAGTCTATCTATATAATAATGCAGAGAATCACGCATTAATAATTGAGAATTTCAATTATCTTACTCATAAATCAAGTGAAAAGATATTACATTTATTATTACTTATTAGTTACCTTTTCACACCACTAAATTCACGGGAAATGTAATCGAAACTCATAGTTATTTACCCGTCGATCTAGGTGTGCAAACTCATGTCTGAATCAAACTTTCATTTAATCAATTATCTATATTATACGCCAATGCTGTTAGCATATAAACTAGTTTTTCCATCTAACTTCTATAGACATTAGCTCAACTGGTATGTCAATAATTATGCCAACATCAATTTGCATTTCGAGCCTTTACAATGGAAGGACAGATTAAAGCTCTTACCTGAGGAAGTGGATCCAAACTAATTAATTAAAAAAAAAAATTCAAAATTTAACTTGCATCAGAAAATTTCTCCACAGGCATCAGGAAGAGTCACATACTGTGGTCATGAATTGTCAGAGTTTGTTCCACAAAGAACGTGTGCTTATATTAGTCAACATGATCTTCACCACGGAGAAATGACAGTCAGAGAGACACTGGACTTCTCTGGACGCTGCTTGGGAGTTGGAACAAGGTATGATCTGCTGGCAGAATTGTCAAGACGAGAACTAACACAAGGTGTTAAGCCAGATCCAGAGATAGACGCCTTCATGAAAGCCACAGCAGTGAAAGGACAAGAAACAAGTCTCGTCACAGATTATATTCTGAAGGTTTGGCAACAATATTTCTTTTGAATTACTTTCCGTTCTAGTCAATAGGCCGCCTTCCTTTCATCTAATTTATTGAGATTAATTATAACAGATTCTTGGATTGGAAAAATGTGCTGATATTTTGGTGGGAGATGAGATGAGAAGGGGCATATCTGGTGGACAAAAGAAGCGTTTAACTACTGGTACGTGGACAGGAAATTTAATTGGTAGCAAATGTTAGTTGGTACTAGCATGTGCCTTTACAGAAGAGTATTGATATAGTTAAAACAACTTCATCTTTACAAATCTCTTAAAGATTCCCATAGTAGCAAATGAATAACACATTATTCTCCATGTAATTTTCCTTTTTTCTTTTTTCTTTTTTTAATTTTAATGGTGCATATCAGTCCAATATGGAGTGAGTCTGTATAAGGGATTTGCGAATAAGTGTTGTGCACGTATATTTTTCCTTTATAGAATCAACCGTTCTACCAGTTCTCATAAGCAGTAACTTACCTAAACTGAATGCAGGTGAGATGTTGGCAGGACCTGCAAAAGCTCTCTTTATGGATGAGATTTCAACCGGTCTGGATAGTTCCACGACCTTCCAAATTGTCAGGTTTATGAGGCAGATGGTCCATATCATGGACGAAACTATGGTAATCTCTCTTCTGCAACCAGCGCCCGAAACATATGACCTATTTGATGACATAATATTACTTTCAGAAGGTAAGATTGTCTATCAAGGTCCCCGTGAGAGGGTTCTGGACTTCTTTGAAAATCTGGGCTTCAAATGTCCAGAAAGGAAAGGAGTTGCTGATTTTTTACAGGAAGTAACTTCCGAAAAGGACCAAGAACAATATTGGTTCAGAAGGGACATGCCATACAAATATATCAGTGTGCCTGAGTTTGTAACCCACTTCAACAATTACAGCATTGGTCAACAACTTTATGAAGAGATTCAAGTGCCATTTGATAAAACTAGAACCCATCGGGCTGCACTAGTGAAGGAGAAGTATGGAATCTCCAAATGGGAACTCTTCAAGGCATGCTTTTCAAGAGAGTGGCTATTGATGAAGCGCAACTCTTTTGTATACATATTTAAGACTTTTCAGATTACTATCATGTCTATAATTACAATGACAGTATTCTTCAGAACAGAAATGAAGCATGGTAAACTTGAAGATGGAGGAAAATATTATGGTGCACTATTTTTCAGTCTCATCAATGTGATGTTCAATGGAACGGCTGAGCTTGCGATGACTATTAACAGACTTCCTGTTTTCTTCAAGCAGAGAGATTTCTTGTTTTATCCTGCATGGGCTTTTGCGTTGCCCATCTGGGTCCTCAGAGTTCCTCTCTCTCTATTAGAGTCTGGATTATGGGTCATCCTAACGTATTATACAATCGGCTTTGCTCCTGGAGCTAGTAGGTATGAGAATACAATTTGTGTAAAGTTAAATTTCTTGATAACAGACACTTTAGTTTGATTATCTTGCAAATATTGTTTAATACTGTATCTGAAAAATTGTTACAGGTTTTTCCGTCAGTTACTGGCATTCTTTTGGGTGAATCAAGTGGCTCTGTCCCTTTTCCGCTTCATTGCTGCAATTGGACGAACAAAAGTTGTGGCAGGCACACTCGGTTCCTTCACATTGTTGGTTGTTTTCGTCCTAAGTGGATTTACTGTTTCAAGAGGTTAGTTTCAGCATTGTTGTATAAAGTAACAGTTTAATATTAAATGAGATTTTCCATTTTTTTTTTCATGTGATATTTTTTCTTTAAAACTGATTAATGCAACCCCTATCTCTGTTAATAGATGATATTGAGCCATGGATGATATGGGGGTATTATGTTTCGCCAATGATGTATGGACAGAATGCCATAGTCATCAATGAGTTCCTAGACGAACGATGGAGTGCTGTAAGATGTTGAAGAGAAAATTATTGTGCTTTAATCTTACAGCATTGTATCATTTGTAGTTTGTTGCTGATTCTTTGCTTTTAACAGCCTAATGATGACCCAAGAATTCACGAGACCACAGTTGGGAAGGCTCTTCTTAAGGCTAGAGGCATGTTTACAGAAGACTATTGGTACTGGATATCTGTTGGTGCACTTATAGGATTTTCGCTGCTTTTCAACATTTGTTTCATCCTTGCTCTAACTTTTTTGAGTCGTAAGTTTCCACACTAATCGTTCTTTGCGCTACAGCTGTAACACTTCGTTTCTTAAATTGTTCTAAAATCTTTTTGATGGAACAAAAAATGTCAGTAGATATGAATAGTATAAAGGAATATTACAAAGATACAAATTTTAAAGACAATGACAAGGAAAGCCATAGCCACTAATCCTAACTGAAAACTTCTTTTGACTATAGATATTGCTTCAAAATTAAATTGCAGCATTTGGAAGCTCTAAATCAATTATACTGGAAGAGGGAAATAAAAGGAAAAGTTTAACTGCTTCATCCTCGGTGGAAATAATGGCAACAACAACTGCAGAGCAGAGTTCTTCAATTTCTAAAATATTTGAAGGTAAGCTAGCTTTCTCTTTGCAGATAAACAGTATAAGCAACTACCCTCAATATAGTCATAACAAGTATTTATTATATGAAGTATATTATGGGCTCTACACAGAACAAATCTCACTTCCATATAAATAAATTTTTTTTCGTCAAAATGTGTAGCTTATCTACTTCTGTTTCCACTGTACCACATCTTGAAATGGTAGTATGAAATTTGCATTGTTGCATTAACAATGTGAAATTTACTTTTAGCTCCATTGGCATTAAATCCAGAGATACTTGTAATTATTACAGGTATTGATATGGAAGTAAGAAACACTACAGATAGGCCAATTCATGAATTAGCAGATAAAGCAAAATCGAAGAAGGGAATGGTGTTGCCCTTTCGGCCACTGTCACTTGCTTTTGCAAATGTGAATTATTACATCGATATGCCAAATGTAAATTCCAATAACCTCCTCCTGTACCATCTTAATACAACCCCATTATTTCTCTCTTTAGATAGATTGTATATAACGAATTTTTTTTTTTGGCTTTTACATTTGTATGTTTCTACCGATGCCAAATATCATGTTCGAGTTTCTTTCTTTTCTTACTACACATTTCTAACCGAAATTCCTCCATGATTCGTTAAATAAGCAGAAAAAAATAAATTACACATATAAATGACGTGTATAATCAATGTATAATTCCTATTATTATCGAAAGGCAAATGAAAACATTTTGAGCATAGAAAGGAACTAATTGCTTAAAGAACATTAAAACAACTGTTTTGTGTAATAAGATTGTCTAACCTATACAGTAAATTTTATTTAATTTTGAAAGCATATATTGTATCACAGCCCTCAGATGATCAAAATGTCACTAGTGATTTATTATCAGGAAATGAAGAAACAGGGACTTCAAGAGGATAAACTCCAACTGCTTAGAGATATAAGTGGTGCTTTCAGGCCTGGGGTTTTAACGGCTTTAGTTGGTGTAAGTGGTGCTGGCAAAACCACCTTGATGGATGTGCTCGCTGGAAGAAAAACTAGTGGTCATATTGAAGGAAGCATAAGCATATCTGGTTACCCAAAGAACCAAGCAACCTTTGCTCGGACTAGTGGTTATTGTGAACAAAATGATATCCATTCCCCAAATGTTACGGTCTATGAATCTCTTTTGTTTTCTGCTTGGCTGCGTCTCGGTAAAGAGGTAGATAAAGAAACACGAAAGGTATGTTATCTTCTAAGTAGTTCTCATGTTCTTCTCGTTGGCTCGTATGTCTGTCAACTTGAAATATGTATCCACTCCTCTGATCTGAAACTTGACAATGTCCTATGGATCTAGTGCACCTTTTTCTTCGAGGTTCAAATACCACCAATGCTAATGCATGTGTAAATTATCCAAAACATTAAAAACAAACATGTAGTCTCGTGCTAGGGACTTTATGTTGTACCTTTCAAAGTTGAAACACAGATGTCATTCCCATTTTCAGATGGCATGATATAGGTTCAGATTTCAATATTAGTAGGTTCTTACTGACTGCTTGTAAAACTTGTCTTTTAAACAACCAAATATGAAATTTTGCACACCTTGGGACAATCCTATAGACAAACCAGTTGAAGGTTTAATTTTTCAGGTTTAAATTGATTTTATGTGGTGAGACTTTCCCTCAGTATAGTTGTCTAGTTTACCGCCTTAAGCAGTTGGCTGTGATCAACAAATATATTATTCATCTATTAAAAGTAAAAAAAAAATGACAGTTTATGTTTCATGAGTAGAAGCCATTTGAAAGTTACAAGACATTTATGCAAGTTTCACATGCATTAAGGTTATTTGATATTTGGTTAACGAGCAAAATTTATTTGTTTCAAACTGCATACATTTTACTAGCTGAGGGTTGCAACTAACACCAAGAGAAATTCAGATAGTTTTTGTCCGTACAAATGTAATAACTCAGTGAAGTCTCTTTAAATATAGAGTCTACTTATTGGACATTAAATGGGAATACTAAATACAATACTTTCTCACATAAGTACACATTATATTTATCTCTTCTTGATACATATATATCTTGATATTCACCCACACTCATAACAGTAAGGTGTCTTTTACAATATATACACATCTCATATTCAAAAATTCTTTCCTTAGATATACAGCCAACAATTCTACTGTTGTTATATTTTGTTGAAATTGATGATAACAAAGAATGGTTTTTTATCTCCAGCAGTTCAGTTGTTATTGAGGAAAGAAAAGAGAAGGAAACATAGCAAAGGATGATAGAGAGTCCTTCTTTATTTATCAATAATAATAATTATGGCCAAACTAGCCGTTAGATCAGTTAGGATTTCAATTATTGTTTAGCTGGAGTTATTTACAGTTGTTATGAGATATTATTCTGTACACTCAAGCCTAGACTTGATTAGGTTGCACCTGATTTAATGTACAAATACCTCATTTGGTTAAGTTAACATCAGATTATTCATTTCACTTATTCTCTCTCTCTCTCTCCCTCTCTCTCTCTCTCTCTCTCTGTTTTCTCTGCTCCAAGTGTGATGATAATAATAATAATAATAATAATAGTATTGTTATTATTATTAATATTTTCCTGAAATTGATAACGATAAAGAAAAATGGAGAAAAACTGACAAAGCAGAACGTCATATTGATAACGTCATATTCTTAGAATACTACTCTACTTCATATCCCGCAGATGTTCATTGAAGAAGTTATAAGGCTGGTTGAGCTACAACAAGTGAGAAATTTTATAGTAGGCCTTCCAGGAATAGATGGCTTATCAACTGAGCAGAGAAAGAGGCTTACAATTGCTGTAGAATTGGTTGCAAATCCTTCCATTATATTTATGGACGAGCCAACAACAGGTCTTGATGCTAGAGCTGCAGCAGTTGTTATGCGTACTGTTAGAAATACAGTGGATACAGGGCGAACTGTTGTCTGCACAATTCATCAACCGAGCATTGACATATTTGAAGCTTTTGATGAGGTAAATATGAAGTTCATGATTTTGGAAATGAAAGTCATGAAACCGTTATTATAATGGTTTTGAGGGACAACACTAATAATTATACTACATCTTGCCCTCAGCTGCTTTTGATGAAGAAGGGTGGACAAGTGATATATGGTGGTCCTCTTGGTCGAAATTCTCAGAAGCTTATAGAATACTTTGAGGTGAATCCTCTACCCTTGTAGAAATTCCAGAATTAGTAAGATGTCAGTAATCTAATTGATTGTGTATAACCTTTCTCAGGCTATTCCAGGAGTCCCTAAGATTAAAGATGGATATAATCCAGCGACATGGATGCTGGAGATCACTTCTCCAATTGTTGAGTCTCAGCTTAATATAGACTTTGCAGAATTATACGCTCAGTCAGACTTGTACCTGTAAATGGCACTCATATTCATAGCTATATTCTCGGAAATCTTCTTTTCGCACATTTTTATCTTAAACATCAGATGGTATTTTACATTTCTATACTTTTACAGAAGGAATCAAGAACTTGTTGAGGAAATATGCACACCAGTACCTGGAACAAAGGACCTTTATTTTCCGTCTAAATACTCACAATCATTTGTTACTCAATTCAAAGCTTGCTTTTGGAAACAGCACTGCTCCTATTGGAGGCATCCAGAGTATAATGCCATCAGATTCTTCATCACAATAGTTGTTGGTATCATTTTTGGACTTATTTATTGGACCAAAGGAGAGAAGACGTAAGTCCAGAAGCTATTTGACACTTCTTACTTTTCACCAATACCTGCTCACTTCCACGTTGTTTATAACACAAATAAACAATGACATGTTTCTATCCCACTGGCCATGCCACTGGTCTGAGCTTTATTATATTGCTCCATCATATCAGCAAACATAAGACCTAATACTACAAAACCTGGCTTAGGCGGTAACCACTATGTTTGGAACCTTTTTGGTGTCATCATACTCCACCAACAGAAGTCTTCCCAGTTGGATCGGCACCAAGATGCATCTGCCTTGAGAAGTTTATTTAGCATTTCCGCTCCTGCCTTGGATAGTGCTCGTGATCTTGTGCGGCAGCAAGAATCTCTCTACCCTTATTTTCAATAGAAGTATTGGACCGAGCCCCAATATGTGATGCCGTAGGCCTTGAATAGCGCCTTTGCCTTAAGAGTTGAAAATCTTTCTCGGGCCACGCAAGCAAGTCGGATATCCGAAAATTTATTGGTCCCCTTTTTTGAATGGTCTGCATAGTTATTTTTAAATTGTATACAGAGTCATTCTATTGTAATTCTTCCTCCATCATGTATTTTCACCACAAATTTTTGGAACAAAGTACAAATAATGGATTCCATATTCAATTTTGTATGGTTATAATGCATTATGAAGGAAGAATCATTCTTCCTAGATGGAGTGCATAAAAATTTCTCTTGTATACAAGCTCTACTGTGTGACATGCCAACTTGCTTTGGATGCTCCACTACCGCTTTAAACCCATTTCATACTCCCATTTATTAGTCACCATGCCCATGATATAAATTTAATTTTATACATATAGTTTGATAGTTTTATATTTAACATGAGAACAAAATATCATGTCTGCAGGGAAAGGGGACAAGACCTGTTGAATCTCCTCGGAGCTATGTACTCAGCAGTTATTTTCCTCGGAGCATCCAACAGCTACAGTGTGCAACCCGTTGTTGCAACCGAAAGAACAGTTTTCTACCGAGAAAGAGCAGCTGGAATGTACTCAGAACTGCCTTATGCAATTGGTCAGGTATAACCAGCCGATCACTTACTTCAAAAAAAGAAAAAAGCAGTTAACACAGTAACCAAGTAAGGTTACACAATTCACTGCAAAAGTACTGTCTTGCAGGTAGTCATTGAAGTATTCTATGTTGCAATCCAAAGTCTAGCCTATAGCCTTATCCTTTATTGGATGATTGGGTTCCGACCGCATGTTGAAAATTTCTTGTGGTTCTACTACTTCATATTCATGTGCTTTATGTACTTCACATTGTATGGAATGATGACTGTTGCTCTAACTCCAAGCTACCAAATTGCTGCAATCGTAATGTCTTTCTTCACCAGTTTCTGGAACCTATTCTCTGGTTTTCTGATTCCAAGAACGGTAAGTGTATGATAGCAATTATCAAATATACTTTTGTTCCCTGGGAATAGTACAAAATGGATACTGCATATAAGTGTGCTTGGAAATTAGAGAGTGTATTGTAACATGGAGCATCGACACAAAGGAAAAGCAAATGGACCCCAACCAACATGGAGTTTGGTGCATGTGGAGCCCACGTGGATTGGGGTCTGCCACTCCTTTGAAAATATTATAATTTTCAATTGACTCTCAAAAATAAAAAATTTTGTTTTCAAGTTTTTTTTTTAAATATTTATAAAATCTTTAATATTATTTATTTGTACTTCTTAAAAAATGTAGAAGTAAAAAATAATTAATCTTTTTATTTTTTTGAGAAATAAATAAAAAATTACTTCTTTTAAAAGTAAAAATAAAAAAAGAGAGAGAATATTATCCTTTAAATTTAAAAAATTCTTTCTTTCCCACTTAATTACAATTCTATCATTAAAATTAAATGAAAAAATGTTACTCCCTTCCCACTTTATTCTATATCTTTCTCTCTTTCGCTATCATTTATTGTATTTTTATAAGAAAAAATATTTTTATATTTATCATATCTAAATAGTTTAACAATTTTTAAGTACTCAAAATTATATCTAAATATAAAATAATTTTTTATTTTGTTTCTATTTTTATTTCTATTTCTACTTCTAAAAAAAAATACTTTTCTTATATTCTTAACCAAATGGGGCTATATTTAGAATTTAATGTTAGTTGTTTTCCACATTTCTATAATTCACGTAACCGTTAGTTGTTTTCCACATTTCGCAGCAAATTCCATTATGGTGGAGGTGGTATTACTGGGCGTCCCCTGTGTCGTGGACTATATATGGACTAGTGACATCCCAGGTGGGTGACAAGAATACTCCAATAGAGGTTCCAGGCTTTAGACCTATGAGGGTAAAAGATTATCTTGAGAGGCAGCTAGGTTTTGAACATGGCTTTCTTGGAGTTGTTGCTGTGGCTCACATTGCTTTTGGCCTACTCTTCCTTTTTGTATTTGCGTATGGCATCAAGTTCCTAAACTTCCAGAAAAGATGATTACAGTCACATATGAATAAATATGAAAAGTATCGTGCAAAAGAAATTCGGTAAAATTACCGATAAAACAAATCTGCAGAAGTTGTATCCTGTATGAACTGTTCAATACTCAATATAGTAAATTTCTTTTGATTTAGGGGTTGTTTTGATATCAACGACTTTAATATTTTTATGTATGAGAAACCGGAGATTTATATATATGCTACATACAAAAGTTTAGTAGATTACACAAAGTTTTAGATAATTTAGAGTGTGCATGGAAGCACAACTTTTATTTTTTGGATAATCCAATGCGTCCAAAAAAAAAAAAAGAAGTCCCAATCAGAAGGGGAGCCAAAATAGCTAACAAAAATATGCAGCAACGAAGTAAAAAGATACAGAATAAACCACACTGCATATTAACAATTTTATATTAATTTTGATGCAGTATCAGTGTAAAGAAGTATTATCTTATTATCCAATCATATTTTATTTTATATGAAACTTTTGAAGTATCAGAGATGAAAATCAAACACTTTTACAAACATTGCAATATATTACATCTTGAATTTTTTTTATGATAAATTATCTCAGTAACCCTGAGTAATTAGATATTTAATAAAGAATAAAAGCTTAATCAAAGGAACAAAGGGTAAGTATAAAGAGAAAAATTAAGAGAATACTTAATTAAAATTAAAAAATTTCTAATTAAGCATATTGAACTCTTAAGGGTTTAATTTAATACTAATAACTCATAATTAGCTTAATCAAATTCAATTAAGGGTAATTAAGTATAATTAAAAATTTAATTATTGTTAATCATTATAATATGAGTTAATCACCAATTCTTACTTAGTTAAGCTAATAAAGTGGCAAAAACACTTAATCACATCATTAGAATTCAAATTAAATTAACTAAATAATAAAGCATTGATGATGTCATAAAAGTGAAAAAGCAAAGAGCCAAGGTTGCTTCATTCAAAAGTTAGTATATGGTTTGTCTCCTCATCGTCCATTTTGTCTCCCTTAATCTTAATTAATACAAAATTAAGCAAAATATCCCCCTAAACCCCTAGGAATGTCGTGGCCTTCACTTGAACATACACACATACTTTCATTTTCATTTTCACACTCACATTCTTTCTCTAACCTTCTCTCTTCCAAGAAACTCTTATCTTCTTCTTCTTCCTTTCTCCACCAACACCATAGCCAAACCTTGTCACTAGCTCTTCAAAGATCACACTTTTTGGGTCTTTAAAAATAAGATCTAAATACTCTGACCTCCATTTTCTCAAGAAAAACATAAAAGCTCTCACTTTTCCTTCTTGAAGCTGCGGTCACCACCACTTCGGAGAAGCCATCTCCATCTTCTTTTCCTCTTAAAGAAGGCACAAACACACCCTGGGTAGTGATCCTCTACTTTTTCATTTTATTATTCAAGAAAGCTTGAAGCTTTGATTCTTACTATGACCAAGATCTTCAAGTAATATCTTGAGAAAAGTTTACTCCTTGAGTCTTGCTCATGAGGATTTTTATGTTATTTGCTAATTTCTTGATGCCCTAAAAGCTTTCATTTTTCAAAGTAGTCTATGTGTTCTTGGTGTTCACTTGAGTTGTGGAAAAAAAAAATGCTTTCTTGAAGGTATCTTGTTCAAATCTTGTTCTTTTGAATATAATGAGTTCACGATTGAAAATATTCTCTTTTTACACCTCCAACATGATTTTGATGTGACCAAAGAACATTCTGTAGCATGAAAATTTAAAAAGTTTGCTTCTTATAACCTAAAAAGTGGCAGCTAAAGAATATAATCTCTTAAAGGTTCATTTTGTTTTTCTTGAAGACAAAATATTTACTAAAGGTTTAAACTTTCTTAAAAGATTGAAGCTTTTAGTCATAAAAGTAAAATCTTGAAACTACTTTATAAAGGTTGGATCTTGAAAACATAATATTGATTAAAAGTTTAAACTCTCTTTAAGAATAAGACTTTTAGTTATAAAAGTGGAATCTTGCAACTTTAAGTTATAAAGAAGGAATCTTGAAATAATGAGTAAAGGTTCAAACTTTCATCAAGAATAAAACCTTTTAATCATAAAGGTGGAATTTTGCAACTTTATTTAATAAAGGTTCGATCTTGCAACTTTATTTAAGATAAAAATTGCTTCTTGATGATGGTAAGCACATGGTGTTGTTGGGTTCATGAGTGTGGGCATGCATTGTCATGAACCAAGAGGCTAGAGGGATCTTCAAATTCCTTAGGAATGGAAGTATAATTAGGGCTATTAACCATACCATGAACCTAGGAATTGCTTGTGCACTATCTCAAGGAAACTAAAAGATTTGAAGTTAAAATGTTGGCTAAAAGCCCCATTATAGGCTTCAGCCATGATAAGAAGGAAAAAGGAAAAATAAGTGCTAAACTTTTTAACTTGAATGTTATCCCTTAAGTTGTGTACATAAGAAATCTAGTAGGTTATGTGGTGAAAATGAAATTCCTTAATGAAAGTATGACCTCATTTGAAATGTAAGTGGTTAAAAGCTCACAAGACACATTCACTATAAGTTATGTGATTCTTTCATGAATGTTATATCCCTTAAGTTGTGTACATAAGAAATCTAGTAGGTTATGTGGTGAAAATGAAATTCCTTAATGAAAGTATGACCTCGTTTGAAATGTAAGTGGTTAAAAGCTTACAACACACATTCCCTTTAAGTTATGTGATTCTTTCATGAGTAGACATAAGGATTCTCACTATGATTCATAAGACATTTCATAAGTACAAGAAAATCCTAGATACGTATTAAGGTGTGGATGTGTATTGCTCTTAAGTGTTATGTATGGTTGGATTGATTTGGTTATTGACTTTTGAAAGGATGATTATTAGTACTTGATATGATGTTTTGTGATGAATATGATGGATTGTTTGTTGAATTCTCATGCTTGGCAATTTTTGGGAGCTCTGGTCTAGCTATTATATTGCCGGATTTTTGTCAAAAGTATGCAATTAGAAATATCTATAGCATGCCTATATGTATCTTATTCTTGAATGTAATGCATTGAGAATGACTGATGCAATATCAAGTATTATACTAAGAAAAGAAATGTTTGGACATAATCCTTCAAAAGGGAAGGTGATCCACCAAGACTTGAGATCCTTCTACTTTGAAGGCATGTGGCCAAATTAGATCCCTCTAATTTAGAGGCACATAGATCCCATTGTCGGCTAAGTTTGATTTAGATTAGTATTGTATGATGATGGTCACGAAATGAGCTCATGTCCTATAACACTCTATTCATGGGCACATAAGGAAAAGAATGTTAAGCACGTGCTAATTATGAATGTTAAGTAAGACATGTCAAGGGAAAGTCAAAGTCAATAAGTTACATGAAAGTGCACGCATCTTTAGTCACTTATATTCATGGTTATGAATATTTATTCTTTGCTTTCATTTTTATGTTTCTATCTTACAACCTTGTGACAAGTTATGTTATATTTGTAAGATTAAGAGTAAAAGAAACCCGATTCGGGAACTTATGTTTTCAAAGCCCTTAAAATTGAATCTATACATATTCACCTTTTTATAATTAAACCAGAAATAGCTGGGACGATGATGATAACACTTTAAATGTCTAGTCGGGATTGTAACATCCTCAATTTTCTGCCATGCTAAATTACCTCAATAACCTTGAGTAATTAGGCACTTAATAAGAAATTATGAGATTAAGCTTAATTAAGGGATTAAATGTAACACCCTACTAATTTTATGTTATGCTTAAGTCATAGCATGAAACTAGTCAAGTGGTGTTACCTTGTTGATACTTTACTTACCTTTCTTGTCCTTAAATCGTCTCTATTGACGATACGGCGTACTGTTATATTAAAAACGAAACGAACCGAATAGAATATCATCAAGATAAGTATGGTACTATAATGTTACTGCATACGTGTAAACATATATATATCAAAAGCCACTATCTCAGTTTATGTACAAAGTTCTAAAATAGAACACATACGGAGCTGATGTATCAAGAAGATCATAATACCCTATGGTCCTCAAAGGACATTTCGTAACCTACTGCTAACCCTACAGTCAAACCCATGACCCAAAGCTACCTGCTATCCAAAAGAGGGTCCTACTGTACAATATCCCCTGCCGCTACACTACTCTGTCAGGTAGCCGTTAGCCATGCCAGGCTCGGCCGGGGTGTAATCTACGTTAGGTCCCAAGGAGGAAGAGGGCGATGAGCCGGTGGCCTCGGAGGGGTCACTCTCGGAACTCAGCGGGATGTCGGGGGCTACCTGCGGTGGTGACTCAGGGGCAGGGTCAGCGGGTGCAGGAGGTGCAGGATGTGGGTGCGCCATATGTAGAGGGATGGCAATATAAGGGGTAGCAGGATCAAAGAGGGGATGGTGTAAAGGAACATCGAAGTTCCTGTCGCTGAAGAGGTACAGACGAAAGTTGCACGAACCGGCTATGTACAAAGAGTCCAACTCCAGGTCGTGGTGGAACTGTAACGCCGGAATCTCAATAAAAAGGGTGGCTGTGGAGTCCATCGCCAACGTCTGAGAATGATGCGGGAGACACAAAACGGGGTGAGAATTTCAAGAAAATTCTCAGTAGGGTTCGATTATCTTGATCGACATCACATACATTCTCAGTTGCCTCGGGTTTTATTTAATTATAAGACATGTGTTCAAGCTGAAAAGTTCATTTTCATGAGTTTAAGAAAATGTCTGGTCCAAGGCAAGGTTCAGTTTTACTTTACATTGACATAAGAAACCACATAGATTACTAATATGGATACATAGAATGTAATCGAAATAAATAAATGCATAGCAGTGAGTAATTATAACATATAATTGTAAACATTTTGATGTAACTATTTCAAGTATTCATGCATTCATGTAATCATGTAGACTTATTCTTGAACTTTCCTTCATAAACTTTTTCATTTCTTTCCCCTCATTTTTCCATCTCTTGGTCCCCTGGGAGTTCTTGGCCATTTAGACTCCTGGGTAATAGTCTGCTTATCAGGACCGAGCTCGTTCCTATACGTAAATGCCGGTTTACTTTCCCCGACCTTCCCACCGATCTATTCCCATTAACTTTCTATCCGGGGCTGGCCCAAGTAGTATGGAACTTGCATAATAACACAATTCTTTTCATGACTTTCATGGCTTTCTTAAGAATGTATATGCATTCACATGAATCTCATAACTTGTACATGGGTTCTACCGAAGTTTCGGCAGCATAACGGAACGTGTCCGCTTCCCCATGAATAGTGCCAGCCAATCAATACATCAATTTATCACCAGAAACACAAATTCACAGTTATATTCCAATATAGAACTCAACTCCATATAAATTTCATTAAGACTGAAATCCTGCCTCAGCTCGTTCAACCAACCCGGTTTTTGTAATTCAAGCCACAATTTCATTTCAACTCATTTGGACCTCAAATTTAAGTATGTTATAGGGTTATGTGTCTACTTTCTAACCTCTTTGGTCCCATAAAATTTCGGTATCTATAACTCGAGATATCTAAACTTTATCTCGGCCTGCCCATTGGCTGGCCAGAATCAGGCAACTAAAAGTAGAAATTCACTAAAAATCGAAAACTCATTCAAATCAGACGAAATTGGCCTCATATTAAAGCTAACAGGACAACCTTCCATATACAAAAAGTTTCATTTCATTTGCCTTAGTAGGGCTCGAGTTACAAGCCCCGAAGCTTAGCCTTCCTGAACTGCCCTGTGTTGGCCTGGTTTGGACATAGGGTGATTTCTTCAAATTACTGGGAACAACTGAGTTGATAACAAACTCGAAATTTCTTTGGATATTGTTCTCCTATGTGTAAGCTTTCCAACAAAATTAGTTTCACTCGATTTGGAGTTGTATAGGGTGAGTTACACCCTTAAGAACCTAATCTGCCCAGAACCAGAGTTAAAACCCTAGGTCGAGATTCAAAAATTCATATCTCCCTCATTCCTGATCCAAAATCCTTATATGATATGTCTATGGAAAGCCCTAGATGTCAAGATTCATCTAAAAATAGTTTCATCAGATTCGACCGACTGTAGGCGGCGCCGTACGCTCCGCCATACGGACTGCCGTGGACTCTCCACCAAGACAGCACCCTTATTCACTTACTTCTCTTAGTTTTCTTCTTCTAATTCTACCTCTAACTCGAAATCTTCTGTTAGTTCAAGCATAATTAGTTAATTCATACATCATATAAGGTCAAAATGATTCAGCCCATTCAGCCAAGTGCATGGATTTGATGCAAGAAATCAAAACCCCTACCTTTGATTTAAGTGTTTTGTACTGAGTTCTTGGAGGTTGGATGAACAAGGCTGGAACTTAGCTTAAGTTTTGGGTGTGTGAGCAAGAGAGAAAGAGAGCTGAAGGAGAAGAGGAATGCAACGTGAATAATGGTCTGAATCAAAGGAGGAGGGTGTGTTATATAGGCATGAGTGGGAGTTAACTTGGAAGGTTGTGATTGGCCTTTAAACATAAGGCCAAGCTTCAGCCAACCTTGCTCTCCACGTTGCCTTCTTTGTGTGGTAGAATTACTCTCCACGTCACCTAAAGTGGGAGTAGTTTCTAGCATATTCTGGAAATGAAATTGGAACTCGTACGCTCTATAAAGTCGGACCTCGTGAACCTCCTGTATATGAAGTCGGAACTCAGAAAACATTCAGTCTAATTGAAACTTGAAAGCAGAGCCTGGTGTGAAGCCAAACACTTAAAGTCGGAACTCGGGAATTATAAAATTTCTATCCCGGAATTCGAAAAGATATAGAAATGAGAGCTACTAACATTGAACTCGAGATCGGATCTCGTACATTTGTGAATCATAATGTCGGAATTCGGAATATAGCCAATTCATTTGAGCCTTAGAGACGAAATCGGAAATCGAACATTTTGCTCTTTGATCGCTAAGGTCGGAGGTCGTAACTTGTGCTGAAGTTGAAGACGAACTCGTAAGTTGGAAGCATCAGTCACTTCATTTCAGCTCCTAAAATCGGAAATCGGAAATCATACTGACGAGGTCAAAATTTATACACGCTTACAAGGTCGGAAATCATAAGCTTCATGCATTAAATCGGAGACCGTAAGCTGCATGCATGAGGTCGGAAATCGGAAGAAATCCCTTGTAAGCCCTGGGATGAAGTCGGAAGTCGAAGCTAATATTGAGGTCAGAAGCGGAATGTAAGGCAAACTCGGAAATCTGAAATTTCAACAATAGAGGGGATCGGAAGTCGTAAATCGGACGTTACAATAACGAAATATTTATGAGTTAACTCTGATGAGAAAAGCAAAGAGAATACTTAGTTAAGATTAGAGAATCTCTAATTAAGTGAGTTAGACTCTCAATAGTTTAATTAAGCACTAATCACCCTTAATTAGATTAATTGAGTTTAATTTAGGATAATTAAGTTTAATTACAAGTTTAATTTTCTTAATCATATTCTTGTGTGTTAATCACTAATTCTTGCTTAATTATGTTAATTAAGTTGCAAGAGCACTTAATCACATCATTAAATTCAAATTTAGTCAATTAGACAATAAAGTAAAAGGTGATATAAAATCATAAAGTATTAGATAAGAGTGCTTTATGTAAGAGTTTGACCATGTTTTGTCTTCCAATCATCCATTTTGTCTCCCTAAACCCTAATTAGTACTAAATAACACAAAAATATCTCTCCCCTACCCCTTGAAACTTACAGCCACACACATGCACACACACTCACTCATTTTCATTTTAACACTTTCATTCCCTCTAAAAACTCTCAAATCCTCCAAGTTCTCTCTACACTCTTCTTCTTCTTCTTTATCTTCTTCCTTTCTCCACCACCAGTATAACCAAAACTCTCACTAAGCCCTTCAAAGACCACATCTTTTGGTCATTGGAGAAGAGATCTAAACACTATAAGACTCATTTTCAAGAGAACTCAAGAGCTTCCATCTTCTTCCTCTCAAAACTGCCACCACCATCATCAAAGGAGGAGTCTTCTTCATCTTTTTCTTCTCCTTTAAGGACACGATTTTCAAGTTTAGTTAATGATCTCTACTTTTCTCTTTTGTTTACTCAAGAAAGCTTGAAGCTTGGTTCCTTTCATGACCAAGGTCTTCAAGTGAAAGCTTGAGAAAGACTCTCACGCTCTTCATGAGCAAAAGTTTCCTTTTTTAGCAAAAAGTGTTCATATTCTTCTTTATGAGATGTTCTTGGTTATTTGAAAGTTTGTTTCTTGAATGCCTCTAAGTTTCTATTTTTCTTTCTTGTAAGTTGTTTGAAAAAGAGTGATGTTCTTAATGATATTTTGTTTAAAGATTGTTTCTTTTCTTATGATGAGCTTATGATTAGAAAAGTTTCATCTTTACATATTTTCCATGGTTTTGATAAGACTATAAACATCCTAAAAGCTTAAAACTTTAAAAAGTTTGCTTCTTAATACTTAAAATGTGGCGCTATTTTTATGGGTTTCACAAGATTTCATTTTGTTCTTCTTGAAAACAAGAATATATGTAAAAGTCTAAACTTTTTGGAATATGAAGCCTTTTTAAGTTATGGAAATGATATCTTATCACTTTATGTTTTAAAGATTGACTCTTGGATACAAATCCTTTCATAAAGTTTTACACTTTAATCAAGAAGGTAACTTTAAGTCATAAAATTATCAGCTTGCACTTTAGTCTTGTAAAGGTTGAACCTTGAAATGAATATATTGAGTAAAGTTTTAAGCTTTAAGCAAGAATGTCACTTTCGAGTCATAAAAGTGTTCACTTTTATAAAGATCAAGACTTTCTAACTTTAAAGCTAATATTTTATATCATTGGCTCATAAAGTAGGAATCTTTTAGACTTTAAGACAACTTTAAATCATAAAGTTGAGACCTTGATGATCTTAGAATAATTAAAAGTGTCAACTTTCATAAAGAATAAGACTTTTTAGTTCAAAAGCTAGTATCTTGTATCATTATTCCATAAAGATTTAATCTTTAAGAAAAGAGCTTAATTTGAAAGGCACTTTATTTTCTTAAAGAATGAAACTTTATAAACCCCTTATAAAGAATGATAACTTTTATAACATTTAAGGTAAGATCTTGTCATGTTAATAATAAAAGCTTGAAACTTTACAACTTCGATAAGTTAAAAATCACCCTTGGTGATTAGTGAACATGGTGTTGTTGGGTTCATGAGTGTGGTTATGCGTTGTCATGATCCAAGGATTAGAGGGATGTTGAACTCCTTGGGAGCAGAAGTATGATTAGGGCCTCCAAGCATACCATGAACCTAGGAATCATTGAGTGCACTATCTCAAGGAAAGGAAATAATCACCTAACTTAGTTAATTCGAACAAGTGTTCCATAGAATATGTACCCAAGTAAAAAGTGAATTCCTATAAGAACTAAGTAACTAAAAGATTTCACACACATTCATTTTAACTATGTGATTCTCTCATCATGGATAACCATAGGAAATCATATGATGAGTCATAAGACTTCAATACAACTATGAACCCCTTTAGGGTATGAATGTATGATGCCATTCGGTATGATGAATGACAAGTTTGATTGAGCTCTATTTCATGATTGAATGATTAATGTGAGGATATGATATGGATTGTTCGTTGAAAGTTTTATGATTGGCATTTTGTGGAAGCTCCGGTCTAGCTGTCATGCTGCCGGATTTCCGCCAAAATTTTGGATTTAGTCATATCATTGCATGTGTCTAATCAAGGAAGTACTATTCATATAAAGTATAATGATAAGAAAAGAAAGAATGGGATATGACCCCTCGATCACTTCAGGGAAGCAAGAGACGGTGATCCACAAAGACTCAAGGAACCTCTATGGAGGAGGTAAGGGGGACATGGAGGAACCTTTAACTTAGAGGTAACCAACATCAGCTTAGTCTAATTTGGTTTAGTACTATGTGACGACGGTCACGAAATGATCTCATGTCCAAAAGTAGCATATTTCAAAGGAAAAGTAAAGAAATTTAAGCACGTGCTAAAAACGAAAGTAAAGTTAAAGAAAGACTCGGGTCTAGTCTAAGAAGTTACATGAATGTGCATGCATCTTCATTCTCTCATTTGTATCATGAATGTTTATACTATGCTTTCATATGTATATGCTCTTTTATTGTCGGTTCGAGTTTCCTTATGTTATGTTTACAAGAGGAAGAATAAAACAAACCTACTTCAGGAACCTTTGTTTTCAAACCCTTTAAAAATGAAACTTATGCATGCTCACTATTTTCATAATTAAACACAAAGTGGATGGGACGACGACGAAGACACATTAATGGTCTAGTCAGGATCCTATTGAGAAATCTTGTATTTCTCACTCCTATGTTTCCATATCGTCTTCAGACAGAGCTACTGGTATCCATAGTAGCACTTTCGATGGTACTTGACTGGATAAGAGGAGGAGCTACCATGTCCCTTCACCTAGCTTAGGAGAATCAAGATAGTAGCATAGTATTTTCACCTTCTTGAGAGCCCTAGTTGGGCAGTTTATGAGTAATTAAGAGCATGTGGGAAGTCATGCTACTTAATCTGTCCTATTACATATGTGATAATTATTAATGTAATAATGACTCTTGATTATCTATGATTACATCATTGGCTTAAGGTATGGTATTATGTTATTTCAATTTTGTCATACGTTTTTCTAGTAACTTCGCGATATTAGGAACATCGTTTATGTGTACGCGAGTAAGTAAGTGCTTAAAGGCTCAATTTTCAAGCATAAAGGTTGTAAAAAGGAAATAAAGTACAAGCTATTTTCATATAATATGCTAATTTCAACTATAAGAACTTTCGTTAGTTTAGAGTAACAATTAATAATGCCATAAAATGACTTACGTATAGTATGGTATTGTTAAGACGTTACATTTTGGTATCAAAGCAGTTTGTCCTTGTAGAGGTTGGAAATGGACTGACTAGGCTTCTAAGCATACTCTGTCATGTGTTAGAAATCATGCCATGGATCTTACCACAGGGGTAAGATGTAGGAGTTAGGTAGGCATGACTACCTGGTTGTGGATGTGATTAGCTACTGCTACACTTAGCTCTATATTAGGGCTGATCAACTTGATATCTTTGTTTGTGTGTCCAAGAACTAATGGCTTCTAACAGGTAGAATAGGTTGCAAGGCAAATCTACCGCCTTAGGTATGGCAGATGTGGCAAATATTTCTCCTACACAGGTTTCAGCTGCAAGGCAACAAGTTATTGTAGCTAATCGAGCCTTAGGAAGAATAGAGGAACTGAGGCTGACCCAGAATACTTGAAGTTTGCAAAGTTTATGAAGACCAACCCACCAGCTTTCCAAAGAGACTTCAACCCTAAGGAAGTTAGGGGATGGATCAAGGCACTGGAAAGGACATTCTCTATGTGAGGTTGCACGGGGCTGTAGAAAGTAACATTTGCTCCTACATGCTGAAGGCTAATGCTGAAGCTTGGTGGGTCAATGCTAGAAGGATGATCGAGGGCTCCCAAACCCCCATTACTTGGGAAGTGTTCAAGGTTGTACTTTATGGTAAATGTGCCATGCTAAAGAAAGATGCTTCAAGGAAAAGGACGGTTTCCCAATACCAAAGGACTAGGTACAATCCATACTGCAAGATACAACCGTAGTTCGGGAGGGCAATGAATGGTCAGTTACCAAAGCAAGTGGTGATTCCTTGGTTCCCCAAGTGTGGTAAGATCATGGAGGACGACCCTACTTAGCAGAACAAAATGTTTGTTTCGGATGTGGAAGGCCAGGACATATGGCTAGGGATGGCACTATCAAACTGTTGCCCCCTACCAACAAGCCCCAACATCAAGGAAGGATCTTCGCCCTTAATGCTAAGGAAGCCACTAAGTCCGACGATTTGATCCAAGGTAAGTACGAGGTTACGGTAAAGCCTTAACTATGCTATATGATTTTGGAGCTGTACACTTCTTTATTTCTCATGATTATGTGAATAGATTAGGATTGTCTATTTCTGAATTTCCTTATATGTTGATAGTTTTTACCCTTACTGGGAAACTGTTAAGACTTGTCAGTGCTGTCTGAATTGTCATTTCCAAATTGACGGTAGATCTTTTGTAGCAATTTGATCTGTTTGCCTTTGTTTAGTTTGGATTTGATTCTAGGCATGGATTGGCTTTCAGCTAACCGTGCTATGATAAAATTGTTCTGAGAAATCTATTGTGCTTCCCCCTATACCCGTGAAACCTATTTGTTTGTTATTGAACTTTGTCAAAATAGGGAGTAATGAGTTTGATATTCAAGGATATGTTCTCTTTATGGCTAGTGAAGTTGAACTCAAGCAGGTATTGGATGAGATCCCCATTGTTAGGAAATACCTAGATGTTTTCCTGATGATATACCCAAATTTCCCTTGGAAAGGGAAATCAAGTTTTCTATAGAGCTGGTACCAAGAACAGGGCGAATCTCTATAGCACCCTACAGGATGTCCCCAATAGGGTTGTCGGAATTGAAGGGACAATTGGAAGAGTTGTTAGAGAAGAGACTTGTCAGACCTAATGCCTCAACTTGGGGAGCCCTGGTGTTGTTTTTGAAGAAGAAAGATGGGAGTAAGAGGTTATGTATGGATTATAGGCAATTGAACAAAGTGACTATTAAGAACAAGTATTCTTTTCTGAGGATAGATGACCTCATGGACCAACTGCAATGTGCAGCTGTGTTCTTAAAGATTGATCTGAGATCGGGATGCCATCAGATAAGAGTAAAAGAGGAGGATATACTTAAGACAGCTTTTAGGACAAGGTATGGGCATTATGAGTTTACGGTGATATCGTTTGATTTGACTAATGCCCCTGCTGCTTTTATGGATTATATTAATATAAAAGACCCTACCTGAATAAGTTTGTAGTTATTTTCATAAATGATATTCTCATCTATTCGAGAACAAAGGAGGAACATGAAGAACATTCGAGGGTTATGTTGGGAATCTTGAGGGAAAAGAAGCTTTAGCTAAATTATCTAAGTGTGAATTCTAGATAGAGGAAGTAAAGCTCTTAGGACATGTGGTGTCATAAGGAGTATCGCTATGGATCCAAGCAAGATTGAGGCTGTGATGAATTGAGAGAGACCAACCTCAGTAACTAAGATAAGGAATTTCTTGGATTAGCTTATTACTACCATAGGTTTATAAAATGATTTTCCCAGATATCCCTGCCTTTAACCAAGCTGACGAGGAAGGAAGCCCCATTTGGGAGGACTATCGATTGTGAGAAAAGCTTTCAAAAGCTAAAGAAAAAGTTAACCTCAACCCTACTATTAGTATTGCCTGACCCAAATGGACCATTTGAGGTTTATTGTGTTGCCTCTGGAAGAGGTTTAGGTTGTGTCTTGATGTAAAATAGGAATGTGGTGGCTTATGCCTCTAGGTAGTTACAGCCACATGAAGTAAACTACCTAACCCATGACCTAGAGTTAGTAGCTGTAGTGTTTGCCTTAAAGATATAGAGGCATTATCGGTATAGTATGAGGTTTGAGATGTTTTCTAATCATAAAAATTTGAAATATCTGTTTGATCAAAAGGAGTTGAATATGAGACAAAGGAGATGGATATAGTTTTTTAAGGATTATGAGTGTGGGTTAAACTATCATCCTGGGAAGACCAATGTGGTGGCAGACGCTTTAAGTCAGAAATCTTTGCATGCATCATGGATGATAGTCAAGGAGGATGAGCTAGTAAGGAGCTTTTAGAGACCTTAACCTTGGAGTTGTGTTAACCCCTTTCCACGGTTTAAGATTGAATCAGCTTAGGGTGAAGAGCGATTTCAAGAGTCAAATTGCTCAAGCCTAAAGTGAGAAAGAGCATTTCTTAAAAACCCAAGCGCTAGTGGAAGAAGGAAAGTTGAAGGGTTTTGCTCGAGGTACAGATGGACTATGGAGGTTTGAAGGAAGAATTTGTGTACCCGCAAGTGGTGACCTCTGAAGAAGGATCTTGGAGGAGGCTCACAAGCACCATTTCAGCGTACACCCTGGTGTGATGAAGATGTATCAAGACGTTAAGAAGATGTTTTGGTGGCCGGGATTGAAGAAGGACATTGGGGAGATGATAAGCAAGTGTTTAGTCTCCCAAAAGGTAAAGGTTGAACAACAAAAGTCCTCTGGTATATTGCAACCATTGGAGATGTCAAAATGGAAAAGGGAAAGTATCTTTATGGACTTCGTGATGGGTTTACCGAAAACTCAAGCTAGTTTTCATGCGATATAGGTAATTGTTGACAGATTAACTAAGTCTGCTCACTTTTTGCCCATTCGAGCTACTTATCATTTGGAAAAGTTAGCCTAGTTATAGGTTCAAGAGATAGTAAAGTTGCAGGGTGTTCTTTCAACCATAATCTCGGATAGAGACCCGGGGTTCACCTCTAGATTCTGGGAGCCTTGCAAAAGGCATTTGGGACAAGGCTTTGCCAAAGTATAACTTATCACCCCCAGACGGATGGACAGTCAGAGAGAACTATCCAAACTTTAGAGGACCTATTAAGAGCCTGTGTATTGGATAATTGAGGAAGCTGGGACAAGTATCTACCTCTAATTAAATTTGCCTATAATAATAGTCATTATGTAAGCATTAGTATGACACCCTATAAAGCTTTGTATGGAAGGAAGTACCAATTTTCCCCTGTGTAGGTTTGAACCGGGTGAGTAAAGCCTATTAGGACCTAATATGGTAAGGTTGACCATTGAGCAAATAAGGAGGAGTAGGGACATGATCCTTACGACTCAGACCCATCAAAAGAGTTATGCATATAAGATGAGAAAGCCTTTAGAGTTCCAAGAAAGAGAACATGTGTTCTTGAAAATCACTCCTATGACTGATATAGGTAGAGCCATGAAGGTCAAAAGTTAAGCCCCTATTTTCTTGGCCCTTTTCAAATTCTAAAACGTGTCAGGTCAATTACTTATCAAATGGCCGTACCTCCAAATTTGTCAAACCTTCATGATGCCTTTCATGTGTGTCAGTTAAGAAAATACTATTCCGATCTTAGTCATCTACTTGAACCCAAAAGTATATAGTTAGGCGAGGACTTAACCTTCAATCTACTGCCATCTTTGATTTGGATTGTAGGGTAAAATAGTTGAGAAATAAGACAGTACGCTTGGTCAAGGTGACTTGGGGTAGAGGAAATAGGGAAAAATATACGTAAGAGTCGGAGTTCAAGATAAAGAATGGGTATCAGGTAACGAATTTTGAGAGCAAAATTATTTTTAAAGGTGAAAAGAAATGTAACATCCTCAATTTCCTATCATGCTAAATTACCTCAATAACCTTGAGTAATTAGGCACTTAATGAGAAATTATGAGATTAAGGCTTAATTAAGGAATTAACGAAGTGTTTATGAGTTAACTCTGATGAGAAAAGCAAAGAGAATGCTTAATTAAGATTAGAGAATCTCTAATTAAGTGAGTCAGACTCTTAATAATTTAATCAAGCACTAATTACCCTTAATTAGCTTAATCGAGTTTAATTAAGGATAATTGAGTTTAATTACAAGTTAATTTTCTTAATCATATTCTTGTCTGTTAGTCACTAATTCTTGCTTAATCATGTTAATTAAGTTGTAAGAGCTCTTAATCACATTATTAAATTCAAATTTAGTCAA
This sequence comes from Pterocarpus santalinus, assembly GCA_031439595.1. Taxonomy (NCBI): domain Eukaryota; kingdom Viridiplantae; phylum Streptophyta; class Magnoliopsida; order Fabales; family Fabaceae; genus Pterocarpus; species Pterocarpus santalinus. The sequence continues at coordinate 30,448,778 of CM062523.1, read as the reverse complement.
GTAGATAATAAAGTAAAAGGTGATATCATAAAAGCATAAAACTTTAGGCAAGAGTGCTTTATGTAAGAGTTCGACTATGTTTTGTCTCCTAATCATCCATTTTGTCTCCTTAAACCCTAATTAGAACAAAATAACAAAAAAATATCTCTCCCCTACCCCTTGAGACTTACAGCCACACACATGCACACACACTCACTCATTTTCCTTTTCACACTTTCATTCTCTTTCTAAACTCTTAGATCCACCAACTTCTCTTTAACACATTTCTTTTTCTTCTTTATCTTCTTCTTCCTTTCTTCACCACCACCATAACCAAAACTCTCACTAAGCCCTTCAAAGACCACATCTTTTGGCCTTTGGAGAAGAGATCTAAACACTACAAGACTCATTTTCAAGAGAACTCAAGAGCTTCCATCTTCTTCCTCTCAAAACTGCCACCACCATCATCAAAGGAACAGTCTTCTTCATCTTCTTCTTCTCCTTCAAGGACGGCATTTTCAAGCTTAGGTAGTGATCTCTACTTTTCACTTTTATTTACTCAAGAAAGCTTGTAGCTTGGTTCCTTCCATGACTAAGATCTTCAAGTGAAAGCTCGAGAAAGACTTTCATACTCTTCATGAGAAAAAGTTTCCTTTTTTAGCAAAAAGTATTCATATTCTTCTTTATGAGATGTTCTTGATTATTTGAAAGTTTGTTTCTTGAATGCCTCTAAGTTTCTATTTTTCTTTCTTGATGCATGAGATCTTGATGTTTCTTGTGAGTTGTTTGAAAATGAATGATGTTCTTGGTGGTATTTTGTTTAAAGATTGTTCCTTTTCTTATGATGATCTTATAATTAGAAAAGTTTCATCTTTATATGTTTTGCATGGTTTGATAAGACTATGAACATCCTAAAAGCTTAAAACTTAAAAAAGTTTGCTTCTTGATGCTTAAAAGGTGGCACTATTTTTATGGGTTTCACAAGATTTCATTTTGTTCTTCTTGAAGACAAGAATATGTGTAAAAGTCTAAGCTTTTTGGAATATGAAGCCTTTTTAAGTTATGGAAATGACATCTTGTCACTTTATGTTTTTAAAGAGTGACTCTTGGATACAAATCCTTTCATAAAGTTTTAAACTTTAATCAAGAAGGTAACTTTAAGCCATAACGTTATAAGCTTGCACTTTGGTCTTGTAAAGGTTGAATCTTGAGATGAATATATTGCGTAAAGTTTTAAGCTTTAAGCAAGAATGTCACTTTTGAGTGATAAAAGCGTTCACTTTTATAAAGATCAAGAATTTCTAACTTTAAAGCTAATATTTTATATCATTGGCTCATAAAGTAAGAATCTTTTAGACTTTCAGACAACTTTAAATCATAAGTTGAGACCTTGATGGTCTTAGAATAATTAAAAGTGTTAACTTTCATAAAGAACAAAACTTTTTCGTCCAAAAGCTAGTATCTTGTATCATTATTTTATAAAGATTTAATCTTTAAGAAAAGAGCTTAATTTGAAAGGCACTTACTTTCTTAAAGAATGAAACTTTATAACCTCTTTATAATGAATGATAACTTTTATAGCATTTAAGATATGTCACGTTAATAATAAAAGCTCGAAACTTTGCAACTTGGATAAGTTAAAAATCACCCTTAGTGATTAGTGAACATGGTGTTGTTAGGTTCATGAGCGTGGTTATGCGTTGTCATTACCCAAGGATTAGAGGGATCTTAAACTCCTTTGGAATAGAAGTATGATTAGGGCCTCTAAGTATACTATGAACCTAGGAATCACTAAGTACACTATCTCAAGGAAAGGAAATAATCACCTAACTTAGTTAATTTGAACCAATGTTCCATGTACCTAAGTAAAAAGTATATTCCTATAAGAACTAAGTAACTAAAAGATTTCACACACATTCATTTTAACTATGTGATTCTCTCATGGGTAACCATGGGAAATCATATGATGATTCATAAGAAATCTCACAAAGAACAATACAATTATGAACCTCTTTAGGATATGAATGTATGATATCATTCGGCATGATGAATGACAAGTTTGATTGAGCTCTGTCTCATGATTGAATGATTAATGTGAAGATATGATATGAACTATTTGTGGAAAGTTTTATGATTGGCATTTTGGGGAAGCTCCGGTCTAACCGTCATGCTGCCAGATTTTCGTCAAAATTTTGGACTTGGTCATATCATTGCATGTGTTTGGTTAAAGAAGTACTATTCAGATAAAGTATAATGATAATAAGAAAAGAAAGAATGGGATATGACCTTTCAATCACTTTAGGGAAATAAGAGACGGTGATCCACAAAGACTCAGGGAACCTCTATCGGGGAGGCAAGGGTGACATGGAGGACTCTCCAACTTAGAGGTAACCAACATCAGCTTAGTCTGATTTGGTGAAGTACTACGTGATGACGGTCACAAAATGAGCTCATGTCCAAAAGCAGTCTATTTCAAAAGAAAAGTAAAGAAATTTAAGCACGTGCTAAAAATGAAAGTAAAGTTAAAGAAAAATTTGGATCTAGTCTAAGAAGTTACATGAATGTGCATGCATCTTCATTCTCTCATTTGTATGGTCATGAATGTTTATACTACGCTCGCATATATATATATGTTCTTATATTGTCAATTCGAGTTTCCTTATATTATGTTTACAAAAGGAAGATTAAAAGAAACCCACTTCGGGAACCTATGTTTTCAAACCCTTTAAAAATGGAACTTATGCATGCTCACTATTTTCATAATTAAACTCAAAGTAGGTGGAACAATGACGATGACACATTAATGGTCTAGTCGGGATCCTACTGAGAAATCTTGTATTTCTCACTCCTACGTTTTTGTGTCATCTTCAGATGGAGCTACTGGCATCCATTGTAGCACTTTCGATGATACCTAATTGGATAAGAGGAGGAGCTGCCATGTCCCTTCACCTAGCTAAGGAGAATCAAGATAGTGGCATAGTGTTTTCACCTTATTGAGAGCCTTAGTTGGGCAGTTTATGAGTAATTAAGAGCATGTGGGAAGTCATGCTATTTAATCTATCTTGTTACATATACGATAATTATTAATGTAATAATGACTCTTCATTATCTATGATTACATGATCGGCTTAAGGTATGATGTTATGTTATTTCAATTTTGCCATACGTCTTTCTAGTAACTCCGCGATATTAGGAATAGTTTTTAGGCATAAAGGCTTTGAAAAAAAAAAGTATAAGCTATTTTCATGTAATATGCTAATTTCATCTATAAGAACTTCTGCTTGTTATAAGTACCAACTAGTAATGCCATAAAATGACTTAAGCATAGTATGGTATTATTGGGACGTTACAGGGATCCTATTGAGAAATCTTGTATTTCTTACTCCTATGTTTCCATGTCATCATCAGAGGATGCCATCAGGTAGCATGGTCATCGATGTTAAGTTTCTTGTCTATCACTGGCACTTTGATCCATATTGAATGCCTTTGTGATGACTGCTAGAGCAGCAATGAGGGTCTACATATTTCATAGCTGTCATTTCTATGCACCTGTTATAAGTCTGTTCTTCTGCCCACATGAGCCATATGAGGATATCACATTGGATAACATGCATCCACTTTTTCATCCTCTGATGTGCCCTACTGACGGAGAGTCTGACTTTGACACCTGCCTAACGTCAATTTATTTTGTGGAGTCTGTTCCTTTGGAGCTATCATATCCTTATATGATTCACTTGACTTTGGATTCTTCTTCTCCTGCTAGCTTGGCACCACCCCTGGGTCATGAAAGAGGGTTCATTTGTGGCCGAGCCATACCATGTGGGTGTGGGTAAGGGTGAGCCTGTGGAGGAGGTCGTGGAGATGACACACCTAGATGTTTTGGGAATGGATTTGTTCCATTTTGAGGATGATTTAGGATAGCACATACTGAGCTTGGATACGAGGATGGCCCTTTTTTGTTGTAGTCCTTGGGATATCATTTATGGCACATTTGGGTGGTGGAGATCTTGATGTATTTTCTTTTCTATATTTGAACCTTGTTATGCTATGGATGTTGTATTTGGGTTGAATATGATTATCGGACCCCTGGCTATTTATGTAAGACATATCTATATTTACTATATTTATGAATGATGGCTATGAATGTGTAACATCCTAATAGTTCCATTCTATGCTTAAGTCATATTATGGAATTACTAGTTGTTACTTTTGCTCGCGGAACTAACATTATACTTTCGAAATTACTTTACCTGAAAATAGGGATAAATTTTTTTTTTTTAAACATTAACGAGTAAACTATTTTGAAAATTGAGAGCCATGAGCGCATCGTGAACATGTAATACAAATGTCGTTATCTTATACATACATCGCATTTAACAGAAATAGAAGCAATAAGAATAACCACAATCTTAGATAAAGATAATATTCATTCCATGACCATTCATAATAATATAATAATAGTCATACTAGGAGTCATACATAAGTTAATAATGGATTCGATATCTATTATCGGCCCTACACAAGAAACCTACCAAATACATGATAAAAGGAAATACATCAGAAAACCCTACAGCCCAAGCATGCCATACAATAGAATGACAACCCTATAAGTACAACCAAAAGGGGCTATCCTTGTGCTCAACTCAACATGCAATTATCACATCACACATCAGGTGGGAGGAAACCGTTCCCATATCCACTGGGAGAAACATCACCATGTCTTCCTCCTTGAGCATGTCCTTGTCCACGAGGTATAGCATAGGTACGAATGAACCCACGTTCACGAACCAGGAGTGAGGTTGGGCCAGCAGATGAAGCAAAAGAATCGGAAGATAGACGGATCACCGAAGGCTGCAATGAACCTGAACGGTGAGATTCCCCAGAACAAGTCGAATAGAAGGGCTCAGAAGGGTTAGTCTCCACATGGTACCTTGGAGAAGACGGCTCCGAGGGATCAGAATCCAATGAAACAGTCGGAGTCAAACGAGTATCTGAGTTAGTCTCATCATTGTCGGTGGGGTATCTCGGTGGCAGAAAGTAGGGGTGGATGTCATCCATAGTAACCTCGTCGAATGGCTAATGCGGTCGGAAAAATGGGCTTATCACGGGAGTCTGAAACTGGCAGTCGTGGAAGATGTAGACCCTCATTGCTGCATTCGCAGATAGCACGGAGATGTTCAGCACCGGGTCAAAGTGCCAATGCCATACCAGGAACTCAACATAGATCACCACCGTGCCCGACGTCGACATCCTCTAAAGACGACACGGAAATGTAGGAATGAGAAATACTAAATTTCTTAGTAGGATCGCGACTAGACAAACATTGTGTCATTGTCATCATCCTAACCACTTCGGGTTTTATATAAAGACAGTGGATAGATATCGGTTCAATTTTATTAATTTCTGAAAACATAAATCGCGAAGCGGATTGCTTTTAAGTTTATCACCATATCCATAACATCATACCTAGGCAATCATGCTAATACACATAATAAACATTCATAAATGCACATAAGGAATATGATAACATGCATGACTATGCAAGTTATCAACTTGACCATGGTCCTACTTTGACTATCATTTTTAGCACGTGCTTAACATTCTTTTACTTTTCCTTTGAAATAGACTATTTTTGGACATGAACTCATTCTGTGACCATCATCATGCAGTATTAACCAAATCAGACTAAGCCGATATTGGTTACCTCTAAGTTGGAGGGTCCTCCATGTCACCTTGCCTCCCTCATAGAGGTTCCTTATGGATCAGCGTCTTTCACTTCGCGAAAGTGATCGAGTGGTCATATCCCATGGTTTCTTTTCTTATCATTATACTTTAGGTGCATAGTATTTCTTTGACTAGACATATGCAATGATATGACTAAGTTCATAACTTTGACGGAAATCCAGCAGCATAACGGCTAGACCGGAGCTTCCTCAAAATGCCAATCACAACTTTCAACCAATAGTCCATCATATCTATATCATATCATCACACTAATCATTTAATCATGAGACAAAAGCTTAAACAAACTTGTCATTCATCATGCCAAATGGCATCATACATTCATATCCTAAGGGGTTCATAGTTGTGTTATTCTTTGTGAAGAATCTTATGAATCATCATATGATTTCCCATGGCAGAAAATCACATAGTTAAGATATATGTACTTGTAGTCTTTTAGTTACTTAGTTCTCATGTGATCTTATTCTTTACTTAAGTACATACCTTATGGAACACTTGTTCGAATTAATTAAGTTAAGTGATTATTTTCTTTCCTTGAGATAGTGTACGTAGTGATTCCTAAGTTCATGGTATGCTCAGAGACCTTAATCATACTTCTGTTCTTAAGGAGTTCGAGATCCCTCTAATCGTTGGGTCATGACAATGCATAACCACAATCATGAACCCAACAACACCATGTTCACTAATCACCAAGGGCGATTTTTAACTTATTCAAGTTACAAAGTTATAAGCTTTTAAGATTAACATAACAAGGTCTTACCCTACATATTATCAAAGTTATCATTCTTTATAAAGTAGCCATAAAGTTTTATTCTTTATGAAAGTAAGTGGCCTATTACACAGTATGAAATTATGGCACAAACAAGAGTTTGTAAGAGGTAATGAACTGGGTTGTCTTGACACTAGAAATGAGTGCAATCGACCTAATGCACCCTGAGCAGGATTGGGTGATGCATCAATATAAAATCAAAGTATTTGGAAATATGTCCTATGCTAGTGATGATTACAATGCAAGATCAGAGACAGCCAAAAAAAAAAAAGCTCTCGATACTCGAAGCTAGATTAAGTACATGCATAATAGTGCTAAAATACCAAGTCCCATTAAAACTTTGTAGTTAAGCGTGCTTGTATTAGAGTAATATTAAGATGGGTGACCTTTTGGGAAGTCTTCGCGTTGCAACCTTGACACAGAAATGGAACTATCATTTCTTTCTCTTACATTGAATAGGTCACATCCTGGAAACCAAATATTACAATGAATAGCGAGAAGGTTCAGTAGTGAGAGCGATATAAAGTTCGACTATGGAGAGTGGCACATTATTTATTAGGGCTAACCACCAATGAGGAAGGTAACAGTGGTGACCGTAAGATTACTTCAGTCGGTATTTAAAATATAGAGGGGATGGACATCAACATAACAGATGAGAAATCTCCTTGCTGACAAGTTGAGGAGAGTAGGAATGTGGCAGAACTCTTGCAGCTTAATTATCTTTTTTTCTCTCAATGAGCTAATTATATTTTGGGAATAGAATTCATGATAAGTATCAAGGAGTTCAATAGTATGGACATTCTGAGGTCTTCTTAACAAGTATTGGGGCACGAGATAAAGTTTATAAGGAAAAAGAAGTTCTAAGATGAAGCTCCTAGCTATAATTCCAAAGAGAACTTTAAGCCTTCATAAGGGCTGTGCATCCAAACTAGTAGCAGAGTCGATGGAGAATGTCGAGAAAAGTTGGATTCATGGAATCTTACTCTAATATCTTTAAATAGGACCAGAAGGGAATTTCTTAACTAACCTAGAGGTAGAGTGATAAGTAATATTTTGATACATTAATTAACCCTCATATTTAGTTTACTGAACCTCTTTTGTGCTTAATTGAATAACATTGGACACATTTTATAAGTTTGGACTCTAATTGGGCTTAATTGTATTTTTCAGCATTATTACAAATTTATACTCTTTTTGTATTATGGCTGTATCTCGAGTTCTAGATATCTAAAAGTTACAAGTTTTATATTGTAGAAAAGCTGAGAGAAAGATCTACAACTTTGATGAAGAAGTCAAAAGCTAGTTCAGATGTCTAGTGGGTCGAATTGGGCCACGAATTCAGACCAGGGCTGTCACATTGGAACCTGATCAGTGTGTACTAATTGGGCCATAACGTGAGTTGTAGACATTGGATTGAGCTGAAACTGGTGCCATTTGAAAGCTAAGATATAAAGCTTCAATTCGTATGAAGAGCACTCTCCCAAATAATGACATCTTGATAGACTTATTGGCTATTGAATTTGACTAATGCGGATAGAGATACAACCTAGACATGCTATAAAGATTGGGCCATAACTCTCATTTTAAGTCCAAATTAAGCAAATTGGGTGTCCACTTAAAGCTAAGAGGCAGAGGATTAAGTTGGGCTCAAGGGTATTTTTGAATTTTGACATTTGAGGTCTGATAAGAAGAGAGAAAATCGAGATGTGAAGGAGGACTCTCATTGCCAACGATTTTTCATTTTTCTTTCTTCTCTTCTCCTCTCTTCTTCTTTTCTTTTCTTTTCCTTTCATTTTGTAAGATACTTGTTTTGGGTTCTAGTTTGTAACCTTCATTGATATGGAGGAGTAGGACTTTAAGCTAGTTCAAGGAGACTCCAAGGGTATTATGGTTGTAATCTTGAAACCCTATACTTGAATTTCAATCATGTTTGTTTTCTTGATTCTATGCCTTCTTTTATTTGTAAAATTACATTGAATGATATTGATATGTGGGTTCATGAATGAGGAATTAGTTGGGTGATTGCTAATTGGTCAATTGGAATGAACTTGATTAGTTAAAGAATTAGGAATTGGGTTTGGGTTCGAACCTAGGCTAATACATTTGGGGCTAGAAATCAACATAGGTTAATTATAGTTGAGGTCTCAATTATCTAATCAATTATGTGTTGGTTGAATTCCTAGAGTTCTCTAGGTAGACTTGTGGTGTTGTTAGTAGAGGTCTCTCTAATAGCTCAAATTAGCCGCACTCTATGTGTTTGATATATTGTGCGTTAATGATTGATTCACCTTATGCCCAAGGAACTCTTTAAACTAGTGTTTTTATTTTCATCTAATTTTCTTTTATAGCTTATTTACTGTATATTTGGATATACTCCCTTGTTACTTAACTAGATAGCAACAACATCCTTGGAAGACTACCTTGGTTGCACTATACTTCAAATTCAGTGTAATTAAGTATTTTAAAATTGTAATTTTGAGTAGGCTGCGACACTTGCTGTCATAGAGACACTTGTGCTGTAGATCCAATGTAAATGCCACGTACTTCTTGATGATTAGTACAAGATTTCCTCAAAAGTCATGTAGCAAAGGACAATCATCATTAGACAAGTTGGAGCTCCACTTGCGACCTCTGGTATCTAATAACTTAACCTGAATCACAACTTTAAGAAGATTTCACAAGGAAATTTCCCAGCCTAATCTTGTGACTCCTTAGCAATATGTCAATTGCAGAGGAACAAGCATGCCCTAAATCATTTGGGAGTTAGCGGATAAGAGTAGGCAACCATGCTCAATAACACGATCAGAGAATTGTTGCGAAAAGTAATTGTAGATCAAAACCACCACTTAAGACCTAAGGAAGATTGTAACCCTACAAGTGGGACTCAATAGAGAGAGCTTCTTCGTTTGATCAAGGGTGATCAAGTAAGTAGAAATTCTAGGAATAGCAAAACCAGCTTCCCAACACTTAATATAGCCACTATGACTGACACATATTGAAGTTGACCGTTGCTATAAGTGGTAACAGCACAAATCATAAGGCTGCTTGGAGTGATAAAGAAGGTGAGTACCTTTGTGAGGAACTCAATAATGGATTAGGGTGTTATCAAGTTAACATATACTTCAATATTGTCATTGTAATCACGACATGCTGACATCGAACATGGCAACAATTGTAACCTTTAAAAATTGTGAATCTTCACGAATTGATATTTGGAGTCTCGAGTACAAACAATAGAAAGTTTAACGGCCACTACTGAGCAAAAGTAGTTGAGTACAAAGTGAAGAAGATAATGGACGTCTCTAATAAACTAGATGTTGGTTTCGGGTGTCATAGGAACTAGACAAGCTAGGGATCCTTGTACTTATTGAAACAATACCTCATAGCTATCGGCAAGCAACCTCGAAAGAAGGAGTTACCCTTGTAGTTTAAAGTGTCTTTCCTCAACCATTCCTAGCCACAGAATTTTGAGGATAAAATTCTTTTAAGGAGGGTAGATTGTAACATCCCCACTTTCTTAAATAAAGAATAATAGAAATCTCAAATTATTTCCCTTAGGTAGTGTGAGAATTTCTCAGGCAGCGCTATACCCTGATAATCCTTACACTTAAAACTATAGGGTAGCATAACATTGCCATTGAGAATATGGCGATGCCATATGTTAACAATTAGAAAACTACAAAGATACCCCTGTGAACTTTTGTTATTTGTAGGGTTACCTAGGACTTTTAAAAAATTCCACTTTGATGCCACAAGCATATTTCCATAAGGACCCTAGATCTTTTTAAAAAATGATATCTATATCCTTTCATTTGTAGAGTTAGCAGAATAGGGCTTTAAGCGAAGCAGAATCACGTGGTAAAATCGTAGAAGTTTAAGTCTCGACTGTTTGAGCCATGGGAGTAGTCAAGTGTGAAATGACATGGGTTGTCCCTAGACTTGCTCAAATTTACGAAAATGTCATTAGTTACGAAAACCAAACAGAAAATGCTAAAGGATTTATGAAAAAGTGAAAATATAACAGTTCAAAGAAATGGTGCGATTGATTTGTGCTGCTAATCGATTTATCAGAAAAATAGAAGTAATTAGGGATGAATTATAAATACTAGAGCTAAAGAAAATTTAGATTGTAATGTAAAATAGTATGTGAAATTTAGTATAACGTCCAAAAACATTCTATTGTTTTTTTTAGCAAGTTGTTCAGTTTTATCAACTACTTGAGATTAATTCGCATTCGATTAAATATTTACTTAGAGCCAAGTAAGTATCATTTAGAGAAATTAGATATAAGGGAATTAGATTGAAAGCATAGGAAACTTCATAGGACTTTTCCAAAACCGATTTACCGATTTAAAGGAAATCGGTAAGATTTCGGTATTTAAAACTGCTAGAACTGAATCAATATAATTGCACACCCTAAACCCTATGTTTAATGGCTAAGTACAAAGCCACATAACCACTCAATTGGTGGCCCCAAAATGAGTGGAGTTGGCTGCAATTTAGCCACAAAAATTTCAGCCAATAAGAATGAAACTTGCCAAGCGCTTCATCTAACTTTTGGGTGAGTCTTTTCCTTCCTTATCCCATCATTTTCGTGCTACCCTTTCAGCTGCTTCTTCTCCACCATTTCTTCTATCATTTCACTTTATTTCACCGCATCTTCAAGTTTCCATCACTTCCCCATCAAGAGGAGCTCCAAACTAGTTCGTCTTGCATAAAAAATTGAAGGTAGGGTTCAATATTCCCCATAGTTCTCTTATGTGTGGCTGATGACGGTTAGGATTTCCACCCTTTATTAGATGTATATCACATACATATGATGATTCATGACTGGTTTGGCATGAAACTCTTGGGTTTTAGTTGAAACTTGCATGAAAATCCATTAAGGAGAACAACCATAATAGGATAAGTTGGGAAACCCTACGCCAGCCCGTACAGTGGAGTATACAGCTTCGTGTACAGCCAGTTAATTCAATGAAACTATTTATCTTGAAACTAGACACTTAGGGCTTTCGAACCATATAAAATATAAGGCCATTGGATTAGTATAGAATTAGTTATGAATTTTTGAAGTTTAATCTGAAATTCTAGGTTCTCTTCTAGGAAGTGTGAGTTTTGAGGGGTGTAACTCACCCTACAAAACTCTAAATTGAGTGCAACCAATTGGATTTGAAATCCAACATATAGGGAAGCATCCCATAAAAATTTTAGAGTTTGATTTGATCCCATTTATTCTCCGTAATTTGATGAAATTGCCTTAACTCCAAACCTGATTAGAATAGGATAGCCTAAAAGGGGCAATTTACAGGGCTTATAACTTAAACTATACTTATGTAAATGAGATAAAACTTCTTTCAAATAAAAGCTTGTCTTGTCAGCTTTAATTTGGTATGAGTTTTGTGTGATTTCACCTAGTTTCCTATTTTTAATGAATTTTTACTTCTAAGAGTTCAATTCTACTAGTTGTAGAGCAGACAGAAGTAAACTTTGAATAACTTGAGCTACATAAATCAAAATGAGATAGGACTAAAAGGGTTGGAAACTAGACACATAGCACTATAACATATTCAAAATTTAGGTCCAACTGAATTGAATAGAAATTATGGTGAATTTTACAATTTAGGTAGAATTAAGTAGAATGAGCAGAAAACCTAAGTTATGTATTTATGTTGACATATTATATGATTGATATTATTGTTCTAAAGCTTGATGCTCTATATTGGTTTTGTTGCTTGATTGATCCTCCTGGTAGTCTAGCACTATTCATGGGGAAGTGGACTCGATCCGTTATGTTGCCGAATTTTTGGCAGGAGTTTATGAGGACTTATATTATGAATAATTGTGCTAAGATTATAAGGATACATGTGTTTATATGAATGCCATGTCTATGAAAATCACGCATGCAAATAGGATTGAGAAATTATATGAGATATATGCATGAATGCATAGAGCATTTACGTGCATAATCATATCCAAGAGATAGTAAAAGATTATAAGGACTTGCAAGAGGGTACCAAGCTACCACGTGAGGCATAAGATAGACCCGACCAGCGTAGGTCAGAGCGATACTGTCTAAGACTTGGGCCAGCCCTCGACCAGATTTAAGGGGAATACATCGATGTGAGGGTCAGGGAAAGTAAACCCATCACTTATGTATAGGTACAAGCTCGGACTTGAAATGCAAGCTATTACCCAGGGATGAGAGAGGTCGTTCACCTCCGAAGGACCAAGTACAGCAGAGCAAGATCAAGTTGTAAGTTAAAGAAAGAGATGAATTAAGACAAGTACAAGCATCTACAAGTGCATCTCTAATTTTCTCCTTATGTCATAATGTTATTATGATTCTTATTGAAGTATGTTACACTATTCTTATTTCTATGTCAGTTACATAGTATGCCAAGTAGTTGTTAAAATATAACCCACTTCGAGAAAGATGTTTTCAACTTAAAATTGAATCACTGCTTGCGTATATGTGCTCACATTTTCATAAGAAACCGAAGCGGCTGGAATGTTTATGATGGCACTGTATGAATAATAGTTCGAGTTTACCTATTGAGAACCTTAGGTTCTCACTGCCTGCTTGTATGTTTTTCTTTTCCATAAACATTCCAGTGCCAAGGCTAAAATTTAATAACGAGGCAAAAATCCTGGGGAATTCATCGTGCAAAACTCAAGCATAAGTCAGCCCGAGAGGCGATGGAGACCGGCTAAAGTCAGTGAGGGCGTCAACTGCAATGCGGAAGTAGTTTTTATGTATAATGTTAGGTACAAAACTTTTTCTTAAAGTGTAATTATTTTATTCTATATCTATTAGAAATGACAAAATTTATGAACCATTATTCAGAATATAGTATGCATTTAAAGGGCCATATATTATACTTTCTGTATTTTAAAGATCTCCTACCACAGTAACAACCTCTTAATATAACTCATGACTCGAGCATGGCTTACATGATAGAGGGTGTTACATTTTTGGTATCAGAGTAGTTCATCCTGTATAGGCCCGTGGATGGACTAACTATGCTTGTGAAGCTTATTTTGAGAATCTATATAAACCATGCTTTAAGTCCTTGCATGTTAAGGACATAGATAATTGTGCATGGTAGCCTTACTGTGAGTGTTGAGGACAATCTGTTGCACTTAACTAATGTTGAGCCTGATCACCTCAATATACAGTTTTGTGTAAACAGAAGCCTATGACACCCTGCAGGCTTATTAGGAACCTTCTATACATAATTATTAGGGATAAGACTCCTAGAAAGTAGCAATGGTAATAGGAGGCAGATGATTGAGTGAGTTAAGGGGCACAAAGAATTAGGGCTTCGATCAAAGGAATTGTGTTGAACAATTTACTATGGATCCAGAAAACCTGGTCATAACGAAGAAGGATCATTTCTTAAGTGTTCCAAGGCAGGATCTCAATTGGCGACGAGTGGAGTAGTAATCTTCTTCATTTCGATGAGGCTTATTTTAAGCTTCATTTGCAATTGCCCGATCTAGGCTATCTTTTTTAGATTGTATCTAGGGAACTCTTTTGCCTGGTTAGGTAGACCTAATGCTTAATAAACGTAAGGTAATTATCCATTGATCAGGTTATCTCGAATGGCGCGGATAGTATCCTTAATTTCTTAAGATTTCCTCGAAAGTACTTCACTGGCAAATTCAGTCAATGATGTTTATTCTAGATTATGGTAATGCCACATTATAAAGACCTGATCCTTCATTGAGAAATTGAGAGCGTGGGCAAATGAGGCAGATTTTTAGTGAAGGGAATTAAGAGTAGGAGCCTCAGTCAGGTAGGAGGGAAAATGTTAATAAACTTTGAAGAAATTCATCTAACTATATATCATGGTAAGGACGCGATTATTCACGGTGTAGAAAGGAAGTGAAGTTATACAAATAAAACCAAAAGCATTATTTGAAACAATAGCAGGATATTCCCTACTAACCAGAAGTAGGACACTTTCGGACTAGGATGGCAAGTGAAGCAAGCTTGGTGTTTCCTATCCATTAAAGATGAAGGGGGTGTCAGAAGTTTAGGTTACATTGAAACTCCATCAACCTTAGTTATCATAGGCACCGCATGATGCGACCATCTTCAAAATGTTATTAGTAAAGAGATGCAGCTATTGGGAGGAGAAATATGAGATATAGCAGTCATCTTCGAACATCATTGTGAATGCTGTGAGTAGGATAACTTGAGGAGAAATGTATTCGAATTCAGGCGAGAATAATGAGGACTCAGAGTGTGCAACAAATCTTGAAAGACCGAGACAGTAGCAGAATAAGAGGCCTTAACAGACTAAGACCAAGATAAGCTTCTGCATAAACAATAGGACATTACAAGAAGAGAGATAGAGGCTATTTTGATTCCAAGTGGCCTATTACCTAGTATGAAATTATGGCACAAACAAGAGTTTGTAAGAGGTAATGAATTGGGTTGTCTTGACACTAGAAATGAGTGCAACCGACCTATGCACCCTGAGCAAGATTGGGTGATGCATCAATATAAAATCAAAGGATTTGGAAATATATCCCATGCTGGTGATGATCACAATACAAGATCAGAGGTAGCCAAAAAAAAAAAAAAACTCTCCATTCTCGAAGCTAGATTAGGTATGCGCATAGCAGCACTAACGTACTGAGTCCCATTAAAACTTCGCAGTTTAGCGTGCTTGTGTTAGAGTAATATTAAGATGGGTGACCTTTTGGGAAGCCTTTGCGTTGTAATCCTGACACAGAAATGAAACTATCATTTCTTTCTCTTACATTGAATAGGTCACATCCTGGAAACCAAATATTACAATGAATAGCGAGAAGGTTCAGTAGTGAGAGCGACATAAAGTTTGACTGTGGAGAGTACCACATTATTTATTAGGGCTAACCACCAATGAGGACGGTAATAGTGGTGACTGTAAGATTACTTCAGTTGGTATTTAAAATATAGAGGGGATGGACATCAACATAACAGATGAGGAATCTCCTTGTTGACAAGTTAAGGAGAGTAGGAATGTGGTAGAACTCTTGCAGCTTAATTATCCTTTTTCTCTCAATGAGCTAATTATATTTTGGGAATAGAATTCATGATATGTATCAAGGAGTTCAATAGTATGGACACTCTAAGGTCTTCTTAACAAGTATTGGGTCACGAGGTAAAGTTTATAAGGAAAAAGAAGTTCTAAGACGAAGCTCCTAGCTATAATTCCAAAGAGAACTTTAAGCCTTCATAAGGGCCGTGCATCCGAACTGGTAGCAGAGTCGATGGAGAATGTCGAGAACAGCTGGATTCATGGAATCTTACTCTAATATCTTTAAATAAGACCGAAAAGGAATTTCCTAACTAACCCAGAGGTAGAGACACTTGTGCTGTAGACCCAATGTAAATGCCACGTACTTCTTGATGATTAGTACAAGATTTCCTCAAAAGTCGAGTAGCAAAGGACAATCATTATTAGATAAGTTGGAGCTCCACATGCGACCTCTAGTATCTAATAACTTAGGCTAAATCGCAACTTTAAGAAGATTTCACAAGGAAATTTCCCAGCCTAATCTTGTGACTCCTTAGCAATATGTCAATTGCAGAGGAACGAGCATGCCCTAAATCATTTAGGAGTTAGTGGATAAGAGTAGGCAACCATGCTCAGCAACACGATCAGAGAATTGTTGCGAAAAGTAATTGTAGATCAACATCACCACTCAAGACCTGAGGAAGACTGTAACCCTACAAGTGGGACTCAACAGAAAGAGTTTCTTCATTTGATCAAGGGTGATCAAGTAAGTAGAAATTCTAGGAATAACGAAACCAGCTTCCCAGCACTTAATATAGCCACTATGACTGACATATATTGAAGTTGACCATTGCTATTAGTGATAACAGCAGAAATCGTAAGGCTGCTTAGAGTGATAAAAAAGGCAAGTACCTTTGTGAGGAACTCAGTAATGGATCAGGGTGTTATCAAGTTAACATATACTTCAATATCGCCATTGTAATCATGACATGCTGACATCAAACAATTGGTAGTCCTTAAAAATTGCGAATCTTCACAAATTGATATTTGGAGTCTGGAGAACAAATAATAGAAAGTTTAACGGCCACTACTAAGCTAAAGTAGTTAAGTACAAAGTGAAGAAGATAATGGAAGTCTCCAATAAACTAGATGTTGGTTTCAAGTGTCATAGGAACTAGACAAGCTATGGATCCTTGTGCTTATTGAAACAATACTTCATAGCTATCGGCAAGCAATCTCAAAAGAAGGAGTTACCCTTGTAGGTTAAAAGGTCTTTCCTCAACCATTCCTAGCCACGGAATTTTGAGGACAAAATTCTTTTAAGGAGGGTAGATTGTAACATCCCCACTTTCTTAAATAAAGAATAATAGAAATCTTGAATTATTTCCCTTAGGCAATGTGAGAATTTCTTAGGCAGTAATATACCCTGACAATCCTTACACTTAAAACTATAAAGTAGCGTAACACTGCCATTGAGAATATGGCGATGCCATATGCTAACAATTAGAAAACTACAAAGATACCCCTATGAACTTTTGTTATTTGTAGGGTTGCCTAGGACTTTTAAAAAATTTCACTTCAATGCCACAAGCATATTTCCATAAGGACCCTAGATATTTTTAGAAAATGACATCTATGTCCCTTCATCTGTAGTGTTAGCAGAATAGGGCTTTAAGCGGAGCAGAATCACATGGTGAAACTGTAGAAGTTTAAGTCTCGACCATTTGAGCCGCGGGAGTAGTCAAGTGTGAAATGACATGGGGTGCCCCTAGACTTAAATTTACAAACATGCCATTAGTTACGAAAACCAAACAGAAAATGCTAAAGGATTTATCAAACAGCAAAAATACAACAGTTCAAAGAAATGGTGCGATTGATTTGCGCTGCTAATGAATTTATCAGAAAAATAAGAGTAATTAGGGATGAATTATAAATACTAGAGCTAAAGAAAATTTAGATTGTAATGTAAAATAGTATGAGAAATTATTTAGTATAACGTCCGAAAACATTCTATCGTTATTTTTTTAGCAAGTTGTTCGATTTTATCAACTACTTGAGATTAATTAGCATTCGATTAAATATTTACTTAGAGCCAATTAAGTATCAGTTAGAGAAATTAGATATGAGGGAATTAGATTGAAAGCATAGGAAACTTCATAGGATTTTTCCAAAACCAATTTATCGATTTAAAGGAAATCGGTAAGATTTCGGTATTTAAAACTGACAGAACTGAACCAATATAATTGCACACCCTAAACCCTATGTTTAATGGCTAAGTACAAAGCCACATAACCACTCAATTAGTGGCACAAATCAGCCCCAAAATAAGTGGAGTTGGCAGCAACTCAGCCACAAAAATTTCAGCCAATAAGAATGAAACTTTCCAAGCACTTCATCTAGCTTTTGGGTGAGTCTTTTCCTTCCTTATCCTTTTGTGTTGCTCCTTCAATTGCTTCTTCTACACCATTTCTTCCTTCATTTCACTTTATTTCACTTCATCTTCAAGCTTCCATCACTTCCCCATCAAGAGGAGCTCAAAACTAGTTAGTCTTGCATTAAAAATTGAAGGCAGGGTTCGATAATTCCCATAGTTCTCTTGTGTGTGGCTGATGAGGGCTAGGATTTCCACCCTCTATTAGATGATATATCACATACATATGATGATTCATGACTGGTTTGGCATGAAACTCTTGGGTTGTGGTTGAAACTTGCATGAAAATCCATGAAGGAGAACAACAAGAATAGGATAAGCTGGGAGACCCTATAGTAGTCTCTACGGCAGAGTGTATAGCTCCACCTACAGCTGGTTAAATTTAATGAAACTATTTTTATTGAAACTAGACCTTAGGGCTTTCTAACCATATAAAATATAAGGCTATTGGATTAGTATAGAATTAGTTATGAATTTTTGATGTTTAATATGAAATTCTGGGTTCTCTTTTAGGCAGTATGAGTTTTGAGGGGTGTAGCTCACCTTACAAAACTCTAAATTGAGTGCGACTAATTGGCTTTGAAATCTAACATATAGAGAAGCATCTCATAAAAATTTCAGATTTTGATTTGATCCCAATTATTCCCAATAATTCGATGAAGTTTCCTTAAGTCCAAACCGTACTAGAACAGGGTAGTATAGAAGGGTCAATTTACAGGGCTTATAACTCAAGCTATACTTATGTAAATGAGATGAAGCTTCTTTCAATAAAATCTTTTAATTTGGTAAATGTTTCATATGATTTCACCTAGTTTCCTATTTTTAGTAAATTTTTATTTCTAAGAGTGCAATTTTGGCTAGTTGTAGGGCAGACAGAAGTAAACTTTGAATAACTTGAGCTACATAAATCAAAATATGATGGGACTAAAAGGGCTGGGAACTAGACACACAGCACTATAATATTCTCAAAATTTAGGGCTAACTGAATTGAATAGAAATTATGGTGAATTTTACAATATCGAGTAGAATTAAGTAGAATGAGCAGAAAATCTAAGTTATGTATTTATATTGACATATTATATGATTGATATTATTGCTATAAAGCTTGATGCTCTATGTTGGTTTTGTTGCTTGATTGATCCTTTTGGTAGTCAGGCACTATTCATGGCAAAGCAAACTCGATCCATTATGCTGCTGAATTTTCAACAGGAGTTTATGAGGATTTATATTATCAGTAATTGTGCTAAGATTATAAGGATACATGTGTTCATATGAATGCCATGTCTATGAAAATCATGCATACAAATAGGATTGAGGAATGATATAAGATATATGCATGAACGGATAGAGCATTCACGTGCATAATCATATCCAAGAGGTAGTAAAAGATTATAAGGACTTGCAAGAAGGACGTACCAAGCTACCACATGACGCATGGCAGCTAGCATGGGCCAGAACGGTACTGTCTAAGACTTGGGCCAGCTCTCGACTAGATTTAAGGGGAATAAACTGGTGTGAAAGTCGGGAAAAGTAAACCCGTCACTCATGTATAGGTACGAGCTCGAACCTGAAAAGCAGGCTATTACCTAGGGGTAAGAGAGGCCATTCACCTCCGGGGGACCAAGTACAGAAGAGTAAGATCAAGTTACAAGTTAAAGAAAGAGATGAATTAAGTCAAGTACAAGCATCTTCATGTGCATCTCTAATTTTCTCATTATGTCATAATGTTATTGTGATTCTTATTGAAGTATGTTACACTATTCTTATTTCTATGTCTATCACATAATATGCGAAGTGGTTGTTAAAATATGACCTACTTCAAGAAAGATATTTTCAACTTAAAATTGAACCAGTGCTTGCGTATATGTGCTCACATTTTCATAAGAAACCGAAGTGGTTGGAATGTTTATGATGGCACTGTATGAGTAATAGTTCAAGTTTACCTACTGAGAACCTTAGGCTCTCACTGCCTGCTTGTATGTTTTTCTTTTCCATAAACATTCCAGTGCCAAGGCTAAAATTTAATAACGAGGCAAAAATCCTAGGGAATTCATCATGCAAGACTCAGGCATGAGTCGGCCCAGGAGACTATGGAGATTGGCTAAAGTCAGTGAGGGCAATAGTTGCAGTGCAGAAGTAGTTTCTATGTATAATGTTAGCTACAAATCTTTTTCTTAAAGTGTAATTATTTTATTCTATATGTATCAGAATGACGAAATTTATGAACCATTATTCAGTAATATAGTTTGCAATTAAAAGGCCACATATTATACTTTCTGCATTTTAAAGATCTTCTAGCACAGTAGCAAGCTCTTAATATAACTGATAACTCAAGCATGGCTTACATGATAGAGGGTGTTACAGACAACACTTTTATGACTTAAAGGTTTCATTCTTGACTAAAGTTTGAAACTTTATGAAATGTCTTGTCTTTAAGGTTTGATTTCTAAGACATAAAGTGACAAGATATTATTTTATAACTTAAAAAGGCTTATTATTCTAAAATGCTTAGACTTTTACATGTAGTCTTGTCTTCAAAACAAAACAAAATAAGACTTATGAAGGCACCAAAGCTTGCGCCACTTTTTATGCATCAAGAAGCAAACTTTTTGAAGCTTTAAGCATTAAGAATGTTTGTAGCCATGTCAAATAAATAGAAAATGATAAAGAAGACAACTTTCAACTCAACACAACCAAGAACATCAAGATTTCATGCATCAAGAATTAAAAATAGGAAGTTTAAAGCATTTAGAGTGAGAAGCTTTCAAGGGACAAGAACATTTGTGAAGAGGAGCATGGATATACTTTACCAAGAATAGAAACATCAAGAACACTTTAAGAAGAACATGAACATAGTTTACTAAAAGTGGAAACATCAAGAACACTTTAAAAGAGCATGAACATGTTTTGCCAAAAATGGAAACATCAAGAACACTTTAAGGAACATGGACATAATTTGCCAAAAATAGAAACATCAAGAACACTTTAAGAAGAATATGAACATATTTTGCCAAGAATGGAAACTTTTGCTCATGAAGAGCATGAAGGATCTTCTCAAGTTTTCACTTAAAGATCTTGGTCATGAAAAGAACCAAGCTTCAAGCTTTCTTGAGCAAACAAAATAAAAAGATGAAGATCACTACCTCTACTCAAGATGGCGCTACAACAAGGAAGGAGAAGAAGAAGAAGAAGATGATAGCTCCTCTTGGTGATGATGGTGGCAGTCTTGCAAGGAAGAAGGAGAAGCTCTTGAGATCTTGTGAAAATGGAGGTTATAGTATTTTGATCTTGTCTCCAAAGACCTAAAGATGAGGCCTTTGAAGGGCTAAGTGAGTGGTTTTGGGTGGCATTGGTGAGGAAAGGAAGACGAAGATGAAAGGGTTTAGAGAGAAGTGAGAGGATTTGGTTTGATGAGAGAGAAGATGAAGAGTGAAAATGAAAATGGATGGGGTAAAAGAGAGAGAAAGTGGCATCCTATACATGGAAGGAGGGGACTGAGATATTTTACTTAATTTTGTGTTATCTTGTGTTAATTAGTTGACTAAATTTGAATTTAATCATGTGATTAAGTGCTCTTGCAACTTAATTAAGATGATTAAGCAAGGATTAATGATTAACACACAAGAACATGATTAACAAAAATTAATCTTGCAATTAAGCTTAATTAACCTTAATTAAACTCAATCAAGCTAATTAAGGGTGATTGAATTAAGCTATTAAGGGTCTGACTTGCTTAATTAGAGATTTTCTAATCTCGATTAAGCATTCCTTTGACTTTTCTCATTTGATTTGACTCATAACTCTTCGTTAATCCCTTAATTAAGCCTTAATCTCGTAATTTCTTATTAAGTGCCTAATCACTCAGGGTTACTAAGTTAATTTAGCACGACATAAAATTGACGATGTTACAGAATGACTATGGTTGTTAATTGGGATGATTACTCTTTTTGTCGCTTTCATTTATTTACTGCACTATGAGTATGCATGTATTGATGCTTGACCTTATACATTCGCGATATGCTCATGGCTCTTGTTTTTCAAAAAAGGTGTATTTCGCAATAAAAAATATTACCCATATTTTCATTATGACGTAATTTCAAAAAGTAAGATAAGTTTCCGCACGCAAAAGTTATAGCTAGTAATTTTCATAATACGACTTAAACGTAGTATGGGGTTATTAGGGTCTTACATAATATATGATTAAATGTTTGTGTAAAATATTTTTACACTAACAGAGATCATCAATTCCTCTTGCATTGGATCATCAACCACTTTCTTTAGTGAGAAATTTATGTCAATCTTGGTTTGGTGAAGGTATGGTCTTAGATGTCCATGCTAGGAGGTTTGAAGATATGGCCAAGGAGGAGATCCTTTCATTTTACATGGGTAATCTTCTTATTACAGCAATCAAGCAATGGATAAGAAGGTTTGGTGAACTAGTGGATCTATTTATTTCAAAAAATCAGAAGTGCAACAATTTTCTTCTCCACATATTTGTGAGATATCATAAGTAGGAGGGTGCTCAAATGGCGATTCGATCCATGAATGGTTCCTTTAAGGACAGTTGCTGCATATCAATTTCTGAGGCAACAAACAATCTAGGTTTGAGTCTAATAATTGTTATTAATGGTGGTAAGTCACTAGCTATGCTTGACAAGCATGATGTGGTTTTTTAAGTGGATCCTAACATGCTATTTAATACCCCAAAGCACATCCTTAAGGTGATATGTACTCCTTATAACTATAAATGGCTCTCCATGAGTTTGGTTATTAACCTCTATGAGCCAATGAAATTGGACACTATCTTTTACCTCATTAAAGTAGTATGGGAGGATGTTAATAGGGTGAAAATTTTGAATTCGATTAAGGTTATGCTAGCCTTTTCCAAGGATGCATTGCTCAAGCTTTTATCAGCAGGAGCGCGTTATACTTCTTCATTCTACCAATCCATGAAGCTGTGGAGCTTAAAGGAATAGTCCTTTTTGCATAATGTCTAGATTGAACTCGCTGTTGTCCTTCTATTAGCATGGTCCAACCTTAATCTCATAAGAATTGGAAGCACATTGGCTAGCATGAATGCATGGTGAGAGGAAAACATTTCTCATGCGCGAGATTGCTTCTTGAAACCAATCTGAAGGAATCAATAGCTAGGATTGTCGTCATTATCTGTGATAACCACCAATGTGAGGTTATGGCTTGTGAGGTGGCAGTGTGCCTCTCTATTTTGCTCTCCCTAACGAGCTCCTGGAGGCGGTGATAATGGCAGATTTTCTGGCAGACACAATTGGTAATGGAAATTGGAAATGCATCGATTTGAGCGAAATTCACAATGAACGATAGTCTTCTCGAAGATGTGAATTCTTTGGTACCATTCCACAATGCAATAATGCGTATGGTCCCAAGGTTAGTGGAATGAGGAGTTATTAGACAACCATCGGGAATGATTTGCCAATGACTAAAATTGCACATAGACCACATGTCGATGATGAGTTGCTCGTTGAAGTCCAAGCTGACTTGGGCCTAGACAAGTTAGGCCATATGTGAGGGTTAGAAAGCTTGGCTTTTTGGAATGAGGAAGTTGGCCATGTATCAAGCCCATAATCAGTTTCACTAGCCTTTCCTCCGGGATTTGAACCATGGAATACTTATGGGAGTTCTATTAAGAAAGGGCCCATCTGTGATAATCCTGACCATGTGATAGCAAGTGTCGAAAAGAACAATTGTTCTTTTGACCATGAGATTGCATTCTTTGGGCTTCCACATGAGGAAGACGTTCCTTTTGCAGATTTAGTCCATAGGCACGAAAAGAAAAAAGGTTTGGTATTGATAAATGGAAGGAAGGGAAATCTAGCAGTAAGTTTAAGCATAAAGGTAATGAATTGGATATATAAATATTCCCTTATGTTTAGTGCAATTAATTTCTTTTGTGCTCAATTGAATTGAATTAGATCATATTTGTTGTTTGGCTTTTGGTTGGGCCTTGATTTAATTTTTCCAGCATTATGCTCATTTTAACACTATTTTTGTATTTTGACCATAACTTGAGTTCTAGACCTTCTTAAGTTGTGATCTCTAATTTGTAGGAAAGCTAAGAGCTAGGCTTTTAACTTTTATGTAGAAATCATTGGCTAATTCTTAGTTCTTAGAGCTAAAATTGGACCTGAAAATGAAGTCCAGAGGTGTAGCTGCAATTCCTAGGCAGTGTACATTGTTTGGGCCATAAGTCAGCCCATAGGGGTCCAATTGAGTCTATTCCAATATCATTTGAAAGATAATATCTGAGGCTACATTTTGTCTTCAAAGCTATTTGCCAAACAGAGGAGTCTTTGTGGTCAAAATTTCAGTGCAAGCCCACAGATAGCTCTAGAGAGTTCAATTCAGTGTTTTGGGCCTAACTTTCTCACCGAAACTCCAATTAGTGCAAATTAGGTATTCAAATGAAGCTTAGAGAAAGTTTAATGTAATTTTATATTAGTGAGTTAATTGTAAGTATATATAGAGGGAAGGCTGAATTCAGAAGGGAATTTTGGGAATCATTTTTCAGATTTTGGAATATATACTTTTTCTTGTTCATGAAGTTTTCTCTCTTTTCACTCTCTTGTCTCTCTTTGTCTTTGAACTCTCTTCTCTCTTTCTCTCTCTCTCTCCCTCTCTCTCTTCTTTCTCTGAATTTTCATTTTTCTCCATTAATGGATGAGTAGATCTTCAACTAATTCAAGGAATCAAGTGAGCATTGATGTTCTTGGCAACTGGTGATCCCAAATTCAACAATCTAGGTCAGTTGTCTACTCTCTTTCTCTGTTCTTGATCCATTTTCAAATTTGAAGGTCTTCAATTCAGAATTGTGATTAATGATCTTATTGCTTACATTTTATTTGGTTGATTAATGTAATGTAATTGTGTGATGAGTAGAGATTAGATTTCTATTTTAAATCTATAGATCAATTTGGTTTTTGAGGTTTCAGAACTTGATTGATTTTGTGTTGGTTGAATGCATGAAGGTCTTCATGTTTGAATGCTGGATTGAAATTGTGGTGTCATTTGAATTTATGATTAGCCGCTAATCTTATGTGTTGAATTTTGTTTAGAATCCTGTGATAGAGCATACAATTGTTCCTTCTTAATCCTTGAATTAGTGTTTTAATTTAGCTTGTTTTAACCTGTTCAATTACACTTTCAATTACATTCTACACATATTCTATGTGATGAAAAAACCCCCTACAGTTCTGGTCAAATAGCATTGTCATCCTAAGGAAATGACTCGGACTGCACTACACTACAATTTTGTGTAGTTTGGTTTTATCATTTGATCGAGCTTGGCAATCAAGTCAAATTTTGGCACCATTACTGGGGATGATTGATGCTATATGATCATGTATATACATGTGAATACAAATGCTAACTCTATTTGTGATTGTGTTTACTTAGGTTGCAAGTCTTAGGTTTTAGTTAGTAAAGTCATAGGTTGATTTTTCGGGTTTTTGACCACTAACTCATTTCAGATCACTTTCGGAAGGCCTTATCTTAAAGGAAAATCACCTTCTAAACAAAACTCAATTCCTTGGGGGATGTTGCCCCCCTATTTTTGCAAAATTCTTTCATTTAGATAGAGTTTTTTGCGGTCATTTCAGGATGTCACTAGTATTTTTACTAAAGTATCTTGTTGCTTGATTGACTTGATTTTTGGTAGGTTG
This sequence comes from Pterocarpus santalinus, assembly GCA_031439595.1. Classification (NCBI taxonomy): domain Eukaryota; kingdom Viridiplantae; phylum Streptophyta; class Magnoliopsida; order Fabales; family Fabaceae; genus Pterocarpus; species Pterocarpus santalinus. Next base: position 30,423,155 of record CM062523.1, on the reverse strand, counting down.
AATGAAAAGGGTGTTCTGAGTAAGACTCACGCTATGTGATGACATGCACTATTTGGAGGCCAAGTTCCTTTATCTTGACCACTTTTTTAATTTTTTAAGATTTTTGTTTGCATTTTTGGGTTCCCTAATAGTGAAATAGTTGACTTGTGGTGGTCTCATATTTTGTAAAAGTCATTTGGTAGGGTTTTTTTAATTTTTTTTTTTTGGTTAATTTTGTGTGTTTGTTTCCATTCTTTAGCATGTTGAGTAAAGTAGTGACATAGTTAGTGATTCTAGCTCTAATTGTTGTTTTCAAGTGCATGGCTAGGTCAGAACTAAATCCTAATTTGCTTGAATTTGATCTTGAGATAGGGAGGAGTCGTAGGTTGATTAGAAAGCTAGGAGGAGGTTATTTGGCACTAGTTTTGTTGAGGATAGCATTGGTGTTTCTGCTGACCATTCTACTTAAAATTCTCCTATTTCTATTTTTAGCTCTAGTTCAATTTCTGAATTTGATTCTATTTCTAACCATTCTCCTCTTCTAGAAAATATGGCTAACACACATGACAGGACCTTGAAGGAGCTTACAGCACCTGCTGTGAATTACCAAGGTCTAGCCATCTAATATCCTAACTCGGATACAGATTTTGAGTTGAAGTTTGGATTGATCCGCTTGTTGCCTAAGATCCATGGTCTAGCTGGTGAGGACCCTCACAAACATTTGAAGGAATTCCATGTCGTGTGTTCAACCATGAAGCCACATGGTGTTAATGAAGACCATATCATGCTGACGACCTTTCCCTTCTCATTAGATGGAAGTACCAAAGACAAGTTGTATTATTTGCATCTTAGTCTTATCACTTGTTGGCAAGACATGAAGAGATTATTTCTAGAGAAATTCTTCCCTAATTCAAGAGCTGCTGCCATAAGCAAAGACATATGTGGCATTAGGCAGATTAATGGTGAGACACTCCATGAGTATTGGGAGAAATTCAATAAGCTTTGTGTACACTGTCCACACCACCAAATCAATAACTGGCTTCTTATCTGATATTTCTACGAAGGTCTTTTACCTATGGACAATTGTGGTGTTCATGGGTACAAGTAGACCCGTATACTTGACCAACTTGATTCGACCCAATAACAAAATTCCGAATTGGGTTAGTTAATCGAGTATGAAAATAATACCTATTACTTGACCTGACTACCCAAGCCCATATTAATATACATATCTCTTTTATAAAAAAATTATTATTATTAATTAGTTACAAACATAACAGACAAAGAACCCTAATTGTTAACCCACCCCTCACCCTAGCTGTATCTGCTCATCCTCAAAAGATCCTTTATTTCTGTGCTGCTCTATGCCATTTCGTTTCCCTATCACCATCATTCATCATCAGTTGAACTGCCACCACCATCTTCCCTTATTCTTCCTTTGTTTTATGATTCCTCTTTCTTCTTCCATATTAGGCCGTCAATGGTTCTTTCCCATGTCTTCCTGTTCACATTTTTGGCCTCATAATCACTACCACAAGAACGCTGCCATTGCTGCGAAAAGTTGAATCACCACCAGTCATGGTCTGTTATTTCAGATTTCCTCTACATCTTTGAGACTCCAAGATTTGGTTCCTTAACCATCGTGAAGACTCTAAAAACTCCTCAGCCGTATACAATTTTAAATCTCCTCTACGTCCTTGATGGGTCACAGATGATGGCTTGGGCATATCGAGGGTGATGGGGTGCATTCTACTACCAAGATCCTAAGTTTATGTTACATGTTACTACTTATAGTGGTTCTTTGATCTAATTTGATTTTTCAGTTCATCTATTGCTATAATTTCAAGCTTTGAATGGGGTTAAGGATTTGAATGTTGTTGTTTTTGGATTTTGATTAGTTTGGGGTTAGGGTTTGATTTGATTATTTAAGTTGTTTAATGATAATCTTTGTTTTCAAGTGATGGTGGATGAATTTTTTTTTAAGTAAAGAGAGGAACCCGACTACCTGACCCGAACCAACCTAACTGACATTGCGTTGGGTCGGTTCGAGTTAAGCACTAAAAATTTGAAAAACCAACCCAACCAAACCTGAGCGCAATTAATTGGGTTTGGTCTTATTTATGCATAAACCCTAACCGACCCAACCCGTGAATACCCTTAAAGATAGAACCATGGTTAGTGCTACCTCTAAAGGTGCATTAGTGGATAAGACTCCTATAGCATATCGAGATTTAATTGCAAAACGGTTGCCAATGCATAACAGTTTGGTGTAGTTTCACCTAGAAGAGTCAATGAAGTGCAGACCTCTGATGCAAACCAGTAAAGAATAGATAACAGATTGGAAGACTTAACATTGTTGGTTAGATAGCCAGAAGTATCCTTAACAAATTATGCCACCGGCACCTAGTGTTTGTGGAATTTGCTCCATGGTAGGTCACCTCGCAGATCAATATCCAGAATTGCATGAAAGGAATGAGACAGTTGCTAAGTTTTTTGATGCAGCTCAAGCAAGTATACCAGGTCGTACAGGTAATAAAATAGTGAAAAACATATCATTCCCATGAGGATAGTTCGAGTATCGAGGTCAACTAATTGAATATCGAGTCGAGTATAAAAAATGAAGAACAGCGGTAAAAAGAGACTTAAGGTGAGCAATGCAAGGGCCAATTAAAAGAATTGTTTTTAGTTGAATCTGGGTAATCAAAGATGTTAGGGCTATTGATTTTACCTACTCTTTAACTTTGTTATTCTTGTGAATCAGTTATCCACTTTCTAATCCTATAGATTTATGGCTAGGTTCCCTATTTTAATTATAAGTCTCTCTCAAGATCAGGTAATTCTCTCCTACTTAATATGATGGCATAATCTCTTAGCACAATCTAGATTAAGGGAGGTTAAACTCAGTGGATTACCCATAAAGGCCACACAAGTCACGTTTATCTATCTCTAGTTTTTACTCAACTTATGGCGATTATGACTTGGAGCTTTCTTCATAATCTCTCTCTCGATTAATTGCAAGACTTAACATCATTCAAGTGGTGATCAAGCACTTAAAAACATTCAATATAGTTATAACACTAAATCACAAAGAAAAGAAACTTGGATAACATTAAAATAAGTTTAACATTGTTAATGAGTGGCTACATCAATGCCATAACAAGAGGGACTTAGTTCATGATGAAAATAAAAGCAAGGAATGAAAAGAAAAGTTGAAAGCAAAAGGAAGAATCCATGGATAACAGAAGAAGTGTAGAAAACAGGATGACACGGATCTCTCCGGCTTCCGTTAGGTTATAAGAACCTTCAATCTTTACCTCCAATGCTACCCCGGTTCTTTACAAGGACCATGGTTGTTAAGTGACTCTGGACGACCTCCAAAATTGCGTTTCCATCATTTAAATATCTTCCAGGATCTTCTCCCAAGCGATTGGTTCGAAATAACAAACTTTCCTTGTTTATCGAGGCCATACTCGAGCGCGAGATGCTACGCTCGAGCATGCCTCCCTAAACCTCGTAGTGTCATCCTTTTATGGGCTGCGCTTGAGCGTGCGAGGCTGTGCTCAAGCATGGCCCTCGTCCAAATTCTTGAGCTCCCTGTACTAGCCCACGCTCGAGCATGGGTCTTTAAGCTTGTCATTTTATTTTCTTTGAGCTGAGTCTTCATTCCTTCATTCAACAAATGACCAATAATAAGTGAGAATGCACTAGAAGGTATATAAACTTTAATATAAGCTATCACATGATGAAAAATTCCTAATGTAATGCTAAACTAGTGCTAAACTATCACCTAAGATGCATGCAAGTCCTAAAAATTATATAAAAATAGTAACAATCATAACCCTCATTGGAGAGTTATCAAACACCCCCAATTCTTGACCTCTTGCTTGTCCCCAAGCAAGAACTTAAACTAAACTACTAAACAAGGACACAACCAAAAACACCCCAAAACATTACACTCCAAACCTTTGACTCATGTAGTCCTCATCATTGCTCTCTCCCACTCTAACCTGGAAGTGACAACTCAATCAAGGCTCAAATTAGAAACTATTCAATTGTGCAATTCTCATTATCAAGGGAAGTGATCAAGAGTGTGTGTGTGTGTGTGTGTGTGTCAAGTAACCAAGAGTTAATTCACCCCATTTCAATGCCATGATTAAGAAGGAGACAAAAATCAACCATAATGCGCCATTCATCCTTCCCATATCCATACAAGTGTCCAGTAACTAAGGATCAATAGGTCTTTCCTTAAGCTTATAATGTAAGGCTAGGTTGGGGTATGGTAAGATATCTTTTAAGCTTGAATTTACCCTCAACGTAAGGAACCTTTACTTCTATCCATTTTCCTTGGGTTACTCCCAACTTAGTCACTTGGCAACCATCACGCTTTTCTTGTTGAGTCTTGGCATTATATTTTCTTTGTATTGCCAACTTTTCTCTTTTGCTTCCTTTCTTCTCTTTTCTTCTTCCTTTTTTTTTTCTCTTCTCCTTTTCTCCTTTATTTTTTTGGAAAGTTAAGAAAACATGAGGTTTTGAGTGATGGAGATAATACCCTATTCAAATGGATGAAAAGCTTAGGCTTGAGGGTAACTAAGGGATCGAGATAGGATAAAAAGGATAAGATATTAGGCTTAGAATGTGGTTCAATCAAGAATAAAGGCTATTAAGCTCAAAAGGGGTAACAAGGGTTAAATGAAGTATGGTAGGCTATAAGTCTCAATATGGGTTCACAATCATAGCCTAAATCTTTTCCAAAGATAGAGTCCACTCATATTTCTCTCAAAAGAATTTCAAGTGCAAAAGGTGCATGTCTCAATGTTAATTAAAACATTAAAGCATGATGATCATTATCCCTAAGTCACTTATCCACAAAAAGTGCAAAATATGTGGTTCCTTCCTAATAATGATAAAAGCACAAGAGAATTTTAACATGTCTAAAACAAGATTGGTAGTCACTAACAGGTTAGAGTGAACAGCAACTCATCATATCATAGGAATGAGATCAAAACCTTAGGAGATATTGTTCAGGCAACAATACACACTGCAAACTACTACTCTAATATGCTTAAAACAAAATCAAAAATCTTTTTTTTTTCACAAAGAAAACATAAAACAGAAACAACCTAACATAACGAGATTTAAAAACTCAAACAAGACAAAAAGATAAAAGAAAGGAAAGCATATGCATGCTCTTCATCACACCCCCAACTTAAAATGTAGCATTGTCCCCAATGCATTATCATAAATTAAAAAGAAAGAGTGTGAGAATACTCCCCTAGTCACTATCTTCATCCTCGGGGTCCTAGGGCTCCATTTCCTTATCTTCATTTACAGGTGGCATTGGTGGCAAACGAGGCAGTTGCGGTAGTAAATCTGGAGGTACTTGCATTCGCATGATTTCTTCCAAAGTCCGTATATTAGTGGCAATCGAAGTTAGTTGCCTAGATAAAGCCCAAAATTCTCGATTATTGTGATTTCGATCGTAGTTTTGGGCCAAATCTATCTGGCGCAGCTCTTGCCTCAACATTCGGAGCTTATGGAAGGTAGGCTACACATTCGACTGAGGTGGCTCAACAGCAACAAGTTTAGGTTCAGGCTCCAATGGAGGTGGTGCTTCAACATCTTGCAGAGGCTGTTCGGTTGCTGGGATTTGAGGGGGTTGTGGAGCTCACCTAAATACATAGTGAAGGACTGCATTGTTCAATGGATCATTAGGGTGTACTAGGTCCTCATCATCATCCACTTGACTTTTGGCTTGCAGTGCCATGGCTGTAATAGTGCACGGGAAAGCTAATGTAGCTGTAGAGTTTACTATGTGCAACATATGCTGCCGGATAGCCTTTCCCAAATCAATCTCCTACTCGATTACTAGGCAGTGAAAGAGAATGCACTACTCAGGAGTGATAGAATGTGTATGGGTCACCAGTCTGAGCCTACTGAGTATAACCTACAACCAAACCCATGCATCTCTGTTTAGAAATCTGTTTTCTAGATGTCGAGGTTTGGTGAAAGGTGTAGCATGATAGGTCCAATGGCTCCCAAGATGGCCAATAGTCTGAAGTATCTCCTCCCAATTCACCTCACCATCTAGTATCCGGGTGAAAGCATCATTTTCTACCGCAGGGGCTTTGTAGAAATGGTTGATGGCAGCAACACTAAAATCTATTCGGCACCCTCTAAGAAAGACTCTGTCACCTGTGGTGTAATGGAGGTTGGAGTAGAATTCCTCCACAAGGCGAGTATGGGCTAGTGCCGGATCAGCAGCCAATCTGAGCCATTGCCTCCTCTCAAGTTTGTCTTCGAAGTGCTCATAATCTGGGGCAGTGAACTTTATGGCTCTCTCCATCACTATATTATAGGAGTTGAATGATGTCCTATACCAGCTGTGGGCTTTTCAACACTGATGAAGTGATGCTGGTCAAAGTCCTCTTGCTGTCTGGGGTTTACAAGTGGAGACTGAGCGGCAGGTTGCTGGCGGGAGGATGATTCACCACTTTCGATACCACGTTGGCGACGGGATAACTATTCAACCCTTCCAGTACCACGACGCATCGTCGAAGCAACACCTTGTTGTGCATGTTTTGGCCTCATCTTGCCTGAAATTCAAAAGGAGCACAATAAAAACATGATACTCAAGAATAATCTAGTGCACAGAAATAATTCAGAGTTTGGGTTAACTAAGAGTAACAAAGACAACATCCCCAACTTAAAATGTAACGTTATTCCAGCTCAAAAACATACAAGATGAACATATGTAACTCATCAATCACTGACATCTCACCACATGCATGAAAGAAAAGTATAAATAGGACAATATGAAACATTTATTTTTCAAACACTTCATAAATTCAACACTACCCACTTCATAAATCAGCAAAAATGTAGTGTAGAAACCCCAATCTAGGGAATAGTGCAAATGTAACAATCAAAAGTTAAAATAACTCATCTTAGAGCTAGAATCAAAAGTTAAAACGCATACATGCTCCTTGAAGAGGTATGGGCGACCAAAAACACCTTTCTAATTCAAGTAAATTCAGTTCCTGAAGGCCTCCCCTTCGCCAAATCGCGACTTAGGTTCTAGAACTGTGGAATAGGGGCGAATGTTAAGGTGATGGGTAGTGAGGTGATGAAAAGTGAGTGTAAAAGGGAGAGGGAGCAGTGAAAGGGTCAGTTTTCAAGAGTTAAGAATGAGGGAGTGAATGGGTGGGAGAGGGAAAGTGGTGAGGGCTCGAGCGTGTGATGTTTATTTAAAATGTTTGCGAGCTGCTCGTGGTGCCATACTCGAGCGTAAGAGGCTACGCTTGAGCTTGCTCCACTGAAAGTCAGATTTTTCACTCACAATTAACCTACACTCGAGCGTCCGAGGCTACGCTCTAGCGTGCCTATCTTGAATCCACCATTGATATTCAGTGCCCTCTGTACCAACTCATGCTCGAGCATAGGGTTGCACGCTCGAGCGCGAAGATAAAAATAAATACCCCCTGTAACATTTGAGGACCATGCTCGAGCATGTGAAGCTGTGCTTGAGCATGCATCCCTGAGTCTGCATTTTCTATTTTTCTGCATGATGCAAAGTTACTCCACTCCCCTTTTGATCTTTTTGCTTGCATTGCTCTTTTTCACCTATAAAGTTGAAATAAAATCAAATTAAAAGTAACGTAAGAGTTTGAAAATGAATGAAACTACCCTAAATGCATCCTAACTAATGATATGAATAAATTTTTAATAAAGAGAGCTAGAAGAAAGAATGTTGGGTTGTCTCCCAACCAGCACTTTGATTTAGTGTCCCTAAGTTGGACATGACTCATAAGTTACTGAGGATCTTGGAGTGGGATTGAAGCCTTGAGCTTGTCAAAGTTTCCATCAATTTAAGGTTTCAATATTTGGCCATTGACCTTGAAAGTTCTCTTGGTTGGATGTGTGACTTCTATAGCCCCAAATGGTAACACTTTAGTGACTTCAAATGGTCCAGACCACCTTGACCTTAGCTTTCCAGGAAAAAGTTTCAACCTGGAGTTAAATAAAAGCACTTTTTGGCCATGAAACTCTCTCCTCATAATATGCTTATCATGCCATTGCTTGGTTCTCTCTTTGTATAGCTTGGCATTCTCGTAGGCTTCTTGTCTGAATTCATCTAACTCATTGAGTTGCAGCATCCTCTTTTCCCTAGCTTCCTTCAAATCAAAATTCAATAACTTGGTGGCCCAATATGCTCTATGCTCTAGCTCAACCGATAAATGACATGTCTTTCCAAAAATCAGCCTATATGGTGACATCTTAATGGCGGTTTTGAAGGCTGTCCTATAAGCCCAAAGAGCATCGTCAAGTTTTGTTGACCAATCCTTTCTTGAGCTATTGACTATCTTCTCAAGTATTCTTTTTAGCTCTCTATTGGAGACTTCCACTTGGCCATTTCTTTATGGATGATAGGGAGTGGCAACCTTGTAAGTGATCCCATACTTTGTAAGAAGTGCTTCAAATTGCCTACTGCAGAAATGTGTTTCTCCGTCGATACCAAACCTTGAAAAGATATTCTTCTTGAGAAACTTGGTAACCACTCTCGTATCATTAGTAGGTAAGGCTGCAGCTTCTATTTATTTGGATACATAATCCACCGCGACTAGAACATGCTTGTTACCAAAAGACATAGGAAAAGGTCCCATGAAATCAATGCCCCAAACATCAAATATTTCACAGACTAGAATGTTGTTTAGTGGCATCTCATGTTTTCTTGAGATATTTCCTGTTCCTTGGCATTCATTGCAACTTCGCACATAGTGATCAGTATCCTTGAAGATTGTTGGCCAATAGAATCCACATTGAATGACCTTGGCTGCTGTGCGAGTAGCTCCGAAATGCCCCCAACTGGTGTTGCATGACAATGATAAAGAATATTGGTCACTTCCTCTTGAGGGACACATCTTCTAATGATCCGATCAGTACAATGTTTATAAAGAAAAAGGTCCTCCCAAAAGTAATACTTAAGACCAGAGAAAAACTTCTTCTTTTGGGAGTAGCATAAACCTTCGGGTAGGATTTTCTTCACCAAGTAGTTGGCAAAATCAGCAAAGCATGCTGTTGTGTGGACTGCAAAGAGTTACTCATCTGGAAATGTCTCCCTTATTTCTTCTTTTTCCTTAGGGTTAGAAATAAGTAGATAAGAAAGGTGGTCTGCTACTAGATTCTCTACTCCTTTCTTGTCTTCAATCTCTAAATCAAATTCTTGAAGAAGCAGAATCCATTTGAGGAGCCTAGGCTTGGCATCTTTCTTCTCTAACAAGAACTTGAGAGCCACATGATCCGTATAGACAATGACCTTTGCACCTATCAAATAAGAACGAAACTTGTCAAAAGCAAGCACAATAGCTAAAAGTTCTTTTTCAGTTGTAGCATAATTTAGCTGTGCTTTATTTAAGGTTCTACTAGCATAATAAATCACATGCAACAGCTTATCTTTCCTTTGCCCCAAAACAGCACCGATGGCATAATCACTAGCATCACACATAAGTTCAAAAGGTAAATTCCAATCTGGTGCAACAAGAATAGGGGCTAAAATTAATTTATTTTTCAGAAGTTCAAAGGCATGCAAACATTCAGCATTGAAATCAAAAGGAACATCTCTAATCAACAAAGTACTCAAGGGTTTAGAAATTTTAGAGAAATCCTTAATAAATCTCCTATAAAAACCTGCATTCCCTAAGAAACTTCTAACTCCCTTAATATTGGTTGGTGGTGGTAAATTTGCAATGACTTCTATCTTGGCTCTGTCCACTTCAATGCCTTTGGCTAAGATTTGGTGCCTAAGTACAATTCCTTCTTGCACCATAAAGTGACACTTTTCCCAATTTAAGACAAGGTTAGTTTCTTGACACCTTTCCAAAATCAAAAATAAATCTGATAAACAATCATCAAAACTAGAATCAAAAATAGAAAAATCATCCATAAAAACTTCAATGAACCTTTCCACCATGTCATGAAAAATTGCTAACATGCATCTCTGAAAAGTTACAGGTGCATTGCAAAGTCCAAACGGCATCCTTCTATAGGCAAAGGTGCCATATGGGCAGGTGAAGGTAGTCTTCTCTTAGTCCCCTGGGACTATATGAATCTGATTATAGCTCGAGTAGCCATCAAGGAAATAGTAGTAGGCATGGCCTGCTATTCTTTCTAACGTTTGATCCATAAATGGGAGTGAAAAGTGGTCCTTGCGAGTGGCATCATTGAGTTTTCTGTAGTCAATGCACATCCACCATCCTGCAACTGTGCAGGTGGGAATCAGTTCATTGTTATCATTCTTCATCACTGTGATTCCTCCTTTCTTTGGCACTACTTGGATAGGACTCACCCAAGGGCTATTAGAAATTGGATATATGATTCTAGTATCCAAGAGCTTCACCACTTCTTTCTTCATAACTTCTTTCATTGTAGGGTTCAACCTTCTTTGTGGCTGCACAAGGGGTTTGTAGTCATCCTCCATAAAGATCTTGTGCATGCATAATGTTGGTCTAATGCCTCTCAAATCAGAAATTTGCCACCCAATTGCACTTTTGTGGTCTCTAAGGACCCTGAGCAATTTCTCCTCTTCCACTTTACTCAATGAGGCATTGACAATGATAGGGTATGTGTTCTTTTGTCCCAAGAATGCATACCTCAAGTGAGATGGTAGCTGCTTAAGTTCCAATTTGGGTGGTTCATCGTTGGGTGGTTTGAAACTACTCTTCATCTAGTGCTTCAATGTATGACTTAAGCCTAGGAAGTTGGGCTTCCATTAGCTGATGGCACAGATCCATACTATTGTCATCCCATTCCTCCACTATCTTGGGATTCATCAAATAAGCCTCCAAGGGAGTAGGTGAGGGAATTGACTTGGAATGCAGTAGCTACTGAATCCATAATAGCCTCCACTCTGAACACGAATTAGCTTCTGTGGAGAACTTGGTTGCCTCAAATACTTTAAAGGTAACCCTCTCGTCTTGAACCCGCAGCTCAAGTTTCCCTTCTTGAATGTCTATTAAGGCTCTCCCAATGGCTAAGAAAGTCTTCCCAGAGTAAGATGGACCTTTTTATCTTCTTCCATGTCTAGCACAATGAAATCTCCTCGAAAAATCAGCCTGTCCACCTTCACAAGAACGTCCTCAATGATGCCTCTAACATGCTTGATGGATCAATTTGGCAGCTGTAGTGATACCATGGTTGGTTTCACTTCCCCAACTCCAAGTTTCCTGAAAATAGAAAGAAGCATTAGATTTATGCTAGCACCGAAATCACAGAAAGCTTTACTAAAATAAACATTACCAATAACACAAGGTATAGTGAAACTCCCTGGATCCTTTAGCTTAGGAGGTAATTTATTCTGTAATATGGCACTACATTCCTCTGTAAGTATGACCGTCTTATCATTTTTTATCTTCCTCTTTTGAGAGAGGATCTCCTTCATGAATTTTGCACAGCTGGGCATCTGAGTAAGAGCCTCCACAAAAGGTATATTGATGTGCAGCTTTTTGAAGACTTCTAGAAACTTTGGCAAATTGCTTGTCTTGTTGTTCTTTCTTCTGCTATCTCACTCTCTGTGGGTAGAGAATCAGAGGATCATAAGCGGAGGGGGCTCCTAATGCAAGAGTCTTATCTTTATTTTTTTCACCATTGTTCCACCTCATAGGGATTTCATATTTCTGCCCCTTTTGTACCTCCACTTCACTAGATTGTACCTCCTCAGACTGCTTAGGCTCTGCTAATTCCTTACCACTGCTTAAGATGATTGCTTTCACTTGCTTGTTTCTTGGGTTGGCAATGATGTTGCTGGACAAAAAACCATGTGGTCTATCAGCCAATTGCTGAGATATCTGCCCTAGTTGGTTTTCTATATTTTTGATAGAAGCCTCTGTGTTCTTGAATTATGCATCATATTGCTTGAACTGTGCTTCAGTTCTGTCCACAAAGTCAGAGTGAGTCTGCATGAACTGCTGAAACATATCTTCCAAATTTGACTTCTTCTCTTGGGCAGGTTGGTTGTATGAGTTTCTGGGAGGACCTTGATTTCCATGGTAGTACCTCGAGTTGTTATGCTCTCTGTGTCCAGGCGTGTATTAATGGGAATTGAAGTTGTGTCTCTAGGAATTCATGTAATTCACTTGCTCTTCAGATGATGGTTCCACATGGCACCCATTAGGATAATCACCTTAACAAAAATCACACTTCAACACTTGAGCCGATGGTGGATGTGGAAGTATACCCAGCTTTTTCTGAATTGCAGCATTTTGAATGGCAAGATCTTGCATTTGAGTAGGGAGGGCCATGGTGGTATCAATCTCCAGGATTCTTCTCTTCTACACCCTCTCACTAGGCTTCTGGTAGTTGTTGCTGGCTATCAATTCAAATAGTTCTTGAGATTCTTCTGGTGACTTATTGTTCAACGAGCTGCTAGCAGCCGCATCTTGCATGACTTGTGTGGAGATCAGCAAACAATTATAAAAGATCTGAATCTGCATCCAAAGATGGATGCCATGATGAGGACATCTTGCCAACAAGTCCTTGTATCTCTCCCACGCTTCATAGAAAGACTCCCCTTCTAATTGAGCAAAGGAGGTGATATCATTCCTCATTTTTGTTGACTTGGTGGGTGGGAAATACTTTCCCAGAAATTTCCTAGCTACCATGTCCTAAGTAGTGAGTGTTCCTTGGGGTAAAGATTATAACCATGCCTTAGCCTTGTCCTTCAAAGAAAACTGAAACAACCTCAGTCGGATAGCATCATCAATGGCTCTATTCATCTTAACCGTGTCACAAATCTCTAGGATTGTACTAATGTGCTCATTGGGATCTTTGGTTGGCAAGCCTGAGAATTGGCAGTTGTTCTGGATGAACTGAGTTAGTGAAGTCTTCAACTCAAAATTGTTGGCTTGAACTGGAGATCTCACTATACTTGAAGCACACCCATCCAAAGAAGATGCCAAGTAATCCTTCATGGCTCTTCAATTCTGGTTGTTTTCTTCGTCCATGTTGCTTACTTGATCTTTGTGCACTTCTTTCTCTTCACAGCTATCTCAAGGTATGTTCAATTTTTGGATCGAAAATGAATTCACCCTCTGAGCAACTTCTTTGCATTAACTATGCAACCAAGAGAAAAAGAAATAAGTGATAAAGAAAATAAAAATAAAAATAATAAAAGTAACTAGATTTAAGGAAGAAAATTAGCTTAATCTAAAACCCAGCTAGCCAACAAGTGATATTGAACTGTCCCCAGCAATGGCGCCAAGAACTTGATGCGGCTCTGGCAAGTATACCGGGTCGTACAAGTAATAAAGTAGTGAAAAAGTTATCGTTCCCACGAGGATAGTTCAAGTACCAAGATCAACTATTTAAGTATTAAGTTGAGTATAAAAAATGAAGAACAACTACAAAAAGAAACTTAAGGTGAGCAATGCAAGGGCCAATTAAAAGAATTGTTTTTAGTTGAATCTGGGTAATCAAAGATGTTAGGGCTATTGATTTCTCCTACTCTTTAACTTTGTTATCCATGTAAATTAGTTATCCACTTTCTAATCCTATATATTTATGGCTAGGTTCCCTATTTTAATTACAAGTCTCTCTTAAGATCAGGTAATTCTCTCCTACTTAATATGATTGCTTAATCTCTTAGCACAACCTAGATTAAGGGAGGTTAAACTCAGTGGATTACCCATAAAGGCCACACAAGTCGCGTTTATTTATCTCTAGTTTTCGCTCAACTTATGGTGCTTATGACTTGGAGCTCTCTTCACAATCTCTCTCTCGATTAATTGCAAGACTTCACATCATTCAAGTGGTGATCAAGCACTTAAAAGCATTTAATACAATCATAACACTGAATCACTAAGAAAAGAAACTTGGATGACATTAAAACAAGTTTAACATTGTTAATGAGTGGCTACATCAATGCCCTAACAATAGGGACTTAGCTCATAATGAAAATAAAAGCAAGGAATGAAAAGAAAAGTAGAAAGCAAAAGGAAGAATCCATGGATAATAGAAGAAGTGTAGAAAATAGGTTGACACGGATCTCTCCGGCTTCCGTTAAGTTATAGGAACCTTCAATCTTCACCTCCAATGCTGCCCCGGTTCTTCACAACGATTAGGGTTGCTAAGTGACTCTAGACGACCTCTAAAACGATGTTTCCATCGTTTAAATATCTTCCAGGATCTTCTTCCAAGCGATTGGTTCAAAATAGCAAACTTTCTTTGTTTATCGAGGCCATGCTCGACCATGAGATGCTGCGCTTGAGTGTGCCTCCCTGAACCTAGTAGTGTCATCTTTTTATGGGCTGTGCTTGAGCGTGGCCCTCATCCAAATTCTTGAGCTCCCTGTACCAGCCCACGCTCGAGCATGGGGCTGTGTACTCGAGTGTGGGTTTTTAAGCTTGTCATTTTATTTTCTTTGAGCTGAATCTTTATACATTCATTCAAAAAATGACTAATAATAAGTGAGAATGCACTAGAAGGTATATAAACTTTAATATAAGCTATCACATGACAAAAAATTTCTAATGTAATGCTAAACTAGTGCTAAACTATCACCTAAGATGCATGCAAGTTCTAAAAACTATATAAAAACACTAACAATTATAACTCTCATTGGAGAGTTATCATTTTTCCTAGTAGACTTTACGAACAATAGTAGCAATAGAATTATAATCCTTTTCTCCAATATGTACAACCTTGGTTGAAGAGACAATCCAAACCTCATCAGTAGTTTAGGCATAATGCTACTAGTCCAAACACAGGGCAGTTTCCACAACAAGTGAAGCAAGATAAACCATAGAGCATCAACACAGAACCAAGTCTAATAGATTGGGTAAAATAGATGGCAACCAACAACATTTAGTTCCAGCAAAGAACTGAGGCCAGTATCCAAAATTTGCAAACACAGATTACTAGTCACTATAGTTAATGAGTTTGAGTCTCAAGGTTTTGGCCAATTACTGTTCCAAACTATGAGTAATCCAAGAAGTAATGTTAGTGCCATTACCTTGACAAGTGGCAAGGAGTTGCAAGCTCTAGCTCAAGCAAAAAAAGAGCAGCCAAGTTTTGCAGAAAAATCAAAAGATACAAAACTAATTAGAGATTATGTTGAGACATCCAAGAGCAAGCAATATGCCCCAAACATTCCACTGCCATTTCCTAATAGAGTGACACAAAATAAGAAGATAGCCGAGGCAGAATTGGATAAGGAGATTATGGAGACTTTCAAGAAAGTGGAAGTTAACATTCCACTCTTGGAAGCAATAAAATAGATTGCAAAGTATGCCAAGTTCTTCAAAGATTTGTAAACTCGTAGGAGGAGGTTGAAGGGGAGTAAGAAAGTGAGCATGTGTAGAAATGTGTCTATAATCATTCAGCCAAGTATTCCTCCAAAGTGCAAATATCCTGGCACTTTCACCATTCCATGCATTACTGGCAACAAGCAGTTCAGTTAAGCCATGCTAGACCTTCGAACTTCAATTAATCTAATGCCCAAATCTGTCTACCAATCCTTGTATATTGGAGAGCTCAAGCCAATAGGAGTGGTGATTCAACTTGCCAACCAGGGCACAACTTACCTTGAAGGAGTCCTAGAAGATGTGTTGATAAGAGTAAATGACTTAATTTTTCTTGCTGATTTTTATGTTCTGAACATGGAGGATGACATGCATGCTAGTCAACCTACATTGATCTTAGGTAGGCCATTCTTGAAAACTACTAAGACTAAGATTGATGTGCATTCTAGTACTTTATCCATGGAGTTTGGAGATAGGATAGTGCATTTTAATTTGTTTGATGCCATGAGATATCCACTAGAGGAGCATTCTATTTTTCATTTAGATATCATTGATTCATTGGTTAATGATGTGGATGCGGATTTGCTAGCTGAGTTTCCTAAAATTGTAGGCACTAGAAAGGATTTTGAATGTTCTGATTATGATGACATTCATGATCTATGTGATTTTGTTCTGAGATTACTAGATGCTTCCATGATTCTGATTCTGTAATTTTTGATTCGGTTAATTCTATAACTATCAACCCTGCTTCTATTGATTCAGCTGATTTTGTTTCCACTATTCCTAATTCTATTCCTACCAATTTTGATTTCACATATTTAATTTTGTAGCTTTTGATTTGATAGTTCTAGATTTTGTTAGTTCCGATTCTGTATTTTCTGACTTTGTGATTTCTACAAATTCTGTCCATTCTACCAATTTAACAGATTCTACTAATTTTTCATATTCCATGGGATATGATGATGTCTTTGTGCAAGAATTTTCATAGATTGTAGGTGTTGAGGCTAAGCAAGCAGATGTAGTCTCTAGATTAGCACCTTCCATACAGCTGACACCAACCTTGGAACTCGAGCCACTGCCAGAGCACTTGAAATATGTATCCTTAGCACGAAATAAGAAGTTGTCACACATTATAGCCAAGGATTTGTTGCTTAAATAAGAAGAGAAGCTGCTGAACATCCTGAGGAAAAATATGAAGGCTATTGGCTAGACACTTGCAATATTCTTGGGATTAACCCCTTTACATGCATGCACAAAGTACAGTTAGAAGAGAAAGTAAAACTAGTAAGGCATGTAACATTTGACAATTTTTAAAACTTCCAAATTTGTGTTATTAATCGATTTATTCAATTCTATTACATAAGCAAGGTTAATTAGAGGTTAATTAGATATTATTAGATGTTTGTTAAAATTAGAATAGACATATAGAAAATCTTACAAAAGTTATTTCATAACATTTTGCCGACTTGGAGGAAATCGGTAAAGATTCAGTCTTTCGTGCTGCTAAAACTGAATAAGTAGAAATACACATTGAAAACCCTAGAATTTGGTGGCCAATAACCCAGCCACCTCCCCACCTATGTGGCGCCCAAACAGCCACAAAAGAAAAGGAGACTTGGCTAGATTTTCAGCCACTTAATCAAGGACCAATGAGAAGCACCTATCATACCTACCTAGCATTATAACATTTTGATAATTTTCCTTTTAATCCCATAATGTTTCGGCCTCCCCTAGCTGCTTCTTCCCCATCTTCTTTTCTTCCATTTCATCTTATTTCAGCCCACCTTCAGGCCTTAATCACTTTCCCTAACAAAGGAAACCCAAATCTGGCTAGTTTTCTCATCAACTAGAGGTAGGATTCATGATTCTTGCTTAATATTTATGATTTTGTGCTGATGAGGATTCTATGTCTACTCCCTTATTTGAGGTTATATTGTGTTTATATTATCACTTATAGTTGGACTGGTATGAAATTATTGAGTTTGGATTGAAACTTGATTGAAAAACTAAAAAAGAAGTTAAACAGAATTGATTAAGTTGAAAAACCCTACGGCGTCCGTATTTTCGAAGTATACGGCTTCACACATAGCCATCAGAATTTGATGAATCTAATTATAAATGAAACTAGACATTTAGAACTTTCCAACTGTATAAATTATAAGGCTATTGGATAAGTATTAAATGAGAAATTATTTTTTTGAATTTTACCCTTGATTCCTGCCTTTGAATCTGACTAGAGTGGGTTATTCAGGGCATAACTTGCCCTATACTGCTTCAATTAGAGTGAAACCAATCTTTTTAGAAATCTTACACATAAGGCAACATGCATAAAAGTTTCAGAGCCAAATTCGATCCTTGTTGCTCCAAGTAATTCATCAAAGTTGCCCTATGTCCTAATTAGATAGAGACATGGCAGACCAAGTCTACTAACTTTACGAGCTTATAACTTCATCTCTGCTCACTTAAATGAAATGAAACTTCTTGGACATGAAATATGGTTTTGTTAGATTTACAATAACATAAGATATACTCAAATCCAATAAGATTTCTATTTTTAACAAATTTTTACATTTTAGATCCCTATTTTGCCTAACATAGGGCAAACCTAGGTAAACTCTCAATATTTTAAGTTATACTTATCAAAATTAAATAGGACCAAAGAGATTAAAAGTTAGACAAACAACACTTCAGTATAGGAAAAATTCAGAATTTAATCACTTAGGTAGAAATTATGGCATGAGACACAAAAACAGATGAACAAATTTGAAAAGTATGAGTAGAATTGCCAATTAAGCAATTAGCTACTCTAATGCATGAGTAAGTTACAATTGGTAATAGATATTGTAAACCTATGACAATGTTGAGCGATTAATGCATTATGTTGCTCTAGTGTTGTGACTGACTTTCTAGTTAAGCTAGTACTATTCACAGGGAAGCGGACTTGATCCGTTATGCTACCGAAATTTCAGTAGAATTTATGTACTTTGCATATAGTCATGTCGCTCAAGTTAAATTGGTTATAAACCTAAGAATCTATGAAGACTATATGGATTCCATTTACTTGGGCTAGCCTCGAAAATACAGTTAAGGGGAATTGATCAGTGGGAGAGTAGAGGAAAGTAAACCTGACAATCCTATATAGGAATGAGCTCGATTCTGAAAAGCAGACTATTACCCAAGAGTAATATGGCCTAAAACTCCCAAGGGACCAAGTATGGAAAGTTTATGAAATACCAGTTTAAGGATCCATGATGATGACAAGCATTCCATTTCCATGCATTCATGCATTGTGAGGGTGTGATGATAGTTTGTGCTTTAAATTGTGCTATTTATGTATGTAGTTTTGCATGACTATTATCATTGCTTGTCTTTGTGACTATTATTGTTCACTTGCATTGTGCTTTGTTCCATATGATATTTTATGTGATGATCATTCTATCTCTGCCTGTCTTAAGTAAAATTGAACCTTGCTTCGGGCTATATTTTCAAACAAGGAGAAATGGAACTATTTAGATATCATTCATATTATCATGAAATTAAATAAAAATCAAAGCAATTAGGAATGAACGCAATGTTAGCGTAGCATAGTTGTAAGAATCATACCGAGAATTTTACAAATTCTCACCCTAATATATGTGTCCACGTCATTATCAGACTATGGACTAGGCAGCAACGAGCATTCTCTTCATCAAGTTCCCTGATTTGCAGTTCCCCACAAACTCGGTGATAGATTCCGTATATATCACCGGTACTTGCGATTTCAGTTTATACTTCTTTTTCCTCAAAGATTTTGCTGTTCCTCTTTCTCAGCCCCTGTTCAACCTAGTGGCACCCTTTATAGCCATACCACTATATATGGTGCATCTTGCACTACTCCTAGCACCACCAGCAGCTACACCACCCACCTCACCATCTCAAGTTGTTCCCTTTCTCTCCCTTGATGATGAGGATCCTTCAGAGGCTTCAAAGCCATCCTTTGCCTTGTCCTCCAGACCCAGTGATGGTTACACCCTAGTAGCGCCTGGTATGGCTAACGGGTTCCTGTCTTCAACATCTGACTAAAGATAGCATCCTCCTTACTGACTTAGTGTATAGAGCAGCCCTCTTTTTGCATGTGTATGACCTTGGGCCATGGGTTTAGTTTCTTTTTGTGTTTCTTAGAGAGATGGTAGACTAAATGTCCTTTGAGGACCATAGAGAGTTGTACTTCATAATCACGAGTCGAGTTATTTTTGTTTGATAGTCCCACCATTTTGTACCTATTGTTTTATATTTACATGTATTTTTAAACACTTTAACTATATATATATATATGTGTGTGTGTGTGTGTGTGTGACTCGAGTGCCGAACTCGGTCAAATTACAAAATAAACCGAATTTCACTAAATTGTAGTAAAAGTGCAACTCGGGTCATTTCCCACGGATGGCAATGTCATATGATTAGGAAATAGGGGGGGTTTAGGAATTAAAAATGAAAGGAACAGAATGTAAATCACGAAATTAAAATAAAATGGGAAGCATCCAATCCAAGAATCAATGGAAAACAATTAACACTTACTCATCAAATTCTAAAATTAATTCAGCAAACCAATTCAGTGATTAATAATAAATCCGAATGAAATCTCAACTTGAACTTAGCATTCACACAAAAACCTTCATACATTTGATCAACACAAAATCAGTTAATGTTCAGAGATCTCTAGAACCTAATTGAGTTGTGTCAATTTCGGGTATCAATGCAATTAATCGTAGAACTCAAACCTGAAATTCTAATTCATACTCTTTCAAAAATGGCTTACATATATCAACCGAATCATATGCAACCAAACATATTCCCAATTAACAATTTAGAATGAAAAACTTCAATTCAAAAATGAGATGAGAAATAAGTGAAAGATTAGATGAAACCAAATTGGTTGTATGCTGAATCCAATTGAATCGGACTCTCAAAAGCGTTAATGCTTCCTTGATCCTTGAATTAGATAGACGTTCAAGCCTCCATGAATGGAGGAAAACAAATTGTTAAGGAGGGGTGTAAGAGAAGAGAGGAAAAAGAAGAAAAAAAAATCGACAATTGTATGTTCCACCCAAAATCTATCTAATCTCTCCAAGTTTCTGAACCCCTCTCCATTCAGTCCAAGAAAATAGAATCAAAACATCTCCTAACAATCCATAACAGTTATTACATTAATCCCCCTATCTCCTAGATGAATTTGACATCTTATTTGCTAAATTCTGAATTCTAGAGATAAAATTATGCTAGAAACACTAAATTCAGCTTTCCAATACAACTAGTAACAGTTTCCATGGTTTTGGCCAGGAATATGCAACTGTTGGATTTGTATTCTGAAGAAGAATTGTCACCTTGGATGTTAGCTTCAAAACGCCACTGGAATGGACTTAATTGGGCTACTACGGACCAAGATATGGTCCAAATACTGCACCCAGTTCAGAAACCACGAGTGCATCTCTTTAGCTCAATTCTAGGATCGGTTTCAGCTTCTTATCATAAGGCCTATCCCTTCATAGGAATCGTGGGCCTATCTCTCAGCTTTCCTATAAATCAAGAATCACAATAAAAATAAGCTCTATAACTCAAGATATGCCCAAAAAACCAAAACAGTGTCAGAATTAGCTTAATGCTGAAAAACTAAATCTAGCCTAACCAAAACTCAATAAAACACAAAATGGCCCAAATTAATCCTATTAAGCACAAAAGAAGATTAATGAACTAAATATGAAAGAAAATAAATATATAAAAATCCAATTAGTCAATTTCCCCCAGACTTAGTTCTTGCATGTCCTCATGTAAAATTCAACTAAGGACAAAAACATGCAACTTAAAAATCAGAAAATAACCAAATTGAACAAACAAATTCTCCAATGAATAATCAAAAGTGCTAAGCTTAGGAATATAAGAGCATATAAGGCATTAAGAGTTTCCAACAATCAAATCATTCAACACCCCATTTCTCAAAAATGTAAGTTAACCAATATCCTTCAAAATGCAAATAGACAAGCATGAAAGGGTTAACAAGATAGTGTTTGGATCTCTCAACTCACAAGTGTATGGGCAAAAGTATTTCACTCAAGTCACGTAAATAGACAATGCATTATCAAAAGCTTGTTAATCTTTCACTTCTCCACTACTCACAATCATATGCAAACACAAATCAAGAGAACTTTATTTAAAGTTGTAATAGGGCCAAGGTAAGGGTAGGAAAATATGAGGTTGTGACAAGATACAACCTAAGAGAATAGAAGTGACATTGGTTATTAGACAAATCAAACCATAACACACTTACTCTCTTTGAACTTTCTTTTCCCTTTATCAAGATTCCTTTTTTTTTTTTTGTACTTTTCTTGCATCCTTTCAAACCTCCACACTTGATCCCAAAAACAACAATAATGATGAAACTAATGCACTCCCTATTCCCTAAGGTTGGATATAACATGGTTTTTCACTTAAAGCTTGTAATGTGCTAGAAACCAAAGAGTAGTCAACAAGGCTCAAAGGGGCTAAACAAAGGGCAAAATGCAAGGTAGGCTATATGGCCAAGTGGCTAAAATGAAATAAATGCCTCTATCACGTTCATGAATGCATATGAAAAATGTAGCCTCAAAGAAGAATCAAAGCAAGTTCTAGAATAACAAAATCTATGAGGAAAAATAGACAAGAAGGAAGAGAATGGCATGAAACGCAACCATCCAAATTAAGGCTCAAAAGCTCACAAAGGTAAAATTCAACATAGTCAATCACGGCAAATCAAGATCAACCACCCAAACTCACACATATCAAGAAGAGGAAGATGAAATCATGTTGGAACCCTATCCTTTCTAAAGCCTAATGCCTTAACTCAACAACTTTCAATTCAATAATGGAGAACCAAAACAAAACAAAGCAAAACAAAGCAATTTTTTTTAAGCAAAAATGAAGTAAAAGCAACCATGAAACAAATCTATAATGCAAGACTAATTACCAAACAACACAACCTACAACCTATGTCGAAACCACCCCCCATACTTCAACTTTGCATTGTCCTCAATGTATTACACACAATGGAAATGCAAGGCAAGTAAAGTGAGGTAAGGGAAAGAAAAGAGAAACTCCACTATCAAGTGTAATTGGCCGCTAGCAAGCGGACCTCCTCAATGGTCTCAAGGGTGTGTCTTCATGAAATGGCTTCAAGCGGTGGCCATTCACTGCGAAAGCTTTATTGGTTGCAGGCTCCAAAATCTGCACAGCACCAAATGGAAAAATCTTAATCACTATAAGCCACCAAGAACGAAGCTTACTAGAAAAAAGCTTGAGGCGAGAATTGTAGAGAAGCACTTTCTGGCCAATGGAAAACTCCTTCCACAGCAACTTCTTATCATGAATGAGTTTTGTCTTCTCCTTGTACATGTGGGAGTTCTCATAGGCTTCCAACTGGATCTCCTCAAACCCTTGAAGTTGGAACTTGCTGTGAAGTTCGGACTTGCTCATATCAAGGTTGCAGTTCTTGACTGCCCAATAGGCTTTGTGCTCAATTTCCACCAGAAGGTGACATGCCTTGCCATAGACAATCCTATAGGGAGACATCCCCAAAGGAGTCTTGTAGGTAGTGTGGTAAGCCCATAATGCATCCTCCAGCCTCTTGCTCTAATCCTTCCTATTAGGCTGCACTGTTTTCTCTAGAATCTGCTTTAGCTCCCTATTTGATACCTTCGCCTGTCCATTAGCCTGCGGATGGTATGGAGTTGAGACCTTGTGGGTGACTCCTTATTTCTTTAGTAGAGTTGCCATCTTCCTGTTATAGAAATGGCTCCCCTAATCACTGATGATTGCTCTAGGCACTCCAAACCTGCAAAAAATATATGATCTGACAAAATCTACAACAACATGAGAATCATCAGTTCGGGTGGCCTTGGCCTTTACCCACTTTTAAACATAATCAACAGCCAGCAAAATATACACAAAACCAAGTAAGACAGGAAATAGACCCATAAAGTCAATATCCCAAATATCGAATATCTCACAAAACAATAATGGTTGTTGAGATATCTCATTCCTACGGGAAATAGTACCTATCTTCTGACACTGTTCACAATTCTTACAATAAGTGTAAGAATCATGAAACAATGTGGGCTAATAAAAACCTGCATCTAAGACCTTCCTAGCAGTGCGTTGTGGTCCAAAGTGACCACCACAAGCAAGTGTGTGACAGAAATGCAAAATCGAAGGAATCTTAAGCTCATGCACACAACGTCTAATAATCTGATCACTACACATACGCCACAAATAAGGATCATCCCAGACATAATATTTAGCCTCACTCTTAAGTTTGTCTATCTGATGCTTTTTAATTAGGCAGGCAACTTAGAAGCAACTAGATAGTTAACCAAATCAGCATACCATGGATCTTTATCTCGCAACTCTAAAAGTTGCTCATCTGGAAAGTCAAATAGATAGGTAGAGGCTCCAAGGTCTGTGAAATGCGACTCAAGTGGTCTGCTACCAGGTTCTTAACTCTACTCTTGTCCCTGATCTCAATATCAAATTCTTGCAACAACAACATCCACTTGATGAGTCTAGGCTTTGCATCCGGCTTCTTCAGTAAGAACATCAAGGCTGCATGATCAGAAAAAATAGTTACTTTAGTTCCTAATAGATAAGCACAGAATTTATCTAAAGCAAAAATAATGGCTAAAAGCTCCTTCTCCGTGGTGGTGTAATTAGCCTGTGCAGAGTTTAGGGTTCAGGAGGCATATGCTATGACATGAGGAATCTTCCCAACCCTCTACGAAAGAATAGATCCAACTGCAAGGTTCGATGCATCATACATGAGCTCGAACAGGTATTCCCAGTTCGGCAGCTGAAGAACAGGAGCAGCAATCAAGTGCCACTTCAACTGGTCGAAAGCTCTCCTGCAGTTATCATCAAACTGGAAGTCTATATCCTTCTGCAATAGCTTGGAAAGTGGAAGGGCAATTTTGCTGAAGTCCTAGATAAATCGCCTGTAAAAACCTGCATGTCCAAGAAAAAAACGCACTTTCTGCACACATGTGGGGTAAGGTAAAGAAGCAATAACATTAATCTTGGATCTATCAACAGCAATACCCTTACTAGAAATAACACTTCCTAGGACTACACCTTGCTTAACCATAAAATGACATTTTTCAAAATTCAAAACAAGGTGAAACTCAACACATCTATTCAATACCTTTGCAAGACTATCCAAGCATGTATCAAATCAAGTGCCATAAATAGTAAAATCATCCATAAAGACTTCCAAACAATTCTCTAGAAAATTAGAAAAGATACTGACCATGTACGTCTGAAATGTACCTGGGGCATTGCATAAACCAAAGGGCATCCTCCGATATGCAAATGTGCCAAATAGACAGGTGAAAGTTGTCTTTTCCTAATCTTCAGGTGCTATATGGATCTGAAAATAACCAGAAAAACCATCAAGAAAATAGTAGTGTGACTGACCTGCCAATCTCTCCAGCATCTGATCAATGAAGGGCAATGGGAAATGGTCCTTCCTGGTAGCTTGGTTCAGCCTCCTGTAGTCTATGCAGACTCTCTAGCTATTCTGCACTCTTGTAGGCACCAGTTCTTCCTGAGAGTTCTTTACCACTGTTATTTCAGTCTTCTTTGGAACCGCTTACACCGGGCTTACTGACTTGCTGTCTAAAATTGGATAAATGATTCCTATAGCAAGCAACTTACTCATTTCTTACTTCACCACATCCAAGATATGCGGGTTAAGCCTTCTCTCAGGTTGTCTCACTGGTTTCACTCCCTCCTCTATTTGAATTCTATGCATGCACATAGAGGGGCTAATCTAAGGTATGTCTGCCAATGTCTAGCCTATAGCCTTCATGTTCTGCCTCAGGATGTTCAGAAACTTCTCTTCTTGCTTTGGTTGCAGATCTTTGGCTATAATGATTGGTAGCTTCTCATTTGGTGCTAGAAATACATACTTCAAATTTTCTGGCAGTGGCTTCAGCTCCAAGGTACCCGGCTTTATGATGGAAGGTGCTAATCTTGGAGTTGCTTCTGATGGTTTGGGTTCAGCACCTGCAATCTATGAAAAATTCTGCACAATAGCATTATCATATCCTATGGAAGCTAAAACAGAATCAGTAGAGTTACAATGATGTACAGAATTCAAAATCACAGAATCTGAAAATTCAGAATTTAAAATTTGCAAATCAACATTAGAAATTGCAGACTGTACATCATAAATAGAATTTTCAGAAATAGACTCATCAGTAGCAGAAATTTCTATAAATGCAGAATTTGTGCAACTAGAAACTGAAGTAGCAGAATGTGCAGAAAATGGTAATGTAGAACCTGCAGAAATTGTAAGTGCAGTATTTAAATCTGCAGAAATAGAATTTATAAAGACAGTAGTAGAATTGGCATAATTTGACACTACAAAATCAATATTTGCAGAATCTGAAAATATAACAGTAGAATTTGCTATTGTAGTTGTAACACCCTCCTAAGCACAGTACTATGCTTAAGTCACAGTACCATACCCTGGAGTCATTCTTGTTACACAGTGGACCTCGTCTGACAAAGAACTTCACCGGCCCTTGGAAACTTCTAAAATCATCTGGAGACAACATGGAAATAGGAGTGAGAATTATAAAATTCTCAGTAGGATTCTCTAATCTTCATACATAGTGTCATCATGGTCGTCTCCAGTTTGCTTCGGTTTATTTTGAAGATAGATGAACATGCAGCACAAATTGTTTAATTTTACATTTCGAAAAATGTCTTATCCGAAGCAAAGTTCATTTTAATCATACACTTAGCATTTGGGAGAACCCATAAAATCCATTCAAGTATAATACCATGAATAATATCTGTAGCATAGTAAAACGCACACAACATCACTATGCTAGGAACATAACATCTACACATAACTTTACTCATACTTAAATTTATGCTTATACATAAAACTTGCTTTTCTTTCTGCATCTTTCTTTTCTTTTGTCATCATGAAATCTTTACGTGCCACATCCCAGAGTATGATCGCCATGTCATACCCCATCAGAGCGTGATCGCCATGTCACGTTCCTTAGGAATATGGGATCTTCCTTTGGTACTTACATTAACTGGGCCAAGCCATGCCTCATGTAAGTTCTGTCCCCTATATTCACACTAGCTGGGTCGATGCCATGCCTCATGTGAGTGGGGTACCTGCATGAGCTTTAATCTTTAATCTTTATTCTTTAGCTTTTACTTGGCACACCTAGGCGTTACGTATCGCCGTCCCTAGGGTGCATTTACTGCCCTTGGGTAGCCTGGCCTTGGAGTGAGCTCGTCAGCCTCAGCCGTGACTATCGTCACACCGACTCACCCACAAGGGGATCCACTGCCTCTAGGTTGGAGGGACCCAAAGTGCAACTGCCTCCAACATAGAGGGACCCAAGTCTTTAGCTGCCTTCACAAGGAGGGACCCATGTGCAACTGCCTCCAGGTGAAGGGACCCATGTCTTTATCATTTAACTGCCTTCACAGGGAGGGACCTCAATTAACTGCCTCCGAGTGAAGGGACCCACATTTTATCTTATTTAGCTGCCTTCACAAGGAGGGACCTCGAATAAGTGCCTCAGTGAAGGGACCCATATTCAATATATTTACCTTCTTTCATTCTCATGCATATTCAAGCATAATTATAAAGAATGTACTCATACATATACTTTATTTATTTCCATGTATCATTGCACACATGATTTTCACGTACATATTAAGTAGCATTATAAAGGCTCGCAGCCTCTTTACCATTCTACCGACACTCATGCATATACTTCA
Source organism: Pterocarpus santalinus (assembly GCA_031439595.1). Taxonomy (NCBI): domain Eukaryota; kingdom Viridiplantae; phylum Streptophyta; class Magnoliopsida; order Fabales; family Fabaceae; genus Pterocarpus; species Pterocarpus santalinus. The sequence goes on along the minus strand of CM062523.1, from coordinate 30,396,075 downwards.
TCCTTTACTTTCATATATCTCATCTCATACGTATGTCATTGAATATAGGGTTTCTATATACCCATTCATATCCTAATTCATCCTTACATATAAACATTCCTAGTTTCATAGAGTCTGCCGTAATTCCGGCAGCATGACGGATCAGGTACGTTTCCCCATGAATAGTGCCAATTCTTACAGACAAACCAGTCATAGCAACACCATCAATTTAACACATAAATATCAATGTCGATTGGCAAATCTCAACTCAAACCTTATAGGTTTCACTATCATTTGTAAAATTATCATTTTGGCCATCCTGCCAATTCTATTCGGTTCTGCCCGAATCTTGTATGATCCACCTTTATATCTATTCAACTTATTTACATCTGAAATTTGAATATGTCATAGCCCTATATGTCTACTTTCTAACCCCTTTGGTCCCATGTCATTCTGATTTATATAAATCAAGATATTCATCTTCTACTTCAGCTTGTTCAGTCACTAGCCCGAATTACGCTCCTGGGAATATAAATTCACTAAAAATCGAAACTAAGCTCAAATCTTACGAAATTGGTCTCATATCAAAGCTAACAGGACAACCTTTCATTTGCCACAAGTTTCACTCCATTTGCTTAAGTACATCACGAGATATAAGTCCTGAAAGTCGACCTTCCTAAACTACCCTGTGTTGGTCTGAATTAAATATAGGACAACTTCCTCGAATCACTGGGAACAATTGGGACCATAACAAACTCGGAATCTTATATTGGGGTGTTCCCCTGTGTGTAAGCTTTCTAACAAAACTGGTCTCACTCAATTTGGAGTTGTATAGGGTGAGTTAGACCCTCCTCAAGTCACCCTGCTCGGATGAAAGTTCTAAACCCTAGGTCAAACTTCAAAAATTCATATCTCCCTCAATACTAATCCAATAACCTTATATGATATATCTATGGAAAGCCCTGAATGTTTACTTCCATCTAAAAATGGTTTCATCGGATTTGACCGATCGTAGGCGGCGCCGTACACTCCGCCGTACGGACTGCCGTGGACTTCCTCACCAAGACAGCATCTCACTTCTCCACTCCTTCTAATCTTCTCCTTCTAATCATAATTCGACTCAAAGTCTTCTATTAATTCAATCATAAATTCATCCAATACATCCAATAGTTCATTAAATACGTAAAGAATAGCACAATCTCATACAATCATAGTGTAAGAAATTCAAGAATAGAGCAGAATCCTACCTCTTTGGAGCAAGATTTGGCTAAGTGCTGAAACTTGGAGTTTGGATGAACAAGGCTGGAACTTAGCTTGAGTTTTGGATGTGTGAGCAAGAGAGAAAGAGAGCCGAAGGAGAAGAGGAAAACAACGTGAATTATTGTCTGAATCAAAGGAGGAAGGATGTGTTATATAGGCATGAGTGGAGGTTAACTTGGAAGGTTGTGATTGGCCTATAAACATAAGGCCAAGTTTCAGCCAACCTTGCTCTCCACGTTGCCCTTTGTGTGGTAGTTTCTAGCATATTCTGCAAACGAATTCGGAACTCGTAGGAGCTATAAAGTCGTAACTCGTGAACCTCATGTATATGAAGTCGGAACTCATCCTTATTATACTTGAGGTCGGAACTCTGGTCATTTTTACTTGAGCTGGGAGATGAAGCCTAATATCGGAACTCGTACCAGCTTGTATGTGTCTTGAGGAAATCTTGTATAAATGTCGGATTCCGGAAGTCGAAAGATCACAATCACAAAATTTCGGAATTCCCAATTCAAACTCGGAAACCACGTACACTGTTTTTAAAGCTTGTTATCTTAGGTCGGAGGTCGGAACTCATGTAACTGGCAATCCTATAATCTCGGAATAAACTCGGGAATGTCAATGCTCGATATAAAATCGGAACTCGTGTGAGTGAAGGTTTACTCAAGGGTCCGAACTCGTGTCCACTAAAATTGAGCTCAACACTAAGGTCGGAAATCGGGAACGCGAGTCGCATTTCCAAACACAAGACCTTAAAGCTCGGAAGTCGTAATTTATACACTGTATGGTGTTGGTCACTTCGGAAACCGGATATACTTGTCTTGAGGCACGAAGTCGGATCTCATGGAATTACGTTCATGTGTTTGGACTTGAAGGTTAAACTCGGAAATAGTTGGAAATAATCCATACGAGGTGGAAATCGTGAAAGGTATGAAGTCGAGAATTGGGCAAACATGAACTCGGAACTCGGAAAAATACTCTTATCTGTGTTTCAAAGACTAAGTCCGAAATCGGAATGAATCACTCCTGAGGGCAAAGCCGAACTCCGAAATCGGGATGTTACAATACTACCCCCCTTTTAAAAATTTTGTCCTCAAAATTTGATTACAAAACTAACTATGAGTTTGAAGAAAACTTCACACCTAAGTACACTGAAGTTGAACAAACATAGTCAAAGAAAATACAAGATGCTTGATTAGCGAAAAGTGAATCTTTGTTCTGGTTCATCCCATATATTCGCGATGACTCCTCTGAGGAAGTAATTCTTTCAGCTTTCGACCCTGGGATATTACCGCTTAGGAATAGGTAGATGATGACCGGGGCATTTTCTAATCAGGTGTCCTGGCTTTCCACACTTAAAGCAAACCTTTTGTCCAGCCAAACAAGGCCTTCCTCCATGATACCTTCCGCACTTCGAACATTCTTGATTAGTGATTAGCCTTTGCAGCTGCTTTTCTTTATTTCGTTAGATTGAAATGGCTTCTTGATTGGGGATTATACTGAAACTCCCGATCTTGGTGCCAACCTCTTTCCACAAACATCCATCCTGGCATCGCTGAGCTTCTTGTTATATCCCCCAGCTAACCGACTCTTGTTTGCCAATGCAGCAAAATCCCTTATCTCCATTGGCCCTACCGAGGCTAAAATGTCCGCATTTAATCCTCCTTCAAATTTGATGCATTTCCAATTCTCGTCGGGGTTCTTGATAGATGGTGGAGAATTTGCGAGTTCTTCAAACTTAGCAATATATTCTGAAACACTCATGTTTCCTTGTTGAAGCTTCATAAACTCCAATTCCTTAGCATTCCGCATCGATGCAGGGAAGTATTTCTGATAAAATGCCTCCTTGAACATGTACCAAGTGATATCAACTTGGGGTTCCCCCAACAGTCTCTTCGCGCCATCCCACCAAAATTCGGCGTCCGCTTCTAACATATAAGTGGCAAAGGCCACTTTCTGTTGATCATTACAGGCCAAGACAGAAAAAATCTTCTCCATTGCTTAGACCCATTCCTCCGCTTTATCTGGATCGAGAGTTCGCGGAAACTAGGCGGATTCGCTTTTCTAAACTCAGCAAATTTAAGATAATCCAAGTCTGCTCCTAGGCCATGTGGATTACCTCCATGTCTAGCCTCGGGCCGCCTACCCCACTGGTTCATCATCTGATGAGCTGCAGCGGCTTGCTCCCGCATTGCTTGAGCCATTTCACGCATCGTGTCCATAAAATTAGCGTGATCTTCCCGAGTGGATCTATTTCGTGGCCTACCACGCCCTCTGGAAGCCATTAGTTCCTAGTCACACACAACAAAGCATTGAGTTGATCAGGCTCAACAGTAAGTTAAGTGTGACAGCAACTAATAACAATCACAGTTAGGCGGTCATGCGTTCCTAACTTAATTTCCTATCCCATATCTTATCTAAGGAGATAAGATTAGTCGCATGACATTTCCTTATTTCCTAAAGATTCCAGTACATTGAAACGTAGTCGATCCAAATCCTCAGTCCGGAGAGGATAGAATCGCTCGATACCATTAATGTAACACCCTCCTAAGCACAAGATTATGCTTAAGTCACGCACCATACCCTGGGTACATTCTTTATTTACACGAGTGGACCTCGTCGACAAAGAACTTCAGTAGTCCCTGGAAACTTCTAAAATCATCTGGAGACAACATGGAAATAGGAGTGAGAATTATAAAATTCTCAGTAGGATTCTCTAATCTTCATACATAGTGTCATCATGGTCGTCTCCAGTTTGCTTCGGTTTATTTTGAAGATAGATGAACATGCAAAGCACAAATTGTTTAATTTTACATTTCGAAAAATGTCTTATCCGAAGCAAAGTTCATTTTAATCATACACTTAGCATTTGGGAGAACCCATAAAATCCATTCAAGTATAATACCATGAATAATATCTGTAGCATAGTAAAACGCACACAACATCACTATGCTAGGAACATAACATCTACACATAACTTTACTCATACTTAAATTTATGCTTATACATAAAACTTGCTTTTCTTTCTGCATCTTTCTTTTCTTTTGTCATCATGAAATCTTTACGTGCCACATCCCAGAGTATGATCGCCATGTCATACCCCATCAGAGCGTGATCGCCATGTCACGTTCCTTAGGAATATGGGATCTTCCTTTGGTACTTACATTATCTGGGCCAAGCCATGCCTCATGTAAGTTCTCCCTATATTCACACTAGTGGGTCGATGCCATGCCTCATGTGAGTGGGGTACCTGCATGAGCTTTAATCTTTAATCTTTATTCTTTAGCTTTTACTTGGCACACCTAGGCGTTACGTATCGCCGTCCCTAGGGTGCATTTACTGCCCTTGGGTAGCCTGGCCTTGGAGTGAGCTCGTCAGCCTCACCCGTGACTATCGTCACACCGACTCACCCACAAGGGGATCCACTGCCTCTAGGTTGGAGGGACCCAAAGTGCAACTGCCTCCAACATAGAGGGACCCAAGTCTTTAGCTGCCTTCACAAGGAGGGACCCATGTGCAACTGCCTCCAGGTGAAGGGACCCATGTCTTTATCATTTAACTGCCTTCACAGGGAGGGACCTCAATTAACTGCCTCCGAGTGAAGGGACCCACATTTTATCTTATTTAGCTGCCTTCACAAGGAGGGACCTCGAATACCTGCCTCCGAGTGAAGGGACCCATATTCAATATATTTACCTTCTTTCATTCTCATGCATATTCAAGCATAATTATAAAGAATGTACTCATACATATACTTTATTTATTTCCATGTATCATTGCACACATGATTTTCACGTACATATTAAGTAGCATTATAAAGGCTCGCAGCCTCTTTACCATTCTACCGACACTCATGCATATACTTCATCCTTTACTTTCATATATCTCATCTCATACGTATGTCATTGAATATAGGGTTTCTATATACCCATTCATATCCTAATTCATCCTTACATATAAACATTCCTAGATTCATAGAGTCTGCGTAATTCCTGAGCATGACGGATCAGTGCGTTTCCCCATGAATAGTGCCAATTCTTACAGACAAACCAGTCATAGCAACACCATCAATTTAACACATAAATATCAATGTCGATTGGCAAATCTCAACTCAAACCTTATAGGTTTCACTATCATTTGTAAAATTATCATTTTGGCCATCCTGCCAATTCTATTCGGTTCTGCCCGAATCTTGTATGATCCACCTTTATATCTATTCAACTTATTTACATCTGAAATTTGAATATGTCATAGCCCTATATGTCTACTTTCTAACCCCTTTGGTCCCATGTCATTCTGATTTATATAAATCAAGATATTCATCTTCTACTTCAGCTTGTTCAGTCACTAGCCCGAATTACGCTCCTGGGAATATAAATTCACTAAAAATCGAAACTAAGCTCAAATCTTACGAAATTGGTCTCATATCAAAGCTAACAGGACAACCTTTCATTTGCCACAAGTTTCACTCCATTTGCTTAAGTACATCACGAGATATAAGTCCTGAAAGTCGACCTTCCTAAACTACCCTGTGTTGGTCTGAATTAAATATAGGACAACTTCCTCGAATCACTGGGAACAATTGGGACCATAACAAACTCGGAATCTTATATTGGGGTGTTCCCCTGTGTGTAAGCTTTCTAACAAAACTGGTCTCACTCAATTTGGAGTTGTATAGGGTGAGTTAGACCCTCCTCAAGTCACCCTGCTCGGATGAAAGTTCTAAACCCTAGGTCAAACTTCAAAAATTCATATCTCCCTCAATACTAATCCAATAACCTTATATGATATATCTATGGAAAGCCCTGAATGTTTACTTCCATCTAAAAATGGTTTCATCGGATTTGACCGATCGTAGGCGGCGCCGTACACTCCGCCGTACGGACTGCCGTGGACTTCCTCACCAAGACAGCATCTCACTTCTCCACTCCTTCTAATCTTCTCCTTCTAATCATAATTCTGACTCAAAGTCTTCTATTAATTCAATCATAAATTCATCCAATACATCCAATAGTTCATTAAATACGTAAAGAATAGCACAATCTCATACAATCATAGTGTAAGAAATTCAAGAATAGAGCAGAATCCTACCTCTTTGGAGCAAGATTTGGCTAAGTGCTGAAACTTGGAGTTTGGATGAACAAGGCTGGAACTTAGCTTGAGTTTTGGATGTGTGAGCAAGAGAGAAAGAGAGCCGAAGGAGAAGAGGAAAACAACGTGAATTATTGTCTGAATCAAAGGAGGAAGGATGTGTTATATAGGCATGAGTGGAGGTTAACTTGGAAGGTTGTGATTGGCCTATAAACATAAGGCCAAGTTTCAGCCAACCTTGCTCTCCACGTTGCCCTTTGTGTGGTAGTTTCTAGCATATTCTGGAAACGAATTCGGAACTCGTAGGAGCTATAAAGTCGTAACTCGTGAACCTCATCTATATGAAGTCAGAACTCATCCTTATTATACTTGAGGTCGGAACTCAGTCATTTTTACTTGAGTGGGAGATGAAGCCTAATATCGAACTCGTACCAGCTTGTATGTGTCTTGAGGAAATCTTGTATAAATGTCGGATTCTAAGTCGAAAGATCACAATCACAAAATTTCGGAATTCCCAATTCAAACTCGGAAACCACGTACACTGTTTTTAAAGCTTGTTATCTTAGGTCGGAGGTCGGAACTCATGTAACTGGCAATCCTATAATCTCGGAATAAACTCGGGAATGTCAATGCTCGATATAAAATCGGAACTCGTGTGACTGAAGGTTTACTCAAGGGTCCGAACTCGTGTCCACTAAAATTGAGCTCAACACTAAGGTCGGAAATCGGGAACGCGAGTCGCATTTCCAAACACAAGACCTTAAAGCTCGGAAGTCGTAATTTATACACTGTATGGTGTTGGTCACTTCGGAAACCGGATATACTTGTCTTGAGGCACGAAGTCGGATCTCATGGAATTACGTTCATGTGTTTGGACTTGAAGGTTAAACTCGGAAATAGTTGGAAATAATCCATACGAGGTCGGAAATCGTGAAAGGTATGAAGTCGAGAATTGGGCAAACATGAACTCGGAACTCGGAAAAATACTCTTATCTGTGTTTCAAAGACTAAGTCGGAAATCGGAATGAATCAGTCCTGAGGGCAAAGCCGAACTCGGAAATCGGGATGTTACAGTAGTAGCAGAACTAGATTTGTCACAATCAATACATGCAAAATATGTAGTGGCAGAATTCATGCAAACAGAATTTCCAGAATTTAATTCAACATCAACATCAGAATTTGCAGGATTAAACATAGCACAATCAGAATTAGCATAAACAGATTTGTCAGCAGAAAAATTCACAAAATCAGAATTAGTAAATGCTGAAACTGAAACTAAAACAACAAGATTTTTAGAATTTGAATGAACAGAATCACAACCACGTAGGCATGCAGCAAATTTAGGATAAACAACAGAAACAGCACATAAGTCATTACTACCATCACAATCACAATCACAATCAACACAATATAGTTCAGCCAACAAGTTCTCATGCACTTCGTCAACCAAAGAATCAATAATGTCTATATGAAAAACAGAATGCTCTTCCAGTGGGTTTCTCATGGCATCAAACAGATTAAAATGCACTTTACTATCTCCAAATTCCATAGATAATGTACCAGAATGCACATAAATCTTAGTCTTAGCAATTTTCAAAAATGGTCTACCTAAGATTAATGTTGGTTGATTAGCATGCAATTCATCCTCCATATTTAGCACATAGAAATCAGCAGGAAAAATAAGGTCATTTACTCTTACCAACACATCTTCTAAAACTTCCTCAGGGTGAGTTGTGCTTCGGTTGGCAAGTTAGATGACCACTCCTGTTGGCTTGAGCTCTCCAATGCACAAAGACTGGTAAATTGATTTTGGCATGACATTTATTGAAGCTCTAAGATCCAACATAGTTTGACTGAACTGCTTACTTTCTATGATGCATGGAATGGTGAAAGTCCCTGGATCCTTGCATTTCAGAAGAACACTTGGCTGAATAATGGCAAAAACATTTCTGCCCATGCTCACCTTCTCATTTCCCTTTAGCCTCCTTCTATGAGTGCACAAGTCCTTGAGAAACTTGGCATTCTTTGGAATCTGTTTGATGGCTTCTAGGAGTGGAATATTCACTTCCACTTTCCTACATGTCTCCATGATCTCCTTGTCCAATTCTGCTTCTGCCAGCTTCCTATTCTGTGTCACTCTATTTGGAAAAGGTAGAGGGATGCTTGGTTCAGATGTCTTGATTAGTTCTTCATTATTTCTCTTTGTTTCTGTAGAATCAGATTTTTATGCTATCTTTGGTTGTTTTGCAGAATCTGCTTGGTTGTTCTTTTATGCAACATCAGGAACCTTAAGCTCCTTGCCACTTCTGAAAGTGATGGAACTCACATTCTTTGGATTGCTCACAATTGGGAGGGAAAGTTGCTAGAACCTTGAGATTTCATCTCATTTACTATTGTAGCTAATTGACTAATCTGTGTTTGCAGATTCTGGATGCTAGCTTCTGTTCTTTGTTGAAACTGAACACTATTAGTTGCCATCTGCTTCACTAAATCTGAAAGGCTAGGTTCTGAGCTACTGGTTTGTGGTTTATTTTGCTGAACTGGTGGATGATATTGTCTTGAGCTTGGTCTAGCAGAATTTTGCTTAAACTGAGGCTGCTGAAATTGATTAAAGTTGTTACCATACCTAAGATTCGGGTGATCTCTCCAGCTAGGATTGTATATGTTGGAGAATGGATCATAACTCTTCTACTGCTACTAATAAGGCCTATCAGGAAAGATTCCTGTAACAGTTTCATTGCTCTCCTGTAGATGTGGACACTGTTTTGTTGGATGTCCTGGTATAGAGCAAATGCCACAAATGATAGCTCTCTTGGTTCTTTGAAATTTGGGGTTCTTTGGCCAAGTGCCAATTGCCTCACCAAGGTTGTCAACTCATCTATTCAGTTCTCCATCCTCTGCTAGTTTGTATCAGAGATTTGCACTTCATTTACTCCACTTGTTGACATTATGGCTTAGGTACCAAATTATTGTGCATTGGCAGCCATGTTTGCAATTAATTCACGAGCTGCAATAGGTGTTTTATCTACTAGAGCTCCTCCAGAAGCAGCATCAACCATACTTCTGTCCATTGGCATGAGACCTTCATAAAAATACTGAATAAGAAGTTGGTCACTACTCTGATAGTGTGGACAGCTTGCACATAATTTCTTGAACCTCTCCTAATATTCATGCAATGTTTCTCCACTAATCTACCTTATTCCACAAATGTCCTTCGTGATTGCAACAGCTCTTGATGCAAGAAAGAATTTCTCCAAGAACATCTTCTTCATGTCTTGCCAGCTTGTGATGGAACCTAGATGCAAGTAATACAACCAATCCTTGGCAGATCCATCCAGGGAGAAGGGAAATGCCCTCAGCTTAATATGGTCTTCCTCCACTCTATGTGGCTTCATGGTTGAGCACACTACATGGAACTCCTTCGAGTGCTTGTGAGGGTCTTCTCCAGCTAAGCCATGAAACTTGGGTAGCAGATGTATTAGTCCTGATTTTAGCTCGAAGTGTGCATCCAAATTTGGGTACTGGATGGCCAAAGCTTGATAGTTGACATCAGGTGCTGCAAGTTCCTTCAAGGTTCTATTAGCCATGATTCCCGAAAGATCAGAATTGTCAACAAAGTTAGGGATAGAATCAAAAATAGAATTATTAGCAGAACTAGTCTCAAACAACCTCCTCTTAGCTCTTCTAATTTGTCTAAGAGTCCTCTCTAATTCAGGATCAAACTCAACAAAATTAGGACTTGGATTAGACCTAGTCATGCACTAACAAAATAGTAAACAGGACCATATGCACACCTATTTCACCCCTAACACAAAGCACTAAAAATTGCACATAAACACTCAAAATAATCAAAATAAATATAAAAATAGTACCAAGTAATTTTTAAAAATTATGGGACCACTACACCTCAAAAATTTTACCCTCAAGGAGTAAAAAAAATGCAAAGAAAAATCTTAAAAAATTAAAAAAGTGGTCTAAATGAAGGAATTTGGCTTAAAAATAAAAATTCAAAAGCAAAGCTTTAATCTTGATCAGAGGGCCATTTTCCTTCAATTGACCAATTTTCAAGTCAATCAGAGCACAAAATTTTTTACAAAAATACCCATTACATCCCTAAAGAATATCGAAAAGATAAAAAAAAACCTCTAAAAACCTATCTAAACGGTGAAATTTGACAAAAACATGGGGGGGGGGGGTCAATCCATATAGGATTGAGTCATTCTCAGAATGATGTTTTGCTATGAAATCAAGTCCCCTAAAATCAACTGAAAAGAGTTAGTCGTCAAAAACCATAAAATCAAACTACTAACTATGAATTAAAACTAACAACTTACCAAACACACATCAAAACAGAACATGCAATGATATTAACACATATTAACATGACCAAATAACATCAATTATCCTCGACAACGGTGCCAAAATTTGACTCGAGTGCTGAGCTCGGTCAAATTACAAAATAAATCAAATTTCACTAAATTGTAGTAAAAGTGTAACTCAGGTCGTTTCTCACGGATGACAATGTTATATGATTAGGAAATGGGGGGGTTTAGGAATTAAAAATGAAAGGAAAAGAATATAAATCATGAAATTAAAATAAAATGGGAAGCATCCAATCCAAGAACCAATGGAAAACAATAAACACTTAATCATCAAATTCTAAAATTAATTTAGCAAACCAATTCAGTGATTAACAATAAATCTGAATGAAATCTCAATTTGAACTTAGCATTCACACAAAAATCTTCATGTATTTGATTAACACAAAATCAATTAATGTTCAGAGACCTCTAGAACCTAGTTGAGTTGTGTCAATTTCGGGTATCAATGCAATTAATCGTAGAACTCAAACCTAAAATTCTAATTAACACTCTTTCAACAATGGATTACATACATCAACCGAATAATATGAAACCAAACATATTCCCAATCAACAATTTAGAATGAAAAACTTCAATTCAAAAATCAGATAAGAAATAAGTGAAAGATTAGATGAAACCGAATTGGTTGTATGCTAAATCCAATTGAACAAGACTCTCAAAAGCATTATTGCTTCCTTGATCCTTGAATTAGATAGATGTTCAAGCCTCCATGAATGGAGGAAAATGTTAAGGGGGGGCTTGAGAGAAGAGAGGAAGAAGAAGAAAAAAAATTGAAAATTGTATGTTCCACCCAAAGTCTATCTAATCTCTCCAAGTTTCTGACCCCCTCTCCATTCAGTCTGCCAAAATAGAATCAAAACATCTCCCAACAATTTGTAACAGTTATTATGTAACACTCTAATAAACCCATACTACGCTTAAGTCGTATTACGGCATTTTATTAGTTATTACTTATGCTCGTGGAAAATTAAACTTCGCTTGAAATTAAATTACGCGAAAAATACGGTAAGATTTTCTTTTTTTTTTTTTGAAATACGTCATCGCTTTGGAAAGTAAAGCCTTGAGCGAGAAGGTAGATAGAGAAAGAGCGTGTCGCATAAAATAAATACCCAAATATCATGAGACAAGAGAAAGGTAAATAAATAGAAATTCACAAATACATTGCATTAATTAACTGATCATTACATCCATATGAGTTCATAATATATATATATATAAACATTACATCGAAGAAAGCTCATGGTCGTGCCATGACCTAAGTACTAGGTACTACTACAGACTTCAATGACAAAGCTCCTCTCAAAAGAATATGCGAAGATGTAGAGTGGCGGTCGCTATGAGTCCCAAAAATAGCTTCGTTTGGCATTCCACGTCGTACGTCCGCTCGTAGTGCGGTGGCTCCAAGCTCCACTCCATCGGGTGTGCCAACACAAAAATCTGGTGACGATGCGGAAAAATAACTAGAGTGAGAAATAGGATTTCTCGGTGGGACTCAAAACCGGCCTTGAGGTGTCATCGTCATCGTCCCGAGCCACTTCGGTTTTCTTAAGAAATAGGTGTGAACATACAACATTCAGTTACTAGGATTTTCGAAAACATAATTATCCAGAAGTGGATTCACTTTTAAGCATACGTTCTTATTAGAAGCATTGAAGTAAAATAGGTAAACATATGAAAGCAGACATTTCATGAGTTAGTAGTTTTCTTGACCGAAGTCTCTTTCTTATCTCTCTTATCTGGTTTACTTGACTTGTAACTTTTCCGCTTCTGGCTATGCCTCCTTCACGGGGTGGACCGAAGTCCCTTTTCTTTTCTTTTCTTATCTTAAGTCCTTTTCTTTTCTTAACTTGACTCATCTTGAGTCCTTCTCTTTCACCCACTAAACATAAGTGGTAATGAGCTCATACGCCGTCGCCACCATAAAATTTCTGACTTACACTAGCTGGGTCATGCCATGCCTCATGTAAGCCCTATCCCTATACTCACACTAGCTGGGTCATGCCATGCCTCATGTGAGTCGTGGGTGAGGAAACTTAACTTAGGTCACCTTCCTTTTGAAGGATCACTCTTTGTCAAATCTTGTCTTATTGAGTTATCGTGCAAAATATTTCTAAGTCCATAATTTCTACAAAATTTCGCCAGCATAACGGCTAGACCGCAGACTTCCCAAAATTTTGCCAGACAAGATACCAAGTATCACAGATCATATCATATCATCATATCATATCATCATCATCATATCATCACATCATATCATCATATCATGGCATCATAATCACATCATCATCACATCATGCTTGCAACCTAAACATAGGCATATTCTCAAGCAAAGTCTTATGAGCTTAGCTTAGTAAATTAGATGCAAGCTTTTACATTGGCTTTCGCTTTATTGATTTCCTCTTCTCAATTATTCTAACTTGACTTATATGATTTTCATATTTTAATTTGGAAGATTTATAGTTTAGGTTTTGCATTATGGTTTGATTAAAAATCTTATGAGCTTAACCTAGTACACTAACTACATTAACATTCGGTTTTCGTTTTATTTGCTTCTTTTGTTAAGGATTAGACAAGCTTGGTATTTTATTCCATCTAGTCTTCATTAAGTATATTATGAAGTTTCATGACTTTGAGCTAAGGTCTTTTACCTTTTTAAGTCATTTATGCATAGTCTTACTTAAGGTTAAGTTTTGACAGTTTTACTTTTACCCTAAGCAGTAACTTTAAAAATTCACCATAAATTGGTATTTTATCATTTTAATGCGAAATTTTATATGCTTTTAGGGTTCTGAGTCTAGTTTTTAACCAAATAAGTCCCACTCAAAAATTCATTTTCTAACCCCAGTTATGCATACTTTATTCTGACTTGTTCAGTTTCTAAGTTCACTCCCGGTACAGTGGATTGTGACCTCTCATTATAATTGCTCAGAAGGAATCTGAGAAAACTGTTTTGTGGGTTTGTTCCTCTATGTCTTAGCTTTCATTTAAACTTGGTCTCACTCAAAAATCATTTTTGTAGCTCGAGTTATACACATTTTAGTGTAGACTGCCCAGACAGAAACCGATCCGAGAACAGTCCACTTTGAAAAATCATATCTCACTCAATTTAACTCCGAATCTTATATATTTTATATGTATGGAAAGCTCTCTGAGTCTATTTTCATATAAAATTAGTTCCACTAATTTCTGAGCTTTCTGGAAAAAGTTATACCATTCGCTTTACCGACTGCCAGAAAATCCAGATTTCACGTTTTGCTTTTTCTCATGTTTTCTCCAAAACACTCAACCTCTCTTTCAAGAAACCATTCTCAAGTTATAAAACACTCATATACCATGAAAGATTAGTGAAGAACTATCATGTTGGAGTTCAAAAATAATGGATTCAGCCATGCATCACACCAAACCGAAAACATGTTTTCAACAAACCACCATACAAGCAACAACATCTCATTTTATGACAAGAATGGCTATGATGCCCAAATCAATCCTTAAAACCACCTAGCTATGGAGAGCATAGGAGTTCTAAAGCTTGAAAAACAAGAGAGGAAAAGGGTTTAGAGTCACTACCAAGAAGCTTTCTTTGAAGGAACTTGGGATGAAAAAAGAGATGATGGTGGTGGTGGTGCTCCTCCTCTTGGATCTTGGAAGAGGCTTGATATGTGAGTGTCTTTGATTCTCCAAGAGCAAGAAATGGTGGCTCTTGAAGAGTTTGTGAGTAGGATGAGGAGAGGAAAGGATGAGAGAAGTGGGAGAATTCTAGAGAGAAGTTAGAGAGTTTAGAGAGAAGGAGGAGAACTTTTGAATTGAGGAGAGAGGAGAGGGTGAGTGAAATGAAAATGAAGAGAGAAAGAGAGAGGGAGGGAGGCGTACCAAAGGGGGGGCTGATTGCCCTTGCTTCTTCAAGAAGCAAGAGAGAGTAGGTGTGTCTTACTTCTTTTTCAAGCAAAAGGGCTAGGGACCTTGGGGCAAAAGGGTGAGTTGTGTTTCTCTTGAGTCTTGGAGGCATCCTAATGTCCAATTTATGCTTTTCTCTAGGGGTTAAAGGGGAGTACCCTTCTTAGGATTTGGTTGCTTGTCTAAGACTCATCCAAGTGTCAAGATCTAATGGTGGATGACAAGGATCCTAGTCTTGGCTTTTGATCTAATGGTGTAGGATTAAAGAGATTGAATGAAGGGTGAGATGTTGCTCCTCCTTGGTATGTCTTTTTAGGGCATAAGCATGGAAGAACTTTTATCTCTAAATGTTATTAGAATTCTTTAAATGTAATTTAACTTAATTGGCTTAATTACCCATGAGTTAACTCTTGTCAATTACACTTTTTATGATACCTTGCATTACGGTTAAGCATATCCTTAATTTGGGGTTTAATTTTTCAAGAGTTGTCTTAATCATTATAAACTTAATTAGTAAGGTTAGGTTGTCTTACTCTTGTTTTGGCATCTTCGTGTAATTAAGGATTAGACGATTAAGGTTTTATTAAAATGCTTAGGACATTATGATTTAATTGTTGGCTAGACTTAATTTACTAAGCTCTTGCTCTCGGGATTAATCGATTAGTTCTCAATTAATCGCTAATCCCTCTAATTAGTCGGGAACACCGAGCTAATTAGCTTAGGCAAAATGGGGATGTTACATATTACATTAATCCCCTTATCTCCTAGATGAATTTGGACATCTCATTTGCTAAATTCTGAATTCTAGAGAGAAAATTATGCTAGAAACACTAAATTCAGCTTTCCAATACAACTAGTAACGTTTTCCATAGTTTTGACCAGGAATATGCAACCATTTGGATTTGTATTCTGAGAAGAATTGTAGCCTTGGATGTTAGCTTCAAAACTCCACTGGAATGGGCTTAATTGGGCTACTATGGACCAAGATATGGTCAAAATACTGCACCTAGTTCAGAAATCATGAGTGCATCTCTTTAGCTCAATTCTAGGCCCAGTTTTAGCTTCTTATCATCAGAATTGGCCTCTGACCTCTTCATAGTCGTGGGCCTATCTCTCAGATTTCCTGCAAATTAAGAATCACAATAAAATGAGCTCTATAACTCAAGATATGCCCAAAAAACCAAAATAGTGTCATAATTAGCTTAATGCTGGAAAAACTAAATTTAGCCCAACCAAAACTCAATAAAACACAAAATGGCCGAAATTAATCCTACTAAGCACAAAAGAAGATTAACGAACTAAATATGAGAGAAAATAAATATATAAAAATCCAATTAATCACAAAGAGAAACCGATTAGTTATGGATTAAGAGCTACTTCCAATCAATTGCCAAAAGAACTTAAAGAAAAGAGAAACGAATTCCTTAAGGAGTAAGACTTGATTCCAATCAATGGCAAAAATGAACTTAAAAGACAAAGAGAAACCCATTCATTATGGATTAAGACTTACTTCCAATTAATTGCTAAAATAACTTAAAGGACAAAGAAAAACCAATCATTATGGATTAAGACTTACTTCCAATCAATTGCCAAAAGAACTTAAAGGACAAAGAGAATCCTATTCCTTAATGACTAAAGACTTGATTCCAATCAATAGCAAAAAAGAACTTGAAAGACAAAGAGAACCCAATTCATTATGGATTAAGAGTTATTTCTAATCAATTGCCAAAAGAACATAAATGACAAAGAGCAAGCAATTCCTTAAGGACTAAGACCTGAATCCAATCAGCGGCACAAAAGAACTTAAACGATAAAGAGAAACTAATTCATTGTGGATTAACACTTACTTCCAATCAATTGCCAAAAGAACTTAAAGGACAAAGAGAAATCAACTCCGTAAGGATTAAGACTTGATTCGAATCAATGGCAAAATGAACTTAAAGGACAAAGAGAAACCGATTCATTATGAATAAAGACTTACTTCCAATAACTTGTTTAAAGAACATAAAGGACAAAGAGAAACCAATTCCTTAAGGACTAAGGTTTGATTCCAATCAAAAGCAAAATAAACTAAAAGGACAAAGAGAAACCAATTAGTTATAGATTAAGACTTACTTCTAATCAATTACTAAAAGAACAAAAAGGACGTAAAGAAACAAATTTCTCAAGGACTAGGACTTGATTACAATCAATGGCAAAAAGAACTTCAAGGATAAAGAGAAACCAAGTTATTATGGATTAAGAATTTCTTTCAATCAATTAGCAAAAGAACTTAAAAGACAAAGAGAATCCAATTCCTTAATGAGTAAGACTTAATTCCAACTAAAGGCAAAAAGAACTTAAAGGACAAAGAGAAATCAATTCATTACAGATTAAGACTTGCTTCCAATCAGTTGCCAAAAGAACTAAAACGACATAGAGAACTAATTCTGTAAGCATCAAAACTTGATTCCAATCAATGGCAAAATGAACTTGAACGACAAAGAGAAACCAATTCCTTAAGGATTAAGACTTGATTCCAATTAATGGCAAAATGAACTTAAAAGACAAAGAGAAACTAAGTCATTATGGATTAAGACTAACTTGCAATCAATTGCCAAAAGAACTTAAAGGACAAAGAGAAACCAATTCCTTAAGAATTACGACTTGATTCAAATTAATGGTAAAAAGAACTTAAAGAACAAAGAGAAACCAATTCATTATGGATTAGGTCTTACTTCCAATCAATCGGCAAAAGAACTTCAAGGACAAAGAGAAACCAATTCCTTAAGGATTAAGACTTGATTCCAATCGATGGGAAAAAAATGTAAAGGACAAAGAGAAACCAATTCCTTGAGGATTAAGACTTGATTCCAATCAATGGCAAGAAGAACTTAAAGGACAAAGAGAAACCAATTCTTTACGGGTTAAAACATACCTCCAATCAGTTGCCAAAAGAACTAAAACGACATAGAGAAACTAATTTCTTAAGGATCAAGACTTGATTCCAATGATGGCAAAATGAACTTAAAGGACAAAGAGAAACCAATACCTTAAGGATTAAGACTTGATTTCAATCAATGGCAAAAAGAACATAAAGACAAAGAGAAACCAATTCACGCTGTACTAAGACTAACTTCCAATCAAATGTCAGAAGAGCTTAAACCAAAAAGAGAAGCAAATTCCTTAAGGATTAAGACTTGATTCCAATCAATGATAAAAAGAACTTAAAGGACAAAGAGAAACCAATTCAATATGGATTATGACTTACTTCCAATCAATTGCCAAAATAACTTAAACGACAAAGAGAAACCAATTCATTATGGAAAAAGACTTACTTCTAATCAATTAACAAAAGAACTTAAAAGACAAGGAGAAACCAAAGGCTTAAGGATGGAGACTTGATTCCAATCAGTGGCAAAAAGAACATAAAGGGCAAAGAGAAACCAAGTCATTATGGACTAAAATTTACTTCCAATCAAATGACAAAAGAGCTTGAAGGACAAAGAGAAACCAATTCGTTAAGGATTAAGACTTGATTCCAATCAATGGCAAAATGAACTTAAAGGAAAAAGAGAAACCAATTCAATATGGATTAAGACTTGATTCCAATCAATGGCAAAAAGAACTTAAAGGACAAAGTGAAACCAATTCCTTAAGGATTAAGGCTTGATTCCAATCAATGGCAAAGAGAACTTAAAGGACAAAGAGAAACCAATTCCTTGAGGATTAAGACTTGACTCCAATCAATGATAAAAAGAACTTAAAGGACAAAAAGAAACCATTTCAATATGGATTCAGACTTACTTCCAATCAATTGTCAAAAGAACTTAAAGGGCAAAGAGACACCAATTTCTTAAAGATTAAGATTTGATTCCAATGAATGGCAAAAAGAACTTAAAGGACAAAGAGAAACTAATTCATTATGGACTGAGACTTGCTTCCAATCAATTGCCAAAAGAACTTAAAGGACAAAGAGAAACTAATGCCTTAAGGATTAACACTTGATTCCAATTAATGGCAGAAAGAACATAAAGGGCAAGGAGAAACCAAGTCATTATGGACTAAGACTTACTTCCAATCAATTGCGAAAAGAACTTAGAGGACAAAGAGATACCAATTCCTTAAGGATTAAGACTTGGTTCCACTCAATGGCAAAATGAACCTAAAGGACAAAGAGAAGCCAATTCATCGAGGATTAAGACTTGAATCTAATCAATGGTAAAAAGAACTTAAGGGGGAAAGAGAAACAAATTGAATATGGATTAAGACTTACTTCGAATCAATTGTCAAAAGAACTTTAAGGGCAAAGAGAAACCAATTCCCTAAGGATTAAGACTTGATTCCAATCAATGGTAAAAAGAACTTAAAAGACAAAGAGAAACCATTTCATGATGGACTAAGACTTACTTCCAATCACTTGCCAAAAGAACTTAAAGGACACAGAGAAACCGATTCCTTAAGGATTAGGACTTGCTCCAACCAGTGGTAAAAACAACTTTTTGGACAAAAAGAGGCCAATTCAATATGGATTAACACTTACTTCCAATCAACTGCCAAAAGAGCTTAAAGGACAAAGAGAAACCAATTCAATGTGGATTAAGACTTGATTCCAATCAATGGCATAAAGAACTTAAAGGTCAAAGAGAAAACAATTCCTTAAGGATTAAGACTTGATTCCAATCAATGGCAAAAAGAACTTGAAGGACAAAGAGAAACCAATTCAATATGGACTAAGACTTACTTCCAATCAAATGCCAAAAGAGCTTGAAGGAGAAAGAGAAACCAATTCTTCAAGGACTAAGAGTGATTCCAATCAATGGCAAAAAGAACTTAAAGGACAAAGAGAAACCAATTCCTTAAGGATTAAGACTTGATTCCAATCAATGGTAAAAAAGTACTTAAAGGACAAAGAGAAACCATTTCAATATGGATTAAGACTTACTTCCAATCAATTGCGAAAAAAACTTAAAGGACAAAGAGACACCAATTCCTTAAAGATTAAGACTTGATTCCAATCAATGGCAAAAAGAACTTAAAGGACAAAGAGAAACCAATTCCTTGAGGATTAAGACTTGACTCCAATCAATGACAAAAAGAACTTAAAGGACAAAAAGAAACCATTTCAATATGGATTCAGACTTACTTCCACTCAATTGCCAAAAGAACTTAAAGGGCAAAGAGACATCAATTTCTTAAAGATTAAGATTTGATTCCAATGAATGGCAAAAAGAACTTAAAGGACAAAGAGGAACTAATTCATTATGGACTGAGACTTGCTTCCAATCAATTGCCAAAAGAACTTAAAGGACAAAGAGAAACCAATGCCTTAAGGATTAACACTTGATTCCAATTAATGGTAGAAAGAACATAAAGGGCAAGGAGAAACCAATTCATTATGGACTAAGACTTACTTCCAATCAATTGCGAAAAGAACTTAGAGGACAAAGAGATACCAATTCCTTAAGGATTAAGACTTGGTTCCACTCAATGGCAAAATGAACCTAAAGGACAAAGAGAAGCCAATTCATCGAGGATTAAGACTTGAATCTAATCAATGGTAAAAAGAACTTAAAGGGGAAAGAGAAACAAATTGAATATGGATTAAGACTTACTTCGAATCAATTGCCAAAAGAACTTTAAGGGCAAAGAGAAACCAATTCCCTAAGGATTAAGACTTGATTCCAATCAATGGTAAAAAGAACTTAAAAGACAAAGAGAAACCATTTCATGATGGACTAAGACTTACTTCCAATCACTTGCCAAAAGAACTTAAAGGACACAGAGAAACCGATTCCTTAAGGATTAGGACTTGCTCCAACCAGTGGTAAAAACAACTTTTTGGACAAAAAGAGGCCAATTCAATATGGATTAACACTTACTTCCAATCAACTGCCAAAAGAGCTTAAAGGACAAAGAGAAACCAATTCAATGTGGATTAAGACTTGATTCTAATCAATGGCATAAAGAACTTAAAGGACAAAGAGAAACCAATTCCCTAAGGATTAAGACTTGATTTCAATCAATGGCAAAAAGAACTTAAAGGACAAAGAGAAACCAATTCATGATGGACTAAGACTTACTTCCAATCACTTGCCAAAAGAACTTAAAGGACACAGAGAAACCGATTCCTTTATGATTAAGACTTGCTCCAATCAATGGTAAAAACAACTTTAAGGACAAAGAGAGGCCAATTCAATATGGATTAAGACTTACTTCCAATCGATTGCCAAAAGAGCTTAAAGGACAAAGAGAAACCAATTCAATATGGATTAAGACTTGATTCCAATCAATGGCAAAAACAACTTAAAGGTCAAAGAGAAACCAATTCCTTAAGGATTAAGACTTGATTCCAATCAATGGCAAAAAGAACTTGAAGGACAAAGAGAAACCAATTCATTATGGACTAAGACTTACTTCCAATCAATTGCCAAAAGAGCTTGAAGGAGAAAGAGAAACCAATTCCTTAAGGATTAAGACTTGATTCCAATCAATGGTAAAGAGAACATCCAGGACAAGAAAACGCAATTCAATATGGATTAAGACTTACTTCCAACCTGTTGCCAAAAGAACTAAAACGACAAAGAGAAACCAATGCCTTAAGGATTAAGACTTGATTGCAATCAATGTTATAATGAACATAAAGGACAAAGAGAAACCAATTCATCATGTACTAAGACTAACTTCCAATCAAATGCCGAAAGAGCATAAAGGAAAAAGAGAAACCAATACATTAAGGATTAATACTTGATTCCAATCAATGGCTAAAAGAACTTAAAGGACAAAGAGAAACCAATTCATTATGGATGAAAACTTACTTCCAATCAATTGCCAAAAGAACTTCAAGGACAAAGAGAAACCATCGCCCTAAGGATTAAGACTTGATTCCAATCCATGGCAAAAAGAACATAAAGGACAAAGTGAACCTAATTCATTATGGACCAAGACTTACTTCCAATCAATTTCCAAAAGAACTTAAAGGACAAAGAGAAACCAATTCCTTAAGGATTAAGACTTGATTCCAATCAATGGCAAAAAGAACTTAAAGGACAAAGAAAAACCAAGTCATTGTAGACTAAGATTTACTTCCAATCAAATGCCAAAAGAGCTTGATGGACAAAGAGAAACCAATTCCTTAAGGATTAAGACTTGATTCCAATCAATGACAAAAAGAACTTGAAGGAAAAAGAGAAACCAATTCAATTTGGATTAAGACTAGATTCCAATCAATGGCAAAAAGAACTTAAAGGACAAAGAGAAACCAATTCCTCAAGGACTAAGACTTGATTCCAATCCAAGGCAAAAAGAAAATAAAGGACAAAGAGAAACCAATTCGTTATGGACTAAGACTTACTTCCAATCAATTGCCAAAAGAGCTTAAAAGACAAAGAGAAATGAACTCCTTAAGGATTAAGACTTGATTCCAATCAATGGTACAAAGAACTTGAAGGACAAAAAGAAAGAAATTCAATAAGGGTTAAGATTGATTTCGAATCAATTGTCAAAAGAACCGAAAGGACAAAGAGAAACCAATTCCCGAAGGATTAAGACTTGATTCCAATCAATGGCAAAAAGAGCTTAAAGGACAAAGAGAAACCAATTCATTATGGACTAAGTCTAACTTCCGGTCAAATGCCAAAAGAGCTTGAAGGACAAAGAGAAATCAACTCCTTAAGGATTAAAACTTGATTCCAATCAATGGTAAAAAGAACATAAAGGACAAAGAGAAACCAATTCAATATGGATTAAGAATTCCTTGCAATTAATTGCCAAAAGAACTAAAAGGACAAAGAGAAACCAATGCCTTAAGGATTAAGGCTTGATTCCAATCAATGGCAAAAAGAACTTATAGGGGAAAGAGAAACCAATTCATTATGAACTAAGACATACTTCCAATCAATTGCCACAAGAACTTAAAGCACAAAGTGAAACGAATGCCTTCCAATCGATGGCAAAAAGAACTTAAAGGTCAAAGAGAAATCAATTCCTTAAGGATTAAGACTTGATTCCAATCGATGGCAAAAAGAACTTGAAGGACAAAGAGAAACCAAATTATGGACTAAGACTTACCTCTAATCAAATGTCGAAAGAGCTTGAAGGAGAAAGAGAAACCAATTCCTTAAGGATTAAGACTTCATTCTAATCAATGGTAAAAAGAACTTGAAGGACAAGAGAAACTAATTCCATATGAATTAAGACTTACTTCCAATCAAATGCCAAAAGAATTAAAAGGATAAGGAGAAACCAATGTCCTAAGGATCAACACTTTATTCCAATCAATGGCAAATAGAACATAAAGGACAAAAAGAAACCAATTCATTATGTACAAAGGCTAACTTCCAATCAAATTCCAAAAGAGCTTAAAGGAAAAAGAGAAACAAATTCCCTAAGGATTAGGACTTGATTCCAATCAATAGCAAAAAGAATAAAAAGGACAAAGAAAAACCAATTCATTTTGGACTGAAACTTACTTCCCATCAATTGCCAAAAGAACTTAAAGGACAAAGAGATACCAATTCAATATGGATTAAGACTAGATTCCAATCAATGGCAAAAAGAACTTAAAGGACAAAGAGAAACCAATTCCTTAAGCATTAAGACTTAATTCCAATCAATGGCAAAAAGAACATAAAGGACAAAGAGAAACCAACACATAATCGACTAAAACTTACTTCCCATCAATTGCGAAAAGAACATAAAGGATAAAGAGAAACCAATTCCTTAAGGATCAAGACTTGAATCCAATCAATGGCAAAAAGAACTTAAGGGACAAAGAGAAACCAAGTCATTGCGGACTAAGATTTACTTCCAATCAAATGCCAAAAGAGCTTGAAGGACAAAGAGAAACCAATTCCCTAAGGATTAAGACCTGATTCCAATCAATGGCGAAAAGAACATAAAGGGCAAAAAGAAACCATTTCATTATGGACTAAGACTAACTTCCGATCACATGCCAAAAGAGCTTAAAGGAAAAAGAGAAACCAATTCCTTAAGTATTAACACTTGATTCCAATCAATGGCAAAAAGAGCTTAAAGGACAAAGAGAAACCAATTCATTTTGGACTAAGTCTAACTTCCGGTCAAATGCCAAAAGAGCTTGAAGGACAAAGAGAAGCCAACTCCTTAAGGATTAAAAGTTGATTACAATCAATGGTAAAAAGAACATAAAGGACAAAGAGAAACCAATTCAATATGGATTAAGAATTCCTTCCAATCAATTGCCAAAAGAACTAAAAGGACAAAGAGAAAGCAATGCCTTAAGGATTAAGGCTTGATTCCAATCAATGGCAAAAATAACATAAAGGACAAAGAGAAACCAATTCCTGAAGGTTTAAGACTTGATTCCAATCAGCGGCAAAAAGAACTCGAAGGACAAAGAGAAACCAATTCAGTATGGGCTAAGACTTACTTCCAATCAAATGCCAAATGAGCTTGAAGGAGAAAGAAAGACCAATTCCTTAAGGATTAGGACTTGATTCCAATCAATGGAAAAAAAACTTAAACGGCAAGAGAAACCATTTCAATGTGGATTAAGACTTATTTTTAATCAATTGCCAATAGAATTAAAAGGACAAAGAGAAACCAATGCCTTAAGGATTAAGACTTGATTCCAATCAATGGCGAAAAGAACATAAAGGACAAAGAGAAATCAATTCATGATGCACAAAGACAAACTTCCAATCAAATGCCAAAATAGCTTAAAGGAAAAAGAGAAAGCAATTTCTTACGGCTTAAGACTTGATACCAATCAATGGCAAAAAGATCTTGAAGGATAAAGAGAAACTAATTCAATATGGATTAAGACTAGATTCCAATCAATGGCAAAAGAAACTTAAAGGACAATGAGAAGCCAATTCCTTAAGGATTAAGACTTGATTTCAATCAATGGCAAAAAGAACTTAAAGGACAAAGAGAAACCAATTCATTATGGACTAACACTTACTTCCATTCAGTTGCCAAAATAACTTAAAGAACAAAGAGAATCCAATTCCTTTAGGAGTAAGACTTAATTCCAATCAATAACAAAAAGAACTTAAAGGACAATGAGAAACCAATTCAATATGGATTAAGACTTACTTCCAATCAATTGCCAAAATAACTTAAAGGAAAAGAGAAAACAATTCCTTAAAGGATTAAGACTTCATTCTAATCAATGCCAAAAAGAACATAAAGGACAAAGAAAAACCAATTCATTATGGACTAAGACTTACATCCAATCAATTGCCAAAATAACTTAAAGGTCAAAGAAAAATTAATGCCCTAAGGATTAAGACTTGGTTTCGATCCACGGCAAAAAGAACAAAAAGGACAAAGAGGAACCAATTTGTTATGGGCTAAGACTTACTTCCAATCAATTACCAAAAGAACTAAAAGGACAAGGAGAAACCAATGTCCTAAGGAACCAGAAATTTCAATCAATGGAAAATAGAACATAAATGACGAAAAGAAACCAATACATTATGTACCAAGACTAACTTCCAATCAAATGCCAAAAGAGCTTAAAGGAAAAAGAAAAACCAATTCCCTAAGGATTAAGATTTGATTCCAATCAGTGGAAAAAAAAAACATAGAGGACAAAGAATAACCTATTGATTAGGGACTGTAACTTACTTCCCATCAATTGCCAAAGAAATTTAAAGGACAAAGAGAAACCAATTCCTTAAGGTTTAGAACTTGAATCCAATCAATGGCGAAAAGAACTTAAAGGACAAAGAGAAACCAAGTCATTATGGACTAAGATTTACTTCCAATCAAATGCCAAAAGAGCTTGGCAGACAAAGAGAAACCAACCTTAAGGATTAAGGCGTGATTCCAATCAATGGCAAAAAGAACTTAAAGGATAAAGAGAAACCAATTCAATATGGATTAAGACTAGATTCCAATCAATGGCAAAAAGAACTTAAAGGACAAAGAGAAACCATTTCCTTAAGCATTGAGACTTAATTTCAATCAATGGTAAAAAGAACTTGAAGGACAAAGAGAAACGAATTCATTATAGATTAAGACTTACTTCCAATCAATTACCAAAAAAACTTAAAGGACAATGAGAAACCAATTCCTTAGGGATTAAGACTTGATTCCAATCAATGGCAAAAAGAACTTAAAGAATAAAGAGAAACCAATTCATTATGGACTAACACTTACTTCCATTTAGTTGCCAAAAGAACTTAAAGAACAAAGAGAATCCAATTCCTTTAGGAGTAAGACTTAATTCCAATCAATGGTAAAAAGAACTTAAAGGACAATGAGAAACCAATTTAATATGGATTAAGATTTACTTCCAATCAATTGCCAAAATAACTTAAAGGAAAAGAGAAACCAATTCCTTAAGGATTAAGACTTCATTCCAATCAATGCCAAAAAGAACTTAAAGGACAAAGAGAAACCAATTCATTATGGCTAAGACTTACATCCAATCAATTGCCAAAAGAACTTAAAGGTCAAAGAAAAATTAATGCCTTAAGGATTAAGACTTGGTTCCGATCCACGGCAAAAAGAACAAAAAGGACAAAGAGAAACCAATTTGTTATGGGCTAAGACTTACTTCCAATCAATTGCCAAAAGAACTAAAAGGACAAGGAGAAACCAATGTCCTAAGGATCAAGACTTAATTTCAATCAATGGCAAATAAAACATAAATGACGAAAAGAAACCAATACATTATGTACCAAGACAAACTTCCATTCAAATGCCAAAAGAGCTTAAAGGAAAAAGAGAAACCAATTCCCTAAGGATTAAGACTTGATTCCAATCAATGGCAAAAAAAACATAGAGGACAAAGAATAACCTATTGATTATGGACTGTAACTTACTTCCCATCAATTGCCAAAGAAACTTAAAGGACAAAGAGAAACCAAGTCATTATGGACTAAGATTTACTTCCAATCAAATGCCAAAAGAGCTTGGCGGACAAAGAGAAACCAATACCTTAAGGATTAAGGCGTGATTCCAATTAATGGCAAAAAGAACTTAAAGGATAAAGAGAAACCAATTCAACGTGGATTAAGACTAGATTCCAATCAATGGCAAAAAGAACTTAATGGACAAAGACAAACCATTTCCTTAAGCATTGAGGCTTAATTTCAATCAATGGTAAAAAGAACTTGAAGGACAAAGAGAAACGAATTCATTATGGATTAAGACTTACTTCCAATCAATTGCCAAAAAAACTTAAAGGACAAGAGAAACCAATTCCTTAAGGATTAAGACTTGATTCCAATCATTGCCAAAAAGAACTTAATGGACAAAAGGAAACCAATTCATTATGGACTAAGACCTACTTCCAATCAAATGCCATAAGAGCTTAAAGGAAAAAGAGAAACTTATTCCTTCAGGATTAACACTTGATTGCAATCAATGGCAAAAAGAGTTTAATGGACAAAGAGAAACAAATTCATTATGGACTAAGGCTTACTTCCAATCAAATGCCAAAAGAGCTTGAAGGACAAAGAGAAACCAACTCCTAAAGGATTAAAACTTGATTCCAATCAATGGTAAAAAGAACTTAAGGGACAAAGAGAAACCAATTTAATATGGATTAAGAATTCCTTCCAATCAATTGCCAAAAGAACTAAAAGGACAAAGGGAAACCAATGCCTTAAGGATTAAGGCTTGATTCCAATCAACGGCAAAAAGAACTTAAAGCTCAAAGAGAAACCAATTCCTCAAAGATTAAGACTTGATTCCAATCAACGACAAAAAGAACTTTGTAACATCCCCATTTTCACCTAAGTCAATTAGCTCAGCGTTCCCGGCTAATTAAAGGGGTTAGCGATTAATTGAAAATTAATCGATTAACCTTGAGAGCAAGAGCTTAGTAAATTAAAGGCAAGTCAACAATTGAAATATAATGCATTAACGGTTAAAATTAAGAACCTAATTGCCCAATCCTTATTAACCCAAGATTTAGAACATAAAAATCAAGGTGACCTAATCTTATTAACTAAGAGCATGACAAGCATCACACCCTAATCACATGAAAAATTAACCCTCACACCCTCTTTACATAATTAATGAGGAAAAACCCTTTTCAATAAAAATGTGTTAAGGTATAATTGAACCAATCAAATTAATTAACATCTAGATAATTGTGACAATTATAAAGATGTAGAAACTTCCCTTCAATTATTGTTTGAAAGTTTGGTCAAGGCAAGAGTCACATCCAACCATCCATTTGCCTTCTCATCATACACCCCTAGATCAAGAGTCCATGCCAGTAGTGTTCCTTAAGTCAAGACAAGAAGTGTACTCTCCTTCATCAAGAGGTGACACTTGGAGTGATCATAGCCATCCAAGCCAAATCCTAAGAGAGCTCATGCTTTTAACCACTTGACAAAAACACTACATGGTCTTTACCCAAGTGCCAAGACTAAAGAAAACACAACACTCTCTTTTGCCCCAAGGTTTTTCCCACTCCCTAACTTGTGTAGGAAGCAAAAATCACATCACCTTTCCCCCCTCCTTATGCGCCACCTTCAGCCCCTCCATTCTCCTCATTTCATTTTTCATTCCTCTCACTAAAACACACCAAGCTCTCTCCTCTCTCCAAGTCTCATACTCTCTTCTTCTTCCAAGCTTCATTTTTTCTAACCTTCTTTACTACTTCCTTCCTCGTCTCCATCACCACACTCACAATCCCTTCAAGGACTACCATTTTTGGTCTTTGGAGAGACAAAGCTACTCATACATAAGCCTCAATATCAAGCTCAAGGAGAAGGAGGCCATCTCCAACCATCTTCATCCTTCAAGCCTTCAAGAGAAACTTTTTGGTAGTGACTCTTATCCTTCTTCTCCATGTATTTTTTTCAAGTTCTAGAACCCCTAAGCTCTTTATAGCTAGGTGGTTTTAAAGCTTGCTTCAAGGTCTCATGACCACATTTTACTCTATGAGTTTTCTTGCCTTGATGAAAATGTTGTTTTGAAATGAAATTTTGTGGTATGATGATTTTATGTGTCTTGCTTTATTTTGTTCTAAGATACTGATTTGGTAACTAAAATATTGAATATGATGGTGAGATAAAATATGAAAATGGTGATTTGAAGTGATATAACAATTTCTCCATAAGCTTGAAGTGAAAAATATAAAAGCTAGTTAAGCTAGATTTCTGGCAGTCTGTAATATGTATGTTATAACTCATTCTACAAAACTCAAAATGCAATGAGACCAATTTTCTGTGAAATTAAACTCAAAGAGATTTTCATACATATAAAATATGTGAGATTTGGCCTTAAAACGAGAGAGATATGAATTTTCAAAGTTTGTTGTTCCTGGATGGGTTTCCGTCCGGGTAGTAGGTAATAAAACGTGCATAGCTCAAGTTATACAGAACATTTTTTAGTGGGACCAAGTTTGTTAGAAAGCTAAGACATAGAGGAACATCCTCATAAAACAGTTTTGGTAGATTCCTTGCGAGGAGTTCACAGTAATGTTTAAAAGTCACTGAACCAAGATGAACTTTCAAGTCTGAACAGTCAGAATAAAATGTGCATAACACAAGCTACAAAATGAATTTCTGAGTGGGGTTTCTTTTGTTCAAAAATAGACTCAGAGAAGTATAATCATACCAAAATTCGAAATAAAAGAGTAAAAGATGAAATTATGGTGAATTTTTGAAATTACTTCCCCACTATAAAAATAAAACTGGTTAGGGTAAAAGTTAAAGGTTAATGAAGAATAAGCTTTAAGACCTTAATACCCTTACATTAAGTGTTAGAAAACCTTCATAATTCAACCTAAAAAGTACCAAAAAGGACATTAGACAAAATTGGCCCTACAACTAACAAAAGAGGACACACAAGAGGTAACCTCAATTAAAAGCTTGCACAAAATTTACAAAGCTAAGCTCATAAAACTTTGCATAAGAATATGCCTATGTTTATGTGCAAGCATGATGTTATGATGATGATGTGATGATGATGATGATATGATAATGATGGTATGATAATGATGATATGATAATGGTGATATGGTATGATGCTTAATGATACTGTGATATTGGTTTCTCTGTCTGGCAAAATTTTGGGAAGCTTCGGTCTAGCCGTTATGCTGCTGAAATTTTGTAGAGATTGTGGACTTAGAAATATTATGCATGATAAGCTTTAATGAGAAGAGATTCAATAAAGTGTGTGATCCTTCAAAAGGGAAGGTGACCTAATTTAAGTTCCCCTCACCCACGACTCACATGAGGCATGGCATGACCCAGCTAGTGTGAGTATAGGGGATAGGGCTTACATGAGGCATGGCATGACCCAGCTAGTGTAAGTACCGAAATTTTGTGGTGGCGACGGCCACGGTATGAGCTCATTACCACTTATGTTTAGTGGGTGAAAAGAAAAGGACTTAAGATAAGTCTAGTTAAGAAAAGAAAGGGACCTCGGTCCGACCCAAGTAAAGAATGAAACTCATAAGATGTGCATGCATGATACAAATTGTCATACAAGTTCTTATGTATACCATGGTGTTAGCATATGAGAAATACGTACTTAAAATGGAACCCACTGTGGATATTGATATTTTCAAAAACCTAAGAATTGAACCTATTGAATGCTCACTGTTTTCATTTATAAAACCGAAGTGGCTGGGACGATGACGATGACGCTTATGTGTCAGGGTCGAGTCCTACTGAGAAATCTTATTTCTCACCCTAGTTGTTTTTCCGTCTCGTCACCAGATACTCATGGCACACCCCGTGGAGTGGAGCATGGACCCATGGTGGGGCTACGATGGGGATACTCACGCTATTGTGGCCATGACCACCACAGTAGTCCGCACATATTTCTACCTGGGTCGAATTTTTGAGCAAGAGGAGCCAAAAGTCTCGCCTATCCCTGTAGATGTTTCATCGGCTCACCTTGGACTGCTGCTGGGTCCTTGGGATTTCCCGCCTGAGCCATTGCCAGAAATCGAGATGGAGCCAATGTCTCCGGTTCTACCTGCAACCGAGCCCGTGCCACCGCCAGAGGTCCCTGTGATCGATGTGACTTCAACGGCCACTCCTAGGGCTGCAGCCACTTCTCCGCCGCTCCCCGAGTATCACCCTGCCGCGTCTGAGGAGGACCCCTTCGAGGAATGTTCTTCGGTCGCCAGCTATACTCCCGGTCGTCGCATCCGTCACGTTGAGGTGATTAGCAGGCACCCTCGTATCATCCGTACTCCTCATGTTCCCCGAAGCCAAGGAGTGAGGGGGACCAGGCACTCGAGGACCTGAGTCCATCCGATTGAAGGGCGTGGAAGGGGCAGAGAAGCCAGCATATGTCTACGTGGGCCTATTCCATTATTGCTCCTTATCTTTTGTATTTCATTTTGTATCGGACCTTGTCAGACTTGTGTACCTTTGATATTTTGGGGCCATGGCATGACCATGAGTTCCCTTTTTATGTATTTGTTGGATATTATGAGACTAATTATGATTATATGGTTGTTATAGTAATTTGAATGCATGGTATTATGATTTATCTCTTGTTCCTTCAATTTATACTGAAATCTTTGCGATACGCTCGTTTATTGCTATCTTCTCGCGCAAGGCTTTACTTTCCAATAGTGATGACGTATTTCAAAAGAAAAAAAAGTTTTTACCGTATTTTTCGCGTAATTTAATTTTAAGTGAAGTTTAGTTTTCCACGAGCATAAGTAACAACTAATAAAACGCCGTAATATGACTTAAGCGTAGTATGGATTTATTAGGGTGTTACATTATGGTATCAGAGCAGTTCATCCTGTTAAAGCCAGAGGTTGGACTAACTATGCTTCCAAGCATAACTCTACGTGCGCTATGTTGCTGTGGATCCTGTCTGTATGATGGGATGTAGGACTTAGAATGCATGACCGTCATGTGAGATTGCCTTTAGTTCCTGTCATGCTTATGCTTGATATTGGGCCTGATCAACTCGATATTTTTGTTTTGGTGTGTTCAGGAACTAATGGCAACTCGCAGACGTACTGCCAATGAGCCCAGCGACAGCACAAACATCGCTAATTTCATGAAGACCTTTCAACAAATGGCGAATGCCATACAAGCTCAAGCTACGGCAGCTGAACACATGATGGATCAGCTAAACCGAAGGTCTGAAAGTCCGTCAGCGGAAATGGAGCAAGTGCCGAATATCAAAAGTTCTCGGAGTTTCGCAAGGCCAACCCGCCCAGTTTCAAGGGGGCCTTCAACCTTGAGGAAGCTGATGAATGGATTAAGGAGATCGAGAAGATCTACTCTATGCTGACTTGCTTGGAGACCCAAAAGGTAGCCTTTGCTGCTTATATGCTGAAGGCAGATGCTGAATTCTAGTGGAAGGGAGCGAAGAGCTTGATGGAGAGCAACCAAAGAGAAATCACTTGGGACGTCTTCAAGACAGCTTTCTATGAGAAGTATTTCCCAATGTCTGTGAGGAACGCAAAGGAGATGGAGTTCCTGAGGCTTTACCAGGGAGGTATGAGCGTTGCTGATTACACAGCGAAGTTTGAGGAGCTGTGTAAGTTCTCCACACTTTATCAATGGAACCCCGACAAGCACTGGAAGTGCATGAAATATGAAGGAAGTTTGAGGGCTGACATCCTGGCATCCGTGGCCCCGCTGGAGATTCGGAACTATACGGCCCTTGTCAATAAGAGTCGCGTAGTGGAGGAATGCAACCGTAAGTTGGCAATCCAAAGGTCGGAGGCCCATGAGAGAAGGCAGGCATCTCAAGGGCAACACCGGAAGCAGCCCCAAAAAAGAAGCCCTACCATGGCGAAGGTTCCAAAGGCAAGCAACCGCAGAGGTCCTCCGCCAATCCTCCAAGACCCGCCGGCCAGCCTCCAAAGCCTGCAACAAATTCCATCTGCCCTAAATGTGGGAAGCAACACAAAGGGGTTTGCTATGCTGGACAAAATGTTTGCTTCAGGTGTGGACAGCCCGGGCATTTTGCCAAGAACTGCACCAAGGACACACCTGCCCCTAAACCGCAACGCCAAGGGAGGGTTTTCACCATGAATGCCGAGGAGACCAAGGAGTCTGATGATCTCATTTGAGGTACATGCGAAGTGAACGGTAACATCTTAACTGTACTGTATGACTCTAGCGCTACGCATTCTTTTATTTCCCATGATTGCGTAAGTAGATTAGGGCTATCTGTTTCTGAAATGCCTTATATGTTGCTTGTTTATACTCCCACTGGAAAACCAGTTAGAACTTGTCTGTGTTGTTTAAAATGTCAAATTCATATTGATGTAAGGACCTACGAGTCTGATTTAATCTACCTTCCTTTATCTGGTTTAGATCTAATCTTAGGCATGGATTGGCTCTCGGCCAACCATGTTATGTTAGATTGTGCTGCCAAGACAATCGTATTCCCTTCTTTACCTTCTAAATCTGTTAGTTTAATCTTGAAACCTATTGTGTTATACTATTGTAAGACTGAGAATCAAGAATACGTTCTCCTATAGACTAGTGAGGTTGAACTAGAGCAAGCTCTTGATGAGATTCTTGTGGCGAATGAGTACCCTGAAGTCTTCCCTGAGGATATCCCTGAGTTTCCCCTTGAGAGAGAGATAGAGTTTTCCATAGAATTGGTGCCAGGGACTGGACCAATATCTATCGCACCCTACCGAGTGTCCCCTTTGGAGTTGGAGGAGCTGAAGACCCAATTGGAGGAGTTGCTGGAAAAGAAGTTTGTGAGACCAAGTGCCTCACCTTGGGGAGCCCCGGTGTTGTTTGTCAAGAAGAAGGATGGAAGCATGAGGCTGTGCGTGGATTATCGACAGTTGAACAAGGTCACAGTGAAGAACAAGTACCCCTTACCAAGGATAGATGACCTGATGGATCAACTCAAAAGAGCAATGGTGTTTTCAAAGATAGATCTAAGGTCGGGATACTATCAAATTAGAGTGAAGGAGGAAGATATTCCCAAGACGGCCTTTAGGACTAGATATGGGCATTATGAGTTTAGAGTAATATTGTTTGGATTGACCAATGCCCCGGCTGTGTTTATGGATTATATGAACAGGATCTTTAGGCCATATCTGGATAAGTTTGTGGTGGTCTTTATAGATGACATCCTCATCTATTCAAAGACGAAGGAGGAACACGAAGAGCATCTTAGGATTGTGTTGGAAATCTTGTAGGATAAGAAGCTTTATGCGAAGTTGTCGAAGTGTGAGTTTTGGCTAGACGAAGTGAAGTTCTTGGGTCACGTCGTGACTAAGGGAGGGATATCCGTAGATCCAAGCAAAGTGGAAGCTGTAATGAACTAGGAGAGACCTACGACGGTGACAGAGATTTGAAGTTTTCTCGGCCTAGCCGGATATTATCGGAGGTTTATAAAGGGATTTTCTCAGATATCCCTACCTTTGACTAAGCTCACTAGGAAGAATGCTGCTTTTGTGTGGACTGAAGAGTGTGAGAAAAGTTTTCAAGAGTTGAAAGCGAAGTTGACTTCCACACCTGTACTAGTCCTACCTGGCCCTAAGGGAGCCTTTGAGGTTTACTGTGATGCCTCTGGAAGAGGTTTAGGTTGTGTCTGATGCAAGATCGTAGTGTGGTAGCATACGCCTCTAGGCAACTAAAACCTCATGAAGTTAATTACCCAACCCATGAGTTGGAATTAGCGGCCATAGTGTTTGCCTTGAAGATATGGAGGCACCATTTATATGGAGTTAGGTTTGAGGTATTTTCGAATCACAAGAGTCTGAAATACTTGTTTGATCAGAAGGAGCTTAACATGAGGCAGAGGAGGTGGATGGAATTCTTGAAGGACTATGATTTCAGGTTGAACTACCACCTTGGTAAGGCTAATGTGGTGGCAGATGCACTGAGCCGCAAGTCATTGCATGTGTCATGGATGATGGTCAAGGAAGCAGAGTTGATTGAGAGCTTTAGAGACTTGAACCTCAGAGTTACCCTGACCCCTAGTAGTATAAGGTTGAATCTGATCAAGGTGACGAGCAAAAGGACAAATTATGCGGGCTCAGGAAGAGGATGAAGAATTCTTGAGGATAGTAGCCCAAGTGAAGGAGGGAAAGCTGAAAGAATTTACTCAAGGCATTGATGGCGTGTAGAGGTATCAAGGGAGGATATGTGTACCTGCTAAGAATGACTTGAGGAGGATGATTGTGGAAGAAGCTCACAAAGGTCATTTCACCATGCATCCTGGCATGACAAAGATGTACCAAGACCTCAAGAGAATGTTTTGGTGGCCAGGCATGAAACGAGACGCAGCAGAGGTGGTGGATAAGTGCTTAGTTTGTCAAAAGGTGAAAATTGAGCACCAAAAACCCTCAGGCATGCTGCAACCATTGGAGATCCCTAAATGGAAATGGGATGGAATCTCTATGGATTTCGTGATGGGTTTACCCCGAACACAAGCGGGTTTTGATGCCATATGGGTTGTTGTGGATAGGTTGACAAAGTCTGCCCACTTCTTACCCATAAGAGCGAATTATCCTTTGGATAAGCTAGCCCAGGTATACATCCAAGAGATCATAAGGCTGCACGGAGTACCTGCAACCATTGTGTCTAATAGAGACCCAAGGTTTACCTCTAGGTTCTGGGGAGCCTTGCAAAAGACGTTTGGGACGAAACTTTATTTAAGTACAGCCTACCACCCCCAGACTGATGGACAATCAGAAAGAACCATACAAACCCTAGAGGATATGTTGAGGGCATGTGTAATGGATCGACCCGGAAGTTGGGACAAACACCTACCCCTCATCGAGTTTGCCTACAACAATAGTTTTCATGCTAGCATTGGGATGGCACCTTATGAAGCACTGTATGGCACAAAGTGCCAATCTCCGCTCTGTTGGTATGAACCGGGTGAGCAAAACCTCTTAGGGCCTAATCTGGTTAGACAAACCACCGAACAAATTAAGAGGATAAGGGAAGGATTCTCATAGCACAAAGTCGTCAGAAGAGCTATGCGGATAAGAGGAGAAAGCCAATCAAGTTCCAAGAGGGAGAACACATATTCTTGAAAATCACTCCTACGACAAGCATTGGTAGAGCCCCTAGAGTCAAAAAGTTGAGCCCTCGTTTTCTTGGCCCTTTTGAAATCTTGAAACGAGTAGGAACAGTTGCCTACCAAATAGCATTACCACCCCATTTGTCAAACCTTCACAATGTTTTCCATGTCTCCCAACTAAGAAAGTACAACTCCGATCCCAATCATCTTCTTGAGCCAGAAAGTGTACAATTAAGGGAAGACCTAACCTTCGACCTACCGCCTATGAGAATCATAGGTAGGAAGGTCAAGCAGCTGAGGAACAAGTCTGTGCCCTTAGTGAAAGTGGCCTGGGGGAAGAGGAAACTTGGAGGAGCACACGTGGGAACTCGAGGCAGAAATGCAAAGAGATTTTCCCCACCTGTTTTTCAGGTAACGAATTTTGAGGGCAAAATTCTTTTCAAGGAGGGGAGAAATGTAACATCCCCATTTTCACCTAAGTCAATTAGCTCAGCGTTCCCGGCTAATTAGAGGGGTTAGCGATTAATTGAGAATTAATCGATTAACCTCGAGAGCAAGAGCTTAGTAAATTAAAGGCAAGTCAACAATTGAAATATAATGCATTAAAGGTTAAAATTAAGAACCTAATTGCCCAATCCTTATTAACCCAAGATTTAGAACATAAAAATCAAGGTGACCTAATCTTATTAACTAAGAGCATGACAAGCATCACACCCTAATCACATGAAAAATTAACCCTCACACCCTCTTTACATAATTAATGAGGAAAAACCCTTTTCAATAAAAATGTGTTAAGGTATAATTGAACCAATCAAATTAATTAACATCTAGATAATTGTGATAATTATAAAGATGTAGAAACTTCCCTTTAATTATTGTTTGAAAGTTTGGTCAAGGCAAGAGTCATATCCAACCATCCATTTGCCTTCTCATCATACACCCCTAGATCAAGAGTCTATGCTAGTAGTGTTCCTTAAGTCAAGACAAGAAGTGTACTCTCCTTCATCAAGAGGTGACACTTGGAGTGATCATAGCCATCCAAGCCAAATCCTAAGAGAGCTCATGCTTTTAACCACTTGACAAAAACACTACATGGTCTTTACCCAAGTGCCAAGACTAAAGAAAACACAACACTCTCTTTTGCCCCAAGGTTTTTCCCACTCCCTAGCTTGTGTAATAAGCAAAAATCACATCACCTTTCCCCCCTCCTTATGTGCCACCTTCAGCCCCTCCTTTCTCCTCATTTCATTTTTCATTCCCCTCACTAAAACACACCAAGCTCTCTCCTCTCTCCAAGTCTCATACTCTCTTCTTCTTCCAAGCTTCATTTTTTCTAACCTTCTTACTACTTTCTTCCTTGTCTCCATCACCACACTCACAATCCCTTCAAGGACTACCATTTTTGATCCTTGAAGAAACAAAGCTACTCATACACAAGCCTCAATATCAAGCTCAAGGAGAAGGAGGCCATCTCCAACCATCTTCATCCTTCAAGCCTTCAAGAAAAACTTTTTGGTAGTGACTCTTATCTTTCTTCTCCATGTATTTTTTTCAAGTTCTAGAACCCCTAAGCTCTTCATAGCTAGGTGGTTTTAAAGTTTGCTTCAAGGTCTCATGACCACATTTTACTCTATGAGTTTTCTTGCCTTGATGAAAATGTTGTTTTGAAATGAAATTTTGTGGTATGATGATTTTATGTGTCTTGCTTTATTTTGTTTTAAGATATTGATTTGATAACTAAAATATTGAATATGATGGTGAGATAAAATATGGAAATGGTGATTTGAAGTGATATAACAATTTCGCCATAAGCTTGAAGTGAAAAATATAAAAGCTAGTTAAGCTGGATTTCTGGCAGTCTATAATATGTACGTTATAACTCATTCTACAAAATTCAAAATGCAATGATACCAATTTTCTGTGAAAGTAAACTCAAAGAGATTTTCATACATATAAAATATTTGAGATTTGGCCTTAAAACGAGAGAGATATGAATTTTCAAAGTTTGCTGTTCCTGGATGGGTTTCTGTCCGGGTAGTAGGTAATAAAACGTGTATAACTCAAGTTATACAGAACATTTTTGAGTGGGACCAAGTTTGTTAGAAAGCTAAGACATAGAGGAACATCCTCATAAAACAGTTTTGGTAGATTCCTTGCGAGGAGTTCACAATAATATTTAAAAGTCACTGACCCGAGATGAACTTTCAAGTCTGAACAGTCAGAATAAAATGTGCATAACACAAGCTACAAAATGAATTTTTGAGTGGGGTTTCTTTTGTTCAAAAATAGACTCAAAGACGTATAATCATACCAAAATTCGAAATAAAAGAGTAAACGATGAAATTATGGTGAATTTTTGAAGTTACTACCCCACTATAAAAATAAAACTAGTTAGGGTAAAAGTTAAAGGTTAATGAAGAATAAGCTTTAAGACCTTAATACCCTTACATTAAGTGTTAGAAAACCTTCATAATTCAACCTAAAAGTACCAAAAAGGACATTAGACAAAATTGGCCCTACAACTAACAAAAGAGGACACACAAGAGGTAACCTCAATTAAAAGCTAGCACAAAATTTACTAAGCTAAGCTCATAAAACTTTGCTTGAGAATATGCTTAAGTTTATGTGCAAGCATGATGTTATGATGATGATGTGATGATGATGATGATATGATAATGATGGTATGAAAATGATGATATAATAATGGTGATATGGTATGATGCTTAATGATACTGTGATATTGGTTTCTCTGTCTAGCAAAATTTTGGGAAGCTTCGGTCTAGCCATTATGCTGCCGAAATTTTGTAGAAATTGTGGACTTAGAAATATTTTGCATGATAAGCTTTGACAAGAAGAGATTCAATAAAGTGTGTGATCCTTCAAAAGGGAAGGTGACCTAATTTAAGTTCCCCTCACCCACGACTCACATGAGGCATGGCATGACCCAGCTAGTGTGAGTATAGGGGATAGGGCTTACATGAGGCATGGCATGACCCAGCTAGTGTAAGTACCGAAATTTTGTGGTGGCGACGGCCACGGTATGAGCTCATTACCACTTATGTTTAGTGGGTGAAAAGAAAAGGACTTAAGATAAGTCTAGTTAAGAAAAGAAAGGGACCTCGGTCCGACCCAAGTAAAGAATGAAACTCATAAGATGTGCATGCATGATACAAATTGTCATACAAGTTCTTATGTATACCATGGTGTTAGCATATGAGAAATACGTACTTAAAATGGAACCCACTTCGGATATTGATATTTTCAAAAACCTAAGAATTGAACCTATTGAATGCTCACTGTTTTCATTTATAAAACCGAAGTGGCTGGGACGATGACGATGACACTTATGTGTCAGGGTCGAGTCCTACTGAGAAATCTTATTTCTCACCCTAGTTGTTTTTCCGTCTCGTCACCAGATACTTATGGCCCACCCCGTGAAGTGGAGCATGGACCCTCCCCACCATGAGTGGGCCTACGATGGGGATACTCACGCTATTGTGGCCACGACCACCACAGTAGTCCGCACATATTTCTACTTGGGTCGAATTTTTGAGCAAGAGGAGCCAGAAGTCCCACCTATCCCTGTAGACGTTTTATCGGCTCACCTTGGATCGCCGCTGGGTCCTTGGGATTTCCCGCCTGAGCCATTGCCAGAAATCGAGATGGAGCCAATGTCTCCGGGTCTACCTGCAGCCGAGCCCGTGCCACCGCCAGAGGTCCTTGTGATCGATGTGACTTCAACGGCCACTCCTAGGGTTGCAGCCACTTCGCCACCGCTCCCCGAGTATCACCCTACCGCGTCTGAGGAGGACCCCTTCGAGGAATGTTCTTCGGTCGCCAGCTATACTCCCGGTCGTCGCATCCGTCACGTTGAGGTGATTAGCAGGCACCCTCGTATCATCCGTACTCCTCATGTTCCCCGAGGCCGAGGAGTGAGGGGGACCAGGCACTCGAGGACCTGAGTCCATCCGATTGGAGGGCGTGGAAGGGGCAGAGAAGCCAGCATATGTCTACGTGGGCCTATTCCATTATTGCTCCTTATCTTTTGTATTTCATTTTGTATCGGACCTTGTCAGACTTGTGTACCTTTGATATTTTGGGGCCATGGCATGACCATGAGTTCCCTTTTTATGTATTTGTTGGATATTATGAGACTAATTATGATTATATGGTTGTTGTAGTAATTTGAATGCATGGTATTATGATTTATCCCTTGTTCCTTCAATTTATACTGAAATCTTTGCGATACGCTCGTTTATTGCTATCTTCTCGCACAAGGCTTTACTTTTCAAAAGTGAGGACGCATTTCAAAAAAAAAAAAATTTATCGTATTTTCCACATAATTTAATTTCAAGTGAAGTTTAGTTTTCCACGAGCATAAGTAACAACTAATAAAACGCCGTAATACGACTTAAGCGTAGTATGGATTTATTAGGGTTTTACAAACTTGAAGGACAAAGAGAAATCAATTCAATATGGACTAAGACTTACCTCCAATCAAATGCCAAAAGAGCTTAAAGGAGAAAGAAAGACCAATTTCTTAAGGATTAGAACTTGATTCCAATCAACGGTAAAAAGAACTTAAAGGACAAGCGAAACCAATTCAATATGGATTAAAGCTTACTTCCAATCAATTGCCAAAAGAACTAAAAGGACAAAGAGAAACCAATGCCTTAAGGATTAAGACTTGATTCCAATTAATGGAAAAAAGAACATAAAGGACAAAGAGAAACTAATTCATTATGCATTACGACTAACTTCCAATCAAATGCCAAAATAGCTTAAAGGAATAAGAGAAACTAATTCCTTAAGGCTTAAGACTTGATTCTAATCATTGGCAAAAAGATCTTAAAGGACAAAGAGAAACCAATTCATTATGGACTAAGACTTACTTCCCATCAATTGACAAAAGAAATTAAAGGATAAAGAGAAACCAATTCCGTAAGAATTAAGACTTGAATCCAATCAATGGCAAAAGAGTTTGAGGGACAAGGAGAAACTTATTCCTTAAGGATTAAGATTTGATTCCAATCATTGGTTAAAAGAACTTAAAGGACAAAGAAAAACGAATTCAATATGGATTAAGATTTACTTCGAATCAATTGCCAAAAGAACTTAAAGGACAAACAGAAACAAATTCCCTAAGGATTAAGACTTGACTCCAATCAATGGCAAAAAGAACTTAAAGGACAAAGAGAAACCAATACCCTAAGGATTAAGACTTGATTCCAATCCATGGCAAACAGAACATAACGGACAAAGAGAAACCAATTCATTATGGACAAAAACTTACTTCCAATCAATGGCAAAAAAAACTTAAAGGACAAAGAGAAACCAATTCCTTAAAGATTAAAACTTGATTCCAATCAATGGCAAAAAGAAATTAAAGGACAAAGAGAAGCCAATTCACTATGGACTAAGACTTACTTCTAATCACTTGCCAAAAGAACTTAAAGGACAAAGTGAAACCAATTCATTACAGACTATGACTTACTTCCATTGAATTGCCAAAAGAACTTAAAGAACAAAGAGAAATCAAATCAAATAAGGACTAAGACCGATTCCAATCAACGGCAAAAAGAACTTAAAGGACAACGAGAAATCAATTCCTTAAGGATTAAGACTTGATTCCAATCAATGGTAAAAAGAACTTAAAGGACAAAGAAAAACCATTTCAATATGGACAAAGACTTACTTCCAATCAATTGCCAAAAGAACTTAAAGGACAAAGAGAAACCAATTCTTTAAGGATTAAGGCTTGATTCCAATCAATGGTAAAAGGAACTTAAAGGACAAAGAGAAACGAATTCAATATGGATTGAGACTACCTTCGAGTCAATTGCCAAAAGAATTTAAATGATAAAGAGAAACCATTTCCCTAAGGATTAAAACTTGATTCCAATCAATAGCGAAAGGAACTTGAAGGACAAAGAGAAACCAATTCATTATGGACTAAGACTTACTTCCAATCGATTGCCAAAAGAGCTTAAAGGTCAAAGGGAAACCAATGCCTTAAGGATTAATACTTGATTCCAATCCATGGCAAAAAGAACATAAAGGACAAAGCGAAACCAATTCATTATGGCCTAAGACTTACTTCCAATCAATGGCAAAAAGAACTTAAAGGATAAAG
Organism: Pterocarpus santalinus; assembly: GCA_031439595.1. Classification (NCBI taxonomy): domain Eukaryota; kingdom Viridiplantae; phylum Streptophyta; class Magnoliopsida; order Fabales; family Fabaceae; genus Pterocarpus; species Pterocarpus santalinus. The sequence continues at coordinate 30,354,426 of CM062523.1, read as the reverse complement.
AGAAACCAATTCATTAAAGATTAAGAATTGATTCCAATCAATGGCAAAAAGAATTTAAAGGACAAAGAGAAGCCAATTCATTATGGACTACGACTTACTTCCAATCATTTGCTAAAAGAACTTAAGGGACAAAGAGAAACTGATTGCTTAAGGATTAAGACTAGCTCCAATCAACAGTAAAAAGAACTTAAAAGACAAGGAGAAGCCAATTGAATATGGATTAAGACTTTCTTCCAACCAATTCACAACGAAGCTTAAAGGACAAAGAGAAACCAAAGCCTTAAGGATTAAGACTTGATTCCAATCGATGGCAAAAAGAACATAAAGGACAAAGAGACACCAATTCGTTGTGGACTAAGTCTAACTTCCAATCAAATGCCAAAAGAGCTTAAAGGAAAAAGAGAATCCAATTCCTTAAGGATAAGACTTGATTCCAATTAATGGTAAAAAGTTGTTAAAGGACAAAGAGAAACAAATTCAATATGGATTAAGACATACTTCGAACCAATTACCAAAAGAACGTAAAGGGCAAATGGAAACCAATTCCCTAAGGATTAAGGCTTGATTCCAGTCAATGGCAAAAGGGACTTAAAGGTCAAAGAGAAACCAATTCATTATGGACTATGACTAACTTCCAATCAAGTGCCAAAGGAGCTTGAAGGGAAAAGAGAATGCAATTCCTTAAGAAGTAAGACTTGACTCCAATCAATAGCAAAAAGAACTTAAAGGACAAAGAGAAACCAGTTCCTTAAGGGTTAAGACTTGATTCCAATCAATGGCAAAGAGAACTTGTAGGACAAAGAGAAACCAATTCATTTTGGACTAAGACTTACTTCCATTCAAATGCCAAAAGAGTTTGAAAGAGAAAGAGAAACCAATTCCCTAAGGATTAGGACTTGATTCCAATAAATGGTAAAAAGATCTTAAAGGACAAGAGAAACCAATTCAATATATATTGAGACTTACGTCCAATCAATTACCAAAAGAACTAAGAGGACAAAGAGAAACCAATGCCTTAAGGATTAAGCCTTGATTCCAATCAATGGCAAAAAGAACATAAAGGACAAAGAGAAACCAATTCATTATGTACTAAGACTAACTTCCAATCAAATGCCAAAAGAGATTAAAGGAAAAAGAGAAACCAATTTCTTAAGGATTTAGACTTGATTCCAATCAATGGCAAAAAGAATGTAAAGGACAAAGAGAAACCAATTCATTGTGGACTAAGACTTACTTCCAATCAATTGTGAAAAGAACTTAAAGGACCAAGAGAAACCAATGCCTTAAGGATTAAGATTTGATTCCACTCAATGGCAAAAAGAACATAAAGGACAAAGAGAAACCAATTTATTATGGACTAAAACTTACTTCCCATCAATTGCGAAAAGAACTTCAAGGACAAATAGGAACAAATTCCTTAAGGATTAAGGCATGAATCCAATCAATGGCAAAAAGAACTTAAAGGAAAGAGAGAAACTAAGTCATTATGGACTGGGATTTACTTCCAATCAAATGACAAAAGAGCTTGAAGGACAAAGAGAAACCAGTTCCTTGAGGATTAAGACTTGATTCCAATCAATGGCAAAAAAAACTTAAGGGAGAAGGAGAAACCAATTCAATATAGATTAAGACTAACTTCCAATCAACTGCCAAAAGAACTTAATGGACAAAGAGAAACTATTGCCTTAAGGATTAAGACTTGATACCAATCAATGGTAAAAAGAACATAAATGGCAAAGAGAAACCAATTCATTACGGGCTAAGACTTACATCCAATCAATTGCCAAAAGAACTTAAAGAATAAAGAGAAACTAATTCCTTAAGGATTAAGACTTGGTTCCAATGAAAGGCAAAAACAACTTAAAGGACAGAGAGAAACCAATTCCTTAAAGATTAAGACTTGATTCCAATCAATGGTAAAAAGAACTTAAAGGGCAATGAGAAGCGAATTCAATATCGAATTCATTATAGACTAAGACTTGATTCCTGGCAAAGAGAACTTAAAGGACAAAGACAAACGAATTCATTATAGACTAAGACTTACTTCCAATCACTTGCCAAAACAACTGAAAGGACAAAAGGAAATCATTTCCTTAAAGATTAAGACTTGCTCCAACCGATGGTAAAAAGAACTTAAACGACAAAGAGAAGCCAATTCAATATGGATTAAGACTTACTTACGATCAATTGCCAAAAGAACCTAAAGAATAAAGAGAAACCAATTAATTATGGACGAAGGCTTACTTCCAATCAAATACCAAAAGAACTAGAAGGACAAAGAGAGACCAATGCCTTAAGGATTAAGACTTGATTCCAATCAATCGCAAAAAGAACATAAAGGACAAAGAGAAACCAACTCATAATGGACTAAAACTTACTTCCCATCAATTGCCGAAAGAACTTAAAGGACAAAGAGAAATCAATTCCTTAAGGATCAAGACTTGAATCCAATCAATGGCAAAAAGAACTTAAGGGAGAAAGAGAAACCAAGTTATTATGGACTAAGATTTACTTCCAATCAAATGCCAAAAGAGCTTGAAGGACAAAGAGAAACCAATTCCTTAAGGATTAAGACTTGATTCCAATCAATAGCAAAAATATCTTAAACGACAACGAGAAACCAATTCATTATAGACTAAGACTTACTTCCAATCAATTGCCAAAAGAACTTAATGAACAAAGAGAAACCAATTCCTTCAGGACTAAGACTGATTCCAATCAATGGCAAAAAGAACTTAAAGGACAAAGAGAAACCAATTCCTTAAGGATTAAGACTTGATTTCAATCAATGGCAAAAAGAACTTAAAGGACAACGATAAACCAATTCATCATGGACTAAGACTTACTTCCAATCAATAGCCAAAGGAACTAAAAGAACAAAGAGAAACCAATTCCTTCAGGACTAAGGCTAATTCCAATCAATCGCAAAAGGAACTTAAAGGACGAAGACCAATTCCATAAGGATTAAGACTAGATTCCAATCAATGGTAAAAAGAACTAAAAGGAGAAAGAGAAACAAATTCCCTAAGGATTAAGACTTCATTCCAATCAACGGCAAATAGAACTTAAAGGATAAAGAGAAATCAATTCGTTATGGACTAAGACTTACTTCCAATCACTTGCCAAAAGAACTAAAAGGACAAAGAGAAACCAATACCTTAAGGATTAAGACTTGCTCCTATCAATGGTAAGAAGAACTTAAAGGACAAAGAGAAGCCAATTCAATATGGATTAAGACTTATTTCCATTCAATTGACAAGAGAACTTAAAGGACAACGAGAAACCAATGCCTTGAGGATTAAGATCTGATTCCAATCATTGGCAAAAAGAACATAAAGGACAAAGAAAAATCAATTCGTTCTTGACTAAGACTAACTTCCAATCAAATGCCAAAAGAGCATAAAGGATAAAGAGAAATCAATTCTTTAAGGACTACGACTTGATTCCAATCAATGGCAAAAGGAACTTAAAGGACAAAGGGACACCAATTCATTATGGACAAAGACTTACTTCCAATCAAATGCCAAAAGGGCTTGAGGGACAAAGAGAAACGATTCCTCAAGGATGAGGACCTGATTCCAATCAATGGCAAAAAGAACATAAATGACTGAGAGAAACTAATTCAATATAGATTAAGACTTGATTACAATCAATGGCAAAAAGAACTTAATGGTTAAAGAGAAACCAATTCATTTTGGACTAAGACTAACTTCCAATCAATTGCCAAAAGAGCTTAAAGGATAAATAGAATCCAATTCCTTAAGGATTACGACTTGATTCCAATCAATGGCAAAAGGAACTTAAAGGACAAAGAGACACCATTTCATATGGACAAAGACTTACTTCCATTCAAATGCGAAAAGGGCTTAAAGGACAAAGAAAAGCGTATTCCTTAAGGATTAAGACTTGATTCAAATCAACGGCAAAAAGAACTTAAAGGACAGAGAGAAACCAATTCAATATGGATTAAGACTTGATTACAATCAATGTCAAAAAGAACTTAAAGGTCAAAGAGAAAACAATTCCTTTAGGATTAAAACTTGATTTCAGTCAATGGCAAAAATAACATAAAGGACAAGGAGACACCAATTCACTGTGGACTGAGACTAACTTCCAATCAAATAACAAAAGAGCTTGGAGGACAAAGCGAAACAAATTCCTTAAGGATTAAGTCTTGACTTCAATCAATGGAAAAAAGAAAATAAAGGACAGAGAGAAACCAATTCAATATGGATTAAGACTTGATTCCAATCAATGGCAAAAAGAAATTAAAGGTCAAAGAGAAACCAATTCCATAAGGATTAAGACTTGATTCCAATCAACAGCAAAAAGAACTTGAAGGACAAAGAGAAACCAATTCATTATGGACTAAGACTTACTTCCAATCAAATGCCAAATGAGATTGAAGGAGAAAGAGAAACCAATTCCCTAAGGATTAATACTTGATTCCAATCAATGGTAAAAAGGGCTTAAAGGAAAAGAGAAACCAATTCAATATGGATTAAGTCTTACTTCCAATCCATTGCCAAAAAAACTAAAAGGACAACGAGAAACCAATACCTTAAGGATTAACTCTTGATTCCAATCAATCACAAAAAGAACATAAAGGAAAAAGAGAAACCAATTCATTATGTACAAAGGCAAACATCCAATCAAATGCCTAAAGAGCTCAAAGGAAAAAGAAAGATGAATTCCTTAAGGATTAAGAGTTGATTCCAATCAATGGCAAAAAGAACTTAAAGGACAATGAGAAACCAATTCCTTAAGGATTAAGACTTGATTCCAGTCAATGGCAAAAAGAACTTAGAGGACAACGAGAAACCAATTCAATGTGGATTAAGACTTACTTCTAATTAACTACCAACAGAACTTAAAGAACAAAGACAAACCAATTCCTTCAGGACTAAGACTGATTCTAATTAATGGCAAAAAGAACTTAAAGGACAAAGAGAAACCAATTCCTTAAGGATTAAGGCTTGTTGCCCATCAATGGCAAAAAGAACTTAAAGGACAACGAGAAACTAATTCATTATGGACTAAGACTTACTTCCAATCAATTGCCAAAAGAACTTAAAGAGCAAAGAGAAACCAATTCCGTCAGGACTAAGACTAATTCCAATCAATCGCAAAAAGAACGTAAAGGACAAAGAGAAACCAATTGCTTAAGGATTAAGACTTGACTCCAATCAATGGCAAAAAGAACATAAAGGATAAGGAGAAACCAATTCATTATGTACTAAGACTAACTTCCAATGAAATGCCAAAAGAGATTAAAGGGAAAAGAGATACCAATCCTCTAAGGATTAAGGCTTGGCTCCAACTAATGGCAAAAGGAACTTAAAGGAAAAAGATAAACCAATTGAATATGGATTGGGAAAAAGAACTTAAAGGACAAAGTGAAACCAATTCCTTAAGGATTAAGACTTGATTCCAATCATTGGCAAAAAAACATAAACAACAAAGAGAAACCAATTCATTACAGACTAAGACTTACTTCATTGAATTGCCAAAAGAACTTAAAGAACAAAGAGAAATCAATTCCTTCAGGACTAAGACTGATTCCAATCAATGGCAAAAAGAACTTAAAGGACAACGAGAAACCAATTCCTTAAAGATTAAGACTTGATTCCAATCAATGGTAAAAAGAAGTTAAAGGACAAAGAAAAAACATTTTAATACGGACTAAGACTTACTTCCAATCAATTGCCAAAAGAACTTAAAGGACAAAGAGAAATCAATTCCTTAAGGATTAAGGCTTGATTCCAATCAACGGTAAAAGGAACTTAAAGGACAAAGAGAAACAAATTCAATATGGATTGAGACTAACTTCGAATCAATTACCAAAAGAACTAAAATGACAAAAAGAAAGCAATTCCCTAAGGATTAAGACATGATTCCAATCAATAGCAAAAGGAACTGGAAGGACAAAGAGAAACTAATTCATTATGGACTAAGACTTACTTCCAATCAATTGCCAAAAGAGCTTAAAGGTCAAAGAGAAACCAATGCCTTAAGGATTAAGACTTGATTCCAATCCATGGCAAAAATAACATAAAGGACAAAGCGAAACCAATTCATTATGGCCTAAGACTTACTTCCAATCAATGGCAAAAAGAACTTAAAGGATAAAGAGAAACCAATTCATTAAAGATTAAGAATTGATTCCAATCAATGGCAAAAAGAATTTAAAGGACAAAGAGAAGCCGATTCATTATGGACTACGACTTCCTTCTAATCACTTGCCAACAGAACTTAAGGGACAAAGAGAAACTGATTCCTTAAGGATTAAGACTAGCTCCAATCAATGGTAAAAAGAACGTAAAGGACAAGGAGAAGCCAATTCGATATGGATTAAGACCTACTTCCAACCAATTCACAACAGAGCTTAAAGGACAAAGAGAAACCAATGCCTTAAGGATTAAGACTTGATTCCAATCAATGGCAAAAAGAACATAAAGGACAAAGAGACACCAATTCGTTGTGGACTAAGACTAACTTCCAATCAAATGCCAAAAGAGCTTAAAGGAAAAAGAGAATCCAATTCCTTAAGGAATAAGACTTGATTCCAATCAATAGTAAAAAGTACTTAAAGTGCAAAGAGAAACGAATTCAATATGGATTAAGACTTACTTAGAATCAATTACCAAAAGTACTTAAAGGACAAAGAGAAACCAAGTCCCTAAGGATTCAGACTTGATTCCAATCAATGGCAAATAGAGCTTAAGGACAAAGAGAAACCAGTTCGTTGTAGACAAAGACTTACTTCCAATCACTTGCTAAAAGAACATAAAGGACAAAGAGAAACCGATTCCTTAAGGAATAAAACTTGCACCTATCAATGGTAAAAAGAACTTAAAGGACAAAGAGAAGCTAATTCAATGTGGATTAAGACTTGTTTCCAATCAATTGAGTAAAGAACTTAAAGGACAAAGAGAAACCAATGCCTTAACGATTAAGACTTGATTCCAATCAATGGCAGAAAGAACGTGAAGGACAAAGAGAAACCAATTCATTATGGACTAAAACTTACTTTCTATCAAATGCCTGAAGTGCTTAAAGGAAAAAGCGAAACCAATTCCTTATGGATTAAGACTTGATTTCAATCAATGGCAAAAGGAACTTAAAGGACAAAGAGAAACCAATTCATTATGGACTAAGACTTACTTCCAGTCAAATACCAGAAGAGCTCAAAGGACAAGGAGAAATGAATTCCTTAAGGATTAAGACTTGATTCTAATCAATGGCAAAAAGAGCTTAAAGGACAAAGAGAAACTAATTCAATATGGATTAAGACTTGATTCAGATCAATGGCAAAAAGAACTTAAAGGTTAAGGAGAAACCAATTCCTTAAGGATTAAGACTTGAATCCAATCAATGGTAAAAAGAACTTAAAGGACAAAGAGAAACCAATTTGTTATGGACTAAGATTTACTTCCAGTCACTTGCCAAAAGAACTTAAAGGACAAAGAGAAACTGATTCCTTAAGGATTAAGACTTGCTCCTAGCAATGGTAAAAAGAACTTAAAGGACAAAGAGAAGCCAATTCAATATGGATTATGACTTATTTCTAATCAATTGACAAAAGTACTTAAAGGACAAAGAGAAACCAATGCCTTAAGGATTAAGACTTGCCTCCAATCAATGGCAAAAAGAACATCAAGGACAAAGAGAAACCAATTCCTTAAGGATTAGGACATGATTCCAATCAATGGCAAAAGGACATTAAAGGACAAAGAGAAACCAATTCATTATAGACAAAGACTTACTTCCAATCAAATACCAAAAGGGCTTGAAGGACAAAGTGCAACCAAATCCTTACGGATTAAGACTTTATTCCAATCAATGGTGTAACACCCTAATAAATCCATATTACGCTTAAGTCGTATTACGGCGTTTTATTAGTTGTTACTTATGCTCGTGGAACACTAAACTTTACTTGAAATTAAATTACGCAGAAAATACAGTAAAATTTTTTTTTTGAAATATTTCGTTGCGTTGGAAAAGTAAAGCCTTGCGCGAGAAGATAGCAATAAACGAGCGTATCGCAGAGATTTCGATATAAATGGAAGGAACATGAGATAAATCACAAAGTCATACATTCAAATTATAACATCAACTACATAATATACTTAATCTCACAATATCCAACAAATACATATAAAGGGAACTCATGGACATGCCATGCCCCAAATATCAAAGGTACACAAGTCTGATGAGATACAATACTAAATGAAATACAAGAGTTAGGGAGCACAAATCAAAATAAGCCCTCGTAGACATATGCTGACTTCTCTGCCCCTTCCATGCCCTTCCATCGAACTCAAGTCCTCGAATGTCGAGTCCCCCATGCTGCTCAGCCTCGGGGAACGCGCGGAGTGCGAATGATGCGGGGGTGCCTGCTGATCACCTCTATACGACGGACGCGACGGCCGGGAACATAGCTGCCCACCGAAGACCGTGCCTCGGAGGGATCCTCCTCAGATGCGACAGGCCGATACTCGGGGAGTGGCGGCGAAGCTGCTGCGGCCCTAGGGGTGGCCGTCGAACTCACATCGACCACGGGAACCTCTGGCAGCGGCACAGGCTCGGCTATGGGTAGACCGGGAGACATAGGCTCCATCTCGATCTCGGGCAATGGCTCGGGCGGAAAATCCCAAGGACCCAACGGCTGTCCAAGGCGTGACGAAGATACGTCCATAGGGGCTGGCGGAATCTCTGGCTCCTCTTGTTCAAAAACTCGACCCGGATAGAAGTAGGTGTGAACTATCGTGGTGGTCGTGGCCACGATAGCGTGGGCGTCCTCATCATAAGCCCACTCATGGTGGGGAGGCTCCATGCTCCACGTCACGTGAGGCTCCATGAGTATCTGGTGACGAGACGGAAAACAACTAGGATGAGAAATAAGATTTCTCAGTAGGACTCGACCCTGACACACCGGTGTCATCGTCATCATCCCAGCCACTTCGGTTTTTAAATGAAAACTGTAGGCATACAATAGGTTCAAATATTTGATTTTCGAAAACGTTACTACCCGAAGTGGATCCCATTTTTAGTACTTATCCTCGTTGTATTAACAACATCATGGCATACATGAAAGCTCATACGACTAGTCATAACATACATAAATAGAATGAGAGTTATGTTCTTTTCTTGGGTTGGACCGAAGTCCCTTTCTTTCCTTAACTTGACTTATCTTAAGTCCTTTCTTTCCACCCACTAAACATAAGTGGTAATGAGCTCATACCGTGGCCGTTGCCACCATATAATTTCGGTACTTACACTAGCCGGGTCATGCCATGCCTCATGTAAGCCCTATCCCCTATACTCACACTAGCTGGGTCATGCCATGCCTCATGTGAGTCGTGGGTGAGGGGAACTTAAATTAGGTCACCTTCCCTTTTGAAGGATCACACTTTATCCAATCTTTTCTTATTAACTTATGATGCGAAATATTTCTAAGTCCATAATTTCTACAAAATTTCGGCAGCATAACGGCTAGACCGCAGCTTCCCAAAATTTTGCCAAACAGAAAACCAAAGATCACAAAGATCATATCATATCATCATATCATATTATCATCATCATATCATCATATCATATCATCATCATCATATCATCATATCATATCATCATCATCATATCATCATTGTCATGGCATCATAATCACATCATCATCACATCATGCTTGCAACCTAAACATAGGCATATTCTCAAGCAAAGTCTTATGAGCTTAGCTTAGTAAATTAGGTGCAAGCTTTTACATTGGCTTTCGTTTTATTGATCCCTTTTCCTTCATTATTGTAACTTGACTTATATGATTTTCATATTTTAATTTGGGAGATTTATGGATTAGGTTTTGCATTATAATTTGATTAAAATCTTATGAACTTAATCTAGTACACTAACTACATTTACATTCGGTTTTTCGTTTTATTTGCTTCTTTTGTTAAGGATTCGGCAAGTTTGGTATTTTATTTTATCTAGTCCTCATTAAGTGAATTATGAAGTTTCATTACTTTAGGCTAAGGCCTTTTACCCCTTTAAGTCATTTATGCATAGTCTTACTTAAGGTTAAGTTTTGACAGTTTTACTTTTACCCTAGGCAGTAACTTTAAAAATTCACCATAAATTGGTATTTTATCATTTTAATGCGAAATTTTATATGCTTATAGGGTTCTGAGTCTAGTTTTTAACAAAACAAGTCCCACTCAAAAATTCATTTTCTAACTCCAGTTATGCATATTTTATTCTGACTTGTTCAGTTTCTAGGTTCACTCCTGGTGCAGTGGATTGTGACCTCTCATTATAATTGCTCAGAAGGAATCTGAGAAAACTGTTTTAGGGGTTTGTTCCTCTATGTCTTAGCTTTCATTTAAACTTGGTCTCACTCAAAAATCATTTTTGTAGCTCGAGTTATACACATTTTAGTGTAGACTGCCCAGACAGAAACCGATCCGAGAGCAGTCCACTTTGAAAAATCATATCTCACTCATTTTAACTCCGAATCTTATATATTTTATATGTATGGAAATCTCTCTGAGTCTATTTTCATATAAAATTGGTTCCACTAATTTCTGAGTTTTCTGAAAAAATTTATACCGTTCGGTTTACAGACTGTCAGAAAATCCAGATTTCACGTTTTGATCTTTTTCTCATGTTTTCTCCAAAACACTCAACCTCACTTTCAAGAAAACATTCTCAAGTTATAAAACACCCATATACCATGAAAGATCAGTGAAAAACTAACATGTTGGAGTTCAAAAATAGTGGGTTCAGCCATGCATCACACCAAACCGAAAATATGTTTTCAACAAACAACCATACTAGCAACAACATCTCATTTTATAACAAGAATGGCTATGATGCCCATAATCAATCTTTAAAACTACCTAGCTATGGAGAGCATAGGAGTTCTAAAGCTTGAAAACCAAGAGAGAAAAAGGGTTTAGAGTCACTACCAAGAAGCTTTCTTTGAAGGAACTTGTGATGGAAAAGATGGTGGTGGTGGTGGTGCTCCTCTTGGATCTTGAAAGAGGCTTGATATGTGATGGTCTTTGATTCTCCAAGAGCAAGAGATGGTGGCTCTTGAAGAGTTTGTGAGTGGGATGAGGAGAGGAAAGGATGAGAGAAGTGGGAGAATTCTAGAGAGAAGTTGGAGAGTTTAGAGAGAAGGAGGAGAATTTGAAATTGAGGAGAGAGAAGAGAGCTTTGTGTGTGTTTGGGAGAGGGGTGAAAGAATGAAATGAGGAGAGAGATATGGCTGATGGGTGGCGCAAAAGAGGGAGGGAAAGGTGATGGGACTTTGCTTCTTACAACAAGCAAGAGAGTGGAAAAACCTTGGGGTAAAAGGGTGAGTTGTTTTTCCTTGAGTCTTGGAGGCATTCTAATGTCCATTTTATGCTTTTCTCTAGGGGTTAAAGGGGAGTACCCCTCTTAGGATTTGGTTGCTTGTCTAAGACTCATCCAAGTGTCAAGATCTAATGGTGGATGACAAGGATCCTAGTCTTGGCTTTTGATCTAATGGTGTAGGATTAAAGAGTTTGAATGAAGGGTGAGATGTTGCTCCTCCTTGGTAGGTCTTTCTAGGGCATATGCATGGAAGAACTTTTATCTCTAAATGTTATTAGAATTGTTTAAATGTAGTTTAACTTAATTGGCTTAATTACCCATGAGTTGACTCTTGTCAATTACACTTTTTATGATGTCTTGCATTACGGTTAAGCATATGCTTAATTTGGGGTTTAATTTTTCAAGAGTTGTCTTAAGTGTCTAAATCATTATAAACTTAATTGGTAAGGTTAGATTGTCTTACTTTTGTTTTGGCACCTTCGAGTAATTAAGGATTAGACGATTAAGGTTTTATTAAAACGCTTAGGACATTATGATTAAATTGTTGGCTAGACTTAATTTACTAAGCTCTTGCTCTCGGGATTAATCGATTAGTTCTCAATTAATCGCTAATCCCTCTAATTAGCCGGGAACACCGAGCTAATTAGCTTAGGTAGAAATGGAGATGTTACACATGGTAAAAAGAACTTTAAGAACAAAGAGAAACCAATTCAATATGGATTAATACTTACTTCCAATCAATTGCCAAAAGAAAGTAAAGGACAAAGAGAAACTAATTCATTATGGAATAAGACTAACTTCCTATCAAATGCCAAAAGAGGTTAAAGGGAAAAGAGAAACTAATTCCTTAAGGATTAAGAATTGATTTTAATCAATGGCAAAAAAAACATAAAGGACAAAGAGAAACCAATTCATTATGGACTAAGACTTACTTCCAATCAAATGCCAAAAGAGCTCGAAGGACAAAGAGAAATGAATTCCTTAAGGATTAAGACTTGATTCCAATCAATGGCAAAAAGAACATAAAGTACAAAGAGAAACCAATTCAATATGGATTAAGACTTACTTAGAATCAATTACCAAAAGTACTTAAAGGACAAAGAGAAACCAAGTCCCTAAGGATTCAGACTTGATTCCAATCAATGGCAAATAGAGCTTAAGGACAAAGAGAAACCAGTTCGTTGTAGACAAAGACTTACTTCCAATCACTTGCTAAAAGAACATAAAGGACAAAGAGAAACCGATTCCTTAAGGAATAAAACTTGCACCTATCAATGGTAAAAAGAACTTAAAGGACAAAGAGAAGCTAATTCAATGTGGATTAAGACTTGTTTCCAATCAATTGAGTAAAGAACTTAAAGGACAAAGAGAAACCAATGCCTTAACGATTAAGACTTGATTCCAATCAATGGCAGAAAGAACATGAAGGACAAAGAGAAACCAATTCATTATGGACTAAAACTTACTTTCTATCAAATGCCTGAAGTGCTTAAAGGAAAAAGCGAAACCAATTCCTTATGGATTAAGACTTGATTTCAATCAATGGCAAAAGGAACTTAAAGGACAAAGAGAAACCAATTCATTATGGACTAAGACTTACTTCCAGTCAAATACCAGAAGAGCTCAAAGGACAAGGAGAAATGAATTCCTTTAGGATTAAGACTTGATTCTAATCAATGGCAAAAAGAGCTTAAAGGACAAAGAGAAACCAATTCAATATGGATTAAGACTTGATTCAGATCAATGGCAAAAAGAACTTAAAGGTTAAGGAGAAACCAATTCCTTAAGGATTAAGACTTGAATCCAATCAACGGTAAAAAGAACTTAAAGGACAAAGAGAAACCAATTTGTTATGGACTAAGACTTACTTCCAGTCACTTGCCAAAAGAACTTAAAGGACAAAGAGAAACTGATTCCTTAAGGTTTAAGACTTGCTCCTAGCAATGGTAAAAAGAACTTAAAGGACAAAGAGAAGCCAATTCAATATGGATTATGACTTATTTCTAATCAATTGACAAAAGTACTTAAAGGACAAAGAGAAACCAATGCCTTAAGGATTAAGACTTGCCTCCAATCAATGGCAAAAAGAACATCAAGGACAAAGAGAAACCAATTCATTATAGACAAAGACTTACTTCCAATCAAATACCAAAAGGGCTTGAAGGACAAAGTGCAACCAAATCCTTACGGATTAAGACTTTATTCCAATCAATGGTAAAAAGAACTTTAAGAACAAAGAGAAACCAATTCAATATGGATTAATACTTACTTCCAATCAATTGCCAAAAGAACGTAAAGGACAAAGAGAAACTAATTCATTATGGAATAAGACTAACTTCCTATCAAATGCCAAAAGAGGTTAAAGGGAAAAGAGAAACTAATTCCTTAAGGATTAAGACTTGATTTTAATCAATGGCAAAAAGAACATAAAGGACAAAGAGAAACCAATTCATTATGGACTAAGACTTACTTCCAATCAAATGCCAAAAGAGCTCGAAGGACAAAGAGAAATGAATTCCTTAAGGATTAAGACTTGATTCCAATCAATGGCAAAAAGAACATAAAGGACAAAGAGAAACCAATTCAAAATGGATTAAGACTTACTTAGAATCAATTACCAAAAGTACTTAAAGGACAAAGAGAAACCAAGTCCCTAAGGATTCAGACTTGATTCCAATCAATGGCAAATAGAGCTTAAGGACAAAGAGAAACCAGTTCGTTGTAGACAAAGACTTACTTCCAATCACTTGCTAAAAGAACATAAAGGACAAAGAGAAACCGATTCCTTAAGGAATAAAACTTGCACCTATCAATGGTAAAAAGAACTTAAAGGACAAAGAGAAGCTAATTCAATGTGGATTAAGACTTGTTTCCAATCAATTGAGTAAAGAACTTAAAGGACAAAGAGAAACCAATGCCTTAACGATTAAGACTTGATTCCAATCAATGGCAGAAAGAACATGTAGGACAAAGAGAAACCAATTCATTATGGACTAAAACTTACTTTCTATCAAATGCCTGAAGTGCTTAAAGGAAAAAGCGAAACCAATTCCTTATGGATTAAGACTTGATTTCAATCAATGGCAAAAGGAACTTAAAGGACAAAGAGAAACCAATTCATTATGGACTAAGACTTACTTCCAGTCAAATACCAGAAGAGCTCAAAGGACAAGGAGAAATGAATTCCTTAAGGATTAAGACTTGATTCTAATCAATGGCAAAAAGAGCTTAAAGGACAAAGAGAAACCAATTCAATATGGATTAAGACTTGATTCAGATCAATGGCAAAAAGAACTTAAAGGTGAAGGAGAAACCAATTCCTTAAGGATTAAGACTTGAATCCAATCAACGGTAAAAAGAACTTAAAGGACAAAGAGAAACCAATTTGTTATGGACTAAGACTTACTTCCAGTCACTTGCCAAAAGAACTTAAAGGACAAAGAGAAACTGATTCCTTAAGGATTAAGACTTGCTCCTAGCAATGGTAAAAAGAACTTAAAGGACAAAGAGAAGCCAATTCAATATGGATTATGACTTATTTCTAATCAATTGACAAAAGTACTTAAAGGACAAGGAGAAACCAATGCCTTAAGGATTAAGACTTGCCTCCAATCAATGGCAAAAAGAACATCAAGGACAAAGAGAAACCAATTCCTTAAGGATTAGGACATGATTCCAATCAATGGCAAAAGGACATTAAAGGACAAAGAGAAACCAATTCATTATAGACAAAGACTTACTTCCAATCAAATACCAAAAGGGCTTGAAGGACAAAGTGCAACCAAATCCTTACGGATTAAGACTTTATTCCAATCAATGGTAAAAAGAACTTTAAGAACAAAGAGAAACCAATTCAATATGGATTAATACTTACTTCCAATCAATTGCCAAAAGAACGTAAAGGACAAAGAGAAACTAATTCATTATGGAATAAGACTAACTTCCTATCAAATGCCAAAAGAGGTTAAAGGGAAAAGAGAAACTAATTCCTTAAGGATTAAGACTTGATTTTAATCAATGGCAAAAAGAATATAAAGGACAAAGAGAAACCAATTCATTATGGACTAAGACTTACTTCCAATCAAATGCCAAAAGAGCTCGAAGGACAAAGAGAAATGAATTCCTTAAGGATTAAGACTTGATTCCAATCAATGGCAAAAAGAACATAAAGGACAAAGAGAAACCAATTCAAAATGGATTAAGACTTACTTAGAATCAATTACCAAAAGTACTTAAAGGACAAAGAGAAACCAAGTCCCTAAGGAGTCAGACTTGATTCCAATCAATGGCAAATAGAGCTTAAGGACAAAGAGAAACCAGTTCGTTGTAGACAAAGACTTACTTCCAATCACTTGCTAAAAGAACATAAAGGACAAAGAGAAACCGATTCCTTAAGGAATAAAACTCGCACCTATCAATGGTAAAAAGAACTTAAAGGACAAAGAGAAGCTAATTCAATGTGGATTAAGACTTGTTTCCAATCAATTGAGTAAAGAACTTAAAGGACAAAGAGAAACCAATGCCTTAACGATTAAGACTTGATTCCAATCAATGGCAGAAAGAACATGAAGGACAAAGAGAAACCAATTCATTATGGACTAAAACTTACTTTCTATCAAATGCCTGAAGTGCTTAAAGGAAAAAGCGAAACCAATTCCTTATGGATTAAGACTTGATTTCAATCAATGGCAAAAGGAACTTAAAGGACAAAGAGAAACCAATTCATTATGGACTAAGACTTACTTCCAGTCAAATACCAGAAGAGCTCAAAGGACAAGGAGAAATGAATTCCTTAAGGATTAAGACTTGATTCTAATCAATGGCAAAAAGAGCTTAAAGGACAAAGAGAAACCAATTCAATATGGATTAAGACTTGATTCAGATCAATGGCAAAAAGAACTTAAAGGTTAAGGAGAAACCAATTCCTTAAGGATTAAGACTTGAATCCAATCAACGGTAAAAAGAACTTAAAGGACAAAGAGAAACCAATTTGTTATGGACTAAGACTTACTTCCAGTCACTTGCCAAAAGAACTTAAAGGACAAAGAGAAACTGATTCCTTAAGGATTAAGACTTGCTCCTAGCAATGGTAAAAAGAACTTAAAGGACAAAGAGAAGCCAATTCAATATGGATTATGACTTATTTCTAATCAATTGACAAAAGTACTTAAAGGACAAAGAGAAACCAATGCCTTAAGGATTAAGACTTGCCTCCAATCAATGGCAAAAAGAACATCAAGGACAAAGAGAAACCAATTCCTTAAGGATTAGGACATGATTCCAATCAATGGCAAAAGGACATTAAAGGACAAAGAGAAACCAATTCATTATAGACAAAGACTTACTTCCAATCAAATACCAAAAGGGATTGAAGGACAAAGTGCAACCAAATCCTTACGGATTAAGACTTTATTCCAATCAATGGTAAAAAGAACTTTAAGAACAAAGAGAAACCAATTCAATATGGATTAATACTTACTTCCAATCAATTGCCAAAAGAACGTAAAGGACAAAGAGAAACTAATTCATTATGGAATAAGACTAACTTCCTATCAAATGCCAAAAGAGGTTAAAGGGAAAAGAGAAACTAATTCCTTAAGGATTAAGACTTGATTTTAATCAATGGCAAAAAGAACATAAAGGACAAAGAGAAACCAATTCATTATGGACTAAGACTTCCAATCAAATGCCAAAAGAGCTCGAAGGACAAAGAGAAATGAATTCCTTAAGGATTAAGACTTGATTCCAATCAATGGCAAAAAGAACATAAAGGACAAAGAGAAACCAATTCAAAATGGATTAAGACTTACTTAGAATCAATTACCAAAAGTACTTAAAGGACAAAGAGAAACCAAGTCCCTAAGGATTCAGACTTGATTCCAATCAATGGCAAATAGAGCTTAAGGACAAAGAGAAACCAGTTCGTTGTAGACAAAGACTTACTTCCAATCACTTGCTAAAAGAACATAAAGGACAAAGAGAAACCGATTCCTTAAGGAATAAAACTCGCACCTATCAATGGTAAAAAGAACTTAAAGGACAAAGAGAAGCTAATTCAATGTGGATTAAGACTTGTTTCCAATCAATTGAGTAAAGAACTTAAAGGACAAAGAGAAACCAATGCCTTAACGATTAAGACTTGATTCCAATCAATGGCAGAAAGAACATGTAGGACAAAGAGAAACCAATTCATTATGGACTAAAACTTACTTTCTATCAAATGCCTGAAGTGCTTAAAGGAAAAAGCGAAACCAATTCCTTATGGATTAAGACTTGATTTCAATCAATGGCAAAAGGAACTTAAAGGACAAAGAGAAACCAATTCATTATGGACTAAGACTTACTTCCAGTCAAATACCAGAAGAGCTCAAAGGACAAGGAGAAATGAATTCCTTAAGGATTAAGACTTGATTCTAATCAATGGCAAAAAGAGCTTAAAGGACAAAGAGAAACCAATTCAATATGGATTAAGACTTGATTCAGATCAATGGCAAAAAGAACTTAAAGGTTAAGGAGAAACCAATTCCTTAAGGATTAAGACTTGAATCCAATCAATGGTAAAAAGAACTTAAAGGACAAAGAGAAACCAATTTGTCATGGACTAAGACTTACTTCCAGTCACTTGCCAAAAGAACTTAAAGGACAAAGAGAAACTGATTCCTTAAGGATTAAGACTTGCTCCTAGCAATGGTAAAAAGAACTTAAAGGACAAAGAGAAGCCAATTCAATATGGATTATGACTTATTTCTAATCAATTGACAAAAGTACTTAAAGGACAAAGAGAAACCAATGCCTTAAGGATTAAGACTTGCCTCCAATCAATGGCAAAAAGAACATCAAGGACAAAGAGAAACCAATCCCCTAAGGATTAGGACATGATTCCAATCAATGGCAAAAGGACATTAAAGGACAAAGAGAAACCAATTCATTATAGACAAAGACTTACTTCCAATCAAATACCAAAAGGGCTTGAAGGACAAAGTGCAACCAAATCCTTACGGATTAAGACTTTATTCCAATCAATGGTAAAAAGAACTTTAAGAACAAAGAGAAACCAATTCAATATGGATTAATACTTACTTCCAATCAATTGCCAAAAGAACGTAAAGGACAAAGAGAAACTAATTCATTATGGAATAAGACTAACTTCCTATCAAATGCCAAAAGAGGTTAAAGGGAAAAGAGAAACTAATTTCTTAAGGATTAAGACTTGATTTTAATCAATGGCAAAAAGAACATAAGGGACAAAGAGAAACCAATTCATTATGGACTAAGACTTACTTCCAATCAAATGCCAAAAGAGCTTGAAGGACAAAGAGAAATGAATTCCTTAAAGATTAAGACTTGATTCCAATCACTAAGACTTACTTCCAATCAAATGCCAAAAGAGCTCGAAGGACAAAGAGAAATGAATTCCTTAAGGATTAAGACTTGATTCCAATCAATGGCAAAAACAACTTAAAGGACAGAGAAAAACCAATTCAATATGGATTAAGACTTGATTCCAATCAATGGCAAAAAGAACTTCAAGGTCAAAGAGAAACCAATTCCTTAAGGAGTAACACTTGACTCCAATCAATGGCAAAAAGGACTTGAAGGACAAAGAGAAACTAATTCATTATGGACCAGGACTTATTTCTAATCTAATGCCAAAAGAGATTAAAGGAGAAAGAGAAACTAATTCCCTAAGGATTAAGACTTGATTCCAATCAATGGTAAAAAGAACTTACAGGGCAAGAGAAACCAATTCAATATGGATTAAGACTTACTTCCAATCAATTGCCAAAAAAACTAAAACGACAAAGAGAAACCAATGCCTTAAGGATTAAGACTTGATTCTAATCAATGGAAAATAGAACAGAAAGAACAAAGAGGAACCAATTCATTATATACGAAGACTTACTTCCAATCAATTGCCAATAAAACTTAAAGGACAAAGAGAAACTAATTCCTTAAGGATTATCACTTCGTTCCAATCAACGGCAAAAAGAACTGAAAGGTGAAACAGAAACCAATTTCTCAAGGATTAAGACTTGGTTCCAATCGATGTATAAAGATCTTAAAGGACATAGAGAAACCAAATCAATATGGATGAAGACTTAGTTTTAATCAATTGCCAAAAGAACTTAAAGAACAAAGTGAAACCAATTCCCTAAGGATTAAGACTTGATTCCAATCAATGACAAAAAGAACTTAAAGGACAAAGAGAAACCAGTTCATTGTGGACAAAGACTTACTTCTAATCAGTTGCCAAAAGAACTTAAAGGACAAAGAGAAACCAATTCCTTAAGGATAAAGACTTGATACCAATCAATGGCAAAAAGAAGTTAAAGGACAAAGAGAAACCAATTCATTATTGACTAAGACTTACTTCCAATCAATTGCCAAAAGAAGTTAAAGGACAAAGAGAAACCAATTCCTTAAGGATAAAGACTTGATACCAATCAATGGCAAAAAGAAGTTAAAGAACAAAGAGAAACCAATTCATTATGGACTAAGACTTACTTCCAATCAAATGCCAAAAGAGCTTGAAGGACAAAGAGAAATGAATTCCTTATGGATTAAGACTTGATTCCAATCGATGGCAAAAACAACTTAAAGGACAGAGAGAAACCAATTCAATATGGATTAAGACTTGATTCCAATTAATGGCAAAAAGAACTTGAAGGACAAAGAGAAACCAATTCATTATGGACCAGACTTACTTCTAATCAAATGCCAAAAAGGAAACCAATTTATCAAGGATTAAGACTTATTTCCAATCAATGTAAAAAGAACTTAAAGGACAAAGAGAACCAAATCAATATGGATGAAGACTTACTTTGAATCAATTGCCAAAAGAACTTAAAGGATAATGAGAGACCAATTCCCTAAGGATTAAGACTTGATTCCAATCCATGGCAAAAAGAACTAAAAGGACAAAGAGCAACCAGTTTATTATGGACAAAGACTTACTTCCAATCAATTGGCAAATGAACTTAAAGGACAAAGAGAAACCAATTCCTTAAGGATTAGGATTTGATTCCAATCAACGGCACAAAGAACTTAAAAGACAAAGAGAAACCAATTCACTATGGGCTAAAACTTACTTCCAATCAATTGTCAAAAGAACTTAAAGGATAAACAGAAACGAATGCCCTAGGGATTATGGCTTGATTCTAATCAATGGCAAAAAGAACATAAATGATAAAGAGAAGGCAATTCATTATGGACTAAAACTTACTTCTAATCGATTGCCAAATGAACATAAAGGACAAAGAGAACCAATTCAATACGGATTAAGACTTGATTCCAATCAATGGTAAAAAGAACTTAAAGGACAAAGAGAAACCAATTCCTTATGGATTAAGACTTGGTTCCAATCAATGGCAAAAAGAACTTAAAGGACAAAGAGAAACCAATTCATTATGGACTAAGACTTACGTCCAATCAATTGCCAAAAGAACTTAAAGGACAAAGAGAAACCAATTCCTTAAGGATTAAGACTTGCTTCCAATCAATCGCAAAAAGAACTTAAAGGACAAAGAGAAACCAATTCAAAATGGATTAAGACTTACATCCAATCAATAGCCAAAAGAACTTAAAGGACAAAGAGAAACCAATTCCTAAAGGATTAAGACTTGATTTCAATCAATGGCAAAAAGAACTTAAAGGACAAAGAGAAGCCAATTCCTTATGGATTAAGTCTTGATTCTAATCAATCGCAAAAAGAACTTAAAGGTCAAAGAGAAACCAATTCATTATGGACTAAGACTTACTTCCAATCAATTGCCAAAAGAGGTTAAAGGGCAAAGAGAAACCAATTCCTTAAGGATTTAGACTTGGTTCCAATCAATCGCAAAAAGAACTTAAAGGATAAAGAGAAACCAATTCATTATGGACTAAGACTTACTTCCAATCAATTGCCAAAAGAGGTTAAAGGGCAAAGAGAAACCAATTCCTTAAGGATTTAGACTTGGTTCCAATCAATCGCAAAAAGAACTTAAAGGATAAAGAGAAACCAATTCAATATGGATTAAGATTTACTTCCAATCAAATGCCAAAAGAGGTTGAAGGACAAAGGGAAACCAATTGCTTAGGGATTAAGACTAGATTCCAATCATTGGCAAAAAGAATTTAATGGACAAAGAGAAAGTAAATCAATGTGGATTAAGACTTGATTCCAATCAATGGCAAAAAGAACTTAAAGGACGAAGAGACGCCAAATCCTTAAGGATTGAGACTTGATTCCAATCAATGGTAAAAAGAACATAAAGAACAAAGAGAAACCTATTCAAAATGGATTAAGATTTACTTCCAATCAATAGCCAAAAGAGCTTAAAGGACAAAGAGAAACCAATTCCTAAAGGATTAAGACTTGATTTCAACCAATGGCAAAAAGAACTTAAAGGACAAAGAGAAGCCAATTCCTTATGGATTAAGACTTGATTCTAATCAATGGCAAAAAGAACTTAAAGGTCAAAGAGAAACCAATTCATTATGGACTAAGACTTACTTCCAATCAATTGCCAAAAGAGCTTAAAGGGCAAAGAGAAACCAATTCCTTAAGGATTTAGACATGGTTCCAATCAATCGCAAAAATAACTTAAAGGATAAAGAGAAACCAATTCAATATGGATTAAGATTTACTTCCAATCAAATGCCAAAAGAGGTTGAAGGACAAAGGGAAACCAATTGCTTAGGGATTAAGACTTGATTCCAATCAATGGCAAAAAGAATTTAATGGACAAAGAAAAAGTAATTCAATGTGGATTAAGACTTGATTCCTATCTGTGGCAAAAAGAACTTAAAGGACGAAGAGAAACCAAATCCTTAAGGATTGAGACTTGATTCCAATCAATGGTAAAAAGAACATAAAGAATAAAGAGAGACCAATTCAAAATGGATTAAGATTTACTTCCAATCAATAGCCAAAAGAACTTAAAGGACAAAGAGAAACCAATTCATTATGGACTAAGACTTACTTCCAATCAATTGGGAAAAGAGCTTAAAGGGCAAAGAGAAACCAATTCCTTAAGGATTTAGACTTGGTTCCAATCAATCAGAAAAAGAACTGAAAGGACAAAGAGAAACCAATTCAATATGGATTAAGATTTACTTCCAATCAAATGCCAAAAGAGGTTGAAGGACAAAGCGAAACCAATTGCTTAGGGATTAAGACTAGATTCCAATCAATGGCAAAAAGAATTTAATGGACAAAGGGCAAGTAATTCAATGTGGATTAAGACTTGATTCCAATCAATGGCAAAAAGAACTTAAAGGATGAAGAGACACCAAATCCTTAAGGATTGAGACTTGATTGCAATCAATGGTAAAAAGAACTTAAAGAACAAAGAGAAACCTATTCAAAATGGATTAAGATTTACTTCCAATCAATAGCCAAAAGAACTTAAAGGACAAAGAGAAACCAATTCCTAAAGGATTAAGACTTGATTTCAACCAATGGCAAAAAGAACTTAAAGGACAAAGAGAAGCCAATTCCTTATGGATTAAGACTTGATTCTAATCAATGGCAAAAAGAACTTAACGGTCAAAGAGAAACCAATTCAATATGGACTAAGACTTACTTCCAATCAATTGCCAAAAGAGCTTAAAGGGCAAAGAGAAACCAATTCCTTAAGGATTTAGACATGGTTCCAATCAATCGCAAAAATAACTTAAAGGATAAAGAGAAACCAATTCAATATGGATTAAGATTTACTTCCAGTCAAATGCCAAAAGAGGTTGAAGGACAAAGGGAAACCAATTGCTTAGGGATTAAGACTTGATTCCAATCAATGGCAAAAAGAATTTAATGGACAAAGAGAAAGTAATTCATTGTGGATTAAGACTTGATTCCAATCTATGGCAAAAAGAACTTAAAGGACGAAGAGAAACCAAATCCTTAAGGATTGAGACTTGATTCCAATCAATGGTAAAAAGAACATAAAGAATAAAGAGAAACCAATTCAAAATGGATTAAGATTTACTTCCAATCAATAGCCAAAAGAACTTAAAGGGCAAAGAGAAACTAATTCCTTAAGGATAAAGACTTGATTCCAATCAATGGCACAAAAAACTTAAAGGACAAAGTGAAACCAATTCATTATGGACTAAGATTGACTTCCAATCAAATGCCAGATGAACTTAAAGGACAAAGAGAAATCAATCCCTTAAGGAATAAGACTTGATTCCAATCAATGGCAAAAAGAACATAAAGGACAAAGAGAAACCAATTCAAAATGGATTAAGACTTACGTCCAATCAATAGCCAAAAGAACTTAAAGGACAAAGAGAAACCAATTCCTAAAGGATTAAAACTTGATTTCAACCAATGGCAAAAAGAACTTAAAGGACAAAGAGAAGCCAATTCGTTATGGATTAAGACTTGATTCTAATCAATGGCAAAAAGAACTTAAAGGTCAAAGAGAAACTAATTCATTATGGACTAAGACTTGCTTCCAATCAATTAGGAAAAGAGCTTAAAGGGCAAAGAGAAACCAATTCCTTAAGGATTTAGACTTGGTTCCAATAAATCAGAAAAAGAACTGAAAGGACAAAGAGAAACCAATTCAATATGTATTAAGATTTACTTCCAATCAAATGCCAAAAGAGGTTGAAGGACAAAGGGAAACCAATTGCTTAGGGATTAAGACTAGATTCCAATCAATGGCAAAAAGAATTTAATGGACAAAGAGAAAGTAATTCAATGTGGATTAAGACTTGATTCCAATCTATGGCAAAAAGAACTTAAAGGACAAAGAGAAACCAAATCCTTAAGGATTGAGACTTGATTCCAATCAATGGTAAAAAGAACATAAAGAACAAAGAGAAACCAATTCAAAATGGATTAAGATTTACTTCCAATCAATAGCCAAAAGAACTTAAAGGACAAAGAGAAACCAATTCCTTAAGGATAAAGACTTGATTCCAATCAATGGCAAAAAAAACTTCAGGGACAAGGTGAAACCAATTCATTATGGACTAAGATTGACTTCCAATCAAATGCCAGAAGAACTTAAAGGACAAAGAGAAATCAATTCCTTAAGGAATAAGAGTTGATTCCAATCAATGGCAAAAAGAACATAAAGGACAAAGAGAAACCAATTCAAAATGGATTAAGACTTACATCCAATCAATAGCCAAAAGAACATAAAGGACAAAGAGAAACCAATTCCTTAAGGATGAAGACTTGATTCCAATCAATGGCAAAAAGAACTTAAAGGAGAAAGATAAACTAATTCATTATGGACTAAGACTTACTTCCAATCAATTGCCAAAAGAACTTGAAGGACAAAGAGAAACCAATTCCTTAAGGATTAAGACTTGATTCCAATCAATGGCAAAAGGAACTTGATGCGGAACCCCATGGATATAAAGATCCAGAAACCCCAGGCACACACTTTGATAGAAAACAAGACGTAGGATAAAGACCCTCCCTACTAAACCCCCAAGAAACCTGTCCTTGGAAACATAGATAACAGGAAAAAGATAGAATAGAAATTGATTGAATATTGCAAGGAATTTACCTTAGGATGAGTTCTCTCAATTTCTTGATGCAACAAGCAAAGCAAATCACTCACCTCACTTGCACACAAAAGCACTGTTTTCTTGAAAGAAAATAAAACAGAATTTCAATTAATCAAAAAAACTGATAACAATGTGTTCCTTGAGATATTTATAACCTCTTACACTAGGTTAAACACTTAAACTAAGTCCAAGCCCAATAAGAAGTGTTATGATAATATGAATTAGGCTAGATAAAACATAAAACATAAAATATGGGCTAAATAAAATAACTAAAAGTTTAGATGTCCTAAATACTTAAACTAACTAAACTAAACAAGACCAAAATAGGATAATGGCCCAACATGGCCAGTATAAGCTTCTAAGCCCAATTCGCAGCAAATAACAAGATCTTGGGTTGTCCATTAGCATGAGTTGGCATCTTCTTGGCCCATTCTTGATACATCTCTTCCATAATTGCTTTAGCCAAGTTTCCAAAGTCTTCTCTTAACCTCTTTCCTCTTGTTCGTGTGATTGGTCCTATTGGCATGCTAAGATCTCCATCTTGCCCCCTTGTGCTAGAATGTCCAATTGGTCCTCCGGAGCACATGTCATTCCCTCCCTCCTCAAAAAGATTCATCCTCAAATCTGCATCCATATCAAAAGGAGAAAGGTCAGAAACATTAAAAGTAGCTGAAACATTATACTCACCCGGAAGGTCAATCTTTTAAGCATTATCATTGATCCTCTCCATCACTTGAAATGGACCATCACCCCTTGAGTCAAGTTTGGATTTCCTATGAGTAGGAAACCTCTCCTTCCTTAAATGAATCCAAACCCAATCACCAGGTTCAAAGACAACTTGTCTGCGGCCCTTGTTAACTCTTTGAGTCGTCGCCTTGTTTTTCTTTTCAATCAACTCACGTGCCTTCAAGTGCATTGCTTTAACCTTTTCAGCCTTTTCATCACCATCTAAGCTAACAAGATCACTCAAAGGCAAAGGCATCAAGTCTAAAACAATTAAAGGATTAAAGCCATACACAAGCTCAAAAGGAGAAAAGCCTATAGAAGAATGAATGGTTTTATTATATGCAAACTCAATGAAAGGCAAACAATCTTCCCAAGTTTTCAAATTCTTACTAACAACTGCACGCAATAAAGTCCCTAAAGTCCTATTTACCACTTCAGTTTGACCATCAGTTTGTGGGTGATAAGTAGTAGAATATAACAATTTAGTTCCTAACTTACTCCACAACACTTTCCAAAAATGACTCAGGAACTTGACATCACGATCAGAAACAATGGTCCTAGGGACACCATGTAAGCACACCACTTCTCTTCTAGACAAAGCATCAGCAACAACATTCTCTTTCTGATACATGCTCAGAAGGGTAATTTGGTCATTTCAATAGTGGAAAAGAGCTTGTTTCTAGCAAGTTGGTTATGCCTTGGAGATCAAACAATCCAAGAGCTCATTTCAAGTTACTTGGAGATCAAGGAATCAAGCATAATTAAAGTTGCTTGGAAAGCAAGCAATTTGATTATGTTGGAAGCATGTTTAGATTATGTTTAGATTCATTTTTTTATTTGCTTTGACTTAGTCTAGATTTGTTCAGATTTAAATCGATTTAGTTTATCTTTTAGGATTTAAATCAAATTTGATCTAATCTATAAAGATCAAATATGATTTAATTTTGTTAGGGATAAATCTTTTAGAATAGAATCATATCTTTAATTTTTAAATTTTAGTTTCAAATCAGATCTTTTAGATAGGATTAGATAATTTCCAATTTTAGAATTTCTGTATAAATAGGCAACCTGGCCTATAGACAAAGAGAATTTTGATCATATAGTTTATCACGGTTTGACTATCGATATAATTGTGAGGTTTTTCCTCATTTTGTTCTGTGCGATGCAGAATTTTCTATCATTTCCCTATTATCTACGTTTCCAAGGACAGGTTTCTTGGGGGTTTAGTACGGAGGGCCTTTATTCTACGTCTTGTTTTTCTATTAAAGTGTGTGCCCGGGGTTTCTGGATCTTTATAGCCACGGCGTTCCGCATCATTTCTCTTTGTCCATTAAGTTCTTTATGCCATTGATTGAAATCAAGTCTTAATCCTTTAGGAATTGGTTTCTGTTTGTCCTTTAAGTTCTTTTGGCTATTGATTCGATGTAAGTCTTAATCCATTTTGAATTGGTTTCTCTTTGTCCTTTATGTTCTTTTTGCCATTGATTGGAATCAAGTCTTATTCCTTAAGGAATTGATTTCTCTTTGTCCTTTAAGTTCTTCTGGCATTTGATTGAAAGTCAGTCTTACTCCATAATGAATTGGTTTCACTTTGTCCTTTAAGTTAGTTTTGCCATTGATTGGAATCAAGTCTTTATCCTTAAGGAATTGGTTTCTCTTTGTCCTTTAAGTTCTTTTGGCTATTGATTGGAAGTAAGTCTTAATCCATTTTGAATTGGTTTCTTTTGTCCTTTATGTTCTTTTTGCCATTGATTGGAATCAAGTCTTATTCCTTAAGGAATTGATTTTTCTTTGTCCTTTAAGTTCTTTTGGCTATTGATTGGAAGTACATCTTAATCCATTTTGAATCGGTTTCTCTTTGTTCTTTATGTTCTTTTTACCATTGATTGGAATCAAGTCTCAATCCTTAAGGATTTGGTTTCTCTTCGTCCTTTAAGTTCTTTTTGCCATTGATTGGAATCAAGTCTCAATCCACAATGTATTACTTTGTCTTTGTCCATTAAATTCTTTTTGCCATTGATTAGAATCAAGTCTTAATCCCTAAGCAATTGGTTTCCCTTTGTCCTTCAAGCTCTTTTGGCATTCGATTGGAAGTAAATCTTAATCCATATTGAATTGGTTTCTCTATGTCCTTTAAGTTCTTTTTGCGATTGGTTGGAACCAAGACTAAATCATTAAGGAATTGGTTTCTCTCTGCCATTTAAGCTCTTTTGGCAATTGATTGGATGTAAGTCTTAGTCCATAATGAATTGGTTTCTCTTTGACCTTTAAGTTCTTTTTGCCATTGGTTAGAATCAAGTCTTAATCCATAAGGAATTGGCTTCTCTTTGTCCTTTAAGTTCTTTTTGCCATTGATTGGAATCAAGTCTTAATCCTTTAGGAATTGGTTTCTCTTTGTCGTTTAAGTTCTTTTGGCTATTGATTGGATGTAAGTCTTAATCCATTTTGAATTGGTTTCTCTTTGTCCTTTATGTTCTTTTTTCCATTGATTGGAATCAAGTCTTATTCCTTATGGAATTGATTTCTCTTTGTCCTTTAAGTACTTCTAGCATTTGATTGGAAGTCAGTGTTAGTCCTTAATGAATTGGTTTCACTTTGTCCTTTAAGTTTTTTTTGCCTTTGATTGGAATCAAGTCTTTATTCTTAAGGAATTGGTTTCTCTTTGTCCTTTAAGTTCTTTTGGCTATTGATTGGAAGTAAATCTTAATCCATTTTGAATTGGTTTCTCTTTGTTATTTATGTTCTTTTTACCATTGATTGGAATCAAGTCTCAATCCTTAAGGATTTGGTTTCTCTTCGTCCTTTAAGTTCTTTTTGCCATAGATTGGAATCAAGTCTTAATCCACATTGAATTACTTTGTCTTTGTCCATTAAATTCTTTTTGCCATTGATTGGAATCAAGTTTTAATCCCTAAGCAATTGGTTTCCCTTTGTCCTTCAAGCTCTTTTGTCATTTGATTGGAAGTAAATCTTAATCCATATTGAATTGGTTTCTCTTTGTCCTTTAAGTTCTTTTTGCGATTGATTGGATCCAAGTCTAAATCCTTAAGGAATTGGTTTCTCTTTGCCCTTTAAGCTCTTTTCCCAATTGATTGGAAGTAAGTCTTAGTCTATAATGAATTAGTTTCTCTTTGACCTTTAAGTTCTTTTTGCCATTGATTAGAATCAAGTCTTAATCCATAAGGAATTGGCTTCTCTTTGTCCTTTAAGTTCTTTTTGCCATTGGTTGAAATCAAGTCTTAATCCTTTAGGAACTGGTTTCTCTTTGTCCTTTAAGTTCTTTTGGCTGTTGATTGGAAGTAAGTCTTAATCCATTTTGAATTGGTTTCTCTTTGTCCTTTATGTTCTTTTTGCCATTGATTGGAATCAAGTCTTATTCCTTAAGGGATTGATTTCTCTTTGTCCTTTAAGTTCTTCTGGCATTTGATTGGAAGTCAATCTTAGTCCATAATGAATTGGTTTCACTTTGTCCTTTAAGTTTTTTTTGCCATTGATTGGAATCAAGTCTTTATCCTTAAGGAATTGGCTTCTCTTTGTCCTTTAAGTTCTTTTGGCTATTGATTGGAAGTAAATCTTAATCCATTTTGAATTGGTTTCTCTTTGTTCTTTATGTTCTTTTTACCATTGATTGGAATCAAGTCTCAATCCTTAAGGATTTGGTTTCTCTTTGTCCTTTAACTTCTTTTTGCCATTGATTGGAATCAAGTCTTAATCCTTAGGGAATTGGTTTCTCTTTGTCTGGTAAGTTCTTTTGGCTATTGATTGGAAGTGAGTCTTAATCCATTTTGAATTGGTTTCTCTTTGTCCTTTATGTTTTTTGTGCCATACATTGGAATCAAGTCTTATTTCTTAGGGAATTAGTTTCTCTTTATCTTTTTAAGTTCTTTTGGCATTTGATTGGAAGTAAATCTTTGTCCATAATGAATTGGTTTCTCTTTGTCCTTTAAGTTTTTTTTGCCATTGATTGGAATCAAGTCTTTATCCTTAAGGAATTGGTTTCTCTTTCTTCTTTAAGTTCTTTTGGCTATTGATTGGAAGTATGCCTTGAACTATCTTGAATTGGTTTCTCTTTGTCCTTTATGTTCTTTTTACCATTGATTGGAAACAAGTCTCAATCCTTAAGGATTTGGTTTCTCTTCGTCTTATAAGTTCTTTTTGCTATTGATTGGAATCAAGTCTTAATCCATATTGAATTGCTTCCTCTTTGTCCATTAAGTTCTTGCTGCCATTGATTGGAATCATGTCTTAATCCATATTGTATTGATTTCTTGATACATGCTCAGAAGGGTAATTTGGTCATTTCAATAGTGGAAAAGAGCTTGTTTCTAACAAGTTGGTTATGCCTTGGAGATCAAACAATCTAAGAGCTCATTTCAAGTTACTTGGAGATCAAGGAATCAAGCATAGTTAAAGTAGCTTGGAAAGCAAGCAATTTGATTATGTTGGAAGTATGTTTAGATTATGTTTAGATTCATTTTTTTATTTGTTTTGACTTAGTCTAGATTTGTTTAGATTTAAATCGATTTAGTTTATCTTTTAGGATTTAAATCAAATTTGATCTAATCTATAAAGATCAAATATGATTTAATTTTGTTAGGGATAAATCTTTTAGAATAGAATTATATCTTTAATTTTTAAATTTTAGTTTCAAATCAGATCTTTTAGATAGGATTAGATAATTTCCAATTTTAGAATTTCTGTATAAATAGGCAACTTGGCCTATAGACAAAGAGAATTTTGATCATATAGTTTATCATGGTTTGACTACCGATATAATTGTGAGGTTTTTCCTCATTTTGTTCTATGTGATGTAGAATTTTCTATCTTTTCCCTATTATTTACGTTTCCAATGACAGGTTTCTTGGGGGTTTAGTAGGGAGGGTTTTTATACTACGTCTTGTTCTTCTATCAAAGTGTGTGCCTGGGGTTTCTGGATCTTTATATCCACGGGGTTCCGCATCATTTGGTATTCAGAGCAAGGTTTAGATAAATTCCTATTTATCTATCTTTGTCTTTTACGTTTATCTTTTGTCTTCTTTCCTTGTCCGTTTGCGTTCTTATTTTTGTGTCTATCATTTGTGTTGCAGTCATATCTTTGTTCCATCTTTGTGTTTCTCAAATTTGATTTAAATCCTAAAAGATAAACTAAATCGATTTAAATCTAAACAAATCTAGACTAAGTCAAAACAAATAAAAAAATGAATCTAAACATAATCTAAACATACTTCCAACATAATCAAATTGCTTGCTTTCCAAGCTACTTTAATTATGCTTGATTCCTTGATCTCCAAATAACTTGAAATGAGCTCTTGGATTGTTTGATCTCCAAGGCATAACCAACTTGCTAGAAACAAGCTCTTTTCCACTATTGAAATGACCATATTACCCATTTGAGCATGTATCACTTTCCCTTGCTTATAAGAGATCACATATGGAAAAGTCTCAATAAACTCAACCCATTTAGCATGCCTCTTATTCAACTTTCCTTGTCCTTTTAAGTGCTTGCGAGATTCATGATCAGTGTGAATCACGAATTCTTTGGACAGCAAGTAGTGTTGCCACACCTCTAAGGCCCGAACTAAAGCATATAGCTCCTTGTCATAGGTTGAGTACTTGAGTTAAGCTCCATTCAACTTCTCACTAAAGAATGCAATGGGATGTTTTTCCTGCATCAAAACAGCACCTATACCAATCTCAAAAACATCACATTCTATTTCAAAGGTCTTATCAAAATTAGGCAAAGCAAGAATAGGAGTAGAACACAATTTATCTTTCAAAGTATTGAAAGCAAGTTCTTGTTACTTTCCCCATTTAAACCCAACATCCTTTTTAATAATTTCAATCAATGGAGCAGCAATAGTAGAGAAGTTTTTCACAAATCTTCTATAAAATCTAGCTAAACCATGAAAACTCCTTACCTCAGAAGCACTTTTAGGCATTGGCCATTCTCGAATAGCCTTCACCTTCTCCTCATCAACCTCAATACCATGGACACTCAAAATAAAACCAAGGAAAACAACTTTATCAATGCAAAAGGTGCACTTTTTAAGGTTGGCAAATAACTTTTCCTTCCTAAGCACATCTAAAACAGCCCTAACATGTGATACATGATCATCCAAACACTGACTATAAATCAGAATATCATCAAAATAAACAAACACAAATTTACCCAAAAATTATCTCAAAACATGGTTCATTAAACGCATGAAAGTACTAGGTGCATTAGTTAACCCAAAAGGCATAACCAACCACTCATAAATACCATATTTTGTTTTAAATGCAGTCTTCCATTCATCCCCTGGTTTCATTCTAATTTGGTGATACCCACTTTTCAAATCAATTTTAGTGAATATGCATGCACCATTTAACTCATCAAGCATATCATCTAACCTAGGAATAGGATGGCAATACTTTACCATTATCTTGTTGACTGCATGACAATCCACACACATCCTCCAAGTGCCATCTTTCTTTGGAACCAAAGAAACCTGAACAAAGACATGGACTCATGCTTTCCCTCACATACCCTTTAGCCAGCAAATCATCCACTTGCCTTTGAAGCTCCTTTGTCTCCTCAGGATTACTTCAATAGGCTAGTCTATTTGGAATACTAGCTCCAGGCACAAAATCAATTTGGTGCTCAATCCCTCTCAATGGTGGTAATCCACTTGGCACCTCGCTAGGGAACACATCTTCAAACCCCTGCAACAAAGAAAGAAAACAACTAGGCAAATTTGGGTTAAGTTTAGTTTCATAGAGTAAATTCTCCTTAAACCGAATCATAATCAAAGCTCTCTTACCTAACAAAGCACTTTTGAAATCTCTCTCTTTTGCATAAAAACATGATTTCCTCTCACTCTCTTCATTTTTCTCACTCTTCTATTTCTTTTCACTCTTTTCTTTCTTTGCATTTTTTTCACCTCTCTCTTTCTTTTCTTTATTTTCTCTCACCATTGGGCCTTGTTCTTTATTCTTTTCTCTCATGGCCTCTTTTCTCTCTTTTTCTTTTTCCTCACTTCCCAAATTCCCCATAAAAGTTTGTTAAAGCTTCATTTGATAAAGATACACCTCCTTGGGCGATAATGGTGCAAGAGTGATCTTGTGGCCATTATACTCAAAGGAATACCTATTCTTGTACCCATCATGTAGCACACGCCTATCAAATTGCCATGGTCTCCCCAACAACAAATTACTAGCCTGCATGGGTACTACATCACACACTACTTCATCACTATACTTCCCAATGGAGAATGCAACCACAACTTGTCTAGTAACTTTCACTTCCCCACTATTATTCAACCATTGCAACCTATATGGATTAGGATACTTATCATGCTTCAATCCCAACTTCTCCACTAAGATGGTATTAGCAACATTGGTGCAACTTCCACCATCAATAATCAAACTGCACACTTTTCCACCAACCAAACATCTAGTGTGAAAGATGTTCTCTCTTTGCTCTAGGCTATCCTCCTTAACCTACATATTCAAAGCACATCTAGCAACAAGAGACTCACCATGCACAGCATATTCAACATTCTCATCATTATCAGAGCAGTCCTCTAATGGTGGCATATCATCACTACCATCAGACTTACCATCATCATCAGATTCAGATACAACTTCACCTCCCCTAATGACCATTGTTCTCTTGTTCGGGCAATTAGATGCATAATGGCCCAAACCGTGGCACTTGAAGCATTTAACATCTCTATGTCTAGAAGTAGCAGTAGAAGAAGATGAATTAGAAGTACCATTTTTCTTGGCTATGTCCAGTTCCTTCTCCTTGGGATTTGAGTCCTTATTCTTCTTTGTGTGCTCATACTTAGACCATTTTGAACCCCACTTCGAGTTGGAATTTGAAAATGCCTTAGCTGCCCTTCTTTAATTTTGTTGTTTCTCCACCTTCATTGCCATGCTAACCAAATCCTCTATCTCCACATAATGGTGTAATTCTACCACATCTACAATCTCCTTGTTTAAACCACCTATAAACCGAGCCATAGTTACTTCCATGTCCTCCTCAATGTTGGCTTTAATCATGAGCATTTCCATCTCCTTGTGGTAATCTACTACTGACTCGGAGCCTTGAATGAGCCTATGCAATTTTTGGTGCACTTCCCTATAGTAGTGGGAAGGAACAAATCTCTTCTACATTATCCTCTTCATCTCATCCCAAGTTTCTATGGGGTATTCCCCATTCCTCCTTCTGGACTTAACTAGCTCATCCCACCAAATTAGAGCATAATTAGAAAATTCCACAGCAGCCAATCTGACCTTCTTCTCTTCAGAGTAATTATGACAAGCAAAAATCATCTCCACCTTTCTTTCCCACTCTAAATAAGCTGCAGCATCATTCCTGCCCTTGAATAGTGGTATCTGCATCTTGATAGCGTTAATGTTGCTATCCCAAGCTCTGTTTCTAGTTCTCCTATTTCTGGCTGAATCAACTTCGTCAGACTCCTCCCCAGATAGCTCATGGCTGGAATCATGGTGACGTCGATTCCTCAAATCAACCCGTCTACTACCTCTGGACATGCTTTGTGTCATCTCCTTTCTCTACTCATCCATCTCATCAAGTCTACTATTCAACTTCTGAAAATTGACTAGTGAAAGCTTGGCACATGAGCTTCATGTCAAGTATCATACCAGGTTCCTCTTCATAATTTTCTTTTCCTTCCTTCCTTGAATTGTTAGCCATTGAACAACTTGCAAAATGTTAATAAACGAAAAGGACCTCACAAGCACTCTCTCACATGTTTGCACTCAAAATTGGGTATGCTCGTGTTTTCACTCAATTCTTGGCTTTTACCCTCTTTTGTGCTCACCACTCCTGCCTTTTACCACTCTTGATCACTTTAGAATGTTGCACTTTAGAAATTAAATGAAATCAAGCAAGGCAAATCCACAAGTAATATTACGATTAGAATTTGATGATAAGGACTATCAAGAGAAACTCAAGTTGAAGACTCAGAATGGATTACTTAATTTGCAAGGAAAAAAAAAATGCAAAAGACACACAACTAAGGATTACTTAAACTCCAAGGAACTCAAGATAACACAAAATCTGGTGTAAATCAACTAAATCTAATATAAATTAGATTTAAAAATCAAAATTTAAATTCCAAGGAAAGACAAGATATGTAATCTGATTTGAATCAAAATTGAATCTAAACACAATCTTTTTGAATTTGAAACAAAAGATAATGCAATCTGATGTGAATCAAAATTAAATCTGAGTATAATCCTTTCAATCTTTTCTAATTTCCCCTTCTTCTTTTTTTTCGTCCTTCTTTTTCTTTCTTTTTTTGTTGTCAACTTCTCTTTTCTTTTCTTCTTTTTTTTTTCGTTTTTTTTTTTCTGCACCTTCTTTTTCTTTTTTTTTCAAATTTGAACTAGCAATAAATATTGAAAGCAAAATAGGAGAAACACAAAGATGGAACAAAGATATGACCGCAACACAAAAGATAGACACAAAAACAAGAACGCAAATAGACAAGGAAAGAAGACAAAAGATAAACGTAAAAGACAAAGATAAATAAATAGGAATTTATCTAGACCTTGCTCTAAATACCAAATGATGCGGAACCCCATGGATATAAAGATTCAGAAACCCCAGGCACACACTTTGATAGAAAACAAGATGTAGAATAAAGACCCTCCCTACTAAACCCCCAAGAAACCTATCCTTGGAAACGTAGATAATAGGGAAAAGATAGAACAGAAATTTATTGAATATCGCAAGGAATTTACCTTAGGATGAGTTCTCTCAATTTCTTGATGCAACAAACAAAGCAAATCACTCTCCTCACTTGTACACAAAAGCACTGTTTTCTTGAAAGAAAATAAAATAGAATTTCAATTAATCAAAAAAACTGATAACAATGTGTTCCTTGAAGTATTTATAACCTCTTACACTAGGTTAAACACTTAAACTAAGTCCAAGCCCAATAAGAAGTGTTCTGATAATATGAATTGGGCTGGATAAAACATAAAACATAAATATGGGCTAAATAAAATAACAAAAAGTTTAAATGTCCTAAATACTTAAACTAACTAAACTAAACAAGACCAAAATAGGATAATGGCCCAACATGGCCGCCAGTATAAGCTTCTAAGCCCAATTCGCAACAAATAACAAGATCTTGGGTTGTCCGTTAGCATGAATTGGCACCTTCTTGGCCCATTCTTGATACATCTCTTCCATAATTGCTTTAGCCAAGTTCCCAAAGTCTTCCCTTAACCTCTTTCCTCTTGCTCGTGTGATTGGTCCTATTGGCATGCTAAGATCTCCATCTTGCCCCCTTATGCTAGAATGTCCAATTTGTCCTCCGGAGCACGTATTAAAACTTAAAGGACAAAAAGAGACCAATTCCTTAAGGATTAAGACTTGATTCCAATCAACGGCAAAAAGAACTTAAAGGACAAAGAGAAACCAAATCCTTAAAGATTGAGACTTGTTTCCAATCAACAGTAAAAAGAACATAAAGGACAAAGAGAAACCAATTCAAAATGGTTTAAGACTTACTTCCAATCAATAGCCAAAAGAACTTAAAGGAGAAAGAGAAACCAATTCCTTAAGGACAAAGACTTGATTTCAATCAATGGCAAAAAAAACTTAAAGGACAAAGAGAAGCCAATTCATTATGGACTAAGCCTAACTTCCAATCAAATGCCAAAAGAACTTAAAGGACAAAGAGAAACCAATGCCTTAAGGAATAAGACTTGATTCCAATCTTTGGCAAAAATAACATAAAGGACAAAGAGAAACCAATTCCTTAAGGATTAAGACTTGATTCCAATCAACGGCAAAAAGAATAAAAAGGACAAAGAGAAACCAATTCCTTATGGACTAAGACTTGATTCCAATCAATGGCAAAAAGAACTTAAAGGACAAAGAGAAACCAATTCACTATGGACTAAGACTTACTTCCAGTCAATTGCCTAAAGAGCTTAAAGGGCAAAGAGAAACCAATTCAAAATGGATTAAGACCTACTTCCAATCAATGGTAAAAAGAACATAAAGAACAAAGATAAACCAATTCAAAATGGATTAAGACTTACTTCGAATCAATAGCCAAAAGAACTTAAAGGACAAAGAGAAACCAATCGCTTAAGGATAAAAACTTGATTCCAATCAATGGCAAAAAGAACTTAAAGGACAAAGAGAAACCAATTTATTATGGACTAAGACTTCCTTCCAATCAAATGCCAAAAGAACTTAAAGGACAAAGAGAAACCAATTCCTTAAGGATTAAGACTTGATTCCAATCAATGGCAAAAAGAACATAAAGGACAAAGAGAAACCAATTCAAAATGGATTAAGACCTACTTCCATTCAATAGCCAAAAGAACTTAAAGGACAAAGAGAAACCAATTCCTTAAGTATAAAGACTTGATTCTAATCAAATGCCAAGAGAACATAAAGGACAAAGACAATTCCTTAAGGAATAAGACTTGATTCCAACCTATGGCAAAAAGAACATAAAGGACAACGAGAAATCGATTCCTTAAGGATTAAGACTAGATTCCAATCAGTGGCAAAAAGAACTTAAAGGACAAAGAGAAACCAATTCCTTATGGATTAGGACTTCATTCCAATCAATGGCAAAAAGAACTTAAAGGACAAAGAGAAACCAATTCATTATGGACTAAGACTTACTTCCAATCAATTGCCAAAAAAGCTTAAAGGCCAAAGAGAAACCAATTCCTTAAAGATTAAGACTTGGTTCCAATCAATTGCAGAAAGAACTTAAAGGGCAAAGAGAAACCAATTCAATATGGATTAAGACTTGATTCCAATCAATGGCAAAAGGAACTTGAAGGACAAAGAGAAACCAATTCCTTAAGGATTAAGACTTGATTCCAGTCAATGGCAAAAAGAACATAAAGGACAAAGAGAAACCAATTCATTATGGACAAAGACTTCCTTCCAATCTAATGCCAAAAGAACTAAAAGGCTAAAGAGAAACCAATTCCTTAAGGATTAAGACTTAATTCCAATCAATGGCAAAAAGAACAATAAGGACAGAGAGAAACCAATTCAAAATGGATTAAGACCAGCTTTTAATCAACAGTCAAAAGAACTAAAAGGACAAAGAGAAACCAATTCCTTAAGGATTAAGACTTGATTCCAATCAATGGCAAAAAGAACTTAAAGAACAAAGTGAAACCAGATCAAAATGGATTAAGATTTTCGTCCAATCAATTGCCAACAGAACATAAAGGACAAAGAGAAACCAATTCCTTAAGGATTAAGACTTGATTCCAATCAATGGCAAAAAGAACTTAAAGGACAAAGAGAAACCAAATCCTCAAGGATTGAGACTTGTTTCCATTCAATGGTAAAAAGAACATAAAGGACAAAGAGAAACCAATTCAAAATGGTTTAAAACTTACTTCCAATCGATAGCCAAAAGAACTTAAAGGAGAAAGAGAAACCAATTCCTTAAGGATAAAGACTTGATTTCAATCAATGGCAAAAAAAACTTAAAGGACAAAGAGAAACCAATTCATTATGGACTAAGACTTACTTGCAATCTAATGCCAAAAGAACGTAAAGGACAAAGAGAAACCAATTCCTTAAGGATTAAGACTTGATTGCAATCAATGGCAAAAAGAACTTAAAGGACAAAGAGAAACCAATTCATTATGGACAAAGACTTCCTTGCAATCAAATGCCAAAAGAACTTAAAGGCTAAAGTGAAACCAATTCCTTAAGGATAAAGACTTGATTCCAATCAATGGCAAAAAGAACAATAAGGACAAAGAGAAACCAATTCCTTGAGGATTAAGACTTGATTCCAATCAATGACAAAATGAACTTAAAGAACAAAGAGAAACCAGTTCAATATGGATTAATGATATGTCGTTAAACTACCAAATTAAAACCTTTGCTTGGTTTAGGAAAAATTAGTTTAGTAATGAGCAAAGAGTCGATCCACAAGGAATTGAATTAATCTAATTATTTAGCTTATTTTAGATTCTGATTCTAATTAACTCCAAAAAAAAAAAAACACAAAGTCACACAAAATGGGGGGGTTTTGTTGTTTCTATAATTCAAACAAAAATTATATAAAAAAATTACTCGAAAATAAAAAAAGAAAATAAACAAGAGCAAATGATGTTGGTTTGTTGAAATCAATTAAAACTGGTTATGGGATCCCTTTTCCCCACCAAATTATATCATGCAATTAATTCTCAATTTCAGCCTCCAATTCTCCTTTTATAGTTACCAATCTTAGGCAATGAAACATTCTATTACCTACCTTCTTTTAAATAGATTAAGGAACATCCATTAACCTATTCTAATCACTAATTGACATAGGGAATATCCACTAAGTTCAATTAACAATTGCAACTAGAAGGACAGATTGATCTAAGTTTTGGTCTCTAACATAGGACTAAGTGACTTAGGTTATATTCTCCCTTGCATACAATCAAAACTTGACCATTAAGTTTGCACACAAGTTACTACCAATGGATAAAGGATAATGAACATCATAATCCTAAATCTAGCAATAAGCCATAACATGAAATAGAAGGGTGGCCAATCCAAACATGTCACATTACTACCATAATCATGAAGTGAGTAGGAGAATATAATCAACTCTCAAGAAAATAGAGGCCTGAAAATCAATTTAATTACATGATAATTTAGGGTTCAAAGTTCACCCATAGCCACAAAAGTAACTTAGCCTAACATTCTAAAGAAAACCATATCACAAATTGAAGAATACATGACATAAGTTAAGAAAGAAAGAAAACATGTGCAGACTAAAGGGTGAAAGCAAAGTTGCCCAAACTCTAATCTTCAGCACCTATCTCTTCTTCTTGTCCTCAATTAAATCCTTAAAGAGCAGCAGAAAGTGATGTCGATAGCTACAAGCTTGATGAAAATGTCACTTCTCCCACTCCAATATTGTAACTATGGTTTCTAAGGATGAGTGGCTGAAACCTCTTTCTCTCTCCACGAAAATTTCTCCCTCTAGAAAGAGAAAAAATGCTCTGTTCTGACTCCTCCCCCCTTGGTTGCTGGTCCCTCGCCAAAATGTAACCTCAGCCATCCAAATTGTAACTGCTCCAAGTGTAACTCCACATTAAACTAGCTTCATAGGTTACATTCTCACAAAGAATTGGTGATTATCAGAAATAATTCTGATAATTAACTTTTAACAACCTATAATCAGACAATGAAAAGCCACAATTGAATTGAACTCAATTGGCCCACCATTCATTAATTAAAATTGGCAGTTTCGATTTTTTCTGGCAGCTCAGCTTCACACATAAATTTCATTGACCAAATGGACTTGGATCGAAGTAATTCGACCACCATTGGAAAGTTAACATCTTGGGCTTCATTTTTGGCTCTGAAATCATCCTATTTCGGCTTATATCAAGGGAGAACTGAATTGAGCAAAACTGCATTGAATGCAATGATGGGTCAGCATCAGGCCCAACTTTGGTAGCTTCAATCTTTCTGGTCTGTTGGACTTTTTGATTGATCTTGGTGTCAAATTAAAGCTCTGGATGTCTACTTTCATCTCCAAGTGGAATCATGTCATTTTGACTTCGGAGGAAAAAGTTATGCCCTTGGAAAGACATACTGCTCATGCTGTCCAACACTCAATTCTTAACATTTTCTTGAATTAGCTCCAAATTGAGTCATTTTACTCTTGTTCAGCTCAAAAATCATCCTTAAGCTTTATTTTCCTACAAAACACAAATAGTAAAATAAAAACATAATATTTACATGATTAAAGCTACGAACAAGCATAGAAAAGAATATAAAATAAGTGAATAAAATGCACTTATCAATTAAGATTTACGTCCAACCAATTGCCAACTGAACATAAAGGACAAAGAGAAACCAAATCCTTAAGGATTAAGACTTGATTCCAATCAATGGCAAAAAGAAGATAAAGGACAAAGAGAAACCAATTCATTATGGACTAAGACTTACTTCCAATCAATTGCCAAAGCAACTTAAAGGATAACGAGAAACCAATTCCTTAAGGACTAAGACTTGATTCCAATTAATGGCAAAAAGAACTGAAAGGACAAAGAGAAGCCAAATCCTTAGAGATTAAGACTTGGTTCCAATCAATGGGAAAAAGAAGTTAAAGGACAAAGAGAAACCAATTTCTTAAGGATTAAGACTTGATTCCAATCAATGGCAAAAAGAACTTAAAGGATAAAGAGAAACCAATTCATTATGGACTAAGATTTACTTCCAATCAAATGCCAAAAGAGCTTGAAGGACAAAGGGAAACCAATTCCCTCGAGATTAAGACTTGATTCCAATCAACGACAAAAAGAACTTAATGGACAAAGAGAAAGCAATTCAATATGGATTAAGACTTGATTCTAATCAATGGCAAAAAGAACATAATGGGCAAGGAGAACGCAATTCAATATGGATTAAGACTTGATTGCAATCAATGGTAAAAAGAACTTAAAGGACGAAGAGAAACCAAATCCTTAAGGATTGAGACATGATTCCAATCAATGGTAAAAAGAACATAAAGGACAAAGAGAAACCAATTCAAAATGGTTCAAGACTTACTTCCAATCAATAGCCAATAGAACTTAAAGGACAAAGAGAAACCAATTCCTTAAGGATAAAGACTTGATTCCAATCAATGGCAAAAAAAACTTAAAGGACAAAGAGAAACTAATTCATTAAGGACTAAGACTTACTTCCAATCAAATGCCAAAAGAACTTAAAGGACAAAGAGAAACCAATTCCTTAAGGAATAAGACTTGATTCCAATCTATGGCAAAAAGAACAAAAATAACAAAGAGAAACCAATTCAAAATGGATTAAGACTTACTTCCAATCAATAGCCAAAGGAACTTAAAGGACAAAGAGAAACCAATTCCTTAAGGATTAATACTTGATTCCAATCAACGGCAACAAGAACTTAAAGGGCAAAGAGAAACCAATTCCTTATGGATTAAGACTTGATTCCAATCAATGGCAAAAAGAACGTAATGGACAAAGAGAAACCAATTCATTATGGACTAAGACTTACTTCCAATCAATTGCCAAAGTAACTTAAAGGACGAAGAGAAACCAATTCCTTAAGGATTAAGACTTGGTTGCAACTAATGGCAAAAAGAACTTAAAGGACAAAGAGAAACC
Organism: Pterocarpus santalinus; assembly: GCA_031439595.1. Lineage (NCBI taxonomy): Eukaryota > Viridiplantae > Streptophyta > Magnoliopsida > Fabales > Fabaceae > Pterocarpus > Pterocarpus santalinus. Next base: position 30,312,698 of record CM062523.1, on the reverse strand, counting down.
AATTTCTTAAGGATGAAGATTTGCTTTCAATTAAATGCCAAAAGAGCTTGAAGGAGTGATAAGTGCATTTTATTCACTTATTTTATGTTCTTTTCTATGCTTGTTCGTAGCTTTAATCATGTAAATATTATGTTTTTATTTTACTATTTGTATTTTGTAGGAAAATAAAGCTTAAGGATGATTTTTTGAGCTGAACAAGAGTAAAATGACTCAATTTGGAGCTAATTCAAGAAAATGTTAAGAATTGAGTGTTGGATAGCATGAGCAGTATGTCTTTCCAAGGGCATAACTTTTTCCTCCGAAGTCAAAATGACATGATTCCACTTGGAGATGAAAGTAGACATCCAGAGCTTTAATTTGACACCAAGATCAATCAAAAAGTCCAACAGACCAGAAAGATTGAAGCTGCCAAAGTTGGGCCTAATGCTGACCCGTCACTGCATTCAATGCAGTTTTGCTCAATTCAGTTCTCCCTTGATATAAGCCCAAATGGGATGATTCCAGAGCCAAAAATGAAGCCCAAGATGTTAACTTTCCAATGGTGGTCGAATTACTCTGATCCAAGTCATTTGGTCAATGAAATTTACATGTGAAGCTGAGCTGCCAGAAAAAAACCGAAACTGCCAATTTTAATTAATGAATGGTGGGCCAATTGAGTTCAATTCAATTGTGGCTTTTCGTTGTCTGATTATAGGTTGTTAAAACTTAATTATCAGAATTATTTCTGATAATCACCAATTCTTTGTGAGAATGTAACCTATGAAGCTAGTTTAATGTGGAGTTACACTTGGAGCAGTTACAATTTGGATGGCTGAGGTTACATTTTGGCAAGGGACCAGCAACCAGGGGGGGAGGAGTCAGAACTGAGCATGTTATCCTCTTTCTAGAGAGAGATATTTTCGTGGAGAGAGAAAGAGGTTTCAGCCACTCATCCTTAGAAACCATAGTTACAATATTGGAGTGGGAGAAGTGACATTTTCATCAAGCTTGTAGCTGTGGACATCACTTTCTGCTGCTCTTTAAGGATTTAATTGAGGACAAGAAGAAGAGATAGGTGCTGAATATTAGAGTTTGGGCAACTTTGCTTTCACCCTTTAGTCTGCACATGTTTTCTTTCTTTCTTAACTTATGTCATGTATTCTTCAATTTGTGATATGGTTTTCTTTAGAATGTTAGGCTAAGTTACTTTTGTGGTTATGGGTGAACTTTGAACCCTAAATTATCATGTAATTAAATTGATTTTCAGGCCTCTATTTTCTTGAGAGTTGATTATATTCTCCTACTCACTTCATGATTATGGTAGTAATGTGACATGTTTGGATTGGCCACCCTTCTATTTCATGTTATGGCTGATTGCTAGATTTAGGATTATGATGTTCATTATCCTTTATCCATATGTAGTAACTTGTGTGCAAACTTAATGGTCAAGTTTTGATTGTATGCAAGGGAGAATATAACCTAAGTCACTTAGTCCTATGTTAGAGACCAAAACTTAGATCAATCTGTCCTTCTAGTTGCAATTGTTAATTGAACTTAGTGGATGTTCCCTATGTCAATTAGTGATTAGAATAGGTTAATGGATGTTCCTTAATCTATTTAAAAGAAGGTAGGTAATAGAATGTTTCATTGCCTAAGATTGGTAACTATAAAAGGAGAATTGGAGGCTGAAATTGAGAACTAATTGCATGATATAATTTGGTGGGGAAAAGGGATCCCATAACCAGTTTTAATTCATTTCAACAAACCAACATCATTTGCTCTTGTTTATTTTTTTTATTTATTTTCGTGTAATTTTTTTTTTATATAATTTTTGTTTGAATTATAGAAACAACAAACCCCCCCCCCATTTTGTGTTACTTTGTGTTTTTTTTGTTTTTGGAGTTTATTAGAATTAGAATCTAAAATAAGCTAAATAATTAGATTAATTCAATTCCTCGTGGATCGACTCTTTGCTCATTACTAAACTAATTTTTCCTAAACCAAGCAAAGGTTTTTAATTTGGTAGTTTAACGACATATCAAGGAGAAAGGGAAACCAATTCCTTAGGGATTTAGACTTGATTCCAATCAATGGCAAAAAGATCCTAATGGACAAGGAGAAAGCAATTCAATATAGATTAAGATTTGATTCCAATCAATGGCAAAAAGAACTTAAAGGACAAAGAGAAACCAATTCCTTAAGGATTAAGACTTGTTTCCAATCAATGGCAAAAAGATCAAAAAGGACAAAGAGAAACCAATTCATTATGGACTAAGACTTACTTCCAACCAATTGCCAAAGGAACTTAAAGGACGAAGAGAAACCAATTCCTTAAGGATTAAGACTTGGTTGCAATCAATGGAAAAAAGAACGTAAAGGACAAAGAGAAACCAATTCATAATGGACTAAGATTTACTTTAAATTAAATGCCAAAAGAGCTTGAAGGGCAAAGGGAAACCAATTCCTTAGGGATTAAGACTTGATTCCAATCAATGGCAAAAAGATCATAATGGACAAAGAGAAAGCAATTTCTTAGGGATTAAGACTTGATTCCAATCAATGGCAAAAGAACTTAATGGACAAAGAGAAAGTAATTCAACATGGATTAAGACTTGATTCCAATCTATGGCAAAAAGAACTTAAAGGACGAAGAGAAACCAAATCCTTAAGGATTGAGACTTGATTCCAATCAATGGTAAAAAGAACATAAGGAACAAACAAAAACCAATTCAAAATGGATTAAGACTTACTTCCAATTAGTAGCCACAAGAACTTAAAGGACAAAGAGAAACCAATTCCTTAAGGATGAAGACTTAATTCCAATCAATGGCATAAAGTACTTAAAGGACAAAGAGACACCAATTCATTATGGACTAAGACTTACTTCCAACCAAATGCCAAAAGAACTTAATGGACAAAGAGAAACTAATTTCTTAAGGAATAAGACTCGATTCCAATAAATGGCAAAAAAAACATAAAGGACAAAGAGAAACCAATTCAAAATGGATTACGACTTAGTTCCAATCAATAGCCAAAAGAACTTAAAAGACAAACAGAAACCAATTCCTTAAGGATTAAGACTTGATTCCAATCAATGGCAAAAAGAACATAAAGGACAAAGAGAAACCAAATCCTTTTGGATTAAGACTTGATTCCAATCAACGACAAAAAGAACTTAAAGAACAAAGAGAAAACAATTCATTGTGGACTAAGACTTACTTCCAATCACTTGCCACAAGAACTTAACAAACAAAGAGAAACCAATTCCTTAAGGATTAAGACTTGTTTCCAATCAATGGAAAAAAGAACTTAAAGGACAAAGAAAAACCAATTCATTATGGACTAATACTTACTTCGAATCAATTGCCAAAGGAACTTAAAAGGCAAAGAGAAACCAATTCCTTAAGGATTAAGACTTGGTTGCAATCAACGGCAAAAAGAACTTAAAGGACAAAGAGGAACCAATTCATTATGGACTAAGATTTACATCCAATCGAATGCCAAAAGAGCTTGAAGGACTAAGGGAAACCAATTCCCTAGGGATTAAGACTTGATTCCAACCAATGACAAAAAGAACTTAATGGACAAAGAGAAAGCAATTCAATATGGATTAAGACTTGTTCCAATCAATGGCAAAAAGAACTTAAAGGACGAAGAGGAACCAAATCCTTAGGGATTGAGACTTGATTCCAATCAATGGTAAAAAGAACATAAAGAACAAAGTGAAACCAATTCAAAATGGAATAAGACTTACTTCGAATCAATAGCCAAAAGAGCTTAAAGGACAAATAGAAACCAATTCCTTACAGATAAAGACTTGATTCCAATCAATGGCAAGAAGAACTTAAAGGACAAAGAGAAACCAATTCCGTAAGAATAACGACTTGATTCCAATCAATGGCAAAATCAACTTAAAGGACAAAGAGAAACCAATTCCTTAAGGATAAAAAGACTTGATTCCAATCAATGGTAAAAAGAATTTAAAACACAAAGTAAAACCAATTCATTATGGACTACGACTTACTTCCAATCAAATGCGAAAAGAACCTAAAGGACAAAGAGAAACCAATTCCTTAAGAAATAAGACTTGATTCCCATGAGTGGCGAAAAGAACATTAAGGATAAAGAGAAACCAATTCAAAATACATTAAAACTTACTTCCAATCAATAGCGAAAAGAACTTAAAGGACAAAGAGAAGCCAATTCCTTAAGGATTAAGACTTGATTCTAATCAATGGCAAAAAGAGCTTACAGGACAAAGAGAAATCAATTCCTTATGGATTAGGACTTGATTCCAATCAATGGCAAATAGAACTTAAAGGACAAAGAGAAACCAATTCATTATGGACTCAGAATTACTTCCAATCAATTGCCAAAGGAACTTAAAGGACTAAGAGAAACCAATTCCTCAAGGATTAAGACTTGGTTTCAATCAATGGTAAAAAGAACTTAAAGGACAAAGAGAAACCAAATCATTATGCACTAACATTTACTTCCAATCAAATGCCAAAAGAGCTTGAAGGACAAAGGGAAACGAATTTCTTACGAATTAAGACTTGATTCCAATCAATGGCAAAAGAACTTAATGGACAAAGAGAAAGTAATTCAATATGGATTAAGACTTGATTCCAATCTATGGCAAAAAAACTTAAAGGACGAAGAGAAACCAAATCCTTAAGGATTGAGACTTGATTCCAATCAATGGTAAAAAGAACATAAGGAACAAACAGAAACCAATTCAAAATGGATTAAGACTTACTTCCAATCAGTAGCCAAAAGAACATAAAGGACAAAGAGAAACCAATTCCTTAAGGATGAAGAGTTAATTCCAATCAATGGCAAAAAGTACTTAAAGGACAAAGAGACACCAATTCATTATGGACTAAGACTTACTTCCAATCAAACGCCAAAAGAACTTAATGGACAAAGAGAAACCAATTTCTTAAGGAAAAAGACTCTATTCCAATCAATGGCAAAAAGAACGTAAAGGACAAAGAGAAACCAATTCAAAATGGATTACGACTTAGTTCCAATCACTAGCCAAAAGAACATAAAAGACAAACAGAAACCAATTTCTTAAGGATTAAGACTTGATTCCAATCAATGGCAAAAAGAACTTAAAGAACAAAGAGAAATCAATTCATTGTGGACTAAGACTTACTTCCAAACACTTGCCACAAGAACTTAACGAACAAAGAGAAACCAATTCCTTAAGGATTAAGACTTGATTCCAATCAATGGGAAAAAGAACTTAAAGGACAAGGAAAAACCAATTCATTATGGACTAGGACTTACTTCCAATCAATTGCCAAAGGAACTTAAAAGGCAAAGAGAAACCAATTCCTTAAGGATTAAGACTTGGTTGCAATCATCCACAAAAAGAACTTAATGGACAAGGAGGAACCAATTCATTATGGACTAAGATTTACTTCCAATCAAATGCCAAAAGAGCTTGAAGGACTAAGGGAAACCCTAGGGATTAAGACTTGATTCCGACCTATGGCAAAAAGAACTTAATTGACAAAGAGAAAGCAACTTAATATGGATAAGACTTGATTCCAATCAATGGCAAAAAGAACTTAAAGGACGACGAGAAACCAAATCCTTAGGGATTGAGACTTGATTCCAATCAATGGTAAAAAGAACATAAAGAACAAAGTGAAACCAATTCAAAATGGATTAAGACTTACTTCGAATCAATAACCAAAAAAACTTAAAGGACAAATAGAAACCAATTCCTTAAGGATAAAGACTTGATTCCAATCAATGGCAAGAAGAACTTAAAGGACAAAGAGAAACCAATTCCTTAAGAATAAACACTTGATTCCAATCAATGGCGAAATCAACTTAAAGGACAAAGAGAAACTAATTCAAAATGGATTAAGACCTACTTCCAATCAATAGCCAAAAGAACTTAAGGGACAAAGAGAAACCAATTCCTTAAGTATAAAGACTTGATTCCAATCAATGGTAAAAAGAATTTAAAACACAAAGTAAAACCAATTCATTATGGACTACGACTTACTTCCAATCAAATGCGAAAAGAACCTAAAGGACAAAGAGAAACCAATTCCTTAAGAAATAAGACTTGATTCCAATCAGTGGCAAAAGGGACATAAACTACAAAGAGAAACCAATTCAAAATAGATTAAAACTTACTTCCAATCAATAGCCAAAAGAACTTAAAGGAAAAAGAGAAACCAATTCCTTAAGGATTAAGACTTGGTTCCAATGAATCGCAAAAAGAACTTGAAGGACAAAGAGAAACCAATTCAATATGCATTAAGACTTGATTCCAATCAATGGCAAAAAGAACTTCAAGGACAAAGAGAAACCGATTCCTTAAGGATTAAGACTTGTTTCCAATCAATGACAATATGAACATAAAGGATAAAGAGAAACCAATTCATCATGGACTAAGATTTACTTCCAATCAAATGCCAAAAGAGCTTGAAGGACAAAGGGAAACCCATTCCTTAAGGATTAAGACTTGATTCCAATCAATGGCATATAGAACTTAAAGGGCAAAGAGAAACCAATTCATTATGGACTCAGACTTACTTCCAATCAATTGCCAAAGGAACTTAAAGGACAAAGAGAAACCAATTCCTTAAGGATTAACACTTGGTTGCAATCAATGGCAAAAAGAACTTAAAGGACAAAGAGAAACCAATTCATTATGCACTAAGATTTACTTTCAATCAAATGCCAAAAGAGCTTGAAGGACAAAGGGAAACCAATTTCTTAGGGATTAAGACTTGATTCCAATCACTTGCCACGAGAACTTAACGAACAAAGAGAAACCAATTCCTTAAGGATTAAGACTTGAATTCCAGTCAATGGAAAAAAGAACTTAAAGGACAAAGAGAAGCTAATTCATAATGGACTAAGACTTACTTCCAATCAATTGCCAAAGGAACATAAAAGTCAATGAGAAACCAATTCCTTAAGGATTAACACTTGGTTGCAATCAATGGCAAAAAGAACTTAAAGGACAAAGAGGAACCAATTCATTATGGACTAAGATTTACTTCCAATCAAATGCCAAAAGAGCTTGAAGGACTAAGGGAAACCAATTCCCTAGGGATTCAGACTTGATTCCAACCAACGGCAAAAAGAACTTAATGGGCGAAGAGAAACCAAATCCTTAGGGATTGTGACATGATTCCAATCAATGGTAAAAAGAACATAAAGAACAAAGTGAAACCAATTCAAAATGGATTAAGACTTATTTCGAATCAACGGCCAAAAGAATTTAAAGGACAAATAGAAACCAATTCCTTAAGGATAAAGACTTGATTCCAATCAATGGCAACAAGAACTTAAAGGATAAAGAGAAACCAATTCCTTAAGAATAAAGACTTGATTCCAATCAATGGCGAAATCAACTTAAAGGACAAAGAGAAGCTAATTCAAAATGGATTAAGACCTACTTCCAAGCAATAGCCAAAAGAACTTAAAGAACAAAGAGAAACCAATTCCTTAAGGATAAAGACTTGATTCCAATCAATGGTAAAAAGAATTTAAAACACAAAGTAAAACCAATACATTATGGACTACGACTTACTTCCAAGCAAATGCGAAAAGAACCTAAAGGACAAAGAGAAACCAATTCCTCAAGAAATAAGACTTGATTCCAATCAGTGGTAAAAAGGACATAAACTACAAAGAGAAACCAATTCAAAATAGATTAAAACTTACTTCCAATCAATAGCCAAAAGAACTTAAAGGATAAAGGGAAACCAATTCCTTAAGGATTAAGACTTGGTTCCAATGAATCGCAAAAAGAACTTGAAGGACAAAGAGAAACCAATTCAATATGCATTAAGACTTGATTCCAATCAATGGCAAAAAGAACTTCAAGGACAAAGAGAAACTGATTCCTTAAGGATTAAGACTTGTTTCTAATCAATGACAAAATGAACATAAAGGACAAAGAGAAACCAATTCATTATGGACTAAGATTTACTTCCAATCAAATGCCAAAAGAGCTTGAAGGACAAAGGGAAACCAATTCCTTAAGGATTAAGACTTGATTCCAATCAATGGCATATAGAACTTAAAGGGCAAAGAGAAACCAATTCATTATGGACTCAGACTTACTTCCAATCAATTGCCAAAGGAACTTAAAGGACAAAGAGAAACTAATTCCTTAAGGATTAACACTTGGTTGCAATCAATGGCAAAAAGAACTTAAAGGACAAAGAGAAACCAATTCATTATGCACTAAGATTTACTTTCAATCAAATGCCAAAAGAGCTTGAAGGACAAAGGGAAACCAATTTCTTAGGGATTAAGACTTGATTCCAATCACTTGCCACGAGAACTTAACGAACAAAGAGAAACCAATTCCTTAAGGATTAAGACTTGAATTCCAGTCAATGGAAAAAAGAACTTAAAGGACAAAGAGAAGCTAATTCATAATGGACTAAGACTTACTTCCAATCAATTGCCAAAGGAACATAAAAGTCAATGAGAAACCAATTCCTTAAGGATTAACACTTGGTTGCAATCAATGGCAAAAAGAACTTAAAGGACAAAGAGGAACCAATTCATTATGGACTAAGATTTACTTCCAATCAAATGCCAAAAGAGCTTGAAGGACTAAGGGAAACCAATTCCCTAGGGATTCAGACTTGATTCCAACCAACGGCAAAAAGAACTTAATGGGCGAAGAGAAACCAAATCCTTAGGGATTGTGACATGATTCCAATCAATGGTAAAAAGAACATAAAGAACAAAGTGAAACCAATTCAAAATGGATTAAGACTTATTTCGAATCAACGGCCAAAAGAATTTAAAGGACAAATAGAAACCAATTCCTTAAGGATAAAGACTTGATTCCAATCAATGGCAACAAGAACTTAAAGGATAAAGAGAAACCAATTCCTTAAGAATAAAGACTTGATTCCAATCAATGGCGAAATCAACTTAAAGGACAAAGAGAAGCTAATTCAAAATGGATTAAGACCTACTTCCAAGCAATAGCCAAAAGAACTTAAAGAACAAAGAGAAACCAATTCCTTAAGGATAAAGACTTGATTCCAATCAATGGTAAAAAGAATTTAAAACACAAAGTAAAACCAATACATTATGGACTACGACTTACTTCCAAGCAAATGCGAAAAGAACCTAAAGGACAAAGAGAAACCAATTCCTCAAGAAATAAGACTTGATTCCAATCAGTGGTAAAAAGGACATAAACTACAAAGAGAAACCAATTCAAAATAGATTAAAACTTACTTCCAATCAATAGCCAAAAGAACTTAAAGGATAAAGGGAAACCAATTCCTTAAGGATTAAGACTTGGTTCCAATGAATCGCAAAAAGAACTTGAAGGACAAAGAGAAACCAATTCAATATGCATTAAGACTTGATTCCAATCAATGGCAAAAAGAACTTCAAGGACAAAGAGAAACTGATTCCTTAAGGATTAAGACTTGTTTCCAATCAATGACAAAATGAACATAAAGGACAAAGAGAAACCAATTCATTATGGACTAAGATTTACTTCCAATCAAATGCCAAAAGAGCTTGAAGGACAAAGGGAAACCAATTCCTTAAGGATTAAGACTTGATTCCAATCAATGGCATATAGAACTTAAAGGGCAAAGAGAAACCAATTCATTATGGACTCAGACTTACTTCCAATCAATTGCCAAAGGAACTTAAAGGACAAAGAGAAACTAATTCCTTAAGGATTAACACTTGGTTGCAATCAATGGCAAAAAGAACTTAAAGGACAAAGAGAAACCAATTCATTATGCACTAAGATTTACTTCCAATCAAATGCCAAAGGAGCTTGAAGGAGAAAGGGACACCAATTTCTTAGGGATTAAGACTTGATTCCAATCACTTGCCACGAGAACTTAACGAACAAAGAGAAACCAATTCCTTAAGGATTAAGACTTTAATTCCAGTCAATGGAAAAAAGAACTTAAAGGACAAAGAGAAGCTAATTCATAATGGACTAAGACTTACTTCCAATCAATCGCCAAAGGAACATAAAAGTCAATGAGAAACCAATTCCTTAAGGATTAACACTTGGTTGCAATCAATGGCAAAAAGAACTTAAAGGACAAAGAGGAACCAATTCATTATGGACTAAGATTTACTTCCAATCAAATGCCAAAAGAGCTTGAAGGACTAAGGGAAACCAATTCCCTAGGGATTCAGACTTGATTCCAACCAACGGCAAAAAGAACTTAATGGGCGAAGAGAAACCAAATCCTTAGGGATTGTGACTTGATTCCAATCAATGGTAAAAAGAACATAAAGAACAAAGTGAAACCAATTCAAAATGGATTAAGACTTACTTCGAATCAACAGCCAAAAGAATTTAAAGGACAAATAGAAACCAATTCCTTAAGGATGAAGACTTGATTCCAATCAATGGCAACAAGAACTTAAAGGATAAAGAGAAACCAATTCCTTAAGAATAAAGACTTGATTCCAATCAATGGCGAAATCAACTTAAAGGACAAAGAGAAACTAATTCAAAATGGATTAAAACCTACTTCCAAGCAATAGCCAAAAGAACTTAAAGAACAAAGAGAAACCAATTCCTTAAGAATAAAGACATGATTCCAATCAATGGTAAAAAGAATTTAAAACACAAAGTAAAACCAATTCATTATGGACTACGACTTACTTCCAATCAAATGCGAAAAGAACCTAAAGGACAAAGAGAAACCAATTCCTTAAGAAATAAGACTTGATTCCAATCAGTGGCAAAAAAGACATAAACTACAAACAGAAACCAATTCAAAATAGATTAAAACTTACTTCCAATCAATAGCCAAAAGAACTTAAAGGATAAAGAGAAACCAATTCCTTAAGGATTAAGACTTGGTTCCAATGAATCGCAAAAAGAACTTGAAGGACAAAGAGAAACCAATTCAATATGCATTAAGACTTGATTCCAATCAATGGCAAAAAGAACTTCAAGGACAAAGAGAAACCGATTCCTTAAGGATTAAGACTTGTTTCCAATCAATGACAAAATGAACATAAAGGACAAAGAGAAACCAATTCATTATGGACTAAGATTTACTTCCAATCAAATGCCAAAAGAGCTTGAAGGACAAAGGGAAACCAATTCCTTAAGGATTAAGACTTGATTCCAATCAATGGCATATAGAACTTAAAGGGCAAAGAGAAACCAATTCATTATGGACTCAGACTTACTTCCAATCAATTGCCAAAGGAACTTAAAGGACAAAGAGAAACTAATTCCTTAAGGATTAACACTTGGTTGCAATCAATGGCAAAAAGAACTTAAAGGACAAAGAGAAACCAATTCATTATGCACTAAGATTTACTTCCAATCAAATGCCAAAGGAGCTTGAAGGAGAAAGGGACACCAATTTCTTAGGGATTAAGACTTGATTCCAATCACTTGCCACGAGAACTTAACGAACAAAGAGAAACCAATTCCTTAAGGATTAAGACTTTAATTCCAGTCAATGGAAAAAAGAACTTAAAGGACAAAGAGAAGCTAATTCATAATGGACTAAGACTTACTTCCAATCAATCGCCAAAGGAACATAAAAGTCAATGAGAAACCAATTCCTTAAGGATTAACACTTGGTTGCAATCAATGGCAAAAAGAACTTAAAGGACAAAGAGGAACCAATTCATTATGGACTAAGATTTACTTCCAATCAAATGCCAAAAGAGCTTGAAGGACTAAGGGAAACCAATTCCCTAGGGATTCAGACTTGATTCCAACCAACGGCAAAAAGAACTTAATGGGCGAAGAGAAACCAAATCCTTAGGGATTGTGACTTGATTCCAATCAATGGTAAAAAGAACATAAAGAACAAAGTGAAACCAATTCAAAATGGATTAAGACTTACTTCGAATCAACAGCCAAAAGAATTTAAAGGACAAATAGAAACCAATTCCTTAAGGATGAAGACTTGATTCCAATCAATGGCAACAAGAACTTAAAGGATAAAGAGAAACCAATTCCTTAAGAATAAAGACTTGATTCCAATCAATGGCGAAATCAACTTAAAGGACAAAGAGAAACTAATTCAAAATGGATTAAAACCTACTTCCAAGCAATAGCCAAAAGAACTTAAAGAACAAAGAGAAACCAATTCCTTAAGAATAAAGACATGATTCCAATCAATGGTAAAAAGAATTTAAAACACAAAGTAAAACCAATTCATTATGGACTACGACTTACTTCCAATCAAATGCGAAAAGAACCTAAAGGACAAAGAGAAACCAATTCCTTAAGAAATAAGACTTGATTCCAATCAGTGGCAAAAAAGACATAAACTACAAACAGAAACCAATTCAAAATAGATTAAAACTTACTTCCAATCAATAGCCAAAAGAACTTAAAGGATAAAGAGAAACCAATTCCTTAAGGATTAAGACTTGGTTCCAATGAATCGCAAAAAGAACTTGAAGGACAAAGAGAAACCAATTCAATATGCATTAAGACTTGATTCCAATCAATGGCAAAAAGAACTTCAAGGACAAAGAGAAACCGATTCCTTAAGGATTAAGACTTGTTTCCAATCAATGACAAAATGAACATAAAGGACAAAGAGAAACCAATTCATTATGGACTAAGATTTACTTCCAATCAAATGCCAAAAGAGCTTGAAGGACAAAGGGAAACCAATTCCTTAAGGATTAAGACTTGATTCCAATCAATGGCATATAGAACTTAAAGGGCAAAGAGAAACCAATTCATTATGGACTCAGACTTACTTCCAATCAATTGCCAAAGGAACTTAAAGGACAAAGAGAAACTACTTCCTTAAGGATTAACACTTGGTTGCAATCAATGGCAAAAAGATCTTAAAGGACAAAGAGAAACCAATTCATTATGCACTAAGATTTACTTCCAATCAAATGCCAAAAGAGCTTGAAGGACAAAGGAAAACCAATTTCTTAGGGATTAAGACTTGATTCCAATCACTTGCCACGAGAACTTAACGAACAAAGAGAAACCAATTCCTTAAGGATTAAGACTTTAATTCCAATCAATGGAAAAAAGAACTTAAAGGACAAAGAGAAGCTAATTCATAATGGACTAAGACTTACTTCCAATCAATTGCCAAAGGAACATAAAAGTCAATGAGAAACCAATTCCTTAAGGATTAACACTTGGTTGCAATCAATGGCAAAAAGAACTTAAAGGACAAAGAGGAACCAATTCATTATGGACTAAGATTTACTTCCAATCAAATGCCAAAAGAGCTTGAAGGACTAAGGGAAACCAATTCCCTAGGGATTAAGACTTGATGCCAACCAACGGCAAAAAGAACTTACTGGGCGAAGAGAAACCAAATCCTTAGGGATTGTGACTTGATTCCAATCAATGGTAAAAAGAACATAAAGAACGAAGTGAAACCAATTCAAAATGGATTAAGACTTACTTTGAATCAACAGCGAAAAGAATTTAAAGGACAAATAGAAACTAATTTCTTAAGGATGAAGACTGGATTCCAATCACTGGCAAGAAGAACTTAAAGGACAAAGAGAAACCAATTCCTTAAGAATAAAGACTTGATTCCAATCAATGGCGAAATGAACTTAAAGGACAAAGAGAAACTAATTCAAAGTGGATTAAGACCTACTTCCAAACAATAGCCAAAAGAACTTAAAGAACAAAGAGAAACCAATTCCTTAAGGATAAAGACTTGATTCCAATCAATGGTAAAAAGAATTTAAAACACAAAGTAAAACCAATTCATTATGGACTACGACTTACTTCCAATCAAATGCGAAAATAACCTAAAGGACAAAGAGAAACCAATTCCTTAAGAAATAAGACTTGATTCCAATCAGTGGCAAAAAGAACATAAAGGACAAAGAGAAACCAATTCAAAATAGATTAAAACTTACTTCCAATCAATAGCCAAAAGAACTTAAAAGACAAAGAGAAGCCAATTCCTTAAGGATTAAGACTTGGTTCCAATCAGTGGCAAAAAGAACTTAAAGGACAAAGAGAAACCAATTCCTTATGGATTAGGACTTGATTCCAATCAATGGCAAAAAGAACATAAAGGGCGAAGAGAAACCATTTCATTATGGACTAAGACTTACTTCCAATCAAATGCCAAAAGAACTTAAAGGAAAAAGAGAAACCAATTCAATATGGATTACTACTTGATTCCAATCAATGGCAAAAAGAACTTAATGGACAAAGAGAAACCAATTCCTTAGCGATTAAGACTTGATTCCAATCAATGGCAACAAAATTTAAAGAACAAAAGAGAAACCAATTCATTATGGTCTAAGACTTACTTCCAATCACTTGCTAAAAGAACTTAAAGGATAAAGAGAAACCAATGCCTTGAGGATTAACACTTGATTCCAATCAATGGCAAAAAGAACTTAGAGGACAAAGAGGAACCAAGTCATTATGGGCAAAAATTTACTTCGAATGAAATGCCAAAAGAGCCTGAAGGACAAAAGGAAACCAATTCCTTAAGGATTAAGATTTGATTCCAATCAATGGCGAAAAGAACATGAAGGACAAAGCGAAACCAATTCAATATGGATTAAGACTTGATTTCAATCAATGGCAAAAAGAACTTGATGGACAAAGAGAAACCAATACCTTAAGGATTAAGACTTGCTCTTATCAATGGAAAAAAGAACTTAAAGGACAAAGAGAAGCCAATTCAATGTGGATTAAGACTTATTTCCAAACAATTAACAAAAGAACTTAAAGGACAAAGAGAAACTAAGGCCTTGAGGATTAAGACTTGATTTCAAACAATGGCAAAAGGAACATAAAGGACAAAGAAATACCAATTCATTCTGGACTATGACTAACTTCCAATCAAATGCCAAAAGAGTTTAAAGGATCAAGAGAAACCAATTCCTTAAAGGTTGCGACTTACTTCCAATCAAATGCCAAAAGATCGTAAAGGACAAAGAGAAACCAATTCCTTAAGGATTAAGACTTGATTCCAATCAATGGCAAAAAGAACTTAAAGGACAAAGAGAAACTAATTCATTATGGACAAAGACATACTTCCAATCAAATGCCAAAAGGGTTTGAAAGACAAAGAGAAACAAATTCCTTAAGGATTAAGACTTGATTCCAATTAATGGTAAAAAGAACTTAAAAGACAGAGAGAAACCAATTCAATATGGATTAAGACTTGATTACAATCAACAACAAAAAGAACTTAAAGGTCAAAGAGAAACCAATTCTTTAAGGATTAAGACTTGATTTCAGTCAATGGCAAAAAGAACATAAAGGACAGAGAGAAACCAATTCAATATGGATTAAGACTTGATTCCAATCAATGGCAAAAAGAACTTGAAGGTCAAAGAGAAACCAATTGCTTAAGGATTAAGACTTGATTCCAATCAATGGCAAAAAGAACTTAAAGGACAAAGAGAAACTAATTCATTATGGACGAAGACTTACTTCCAATCAAATGCCAAATGAGATTGAAGGAGAAAGAGAAACTAGTTGCTTAAGGATTAAGACTTGATTCCAATCAATAGTAAAAAGAACTTAAAGGACAAGCAAAACAAATTCAATATGGATTAAGACTTACATCCAATCGATTGCCCAAAAAACTAAAAGGAAAACGAGAAACCAATGCCTTGAGTATTAAGTCTTGATTCCAATCAATGGCAAAAAGAACATAAAGGAAAAAGAGAAACCAATTCATTACGCACTAAGACTAACTTCCAATCAAATGCCTAAAGAGCTTAAAGGAAAAAGAGTGACCAATTCTTTAAGGATTAAGACTTGATTCCAATCAATTGCCAAAAGAACTGAAAGGACAAAGAGAAACCAATGCCTTAAAGATTAAGACTTGATTCCAATCAATGGCAAAAAGAACATAAAAAACAATGAGAAACCAATTTATTATGTACTAAGGCTAACTTCCAATCAAATGCCCAAAGAGCTGAAAGGAAAAAGAGAAATCAATGCCTTAAAGATTAAGACTTGATTCCAATCAATGGCAAAGAAGAACATAACGGGCAATATAGACAAAAAGAAACTTAAAGGGCAATATGGATTAGGACTTCATTCCAATTAATGGCAAAAAGAACTTAAAGGACCATGAGAAACCAATTCCTTTAGGATTAAGACTTGATTCTAATCATTTGCCAAAACAACTTAAAGGACAAAGAGAAACCAATTCATTATGGTCTATGACTTACTTCTAACCAATTGCCAATAGAACTTAAGGGACAAAGAGAAACTAATTTCTTAAGGATTAAGACTTGAATCCAATCAATAGCAAAAAGAACTTACGGGACATAGAGAAACCAAGTTATTATGGACTAAGATTTACTTCCAATCAAATGCCAAAAGAGCTTGAAGGACAAAGAGAAGCCAATTTCATAAGGATTAATACTTGATTCCAATCAATGGCAAAAAGAACTTAAAGGAAAAAGAGAATCCAATTCAATATGGATTAAGACTTGATTCCAATTAATGGCAAAAAGAACTTAAAGGAAAAAGAGAAACCAATTCAATATGGATTAAGACTTGATTCCAATCAATGGGAAAAAGAACTTAAAGGGGAAAGAGAGACCAATTCTTTAAGGATTAAGACTTCATTCCTATCAATGTCATAAAGAACTTAAAGGACAAAGAGAAACCAATTCATCATGGACCGAGAGTTACTTCCAATCAATTGCCAAAAGAACTTAAAGAATAAAGAGAAACCAATTCGTTATGGATTAAGACTTACTTCCAGTCACTTGCCAAAAGAACTTAAAGGACAAAGAGAAATTGATTCCTTAAGGATTAAGACTTGCACCTATCAGTGGTAAAAAGAACCTAAAGGACAAAGAGAAGCCAATTCATTCTGGACTAAGACTACCTTCTAATCAAATGCCAAAAGAGCTTAACGGAAAAAGAGAAACCAATTCCTTAAGGATTAAGACTTGATTCCAATCAATGGCGACAGGAACTTAAAGGGAAAGGAGAAACCAATTCATTATGGACAAAGACTTACTTCCAATCAAATGCCAAAAGGGCTTGAAGGACAACGTGAAACCAAATCCTTAAGCATTAACACTTGATTCCAACCAATGGTAAAAAGAACATTAAGGACAAAGAGAAACCAATTCAATATGGATTAAGACTTACTTCCAATCAATTGCCAAAACAACGTAAAGGACAAAGAGAAACTAATTCATCATGGACTAAGAGTAACTTCCTATCAAATGCCAAAAGAGCTTAAAGGAAAAAGAGAATCCGATTCCTTAAGGATTAAGACTTGATTTCAATCAATGGCAAAAAGAACATAAAGGACAAAGAGAAACCAATTCAATATGGACTAAGACTTACTTCCAATCAAATGCAAAAGAGATTGAAGGACAAAGAGAAACCAATTCCTTAAGGATTAAGACTTGATTCCAATCAATGGCAAAAAGAAGATAAAGGACAAAGAGATACCAATTCAAAATGTGTTAAGAATTACTTCCAATCAATAGCCAAAAGAACTTAAAGGATAAAGAGAAACCAAGTCCTTAAGGATTAAGACTTGATTCCAATCAATGGCAAAAAGAATATAAAGGTCAAAGAGAAACCAATTCCTTAAGGATTAACGCTTGACTCCAATCAAAGGCAAAAAGAACTTGAAGGACAACGAGAAACCAATTCATTAATGACAAAGACTTACTTCCAATCAAATGCCAAAATAGCTTGAAGGACAAAGTGAAACGAATTCCTTAAGAATTAAGTCTTGATTCCACTCAATGGCAAAAAGAACTTAAAGGACAGAGAGAAAGCAATTCAATATGGATTAAGACTTGATTATAATCAATGGCAAAAAGAACTTAAAGGTCAAATAGAAACCAATTCCTTGAGGACTAAGACTTGATTTCAGTCAATGACAAAAAGAACATAAAGGACAAAGAGACACTAATTCACTGTGGGCTTAGACTTCCTTCCAATCAAATAACAAAAGAGCTTGCAGGACAAAGAGAAATGATTTCCTTAACGATTAAGACCTGACTTCAATCATTGGCAAAAAGAATATAAAGGACAGAGAGAAACCAATTCAATATGGATTAAGACTTGATTCCAATCAATGGCAAAAAGAACTTAAAGGTCAAAGAGAAACCAATTCCTTATGGATTAAAACTTGATTCCAATCAATGGCAAAAAGAACTTGAAGGACAAAGAGAAACCAATTTATTATGGACTACGACTTACTTCCAATCAAATGCCAAATGAACTTGAAGGAGAGAGAGAAACCAATTCCCTAAGGATTAAGACTTGATTCTAGTCAATGGTAAAAAGAACTTAAAAGACAAGAGAAACCAATTCAATATGGATTAAGACTTACTTCCAATCAATTGCCAAAAAAACTAAAAGGCCAACGAGAAACCAATGCCTTAAGGATTAAGTTTTGATTCCAATCAATGGCAAAAAGAACACAAAGGAAAAAGAGAAACCAATTCATTATGTACTAAGACTAACTTCTAATCAAATGCCAAAAGAGCTTAAAGCAAAAAGAGAGACAAAGTCCTTAAGGATTAAGACTTGATTCCGATCAATGGCAAAATGAACTTATAGGACAACGAGAAACCAATTCCTTAAGGATTAAGACTTGATTCCAATCAATGGCAAAAAGAACTTAAAGGACCACGGGAAACCAATTCAATATGGATTAAGACTTACTTTCAATTAATTACCAAAAGAACTTAAAGAACACAGAGAAACCAATTCCTTCAGGATTAAGACTAATTCTAACCAATGGCAAAAAGAACTTAAAGGACAAAGAGAAACCAATTCTTAAGGATTAAGACTTGATTCCAATCAATGCCAAAAAGAACTTAAAGGACAACGAGAAACCAATTCATTATGGACTAAGACTTACTTCCAATCAATTGCCAAAAGAACTTAAAGAGCAAAGAGAAACCAATTCCTTCAAGACTAAGACTGATTCCAATCAATCGCAAAAAGAACTTAAAGGACAAAGAGAAACCAATTCCATAAGGATTAAGACTTGATTCCAATCAATGGTACAAATAATGTAAAGGACAAAGAGAAGCCAATTTAAATGGGATTAAAACTTACTTCCAATCATTTGCCAAAAGAACTTGAAGGACAAAGAGAAACTAATTCGGTAAATATTAAGACTTGATTCCAATCTATGGCAAAAAGAAGAAAAAGGACAAAGAGAAACCAATTCATTATGGACTAAAACTTACTTCCTATCAATTACCAAAAGAACTTAAAGGACAAATAAAAACCAATTCCTTAAGGATTGAGACTTGAATCCAATCAATGGCAAAAAGAACTGAAGGGACAAAGAGAAACCAAGTCATTATGGACTAAGATTTACTTCCAACCATTTGCCAAAGGAACTTAAAGGACAAAGAGAAACCAATTCCTCAAGGATTAAAACTTGATTCCAATCAATGGCAAAAAGAACTTAAAGGACAATGAGAAATCAATTCATTATGGGCTAAGACTTATTTCCAATCAATTGCCAAAAGAACTTAAAGAACAAAGAGAAACCAATTCCTTCAGGACTAAGACTGATTCCAATCAAAGGCAAAAAGAACTTAAAGGACAAAGAGAAACCAGTTCCTTAAGGATTAAAACTTGATTCCAATCAATGGTAAAAAGAACTTAAAGGACAAAGAGAAACGAATTCAATATGGATTAAGACTTATTTCGAATCAATTACCAAAAGGACTTAAAGGACAAAGAGAAACCAATTCCGTAGGATTGAGACTTGATTTCAATCAATGGCAAATAGAACTTAAAGGACAATGATAAACCAATTCGGTATAGACAAAGACTTACTTCCAATCACCTGCAAAAGAACAAAAAGAACAAAGTGAAACCGATTCCTTAAGGATTAAGACTTGCTCCTATCAATGGTAAAAAGAACTTCAAGGACAAAGAGAAGCCAATTCAATGTGGATTAAGACTTATTTTCAATCAATTGAGAAATGAACATAAAGCACAAAGAGAGACCAATGCCTTAATGACTAAGACTTGATTGCAATCAATGGCAGAAAGAACATAAAGGACAAAGAGAAACCAATTCGTTATGGTCTAAGACTAAGTTTCTATCAAATGCCAAAAGAGCTTAAAAGAAAAAGAGAAACCCATTCCTTATGGATTCAGACTTGATTTCAATCAACAATGAAAAGAACTTAAAGAACAAAGAGAAACCAGTTCGTTATGGACTAAGACTTACTTCCAATCAAATACCAAAAGAGCTTAAAAGACAAAGAGAAACCAATTCAATATGGATTAAGACTTGATTCAGATCAATGGCAAAAAGAACTTTAAGGTTAGAGAGAAACCAATTCCTTAAGGATTAAGATTTGATTCCAATCAATGGCAAAAAGAATTTGAAGGATAAAGAGAAACCAATTCATTACGGACTAAGACTTACTTCCAATCAAATGCCAAAGGAGCTTGAACAAAAATGAGAAACCAATTCACTAAGGATTAAGACTTGATTTCAATCAATGGCAAAAATAACTTAAAGAAGAAAGAGAAACCAATTCAATGTGTCCTAAGATTTACTTCTAATCTATTGCCAAAAGAATTGAAAGGACAAAGAGAAACCAATGCCTTAAGGATTAAGACTTGATTCCAATCAATGGCAGAAAGAACATAAAGAACAAAGAGAAACCAATTCATTATGTACTAAGACTAACTTCCAATCAAATGCCGAAAGAGCTTAAAGTAAAAAGAGAAATCAATGCCTTAAAGATTAAGACTTGATTCCAATCAATGGTAAAAAGAACATAAAGGGCAATAGGGACAAAGAGAAACTTAGAGGGCAACATGGATTAAGACTTCTTTCCAATCAATGGCAAAAAAAACTTAAAGGACAAAGAGAAACCAATTCCCTAAGGATTAAGATTTGATTCCAATCAATGGCAAAAAGAAATTAGAGGACAACGGGAAACCAATTCCTTAAGGATTAAGACTTGATTCCAATCAATTGCCAAAAGAACTTAAAGGACAAAGAGAAACCAATTCCTTAAGGATTAAGACTTGAATCCAATCAATGGCAAAAAGAACTTAAGGGGCATAGAGAAACCAAGTTATTATGGATGAAGATTTACTTCCAATCAAATGCCAAAAGAGCTTGAAGGACAAAGTGAAACCAATTTCTTAAGGATTAAGACTTGATTCCAATCAATAGCAAATAGAACATAAAGGAAAAAGAGAAACCAATTCAATATAGATTAAGACTTGATTCCAATCAATGGCAAAATGAACTTAAAGGACAACGAGAAACCAATTTATTATGGACTAAGACTTACTTCCAATCAAATGCCAAAAGAACTAAAAGAACAAAGAGAACCCAATTCCTTCAGGACTAACACTTATTCTGAAAAATGGCAAAAAGAACTTAAAGGAAAAGGAGAAACCAATTCAATATGGATTAAGAATTGATTCTAATCAATGGCAAAAAGAACTTAAAGGACAAAGAGAGACGAATTCTTTAAGGATTAGGACATGATTCCAATCAATGGCAAAAAGACCTTAAAGGACAAAGGGAAACCAATTCATTGTGGACTGAGACTTACTTCCAATCAATTGCCAAAAGAACTTGAAGGACAAAGAGAAATGAATTCCTTAATAATTAAGACTTGATTCCAATCAATGACAAAAGAAACTTAAAGGACAGAGAGAAACTAATTCAATATGGATTAAGACTTGATTCCAATCAATGGCAAAAACAACTTAAAGGTCAAAGAGAAACCAATTCCTTAAGGATTAACACTTGACTCCAATTAATGGCAAAAAGAACTTGAAGGACAAAGAGAAACCAATTCCCTAAGGATTAAGACTTGATTCCAATCAATATGGACAAAGATTTACTTCCAATCAAATGCCAAAAGTGCTTGAAGGACCAAGGGAAACTGTAACATCCCCATTTCTACCTAAGCTAATTAGCTTAGTGTTCCTGGCTAATTAGAGGGATTAGCGATTAATTGAGAACCAATCGATTAATCCCGAGAGCAAGAGCTTAGTAAATTAAGTCTAGCCAACAATTTAATCATAATGTCCTAAGCGTTTTAATAAAACCTTAATCATCTAATCCTTAATTACTCGAAGGTGCCAAAACAAAAGTAAGACAATTTAACCTTGCTAATTAAGTTTATAATGATTAAGACAACTCTTGAAAAATTAAACCCCAAATTAAGCATATGCTTAACCGTAATGCAAGACATCAAAAAAGGTGTAATTGACAAGAGTTAACTCATGGGTAATTAAGCCAATTAAGTTAAACTACATTTAAATAATTCTAATAACATTTAGAGATAAAAGTTCTTCCATGCATATGCCCTAGAAAGACCTACCAAGGAGGAGCAACATCTCACCCTTCATTCAAACTCTTTAATCCTACACCATTAGATCAAAAGCCAAGACTAGGATCCTTGTCATCCACCATTAGATCTTGACACTTGGATGAGTCTTAGACAAGCAACCAAATCCTAAGAGGGGTACTCCCCTTTAACCCCTAGAGAAAAGCTTAAAATGGACATTAGAATGCCTCCAAGACTCAAGGAAAAACAACTCACCCTTTTGCCCCAAGGTTTTTCCACTCTCTTGCTTGTTGTAAGAAGCAAAGTCCCATCACCTGCCCTCCTCTTTTGCGCCACCTTCAGCCATACCTCTCTCCTCCATTCATTTTTCATTTCCTCTCCCAAAGACACACACAAAGCTCTCTTCTCTCTCTTCAATTTCAAATTCTCCTCCTTCTCTCTAAACTCTCTAACTTCTCTCTAGAATTCTCCCACTTCTCTCATCCTTTCCTCTCCTCATCCTACTCACAAACTCTTCAAGAGCCACCATTTCTTGCTCTTGGAGAATCAAAGACACTCACATATCAAGCCTCTTCCAAGATCCAAGAGGAGGAGCACCACCACCACCATCATCTCTTTTTCCATCCCAAGTTCCTTCAAAGAAAGCTTCTTGGTAGTGACTCTAAACCCTTTTTCTCTCTTGTTTTTCAAGCTTTAGAACTCCTATGCTCTCCATAGCTAGGTGGTTTTAAAGATTGATTATGGGCATCATAGCCATTCTTGTCATAAAATGAGATGTTGTTGCTAGTATGGTTGTTTGTTGAAAATATGTTTTCGGTTTGGTGTGATGCATGGCTGAATCCACTATTTTTGAACTCCAACATGTTAGTTTTTCACTAATCTTCCATGGTATATGAGTGTCTTATAACTTGAGAATGGTTTCTTGAAAGTGAGGTTGAGTGTTTTGGAGAAAACATGAGAAAAAGCAAGACGTGAATCCTGGATTTTCTGACATTCTGTAAACCGAACGGTATAACTTTTTCCAGAAAACTCAGAAATGAGTGGAACCAATTTTATATGAAAATAGACTCAAAGAGCTTTCCATACATATAAAATACATAAGATTCGGAGTTAAAATGAGTGAGATGTGATTTTTCAAAGTGGACTGTTCTCGGGTAGGTTTCTGCCTGGGCAGTCTACGCTAAAATGAGTATAACTCAAGCTACAAAAATGATTTTTGAGTGAGACCAAGTTTCAATGAAAGCTAAGACATAGAGGAACAGACCCATAAAACAGTTTTCTCAGATTCCTTCTGAGCAATTATAATGAGAGGTCACAATCCACTGTACCGGGAGTGAACCTAGAAACTGAACAAGTCAGAATAAAATATGCATAACTGGAGTTAGAAAATGAATTTTTGAGTGGGACTTCTTTTGTTAAAAACTAGACTCAGAACCCTATAAGCATATAAAATTTCGCATTAAAATGATAAAATACCAAATTATGGTGAATTTTTAAAGTTACTGCCTGGGGTAAAAGTAAAACTGTCAAAATTTAACCTTAAGTAAAACTATGCATAAGTGACCTAAAAAGGTAAAAGGGCTTAACCTAAAGTAATGAAACTTCATAATTTACTTAATGAAGACTAGATGGAATAAAATACTAAGCTTGCCTAATCCTTAATAAAAGAAGCAAATAAAACGAAAAACCGAATGTAAATGTAGTTAGTGTACTAGATTAAGTTCATAAGATTTTAATCAAACTATAATGCAAAACCTAAACCATAACTCTTCCAAATTTAAAATATGAAAATCATATAAGTCAAGTTAGAATAAATGAGAAGAGGAAACCAATAAAATGAAAGCCAATGTAAAGCTTTGCATCTAATTTACTAAGCTAAGCTCATAAGACTTTGCTTGAGAATATGCCTACGATTAGGTTGCAAGTATGATGTGATGATGATGTGATTATGATGCCATGATATGATGATATGATGTGATGATATGATGATGATGATATGATATGATGATATGATATGATGTCATGATACTACCGGGTATATCGTCTGGCAAAATTTTGGGAAGTCATGTCTAGCCGTTATGTCAATAAATTTTGTAGAAATTATGGACTTAGAAATATTTTTGATCATAAGTTTAATAAGGAAAGATTGGATAAAGTATGATCCTTCAAAAGGGAAGGTGACCTAATTTAAGTTTCCCCTCACCCACGACTCACATGAGGCATGGCATGACCCAACTAGTGTGAGTATAGGGATAGGGCTTACATGAGGCATGGCATGACCCAGCCTAGTGTAAGTACCGAAGTCTATGGTGGCGACGGCCACGGTATGAGCTCATTACCACTTATGTTTAGTGGGTGGAAAGAAAGGACTTAAGATAAGTCAAGTTAAGGAAAGAAAGGGACTTCGTCCAACCCAAGTAAAGAACATAACTCTCGATCTGCTTATATATGTTATGAATAGTCATATAAGCATTCGTATGCCATGATGATGTTAATACAACGAGGATAGGTACTAAAAATGGGATCCACTTCGATAGTAACGCTTTCGAAAATCAAATAATTGAACCTATTGTATGCCCACGCTGCGTTTAAAAAACCGGCGGTCGGGACGATGACGATGACACCTGTGTGTCAGGGTCGAGTCCTACTGAGAAATCTTATTTCTCATCCTAGTTGTTTTTCCGCCTCGTCACCAGATACTCATGGAGCCCCACGTGACGTGGAGCATGGAGCCTCCCCACCATGAGTGGGCTTATGATGAGGATGCCCACGCTTATCGCGGGCCACGACCACCACGGTAGTTCGCACCTACTTCTATCCGGTCGGGTTTTTGAACAAGAGGAGCCAGAGATTCCGCCAGCCCCCATGGACGATCTTCGCCACGCCTTGGACAGCCATTGGGTCCTTGGGATTTCGCCCGAGCCATTGCCCGAGATCGAGATGGAGCCTATGTCTCCTGGGCCTACCCGTAGTCGAGCCTATGCCGCCAGAGGTTCCCGTGGTCGAGGTGAGTTCGACGGCCACCCCTAGGTCGTAGCAGCTTCGCCGCCACTCCCGAGCATCGACTGTCGCGTCGAGGAGGATCCCTCCGAGGCACGCTCTCTGGGCGCTTATGTTCCCGCCGTCGCGTCTGGTCAGATAGAGGTGATCGCCAGCACCCCGCATCATTCGACTCCGCTGCCTCCCCGAGGCCGAGCAGATGGGGGACTCGACATTCGAGACCCGAGTTCGATGGAAGGGCATGGAAGGCGTGAGAAGTCAAAGATATGTCTACGAGGGCTTATTTTGATTTGTGCTCCCTAACTCTTGTATTTCATTTAGTATTGTATCTCATCAGACTTGTGTACCTTTGATATTTGGGGCCATGGCATGACCATGAGTTTCCTTTATATGTACTTGTTTGGATATTATGAGATTAAGTATTTTATGTAATCGATGTTATAATTTGAATGTATGACTTTATGATTTATCTCATGTTCCATCCATTTATATTGAAATCTCTCGCGATAATGCTCGCTTCATCGCTATCTTCTCGCGCAAGGCTTTACTTTTTAAAAGCAACGACATATTTCAAAAAAAAAAAAAAAATTTTACTGTATTTTCCGCGTAATTTAATTTCAAGTAAAGTTTAGTGTTCCACGAGCATAAGTAACAACTAATAAAACGCCGTAATACGACTTAAGCGTAATATGGATTTATTAGGGTGTTACATTATGGTATCAGAGCAGTTCATCCTGTTAAAGCCTGGGGTTGGACTGACTATGCTTCCAAGCATAATTCTACGTGCGCTATGTTAAGTCGTGCTATGGATCCTATCTGGATGATGGGATGTAGGACTTAGAATGCATGACCGTCATGTGAGATTGCCTTTAGTTGCTGCCATGCTTATGCTTGATATTGGGCCTGATCAACTCGATATTTTTGTTTTGGTGTGTTCAGGAACTAATGGCAACTCGCAGACGCATCACCTCGAGCCCAAATGACAACACGAACATCGCCGATTTCATGAGGACCTTTCAACAGATGGCGAATGCCATGCAAGCTCAGCTACTACGGCCGAACACATGATGGATCAGCTAAATCGGAGGTCGGAAGAGTCCGTCGGCGGAAATGGGGCAAGCACGGAATATCAGAAGTTTGCGGAGTTCCGCAAAGCTAACCCGCCCAGTTTCAAGGGGGCCTTCAACCCTGAGGAAGCCGATGAGTGGATTAAAGAGATTGAGAAGATCTACTCAAGGCTTTGACTTGCTTTCGAGAGACCCAAAAGGTAGCCTTTGCTACCTATATGTCAAGGCGGATGCCGACCGTGGAAGGGGGCAAAGAGCTTGATGGAAAGTGACCAAAGGGAAATCACTTGGGACGTCTACAAGACACTTTCTCAGAAGTATTTCCGATGCTCGGTAAGGAACGCAAAGCGAGATGGAGTTCCCGAGGCTCTACTAGGGAGGTATGAGCGCTGCCGAGTACACAAGTTTGAGGAGCCGTGTAAGTTCTCCCACGCTATATCAGCGAAACCCGATGAGCACCGGAAGTGCATGAATCTGAGAAAGGAGGTTTGAGGGTCGACATCCCGCATCGCGGGCCTCACTGAGATTCGAACTATGCGCCCTTGTCAATAAGAGTCGCGTGGTGGAGGATCGCAACCGCAAGCTGGCTATCCAGAGATCGGAAGCCCATAAGAGGAGGCAGCATCTCAAGGGCAACACCGAGACAAACCCCACAAAGAAGCCCTACCGTGGCGATGGTTCTAGAGGCAAACAGCCACGAGACCCTCCGCCAATCCTCCAAGACCCGCCACCCAACCTCAAGCCTGGCAACCAATTCCGCTTGCCCCAAGTGTGGGAAGCAACACAAAGGGTTTGCTACGCCGCAAAACATCTCGCCCGATGTGGACAACCCGCCATTTTGCCAAGAATCGCACGAAGGACACATCTCGCCTCAAACCGCAACGCCAAGGGGAGGTCTTCACCATGAATGCCGAGGAGACCACGAGTCCGTGATCTCATTCGAGGTAAGTGCGAAGTAAATGGTAACATCTTAATCGCACTATATGACTCTGGCGCTACGCATTCTTTTATTTCTCATGATTGGCGTAAGTAGATTGGGGTTGTCTGCTTCTGAACTACCTTATATGTTGCTTGTTTCTACTCCCACCGGGAAACCGGCTAGAACTTGTCTGTGTTGTTTGAAGTGTCAAATTCATATTGAGGGTAGGACTTATGAGTCCGATTTAATCGCTTTCCTTTGTCCGGGTTTAGATCTAATCTTAGGCATGGACCGCCTCACCAACCATGTTCATAGATTGTGCAGCCAAAACAATTGTATTCCCTTCCTTACCTTCTAAACCTGTTAGTTTAAGCTTGAAACCTATCGTGTTATACTGTTGTAGACTGAGAATCAAGAATACGTTCTCTATCTGGCTAGTGAGGTTGAACTGGAGCAAGCTCTTGAGGAGATTCCTGTGGCCAATGAGTACCCTGAGGTCTTTCCGGAGGATATTCCAGAGTTTCCCCCGGAGACAGAGATATAATTCTCCATAGAATTGGTGCCAGGACTGGACCAATATCTATTGCACCCTACCGAATGTCCCCTTGGAGTTGGAAGAGTTGAAGACCCAATTGGAGGAATTGTTGGAGAAGAAGTTTGTGCGATCGAGTGTCTCACCTTGGGGAGCCCCTTGCTTTGTCAAGAAGAAGGATGGAAGCATGAGGTCAAGTGCGTGGATTATCGGCAGCTGAACAAGGTCACAAAGTGAAGAACAAGTACCCCTTACCAAGGATAGACGACTTGATGGACCAACCTGCAGAGGAGCAAGTGGTGTTTTCAAAGATAGATCTAAGGCCTGATACCACCAAATTAGAGTAAAGGAGGAAGATATTCCCAAGACGGCCTTTAGGACTAGATATGGGCATTATGAGTTTAGAGTAATGTCGCTTGGATTAACCAATGCCCTACTGTGTTTATGGATTATATGAGCAGGATCTTTAGGCCGTATTTGGATAAGTTTGTGGTGGTCTTTATAGATGACATCCTCATCTATTCAAGGACGAAAGAGGAACACGAAGAGCATCTTCGGATTGTGTTGGGAATCTTGAGGGATAAGAAGCTCTATGCTAAGCTGTGGAAGTGTGAGTTTTGGCTAGAAGAAGTGAAGTTCTTGGGTCACGCCGTGACTAAGGGAGTGATATCCGTAGATCCGAGCAAGGTGGAAGCCGTGATGAATCGGGAGAGACCGACGACTTTGACGGAGATTCGGAGTTTTCGCCCTAGCCGGATATTATCGGAGGTTTATAAAGGATTTTCTCATATATCCCTACCTTTGACTAAGCTCACTAGGAAGAATGCTGGCGCTTGTGTGGACTCAAGAGTGTGAGAAAAGTTTTCAAGAGTTGAAGGCGGTTGACTTCTTACACTGCATTAGTCCCCGCTCGACCCTAAGGGAGCCTTTGAGGTTCATCGTGATGCCTCCTCAAGAGGGTTAGGTTGTGTTCGATGCAAAATCGTGAATGTGGTAGCGCACGCCTCTAGGCAACCGGAACCTCATGAAGTTAACTACCCGACCCATGACTTGGAGTTAGCGTCGTGGTATTTGCCTTGAAGATATGGAGGCACCATCTATATGGAGTTAGGTTCGGGGTATTTTCGGATCACAAGAGTTTGAAGTACTTGTTTGATCAGAAGGAGCTTAACATGAGGCGAGGCGGTGGATGGAATTCTTGAAGGACTACGATTTCGTTGAACTACCACCCTGGTAAGGCCAATGTAGTGGCGACGACCGAGCCGCAAATCATTGCATGTGTCGTGGGTTGATGGTCAAGGAAGCGGAGTTGATTGAGAGCTTTAGAGACTTAAATCTCTGAGTTACCCTGACCCCTCGCAGCATAAGGTTGAGTCTGATCAAGGTGACAAGTGAGTTCAGAGGGCAAATTATGCGGGCTCAGGAAGAGGATGAAGAGTTCTTGAGAATTATAGCTCGTGTGAAGGAGGGAAAGCTGAAAGAATTTACTCAAGGCATTGATGGCGCTTGGAGGTATCAAGGAGGATATGCGTGCCTGCTAAGGATGACTTGAGAAGGACAATTGTAGAAGAAGCCCATAAAGGTCATTTCACCATGCATCCTGGTATAACGAAGATGTACCAAGACCTCAAGAGGATGTTTTGGTGGCCAAGCATGAGACGAGACATAGCAGATGTTGTGGATAAGTGCTTAGTTTGTCAAAAGGTGAAGATTGAGCACCAAACCCTCAGGCATGCCGCAACCATTGGAGATCCCCGAATGGAAATGGGATGGAATCTCTATGGATTTCGTGATGGGTTTGCCCTCAACGCAGTCGGATTCGATGCCATATGGGTTGTTGTGGATAGGTTGACAAAGTTCTGCCCACTTCTTACCCATAAGGGCGAATTATCCTTTGGATAAGCCGCCCAAATTGTACATCCAAGAGATCGTGAGATTGCATCGAGTACCGCAACCATTGTGTCGGATAGAGACCCAAGGTTTACCTCTGGGTTCTGGGGAGCCTTGCAAAAGGCATTTGGGACGAAACTTTGTTTAAGTACAGCCTACCACCCCCAGACTGATGGACAATCAGAAAGAACTATACAAACCCTAGAGGATATGTTAAGGGCATGCGTAATGGATCGACCCGGAAGCTGGGACAAGCACCTACCCCTCATTGAGTTCGCCTACAACAATAGTTTTCATGCTAGCATTGGGATGGCGGCTTATGAA